>OZ018326.1:82298916-83651416 GCA_963969495.1 Ceratothoa steindachneri
AAACGTTATCCTTTTCTTTGCTTTCCTCACGTGATGAAGGGGGGTGGTCAGCCTCTATTTCCATATCGAGTTTCTGTTCTTCGTCAGAATCAAAATAATTCCTCGATCCGCTGAGGTTTTCTGGTTCTTCCATTTCTAAATTGGGCATTTCCCTTCGCGCTAACTCGCTTGTATTGAATGCTTTGGTTAAGTCTAGAGTCGGAGGATGAGGACCGGGTAACCTGAAGGGAGGTAGAGAGGGTCCAAGCGCTGAACTTGCAAATGGATTTGGGGGACCTGTAGGCGGAGAAGGATAGTCTTTTAGCTCACCGAGTTGAGCTAGAAGCGGGGGATGTAGTTTATCAAGATGTTCAGGAACGGGGTGAGGGTTCATCTTAATGTGTGGAAAACGAGTGGTGTGTCTCTGAAAGTGGACCTTTAAATTTCCTTTAGTAGTAAACCTATTGCCGCAAACGTTGCACTTAAATGGCCTTTCTCCAGTATGTGAGCGAACGTGAATTTGTAATGCAGAATCACTTCCAAACACTTTACCGCAGTAACGACATCTATGTTTATAATAAGTATCCTTACCATCTGGTGGCTTATTGTAATCGTCTATTAACCTATTGGTCAATAATCCGTGAGAAGCATTGCTTAACACTTGGTTAGCTGTTCGCTGTAGCATTTCTAGGGTGTTGGGCTCGTCCGAAGGAGGCGAGTCTGTGTGCTGGATGACAGCAGAAGCGATGTTAGAAGCAGTCATTGGGGGAGATAAGGGGCGATCACGAGGGTCATTTGCGTTAGGAAGGGACGGAAGAAGACTAGAAAGTGATTTTTCGTTGATTGGCTCTTCCTTGGTGCTTCTAAAACGCTCCATCAATGTGTTAAGGAACGAACTAGCGACTGTGCTTGGAAGTTGTTTGTCACCGGAGCTCGAACAAGATGGAGGTGGAGAACTGTTTTCTCGCAGCTCCTCTTTTTCCTCTCTAGAATCTATGAGCTCATTTCCTTCATCTGTTGTGGTTTCGTTGTCTTTATTTTTAATTGACAGCTGAGCCTGTAGTTGTTGAATAAGCTGCAGCTGCATCATTTGCTGATGTTGTAATGTATAAAGGGTACTCTGAAGCACAGCCATTTCTTGCATTACTTGAGGACTAACCGGCTGTCCGTTTCCTAGTGCATTGGAAGCGAGTTGAGCTAATGCCATCCTCGTGTTCTGTATTGATTCAAGTGCCATATTTGACTGAGCTAACTGCTGTGCAATTGGCACTTGGGATGAGGATGAAGTTGAAATTGACTGTTGAAGTAGCTGCCGAATTCTCTCGAGAGGTCCTTCATCTTGTGGGGTGCAGTCACTATCGTATCCAGTAATGCTCCGGTCAACGGAAGAACTTCTTGAATACGGACTGGAGAGGTGAGAGGGAGACTTTCGAATAACGTTAGCTTGGTTGTTGTTCGCTTCGTCTTGATGTCGCCTTAGATCTTCCGGGTGATGGTGATCTCTATTCTCACTGCAGGCTTCGGAAGATGGCGTGACACGATTTTGTGTTTCGTTCGAGCATAATTTGTGGTGTTCTTCATATTCCTCCCTCGACGAAAACTCGGCCTGGCACTCCGAGCATACCATCTGATGGTCGTTTTCACTTTCATCTAAAGAGTGACAGAAGAATATAGAAATTAATGAAAAGGTCGACAAGAAAAAATATTTGCTAGTCCTGTCTAGAATAAATCTCTATTCATGTATCGATTTATTCCCTATAAATATTAAAGAAAATTCTTATATCAATAAATCAAAAGAATTGAGAATATTCGAAAACAATATTTAGGATAAAAACTATATTTTAGTTAGAAAAAGATATTATCACTGAAGCGACACTATGACAAATTTTATTAAACCTTTTACTTAACAAGTACCTAGCAAGGCGAAATTTTGCTTCCTTAATGAAAGAACATTAACTAGTATGACGACATAGACACACTAACTTCAGGTTTTAGGTCCTCGTAACTAAGCTGACTCAAATGGTATTTTACAGGTTAAAAATTAGAGTTAAAATGTATAAAAGCGGATTTTTTTTTACAGTAGATGCTTATTTCATCGCTAGGCATCTTCCTTTGTTAGGCTTTATAGAATGCCTATACAGTGATATGTTAAAGCATAATATATATATATATATATATATATATATATATATATATATATATATATATATATATATATATATATATATATATTACACTATATAGATTCTGTATAAATGTCTGGTGACAAAAATCAATTGTAAGTTTGGTAGCAGGAAATAAAATCTATATATTTACAGACGAAGTTCTTTCTTTACTGTAATTTCCAATTAATTGTCAGGTGCTTCATTGAATACTGTACTAAATAAAATAATAAATAGCATAGCTGCATTCCTAGTAAAGAACTGGTTATTATGAATTTATTTTAACATTCATAATATCATGCTGTTTTGTTTCCCAAGAAAGGAAAGGGAAGAAAACTGCATAATATAAGCAGTACTGGTATGCGCTTTGTATAGCAATGAGTAGCCATACTGCATTAAGAACGCCTGAGGAATGCTCTTCGTCCACATCAATTAATGCAGTTCTTTTTAGGGCTGTTAGATTGGTCTATTGGGTCGTGGAACTTGCTTCTCGTGGATGAGGAGCGTCGCCTAGGCGTGCCCGCTGCAGTGTAAAGACGGATACTCATCTCTATACTAACCGCAAAAGAAATGGAGACAAATGGTGATTAATTAAAGCCATAGGTAACGTGCTCCAAATGCTAGGCAATGGCATGGATCAAAGATAGAGAATAGGAGTTAAGATCAGAGCTAATTGATATAAATAAAGAGAAGTAAATATTATAGACCAACTTAAAGCATTTCAGGGCGTGATGAGTCCCCACCTCGATCAAAGATCCCTAAAATATCAATAGATTATTTGTGAGCTTCTTTCCAGACTCATAGTGGGTATGGCAATAAGACATCCCCAATTTTGAAGGAGGAGTACTCGGCTGTTGGGGGAGGTAGAGAAGTGGCCAGAGTCGCATTTGGTCCATGGGATCATGGAGTCTCAGTTACAAATATTGCGTGGAGATGAGATCATCATGCCTTTGTTGTCGAAGAGTATGACAAGACTACTGAATCCGCGATAACGACGCAGTCTCCCCCCCCCCCCCCACCGGAGAAGCTCTGCGCTTGGGCGTCATGATCCCGTTCCGGATGGAAAACAATTCGTCGTTGGGTTTTGAACTCTGGACGACCGGGATCAGCTTTACAAGGAAAAGGTACCAGCCGACCTAGGATCGCAACAGAGCTAGAAACTGTGGCAGCTGTGAGAGCATAGATACAGCAGTTTCCTAGGCGTTCTGCGCGGAAACACGCGGCAGCCTTACACCTGTATGATCGAAATGTTCGCAGAATTTTACATAAGAGACTCCACATGCATGCCTATAAAACGATGGCGGTGCAGGAGTTGAGTGAGGGAGATTATGAAACCCGTACGATTTTAATCTGCAGTGATGAAGCTCATTTCCATTTATCGGGGATGGTTAAGAAACAGAACTTTATATACTGATCTAACACTAACGCACGAGAACGCCACCGGCGACCACTACACATTCCGTAACTTACTGCCTGGTGTGCCTTAGGGGATTTCAGTGTCTGGGGTCCTTATTTTTATAAGACGGTAACGGTAGATCGTTATTGTGAACCAATCGAGAATTTTCTCCGCCCAAAAGTCAACGAGTTACTAAACGATCACGTTCCGGAAGATGTATGGTTCAGCCAAGATGGTGCCACATTGCATACGTCTCGACATTCACTTTGAATTCTTCGAGAATCGTTTTGGGTTTATCTTCTCTATTTAAAGAGTGATATCGGGTGTCCCTCACGTCCGCTGGATTTTTTCCCTTGTGGTTTTTTCTGTGGGGCACCTAAATCATAAGTAGACCAACACCGACCAAGAAATTTTCAAGACTTCAAGGCAGCAATAATGAGGAAATCGCTGGGATTCTACGCAACATGGTCCGCAGGTAAATGGAAAACGTCTGAGAGATTTCAACACTGCATCGACATTCACAGGCGCCATTTAATTTATGTTAGTGCATATTTGGAAAAATAAAATAATCAATGGCGTTCATGATTTCTCTATGTTTGCCTTTTCTATTTATTTGATTTTCTCTTTTTGCCAAAAAGTATAAAAACCATGGTTGCCACCATTTTCCTTTTCCACACTTCTATTAAAATGATTAAATTTAAAAGAATTTTCTTCCACCCTCATCGTCTCCCTAACCAATGAAAACCTTTAGATATTACTTGTTTTCCAAATCCTATCGGAAGAGTCATTTGACTCAGTTCCTTATTGAAAATACTAATTAAATTCTCGATCATGAACAGGTGAGAAAAAAATGCGAAAGCAAAGAAGCACTTAAAATAACAGCAGAAATTAACCTTGTCATCTCTACTGAAGATCAATAAGCACATAGCTAATAACGCTTTCCTGGTGCTTAAGACCTTAATGTATAACCCTCAGGCGAAGTGTTCACGTATGAGCAAAACGAGACCGAGGTAACAGACTAAGTTCGCAGTTTCTTTAGCTATTAACACAAAAACTAAGATTTAAGAGCAACGAAGCTGTTTTACGATTATCAAAGAATGCGAGAAAATTGTTGGAGGTAGGGGGGGGGGGTATTGTTTTCGACTCGTGTTAATTCGACCCTTTTGACAATTTTTGTCGTGTTCCAGCTAACAAATTTAAAAGTTCTCATTTAATTCCCTAAATTCTTTAATCAAAGAGTTGTAATGGAATTGTTAACAAAATTCTTTTACAGATTTTCGTAGAACTTCTCGAAGAATTTAGTTTATACACAAAAAAAAAAAAATACCGCGCAGATCATCTCCTAATCACATACAGCGAGAATTCGACGTTACTTGACCAGCCTTTCCCCCTCATAGTTTCTGAACTAAAAATAGTTCGTGCTTTCTTCTCAAGGTCTTTTTATTCGTTCTCCATAAAAGGATGATTTCGTGTTGCATCAATGATTCTTACACCTTTACTCATCTAAATATAAATCAGTTCAGCCAATTTTTTGCAATCACAAAAACTGGTTCATATTTTATACACTAACTCTGTTTACTTCTCTAATCTCTCTTCACACACGCAGACATGCAAGAGCGTCATATATATTGTAATTCAAGACCCGCACCTGCTTCCAAAATGGTTGCCACAATCATACTAAGCAAGACAGAGATCTCTGAAGGCTGCTTTCAGAGGCTAAAAAAGCATGTGCGAAAAAATCCTATAACCAGCTGAGTACGATGTTGTTAACATCGCGACCACCCATTATACAGCAGGGGGTCTCCCCTCCCTTGGAGCAACCTCGTCAACTCGCATTCCGGATTCTTTTATTTACATTTTGAGTTGGATTGCCGCGTAGAAGAAAATGAGAATTCAGAAATAGATATAAAGATGGCTGGGAAGATAAGTAGATAGGTAGGTAATTAATGAATTAGAAAGATTGAATCTCTTATTGTTGGTTTGTAGTGTGAAGTCATTTTGTAAGTAGTAATTCGGGATCAATTCCCATGTATCTATAATTCAAATGAACATATGTGGCGAATATGAAACAAGCATAACATGAACTGTTTTAAGTCGAGATATCCTTAAAACTCGGGATGCATCTTAAAACAGCGGGAAGGGGATATTAAAAATAGAGAAGAGTAGAAGAATCTTCCACGCTCTTTCAAGTACAGAAAAATGTCAAAAATAGAAATGGCATGGAGGGCAGTAATACCTTCTCTCTTTCTCTCTCACACACACACACGCCTTGGGCCGGTATATTTGTTCACTTTGTGGGTTAAAGAGGAGCCAAATCTAAGCAGCCTTTTCAATAAGTTGAAATTTTAAATAAACGTATAAGATTGATTGGTATTTTTTTCTTGCAAATACATAATTAATGGAATTATCAGTTAAAGTGTGAACAATGAGAGGACTTCCATGGGAGAAATTAGCGACAAAGATTATGAAAAATAGACCTCCCCCTCCCTCTGTTTTATCCGTGATGAAGACATTTACGTAGAGCTTACTCTTATTTTAATACGTCAGTAATGGGGTGAATATTAATCTATTTTGTAAGCAAATTGTCAGTGACAGGACCAAAGATATTTCGCCTCGAACGAGACATTTAGCCACGAACCCAGTGAATTAATGTAAACCTTTAGTTATCTAAAAAATGCAATAACCAAACCAAGGAAAGGACAAAAAAAGGACATACATTATTTTAATATGATTATAACAGAAAATATCAGGTAGATTTAGGTGGTAGAATAGAATTTATGAATGAGACAAATTGAGTTAAGTTAGAAAGTTCCTTAACTTGATTCCTATAATACACAAAACTGTGGAAAAAGATATGATAGGTTAAATTTCGGAAAATGCTCGCCCTGTATTTTTGTGGTCGTTTTGATATAAATATCTCTATTCTAAAAAATATAGCACTTTCACTAATTTAAGCGGCCAAATTACCAATTATGATGTTATGACGAAAAATAGATTAGCTGCCATCTTGGGAGCCACATTTTCAATTAGAATCCCATCATACTGTATTATATATCATTTTGAAGGGATTTTTTTTTAATTAAAATAGGTTATAGACATTTTATATTAATCAATTTTAAATTAAATATGATTGATTTAAATGACATTCAGGAGCTAGGCTTATATGTCTGAAGTCAAGAAACTGTATAAAAACTAGAGGCCTAACGACATCTGGTAATCGCTTTTAGATTAGAATAATGCTAGGCTTTATAATTATTAATACTACGAGTTTATTTACAAAAGCAGGGGTTAACCCCCTTATTACAGGGGGTTTATGTGGAAAAGTCTCCCATTTCGAAATTCCCCTAGAAAATGTATATAATACAATATGATGCGATTCCAATAACCTAACAAAAAATAAAACCCGTAATTCTATGAAATTTGCCCAAGAAAAAACATTCTCTAAATTAAAAAGCACTTGTTTGTAAGCACAAATATATTATATGAATTATAAAAAAATCGATGGCAGGCGTTTTCCGAAATTTAACCTTATGATACTCGTATAACCATTCTCACCGAAATGTGAAATTACACTTTAAATTCAATCACAAATTTGCTATTATTGATTTAAGCTTTGTGTAAACAACAAATAATATCATTCTCCAAGTCAGAGAAAAATGAGGGTTAAAAAGAAATGATTGCTCTTAATTGCTGTAGTTATTAATCTCCACAAAGAGGCAGTAAATTTAAAAAACAGGTGGACAGTCCTAGCGTCATTTAGTGACAAAATTTGCATGTACACGAGGCCCGTCGCCACGTACATGAGTGCCCAATTTATGCATATGAAAGTGGGGCAGTTAAAGAGTTGGACGTGATGACAAAATGTCGGTGTTCTCACCCGCCCAAGCTGTCACTGAACTATAAAAGGGAGATAATTTATACAGGAAATTTGTTTAGTTTTAGGAGGGAATTAAAAAAGCATTACACGCAGTATATGACAAGACCGAAATGCAGATGATGGCAGATATTAAGTATTAAAGTCATGGAGAAATCATGATGGCTCTGCTAAATATGACGTCACCGACGACGACTCGTGTAATTACTATGAAGGAAAAAGAGTGATTGCCGAGCGACTTATGTAGCTTCTTGCCCGTTGATTAATTTTAATTAGTATTCATGTATGATTATGTAGGTTTTGTCACGCGTGCCAACGTTTTATTAAATTTTAATGAAACATTAAAATTAATGCCTCTTTTTCAAGTCCAATGTGATTGATACCAGCTTGGATACTCGCAGCTTGCCAACGATAAAATAGAAGAACCAAAAGATCAAGAAGAGCAAAGCAATGGAATAGGAGACGATTGTAAAAATAATAGTTAGAATAAAAGACAAAACAACTATAAACGAAACCTCTTACTTTCCACTAGTTAAGAAGGGGCCAAGTTTTAAAGACCTCTTTAGGTTGTATTTACTTTTGTTTCCTTCAGTGAAGGATATGACCTAGAAATTGGAAAGACTAATTTGGGTGTGGTTAGGCATCTAATGGTATTGATCCAGACACGTTAACTTTAGATAGGAGACATGATTTTCAAAGACCCCTTTCAGTTCTACCAAATTAAATCACATTGGATGTGGTTGGTCACCTACTGTTATTGACCCAAGTATGATACCTTTAAATAGGAGACCTCTTTCTCAAAGACCACTTCGAGCTCTACAAAAGATAAAAGGTTTTGTTATCTGCTATTCAAATGAGAAGGCTACTCTTTTAGCTGATGTTTGAGCTAAAGCAGACTAATGAATATCTGGTTTTGCCTCATTCTTCCTTCGCTGAAGCAAGGCTGAAGGCTCTTGCATTTAGGTAGAGCCCATGAATTTAAAATAGATTGGATATTTATCGATTGGATTTCCCCAAAGAAAATTTTATTTGTTAATTTTATTAGATAATCTGATATTTTAGCCCTAAATTAACTTCCTTACGGAGGAAATTAATTAGATCTGGTGTTTTTCTAAAAATCGTGGGAAATCGGAAAATGTTATGTCGCTACGTAAGAGAACAACTGCCTAATCAGGCTTCCCTAAATGCAGTCCATTTTAAATTCTAGAACTATTACAGAAGAAAATTTGGAGAGATATGATGTTAATTTTGCAAAGAAATCAGGATTAGAATTGCCGATATAGTTTTACCAGAAACATGTGCTCCTAGCTCACCCGACCTCAGTCTATTGGACTATTACGTATGGGGCGTTGTCAATAGAGAGGGCAATCAATACCCTCATAACAAGTCCGCTAAAACAAAAACTATGGCCGAAATTGATAAAGATCATTGTGGTTAATGGTGGGTGCAGTGAAAAGGTGTATTAAAGGATTTTCAAAATTATTTGTACGGATTTTCATTTAAATACAATTTTTCTCTGATGTGCTATGCATCTTGCTTATATATATTTCGAACTTTATTTCGAGTACTTGGAATCCTCGTATTATTTTTCCCTGTGGGCTTTGTTGCATTTATTGCTTACTCACGCGATACTTTGTGAGTTTTCCACACACACACACACACACACACACACACATATATATATATATATATATATATATATATATATATATATATATATATATATATATATATATATATATATATTATTATATATTAACTTATTGATACCGACGTTTCGGGTAGGAACCCATTCTCAAAGATATGAGATTATAAATATATACAAACATAAGAATTTTTTTGAGAAGTTATCAGATATTTATAAATTAATTATATGGGAAATGGGAAGAAGTAAAGGTGGTAATGTTGAAATTATATAAATGTGTGGTTTTTAACTATTAGGAAATAGGAAATATGTTTTTATTATTAAAATAAAACTGAGATTAATTAGTTTTGGGTGTCTTCGTTGTAAAAAAGGGAGATAATAGAAATTTTTGAAAAATAAGGGTTGTTTTTTGGGCAGTGGATTTGGCGTGCGTAATTCATCGCTAATTATAGTTGTAGTAAAAGTGGAAATGAGCTTGTGTCAGGGTTTAAAGTGGGGTTTTTAAATCTATTATAAAGAGATTCCAGGGTACGTGTTTGGTTTTCGTTGTTT
Source organism: Ceratothoa steindachneri (assembly GCA_963969495.1). NCBI lineage: Eukaryota > Metazoa > Arthropoda > Malacostraca > Isopoda > Cymothoidae > Ceratothoa > Ceratothoa steindachneri. The sequence continues at coordinate 82,308,525 of OZ018326.1, forward strand.
GTTGTATCTATAATTGAAAAATTATTTGAGTTTGGTTTATGGTGTGGGTGTCTGTTTTCGTAGTGTATTCGGATAGGGGAGAATTAGGGAGTAGTGAGTGGGGTTTTCTAGTTCTGTTGCTGATGCCGAAATGTTTGCAAATACGGGTATGTATTGTGCGTTGTGTCGATTCCAAATACACCTCGGAATTAAATCTCGAGCAGGTGAATTCATATATGATCGAGGATCGAAGCGGCGTTGGTATTTTGTCTGTAATGTTGAAAAGATGTTGTACTTTGCCTGTGTTTTGAAATATTGGTTTAAAATGTGTTGCAGAAAATGAATTTTTAAGAAATGGTGAGAGTTTGGCCCAGAGAAGGGAATTGAGGGGTCCTATATATGGGAGAGGTACAAAAAGCTTTTCTTTAGGGACGTTGTATGAGGGATCTTTCGGGTTAAATAATTTATTGATAAGATTTCGAAGAGTTCGGTCGTATAAGTTTGAAGGATATCCGTTTTGGGGGAAATAGTTAGTGAGGAAAGTGACCTCGTTGTGCAAATTAAGGTATGATGAGGAGAGATGGTAAGCGCGAAAAAGTAAGGTTTTGATAGAGTTTAATTTGATTTTGGTGGAACAATGACTAAGAAAATGGAATCCAGAGCCCGTATGTGTAGGTTTTCGGTGAATGGAAGTGGAGAAACCGTCGGTTGTGCGTGTTATTAGAAGGTCTAAGAAAGGAATGGAGTCGTTGTCTTTGTTTTCCTGAGTGAATTTAATATTTGGATGTAACTGGTTTATGTACTCTAGGAATTTATGAGATGAACTTTTAGAGCGGAAAAGGACGATGGTGTCGTCTACGTATCTCTTGTAGAAGATAGGACGAAATTGTAAGGGGCATTTGTCAAGTGCTTCTTCTTCTAAGGTACACATGAAGAGATTTGCGAGAGGGGCGGCAAAAGGACTTCCCATTGCCAGTCCATCTATTTGGTGAAAAAAGTTTCCATTAAAAGAGAAATAGTTTTCGTGAGAAACTGTAAGTAGTATTTTCTTTATTTGTTTCTCATTAAACCTCTATATTTTAAGAAGGGGATTTTTAAACAAATTTCTCTCAGTTTTGATATCTTTTTGTAGGGAGAGGATAGGGGGAGAGATTGGGGAAGAGGGGGGAGAAGGAGAGTGATGTGGGAGAGAGGGGGGAAAGGGGAGAAAGCAAGAGGGGAGAGAGTCAGAGATTCGGGGAAGAAATGTTGGGAGAAAGGGGAGAGGGAAAAGTGTGGGGGCGGGGAGCGGAGTAGGTGGGATAGAGAGGGGAAGGTGGGTAGTGAGGGGGGAGTTAGAACGAATTTTTTTATTCCTCTAAATGGACAGACACATATACAAACAGATTTCATTTTTATTATATATATATATATTAGTTTACTACTGAAAACCTGTCGCTGTTTTTCGAAATGTATTTATTATTTAATCTTTTTAAATTTTCGCTTCTTTAACTTCTGTGTAAACTAGTTGCAGTTCAAAATCTGTAGTTAGGTTTTGGCCAGTCATCCTTGAACCATATTTTCTCTTTCTTCCTAGTATAACCTTGCCCAACAATCAGTCTACCATTTATCTATCTCTGGCATGACTTCATTGAACAAGATTTAGGAAGGCGTTGCCCAAACTTTGTGTAGGCTGGTTTATTGCTTGTGTGACCAATACGGCAGAGCCATGACCCACAAAAGAGGATACAATGGAATGTCTAGTCTTGGTTTAATCACTGCATTATCACGTTCTTCATCCTTCCCTTTTTTATCTTCAAGAGCAGCTATGCATACATTTCCAAAGGAGGAGACACCCTGGTGAGCGGTGAGTCACGAAGCCTCGCGGTTGGTGGTCAAGGATGACCACTGGCGACAATCGATGAGGCAAGCACAGAGGGATGTCTTCACAGGTTCTTAGCACTCTTCTCTGGTGGTCCTTTGTTGCGGTGGCGAGCGGAGAGCTCGTCATACTGCAAGATCTTGTGTAAGCGTTGATCCTCTAACTTGCTGACGTGTCCTTTCCATCTTCAGCAGCATGAGCTCAACAGTTCGGACTTCTGCCCCTTCAAGGACTTCGACATTGGTGAGGAATTAGTCTAGCGGAAGTTGAGGATCGAGCAAAATTAGCAGTAGTTAAAGCGTTCTTTAATCTATAACTAGACACAAATATCCATCATCATCATCATCATTATCATCAACCGCCTTCACACGAAGTGTGGTCGCTGTGCATCCAAGCCACTAAAGATATCCTTTATCCTCAATCAACAACAGCCATCCATCAATTATTCAAGCCAAATTGCCCCTCCACCCTTATAACAATGGGGAGCAACTAAAGCTAATTTACTCTCATTTCATTATCAAGAAACTCACCATATAATTTGTCGACGGTCCAAGTTTGGTAGCACAAGAATGTTATTATGTAGTTTAAACTCATCGTTTAACAGCTTTTGTCATTAATGCATTGTTTCACTTTACCTTCAAAACTAAATTGTTAAATATTCCATTTCCCCCTATTTTCTCTTTCCATGAAGCCTTTCAAAATCAGGAAAAAGTTTTCGTTTTCTAGGAATCAAAAAGCACCGATGTACTCCTCGGTGATAGTATTTATTTTTCAAGTCCTGACTTTATCATGTATCCGATGTATTTTCAAGGATTTGAAAATAATTGCCTATATCTTAAAATGAGTCTACAAATTCAAATGCATTCAAGACCAATGTGGAAGGGTATATTTTGAAATCACCGTCCCTTTGTACAGCACATTACAATAAATTACGCTCTAAATCTCCTGATAGAAAATATTATTTAGCATTTTTAATATACAATAACAAAGTATGATCAATAATTAGTTATTAATACTCAGCTAATTGTAATAGTAATAAAGAAAATAAAAATAATGAGACCATATAATATTAGGAAACCAAAAGTAGAAAAAAGTTTCCCAATTCCACGCTGATAGGGCCCATCCCTCACCCGAGTACATATATCTACATATATAAAATTTATTATGTGAAGTTTTATATGAATTCATGAAAAGATATGTAATAGAGATAAACACGAATAGTCTTCTAAATAAGTGGTAGGCCATTCACTGCCGTTATTAATATTCTAGTACAAAAATGTATTGCCACACCTCATTATGTATCTACAATATCTATAAATTGCCTCATTATTTTAAAGTTGCGCCAACGATTGGTACAGCCTATATCTCTTTTAAGGAAAATATCTAAACTGATGTCATCTATACAGCCTATATCTCCTTTAAGGAAAATATCTAAACTGATGTCATCTATACAGCCTATACCTCTTTTAAGGAAAATATCTGAACTGATGTCATCTATACAGCCTATATCTCTTTTAAGGAAAATATCTAAACTGATGTCATCTATACAGCCTATATCTCTTTAAGGAAAATATCTGAACTGATGTCATCTATACAGCCTATATCTCATTTAAGGAAAATATCTAAACTGATGTCATCTATACAGCCTATATCTCTTTTAAGGAAAATATCTGAACTGATGTCATCTATACAGCCTATATCTCGTTAAGGAAAATATCTGAACTGATGTCATCTATACAGCCTATATCTCCTTTAAGGAAAATATCTAAACTGATGTCATCTATACAGCCTATATCTCTTTTAGGAAAATATCTGAACTGATGTCATCTATACAGCCTATATCTCGTTAAGGAAAATATCTAAACTGATGTCATCTATACAGCCTATATCTCGTTAAGGAAAATATCTAAACTGATGTCATCTATACAGCCTATATCTCCTCTAAGGAAAATATCTAAACTGATGTCATCTATACAGCCTATACCTCTTTTAAGGAAAATATCTGAACTGATGTCATCTATACAGCCTATATCTCCTTTAAGGAAAATATCTAAACTGATGTCATCTATACAGCCTATATCTCTTTAAGGAAAATATCTGAACTGATGTCATCTATACAGCCTATATCTTATTTAAGGAAGATATCTAAACTGATGTCATCTATACAGCCTATATCTCTTTAAGGAAAATATCTGAACTGATGTCATCTATACAGCCTATATCTCATTCAAGGAAAATATCTAAACTGATGTCATCTATACAGCCTATTCTCCTTTAAGGAAAATATCTAAACTGATGTCATCTATACAGCCTATATCTCTTTTAAGGAAAATATCTGAACTGATGTCATCTATACAGCCTATATCTCTTTTAAGGAAAATATCTAAACTGATGTCATCTATACAGCCTATATCTCTTTTAGGAGAATATCTGAACTGATGTCATCTATACAGCCTATATCTCATTTAAGGAAAATACCTGAACTGATGTCATAGAAATTCCCGCTCCTACGTATACTTTTCTCAAGTGAAATCTTACCCTATTATTTATACATCTGCTTCTCATAGCATTATCAGGGAAAATATACAAGAGGAAGCAGTGAAATCGAGATTTTTAAAAATAGTAAGCATAATAAAATGAAACATATTTAAACGATGGACGGTTTCAACCGAGGAAAAGGAGAGACTGAGTAAAAGGAAACAAGGAGAATGAATGGAATATATAGAGGTAACGGAAAAATGAATAGGAACCAGTTCGGTCAGACGAGTAGCGTTGAGTTTTTTAATTGCAAATAATAAGGTGTCTAGGCTCAGGTAGCAGCAAGCTGCAAATGAAAAATGCCTCAACCTCAAATACTCGGTTGGCGGTGGAAGGGGGAGGGGGCAGTTGAGATATAACATCCAAGAAATATGAATTTGAGCAGCCTTGTGGGATAGGTACGACATTGAACGAATATTCAAGTTGATAAAGCCCCCATAAAATAGGTTATCGGTTAATGGAAAGGTCAGATTGTTTCATCAAAACACTCTAAACAAAGAACCTGTATAAAATGGCCCGAAAATGAAGTGAAGCAACTCTGAATTGATTATAATTCCTGTCAACATAGAACCAGATTGCAGCTGTTGTCCTTTGACGTCTTAAAACAAACTTGCCAGCGACAGGGTGGGAGAGGCTGGGTGTAAGTGTATTTGATCTTGTTGAATGCGGGGCATTAGCAGGGAGCGGCATAAGCACCCTTTTGTTTGGGTATGGGAAAGTAACAAAACGAACAAACCAACTGCGACAGGCCAATTTGAACGGCGATGAACAGCCCGGTTGGACGAACCCAGTGGTGGGGCGCAAGAACCACCCCAACCCGATATGAACCCTCAACTCGATATGGGGCGATTATGCGGATCGATCGCCGGATGGAAGGAGTAGATGAAGGATGGGTTCGGATAAGCGCCGCATCCAGGCGGGAGCTCGCATCATCCATGAGACTGCCAAAGGACGGGGGCAGAAGGAGACGGGAGATTAAGCATCATAGAAGAGGGCTTATGACAAAGGCCTTTTAAAGGGACAAAAAGAGGATGGGGCGTACAGGACTGTCAAAAGTGGATGTTTTGAGGGGCCTCGACCGCTCGCCCTTGTAATGCGAACCGTGGAGAACAAGATCGCGTCCCGAATTCGCCAATGAAATTTTAAGGAATGAATTTAATTGGCTACACTTTCTCGACGCTGTTTCCAGAGTGGGGCGTTGTGATTGGCTCCGTTTTTTTTTTTGCCCTCCCTCCCAAAGCTTTTAAGGTATCTTTTTCATGGGATGGGATGATGGGTGAAGCACCCTCAAAAATAGATATGAGCCTCTGTGGAGGGAAGGTGCTCTTCAACGCCATCTTTTAATGCCATTAGCAATGAAAGCACAACGAGAGACCAGACCACTCGCTTTACAAAAGAAACCAACACTGATCACTGGGTGCTGCTTATATGAATGGGTCTTTGAGATGATACAAATGGCATATATATATATATATATATATATATATATATATATATATATATATATATATATATATATATATATATATATATATATATATATATACATATACATATATACATATACATCTATACATATACATACATATACATATACATATATATATATATATATATATATATATATATATATATATATATATATATATATATATATAAGAGAGAGAGAGAAAGAGAAATTTGGCGTGAATAAGCACATGAGACAAGAAACAGTTCTCTGGAAGGCAAGGTTTCTGTAGCTCCCGAAGATGTAAAGATGAAACCACTTTAAGTTGTGTCCTGTGTTATATATTTAGGGATATTTCCTTTTTATCAGGATTTGAAGGGAATCCAAAAAGAAACAACTCATTTGCATGATTTATTATCAAAATATTTTTAAAATATTTAGTTTTCATCCCGAGGGTTTAATAAAACGTTAAAACGTTTTAAACAATGAATCCTTGAAAACATATATGCAAAGTGGTTGGTATTTTCAAGTTTGTTCCAGGAAATTAAAAGATGGCTAAAACTAATCAAATTAAACTCATTTATAAACAGTTCTGGATAGTTGAGAATTATTAACGAATAAATTTCATCAATTAAGACATGCTTTAAAAATAAATCAAATATCAAAAACTAAATTAAAGAAAAATAATCTTAAAAGAACTAGAGTAAAAATAGAAGAACCATTCTTGATCACAGAGTGCTAGATTGAAAAAAACAAAGTTTAGTATCTTGTATTTGTTCTCTTATAGAAAAACTTACACCGTTGTTCCAAGAAAAATACCAGTACGCCATCAAAGACTTATTTTGTGCAGAGAACCAGCATCAAAACTCCAGTAGTACCTCTAAGACTGGTGTGGCTGTTGTTAGCACTACATTTAAAGCTTTAGGATCTACCTGGTCCAAGTAGACAACTTCGACTTATAATGAGCCTTAGAGAGGACACAAATCCTTCCTCAATGGATAGCCGTTTGCAATCGTGGCAAATTTCTTCGTCTCATCAAACAACGGAAAAAAATGCGATCTTTTGACACTACTTAGAAAAAAAATCCGCATTTGGTTACCAATTCTTTTTAATTTATTCCAACCATTAAAAAAATACCATAATATATTGTCATTCCTCTCTTAAGCTAAAACTTGAAAGGGAACATAAATATAATGATAAATCCCCAGTATATGGGGGTGGTAGAGATGTGATAGCAGAGATAAAAGTGAATTTGAGCGAATGGTCACTCCATATAAGACTATCAGAGAGCAAAGAGTGCTGAACATGAATCTGGAGAATAATATCCGGATAGTTGACAGCGATAGAAAAAAACGAGGTATAAGCAATAATACATTAAAACAGGATAAATGGAACGCGCCACGTTGATATCATATTCGAAGGATTGATTTGACTGAAACTTTTTAATGGAGGAGAAAAGACCAATGGAACAAAAATACCTGAAGGGAATTGTGATAAGGTGAATCAAAGAAAGTAGGAAAAAAATCATTATATTCTTGTCGTCTGACAGCGAAACTGAGCCTTTGACAAAAGATATGAAAAACATGGTTAACATTTAGAAGCTGTGCTCTCTGAAGAATTTATATATATATATATATATATATATATATATATATATATATATATATATATATATATATAAATTAAGCTAAGTGATGGAGAATCAAAAGTAAAAAATATAGCTAAAAAGATCAGAAAGAGCCAAGAACTGAGTTCAACAGGCTGGAAGGGGCAATTGTTTAATTTCGTAATGAGTCGGTGTAGGATAAAAACATGTCATGGAGCGGTGGTTTGCCTCATACCAAAGGGTCTCTAAAGCTGGACTACTTCAAATGCACAATTATTACACTGGTTAGCCTGTTGGTAGTGGTCTATACTGGTTCCATTGATGATAGCATATCACGAATGGTTTCAGCTGATTCTTTGATAATAGTACCCTATCATTGTCTCAACCTGTTCCTTTGATAATATTAGCCTACAATTTGTCTCAAAATGTTTCCTTAGTGGAGCAAACCATCATTGCTTTCAACATTTGGACGGTAGCTCTCAACTATAGGTTTCAACCGATACTTCTTTATAAAAATCATTAAATTGTATGCGTTGCAAATTGATTCTCTTAGTTTCTATTACTTCTCCTTACTCCTCTCTTCTAGACTTTTCCACTCCGGCCATCTTCCCCCTCCTCGAGGAGGACCCACGTGAGGGGTGGATTCGTATTTCTCTGTACAAGTGGTAGATTTTAATATACTGAAATCTAAATTTTCACCCGTGCCATGCCTTCTAACTCCGCTAGGCCCCTAAATAAAATTTAAATTTGAATGGAGGGAATAATTTCACCTTAGGTTTCTTAAACATACTCATTCATCACAATCACCCAACCAATTACCTACAATTTTTTATTTACTGCCAGCTACCGCACTCAACCTCTTCATTTCTATTCCGCCCATAGTAAACATATAAATAGTCAATCATCTCCTTTATGTACCTCTATGTCCTTACAAGGCAACTGAATATGCGATCGTTGCTTCCTACATATATAAAGAAATTCGTACTATTGAACTAATATTCTTATCAACGATACATCGTCCTTAAACTTCAACTACATCGTCCTCAAACTCTGACTACATCGTCCTCAAACTCTGACTACATCGTCCTCAAACTCTGACCAAATCGCCCTCAAACTCCAGCTACATCGTCCTGCCCTGCAACTCATTTAAAATAGTTGAATGACCTTGTCAATAATATTAGCATTTACGATGCCTTTAGTTTCCACGGAACAGTAAAAACGGAGATAACATTATGTTGTCAAGATATTTACATATGTAATTTTTAAAAACGGGGATAATATTAAGTTGTCGAGATATTTACATATGTAATTCTATAAAACGGAAAAAATATTAAGTTGTCGAGCTATTTACATAGGTAATTTATAAAAGACAACGAAATACAGTTAGATGTTTAAATTATACGTAGGCATTGTTCAAGTGTTAATAATGATTATTCTTTTATTTAAGGTAGCAATGCTTAAACTTTATTTAAGCTACAATAATGTTTTGGGGTTGCTTGATGAAGTGTCTGGAGGACACCGTTCACGACGTGTGAATATTGATTCATCTATCTCTATTGGCTCGGAATACTCATGACTTATTTCTAGGAAGAAGTTATAGTGAAGATGAAAAGTGATGCATTTATTGTAATACTAAACATAAATCAATTGTTTAATCGCAAAAGTAAACCATCCATCTTCCGAGAAGTGATCTTCAGCAGCAGTGGGCTATTCTTTTATTTAGCGTGATGTGAAAGAGGTATCCACTTTAGTTAAACGATTAGACAAAATTTTCAATAATAATAGAAAATACTCTGCTAAATAATATATTATTCTTGTATATTAAAGATGATTTTACAATCCTTTTAAAAACGACATTAAATCCCTGACAATATAATAAAAACTTTCACTCCTCCTTAATATTAACAGCGTATATGGCACACCATCCAAACATGACCCAAATCATGTATCGGTGACCAAAGCTTTATATTAGATTATTAAAAATCAAGCAACTCTGCAATGGAAATTCACCCTGTGCTTTGTTCAATCATTTCACCCTGGAACCATAAAATAAACTTGTACTTAGTAAAATTAGTATACGGATCTAATAAAGCTGTCAGAGAGCAAATTGCCAAATTCACCCTAGTTAATTCGTTTTCCACCTTAACATAACTCCTGGAAATTACACCCTACATTAACAAGCTTAATTTTTATAAGATAGGTGTCGCTTAACGCTTATATATGTGGCTAATTTTTATGTAAGTATACTCCTAATATATACGTATAAAGCTATTGGTTTCCCGTGTAAGTAGCTTTGTCGTTTCTCCTGTATTCATAATAAAAATTGTCATTTTCACATGTTTTCATTCACACATTTCTTTTGCCTTATTACAACTCTCCCCCTTTAACCACTCTCTCTTTACATGAGATCTGGGCTTGAGGGGATGTATCGGGGGCCTTGCCCCTATCTGGTAGCTCCCTGTCGGTGTCCTTTGATCTCCTTTTTCCCCAGGACCCCTAAAAATCCTCTCCACACATCCTCAATGTGGACACTATAACGGCGTTCTCGCACTTTTGACGCCATCTTGTCATCCGTTTCATGTTTGTATATGATAATTCTGTCCCTTTTGATCCGTTGCCCCCTCCCCTTCCTGTGGGTCCATGGATAAAGGAAGGGTTGGGAAGGTTTGAAAGGGGAATCGACCACCGTCTAATTCAGGGGGACGGGCAACTTTTTCGTCAGGCGGCCCAAATCGAGAGAAAGATAGATAGATAGATAGATAGAGAGGTTAATATATATATATATATATATATATATATATATATATATATATATATATATATATATATAGAGAGAGAGAGAGAGAGAGAGAGAGAGGGAGGGAGAGAGAGAGAAATTGGACGTAAAACAGCACATGTGACAAGAAACCGAAGTTTGTAAAGGCAAGAGGAATTGACATTGGAAGACAAAGATCAAGGAGAGAAAAGGACAGTTCAATCAAGGCAAGCCATATTAATAAGACAGGAATAACAATAAGATATAAACTTTGAAATGTCCTGACCTAGAGAACAAACTATTCTCTCGATTGAGGGCCAGTTTCTCTAACCACTGAGCTACCAGGTACACTAAATCAAACTACCCAAAACGACACCCTATCAAGCACAATATCTCCCCAGGCTAGAAGGAACTTCCAAAGGATATCTATGACTCGCTTGTTATGTAAAGGCTCACTACCCATATCAAACACAAAGAAAGGGCAAATATAGGGTATGCGGGTAATAACAACTACTGTAGGGCTATCATCATATTTGAATTATTTCTTTCGAAAACTTTCCGAAGTGAAAAGGAAAGATAAGGAAACCGTGGATTACAGAATATATGTACAGGGTGCACTCCACTCCCAAATTGGGCCGTTTCTGAAAAGCAATATCTCAATAACCATTGCTGTTAGGGACATGAAATAAAAAACAAATGAAAGATGAATACTTTGTGAATACTTATTTTTTGTAAAAAATCGTTCTAAAGTTATTTAATGAGTCAAATTAGCCTTCAAAAAATAATTTATAAAACATGTTTTTTTTTATTTATTAGATTGCAGCCTTTAAAAAAAGTGCAAAATTTTAAACAATTCCAATTTTAATGAATGGTTCAAGATTGATGTGTTTGACCATGAAGTAGGGCATGTTGCTGCTATTCGTTGTCGCGATCCATCCCTAGGAAGAAGTGTTGGACTAGATCACTACACCCACAAGGAAATGCAAGGTATGTCTTGGAAAACCACGCAATGGCTCACATCTGAATGATTGTACGCTGTTTTGCCCTAAATATCTCCAGGAGTATCTACGGCTTTCGTAAATCTTCACTTTCTAGAGTTTCACCAATTTCTTTACAGATATCTCATTTCAACCTCTCTGGCTAATTCGCTCTCATTGATATTTCGCTTTAAATTCGATGAGCTATAGATTGATGTGCATATTCTTAGTAAAAGAATTTTAAACACTACTACAAGGTCGTCATAGATATTAGTTGATTTCACTGCATAACACGAAAAGAATTAATGTACCCGGTCAGAGGTAGATTTGAGCCCAACCATTATTTAATACTCCATCGATGGGAATGTTAATAACCCGCAATGGCCAAAAATGGCAAGAGGGCACGTGTTACATCAGGTTGAAACTGAATATAGATTAATTTCCAGAATACCTACTTCTAGACTACCGGGATACTAACTTGCAGGAGTCTCTTGTCAGTTTGGGATGTTTATAGAGGCACTGACGGCATTTCTAGGTTGTCAAAACCGGCTAGTTTATAGGTTGTCAAAACCGGCTAGTTTATAGGTTGTCAAAACCGGCTAGCTTCTAGGTTGTCAAAACTGAGCAATGCCAGTAAATAAAAACACATCTTAAAACTGCTCAAAGTTTCGTGCTATTTCCAATTCTTCTTCGTACTCGATCTTCATCTCTTAGTATTACTATTTTTCCCTTTCCGCAATTCTACTCTAAGAAGCTGCAGGTGAACATTCATTCGAAAACCAAAGACCAGGTACCACACTCAATTTGGTAAAAATTACAATATTTTAGGAATTATCAGACTTTGGTTCAGAACATAATCAAACGACGGTCGGGCTTTGATATTGGGTTAGTTTTTCTAAAATGTTTCTTAGAGTCTTCTTCCTCTTCTTTGTTAGTTTCTCTCCTCTTTGTTGTTTTCTTTCTCTTTGTTGTTTTCTTTTCTCATCTTTGTTGTTTTCTCTTCTCCTCGGTGAGTCGGCTTCCTTTTACTTCTCTAATCATCCCAACTTTAATCTCATCCAACCTCAGAGCTCCATCAGGAAATTCCAAGTCTCATCCTCATCCAATGAAAAATTAATGTGCACTTGGATTACCCATGTCTTTTGTCATCCAACATTGATTTCTAACCCATACCTTTCCATCCTCCTCGGGAGATTCAGGCTCGTCCTTTTGAGCTCATGAATTTAGGAAAACTTTTGGATCGTGTCAAGAATAACGAACCCATAGGTATTTCGATCGCTATTATTCACGTTATCCTTAAGTTACTTATTCCTGATTGCATCTTTTTCTTTTTTTGTAAATATAATAAGTTAGGTTAGGTTAAGTAAAGAAAGGTTATTTTAGGTTAGGTTAGGTTAAGTAAAGAAAGGTTATTTTAGGTTAGTTTAGGTTAAGTTAGATCTGGATAAGTTAGGTTAGGTTACATTTAGATGCTTTAGGTTAGATTTGGATAGGTTAGGTTAGGTTAGATTTGGATAGGTTAAGTTAAGTTATATATGAATAGGTTAGGTTAGGTTGGATTAGATTTGGGTAGGTTAGGTGAGATATGGATAGGTTAGGTTAGGTTAGATTTGGTTAGGTTAGGTTTGATATGGATAGATTAGGTTTGATATGGATAGGTTAAGTTAGGTTAGATTTGGTTAGGTTAAGTTTGATCTGAATAGGTTAGGTTAGATAGTTTAGGAAAGATTAAATTTGGAAAAGTTAGGTTAAATTAAGTTAGATTTGGATAAGTTAGGTCAGGTGAGGAAAGGTTAGTTTGGTTAGGTGAGGCAAGCAAAGTTTAGGTTAGATTTAGATAGTTTATGTTAGGTTGGAAGAGAAAATGTTAGGTTAGGTTAGGTGAGGTAAGGAAAGGTTAGGTTAATTTAGTATCAATTTCACTGTAAGCATTCGGATACAATGAAGTGGGCAATGCCTATTTTCAACTACCTCTTTTCTCTATCTCCCTTCATTGATTCTCCCCTTGGATCCTGTAGAAACTGTTACTTATAGTAATTAGGGGGTTTATAAGGTGATATAGTAATTATGAGGTTTATAAGCTGAGATAGTACTTAAGGAGTTTATAAGGTCAGATAGTAATTGGGGGTTTATAAGTTGAGTTAGTAATTAAGGGGTTATAAGGTGAGATAGTAATTAGGGGGTTTATAAGGTGAGATAGTAATTAGGGGGTTTATAAGGTGAAATAGTAATTAGGGGGCTTATCTAGTGAAATAGAAATTAGGGGGGTTATAAGGTGAGATAGTAAGTAATTAAGGGGGGTTATAAGGTGTGATAGTAATTAGGGGGGTTTATAATATGAGATAGTAATTAGGGGGTTTATACGGTGCGATCGTAATTATAGGGTTTATGAGGTGATAGTAATTAGGTGGTTTATAAGGTGAGATTTTAATTATGGGGTGCATAAGGTAAGATAGTAATTAGGGGGTTTATAAGGTGAGATTTGAATTACGGGGTTTATGAGGCAATATCCATAGAAGTTTGGCGATGCAGGGCAAGATAAAATGATTCAAACATCCCTAATACATTATCTACACAAATACTACTGATACAAAGCCTTCAAATACACCAGGACTTGAATTTATGGGGGACCCTATCCAGTCGGCGAGTTGGTGCTTCTCTCCTCCTAAGACCGCAAGTAATGGACAATGTTCTGAGAGACGAACCGTGAACCAATGACCTTTTTTCTTCCAATTAACTAAGCTGTTTTGTTAAAAAACGTTACTGACAACCACCTATATCACGAATGTAAACATAATTATCTATGCGAACAAACGGCTTCCACTGGTCTTGTGATGTTTTATTTTACACACCAGTAACAAACGGAGTAAAAAATTAGGATATATTTTAACCCTTCCTTACAATCGAAAGAAGGTAATTGTTTTTTTTCTATTATTTTTAATCTCGCGCGTATGACATTCTTATTTCTATCTTTCAAATTTATGATAAACTCAGTTGGTATTTAAGATGCAAATAAATAATGGGCCTATCTGTAGATTTACAGTCTTTTGGTTCCAGGAATCAGCAGTTTGAAAGAGTCCTCCATATTGGGAAGGATCGTAGGGAAAATTATTGGCAACTAACAGGAATCTGGTGCTCATTAACGGGATCTAGCAGATGGAAGAGTACAGCTGAGGGGCAGGGATGAGATGCATAAGGCAGAAAGGATATTTAAGAAATATGCATTGAATATGAAAGAGGAATCAGGAAACTTAAGTGATAAAATACTTAGTGAGTTCTGAGTGTAAAGGGAGGTAATGGGACAAAACCGCAATAACACATAGTTGATGGACCAATAAATACCTTATCAATATAAGTAGAATGGGTAGAAATAGTTAGGAAGGAGAAAGAGCAGTCTAAACAACGCAAATTCTTAAAAACATCACCTTTAAACGCTAGTGATTATTTTTCTATCTACTTATAAAAAATAGGTGGGACAAGCGTTAATACATTTTTGCAAATAATTTTGTAAATAGATTGGTGAGATTTGGGTAATTGACATTCTTTATGAGAGACATCCTTCGAGAGCCTTTAATTTGAGAGCAGGTTTTCTGAACCCTTTTTCGAAGAAAGTTTTTTCCTATCCGAATGAGTAGCAGGTGCAAAAAAGAACAGTCCCAAATGTACGGTGAGAAATGACCTGGTTCCTCGAGTAGACAACGAACATGAGTTGAAAGGTGCGGTTATTTATTAAGGATAGCAAAGACACTCGAGGTTGACTGGGCGTAAAAAAAATATCTTGAAAAATTAAATTCTCTGGTTGAAATAAATTATGCTATTAAAGGTTGGTAGGTATGAAAGATAAGCTTTATTTTAATTTGAGTAAAGGAGTCGTGTATCATGAAAGACTAACAAAGAACGATTTTGACATTACAGTAGTGCGGAAGGGCAAGCAAGCGGGTGGGTGGGCAGGCGTTCGGGCAGGCAACGTGAGTACGCGGCTGGTAGCCACAGACTTTAAAGCGCGCCTTAAGCAGGTGAACGAAAGTTTTAACTAAATATCTAATTTATTCGTATCTCGGGCATGCTGAAAATAGGTATTATCGCGTTGTTTAAAAATTGAAGTCGTATAATTTGTCAGGCAAATCTTAATTTTTCCACGGGCAATGTTGATGTTTTAATTGAAACTTATAGCTACTGCAATTACTTGTCCTGAAAATCTAGAGGGTAAAAATTCGAACCTAACCTAACCTAACGTAACAACCAGGTGGCGCCACTTTTGAAAAATCTAAGTAAATTATGGTACTCCCCGGGTCAAGTTACCCTTACTGGTCACCTTTGTTGGCCTTTAAGGTTGCTCTAAGTGGCCTTCTATAATGATCATATATATATATATATATATATATATATATATATATATATATATATATATATATATATATATATATAAAAACATACGGAATTTTCAAAATTGATCCAGGTTTGTGCGTCTGTAAAAATAGGTGTTGGTCGGGTATAAAGTTATAATGATAGTCAAAAAGTTAAGATTGTGTCGAGAAATGAGATATCAAAAGTGAATGATTTACGTCATCTTTGGATGATTGATACCTGATTTCAGTCATTTACGCTCATCCTTTCTTTTAAATAATAAATTAATGTTACTTAAACTTACAAAAGACCTTGCGGTCAGGTTCTTCGCAGACAGTTGGCTTGAATAATGATTAAACCAATAAAGATAAATTGAAGATGGTACCAGTGTACAGGAAGGGCATCTCCGATATATATTTAAGCAGAAGGAGAGAGCTGCAAATACGACAAATAGTGCAAGTAATTTGGGCTAACCATTACGATATCAGGTAAAAATAATCACGCTACTCTTAGGGTAATTCAGAGAAAAAAACGGACTGGAATTACCATACAAGTTGAGTTGAGAAACCTCAGCTTGAAGAACAAGCGGAAGATTTATATATCCAACTATAGCGAAGTCCACGATCTCGAGGAGCAACCTATTAAAACTCCAAAGAGTACAGAACAAAGTCATGCACATAATAACACGCACTAGAAGACGAGAACCAAGAAGACAACGGGACCTTCTTAAGGAGTCAAAGATAAAGTCACACAATAGAATAATTGTAAAAAGAGTCAGGGAAGTAATAAAAAAGATAGAAAGAAATAGGAATTGATTTAACCAACCAAATTGCCCAAAGAGAAGGATTGAGAACACAAATTATTTCTAAGTTTCGCAAGGATTGATGAATGAGGAGAAGTGGAGGGAGAATTCTACACTTGGAGAAAGAGAAGGCTACTCGACAGCGATTAAGATTAATTAGATAAATGAAGGAACACCAGAGAAAAGCTTATAGACAATTAAAACTAGAATAGAAATAGAAAAGAATAGTTATAGGTAGAATTCTCCACCAATTTTAGTAATATTAATTAATAATAACGGTTCGAACGCCTTATATTAAAAAAAAAACACTACACTGACAAATATATAAATAGATACATATACAAAAACAAATGTGATTCTCACGCGAAACAAACTTTTCACTTTATCACACTAACTATAACTATCTACAATGCATTGAGATTAGATAAATCTCCATGCAAACAGGCATCTATTTGAGAACCCCTTACCTCCTTCAGGTTTTAGGCAACTATTATTAATTAACTATCACATTCACACACGGTACTTACAATATGTGTAGATACGTAGGACAGGGGTCACGATAAACAACAACGATCCAGAATATATTCCAGCTACACATCCTGGTTCAGATTCCCCGTTAATATGTAGGTCCAACGACTATATAAGTCCACTTTGTTCCCATCTACTATATATCTTCCCTGTTCGATCCTAAAAAATTCTTTTTCACCTCCCCCTCACTCTTACCCACCGTATCGACAGTGCCTGGAATCTACTTAAGCTCAGGACAGTTGTGGCTGCGGTGGAGTAGAAAGGAGTATCGGGCTTCGCTTTTCCTCCTCCTTGGCCAGTCTTTTAATGGCCAAGATCATACTCTAAAGGTTTATTCTTATATTATGATTTATTGGAATTCGGGTGAGCTGTACTTTGCTTCACACTGCATTTCATTTTGCAGACGAAACATAAGTAAAAGAAGTCCACAAGCATCTCTTGTTTTTAGGTGGCCGCAAAGGCAGCGGTAAAAGTCGAGAAAATCACGGGTGCGGTACAGAATAGACACTTCGACATAAATATACGAGGGGCGGTCAATAGGTTTTGCTAATCGGTAGGGCAAAACAGAGAAAGGGGAATGGCTGTTTGTAGGGGGTGTTAGCACAAGTCATGACAAGTCAGAACCTGCGGCCGCACACTCCTGCCTCGTATATTTAAGAAACAGTAGCTGATCTCAGATTGCCAGTCACAATTTTTTTAACAATGGAGAAGGTTGAGCACCGCGCAGTGGTCAAATTTTTGACCAAGGAAGGCAAGAATGCAAAAGAGATCCATGAACGCATGGTTGCAGTGTACACCGACACCGCCCCTTCTTATGCCACCATGGTGAGCTGGAATAGGCAGTTCCGCCATGGTCGTGAGTCCCTTGAAGATGACCCCCGTCCATGACGCCCGTCAGACGTGACCAACAAGGACAATGTGGCCCGTGTGGAGAGGATGATCCTCGAAAATCGTCGGGTGAAGGTCGAAGAAATCGAGCGAGAACATAGAATATCAAATGGAAGTGTTATCAACATCATCTACGACAATTTAACCATGACCAAGGTCTCTGCCCGTTGGGTCCCTAGAAACCTCACGAAACCTCACGCTCCATGATCGACTTCAACGTCGTCAAAGTTCAGAGGAGCTACTGCTCCTGTACAACCAAGGCCCGGCCGGATTCGAGTCACGCATAGTCGAAGATGATGAAACGTGGGTCCATCACTGGGATCCTGAGACCAAGCTCGAAAGCATGGCCTGGAAGCACAGGGGCTTTCCGACCCCTATCAAGTTTCGGACCCAAGCCTCAGCCAGGAAGATCATGGCCATCATCTTCTGGGATTCTGAGGGAGTGTTGATGGTGGACTATGCGCCTCGTGGAAGGACCATCACAGGCCAATATTACGCCGAGGAACTGGCTGGGTTGAAGAAGTGCATCCGTCAGAAGCGGCGCGGCAAGTTGATATGCGGTGTCCTGCTCCTCCACCACATTGCCCCTGTCCACGAGGCCAGAGTTGCACAAGCTGCTTTGCGCGAGTGTGGATTCGAGAAGCTCAACCATCCTCCCTACAGACCAGATCTGGTCCTTAGCGACTACTTTTTATTCCGCCAATCAAGGCTGCCCTACGTGGACGCCAGTTTGGGGGCGAAGAAGATGTCCAACTCGCCGTCCAGAAGTGGATGGAACATCAGTTGGGAGATTTCTGGGTAGTTATATTGAAAAATAATAAAACACTTTTCCTCATATCTCGTTTCCTTATATCCGAATTGCAAAACTTATTGACCGCCCCTCGTAAGTAAGCTGTGGCGCTATCAGACCCTCGGCTGAATGTTTATAAAGGATCCTATTACTCTTACACCACCTTCAGAGTTGTGAATCGTAGGAGAGAGTGGATATTTTGTGCAATTAAGGTAGGAGATGAAGGACAGCGTAGTTGAGTAGGATCTACCTACCCCACTGGGGAAAGCACAGAGCGCCACCAGTTAATGGCTAGACTTATACTTTCACTGAAGTTTGTGTCCGTTCTCGCAAGGATTAAACCTGATACCTCAACGTTAGCAAACCAACGCCGTATACACTAGACTAAACAGAGCTCCAAGTTGTAGGTGTAGAAAACGAGAAGGTTATGAGGGCAATGAAATGTAGAGCATTTTTAACGACAAATGGAGCGGCTTCGCTACTTCTCCTTACAGGAAAAAACTTGCGCTTCGTGGGTAGACCTTAGATCTATGGCCTATCCGGCTTTCGCAACGGCTTTTTGGTCTAAAATTGTTTCAAAATTGCAGTACATATCTTATAATTATTTACTATTTTTTGTCTATTTTTTCATATCGATGCCTATTTTCTTGGCTTAGGGGCAAGAAAGACCTATACGGAATTCTTTTTAAATATGAAAAAACAATCCTCACGATTCTTTTTGGTATTTAAATTTGCTCTAATAATTTCATAGTCTTTTACTAACTTTTACGGTTCAGTACCTATTTCCTCATTATAAAGATTAAAGTTTTAAATCTATTTTTAGAAATAACTTCAATAAAACTTTCAAATATACAAAAAAATTAAATTAAAAAGCAGCCATGCCTAAATCTGAACTTCAACATTTGTAATTCCTTTTGTTTTCAAAAAGTCCAAAACATTCAATAATCATATTTATTTTTTCTGAACTTCATCATTTTGTTTTTTCAAACTCTAAAGGAACTCTTAGAATGAACTTGGATAAAATTTAAAATATACCTAAGTAATAACCAAACCAAGAGAAAAAATCCATTATTATTCAAAACCTCCCAAAAATCATTTTCTAAAATATAGCTACGGATAAGAACCCCTAACTTTTAGACAGTTGATTTTTATAAAGTCACCTGATAAGCAGTTTATGATAAGAGTTGCTATGGTTCCAAAATATAAAAGTGTGCAAGAGATGCAAATCGTCCAGAATAGTAATGAAAAAAAGTGTTAAAAGGGCTGGCTAACTAAACTTATGGAAATAAGTTCAGACGAGAAAACCAAGGAGCCAGGACAGACCCTTGATGTACACTTCCCTTACCTTTTTGATGGTTGTGAAATAAGGCATCCGAATCTTAACTTTATTTTAGATGATGTTTTCTGTAATTGGCTTTATCCCCTTTAATTCAAATGTGCTTATATATTTTTGACTTTATTTTATCCTACCTAGTACTTTCATTCATGAACGCCAGAAGCCACAATCATCTACTTGACCATACCTTACTCCCCTTGACTTCCTTTTTGGGGGTATGCTAAAAGAGTAGGTTTCCCCCATGAAAATTGTTGATACGAGACAGCTGAGGGAAAGTTTCATCTATGAATATGCTCAAAGAAACGGAATTCCTGAGAATCTTGCATCGAGTTCATCTGAATCTCACAAAACACTTCGAACTTTGCATCGCATATGGTATAAACCGCATTGAAGATGTACATATTTATAAATATTTCATTTAAATAAAATGTATTTTAAATTTTGTTATTGAAAATATGCATTTTGCCTATGTATTCAGTCAGTCCTCAGGGACACCTTGTTGAGTAGTTAATATCTAAGGAAAATATAATTGATATCTACAGAAGAGTTTACACGAAACTGTTTAATTGATGAAGAGATGCAAACTTTTGATTTGTCATCTCTTTCATAGGCATACTTTTTCTCTCTATTAATTTCCCCTCTTTTCCCTTAGAGAGGCTTTTGGGGATAAGTCCTCTTCTTCCCCTTTTCTCTCACTGTCCCCTCATTTCATGGTTAATAGATACAACAACAAGGTGACTGAGGAGGGAAAGATCCAACCCCAAAATCAATTACATTTGGAATTAAAGTACTTTTCGTTCTTTATTATTCTTTGAGTTCGTTTTACGGCATTAGGCCATGTCTCCTCCCCCCTCTCACGCAAAGCCTTTTTCTATGAAAATCCGTTTCCTTTCTCTATGCTTTCTTCCATTTCGGGGAGTAAATTCATCCAGAATGTTCAATTCAGAGATCGAGGTTACTACATGGAAAAGCCTACGGGATTTGGGGTGATATTTTGGGGGAAGTGAGCCCCTGGTAGTCTCATTTAGATCATTATGTTGAAATTTTGCCAACTAAACATCTTTCAGATCTTTTCTTGCTTCTCACTTCAAAATTAGTCGAACTATGAATGAACTAAGAATGAGGATTTTCAAAGTAAACTTTTATGACATTCCTTTAATATTTGAGTGAAAAAGGGGGGGAGAGGGCATTTCATGGAGATGTTATAAAAAGTAATCTAAAATAATAAAAAATAGTCAAGGAGAGAATATATTATAAAAATTTGTAGTGAGCGATAAACTAATTTCATATTCTCTGCAAATCTTTTGCAGGAATCAAGGGACACACAAACTCACTCCATAACAGGAATTAATCAACTATAAACATTAATTGGGTTATTATTGATTTATATTTTATATTTTAAATGTGACTTTGGTGTTTGCTCGAGTTTGTTGCTTTGTTGTTAATGCCATATGGGATAAACACCAGGGTGAAAGTAGAAGCGAAATGTGTGGGGTCAGGGAAAGAAGGGGATTCATTTAAGGATAAAATTACCCGACTGTCTATTATAATAGGAGAAATGGAAGTATTTTGAAGAAAATATGAAGAAACTTGTTTTCACGAATTTAAAATACAGAAAATAATACAAGGCAGAAACATGGCAAACAAATTAATCAGAAATATTGAGACAAATCTTACTTCCAAGATAATTTGTTAGTTGAATGATTCCTATGCTTGATATCTTAAATATTGTATTTAAATTACTTTACCCGAAGTCGCCAATGTGTCGCGTTAAAGTGTAGTAGTTCAAATAATTACCTGGGAGTTAGAACTTCTGTTACACAGATATAACAAATAATTGAGGACATACTGATGAATGTCTGAATTATTTTGAATTTGGAGGCATTTCCTCTCGTAGGAGTTGATGTTAGATATCTTCCTAGCCGTGTTTCTCTGTGGAGGGGCTGTTTAGCTCAGCAAGAAACAGGAAACAACTCGACAGAAGCTGCCTCAGTAGCCGTATAGAGTTCATAGAAATTACACTAGACTCCCTAGTGGGTAATGATATGATTCAGGCGTTTATATTTTTTAATCAATAATATAATAGTGACTTTGAATTTAATGACACATTATTACCGGCAACGATTACTTTAATATAAAACACAGGGTTAAGTGCATAAAAGTTTTACTTTATTGAGAGGAACGCTGTCTATTAAAATGAACTCCCTTTTGAGGTTGTAAATCAAAGTGATCTGAATTTTTTTCCTTCGAAAAGGTCGAAGAAACTACACAAAAGAGTGCGTTAAGTATTGACCGTTAGAAGCATGGAGTGGAGTGAAGTTATACGGTTTAGAAAGATAATAACACTTGATCATGCATTGATCATGTTGCTTCCCATCTGGAATCACGTTATATTGCTCCTTCCTGGCCTTAGAGAACAATAGATTAACTCTAACCTACTGGCTATGAGTTTTTTGAGTCATGTTTTGACTCATTGCCATTTTCTTCAAATTTTATGCCCCCCCCACATTATCTGTTTCTATCTACTAAGGAGAGAGAAAACAAGTGAAGCCTTTTAAAATGTGGACACATTTAACACTCGCAATTACATGGCTACAGATGACGTACACAGCGAAGATAAACGGAGATTTAAACCTTTTTTTAAGCTTGTACTGGCGACTAACGCTCATATAGTGTGCAATTGGGGAGGTAAAGAAGGAAGAAAAGGAATGAAAGGAAATAGCTGGAGTAGCGAGTAATCATGTGGAAAAATCATTGATAAGGAACTTTTAGAGCCAACCAAGGCAACTTAAGAGTCTAAAATCCGAGTTCGGAGATTAAAAGAGTATTGAAACTTAGCTTTTTATGATAAAAAAAGAGCCAAACAATGAGAGAAGTAGATGGATCTGGAGAAAGGCAAATTTGAAAATAATGGTAAAAAATTGATCTACTTTTAAAATTATGATCAAAGGTCAACAACCGAAACAACTTTTCCAATGGCCTTCTTAGAACTCCGAATATCAGACCGCCACCTTGAAATACAATGCTGGCTTATTGGAAATTCAGCCTCTCTGACATCGATTCCCGCGTGCCATTAATCGTCACTTGGTCACCATACTCTAACTCCTTTAATCCTTCATATACCAGGCATAGCACACCTTTCCTTCGGGCAAATACCCTGATGGCTAAATGCAACGTGCTTTGGCGGATGGGGATGGGAAGGGAATGGCGAATGAGGGTGGGGTGTCTGGACTATGGGAGTTCATGGAACGAGAAATCTAACTTTTGTTTGGGCTCGACGATGACAACTGTATAAACAAGATCACAATACCAGATTCTCTCCCTTCTAAAATTTGCTCTCACACTTTTTCCTAGAGAGAGAGAGAGAGAGAGAGAGAGAGAGAGAGAGAGAGAGAGAGAGAGAGAGAGAGAGAGATTGATAGTGAGTAAAAGAGACAGCTAGAGAGGAGCGAAATAGATAGAGATAGTTAAACAGAGAAAGTGATATATTGAATAGAGAGATATGTATAAGAGTAAAAAGAAAAAAAAGAGAGAGAGTGTGTGTTTGAGGTTATATGTGTGTGACTAAACTACAAACGTTTCTCTCCCTATCCCCCCCTCACTCTCAGCTGTCCTAAATCCAAATAAAAATACCTCAATTCTTTCGATTAAACGCAGAGGATCGGGAAAGAACAAAGTTTGGAGATTTTTAAGCGATAAGATACATATAAATTTTCTCCCTCTCCATTTTTTTACGTAGATTTTACTTCACTTATATTAAATTGAACCTCGGCATTCTCTATCTAATTTTAGTGACAGATGTATACTCAATAATACCTTTTTATCTATATATCTAATATATATATATATATATATATATATAAATTTTATATACATTTTTTTCTTTAAATATAAACATGTCTCATCCCCAAATATAATTGTGTCTCCGATAAGCTATCACAGGAGATGGTAAAAAAATTCTATATAAAGTTTTTAAGGTCTTCTACTTTGGGATTTAATTTAGCGTTAAAAAGATATCGAAATCATTTTTCAAATAATTTATGACAAAATTATCAGTGTGGAAATAAGCTTAAATAAATAATACAAAGCGATATGATAACCCTTCTATTGACGATATCAAGACTTGTTGGCCAAATATCTTAGTCTCGGAAGGAGTGAAGAATGTCACCTCGATCCGAGAAGAAGACAGTGAATTTGGAGATTACATTCTAATTTTCCTCACTGCGGGAAGGAGAAATATGGGTGCAGGTGTTAAGCAGGGCCAAAATATTCGGATGTAATATCGAAGTCTCAAGTGGAAGAGGATACTTCAGATTTGGGTGAAGTGCGATGCATACAGTGCTTCCCATAATTTAAGCATTCATTAAAATGCCACTATTATATATTCATGCTTACGAAATGCAATGGACGATGAAAATACAGTTTCTACTTTACTTTTCTACTCAATCCAAATTTCATATGAGATTTGAGACGTCCAAATTCAGGATAGTTTTTGAAGAATCAGACCAGGTCAGAGGTCACTCTTGATCACGATACCTAAAAAGCAGTACTGGTCGCGAATAAGTACTAAATTTAATAGTAAAGTTGAAAGTTTTGAGATTAGTTCAATCTTTGATATAAAGCCGGAATTATCACAAAAGCTGGTCAGATTTAGTCATATTTGATGTGACGCAAGCTTTGAAATCTAGTCTTTCTAGCAAATCAAATTAAAGGTATTTGCCAAAGGCTTTATTGCGTTTAAACGTCATCCAGACAAAAAAAGCCACTTAAACCTTCACCGAAACCTTTTTAAAAACCACGTGTTCAAGAATATTAGAGTATTTTGAAATTAAATATTATTTTGCGTTGCTTGGTGGATTTTAGGGCTTTCAAGATCTTGCTTTGAGTTAATATCACTATTTTAATATTTATGTGACATCTCTTTGAAGTCACTGAGATTTTGTTACTATTGTTTTTTTTCATTGATATCTCTTGTTTGGTTCTCGTTTTTCCTTGATTCCCATTTGGGTAACGCACTCCAGTTTTTATTATATAAAAAATGCCAATTTATCTGGGTATTTTTGCCAATCTTAATAATGATTGTTCAGTTATATTCAAGAATTATAGAAATTTTGAATGAAGGCCAGCAAAAATCGAGGGATCAAAGTCAACTCCCACAAATGATTGATTGCTTTACCTATTTATAGTGCATTCCAACCACAAGAGCTATACAGAGTGTTCTTAAATCCTGGACACGGGAAATATCACAATGGTGTCTACGTTCAGAACTTACCACCATTGACTTCTTTTTCTGGGCTATGTTAAAGGAGAAGGTCTACTCAATGGAATAGAGATACGAAACACCTAAGGGAACGCATTATAAATGAATGTAGAATCATATCCCCAAAACAACAACATTGGAGTTTTCCTATATCATATTTCCTAGACTGACTATTTTTATTCAGTCTTTATGTCAATATTTTTTGGGGGTGATTTGGAAATGTCTTCTAAATACTTTGCATTAACTAACTTTAAATCGCCTTCATCTAATAAGCCTTTTTATTTTATCTTCTCGAAGAATTTATTTACATAAATCCATACATTTTACTTAATGAATTCATGCAGTTAATGGAGACGATTTTCGCTTTTTAGATTTAAGTAAATAACAATAATTCAGCTTTGGTTTTTCTTAGTCGTTAAACAGCTTTGTTTTCTAGGGGTGATGATTAACTTATATACTTAGGAGTAGGTGACGTAGCAGTTTCCTCGTAATTAATTGCAGTGTTCTGAAGAGGATGCCATTTTAATTTATCTCTATAGGACGACTGCCATTTATTTAAATTTTATCCACCGCATTGTCAAGTAACAAGCAGACCAAATGTTAAGATACCTTGCATATCAGATTTTAATTTTAATCAATGTATATATAAACTTGTCGCTAGATATTTTCTGCCTCAATTCTACCTTGGGGTTATAATTTGTCTATCTACTACAGCTAACTGACCAAATCAACATGCTAATCAATTAAGCAAACTGGGATAACGGATCAATCGAATCGCTGTGGCCCATGGTATAATAAGCAAAGTTAGTTCTCTGTACTCTTAAATGTCAGTCGCAGGTACCTCATCAATAGATTATCTGATAAAAAATATCAGAGATCTCAATTGACACCAAGTCCATTCTTGGCAAATTCAGTCAAGTGAAGTAGAAGCAAATTGCTTTAGCTGCATGACCCGATTAAAACTGGTTTTTCTTGAAGATCTTTGAAAAAAAATACATCCACAAGTTATATTCCAAGTCTTATTCATATTCGATAGGTTGAATTTTTAAGCTCTAATTAGTCTAAAAGAAAACAAAGTTCATTTCAACAGAACTAAAATGTTAATTAATGATCCTTAACTTCTCTAGACCAAGTGAGGGTAGATATATAAAAATTCAAGGGCAGATCTCATATGCAGTCTAGCTACATATTTTTGATCTACATAATATGTAGTGTACCTGTACTTGAATAATCTTAAGGCCATTTCATATGTTAAAGAAAAGGTTACTTAGGTTGAAAGTTCGAGGGGTTTATTTAAAGGATAGTCTGTTTTAAACCATTTTATTGACTATTTTGTGCTGCCCTGTTGCATAATTGACAAATTTGCCAAACTAAAGCTTTATTAACCTTTTCTTAAATCTTTAAAATTTCCCTATGAAATGCTCTTTAGGTTGATGAAGTTGGGGTAGACTGAATTCTAGAACAAGCATGAAGGTAAACCGCTTATATTGGAGATTTTATATTCCCTATTAAAAATCTAGGGTGAGATTTGGCCGCCTCATTCACTTTTATGGCATAAATGTGTATGGTCGTGTTGCAATTGTGGCTCCTTTCTCTGCTTTATCACTTATGGCCACAGACGGATTTTGGCCAGTTTTTAAGGTGACGGTGACCATCCCCTAGCTCACCGTTACGGCCATGGGGATGTTCTATGCTATCTCAATTGTTATAAATGTTCGGATAGATTAGAATGTTTCGTTTGAGTTTATTTTCATTGCACACATTAAAAATAAGGCTAGCAAATTTGTAACACTTCATCGCGACTTCAGTGGCCACGGAAGAGAATTCCAACGTCAACTGGCTGGCATTTTTCGGAAACGACAACCATAGTAGGTCTATACCACGGACAGTTTCAATCATATGCTGAGATAATACTTCTAAAAATCGACCCCGATTTTTATTATAATTAGAAGATCAGAGAGAAGTAGTAGGTCCTTCCTCATCACTTTGGATAAATGGCTCCAGCTCGTCCAGAGGGGATTTATTTCCTCAACGAATCTGGCATCCTTCAGTACAATACATGGATTCCTAAATAACAATAATATTCGTGATTATAATAAAATGTTGTCACATTAGGGCACCTGTCCCATATCAAAAACAATAAATGAATCTGATCCAATAAATGCCTGACCAGATGGTATAATTTTAATTTTTACGATGCTTAGATAAGAGGTAGTAAGAAGCAAAATATACCTTATAAATTAATATAGTTCCTATCTCCTCCTAAACACGTCTAGTTACTCCCTAGATGCTAACAAACTACCAATAATTATAATCTTAATAAACAATTTTCACCTGTCTCGTTTGAGAACACACACAACTAATGTGAAAAAAGCGTTCTTTAACTGGGTAAAATGTACAACAAGGACGAAAGAAAAAAAAGATAAAGGAAAATACAGAATCGATAGTGCAAGAAAGAAAATAGATCACGCAAAAATATATAGACAACTCCACCACATGGCGCGGACCATGAAAGCCTTCATTAGCGTCCTAAAGTTATTACATACCTTTAGCAAAGCCTAGTCTTTGACATCAACATTTTTGATAGGCTTAAACCCAAGACCAAATACCTACTAACAACCCCAATCTGATATAAAAGCCCGTGACCTTGAGAAAGACCTGGCTAGGAAATAGAATGCTTCAGAGACAAAAGTGGTCAATCAACCGCCATGGAATATTGTATTTAGTGCTAAAAACACTATGGCACAAATTCTTAATAGAAAATTAAAGCTAGAGGAGGTTTGAGGCCAAGGAATAAGAGTCTAAAAATTATATTATGAAGGAGTTAAGCACAAAAGGAAAATACACCACTACGTCGAAAGTGGATTGTAAATTGAATATTCTAAACAAGATTTTATGCGCTTATTAGAGCCAGGAATGAATAAAAAACGAGTTTATTAATGAATAAATTTTATCAGTTAGAAGGTCGTCAGTTTTTATATTCGCAGTAAGACGAGACTGAACTTTGAAATAAATCGCAACTTTCATTCAATTCACCTTCGCTTGGTTGCAAATGTATATAATTCTCTCTCTTCGCGTCTACATATTTCTATGTATCTGGTAGACTTTCTACTTATCGATCAAGTCAATTGCATAAGAAAATCCTCCTCTTAAGTCAACGAAATGTTAATCATGAAAAATTGGTAATAAATACGCCGTGTGTCTAAACTATATTCTTAAGCATAAATATGTCTATCCTTTTTATGCGCATGCACGGAACGCTACTATAAATATACACATATACAAACGCACGAGCAAGTCACCCACTGCTTTAAGTGAATACAAAGTTAGAAATCATTTAATAAAGTAATGTCCACTTTAGGGGACTTCCATAGATAAATTTAATAATTTATTTGACAGCTTTTTTTTCTTAGCCAAATTTCTACCAACCGGATTTTGCTTAAGTTATTACATTCCCGATGCCTTATACAATATGGTGACAGCGGCAAGATGCCTTATATCGTACTGCTGTATGTACGAGTATATATATATATATATATATATATATATATGAATAGAATACATATTCTAATGGGAGATTGGTAAGGGAGGCAGATAGACAGAACAAAGATAGAGCAATAGTGAACAAATAGACAAAACAGAGATAGAACGATAGTGACGAAATAGACAGCAAAGTTAAACCACAACGGGTGTGGTTAGTCGCCGGATGGAGTGCAGAATCGGGTCTTCTTCAAAGCTCCTGCCTTAGGCTGAGGCTACTCTTTGTTCAGGCCCTTTGTTAATCAGCGGGTCCTTATCTCCCCACCACCACTGAAATAAAAGGCATCAAATCTAATATTAATATTGTACAGATAGGCTATAGATCGGATACAGCTCGGATATAGCTCAGGTACAGCTCGGTTTTAGATCGGGTAAAGCTCGGATATAGATCTAGTACATCTGAGTTATAGATCGAGCACAGCTCGGAGATAGATCGGCCACAGCTCGGGTAAAACTCGGTTATAGATTATGCACAGCTCGGAGATAGTTCGGCCACAGCTCGGATACAGCTCGGTTATAGATCGGGCATAGCTCGGAGATAGATCGGCCACAGCTCGGTTATAGATCGGGTACAGCTAGGAGATAGATCGGCCACAGCTCGGTTATAGATCGGGTACAGCTGGGAGATAGATTGGCCACACCTCGGGTAGAGCTCGGTTATAGATCGGCCACCGCTCGGTGGTAAAAACACCGCATTTTTCCATCCTGTGCCCTGTGGATTCAACCCCGGGCACAATCAGGCTGACTAACAAATCCCCTTCATGCCCATCTACTATAGCCACTAGCAAACACTTCAGACACTCGTTCACATGAAAGAGATCCATAATTTAAGCTGTGTTCCACCTATTTCACACTATCGCTCCGTTCACCCCTACTATGTATCCCCTTTAATCACGATCTGATTCATCTGTATCATTATCAGTCACGATATCACGTCGATACCCAAAGCATCTCACTTGCTCAAGTTCTTTAATATGGTATCGCACCCTACACACACTCACATCTAACCCAAATAACATCACATACTATTTTCTGCATTCATTTTTAGCCTTATTCTTACACATACACTGAAAAACGCTTCAATCAAACTTTCCAAATTCCTTTCAATCTCATTCATTGACATCAGGTTATTCATTAGTATCAGGTCATTCACTTACATCAGATCATTTATTGGCATCAGATCATTCACTGGCATCAGTCGATTTACGGGCATCGAGTCATGAACCTACACCGGCATAAAGAGAACGCATCTCTCACCATTGCTCAACAACTTAAACCCTTAGCCATCCGCCCATTTGTGTACCATACTCGACATTACAGTTATTTGTATTTAAAACAGCCATACAGACATCACCCTCAAGTAGACCCATGTCAACGCGTATAGCAATACACTCAAGCATGCTATCTTTCCCTCCAACGTAAGCTTTACTTCACCTTTTCGAAGAACAGCAGCCAATCGGTAAATAATAATTAGAATTAATTAATACTCGAAAATATCAGGGTGCCAAGAAGTTAATGTCATTTGTATAAGAATCATTAAAAAAAATCATCTTTCTCAAGCTGTATACTTTTTTTTAACTGGTAATGACTAATTTTATTTAAGCTAAAAAAAATAGTGTTTGAGCAGCATATGGACATAATTGTTACAGAAAATGAAAAGTGGGTTCTTTACTGCAATACTAGCCCGCCAAAAACAATGGTTTTTACCCCAAGCGAAATCCTCTTCCCTCTCTTAGACCTAATCTCCATCAGCTGAGTGCTATGCAATGTTTTTGGTAGGAAGTGAAAGGAGTTATTATTGGGGCATCATAATAAAAAAATAGTTACTACAACCTGAATTTCGAACATTTGCAACGTTTGAAGAAAAACTACCTTCACTGGTGCACTGTACCTTGCACCTTTTGATTATTATTCACGAAACGGTAGTTTACTATAATATGGAGGCTGTGGAAAGGATATCAAATCATATATTTCAACTGAACCGAAAGAAATATTTAAAAAATAGAAGGCTTCAACGGCTTAGGTAAAAGAGGGAAGAGCATTGTCAATACTAATGGAAACTATTTCGCTGAATACGTTGTTTATGGTTTTGCATATTAAATATTATTTACTTTTTGAAACTACATTAATTTAGTGACACCCTAAGAAATAAATAACATTAAACGCAATAAATATTATTGTATAGGTCAAGTAAGTCATTTTCATTCCAGAATATTCATCGAGGTTATATTATATCCGAATAGTTTTAATGACACCTAATTTATAAGGTTATGAATTTTTTTTTTTGTAGTTAAATTTCCATTTTGATATTCTAAATATTTATGAGTCGATACCTGGTCTTCAAGACAAAGCTACTAGCTCATTTCTCCTCCAAGACAAGGCTACTATTTCATCTTTCAGACTATCCGAACTGCTTTTGGACATGGCACTTTGTCCGATGGAGCTCTGTTGACAAATATGTTTGTTAGTGGCTTAATGGCTGCCTGTGACTTATGGCAGATAAAGGCTATTAGACTTGGTGTTTGCAACACGGGCCAGGAGTTGTCCTCCGTTACATATGAATTATTGCACAGCAATTAAGTAATAATTGTTCCCGTATGTTATAACTAATAAGATGAATTAATTAAATACTTTGTATTTTAAACAAAGAGATTTGAGGTTTTTGAAGATGAGTAGCTACGCTTTTCTCTCGCCCCCTAACCTTAATTTTGCTCTTCTATTGAGTTCCTTATCTATTGTCCCTATCGTCACCCAGCCCTAATTTTGTTCTGTTACTGAGTTTATTATCTATGGTCCCTGCCGCCACCCAACTTTAATTTTGTTCTGCTACCTAGTTCCTTATCTATGGCTCCTACCGTCACTCAGCCATAATTTTGCTCTTCTTCTGAGTTTCTTATCTATGGTCCCTACCACCACCCTGCCTTAATTTTGTTCTGCTAATGAGTTCTGTATCTAGGGTCTCTACCATCATCCTCCTTAAATTTTGTTTTGCTAATGAGTTCCGTATCTAGGGTCCCTACCCCCACCCAGCCTTAATTACTGAGTTTCTTATCTATGGTCCCTACCGCCACCCTGCCTTAATTTTGTTCTGCTAATGAGTTCTGTATCTAGGGTCCCTACCGCCACCCTGCTTTAATTTTGTTTTGCTAATGAGTTCCGTATCTAGGGTCCCTACTCCCACCCAGCCTTAATTTTGCTTTTCTGCTGAGTTTCTTATATATGGTCCCTACCGCCACCAAACCTTAATTTTTGTTCTGCTATTGAGTTCCTTATCTATGGTCCCTACCGCCACCCAGCCAAAATTTTGTTCTGCCATTGAGTTCCTTCTTCATGTTCCTACCAGCCCCCAAACTTAATTTTGTTCTACTACAGAGTTCCTTATCCATTGTCCCATCAAGTGTCACAAGCGATCATATTTATGCACATTCTTCCACTTACGAGTATCTCCCAGGGAAGGTGTGCCTCGTGCTTCCTTCTTCTTATTGTTTTTCTGCTTCTTGTTTTTTTGTGATTTTTCTTTGTTTCTTTTTGTTTTTTGCTTGTTTTTTTTTAATCTACTACTATACTATAAGGTGATTACAGCGACTTATACCCTATTAAGCAGTCACCAGTTGGACGATAAAAAAAATCCACTTACCCTAAAATTTGATTATCAATTCTAATTGCTAACTGCAAAATAATACTGTCATGGTTTCAAGTTTTAACACAATTTCTTCATTCTTTACTACCTGTTGTTTGCTCCTTATTTATTAGGTTGTCCTCTAGTATATGTCCTTCATTTCTATAATATAATTACTGATATTTTTTAACGGTTTATTAAGGAACAAAAGATATTTACAGAGCATTCAATTAGAATATAGAAGTGAAATGTATTAGAAATTTGAGAAAAGTTTTAAAAGGTGTAGAAAGAAAGATCTAAGAGCCTAGAAATCGAATATTTTCTTTAGCTTTTACCTTATTTCATACATAATTATGCAGTTATATATTATAAGTATTTTTGTTTTGTTCCTTGGTATCATTTATATATAAAAAATATATATTTCATTTCGTATTTTTATTTACTGTGCCAATTGCTAGGTGTTGTTTCATCCGTTTCAGTGACTTGTTGTCGATATATTTTTTTTCTAAATTTTAATATATATGTTATACCCTCGTTTTATTAATTAACTTGTTGGATTCATTATACAGGGTGCGGCAGAACCCCCTAACTTTTATAAAAAAGTAAGGGGGGATATATAGAGAGGGTAAGCCATATTTGTGGGGTACATTCCCGAGGGGAGCCCTGGGGGGCTTTGCTCAGGGCAGCGAGCCATTCCTCGGAAACTGGCAAAGGGACACCTCCCTATCCCTCCTTCCCACGAGCATTGGCTCCTCAAAACTGCTCAATCGGTTTTGCCTCACCCTGTATTTGTCCTTCTCGAATTGTTCTTCTCTTTCTCATTTTTTGTAACCTCACATATATTTGTGTTCACTCTCCTTTCCTGGTTAGTATTTGGCAGAGTTGCACATTTTAAAATAGTTTCTTTTATCTACGGTGCCCCAGAATCAACTATTTCAATGAAATCGATCGAATTAAAAGAAAAATACTATATTTATTTTTATGAATAAAAAATGAATACATTTATAAATTATATATTGAAAATTTTAATCATGTAGTCCATTAGTAGCCTTGAAAATTTAAAAACTAGTACCAATTGCTGAGTTTGTAGGATTAATTCTGTGAACTTCTCATTAAAATCTTTCTTTAATTTCATTTAAATTTCAACCCTTTGTTGTTGTTGTTGTTTTATTGCTCTCCAGGAGAGGATGACCCCCTCCCCCCACGCCGACTGATTGGGAGATTAAGAGGTGCAGGCCCCCGTCAACGTTAACTCAATAATGTGGGGCCGCCACCTGCGGGGAAACTCATAGGTGATCAGGGTTAGATTAGAGGGAGGCTGTTGCATGCTGTGGTAATTTTATAGCCCCCTTTCTGCGCTAGCGGTCCATGAAAAGGCTAGAAAGTGGAAGTTCTCCCCCCTTTGATTCGGGGGGCTAGGAAAAAGAGGAGTTATTATGTGTTCATCATAATGAGGGTTTAAAAAGAATAAATAATTCACTTTTGTCGTCGCAGTACACGGGATCGCCCCCCTCCCCCGTGGATAAGGGGGGGGGGCACTAGATTGTTCTAGTGGATATAGTTGGGTGGGGAAAATCCCCCAGGCAATAGCGGATCTACGATAAAAATTATGGGGGGAGGGGATTAACCTGAATTCTTCCCCATGAGTAGTCTGCAAAAAGGGCATTATTCATTAATCTGAACCTCATACAGGAGTGAGCATTAATTATCTTACATTCGATCCATTTCACACATCAGTAAATTGTGAATTGTGGTTTATTGGGGTTTTTGGACGTCAGCTAAGGTATAATACTGAATTTAATCATTATTTTTGAGATTTACCTGTATTGTAGACATGTATCATATAAGATACATTCGATGGCAATGGTTTAAAATAGTGTTTTAAATATATTCTATATTATTTCATAACTCTTTCTAAATATCAGAATACAATTATGGCCTAAAAAAGAAATATACACATAAATAGGCCTGAAATCTTTGGGGGGGGGCTTCAGCCCCTTAGCCCACCCTAATCACTTTGTACGCTCATTTCCCCTGGTTACTGTGAATTTTAAAATCGATAGTATATGGTAATTTTGCTTTCCAATCTTTGTTTGGTAGCTTCAACATTTCTGAGAAGTACAATTGACTAGTTGGACCTATATAAAAAAAATTATTTTGTTTCAAAAGTTGTATGGTTACTATTACAATTTTTATTACAATTATAAAAATTTAGTATTTTTAATATTTTCCCTCCCTAAAGTATACATAGAGGAAGGGAATAATTTGTATAAATAATATTAATTTCCTTATTAAACGATTGCAAAGAGATCAAGCATAGACGGCTTATTTTTAAATTTGAAGTCGGAGGGGAATATTATTTTCAACTTCTGATGTAAATTGAAATTAGAAAATATAAGCCTCTAAGAGAAAGTCAAAAAATTGAACAAAATGGTACAATTAGATAAATAATTAATTATTCTAAGTCAAAGAAACTATTTCAAACGGCCACAGCACATTACTGATATTTGTTTTATAAAACAATATATAATTATATACGAGTAATTCTTTACTCAGGAGACAGGTTTCGGAAGTGACTGGCTTGCATAATAATCCAAGAATAATGACCCAAAGGCGCTATTAGGTTCGACCTTATATACTTGAACTTATTTATTTTATCATCCATGCAATTATGAAGGAAACAGAGCCTTAATTTTGCCTGGGGGTTCGAAGGAGTAAACCGTGGTAGCTCAGGTAACAACGAACACAAGGCTCTCAGAGGATTTCCATCTTGTCTAAGGAAACCTCAGAAAAACAGAAAACCAGCATGTTAGGAATAATCCAAGAACAACATAATAAATTACATGGATAACATCACATACATGAGAGCTGGATATAGTAAAAAATAATAAGTCCTGAAATGTATAAGGGCCGGACACATTAGCCAAAAAAATGACAAAAAATGAACGAAACATCCTAAACACCTTTATCCATAAATAGCCCCGAAGACGCCTTCACAACTAGTAATTATCATAGATATTTATTATAAGTAAAAAGAATATCGAAAACTGATGGTGTTTTTAAGTTTTTAGTTAGAGTAGTTTTAGTTATAAATTAGATAGATTTTAGATTCGATGTACATAAATATTCAGCTAATAATCCGTATGCCGTCCTTTTGCAGATAGAGAGGTATTTTTTTTTTATCCTTAGTTGTGAGGGGTTTCAATATTATTCTGGTGTTTAACTTGATTTTTCATTAACTTTTATTTGGAATTTGTCACATTTTGGGTTTTTATTCTAAGTAATCCTTAAATGGGGAACTCTTGCTAATTTAGTAGATGAGAAGTATGATTTCTACCTTCAGGTACCCACCTCGATTCACAGCAAGAGCAGACATGAAAAGATTAGGTACCGTAGGGTTTACTACAGGGCGCTGATTCTGACGAGGCTGGGAATGTAGCTCCATCTATCCACGACATCACACAATCCCCCAAATCGTTTCATCTTTACTTCACATACGCAACCCATCACTCTCCTGCCGCTCTATCTGACGAAGGTGTTTGCAACTAAAGTATCTCCTGACGATGGGAAGGTAGAATTGCCTGAGGCATGAAGGGCTCATCGCCTGGGCGCTGTCGGCAAAACACAGTAGAATAGATGTTTGTACCTATTTAACAGGGTATGACAAGCCTCAAGGTAATATTTAACCTAGCGATTGTCATTTTGATCTTAATGTGAATTGCGTTATCAGCTCCCACGGATATCTTCAACGATTGAAAAAGGACGGAGGTCCTTTATATATATATATATATATATATATATATATATATATATATATATATATATATATATATATATATATATATATATATTTATAATCGATGGGGTTGCTGCTAGCCCAGGAATGAGAGTATATAGAATGTGGAGAAATTCATCGTCATTTATTGAGTATAAACAACGTTTCGATCTGTCCGCTCATCTTCGTGTTCTATGATATAAAAGTATAAAGGAATACATAATTTACAATGAATTGTAATATTTAAAAAATTGTCTAGAAATTAGAATATTAAAAGTATTGATAAATATCTACAAAAAGATACTTTTTTCCTATAATACAAAACCTAAGAAATTAAATAATTTATAATGAGTTAAAAAATTAAAAATCCTAGAGGAATACTAGGGAGAACCATCAAAACACTCACCTATGTTGGTCTGACTCCAGAGAGAAGTAGGGAGTGGACGTAGGTAAAATTTTATTGATAGTAGAGCTATATCATAAGCAGGGGAGCAGCGACGAGTCACAATTAAGACTAGGGGAACGAGATTTAATATAAAGGGATTCTAGTATTCTTAAGCTTTGCTCATTGTTATCTTGATCAATCATTGTGAAATTATCTATAGTTATATCCGCGTTGCATTTGATTGCATTTACTCTGATAGAAAATGGTTCTTTACGATTAAGTGGTTTTCCAGTACGGGCGATGATGCCCATGTGTGAGGAGAACTTTGCTCTCAAGGAAGCGAATCGTGCTGCCTATGTATCTTCCTTGGAGACACCGAGGGTAAGTAAATTCGTAAACAACACGACTACGCATCCCTAAAGGAGGTTTGTCCTTTTGACTGAAACAACTGCCAATATTAAGTTTGTTAACAAATACTTATTTGAAATTTGTATGATAAAAATAGCGTTTAAATAATTTAGAAAACTTTCTTCTGAATTCTCTATTAAGGGGACCCATTTCGAGAAGAATAAAATATTCTGAGTATTTAGGAACATCGAAGGAAGGATTGGGGGGTAAATAATGGGGATTTAAAAATCTGAAAATGAGGATATTTACTACTGAGAGTGGAGAGCATTATTCTTGAAATAGGATCTTAGGAATTCAAATTCTTCATGCATTATAGAGAATGAAGATGACAGTTGGAATCCACGACAGATGAGTGCCTTGATGGAGCTCAGTTTGTATGATAAATCGCAAAAACTATAGAAATTTTTTACCAATATTATTGGACGTAGTTTTTCTATATACGGATGTTGTTAAGCCTTGATTTCATTTTTTAATTAAAATGTCTAAAAAAGTGAGACAATTATCTTTTTCAGTTTCCATAGTGTATTTAATGTTAGGATGAATGGAATTGAAATAATTAAAAAACTGGTACGCCTGGTCCTGGCTATCAAATACTGCACAGCACTTGTCTACAAATCTTTTGTAGAATAATGGCTTGAGTGACGAAGGGCAAGCTTGAAACAGGCTTTCCTCAAAGTCTTTTATAAAGATATCTGCGGCAATGGAGGCAATGGGCGAACCCATTGCTGCACCATCTATCTGTTGATAAGTTTTCTCTATCTGCCTTCGTTATTTCTCCAGTTATTCTTCAATCTCTGACTCAAATGTCTCTCAAACAACCACACAAAATAACAAATCTCTTTCATCAGTAGGTTAGGAAAGATTCAGGATAGTAGGAGGAAGTGTGTAGTTTCAGGAATTATACCTAAGCTTAGAGTAGAGAGTGAGTTGATGTTGTGCACAGTTGAGATAAATGAGAGCCAGAAAGTATTGTGTGATAGTATGGGACTAGTGTTTTGGGGTGCATGGAGTGAGTTTTTTTGGGAAGGGAGGATTTGAATACAATGGAGGGGTTGCACTTGAGTCTCAGGTGTGAAAGTGTTAAGTATCTGTCTCGAAGTGAGTATAGGTATAAGCTGTCAAGGTAAGTAGGATAAGATAGGTAGGAGTAAGGACATTCAGATAAATTTAGAGAGCAAGAAGCAGGGAAATTAGCAGAGGAGTATGAAGGTAGAGTGTAGTAACGATGAGACCGAAGAGAGAGACATTAAAAATACACTACAAAAATAGTAGGAGTAGAAGGGATAAGATGATTTGTTAAGAGGGCTAGTGAGTGAAGAGAATTTATAACGTTATTGCACTAAAGTAGTGATTGCTTGATTTGGCAGGAAAGAAGCTTAGACCTGAGATTGAGATTGATTGTTATAATGTTTCATAGTGATAGAAACAGGAGAAAATGAGATTAGAGATAATCTTCAGTGGAGTGAAAACACTACAATTAAAACAAACATTAACACAAAGGGAAATGATAAACTTGTGATAGAATTATTATATGGACCGTCAAATCTGAGTATGGAAGCTTCATGAAAAAGTTTACATCTGTGTATAATGGGTGATTACAATTATAGGAATATAGACTAGGAAACCTTTGTAAGTGATCAGGAGGCTGAAAGATTTTTTAATATGGTGCAGGCTAATTTTTTTAGACAGATTGTAAACCAATCCACTTAGGGTGATTAGTGATAATATATTGAATTTAGTTTTAAAAAATAGGGAAGAAAGAATTAGCGATACAGTGATTGATAGAAACTTTGGAAATAGCGACCATTGCGAAATAAGATTTAAGTTAAAACGGAACGGGGTTCTCAGCAGAATAAATAAGTTTAAAGTCTCAGAGTTTAGAAAAGCAGATTATAGTGGTCTGAGAAGGTACCTGAAGATAGTTGTTCAGGGACTAGTGATTGAGGTCAGGTCAGGAGGAAGAGGGAAAATAAGCCTCAGGCAGAAAATAATGTGTAGATCAGGAATATGAGATAATGATTAAGTAGTTAATTACTGGACACAATATGGACATTCCACATAGGGAGATTAGAGCTAAGGTTGTCTAGACTATATGAATATCAGATAAAATTAAGCATTTATAGGAAAATACAAAATGGTGAGGGGAGAATCAACCATGGCATAGATATAATTATGAGCTATCTCGAGACATTAAAAAGTTAATTAGGGTAGCAAAGTTAATTAGGGTAGCAAAGAGAAATTATGAAATTAAAGTGGCAAATAAGGCAAAGAAAGATCTCTAAGATTTCTTACAATTATACAGAACTAAGACGAGAGAAAAAATAGAAACACTTAAAACTACAGATGGAGAGCTTGTGACTGATAGTGATACAATGGATAGGATGTCAGATAAGTATTTTCTCTCAGTATTTACACTCGAAATTGTACCTGAGGGGGACGTTGATTTTCAGGGAAAATGAGGAGGAGAAATTAAGATATTTTAATTACAAAAGAAGATAATCTCAAAACAAATAGAATGAAATTTAGTAAAGCACCGGGTCCTGATTAGATTTTCCACAGATTTTGTAGGAATTTAAAGATGTGTTAAGCAAGGCCCTAGAAAAGCTAATGTGATACTCATATTTAAGAAGGGGGATAAAACGAATTATGTCCAATTACTGACGAGCGAGTTTAACAGCAGTTGTGCGGAAAATGATAGAATCTATAATAGCGAAATCTATTAGAGATCACTTAGATAAATATAAGTTGATGAAGGAATCTCAACTCGGCTTTAATAGAGGCAAATTGTGTTTGATTAATTTACTGTTTTTATAGAAAGGTGTAATATGCTGCTGATAGAGATGAGAATTACGATGTTATTTTATTTAGATTTTAGTAAAGCTTTCGTCAAAGTGCCACACTTCTGACTTTTGAATAAAGTTAAAGCGCATTTGATTGATGGAAGCATTTTTAGTTGGATTCAAACGTGGCTTAGTGACAAACAGCAAAGAGTTAGCATAGATGGAATGGAATCTGAGTGGGGGAATGTTACCAACTGAGCAAGTTTGTCAATGATACAAATGTTAGATAGGATTATAAGTTCTGACTCTGATGCTAAGGTATTACAAAATGAATTGGCCATGCTATCTTAATGGGCAAGGAAATGGCAAATGGAATTTAACATAAGTAACTGTATTGTACTTAGTATAGGTAGATGTAATCCACTGAATACTTATAAGCTGAAAGGGAGAGTATTAGGAAGGTTAGAATTAGAGAGTGACGAAGGTATCCTGGTAGGTCGTGATTTCCGGCATAGAAAGCCGGGCATAAGTGCTAGCAATTAAGTTAATAGAGTATTGGGGTTTATTGGCAGGGTTTAGGTAATCGAAATGCTGATATCATTCTGAAACTGCACCTGGCATTAGTTAGGCCTCAAATATGCGGTGCAATTTTGGTCACTATATTATAGGATGGATATTGGTTTGCTTGAATCTGTGTAAAGAAGGATGACCAAGATGATTCATAGGTTGAGGACATTATGGTGAACGGCTTTGGAGACTAAATCGACATACATTAGAAAGGCAAAGACTTCGAGGGGACTTGATTGAAGGCTTTAAGTGGGTAAAAAGTTATAAGAGAAGAGACATAGGTAAGGCTCTTATTTTTTGGAAACAGTATTGGCCATGTAACAATGGGTCTAAGCTGGACAATTTAGTTTTAGGGAAGAGACTTTTAGAAAATGGTTGTAAATTCAATGCTAGATGAATGGAATATGCTTTGTGTAGGTTATACACTAATTTATTTTAGCTCTTCTGCCTGTCGGAAAATGGGCTATACTCTGAATGCTGCATGTATTTAAGTCAAGAAAAATACCAATACCATGTTGCAGATGCTTACTCATGTGAGATAAACATGAAAGGGAATGAATAATTTTTTAAATGGTGGAGAGAATGGGCGCGATCAGGGTGGTAATAGTAAATAGGGTGTGATAGTGTTTCTTATCGTTGAGTGGCATGATTCAATGGAGAAGAAAGCATAAAATCATGTGATTATATTCGACCCAAATCTAGGTTTACTCTCAGGGAGACAGATAGCATGGGTATAGAAGTCTGACTTGTTAGCTTATAAGGTTTGTTTCTAAAGTTAATTGACTCTAAAATTAAGAATATTAATTACAATATTATATAGCTTCATAATCCAAGACACTGTAAACAAAAAATGAATGTATGAACTTAAAAATTATGTTGATGAAATTAAGGTGTATAGACCCAGTACTGTTGAAAGTGAAACTGAGAAAGAAAAGTCGTGGAATGACATGGGGTGAGTAGTGGATAGAATATGAAATTGGGTATCGATTGATACTTGTAATTGATATGAATGTACAGAATGAGAGAAGGGATAACTGGAGTTTTGAGTAAAAAAAGAGAATGAAAATGGAGGGAGGGTGGTAGTTTTATAGCTTAGAAAGATACTTGTGTAGCATATGGCTTAGAAAGATACTTGTGTAGCAAACACATTCTTCCAGGACGATGATGCTTGAAACAATGGTTTATCTGATGAATTAGAATATCTAGGAAAGGGAAATAGAAAATCCACAGCCATAGACTCTTATATACATTTTTATTCTAACAACCATAATAGCATCAAACAAAGTGTTTTTTCCTCTATGTTTTTGCGTGCCCTTAGAATTGTTGCACCAGAATACCTAGATAAAGAAGTCGATAGAATATATAAAATAGGGATAAATTTGTGCTAACCTCTGTACTTTCTCGACAATTGTTATAAGTCCGCCAAGCGTTCCTATTATTAAACTAATGTTAATATCCCTAGGTTTCGGATCAATAACTTATTAGTTTTACCCCAAACCATATTTTCATTAAATTACTTCGTTTACCTAGGACTCTGAACATAAATGTTATCTTTAAGTACGAGACTACAATTTGTCGCATCCTTGTCAATAATTCACCCTCCCCCCCCCGAGACCTGGCATTGTTTATTCGATAGGCTGCAACAACTGCTAAAATTGTTATTATGGACAAACCGGGAAAGAACTAGATGACCTGGTTAAGCAACATCAAGCCAATGTACGTAATCACAAAGAACAATCTGCGCTTTTTCTACATATGTACAATCCTAACCATAGCATTAACTGGAACAATGCTAAACCAGTCCTAAAATGCAGTAATTATATTTCGAGAAATATATTAGAATGTATCTCCATTAACTCGTTCTTAAATTTCAACCTTAGCCCTGGTTTGTTCAAGCTAGACCCCATTATCACTACATACATAAAATCTGAAATAAAGTTGTTTCAGGAATTTTTACTCCCTAATTCAGCTCCAGAGGTGGATAGTCTAATTCTCCCTTCCACTATTTACGACAATGTATGTCCAGCCTCCTGTTAATTCATTGAAAAGGTCTTTAAGAATAAAGACGAAAGCGCTAGGAATCGTTTTTCACTTTTTCTTTGCGGGGGTAACTCCATAACTTTGACTCACGTGCCTTTGTGAGCTTTTTTCATATATATATATATATATATATATATATATATATATATATATATATATATATATATATATATATATAATTAGGTTAATTGCCTGTATATATATGAATCCAGCAAACTACAAGAAATGGGCTAATTTTTCTTTTGATAAAGTTATTTCCTAATTCGAAAGATTCCGTACATGGGAGGGATTCGAACCAAGCACACTGAGTCCCAATCGACCTTGCGAATTGTACCTTAAAAGTTTGTTTATTTGGAAGATTTTTGTCTTCCGCGTATCCGAGGAGCTAAGGGGCGGTTTAATTGAGATGAAAGCGGTTGCTCGTTTCCTCGGTGTGCACGGTTCGAATCCCACCCCTGTACGGAATTTTTGAGAATTAGGAAATAACATTTCCAAAGAAAAATTATCCTGTTTTTCTGTTTCTTGCTTTTTACTGGATTAATATTTTCATTCTTTCTCGTTCATGAAAGATTTATACATTGTATATTCGCTGCGTGTTTACGTCAACTCTCGTTTGTCCTTGGAATTCCCTATTAATTTCTCTCTTTCATAGTCCCGATCGACCTTGTGAAGCGTACCTTAAAAGCTTGTTTATTCGGAAGATTTTTGTCTTCCGCATAGCTGAGTGGTCTAAGGGACGGTTTAATTGAGATAAAAGCGGTTGCTCGCTGCCTCGGTGTGCACGGTTCGAATTACACCCCTGTACGGAATTTGGGGGAATTAGGAAATAACATTTCCCAAGAAAAATTATCCTGTTTTTCTGTTTCTTGCGCTTTGCTGGATTAATTTGATCATTCTTTCGCGTTCATGAAAGATATATATATATATATATATATATATATATATATATATATATATATATATATATATATATATATATATATATATATATATATATATATATATGTGTGTGTGTGTGTGTGTGTGTGTGTATGTATTTAAAAAAAAATAATCGTTTTTAAAATAAACTCAAACTACGAATTTTCTTCTACACTTGTATTTGTTATTATCGACGCTCTGATGAAGAAGTTAACTTAACGAATATTCAATTCATTTTTTTAAACTAAATTTTCACCCACAACAAACATTAAACTCAGTCGATGAGGTTGGAATTGCAGTAGAAACAAGAAAGAAAATTGAATGAATATACATGACAGGAATTGTGAGAGAAAAATATATACATTAATATAAAAAAAGAGTATCACAAATCCCGCCATTCATTTCTAGATGGCGGAAGGAACATCGCATTTGCGGGTTGACGTAAAATACACTTCGGGCAATTTGCTCCAGACAGATTGGAGTCATTTGCGTTGCCCGTCTTTCGACCTTTTTTGATGGCTAGATCAAAACTCTCGGTCTCGGTTTATCTTTGTTTGCAGCTGTACAAATACTAAGGGAAAATATAACAATATTATTGGATCATTCAAGCCTTCGATCGAAGAAATGGAGGAGTGATCGATCTGGCTTCGGAATCTTAGATTTAGAGCTCCCAATAAAACTCGAGATTTGTTTATCAAGAAGTGATAGGTCTCATGGCAGATGCATACCGGACGTCTGTGGTAGTGATGGTGGCAGTGGGTTGGGGTGAGAACAGAAGTTACCCAGCTGCTTCCATCATTGAGGCAGGTTTTGACCGCGCGAAAACGCACTAATTCTACATACAGTCATACTGCATACAATCATTTTCGTTATAAATTTCAGAACATTTCTAGACTAATGCTGTCATGCAGTAATTCAAATCTGTTCATTTAGCTTCACTCTTCTTTGTTTACACTTCATTTAGTCTTCTTTGCGAATTATTATTATTTATATCAAGCAAAATCTAAGGAGGGAAATTAACTAAAGGTATATGGAATGCAAAGTGTGGAAGATATATAGCCGCACATCTTCCTGGGAACATTGGGTTTTGGAGGGCACGCAATCCTCCATATGTCTGCTGTAGGATAGTTGCCTCTGCTACACATGAAGTAAAATTGTTAAGAAGCAATAAAATGTGTAATAAAATTTGG
This sequence comes from Ceratothoa steindachneri, assembly GCA_963969495.1. NCBI lineage: Eukaryota > Metazoa > Arthropoda > Malacostraca > Isopoda > Cymothoidae > Ceratothoa > Ceratothoa steindachneri. Next base: position 82,352,861 of record OZ018326.1, read on the forward strand.
GGACTTTAAGGAGAATTGGAAGCATTCGGGGAAACGACCAAACAACCACAAAATAAATATTCGAATGAGAGGTTAAAGGTATAGTCTTTTTAACGCATTCTACCTCGATTCTAGGTATTCCACTTTCCCACTTTTCAACTCCATTACACGTTCAATGGTCATGCCAAGGCAATCACCAACACGTTAAATGATCACGTCAAAGCAATCACCAACACGTTAAATAGTCACGTCAACGCAATCACCAACACGTTAAATGGCCATGTTAAAGAAAACAACAACACATCAAATGGTCACGTCAAAGCAATCACCAACACGTTAAATGGTCGAGTTAAAGGCAATCACTTATCAATAAGTTTGAGCTTTGTTGATTATAGAGGTCTTATGATCTAAGTTAACCATATCGCCTTATTTTTGTATCTCAGTTAATTCCTGAGGTCTACTAATATTTAAGGACTAGTAATGACCATTGCGCAAGTCTCTGCGAGCACTTAGACTGGTAGTCGGTAGATAGGGAACGCCACCAGTCTACGGGCCACGAAGCCCCACTCTCTACTGGATAATGAAGCCAACACAAAGATCAGCATAACAATTACAGATGAGCCTGTTGGACCTAAACACTGTCCTCTTTCGGGTTCTCTAGGGGTATGGGGTAGACTGGTTGAAACGCGGTGATCAGACGTTGAAGAGGCCTGGCAGATGTTGAAGTTTTGAAATCTTAGTCATATTTTCATTGAAGGAAAACACTCATGCACGCCTATTGTTAGTTATAATAGCCACATTACATCCTTTTACCGTTCTACTACTACTACTTAAAGACATCGGCAAATCCATAGGCTTCACAAATATTTGGCGCGTCAGAGAATTTAAGTTCTTAGGATTGAATAAGACCTCCCCAGAGCGGAAGATTCTAGGGTGGAAATATTTCGCTATGGCTCTTACTGTATATCAACCATATACCAATTTCTTTTCCACTTTTTAGTCATCTTTTTCTTTCTTCTTCCTTATTCGTTCTCACATGAGTGGATATTCCCTCGTTGGATTAATGAATTTCATTTCTTCCCTAAATAATTAGAACAAATCACAGACTCGGACCCTCGTAGGAGGGTCCAGGGGAAGAGGAAATACACAATGGCAATTTTCTTGGAACATTTGGCTCCACAATTTGTCGGACCGCAACCGCAGACAAGGACTTTGGTCTGGACCCAAAGGCTGTAACCCTTTAGGGTACGTCACTTCCACTTTCGAATTGTCCCCCAATGAGACCACAAACGAATAGGGCTGGGGGCAGCCTTCTTGATAAGTAGTTAAAACAGGCTCTTTCTGCCTTAGCGGGTAAGGCGTGGAATTTCACTGCCTTAGTACTGAGTTCGATTCCCTGGCGAGTGGCGAGTTGGTAATGCCCCCCCCCCGAAAAAAATGCCGTTCTTAGACAGCTTTGGCCTAGTTTGCCACTACAGCACCTCTGTCTTTTATTTCACCCTCCTTACCACACACGACATATCACTCTTTTGTTTTGGACCTTGCCGTAGGGTGTTTCCAAAGCCACATACTCCTGGCGCGAAACATGGGTTGTGTTTTATCTGGTTGTGGTAAAACCCGGTACTATCTGCATATCCCCAAGGATTTTCTGGCTTATCATGGGTTGTTATCATAATCTTTATGTTTGTTTCATAATCCGGTCGGGAACCTCGTCCAAGACCGAAAATGGTCGATTGGCGCAATTAACTAGCTGATCTTGCCACCTTCATCGTTTCATCTTCTAGAGTCCTCTCTACTATATATATATATATATATATATATATATATATATATATATATATATATATATATATATATATATAGTAAAGGTATATTCAAAAAGCTTAGGTGCAAGCCTTTAATTTAAAAGATTATCGGAAATTTTTAAGTCAGAACACGTTTGATCATATCTTTGGTTTGTACTGATACTTGCAAAATCGTCATTTATTCCTCTAACGCATTTCAGATAGCAAGTGGCTGCTTACAAGAAATTACATTTTTTTTTTAACCATGGAAAAGCAAACTTGTGAGATAAGAGCTGTTATCTTATTTTTAACAAAACTTGATTGGAAATCCCCTGCTATTGTCGATTCTTCGCAGCCTGTTTATGTTGAGTCTACACTACATTGAAACATTTTTGTGGTGGATGAAACGTTTCAAAGAAGGAATAGAAGACCTTGATGACGACGAGAGAGAAGGCAGCCATCCACATCAACCAATGCAGAAAAGGTGGCTGCCATTCAAAAACATCTGGATGAAGATTGCAGGATTAGCGTTGAATTTAATTGCCAAAGAAGTCGATATTTCCCAAGGATCAGCATATGCAATTTTAACAGAGCATCTTGCTCTCAGCAAGTATTCTGCCCGTTGAGTGCCGAATGCGTTGCGGGATGATCAGCTTGCACAAAGGAGTCATGTTCCATAATGACCATGCTCCAGCCCATTCTTCACGGAAACAAGAGAAACTTTGAGGTAATTTTAATGCCAAATCACACCCCATCCATCCTATAGCCCTTCGACTATTTCTTATTTCCTAAGCTTAAGGAACATTTAAAAGAAACAAGATTTCAATGGATCGAAGAGGCAAAACATGTGTTAAGACATGGTGCAATTCGAAAAACCAGGAGTTCTTCAGGTGGAAACCTCCCTTTCAGATTGTCATTGACCTAAATGGAAATTATGTTGAGAAATATTAATGACATTTGTGCTATTTTAATTTTTTAAAAATATTTCTTTCATTTAGCACCAAGACTTTTTGAAGATCTCTCGTATATATTAAAAGTAAATATGTAGACATCTCTCCTTACACGCTTTCATCCGTGAAACTCCTTTAATCTGATCAAACTTAATATATTATTATTTTTCATTTCAGATAACAGTATAATCATTTTTTATAGCAACCAGCCATGTCGCGAACACAAGAAGCAAAAGAGTTGTTTAATTTTGAAAGGGGGCATATTGTGGTTCGATCTAAGGGTGGGATTAGCCAGCGTCAAATTGTACAAAGCATAGAATTTCTTTTATGACACTCAGCAGAATAATTTTACAATTCCCCAGCAAAGGCAAGAATTCAACAGCTTCGTGCTCATATCGCTTGGGCCCTCTGTTTGTCAACCAGATTGTCGAAAATATTCTCCGTTGGAGAGCAACTCCAAGTTAGCGGGAGTACTGTTGTGAAGTATCTCCAGCAACTTGTCTAGTATGGACAAAAGAGAGAGTAGTCTCCCATAGGATTCTAAAGACTGTCATATTCGTGGACGAATCGAGATTTGCCCAATTTTCTGATTAATGGACGTGGTGGGAGGATGGGGGGAGGGGTGCTTCTGGTGTGGAGAACAATCTGGAACACTGGTCGTACAAAAGTGATGGAGTGTAGTAGCAACATAAATGAGAAAATATATCTCCATCCTTCGTAAAAGATGGTTTTAGAGGTTGGTCCTACATGTTACACAGCTAAAAAGACCAAGGACTAGCAGTGTAAAAACAGGATCAGATGATTTACTTGGCCAAGCCAGTCTCCTAATATGAAGCTCATTAAATACGTTCGGAAGATACTGGAAAGAATATTGCGAAAACGCCACGAAAACAAACATCAAAGGCTGATTTGTTCAACATGTGTGTTCAGCTTAGGCAGAAATTCAACGAGAGACAATTTAGGAATGCATAGGTGGGATACAAAGAAGGGTTAAAGCATTAAAAACTGTCCAGGACATGTTGACTAATTACTAGAATAAATATTTAAATGCATTAAATGGCATTATTTTGTTTTTAGAAAAATTATTTTCAAAATGACAAAATGATGGTGTTTATTTGCTTGATATATATATATATATATATATATATATATATATATATATATATATATATATATATATATATATATATATATAATCTTTCATGAGCGCGATGAATGTAAAACGTGTAAGGCAGATTCAATTTATTACCAAGTTTTCGGCTATAAGAGGCCATCGTTGGGTAGTATAAAAAGTGGATTAAGTTAAAAAAGTTGAAAATATAATATAAAAGCTTAAAACTGATTTAGCGTTCTCAAATTAGAAACAAACTATTAAAAAAATATGAACATTTAAAATAAACGCACAATCAAGACGTGAATCCAGTATGATCCTTCTCTTATTAGCGTCATAACCTCTTTTCGACTCCCAATTACATAAGTTAACTAACCAACCTTTACCACACAACACAAACGAATCTAACTTCAATGCTACTTCTCTTCACGTGTCTTTTTTTTTTACTCCGTTCCACCATGTGAGTTTTGTGGTGTCATGTGATTCTACGTCGTGATTGTGCGTTTATTTTAATTGTTTATAAAAAATAGCATTTGATTTGAATTTGAGACACTTAATTCAGTTGTAAAACTTTTATATTAGATGCTCCTTTATATATATATATATATATATATATATATATATATATATATATATATATGCGGTTAAAAGGCTATTTTTTGGCAAACCAGTCCTTTAACCGCATAATTAATTGCGTAACTGCAATAATTTTCATAATATATATATATATATATATATATATATATATATATATATATATATATATATATATATATATATATATATAAAGGGGAATCTAATATAAAAGTTTTAAAACTGAATTAAGTGTCCATCAGCGACTGAAGATGACGGATGTTTCCATCGAAACCTGGTTTCGCATATAAAATTAGTCCTATTACTGTGGTTTTGTCCATATATATATATATATATATATATATATATATATATATATATATATATATATATATATATATATATATATATATATATATATGTGTGTGTGTGTGTGTGTGTGTGCGCGCGCGCGAGGCTACATTAAAATGTTCGTCTCTCGAGACAAAGGCCTAAAAATACTAAAAACGAAATTACTAATCATTTTCTCCTGGTATTTGATTAGTTAGCTCTCGTATGAGAAGAATTATCTGCTCCATTTCTCGACACTGGTCAACCTGCATCCCTTTCATAATTGTGCTGCAAGCAAGCAGGTATAAAATGCGTCTCTCTGTAACTCTCAGATACTTTGCTTTTCTCCATTAATACACCACATTCTTTCCACTTAACCATTTCCTTTCTTCCTTCCAATAACCTTCTTACTCTACTTACCTAACACTTCACATAAAATTTGACGAAGGAAACCACTTGCAGTGGAATTTTCATGGGCACATCATGTCTCTTATTTAACAAATTATTTTCCCGTGCATATTTGATTTTCATGTATATATTTTCTTGATTGTTTTCTCTATATGTGTTTAAATGTAAGGAAAATGTATTAATAAAGTGATTGCTGTGTTTCTAACTGCTTTTTCTTACACTAATTTATGAGAATCGGGAACCGATAGGACAAAAGGGAGGGAACCAAAAAAAAACAAAACCCCGACACGCCCGAAGCACAGCGCCATTTCTTAATTACTTACGCATATTTTAAAATCTTTGTAATCAACTTGTTCGTCAACTATTTTTTTCATGCAGTTTTTAGGCTTTAGTGACTTTCATACTTCCTTTTCTCTTAGATAACTGTTTATTCTCCGTTTTCGGCTTTATGCATTTTATATTTCTTCTTCCCATGATCAGGGTTGGCGACTTCTCATACAAGGATTTATATGAGTTTCGTTAATTATAAAATCGTTCAGAAGTCTAAGTCTGAAGGTTCCTTAAAATTAAAGATTGTCCTTCTTTATCCTTATACTATTTTTTCGTACTGAAACATTTCCTTCTTTGTTCCCTACTTGCTTGTGATGCAAACATTCCTCTGCCCTCCTGGACTTATAGGGAATTCTTTAAGGTAAGTGTCAAAAAAGAAGATGGTACTAGCCTTAATTATTGTTCTCCGGAATATCTACGATTCTTAGGATTTTGTTGTCTCGTATAGGCTATTGATTGGCATTTTGAAGACTCTTTCTGTTCTTATAAAATTATTGCGATCAAAGGTTTGGATTAAGTCTGCTATAACAGTTCTCATACTAAGTTCATTTATATTTCCACAATAAGTATTATATTTTTTTTCTTTGAATGTAATTTTTTTTTTCACTTCTCCATTGAGCCACCTATCTTTTCTCGCCCCCTTTGGGGTACCAATGGTCTACCCTTGGTCACTAAATCCGGTTTGTCGTAAATCCCTAACAATTATTAAAGGAGTTCGCATAGTCGTCGAAATATCGAATATGAATAAAGAGAACTCGTTTCCTCAAATCCACGTGTATGTAATGTTTGTATACATGTAGATGAAGTGTATGTGTGCGTATATTTGTAGACTAACGTGGACAAGATTCCTTTGTAAAAAAACGAACCAGCCGGGCTTATCCTCGTTCCAACTCAACCACAAACATGCGGGTTGACCGCTTTCAACCGTAAATTTGTCGCTCTCGCCCCGCTCTCTCTCTCTCTCTCCCTGTTCTTATCGAGAGAAAAAGTGAGACATTTTGAATCTTCCTTCTGCCCCCAACTCCGCGCAAAGCAGACCTTCCTCCGGCTTCGGTTACGATACTAGGGCGTTTGTAGATACAGGTATAAAGAAAACACAGCGGTCGTGATTTTCATTGGGTGACTACTCTTCTCTCTATTGGTGGGGAATCGAGTTTTAACAACCTTCACCCAAATCCAGTTTTTACGTCATTAATACCCTCCCATCTCGGTTCTGAAATGGTGGAATAAACAAAATTCACAGGGAGTATAACTCTTTCCGTACACTAATGAAAACCTTTATCTTTAAACAGTCGGAAATTGCGCACTCCTCCCTATTTTTTCTATCGTAACGCACTGCAAAATTACCCAACCTTCGCGTCAATTTCATCATTATTTCGTTCATTCATCAACAAAAATAGCAAAACGTCGAACACCATCCAATACAACGGGTTAATACGAACTGAAAGCCTAAAGTAAGAGAACAGACAACGGATGAATAAACAGAAACGGACTAAGAAGCCAGATTAAAGGATAACAAAGAATAGAGATAAACGAAGCAAGGAAGAGAAATTAAAATGGGCAAAAATTCGCACAAGAGAGAATAAGGGTTCTTAATTGCTTCTTTAGGTGACATTTGTTTCAATGGATTCACTGTGATTAATAGGACTAGGAGTCACCCCTTGAAAATTTGAAAAACAAACAAACGTGTATGTTTGGCACAATTACAGGGTGCTCCGAAAGTCTTTTCACCCCCTGTAAATATTGTTTTACTTTTCCTTTTCAAATATTGTTTTCATTTTATATTATCATATTGTTCTTATCACATTTCGTTTGGGGAAGACAAGACTTTCGGACCACCCTGTATGTTCTCCGAGATCATGACTATTGGTCATCCGGACGCAGCCTTTAGGGAAGATAAGGATGTTAGACCACTTTTTGCCATTATCGATGCCCCCACTCTTCGATTTTTCCATGTCTGTCCTCTCTCACCTCTTTCCATTTCCATGTCGGATTTTGTTTTCTTTTCCTAATTCAAAAGAAAAAAGATTTTTTGTGTTTACTTGAACGAAGGAAATGGAGAACAGGACACTAGAAGGAGTGAAGAAACGAAAGAAATCAAGAAACAGCAAAACAGTTAAAATGTTCTAATGAAAATACATAGGTGGAAAATTGGCAAATTTTGCGCGAAAAAACGCATTTGTCGGAATAAATTAAATTGTGTAACTGAGAAAAAGGAAACTGGTGAACCTAACGAGAGGTAGAAAAACAAAAACGAAAGAGAGAGATAGTTGCAAGAAAGAGATGGATGAATAGAAATATCAAGAATAGTAAAGGAGGATCGGGATTATAAAGGCTGCAATAGAAACTCTAAGTGGGCACGGCAAGGGCGAATGTCATCGGCAAGAACAATTTCGAACAAAGAAAACAGGAACTCAAATATACGAACTTTAACTCAGTTCGCGGATCTAAATATCGCAGAATTCGCCCAAAATCCTGCAACGCTCTATCGAGGAGTCTATTCAAGGCTACGGTCTAAGCAGTACTCTCGCCCCCACGCTCTAACGAGTACTATTGTACCCGCCCTCTGAGTACTCTCGTCCCAAATATCTAAAGGAGTACTATCGTACCCACGCTCTAATTACACTCATCAGGACGCTCTAAGGAGTACTACCGTCCATAGGCTCTAAGGGGCACTCTTGTCGCGACGGTCTAAAGAGTACTATCGTACCTGTGCTCTAAGTGCACTCGTTCCCACACTCTAAGAAGTACTACCGTCCCGATGCTCTAAGGAGTACTCTTGTTGCGACGCTCTAAAGATCACTCTCGTCCCCACATTATAATAAGTACTCACCTCCCGAAACTCTAAGGAGTACCTCGGTCCGGACGCTCTAAGGAGTACTCTCACCCCGACGTTCTAAGGACTACTCTCATCCCGATGCTCGAAGGAATACTCGCGTCCAGACGCTCTCATCCCCGGTCTCTAAGGAGTACTCTCCTCCCCACATGACGCAAGCACGAGCCCTTCCGTCTGTCCTGACGAGATCTTGGGCCATGCTCGGAACAGGTTTTTGGATGCCATGTTCAAGGCGTCGAACTTCAGTGGTGAAATCCTTTTGTTGCATCATAAATGACACCAATTTATGACCGCGACCCCAACCAATTCTCCCACCCCCCTATCATCCTTCAGCCCCCGAACTACCTATGTGCCATCCGTGGCGTTGTTACACAAGCAACAGATGGCGTCGTTGATCATATTTCCCCTGGGTTTGGGTAACTGCCGGATTTATGCGACCAAAACGACCCCCTGGGGAAGTCACTCAGGAGGCCACCCAAAGGACGATAAGGAGCCGGTTATTTGGGATCTTCTTTGCAGTGATGGATGTGCTACTTCCTACTGTAAAAAAACAGTTATTTGAACTCCCACTCGATGATGAAAGATCTTAAACTCTACTTTCGAGTAGTAACACTCTAACTCAAAATAGAGATATAAGAGTGGTTTCGAATGCAACCATCACTCCGAAATGAACCACACAGAAAACACTCAATCGAACTGTATTACCTTAGCTTAGAGAGCGACCTCTCTCACCATAATAAACGCTTTCCAAAGGATAGTTAAGTGGATAAACAGTTATTATTAATTTAATAATCCTTCCTTGTGTAGTTATGTACTAGTAATGAAAATTAAAATAATTCAAACCAGTATAAAAAAATATCCTAGTCAAATTTCCATGGCAACCAGCATTAAATAACAGATTACAAAAAAAGATGAAGAGACGCTGCGTGAACAATACTTAAAAGCATTTCTCCCCTCCTTTATCTATATACAATATTTTTTCGTATTCGTTTTGTATACTTCTTTCATCTGTTGTATGCTTTAGTTAGATTTTTAATGTATACTCATGTTCCTTTGTGTACTAGTTTAAATTGCATTTGTACTTTTATTTCACATTATGTTTTTTACAGCATTTAGTGAAGTAAATTTAATGAGCAGAAGAATGAAAGTGAAAAACAGCAAAAACGGTCAATCATGAAAGGGTTTGTTTTAAGAAACAAATTTTTCCTAAAGACTTGAGTTACACACAGACGTGTATTCTATTTTAACGTCCCGCTAGTTGAGTCCAACAAAATTAGGTCCCTATAAAAGTTTTATATTACCGATATGTGGCAATTATGTGGCGAAATTCCCAAAATAACCTCTGGGCCAAAAACCTGTTATCATAAAGAAAAAATAGTCTTAGCGGAGTGGTAAGAAGAAAACCCTACCTCCGTGACTAAAATATGGTCTCCTTAACTCGCTAAAATCTACCAAACCGCAAGAAATATCCAAATTGATAATTTCTTCATTTACAAGCAAAAAAAGACACGTAATTACCATTCTGTTAAAAAATGCGGGTTTTCTCTATCTATGCTGTTTATTTTATTCCAAAGCTATGTTAGCTGATAATAGTGTCATTCAGATGGAAGGAATCATTTGTCATTCCAGAAAAAACGTAAACATGGTGTTATATTTTCCATCAAGAAACGGTTTTAAGAATAGAAACATTCACTTCTTTCGAGAGCATTACGTTTTTTGACAAGTGGTTAATTAACTAGGCCTATGTTGTACCAATTCATGCATGCATTTGGCTTGTTAGTTTCAGAGGAAAGCCTATTAAATAGAATATTCAAGATGTGGATTTATTTAAAGAGAGTAACATCTGGATTTATACAGGGTGAGTCCTCCCAAAATGAGTCTCACTTTCGATAGGCTTCATTTCTTAATTCGATAAAAAAATTAAAAAATGAAGCCTATCTAAATTTTAGGCCACTATTTGGGGGATCACCCTGTACTATGTATACTAGATTTTAGTTATAGTATAGTATATCTTAGTTGCCTTCTTTTTAGTCACAAAGAACTACTTTGAACTTTTTGAATCCTTATACGATATTACTCAACGGTTCTTTTTGATTAATTTTATTTAGCAACTTTATTTCCTTTCAAAATATTCGTTTTATATTTACCAAAGGTTACCTACCTGCTGACTCATAACTTTTTATCGGCCTAACCTACTTATTTGCACCAAGAGGACAGAACAGATCAAATGAACAAGTGGGAATAGCTTTTTATTGCCATAAAAGTGGTCAAATTAAAACCGACCCTCCGGAATTCTCTAATCCAAAAACTGACTAGTCCCTTTTTCCTCCTTTGTGCGAATTTCGCAGTACTTTGGTATGGTTCGTTTTAGATCTTTTGAAACCCATCGACATCTCGAAGTGCTTTCAGAAGCTGAAGCAAAGTAATAATAACGTTCGTAAGTCATTAAAAATCACGTCAATTATGTTTTTAAAGCACTACAAATGAAATTTAGGCTTAGAAAAAGAAGTTGTAGATGATAAACGTTGATGGTCAGTTAGAAGGAAAAATGTTACAGAAATATTCCCGAATTAATCGAAAATGAGACAACCTAATAATTGTTTAGCATAAGTTTGTATGAATTGTTACTTGAAAAACTTACGAGTAGTTGTAGTACATGGAAATGCTAGTATACCCATGCAACCAGGAATGAAGATGGTTATAACGAGTTGTGATTGTTTTTTTTACGATCACCAAAGGCAGCATTTTCATGGCGAGACAAGGAACGGAATAAATATCTGAACAAGATGCGTATTGTAGCTTTTCAGTAAAAAGAATGTTTTTTTTATTAATCCTAGACAACGACCCTCAGCCTATGTTAGAGGTCATTATCTAGGATTGATTTTGTGGTGTCATTATCTAGGAATGATCTTTTGGGGAAGTTATTACTTAGGAATGAATTTTTAAATAAACAATAATAATTGATAATATTAAGATAAAAGGATAAAGTAAACATGCTACTTAGGATTTAATGTGGTTAATATAATATTAGTTAGGTTAGATTCAAATAACCTAACCTAACTTGACATAATCTAACCTAATCTATGTGGCAGGATCGATTCGGTTTGAGTACATTTGAAAATTTCTGCCATCATATTTTTCTTTTTAACCCCTTCGATAAATAGTTTACTATTTTGTTAGTTTTATTGTTTATTTAATTTGTTTGTGATATTTTTTGTTCTTTAATAGTTATTTAACCTATTTTTTTTTAAAATATAACAACGGTTTTCTTGGGGGGGTCATCTACTACTAGGTCTAGGATTGATCAATTTTCTTATGCAAAAGAACCAGGAGGAGAGAGATGACTCAAATTGAAAAGAACTATGGGGATCGATCCTAATAGAACCAAGAGGAAATGACCCTGCCAAGTTAGGTACAGGCCAGGGGGAGTAGATTATGTAGATATATCCAGGAGTACGCACCTAACCTCAAGTCAAATGGAAAATGAAAAGGGTCGGAATATTAACAAGTATAAGACGAACAAATTCTAAGAAAATGGTAGCAAGGTAAAGAACAGAAATAACTAATAGAATGGATGACACGAAAACTAACTTCACAAGTTGGAAAAAAAAACCCCATCCTCATAACGATGAGGAGCTATGAAACTGTAGCATATTGTCTCGTCAGGGCTTATCTCCCATATAGAAAGAAACCTGTGATTGCCCCCTCCCCTCCATGAGCACCTATGATAAATAATTTCAGCCCCTTGAATTTACATCCACTTTGCCATGACAACCCTTGTTTAAAAATACATTTACTTCTTTCCTTATATATATATATATATATATATATATATATATATATATATATATATATATATATATATATATATATATATATATATATATATATATATATAAGGTGAAAACCAAGAACGCTATTGATAAAAGCATCTTTATTACTCTGGGTTTGAACGTTTTAAGGTCCTATCCTCATCATCGGCACTAAGAAACTAAGTTAGTAAAGGGTTAAAATTTATAGTTTTCCTAAAATACTAAAATTGATAGTGCAATTTAGGATAAGCTGCTTAATACAAAAATAAAAATTTCCATAATTCATGATACAATATAAAGATTTGATGCTGTTTGATTTATATTTAAATTAGTTTTAGGTTGAAAAGTGATTCTAAAGTTATCCATATTAATTTCAGACTTGCAAACTTTGATGTGATCTCGAATGGGCGAGGGGTCTGGTTTGTTTAGAAGAGCCCCATTCTGGGGGTCGACCTTCCGCGATGCTGCTCGATGAGACAATGGCTTGACCTAATGGTTAAACCAATATAAGATGAATCGTCGCAAGATGCACAACTATATTTCTAAATTTCAGAGAAGCGGCAAAGGAATGGAATTCGGTCCTTATAGCTGAAATAGGATCTAATATTGTGCCCATTTTTTAAAATGAATTTTGAGTCGAGATACGGATAGAATTTATTTAGTCTTCTTAATTTCATTTACAAAGTCGTTTGGTTTTTAATAAAGTATGAGAGACTAAAGAAAATGGATAATTTATCTACAGTATTTTCTGTGGGATTTTTTTGATAGAGAGCATTAGAAACTTTTTAATGTTGTCCCACTAATGAGTCAAGGTAGCCATTATTTTTAAAGAAAGTTTTTAGAAAGGAGAATTCTAAATGCAGTAGTCTATATGAAGAACATATATTGTAGGCTCGATGAATAAGAGTTTTTATTGACGATAACTTTAGGTTTTCTGGCAAGAAACTAATGAAGCTTGACCCTAAACTTGGTGACGTCATAATGGTGAGTTGTGACGTCGAAAACTTATTCACAAATATTCCACTGAATGTAACAATCCAAATATGTACAAACTCTCTTTTTAATTTTTGTCAAAAAGTAATCGGTATTACAAAAAACCTATTTAAGTCATTTTTTAAATTAGCAGTCTTAAATATTCAGGAACAAAGTTTGAAACTTCAGTCTATAGGAAGCTTACATTTACAGGTTTTTGCATTCTTGCCTTCCTTGGTCAAAAGTTTGATCACTGCGCGGTGCTCAACCTTCTCCATTTTTGAAATATTTGTGACTGACGATCTGCGATCAGCTACTGCTTATTAAATAGACGAGGCATGAGCGTGCGGCTGCAGCTCCTGAATTGTCATAACTTGTCCTGACACCCCCACAAACAACCATTATTTCCCTTGCTCTGTTTTGCCCTACCGATACACAAAACTTATTGACCGCCCCTCGTATTCTTCTCTCGGTTTCTCAAATTCCTCTCCGCATTAGAAATAACTTCGTGTTCTTATCCAGATTCTCATTCTCTTACTTCCCAATACTTCACATATCTCTTTCTTACAGTCTAATCAGGCTTTACTGCTATTTCGATTCATTGAACGAATTCATATAACCATTTATGCAAATGCTTATCTCTACTGAATTTACGCTTCTCTCATCCTCTCCGCGGCAAGTTCGAAATCATCTTCCACCATTCAGCTATTGCACTATCTTTTTTCAGTTCTATAACTCTGAATACAGCTTTTGTACTTATTATTATCACCTTCACCTTCTTCCACATATTTATTCAGCCCAATGTTCACAATTCCTCTCACCTGGTGTCAAGTATTCTCACATACTCTTCGTTCTCTGGTTGATTTAAAAGCATTTTCATTTTTAGTTTTCCTTTCTTGTCATCTTCCTCTCACATCCTCACTTACACCCTTGCCAATTTCACCTTAAACAAGTCATTTGGGCCACCGAGCGCCTAAATCACCCCTTGTTTGTTTTTCTCCCCAGGAGAAAAACAATCAAACATTTTCATCCACCTTCTTTTCTTTGCCCCCTTCATGTGGACTTATCTACATCATTATGCTGACAAAAATGCATTTTTTTAAGTAATTTACTCCATTCGTTACTGTTCCATCGTAGAATAATGAAATTCCCATAAAGATTAGCATGTCCTGGTTGGGGAGGAAGTTGCGGGTGTTTTTGACACCAACCAACGAGTAGGGATTCCTTCATGGCCCAAAGGGGGCGGGCACCGTTCACGTAAGGGAGCTGAGGAGTTTGCGAAGGGGAACAGGAAAAGGCATTGGTGTTATGATTGACTATGTGCACGATGATGTGTAGGGAGCAACCTGCCCCCACATCGATGAGTCTAGCGCTTCCGACAATAGGAGGTCAGCTCTCGCTGTGATCGAACCCCATACCGAGGCGTTGAGAGTCCGATGCTTTGTTCACGAGACTAAAGAGATCCCAGATCTGCTATGATTCTTTTACTGCCAAATTTCACCAAAAGCATCAACTATGTCATCTTTCATCCCGTCATCCAACGATCAATTCATATCGTTTCTGTTCATTAATCGTTATTCTTATTCAATTTCCTCCACCACTCATCCAATCCCATTCCATAAGCCCTCCTTCTCAACTTCATATATATCATTGCTGGGGCCATATACTACACCCATGCCTAGATATATTTGTGTAAATTTTATCCCACATAAATCTCGATCTCAAATAATTATACCAAACAGTTGCGCCATACCACTCCTCACTTGCTAACACAGCCCCCACCCCCACCCCCGTATTTATCCTTTCTGCCACGATAGACACTTGACTGCATTCCAAAATCTCCATCTCACGAAGATTCTTCTTTCCCCTGCATGCTCGTCACACATAACGCAGGATCAATATGTTGCATTTTGAACGCATTCATTACCTCTCCTTTCTTTCTTTCATCACATATTTTTTCATACAGCTAATTGATGCTGGTGTATAGGGCTACCTGAATGGGATCCGCGACAGCCATGCCTGTTACGGAATATAGGGACGTGACTTTCAAGACCGGCCCACTATCCGGGTTTAGTCCTCTTTTACAACACTGGCTGGAAGACGGTATGGGTATTCTATCTGCCACACATATAGGGACGAAAGTTGTTTTACAATGCTGCAAGACAATACGTGCGAATTGTAACAAAGACCAAAAGCACAATTTAAGCCTGATTTGTGTCCAAAATATTTATTCATTCACTGAATTATGATAAATAAAAATGAAACTTAACGGGCATTTTCACCCATTTGTGAGGGGTAGAAAGGGCAAGGAGTAACTAGAATAAAGACACGACAATAATAATGAAAGAGAAAATGGAATAAAGACAAGACAAGAATAATGAAAAGGGACGAGAATGCAAACGGCTTAGCGACAAGCGCAATCACCGGCAAATGATGGTTGGAAATAACGCAGTTCAAAAACTCAGTTCGGGCGAGAGAACAAAAAACACTTCCAAAATGCAAACTAGAGCCACATTATGGAATGAGGGTGGGGGGGAGAGGAGGGGGAGCGTGAGCTTCCTTTTAGATTTGTGATGTTATTAATGTGCATTACACAATGTGTATTACAATGCAACTTTTCTCTTATCTCAAGGGACTGAAAAGGAGGGGCCAAATCAGGCATTGTAGGCGTTGTCCATTCTCTGTCTATCTCCCTATTTAGCCCACCCTCGCGCCCCTACTTCCTCTCCCAGACAAAAAAAAGCGAAAAAATACTAAATGTCGACCATAAAGACGACCAATCGATCAACTTCTCCGTTCTCCCGAACTCCCCCTCATATCTCTCTCTCTCTTTCTATCTCTCTCTCTCTCTCTCTCACTCTCTCTCAGATACTCTAATGGAAAGGTTTTATTATTTCTCTCTCAATTTTTAGCTATCTCTCTATCTCACCAACATAAATACACTTATACTTATGAAAAAGTTGTTATTTTCTCTTTTTCTCTCTCTCGATCCCTACTACACTTATAAACATTGATAACAACAGCCATCGCCAGACTCATCAAATATAGTATTAGAGGACAATGAGGGAGGAACGACTGTTTAAGCTCATTGAGGGAAGACCTAAACTTTAGCTCATTGAGGGAGGAAGTTTAGCTCATTCATGAAAGACCCGCAGTTTAAATTCTTTGAAGAAGGATATATAGTTTAAGATCATTGAGAGAGTACTTAGATTTTAAGGTCATTGAGGGAGGATCTACAGTTTAAAGTCATTGAGGGAGGACTTGAAGATCAAAATTATTGAGGGTGGATCTATAGTTTAAGGTTTTAAGGGAGAATCTACTGTTTAGTTTAATGAGGGAGGACCAACAGTGTAAGGGCATTGAAGGAAGAGCTCTACTTTAGCTTATCGAGGGGGATCTACAGTTTAGCTCATTGAGGGAGGACTGACAGTGTAAGGTCATTGAAGGAAGACCTATTATCTAGCTCATTAAGGGAGTCACTATAGTGTAAGGTCATTAAAGGGAGATCTATTATTTGCTCATTGAAGGAGGAGATATAATTCAGCGGATTAACTTATAGGACCTAGAATTTACATAGCTCAATGAGAGAGGACCTGCCCTTTAAGGTCATTAAGAAAGGGCCTACAGTTTAAAGACATTGAGAAAGGGTCTACAGCTGAAAGTCATTGAAGGAGGACCTGCAGTTAAATGTTTTGAGAGAGGATCTATAATCAGCTCTATAATCTATAATCAGTCATTGAGAGAGGAACTACAGGTTAAGGTAATTGAAGGAGGACAAACACTTTATGGTTATTGAGAAGGGTCTACAGCTTAAGGTCATTAGAAAGGATCCATAGTTTAAAGTCCTTGGGGGAGGATCTACACCATAAGGGCATTGAAAGAGGGCCTTAAAATTAATATCATTGAAGTAGGACCTACACTTTAAGTTTTTAGGTAATGATATACAGTTTAGCCCATTGAGGGATGACCTACAGTTAACTCACTGAGGGAGGACTTATAGTCAAGTTAATTAAGGGAGGATCTACAGTTTAAGGTGATTGAAGAATGGCCTACAGTTTAAGATCATTGAAAGAATACCTAAGGTTTAAGCTTATTGAGGTAAAATATTACACTTTAGTTCATTGAGGCATGAACGAGAGTTTAGCTGATTGAAAAAGGACCTAAATTTTAATTCATTAAGGGAAAGCCTATACTTTCAGGTCAGTGAGAAACGACTTATGGTCTAAGGTCATTGACGGGAGATCTACACTTTAATTCATTCAGGGAGGAGCTACAGTTTAAAGTCATTGAGGGAGGAGCTATACTTTAACTTATTGAGAGAAGACCTACAGGTTAACTCATTGAGAGAGGACCTACAATTTAGCTAGGATCTACAGTTTAAAGTCATTGAGGAAGGACCTACTGTTTAAAGTCATTTCAACAAAACGTACAGTTTAAGGTCAGTTTGAGGGAGGATCTACAATTTAGCTTGTCGAGGGATGACCTTCAGTTTAGCTCATTGAGGATGGACCTACACTCTAAGGTCATTGAGAGAGAATCTGCTTTATAAAAATTTTGTGGGAGGACCTACAGATTAAAGTCTTTGGGGGAGGACCTAAAGTTTAAGATTTTGAGGTATTCCTTACACTTTAGCTCATTAAGGGAGGCCCACAGTTTTATTCTTTGATGAAAAAGGACCTGCATTTTCACTCATAGAGAGAGGACTAACAGTTTAATTCTTTGAGGTAGGACCTAAAGATTAAGGTCATTGAGAACGCGCCTACAATTTAAGTTCATTAATAGATGACATGCAGTTTAAGTTCATTGATTGAGGCCATACAGTTTAAACTCATTACAGGAGTACATACATAGTAATATCTTTGAGAAGGGGGAAGTCACACTTTAGCTCGTTGATACAGGACATGCAGTTTAATGCCATTGAATGTAGACCTACACTTTAGGCTCGTTGTTAGAGAACCTACAGTTTACTCTTAGTGATGGGGGATCTAGAGTTTAAGCCCATTGAGGTAGGAGCTATAGTTTAAGGTTTTTGAGGGAGGACCTCCAGTGAAGTTCGGGTCACTACAGTGTTTGCCAACCGCGTCGAAACCGATGAAATCAGAACTCAATTGGGTGACTCATCGCAGCCAATTTATTTTAACTTCGCTCGATTGGGAATCGGGGACTCCTCCCAGCTGGGCCACAATCCACTACCTTTAGTCTTCACATACACGTGGCACAAGCCATTCAAATACTATTCGCTCTAACCCTCATGTTGGTGAGTTTCACCAGCTTTAGGTTCCCTCCAAATATCTTACAGACGTACAAGATCCTAAAAATATTTTTAAATTACTTTAATTGTTAGAAAACCTTCAAATACATGTACGAGTAATTACACCACCAAACTTCAATTTCTTTCCTGACTTCTTGTAAAGAACATTAACTGAATGATTTAGGGACTCTTATAGCTTTTTACTTGTCATTAGTGAGCAATAAAACGAAAACTTTTCTTATCCGCACTAATAAACACCCATCATTCGCGATCAATCCATTTCTGATAGAGGTGCAATCCAAATTTTTCTTCAAAATGTATAAAAGAGTGCAGAGATAGATACATAGTACAAACCCGCGTAATAAATTGAAAAAATACCTGCATAAAAATGAATGAAAATCTCGCACTTTCTTAGCGAGGAATTTTTTATAAAATGATTTGAAGGTTAATTCCTATACAACCTTCGCGCCATATACAGACCCTAATAATTTTGACTCGGCGGCTTGGGAAAGGTAAATAGAATTGAGGATGAGAACGATTACAAGTGAAATCTTGGTGGGATATCAAGAGAATGTATAAAACAAAACTCCAGTAAAATAATGGTAGAACTCTATTTACTCTTACAAGTCTGCCATTTGAGAACATCAAATCAAGCTGCAACCAAATTTCTTCATTGGAAACAACAAGATCACTGCTTTGTGTACTGATGTAGGTTAAGTTAATGTTAAGAGTCAGTAAGTTGGTCAAACAGACGGTGGCCAAGTTCATTTTAAATCAAGTAAGATAGCTTTCATATTAATTGGGTAATTGAACTGCATATTGATTAGTTTCGACGGTCTGTTATTACGATTCATTCTAACCAAAAATAAATAAGTGGGTACTTCACTTTAGCGTCAAGGAATAAAAACAGGTGGAGAATCTAGTAAATATGAAATGTAGATAAAACTTAGATCGACTTAAAACGGGTTTTGAGGGAAAATCTCCTAGTTTTACCAATGCCTCTTACAAAAAAATTTACCTTAAGGCAGCGTTTATGGTCGCTAAGATCATTGTCAAGTATTCCTCTTAGCTCTCCATAAAGGATCTGGGTCTTGGCCACTTCTCAAATACGTCAAACCAGATAAAAGGATACTAATAAGCATTTAACCGTCAATAAAAGTATTGAGTATAAAATATCCTAGTTTTCTATCTATTGACGATCGTGATGCAAATTGATTGCCAGTTTGCATCACGAAACATCTGTAAAATATTTGTATTATACTTTTGACATTGAGCATTAACTAGAACACCTACAATTAGAATTCTTAACCTTTCTATCATCCTTGACACAATGAATCAATGCTGGTAGGGTAAAAGCAAATTTTACACGTTTCATTTTTTTTTAAGGCAAAATTAACTGATTAAAAACCGAAAATGTCAGTGGCTTCGTATCTTTTTAAATGATTGGAAACTAAAAGGCGATACAATCACCTTTATTTTAAGGTCTAATATTTTGTTTTTATTGCCAGCTAAACGACCTTGTACGCAGCTGTGTACTGTGTTAGCCTGATGGATCAGCAGAAATTGTATGAGCGTGAAAGTGCACATCTTGATTTTATCTCATAGTAATATCGCTATTCATTTTTGGCAGGAAAATTGTCATCCTTTGTATTGGTTAAAATGAACAATTTAAATGAATCGTTAACGTGTTGGGGGCATGTTTTGCGCGCATATATGAATTCTATCCTAACATTTGCCTATTCGAATAAAGTTTATAGGAATATATGCTAGTTAGTAATACATGTTGAATTTGTAAACATGGAAAAATATATAGTGAAAGACACATGTCAATATGAGAAGCAATGAAGTGCAGAAGAAAAGGAAATAAAAAGGAGAGAAAATAAATAGGAAATAGTATGATTAAGGGAATTAAAATTCTCAAAGTTGTTTTATTATTTTTTATAAAAAAATAACAAAATTGAAGAAATCGGATGAAATATATGACAAAGGAAAGTGGAAATGATTTTAACCTAAAATGAAACTGAACCTAGGAGTTATTAATGACAGTTTCACCCAATGAAGAAAGTAGAAAAAGGACAGTTTTGAAGAGTGGCTAAAAAATGAAAAAAAGAATAAAGGAACAGGTTAAGAAAGCCAGGCTCTATTGGTAAACAAGGAGAAAAAGACAAACACTTGGAGAGAAAGGAGTTAAATAATAAAAAAAGGAATGTAGGAAAAGATTAAAAAAGATAGAATGCAAAAGTGAACCTTGTTAACTCCAAGTACTCGGAACGCAAGTTCATAGAAGGAGCAGAGGTTCTTGAGGTAAGGGCTTTCCCTTGTGGTACGCCAGAACACGATACGGGTTGAGAACTGTAATCGCGAGCCGGACTGCCGGGGACGAGATTGGAGGTTTCGATCCTGTTCGACAGAGTGCGCCTCTAGAAAGGACGAGGAATTCGAACCTGTGACCTTCTAGTAGGGGGCAAATTTGCAAGTGTCACACACTCTCCTAGCCTAAACTTTTTAAATAGTTTAATAGAACATTTAATCTTCCACAACTGTTCACTTCTATTAATTTCACTCATTTACGAACTAAATTTCAAGATCTTTCTGCCTTTCGCGTTTTATAAACAAATAAAATCAAGGAATTGAGAGAAGGGGAATCAAATTCCATTTGCTCTGTGGTTTCGATGGAGACGGAGCAGCGTGGCTGTTTGTAAACAAATCCTTCAAATGAGATTTAAAGGTGTAACGTCAAACAAATAAAGAAAAAAAATCCTTGCCGATCCCGAACGAGCCTGAGGGGAGATAAGCCCCCGCCCCCATGTTGATTTTGGAATATTTTTCAGGTGGTTTGGGAATTCGTAGTGCGGGAACAATCATGCGGAAAAATACTTGGGATTGACACTGGTTTGAAGAAACTGCCGTATTTAGTCCCAAGATTCGCCCCTCCCGCTTCTATCCGAAGAGAGCTCACACTGGTAGTTTGGAGGGATCTGTTAAAGTTTTCGTTTAGGGGGGTTTAAATGTACTCTTCACCCAGCATTTAAGATCGACGAGGTTTAGTATTGAAATCTTTATGAGTCCCGATTCGGAGTTGTCTCTTTTTCCGTTTCCTTTTGGAATTTATTCAGGGGTTTTATTTTCTCTTCACTTTTTTCATCGGGTTTGCCATCAATACAACCTTGGATTCAGAAATCCTTTACTATAAATCCAGACCAACGTTAACTTAGTCGCGAAACCTGTCTTTTTCCTCGTGGACGTCCACCAGCCGGATAATGAAAGTAACATAACAATCAGAATGATAATCTTTGGCAGGCCAAAGGCCTGAGCACTTGTTTGGAGGGGAAGGATCAGAAAGAGTAAGTGGTAGCATCGTGACTTACTAACCAATAAGCTACTTGAGCAGAGAGTGTGCATATGAAAACCTCTCTGGAAGATTCCGAGAGGGAAAAGTGATGTGTTGTGCTTGCGAAGAGAGGAAGAGACAGCGGTGTTGTCGTTGGCTACGTTCCGTTTCAGGATATCAGACTAGTATATCTCTCTTTTTCCGCCTTCCCTGATGCCCCGCCATTGGTGAAAGCTGGGTATATGTTTTGTACAAGTTTGGTAAAGGAATGGTCAAATTTTAGTAGAAGATGATTACAAATATTGAAAAGGTTTGGGGAAAGGTGGTTGCAAGTTTGGTAGAAGCTACAAGTTTGGTAAAGAGGGCTACAAGTTTTTGCGAAAGATCAGTACACATTTTGTACAAGTTTCATAGCAGGTAGTTACAGGTTTTGTACAAGTTTGGTGAAAGATGGGCTCAAATTTGGTACAAGCTAGAAATCCGATGAAACTTAATGCAATTTTGCATAAGTTTGATACAAATATGTATCAAGCATACATACTTGTACAAATATGATGGAAATGGGCACACAATATGTACAAGTTTAGTGGAAAATTGGTATAGGTTCTCAAACTATAACGAAAATTTCAAACAATCACTTCACTACATCTTCTAAACTCCATTGGCATCTGAGGAGCCTAACTGATTTCCGATCGCTAACGGAGGAGGCTAAATGATTTCACATCGCTAAGTGAGGAAACTAACTGATTTTCCATCGCTAACTGAAGAACCTAACTGATTTCACTTTCGCTATCTTAGGAGCCTAACTGATTTTCCATCGCTAAATAAGGAGCCGAGCCAAACTGATTTTCCATCGCTAAATGGGGAGTCTAACTGATTTTCCAGTGCTAACTTAGGAGCATAACTGAGTTCCCATCGCTAAGTGAGCAGCCTAACTGATTTCCGATCGTGAACTAGGGAAACTAACTGATTTTCCATCACAACCTGACCAATCTAACTGAGTCCCTTTCGTTATCTGAGGAGCCTAACTCATTTCCCATCGATAACAGAGGAGACTAACTGAATTCGAGTCGCTAAGTGAAGAGCCTAACTTATTCACCATCGCTAACTAAGGAGCATAATTGATTCAGCATCGCTAAATGATAAGCCTAACTGATTCCCCATCGCTAAATGAGGAGTCTAACTGATATCCCATCGCTAAATGAGGAGCCTAACTGATTTCCCATCAGTAACTGAAGCAACTAACTGATTTCCCATCGCAAACTGAGGAGTCAAACTGATTTCCCATCACTATCTTAGGAGCCTAACTGTTTCCCCATCGATAACCGAGGAGCCTAACTGAATTCAATTCGTTAACTGATTCACTATCGCTACCTAAGAGCCTAAATTATTCTTCATCGCTGGCTGATGAGCTTAAGTGATTTTCTATCGCTAACTAGAGCCTAAATCATTCCCCATCACTAACTGAGGAACCTGTTTCCCCAACCATGACTGATGAGCTTAACCCTATTCCCGTCGCTAACTGAGGAACGTGTTTCCCTAAACAGGCGCCCCATCGCTAAATGAAGAGTCTAACTGATTTCCCATTACTAAGTGAGTAGCCTAACTGATTTCGCATCGCTAAATGAAGAACCTAACTCATTTCCCATCGCAAACTGAGGAGTCAAACTGATTTCCCTTTGCTATCTTAGGAGCTTAACTTTTTTCTCATTGATAACTGAGGAGCCTAATTGAATTTGATTCGCTACCTGAGAGCCTAACTTATTCTCCATCGCGAACTGATGAGCTTAAGTGATTTACCCTCGCTAACTAGAGCGTAAATGATTCCCCATCGCTAACCGAAGAGCCAGTTTTCCCAACCATTACTGAGGAGCCTACCTAATTTCCCATCGCTATCTGAGCAGCCTAAGTGAGTCCCCATCACTAACTAAGGAACCTAACTGAATCATATTCGTTAGGTGAAAAGCCTAACCGATTCCCCATCGCTAACTAAGGAGCCTATCTAATTCCCTCTTGCTAACTGAGGAGCATAATTGATTCACCATCGCTAACTGATTTGCCATCTCTTACGCAGGAGGAGCATAACTGATTCCCATTTGCTAACTAAGTGAATAACTGATTCACCATCGCTACCTGAGAGCCTAACTAGTTCTCTATCCCTAATTGATGAGCTTAAGTGATTCACCATCGCTAACTGGAGCCTAACTGATTACCCATCGATAACCATAGAGCCTAACTGATTTTGCATCGCTAATTGAGGAGCCTAACTGATTCTAAATCGCTAATTGAGGAGCCTAACTGATTCTAAATCGCTAACTGAAGAGCCAAATTGATTCGCACAAAAGATTACAAATTGAAGAATCTATGTAATAGGCTAGAAGGAACTTTTTATAAAAATACCCCGGAATATTAGGTGCTTGATCAGGTCTTTTAGTCCAGAGGGAGAGAAAAATTAAATAATGGGAATTAGTAACCATGGAACGAGACCGAAGAGAGATCAATTGAAATTAAAATCAATAAAATATGATTAAGATGAATTAGAAGAAACTGGCCTTTCCTGGTGGCCGAAAAAGCGAAGAGCGCTCAATGGCTTAGGTTCGAACTGCACTTTGTATCTTACTTTTTTCAATTGATAAAAGAATTTATATAATTTTATTCTGTTTGTTATCTTTCTCTTTCTGCTTTTTAATTTAGTCTCGCGATATATATATATATATATATATATATATATATATATATATATATATATATATATATATATATATATATACATATATATTAGTACAAGAGGAATAAGAATTGGACGCGAATGAGCAAATGAGACAAGAAACCGGAGTTTTTTAAAGGCAAGAGAGAGGGACATTAGAAGAATCCAGAATCTCTTGCCTTTAAAAAAACTCCGTTTTCTTGTCTCATTTGCTCATTCGCGTCCAATTCTTATTCCTCTTGTACTAATATATATATATATATATATATATATATATATATATATATATATATATATATATATATATATATATATATCACGAGACTAGAGAACAAAATGCCAATACCAAAGCTGATTTTATTAAAAATAATAGTTTAATTTCTAAATAAAATTGCTTGAAATAATTCGCCTCCAATAGTGACTAAGATTTATTTCATAAAACAGCAACTGGTCATCCCAAAATGAAGAGAGAATGCGTCTAAAGCTAGAAAACCATATGACTATATGAAACCATAACCAGAAAACAACATTAGTTATGCCAGACTCAAATGAACTAAATGTTAAAAAAAAAATATGTAAACCGTTGTTGCGAATCAGTTTAGCACATTTTCGGCTTCAGAAATTCACTATTTATTTGGCATTGATCGGAGTGATTTTATTTCATTCTTCTTCCAATCTTTGTCAGAAATCTTCAACATTCGTCGGTTCCTGAATAAGATTCTGCTCAAAGAGTTTCTTCCATAAGTTTTTATTGAGTTTAAATTAGGGTTCTGCGTAGATCAGTTCACCACGTCGATATTTTCCGCATTCAGGAACTGCTTCACTGTTTTTGTTGTATGACACGGATATTCGGTAAGAGGGGATCATATCTTCATGAAGCAGATTTTTGTACACTGAAGCTTTTACTTTTCCACGTAAACGTACGAGCGGACAACCTCAAGCGCTTAAAAACATAACGCTGCCAGCTCTTATTTAATCATCATTTTCGTTTATGTGGGATTCAATCTTTCACCTATACGATGCCTTAAATGCTACTTTCTTTCTCATCCGAATAAATTTGCATTCTCCTGTGAAAAACATTTATTCATACTCATTTTCAGCACATCGTATGAGATGCTCAGTAGCGAAGGGAAACATATCCTCTTCATTCCGAGAAGCGTGGTACGAGTTCTAATTTTCAGGCATAGTGACAGTCTAGCGAGACACATTCAGGGTCACGTCATCGGCAACTTTACGTGAAATATCGGCTGCTGTTTTAACTCGGTTCTACATCAACATTAGTAATATCGTATGATCTTCCTTGGTAGTGGTCTCTCGTTGGGGGCCGGTTTTCTTTGTCAAGTTGCAGGACCTGGTATCTTACTGGAACTTTATTATGCTTGAAATGATACCTTTGGATAATTACAATGTTCTGAAATGTCAACCACTGTCACTTCTTGACAATTTGTTTTCCAAAGGATATATAGACCTTAACTCGTGGGACAGTGGTAGCATAAATATGCATCTTCTCTTCAATTCCACATTAATTTCTTCATGAGAGTATAAGAGAGAAAGAGAAATATAGAAGAGAGTAAAAGAATAAAATAGAGTAAGGGAGAGAGAGAGAGAAAAAAAATAAAGTAATAATGGAAACGATTCCGAATTACAAACTTTGAGAGAAAGTGAAAGACTTGTAGGAGGCAAACCTCGGAGATTCCAACAAAATAGTAGATAATTCATTTATGCTTTATTCCTAAAATTCTACTACTTTTTTCTTTTTTTTTACCTACTATTGGCCCCAAATTTCTCCATCTAAACATCTTTTCGTTTCTTATAATAAACTAATCCTCTAATTGCAGCCCTTCTATAATTTGACTACCATTTCCTCATAATTCGTTTCACCGGTGAAAAGAGTTCATGGGGCTATCTTTGCTTGCACACTCTTCTATATTGCTCCATCTCTGCACCCCCCCTCCGATAAACTCCTACGATAATAGACTAAAACACTCCCCACCTGGTCCGTTTGAATGTCGAGAGACCTTTGCAATTGTTCTGGGAGAACGGTGACCCGATTCTCTAGCGAGAGGTCCTGAATTTGAAAGTCAGTCTTCCGTAAATATCGATGCAGTCATTCATCATTGACTACCATATCTACGATGCTGCTCCTTGATAGGTAATCAGAGGGAAGCAGTGAAGATCATAAGATTCATTGCAAGATTTTGTTAAAAAAAAATGCCGCCTCCTATTAGTAAAATGAGCTCGTGAAGGAAAAAAAAGAGGAGATTCGAGAAAGTGAAAGAATTGCCGATTGCAATAAGAGGCAGCCATTCTCCCTCCCCCTTCCCTCCCAAAACTGATTGCAATTTCCGCGAAAACGAGTCGTGCTCACACCTGGATTTAGGGGTCAGGCAGTTCATTTGTAAACCAGGTGTAACAAGGACGTACGGAAGTCACAAGGACTAAAAAGAAAGCAAACCTTAACTTTCATTTCATGTAGGTTCAAGATGCACAGAATTGCATTAGTTGTCTTTGAAACCTTATAATTTATGGGAGAGGCGAATGAGCACTCTTGGTATAGACGTTTTGAAACGCCTGACTTGACAACTTAAGGGCGAACTTGATAGGCTAATGCAATCCTTTACCAGAACGGTCATTTTAGCCAAGTTCTTTTCATTCAATAATTTTCCTCAAATATTTCCGCTCCCTTTACAATCCTTCCTTTCCAGCCGGAGTCATTCTCGGAATAACCTTTTTTTTGTTGTTATGATCTCTTCTTGTACCGATAAAATTACATTCGAACGAAAGTCTATAAATTACTTTAAAAGTTCAGTACAATGATTATTTGCATTCAATTAAGTGAAATTTGCCTAATCTAGGATAGCTTGAACCTTTAACTTTTGCTAAAGTCATCCTTTTAAAAGTTCTTATTATTTATCATGAGAATTGATTTCGAACTATTCTATTTAAATCGATCTTTATTAAACTTAAATTAACTCCATCACCTTTTTGTTCTTCCAAACTTATCTTTCAAGTGGATAATATTTACCACTGTGTTATTGTTTAGGTGGATGCTATGTTACCCAAAATGTATATATTTTTTATCCTTTGGTATTCTAAATCAATAAAATGACTAAAGATCATTTTTTAAAATAAAAAAACACATAATTACAATCATTAGCAAGGATTTATGTATCGCGAAGCAAGTTTATGATTTCACATTAAAAACAAGGCGGGTTCTTTCGAAGAAAGTATTTAATTGGTGCTTCAGCATCTTCATTAGTTTTAATTGTCGGAGTTTTTTCATTCCTAATTAGTCAAATTTTAAAGATTGTTACAGAAAGTTTTATTCTCTGGGGACAACTCCATGAAACCTCAAATCTTTCTTTCTTGAATTTCTGACAAAAATATGCTTAGGAAATAAGATTGCAACCTTGCCCTTCCTGGAATCTTCGCCTTTCATTCATTATATTTTCTATTCTCCCTTTCCTAATACTATATTTCTTCTGAAAAAATCAGATCAGATACATTCATTACTCATAATTGGTGAAAAAGGTGATTTTCCGCAGGTTGTGTTCTTAAAAAAAAACTTTTAACTTAAAATTTATTAGGTAATTGTTTTCCGTATATAGATTTTCTCTCCATTATTTTGTCGTATATATTATAGTCGTAAAGCCTAGCTATTGGAGGAGAGGGATGTAATTGGCCCCTGGCCAAATCCTTCTCATTTAAACCCCGTCAGACATACCTCTCCCAAACTTCCTCTTGCCCGATGAGACAATCAAAATATCTCCTCAAAGAACTGAGATATTTCATCTATGACAAATTAAAAACTCGACAATTTTGCTGAAAGAGAGATGGTAGGTACCAATTAAATAACTAAGGCACTGGTGCCAGGGTTATTTTTACAAAAACGATAAAGATGTTTTTAAAAAAATAAGGACGTGTTCAATAGGAGAAAAAGCAAGCTGTAAGAAATAAAGAAATATAATAATCGTAAAAAAAATTACGAGGTTGCGTAGAGTGACCATCGAGAAAAAACGGTGGTACCAGGGAAACCGATACCGAATTCTACGAACCACTAAAATTCCAAATCAGAGATGACGATAGGTGCGACAAAAGCAACTGATTGCCATTCCTTTCCCGTTGTAGAAACAGATACAAACCACTTCCAAATGCAGTACTGATACTGTGCAATACAGTGTACAGCAACAGTACTACTGCAAGTGTACATTCAAAGCTGTGGACAAAGTACTGTACCATCGATAGGAGTATCCTCTCCACTTGAGTGTAATCAGCAAATAATTATCTAAGAGCTCTGACGATCGCAGATAGATCTAGGACGTCGTATATTTTACGCAGAGGACCTACTCCTTCTTGTGGTTCAATTTAGTAATACAATATATATATATATATATATATATATATATATATATATATATATATATATATATATATATATATATATATAAGCCTGAACGTAGTAAATACTTTCTGGTTTGCACGCCAACCACAACTGGCCAATAGATTTCAATATATATATATATATATATATATATATATATATATATATATATATATATATATATATATATATATATATATATATTATACGGTTAATGTATTCCAAAAATAGACAACTGACTCCGCTTTAGGTCCAGAGGGACAGCCCTAGTACTTGATATAGTAGTCAACAATGAAGGAATCCGTCCAATGTACCTAAAAAGATACATTTCAATTGATGGAACTCACAAAGTAGCGCGTGAGTAGAGCAATAAATGCCAAAAAAATCCCAAAGGAAAATAAGAGGCGGATTCCAAGTACTTTCGAACTTTTTCAGTTCATTCTCAAAGAATAACGAAAAACTTTACAAATCTGATATATATATATATATATATATATATATATATATATATATATATATATATATATATGAGAAACAACAAAGTAATGGCCCGCCCATGTACAACGAAAGGACACAAAATAGAAAAATATTATCAAAGACGGATATGAAGTAGAAAACCAAATAGATAAGGTCTACTTCTGGAAATTCCAACTGCGAGCAAAGAATGTAGACATTTAGGTCACTGAACTAAGTACATACACACCTAATTGTGAATACATAAAAATAAATGAGAGAAACATAACTAACTTAATAAAGCCAAGGGTTAATATTTAAAATGGATAATTTCGTTATAAATAAGACTTTTAATAACAGGGGCGAGTTTAAAGAGACCGGGGGGATGTATTAAAATTAGGCGAGGAATTAATGTATAAGCATCTTTTTCAATATTGCTTTGAACAAAGTCATCAGATTTTTAAATAAACAGCCACCCGATTAATTGGAATTCGGCTAAATTTATTTACAAATCTGATGACTTTGTTCAAAGGAATATTGTCAGATGCTCATTCATTAATTCCTCGCCTAATTTTAATACATCCCCCCGGTCTCTTTAAACTGGCCCCTTTTATTAAAAGTCTTATTTATAACGAAATTATCCATTTTAAATCTTAACCCTTGGCTTTATTAAGTTAGTTATGTTTCTCTCGTATATTTTTATGTATTCACAATTAGGTGTGTATGTACTTAGTTCAGTGACCTAAATGTCTACATTCTTTGCTCGCAGTTGGAATTTCCGGAAGTAGACCTTATCTATTTGGTTTTCTACTTCATATCCGTCTTTGATAATATTTTTCTATTTTGTGTCCTTTCGTTGTACATGGGCGGGCCATTACTTTGTTGTTTCTCATATATATATATACCAGATTTGGAAAATCTTTCGTTATTCCTTGAGAATGAACTGAACAAGTTCGAAGTTACTTGGAATCATCTTCTCATTTTCCTGTGGGATTTTTTGCATATATATATATATATATATATATATATATATATATATATATATATATATGAATAGATAGCGAGCGAGAGTAAATCCAACCTGTAAATAAATAAATATGATGATATTAGGACGCCCATAAATAATTCCTGCAACTTCTTATATAACCCGATTTAATATACGTTGGTCAAAAACAAGTTTTTTGGCGCTTTATTTTCCTCGTCGCTGTCGTCAGGGCCGAATCTCGTTTCCTACAAACACGGTACTTATCGCACGCACTCGAGACCTAATTCCTCAAGTCCCGAGAACCAAATCACGACCACAATTAGCGAGTTGAGTCGATTGGAGTAAAATAATTTGTGTGCCATTCGAGGGCTTCCTGTTATGGGTCACCAGTCTGTTACGTCGCTCTTGAGGTTTCAAATGATGAAAATATGGCAAGTACACGATCGTTTTATTGCTATTCTGAATAATGTGATTTTCAGAACCAAGCAAGCGCATTATTAATCTACTATAATTCTATAATTCTAACAATACACACACACACACACACACACATATATATATATATATATATATATATATATATATATATATATATATATATATATATATATATGAAAGATTTCTTGAGATTACTTCTGATTCCTCTTTATCTGTCAAATGCCAACCAACCTCCCATCATCCTGTCATATCCTAAGGTGAGCAACGGCCAAAGGGTGTCATCAATTGTGCCACACATAAGTGCCAAGCACAGGTTAGGTTAATAATTACTGAGCCAAGAAATCCGCGAGAGTGGAGTTGGAGCGGAGAGTTCCGGCGGACGAAGACAGGCCGCATCTTGGTCACCGAATGGAATCATTCCTGAAGCGAGCTAAACCACGCCTTCGCTTGAAATCAAGATGTACATATTTTTAACTACATGAATTGTTGCAGACATGTTTCGACCAGAGACCGTTAAGGAGGCCATGTTCCGCCTATGGACCGGTATATAGGCAACCGCTAACCGAAAAGGAGTAGACACCTGCCTCACTTACTTGTTCTTATGCGAAATATTTTGCTTTTGTCCGGTTTCCTCTTGGCGTTGATACGTGACGCCTTCGAGCTTCCGTTCTCCGAGAATTTGGGAGGCGATTCCGCAGGGGGTAAAAAGTACTTAGGTGACGGGGAGTCCATTCCTCCAGGTGACACCCTGCCATCCACGGGAGAGAGAACCTCGCCCTTGGCCTCTCCTTTGGGGCTAGGCATCATATTAGGGTTGGGGTTGAGGATGAAGGCCCTCGGATGAGGGTTGTCTACTCAATAATCTTGAGTTCATGCTAGCCTCGTCATGAATTAGGGCGTGATAAAGGCATAGGTACCCCTCCTAAAGGACCTCCGTGGGAACTATGAGGGCGATAGTTTTCGCACACTTGATCCCCGTCTCGCGAAGGCCGAGAGCCAGTCGCTTTGACGCGCCGGTGTAAACACTCACTGCTCTTTCATACGACCCAGGTTCATTCCGTCGAGGGGCATTGACTGCCTGACGGGTTGGCACTAACTTGCACAATCCTTCTTTGGCTCCGCAAAACGGGGCACTGAACGAGTGAGTAGAAGAGAAGACACTCCTAACAAGTGACAACAGAATTGAGGGCGGACGGGCGGCGGCGACAAAAGCGGGCGAGTAGTGAGCAGATAAATAGATCGCGACGCGCGGCTGTGTCCACTCGTTACGACGATTGTCGCTTCTCTGGGGCCGAATCGAAGCAGCCGCTGACTCCGTCTTCCAACTTGGAGGTGTGAGGAGGCCGCCCAGATCAGAAGGGCCTGGCGGTGGGCGGGGCCTAATTGTAGGCGTGGCTTCGAGCGGTGGGCGGGTCGTTATGAGTTTCACTGTCTTCTATAACTATGTGGAAAAAATGCTCCATCATCACTTATGGCCTACTCGATCTCGCGTATTTCTTGGCGGGTCTCGCGAACAGCACCGAGACTCAGAACCCCGAGGGCGACTCACGACCGGGAACGTCGCAACCAGCAACTCCCGCAAGAAAGAGGTCTTTGTAATGAAGGGGGGGGGGGTAGAATCAGCAACGACGCTTGGGGTCATATTGGAATGATAGACGGGGGGATATAGGTCCTAGAGACGAAACCCTCCTCTCCATACGGGGAAAGGAATACAGCCGACTTAACCCCCAATTATCCCCGTGATAAATTAATGAAGAATTGAAGAAGGGACCCCATTGGGGGAGGGGGCAGAAGGCGTGTCTTCTGCGGTACATCATCGAAAACAAGGGCAAAAACTTCCTCTCATGCTCGGACTCCCTCCAATATTCGGAGGTCCGAAGTTGGAGGTCGACCTCGGTGATAGTCAGATGCTTAGAGAATGAGCAGCAGTGCAGGCGTATGATCGAAGACACCTCTCTATCAATGGATCCCGCAGCTGGAGCGAGAGGCTAGAAGATTGGGTCACTTGGGGGCTGTAGTTTATTGGGAAACAAAGGTGAAGAGGGAGGTGGTGGTTGAATGCAGTGCTGGTGGGAAAGGGGTTCGTTCATGGAAAATGAAAGGACGTGGCTGCAAAGAAGACATTTTCACCATGGTCTCAAACTGCCATTAATAGCTTGGCTACCCGTCATAAATATTGTATTTATGACAGGCCATAAAGATATGTTGGCCAAAAATCCCAATAAAGTATTCTCACGTTTTCCATGCAAATGGAAATAAATCCCGCAATACCGACATGCATAGGTTACTGCCACGCAAGGTGAAGGTGTTTGAGTATGAGAGGATAGGTAGAAAAAAATATGTGTATGTAGAAATGAGTGCTGTGGGTGATATGGATGATAAAAGGGGATGATTATAAGAAATGACGGATGAGGATGATAGTGAATTTGATCCAGGTTGCTTGGCAAACGGTGTCGTTTGCCACACAGTGGGCAGAAAGAGACAAATTGCCATATGAGTGCTTTGTGCTCACGAGCAAAACGCCGTAGTAGTTCAACTAATTCGCTTCTTCCAGTGAGGAATGATTGGCCGAGCAGGAGGGCAACTGAATAGGATTGATGCTGCATGAAATCACCAAACACTCTTTTATTTTAGTATTATTACTAAAAATCTTTTTTTAAATCTATAAAGAAAAGAGGGAACTTATAAGTAAACGAAGGCATTGAGGGAAGGGGGCAGAAAATGTATGGTTTATTTATTATCATAATCGAACAAAGGTATATTTTTGGTTTATCTATTAGAGAAAAATGAAAATTAATGCCCTAATAAAAACAAAGTGAGTGGCAAAGTTAGGCGAAATGATAATGCGTAGAAAGTTAGTTATCTGAATTAACAAACAAACGATAGTTAATTCAGTGGTGAAAGAATATAAAAAATATTGGAAAGGTGGTTAAAATACGAACAAGGGTAGTGAAACGGGTCAAGGATAAGAGATACAATACAAACCCGGTCAACTCAAAATATGGCATCCGGGAATGAGTTGGCACGAAGAGCAGAGACACTCAAGAGTGGAACTTGAACTACTTCAGGAAAGGAGGGGTTCTTGGGAAAACACAAAGGGGAAAACAGAGATAATAAGATAAAAAAAGACTAATAAAAAAAACCAGCAGTGAAAAAAACTGGTCATAACAAGGTATCCCATTCCAAACCACATCCTAGGGAAATAACAAGGTTTCCAATTACTGGGGCCCGGAAGAAATGCCTAAACACCCCTGGGAACAAATTTGCTCAAATAAGTCTAGTATGCAGAAGTAGGGGCTTTGTTCTTCTTAAAGAGTAACTACCTGATGGAACAGGAAGGGAGAAATTCGGGGGAGTTGTTTCTTGCGTCAGGTATTTGTGAGAGTAAACAAAACTCAAATTCGAGTGACTGCGGAGTAACAGAGGTTCAAAGCTGGCACCCATTTGCGTGGGAGCTTTTATATATAGCAAAGAGAGAAGTTTTCAACCTCACACCGGCTCTTTCAAGTGTATTCCTCAAAAGTCTTTACTTCAACAATTATCCGTTATTCGTTTGCCCAAACTTTCGTATGCTAGTGTCTGTCTCTGCCTGAACAAAGATAGTAATTACAGAAAAGTGGTCACTACTTAAATCGAGCACTTCTCTAAGTTATGGCAAAAGGGCCTC
Organism: Ceratothoa steindachneri; assembly: GCA_963969495.1. Classification (NCBI taxonomy): domain Eukaryota; kingdom Metazoa; phylum Arthropoda; class Malacostraca; order Isopoda; family Cymothoidae; genus Ceratothoa; species Ceratothoa steindachneri. The sequence continues at coordinate 82,387,159 of OZ018326.1, forward strand.
CTTATAAGGGATCTCCTCTCAATATGAGCGCGTGAGCAAATTTTGCTCGGTTCTGTATCAATCAGGTTCAATGGAACAAATGGGAATTTCGACTAACATGGTTCCATGGATTGAGTAGTAGTGCTCCATCCTGCCTTGGACATGGCGGATTCCAACCGGATAATGAAATAGACATAAAGGTCAGTATGACAATCGCAGGAGAGCCTAAAGGCATCAGAGACTGGTCCGCTTTAGGGAGGGAGGACAGGAAGTATTAGGTTTTGTCACCAAATAGCGTACGGATATAAATCTTTGGCACCTTGGAGCAGAGATAACTGTTCCGCGTCAGAGGTATGTGGATATAGATACCCATCTACAAGATTCCTTGGAAAAGAAAGTGTGTGTTATGACGTGAAGACGGGAAAGGAAAGAACGCAATGTATGCAGTGTTGTAATTGGCTATGTGTGTGGTGATAAATGTAAACTCTACCCACCGCAGGAGGTTGGGGAGATAATCACAGCGCATCCACCAATTGGTAGCCAGATCTCTACGTGCGCTGACGCTTGTGTCCGCACTTGTTAGGATCGAACCTGGTACCGCAATGTTAGAAAAGGAATGCCCTATCCACTCGGCTAGCGAGAGCTTGCCCTCTAATTTTCTAATTTTATTTAGTGTATCCAAGTGTTAAAGTTTATTGGTCACTCGAACATCCTTTCCCTGCCATCAGAAAGCTTTACATGGGAGGGATTCAAAGGTCTAACTTCAGAGGTCTATAAACATATTCATTCTTTAGTGTACGATCGACAACCGGACATGACGTATCGCGGGTTAGGTTAAGATAGATTGAATGTTTGCTCACCGTTCACTAGGGCAGCACCGTGATTACCCCCACGCCCTAGATGGCATCATAGTCGGGGATATTAAAAGGAGTAACTTGGACAGCTTCCATTAATCAAGCTTTGCAGGAGTAATATCTTCAATAGCAAAAATGTAGGAGTAATTCAGTATCAAAAACATAAGGAAGGGTCTTCATGGAATCCAAATTTTGTTATCTTCTTTTATCCATCGGTTCTAATAGCTCTGAGTTCATTATTTTAAACATACCTAACCCGTGCTCAGTCGCGTCTTCGTTCTTTTAAACTCACGTAGCCTCACTTACAAATTTGTTCTTTTCAACTCACGTAGCGTTACTTACAACCTCGTTCTTTTGAACTCACGTACAACTTCGTTCTTTTGAACTCACGTAGCCTCACTTACAACTTCGTTCTTTTGAACTCACGTAGCCTCACTTACAACCTCGTACATTTGAACTCACGTAGCCTCAGTTACAACCTCGTTCTTTTGGATACGGGTAGCCTCACCTACAACCTCGTTCTTTTGAACTCACGTAGCCTCACTTACAACCTCGTTCTTTTGAACTCACGTAGCCTCACTTACAACCTCGTTCTTTTGAACTCACGTAACCTCACTTACAACTTCGTTCTTTTGAACTCACGTAGCCTCACTTACAACCTTGTTCCTTTGAACTCACGTAGCCTAACTTATATCCTTGTTCTTTTAACTCGCGTAGCCTCACTTTCAACTTCGTTCTTTTGAACTCCCGTAGCCTCACTTACAACTTCGTTTTTTTTTAACTCAAGTAGACGCATTGACAACTTCGTTCTTTTAAACTCACGTAGCTTCAGTTACAACCTCGTTCTTTTGGACTCGGGTAGCCTTACCTACAACCTCGTTCTTTTGAGCTCACGTAGCCTCAGTTAAAACCTCGTTCTGTTGAACTCACGTAGCCTCAGTTACACCCTCGTTCTTTTGAACTCACTTAGCCTCACTTACAACCTCGTTCTTTTGAACTCACGTAGCTTCACCTACAACTTCGTTCTTTTTTAACTTGCTTATTCTTTTGTGTTCAGTTGCCACTTTCTTTCTTTGAACACACGTACCCTCCTCTTATCACTTTCAGCTTTGTTCTTATGAACTCGCGGATCATCATGTGCTCACTTACAACTTAAATATTTTAATCTCCTGTATCCTCATGTATTTATTCGCAACTTTGTTCTTTTGAACATACGTACCTTCTTGTGCTCGCTTGTAACTTCGTTCTTTTGAACTCCCGTACACTACGGTGCTCACTTAAAAGTTTTTTTCTTTTAAACAAACGCACCCTCCTGTGTTAACTTGTAGGCTTGTTCTTTTGAATTGATGTATCCTTATGTGCTGACTCGAAACGTCGTTCACTGAGCTCATTGGCAACTTTTTCTTCTTTTGAACTCACGTACCCTCCTGTTCTCCTTTGCAAATTATTTATTTTGAACTCGTGTACCTTCTTGAGCTCACTTGTAACTTCGTTCTTTTTAGCTCACTTTACCTTACTTTGCTCACTTGCAATGTAACCTTTTGTGCTCACTTGGCACATAGTTTGGAAGGTATTGATAGTTATTGTCCTTTTAAAGAATTTAATTTTCGTGGAGCTTTTTAGATTTAGTCGTAAGTTCGAACTTTTTACAATAATTTTTAAGTCTGTTCATTTTTCACTTGTCTTTCTTTTCCTCAATTGCTGGCTAATTATTTTTTCCGGCAACGTATAGTTTGTTTTTAAGTAAATAAATCATAACCTGGGAAATCATTCATACGTAGGTTGTGATTTAGTGGCCCTTTTATCTTTCACTCCTTATCAGTTGCCTCAAACATCTTTTCAGAGAAGATTCTTATAACGATTAAAGTTGAGGCCAAGTGCTCACTCAGACTTTAGTTGGTGGTGGCTATGGTTCAGAACCCGCGTTAATCCCCAAATTTAAAGATAGGCAACTGATGGTAAAAATTGGTGCGAAAAATATGAGCAAAATCAGACAGATAAATTTTAATTAACTGTAGAAAAATAGGTATATATCAAGTATAGGAGCCCTAAGAACTGCAGGAGGTGCTATTTATGACAAGAGAACTTTAAGGGTCGCTATTATTGACATAGTGAATTTGAGTTTCGTATTCTTGACATAATCCCCAAAATAGATTTGATAAAGTAAGTGAAAAAGCTAATGCTTGTAATAAAGTCAAGATAAGGGATACTATATAAGTGATTTTGGAGTTTCTAATGCCAAAATAGTAATTGGTTTATAGAAAAAATCACGAAGAATGTCCCAAGAAAGAGAACCATAAAGGAAAAATGTCATCAATGTCATCAAGTTAAGGAAAAGTCTCTTAAATCGGACCGTAAATGTTCATCGAGAGAGAAACAGAAAATACTTCAGTGACGAAACTCCTGCAAACACTGTGTTTATTGAAGAAGTAAGGGATGGAGGACAGACGTCGGAAAAAGCCACACACAATGATTGATTAATTAAAATGAATTCTGAATAACAAAGTCCGCCAATAAAACTTTAGTACCCTGAACGCCCTGAGTACCTTGAATGCCATGAGAATGCAAGTCAAAATCCCCAAATGATCTCAGCGTGAGCGAAGAATTGGAGAAGACCCAACACAATTATAATGCAATGCTGACTCCTCCTCCCCCCCCCTAATTTTCGATTATGGGAGTGAAAAAATATGAGGGAAGGGGAGAGTTATGGGAAGATAATCTCTTCGCTCCGAATGTGGGTGACATGTACGTCATAGACGTGACATGAAATCGCTTTTAGGCAGGAAAGATTTCTGGTCGCATATTAATATGGAGCTCATTCCGCTGGTCGCACTTCAAGAAAGAGAGAAAGAGCAGGAGAGCCCAAATGGCCCAGCGGGATCTCACCAAGTGAGTGGACGTTTTTATAGTATATTAGGGCGAGGCATTAAACGGGAAACCTGTAAATATGGCTCATTCAAAGAGACTTAACTTTTTGTAAGAAATTCACATACCTTACACACACACACACACACAATATATATATATATATATATATATATATATATATATATATATATATATATATATATATATATATATATATATATATATATATATATATATATATATATATATATCCGTGGTTCCTGGAATATTATCGATTAAATGGTAGTTCTTCATTTTATTTTAAAGCAAAAGTTTTACTTCATACTGAGGTGTAGGTAATGCAGTATCACCAAATAAGATGTCCACAACCTGTTTTTAATAAGTTTGATATTTTTTTGTCTTAGTCCGACATTTTTATTATCAGACAACACTCAACCTTTCAGGGGAATTGTTGTGTTGATTGTTTTGTTTCTTCCATTAATGAAATCATATGATTATTTCATGTTGCTATTCTCCTTAACTTTGCACTGAGAGTGACGTCGTTCGCCTTTTTTCGTATATTTCCAATGCTGCCAAATTTCCGTCTCAATTAGGTTGTGGATTCGCGATAGTTGAATTGTACATTTGGTAATAATAATCACCCATATCTATGGTAATTGAACTTTCTTCTATGGATGACACAAGAGGTTAACTTCAAACCATCCCTATCCTCCCTCCCTCCCTCCCGGCTCCTCATTGAGGGGTTAGTCTGGTTTGCGACTGCGGCCACAAGTTTGCCATCGGGGCTCATCTATCGCACTCATATTTTCCGTTCGAGTACATTTCGTCAAAGTCTCCGTCTCGGCCAGACGAGAATTAAGGTCTAATCCCCGGTTTGGGGACGCGAGTGGGAACTTCGGTTCCCGGCCTTGTTTTGGAGAGAGGGGGTGAGCAAAGGGGGAGATAGCAAGCGCCTTTCTATGTTGCCTCGTCTTAGAGGGAAGTTGGGCTTTGACAGGCATGAACGACGCTTTTGTGGTAATGAACTCCCCACGGCCCATCTCTCGCTGGGAATCTTTTTCTAGGTGCAGTTTGTCGCGGTGACTCAACCGCCTTTTCCGTTGTTGGTATTTTGCCACCGAGCAACCCTGTTACATCAGTTCCCTCCTCTATCTTTATTTCGACACACATACGCATGGTTCCATTGTGGCGCGCGCGTGTAGGGGTAAAATATACCCACGTATATATGGGTACCTATTCATGTTTCCGATAAATGGATATTTATGAGTTTTAGAGAATTATTATTATTATTATTATGTTTAACTCTAAATGAAAATCCAATGATGATCTTTGCAAGGGATTTGGGGGAACATGCTACCTTTTGCTTACGTGTTCTTCCTCGATCGGATAGATGGAGTTGGGTTCTGTATAATGCAAAGGACGGTCATGAGCTTCGACACAGATGATGGAGCCCCCAAATATGGGCCAACCCCTGAACCTGTTGCAAATCCAAGACCCGTCAGGGGAAAATGGCTCTGAAATCTCTAATTATTTATATTATTGTTACAGTAAGAACAGGATCTTGAAGTCAAGAGGGACGAATAGGATTACTTTATGAAGGCTCCAATTAAACAAAAGATACTATGGCAGAGTTGAGACAAAATTACAGAAAAAAAAACATAAAAATGCTTCCAATCTTTTTCGTTCTTCTTCTCAAGTAATTTTTATGGGAGTGGAGATGTGTATTAGATATGAAGCAGGGGCTAAAATGGAGAGGTAATGTTGCGCTAAAATGGCTTCAATTAACGGCGAAGAAAAACTCAACCACATCTCGCTAGATGGAAAAAAAATGAGAATTGACACAAAGATAGGAAGAACCAAGAATGAAAGAATTATAAAAAAAATTGAATTTGCACTTGAACTAAATGGGTTCAGGACAAATAATGGCAAATGGAAAATTATCCACATTTTATAAGTTTCATGTAGCCATTACGTATAAAATAATTCTCAGAAGTTCAAAGTAATATGTAGTAACACTATGAGCGATATGGTCATATTAGAAATAAAAGCTACAAGAGTAATAATCAGTGAATATCTTGTTTGTAACTTTACCTGAACAAGTCATCTCGAACAATTTGTTTTGGCCAATTTTGTCACCCGACTCCCACGAGGTTGAAAATTCCCTTTAAACTTGGAAAGGAGCAAGAGCACTGGTATCCGTGTAAATCTTTCTAGTGACTAGTTCGTCCGGAATTGTGTATCTGTTTCATCAGTTCCATCTTCATGTTTAACAATAATCATATCTGCCCTTAGCCAAGTCCAACTGGTACGATGCTGGAACGCCAATCATAACATACCCTTTTGTACGTCCATATTTTCTTATTTGGCAGGTGGTTTGTGGTCATGGAACTGTCCTTAATATAACCCTTTCCCCTCTTATAAAATTAGCTTGCTCCTTTATACGTCAAATGTACCTCTAGAACTAGAAAGACATGACCAAAGTCCCATTAACTTATTTATAGCCAGATGTCTTGCAGTTTACGACTTTGACCACTTATTTGGGCAACTGACCAGTCAATATTAAATCAAGGTGAATCGTCGTATTTGATGCTCGAAGTTTCTGATCTGAGGTAAGCCTAAACCCATTTGGTCATCACCCTTCCATTGACCTCCTCATATTTATGCAGGTGATTAATAAGATTTAACTAGTAGCAGGATATTGTTCAATTAAAGACTCCTCGCTTCTCAGGCTAACGCTGTGATCATCTAAGCTACACAGGATCTTGTGAAAGGGACTTTAAGCCGTGTGGGGGAGGTCACCCTCAAAGGAACTCGAGAAGAAGGAGAATCATACAGGATAATAATACAAAGAGTTGATTTATTCAAATATTTCTAGATAATAAATCTTATATTCGGTGGTTCCTAAAATGAATAAGTGGCGAATTAGGAGACTTTTTATTTTTTAACATTGCAACGGAACTAAAATTAAAGATAAGTAAAGTTATTATTATACAAAATTTAGTTTGATATCTTATAGTTTAAACATATATAGGGACTCAAGAATCATTAAATCACTTTAAAACTAATATATATATATATATATATATATATATATATATATATATATATATATATATATATATATATATATATATATATATATATATATATGCCAAGCCAAACGTTCTCGTGTGTATATAGGTGAGAGACATTTTATTGCATGAGTATGTGATGTGCGCAGGAAATCAGGCGACAAATGAGTGATAAACGGCGTTCCCGCTTTTATAACAGGGCACAAATGGAGCCGCGTCGAAAACAACTTCCAGACAAGCAATTATTATTAATCCGAAGGAAAGGATACTCTCGGACAGGCACAAAGAAGCGAATCCTGTGAGGATTTAGAGGACCATGATTAATGTTTTCGTAGGCAAACATTTTTTTTCAGCTCATCCCCACGTGTCTCTAATTTGATGCCTACTCTCGTAGTCATAAACCCAAATGTGTTGGCATGTGAACGCATGTTTGTGTGCGCATTTTGTCCTCATTTACCGACGCTGACCAGGCAACTAAACACATATTCCTTTCGCAGCCGAATACATTCCCTACTTACATACAGCTGTATACAGATTTAACGAGTGTATGCAGAATGACGTCTTACCTGTGATACCTGTGTGAGGATATATCGACTGTTCCAATGCAGGGGAACTTTTATTATATATGAGAAACGCGATAAAAGACTTGACGAGCCCCTAATGTCAAGCGAAAATCATCCGTAATAACTTATTCTCATAAGGTTGAAATCTGGCATTAAAGTGGGGAGGGATTACACCTTTACGACGTTTAGTGACCGCTATATCGGAATGTTCTTCATCATTCTCATTAATAAATTTTGAAGTGACTTAAAGGAAAATTGTGATGTTGTTCTTGATCTTAAGGCTTCATCATCATCCATCTTCAGCACTCTGAGATTTGCTTGTGGCTTAGGTCGAGCAACAACTTGGCCTCGAGACGCCGTAGGCAATCATCTCCAAGGAACTATTCGGAACGAGAGTGAAACAGACGCAAACAAACAAACAAACATGACAGATGGACATCGCGACAAACGAGCTTCGTGCACATTCACTCAATTGCGCACACAAGCGACTTTTATGCTTCCCTGTACGATAAATAGTGCACATGAGAATTGTGTATCAAACATTAGGTATTTCACACACGAAAGTAAGAGAGAATAGAATATAATAAGGAAGGTGAACTGGGAATTTTAGAGAAGATTTAACATTGATTGACCATCTATTATGTCTATGGACGTCTTGTCAGACTGAGTGCTACCCTTGAACCCACACATACATACAGAGAAAAATACAGAGGTAGAGTATTTGTCTTATACGCAAATGTACCCCCAAACAAATATTAAAGGGGAAAATATCCTCCCCTCCTCTGATATATAGAGTTTGAATAGGATCGAGCAGAAGGTAACATCGTTTCTTAGTTTAAACGAATCTAAGCCTTTTAATGGATATTAGTCACGGGGTAGGACCTCGACTCTTGTCGACTTTGTAACAAGAGCGTCTCCTGAGAAAGTCCGACAACTTAAGATTTTAATACGTTCGCTGTGGTAGCCACAAGCCACATCGTTCGACCGTTAGTCTATAAGGTTAGATCATTGGAACATTCTATCTCTGCCAAAGAAAGGTCTTCCGAGCAGGATGTTGAGGTGGATGGACATTTGTGAAAACAGAGCAGGGGATTTTACATACAAAACAATATATGACAACATCAAAAGTTAATGGTTTTCTCTGTGGTCTCGTTAATCTGGTGCTGGGCAAGTAAACGTTGACATAGAATTTTGAGGTAACCGATCTTCAGCCACATCATTGATGCAGAGATGTGTATAGTCGCATTATGATACCGCCTAACGCGGGCATATTTTAAATCTTGAAGCTTTAACTGAATTCGTTTGCCTGCTTCAGGGTCTTAGAAAAGTATGACCATAAATCTTGTTTCTCCTCAATCTAGAACAAACCGTTAACGTAGAAGGCAATATTTTTCGAAGTAGCAACAAATGGGTTTATTATCTGGTCTCTTTCGATAATTCTTTTTGTCAATCATTCCGCTCAAAAAAATATGTCATTCGTTACTGAAGATGATGCTAATTTGAATTAATTTTGACGATACATTCGTTGGATTCTTCAACAGAAGATGAACATTGGGAGATATATTGTGAGCATTTGTTGGAGCACAGATCTTTTTACACCATATGACTAAGTTTGAATCTTTTAATTTTCTTACATTTTCTCTTTTTCACGCATTTTTTTAGATTTCTAGCTATGATCATCAATGAGTACTCTCACTAATGCAATGTCAGACTCAGTAGCTATAATTACATATTGTAAATTTATAAGTACTTTGGAGAGTTCTCACGTTCAAGTTCGAACGATATGAACTTAAAATACCCATTGGTTAACAGTTAATCACTATATAGCCTTGAAGGACTGGCGCTCGAGTAATAATGTAGAGTGCAAGGAAAGTTTTTTTTCTAGTTGGATTTAGTGTAAAGTTCTCTCTAGAGCTTTAGAAATCATTTTTTATGTAAATGCAAATGACTCTTTTGGTTTTAAAGGCTAATAATATACTATATACCCGTTCAAAGTTACACTCCCTAGAGAACTCTACCATCGTTATCTTTTCTTCGTGAATAGACTGATTCATCAATTTTAAGTTATTCCAAGCTCATTAATTTGAGAAATCTCTTACTAGGAATATCATTCCTGTACACTTGCTTTAATAATTTCAGGTAATTAACTTGATGATTACCTAACCTAAAATCAAATATAATAATCCCCCGAACTCAAAATATGAAAATACATATTTGAAAGCCAGAATTATAAATGGGTGATCACAAAGTCTCGGCCGCAAGAAAATATACGTCCATACATTTATTTAAAGTGCGGACACTTATTTCACTTTTCAACGAGGGAACTTTCTTACTGCGGAGAGACTTTTAAATTACCTTATATATTTAAATAATTTGCCATAAATATAAAATAAAATAATCTTCCAAATAAAACTTAAATAACTATAACTAAGTTGACTACAAAATATTAAGGAAGTTCAAGAATACAAAATATGAAAGGCTCTAAAAAAATATGACAAAAATTACAGCCAATTCGTGACTCTTATAAATGAATTCCCCTAAACTCAAAAGTACCGAAAACTTCAGAAAACAATAAAGGTATTAAGAGCCGTGAGCAATTAAAACACCATAAGCGTTAAAAAAAAACGATTAAAGCGGAGAAATATGAACGTAGAACCTCAGAAGTTAAAAATAAATGAAATCAATGAGGAGAAAAAAAAACCCGAAAGCTTTTCCTTCTCTCGTATCATGAATGGCGAAGGGGCTAAAAATACCTTAGACATTTGGGGCTCTTGGGGATTAAATGTGGAAATAATGGGGAGGGGGGCATCATCTTTGAGGCTCTCGTATTTAAGTGAGCGCAGTTTCATTCATATACCCAATAAATGCCCTAATTATGATACATCTCAAAAGATTCGGGTTGTTTTCAGACGAACGAACATTCCGTGCTAATTTGGGAAGTAGCGCTATTTAAACTAGCCGGGTTCACACTGTATCAGGCACCGCTGGGGGATGCTCCTTATTCATGCCAGGCAAATCACTGTATGCAATATAGACCAATCTAACAGACCTTAAAAAAACTGTATCAATTGATTATTTTAACGTTAACTTTTTCTGTCCACAGGCTACCCAATATCTAAGTTTCTAAACTAGAAATGGTTACTTGAATAAGTGATTCTAAGCTCATATCTCCCCAAGAAATCGCTCTGATTGTTTTTTCATTAATCTAATAGCAAATACATTATATATATATATATATATATATATATATATATATATATATATATATATATATATATATATATATATATATATATATATATATATATATATATATATATATATATATATATATATATATATATATTCCTAAAGCTGTTGCTGACGAACCAATAAAAGGGGAGAAGTCACAACCGAGCTTCAAGCTTTTTGTAGCTATGCTTTCAAGTTTAAACCTCAAACCTTCCTTAGAGAAACAAAGATGTGCCTTGACCAATAAATGTCATACTCCCTTTATTTATTTAAGCGTTAATACAAAGGTAAGGAAGTCGCTTTCCCTTCATCCATTTATTACACCATCTTTGCTACACACCATTAGGAACTACTTAAGTGACAAGATGATTGGAGGTGCCAATGTGTTCTTATGCTCCTCTCTGTAATCGACAAGTAGAAAGGATTCTATAAACACAAGAATATGTGGCGCGTTTACCATTAGCAAAATTCGAGGATGAGATATGGCCATGTTGTCCGAATTTATTGGAGAATTGGTTGTGTATGGTCGTATTTTAGTCTGCCCTCTGTCTCTGCTTTAAATTAGGCTTCGTCAAAAGTGGAGTTTGGTCCGTTTTTTAAGGTTTGAAAACTCCTCCGTCGTCATGAGTATGTTTCACGCTGTTATCTCGATTGATATACAAGTTTGGCTTATATGTTCAAATAAATTCTAAGTACAATATTTATGTTTTTTTAATTTAATGGTAGGGTACGCATTTACTATAAGGCCATCAAAACATTAAAACCTTGTCGTGACTTGCGTGGGACTGATAGAGATTTCAAGCTTTAAATTTGCGGATATTTCTCGGAAATGACAACCATAATACAACTATACCACGGCCCTAACCGAATTTTTGTCTCGGATAATACTTCGATTTTTATTTGTGTCTTCTGATTTTGTCTTTCCCGGATGATTGTTATTTTTTAAACAACAAATGTACATATGTCCCATAAACGCTGTATTGCTGCTTGCAAAATTGGCTCGAAGTTCTTGAATTATCTGAAAGAGGGATGGACCAAAGGCGACCGTGTCAAAATTCATCATTTTTCCATTTTAATTTCATCCTTCCACGAAGAACACAGAAATTGCGATTTTGTTTGAACTCATATTAACTGGTCCTGTTTTTTTTTCTGTAAATGTCCAGCATTTTGTAATACTGCGACAGTGGAGTTAAAATATTATCCTCTTACGCATGTTTGAGCAGTGGATCTTGTACTGATCTGAGGCGAAGTGGATTGGGGCAGGCCGCTTCTTCGCGAGGCTTACGAGGAAAGGGACCTACGAGATTCTAATCTATCAAATGGGAAAATCAAGCAGCCTCATAGCTGGCTGGTTTCGTAGTTCTATCCTACCACATAAGACAATAAATATACATATTTTTCACTTATTTATGGGAATTACGGTTAGTAGATGTAGCAATAAGTAACTACCTTCACACTGGATCGGGCTCGAATTGGGGACGCTCATCTTCCATGCCAAACAAATGATTGTACCCATTGGATATCTATTGGATACAGTCACTTTTATAACGTGGATGAAGGAGCCCCCAGGCACTGAATAGAGTGTGAAGGTGACTATTCATTGCTATACTAACCGCATACCATCATTGCGTACATTGAAGTTTTCCTTACTATTACGGGAATTAATTTAGCTATAAATTAAAATAATTTTTCCCACATGTGTTCATAAAAGTACTTAATTGTTCACGAGTTGGTTGATTTTTCAACCATGCCTTCCTCTCTTCCACTGTGTTTTTTAACTTCCTGACGAATGAGTTTTATTACGTATTCAGACGGCTGAACACAAGCGTTTAAAACGCTCTTTGTAGCATTCATGGTGCATGGTGGGTAGAGAATACCGTCAACTGATCTTACTCAACTTAAAGACCGGCTTTCTTTTACCCACATGTAACTAACTTCCACAATATATTGATGAATTTATTGCAAGAATAAAATCCCAACGGGTAAGTAAAATTATGAGCGTCATAAAAATTCAACAAATTCCACCACTAATGGTAAATTAAAAGCGATAATAAGAAAATAAGCAGATTTAGCCAATATTATCTACAAAATACAATAAAAATAGAATAAAATCAGCTATTATGATATATTTATTTTAAAAAATCGAAGTTAATTTATTCACAGGCAGTCAATTCAACATTCCATTTGCGGGAATTAATTCTTTTGTTTAGAACTTTTCGATTGCCAGGAAAATTTGGCATCTCCATTTTCCTTCAACTATGACATATCATCATACATACACTGTCATAAGTTGGCTCATGTTATTGGCCCATCATAATTGCCGACGTTTTGATTGGTGCATTTCTAAAATATGCTCCGCCCACTTATGAATCTATTTTTTCTTACCACCCATTGGCAACTTCATAATTCTCCCTATTTGGAAGACGTAAATAGGTTTTTAGATTTAATTGCCAAGAAATATTCCAATGGATATTTTTAATTCTGAAAAAAATGTTGCTTTTGAATAAATAATTAATTGAATTTTGCAGCGATATATTTACGTTATTCAAGATGACAGCATCGAAGGAAGGAATTTGGATTCCAGGCTGAGACGAAATTCTTTAACCACATACAGAGCAATGATGGAGTGGGATGACGGGTAATTTAATGCCAATTAGTTTAAGATAAATAAAAAGAAGCTTCCCTGAAATGATCATTCGCCGCCCTTTAGCTGGGGAGCATTTGTGAGATTAATTGTAGAGTGGCTTCAGGCTGTGTTGGGATGGGAAAATGTTTTCACAACATAAGCACGAAGTGAAAAAAGGTAGAGCGAAGAGATCTCTTCTTAAAAACCTTCAACGGGATACGTCCTCGATGTTATTGCGCTTTAAGCGAAATATATGTCCTTATTTGGGAAAAGGGGGTGGGTGAATGAATATTTTTCGTGGCGATGATGTGTACGCATCAACCACATGTCATGAAGTAAAAAAAGTAAAATGGTGAACACTAATCGCTGAAGATGTCGAATTTCGTGCATGACACTCAACTTGGTGGAAAAGTAAAAAAGAAAAAGAAAAAGAGGACAAGTTAATGGTCGATAAAATTCAATTTTTGTCGTTTCTGAGAAGGTGGGTTTGACTCGCAACAATGCCGCCTAAAATATCTATTCGTCAATCCCATTCTTCCTTATTTAGAACATTTTGTTCAAAACTTAAATTGCAATAACAACGAGGACATAATATGCTGAAAGTTTGTAAGAACATTTTACCCGTGAATTGAAGAGCAATAACAACGAGGACATATTACACTGAAAGTTTGTAAGGAGAGATTTGTAGTGAAATACTGAAGATAGAGGAAGTGAAAAAGTGTGAAAGACAACTGCCGATCCACCTGCAGGCAGTGAAGAGAGGAGCGCAAATGCTAGTGTTGGGGCTGAGAGAGAACATAATCGTCTAGATGCCACCTGCAGCAAGATTGCCCCTGCTATTAGTAAGGACAAAGCAACTAATCCAATTTTCCGCACCTTTAACCTATCTTGGTGATAAGTGTTATGTGCTCTAGCATCTCAGTCACGGTTCATTCAAAAACTAGTACTTACGCACACAAACCTTTCCTGTGAATTTATAAATAACATCATCCACTTCCCTCTCTACCAATGAATGCCCTTTCAGAGACAACTACAAAAATGAACACACGAAAGTATCCAGATCTATAAATATTGCCTTCACCCGTCGATACTCATCCATTGTTGCCACAGACTCTAACCATCTCCGAAGATTCTCAGTCACAAAAAATTTCAAACTTTTCTTCAAAAAATATATAATTTCTGACACCCAGCATTCATCTAAATGTTCCATTTGAACTCCTCTATCTGCAGATTTTTTCTTTTTCCTTCCACGCCATAATCTTACATACATTAAAGTCTGCAATGGCACCAGCACATTATCATGCAAATTTCGAAAATTTTGTGGATCCAAACCCTTAGAATTCTCTAAATCTCTGATAGTCACGGAGAATTTTCTAACCTTCAAAACGTTGATATTACAGTTTTCGTCAGCCCTAATACGAAACAGCCTAGTTAATTTACCCATAGCGCCCTTTCAAATGTCACAGACAACACCACCTTATTCTTTCCTGCCATATAATTTTAAACCTTTCTCGCTTATAAAGTGCCTAGAGATCGTAGTGTTTCATCATTTTGCCCCCAAAATTTATTATTTTTTTTAGATAGGTTTATGTATAGTACACATAATTTGCTAGATACTCACAACAGTATTTATCTCGGGTAGGTAATGCATACATAAGTAATAGCCAATTTTCTGAAATTCGATTCTACCCCCCCCCCCCCCCCGATATTTTTTGAAAGAAGCATTTACTAAAAAATGGCCATAAAAATAGAACATTCCCAAGAAGTGAAGTAATTAGGTAAAGGAAAGTCTTCGCTGCAAATTTTTCCAAAAATTTAATTTCGAGCTCTTACCACTAGGTTTTCAAACCATAGGAGAAGTAGCTAAACACTTTTATGCTATCAGTGATGCTCTTTGTAACCTGCGGGGGTTCCTTCAATCTCGAGAGAAACCAGGTATAAGGCTTTAAGGAAATTTTGTACCGTTTGGAATCTAACTATCACTAATCACCAAAGTCACTTACACTCCCATTCATAATCCTTTTTCTTTAAGTTGAAGGAACCTGACACAGACCAATGTGCATATCAAAGCTTGGCCCAAGTTGAAATGTGTATAGATTTAGGAAACAGAAAAGAGGGAGAGGGAAGAGTATTTAAGGATTTTTGAGAAAGTGAAAGACTTTTTGTTTGAAACGTGAAAGATCCTAATTATGAGGAAAAGCATGAGAAGGTAAAGAGTTTCAAAGTTTGATGTATGAGGAAAGAAGTAGGTTATCAAGGCAGCGCACCCTTGAATTCCTGTCTCCTTACAATAAGGATGCGATTCAGAAGCCTGTCGAGTATTGCCTGGTATGGATAGTGGCAGGACCATACGGGTAACTAGTTTGCGGGAGAAATGACCAAAGTAATATCTGTAGAAGATGGAAAGTAAACCAACTTACGGACAATGGAAGGTGAGTCAAGTTTTGAGGTTATTTTGGGAACTTTTATTAAAGTGATACCTTTAGATTCAACATTATCAAGTAGGTGTACAGAGCAAGAACGACCCCAAGTATGAGAGCAGTACTCCATATAGGGCCACAACGGTCCTTTGTATAATCAAAACAACTATTCAGGAGAAAAGAATTTTTAACATCTAAACAGGAGGCTCAGTTTCTTAGAGGCACACGTAGTTATTCCTGTGTTGTAGGCATTCCCAAAAATATTGGATGTTACAATAATACCCAGTATGTAATATATTGAGTCGACAGGTGTAATTACAAAATCATCAAATGAAAGTGAAATGGATAAATAGTGTGTCTTAAATGTATTAAAATTAACAAGATTTTATCTGCCTCGCTTAGAAATCGTGTCCAATTCCGAGTTAATCGAAGTATTTACATCGATACAAGAGGCAACACGAGGTGAAGATTATGGAGCAGAATTAAAAGATGTAGATGAATAAAATGTTAAATCTCCCGCGTATGAGTGCATCGGGTTATTGCTGTAGCAGAGGAAATCACTCATAAACAGAAGGAAAAGTCTGGGTAGCAAGATAGAACCGTGATGGATATCACTGTTGGTGGAAAAAAATAGGGTAGCAAGATCCATCGACAACAAGGGAGATAGACAAAAAATCAAAGAGCATAGTGAAGGAGGAAAACAAAAGGAAGAGACTACAGCGCTACATTTGCTACATTGGAAATGTACTCTAGGGCAACTACAGTACATATGATTCCCCAGAACTTTTCAAGGATGGTTCCCAGATAGTAGTGAGATAGAAACACATATCGCTAGTAATCTAGCTTTACGAGATCCATACTAGCGATCAAAGAGAAGACTGTGGTTCTCAAGCTGTTTAAGTATATATAGGGTTTAAAGAAGGATTCAAAGACTTTGGAAATATAGGATGTCAGAACAACAGGACGAGAGTGAGAAGTGTCAAACTGGTAGCATTTTTTAAGGATTGGATGTATTTAAGCCTGTTTCCAAGGGAAAGGAAAAGTTGTTGTTTTTTTTAAGCGAAATAGATGAGCAAGATCAGAAGCGAGTTCAGAAGCGCACTCTTTCATTACTCGAGGATGAATGCCATCTGGACCATAAACCTACCTTATGATTAGAGAGAGAGCCACATGTTTTAGACAGTCCTAAAAACAAATAAAGGAAGCGGAATAGATTTAATAAAAGGAACCTCAGGGAAAGGACGGTTGTTAGAGACATCAAGGGTTTCATCGGCAGGAGAAACAGCGATAGTGCCATCTGGACAAGAGTGAATGAAAAGTAGAGCGACAGAAGTTGCTAGCGATAGTCTTGGCTAGAGAACAATAATCCCTGTTAGTGGGTGACGAGGAAAGCCTATCGGAATTCATTTGAATAAAAGAACATATTAAGCATAATTGCTTCACTACCCCAATTATCTCAAACCATCTTTTACTCAAACTGACGAAAGACCAACATAAAATTTTTACCTACACTCAACATTTTACTTTCTACTTGATATATTCTTAAAAGCTAACAAAGCACTTTTTATCGTTCTCTCTCTCCATTTCTGATCCTCTATCCCTATTCTCCTTTCTCACGCCGTTTCATCTTATAACCATCCCTTTTATTCTTTCACAGCGCAATCATGTTAGCAAATCGGCCTTTATTGTAACGTTTTATGTAGCTTTTACATCCTAAACATCCTTCAAAATTTCCTTTCTTACAACAAAAAGATCTTGTGTTGCCTCTTTACTTTGCAGTCTACAACTGCATTCAATCTTTTATGTACTATAAAGTTTACAACTTAAGCTAAAGTAAGGTAGATAGGTTCTGTTGTAGGTTGTAGACAAAATTTAATGTGCTTAATGACGGCACCTTATAAAACTCCCACGTCGTTATTTTAAACTCTTCCAGTAGATCTACCCTCATTTCCTCACCATATATGTAGACTGCTTGCATTTCATACAGTCACTGTATTCATGGGTTTAAAAGGATTGTAATTATTAATGTTTTCAAGATTATCAATATATTATTATCAAACCTACTTTAAAGAAAACAAAGTGTTTGAATTTAAGTAATTCTAGCTACCTCCATCTGGCTAGAAAGGGATTGTTTAATATACAAATCACATAAGCTAGGTTAGTTTGAATTAAATAATTTATTTGCAGGTAAATCTAGCAAACAAAGACACTCGAATAAATCCAAGTGTAATTCATTAATCTTGCTTGTAAAATGTTAGCGGACCGGTTGGGTTAAGATTGATTAGTTATTTTTTTATTTAACTTACGAAAAGGTTTTAAATCTAAAATACAGTTATCCTAAACAAAAGGGTTTTAATTAAATTTTAGAAAAGCGACGCAGTGTTTTTAGGCATTATAGTCGTCATATAGGGTTTCGGTTTGGCGCGGAAAGTACATATTTTTTAAGTTACCCCACCTTGATGGGGTGAAAATGAAATTAAAATAAGTCCACCTTGCCTTCTCTTGATGTGTAAAGAATTCCTGATCTCAAACATTGGCAACCCTGATTTCAACCTAATGCCTGGGTTTTGAATTGTTAATACTACTATGTGATTAAAACTATCGAGGAGTGGTGGGGGTGGAGGTGCAACCCATCAAAATTAAAGGGTGGTCTGGGGAGCGAAGCCTCTATTTCAAATTAATTACCTTAAGGTTTCAAAACAACTCGAAAGCCCAGCATTAGATTGAAATCATGGTTGCCAATGTTTGAAATCAGGAATTCTTTACACATTAAGAGAAGGCATTGTGGACCTATTTTAAATTCATTTTTCCCCCATCAAGGTGGGGTAACTTAAAAATATGTACTTTCCGCGCCAAATAGAAATCATATACAATACCTAAAAACACCATTAGCACTGTGTCAAAGTATGGCCAAGTGTAGGGGAATATATGCACACAGGCTCTAAGGTAGGCTAAGCAAGGCAACAATTGTTATTGTTCTAAGAGTGCGATTTGAATAGTTAGCTGCAGCTACGTGACCAAGCATTATTCCAATAACAACGACAAAAATAGATTTTAATACACACTAAATAAAAAGTACACAATAAATATGGATATGTAGGTAGATGAATAAGACGGAATTAGGTTCCGAATACTAATTGGATAACCAGGGTTATTAAATGGTTATAATGAGAGATTTAGGGTAGTGAGCGATTTAGTTCCTTTGAAACTCGAGAGTAAAGCGGGGCGAACTTGGTAATCTTGGTTACTCACGGGTGTAGCCGGGAACCCGAAGAGGGTGATGTTACTTTCTCCAAACTCTGACTTATCGAGATGCGGGCCTCTTGCCCTCAAGAGGTCACCGGGCGAACTTCGAAGGAGGGAGGTGATTTCTTTAAACTCGAATTGAGAGAGCTATCGGGCGTCTTGTCTTCAAGAGGTCACCGGTCGAACTTCGAAGGGAGGGGGGAAGATGACTTCTCTAAACTCGGATTGAGCGACTATTGGGCCTCTTGTCCTCAAGAGGTCACCAGAAGAACTTCGGAGGACGGCTTCTCCAATCCTTGATCCGCAGGGGGTTGAGAAAGGCTGACGTTGCCTCAAGAGGCTCTTCTCCCTGACCCGAAGATAGGAGTCTGTTGTCCAGCTCTTCCGTGACCTGCGACCGTCACTAAACACTTCTCGGGAGAGAGCGTCGTTGAATCGAACCTGCCTTTGGGGAAGCATCGTCTAACCGAATATGTGGGTAATCATTGGGAGGGTGCAAATATACCCGGATTTATCCAAAACAGGGAGAGAGGGGCCTTCTCGAACCTTCATTATCGGCTGGGACAACCAAGCGATGTCCTAGCGAGAAAGTGCAAGAGGCCGGGGTCAGTGGGTCTGACGGGACGACTAGCGGCTGGAGCCATAAAAGTTGTTTGAGGCAAACCTATAAATAGACGACTAATCTTCCGAACCAAGGGGGAGGGAAGATTAAGACAGTGGGGAGGTAGCCTTCAATCTCAGCGTCATGCCTTGGTGTGAAATTCTCAGTGACCTGGCCGAACGTCCAAAAAGGGTGAAGTTAGAGGGGTGAAGAGTAACGGCTCGCTTTTTCTTATGAAAGTAATATCTTAGGAGGTGGGCAAATACTACTATTTTAGAGGGTCCCTCGACACACTGTTTCTAATACTAAAACTACGGCGTAGGTGTTCTAAAGTTTCACCAAGGTTTTTTATAGTCATACGTGTAACAATAACACCCACCCCCCTTTTAAAAGGTTTGCCTGAAAAAAATGATTGGGCTAAAACACATTTATTTGCTTAAATTAAATGAGAGAATTTTGCTTGGGGTAACGGATTATTCATGACGTCTTTTGGTTAGTTTGATGATTTTTGTATGCTTAAAAATTAAGTAGGTAATTTTGGAGAACCAATGGAAGATAAAATTGAGTAAATTAAATAAAATACTGAGCTGAGTAGGTTACTAAACCAAACGGAAAACTAGTATGATGACCGGTTTTTAAAGGAATAGGAGTAAGTGTTAAAGCGTTTAAGACAAGTCAGGAGGTACGATAAAGAACAGAAAACAAGATGGTTTGGGCCTAACTTTATTGTTTCTTCTGGTGTTCCAATGGTGACCAGAGATTCTGGAAACAAGTATCACTTTCCTGCGAAGTCGCAGTCGTAGCTTCAGCGTTAAATTTGTCTTTCAGCAATCCATCCAACAGCTGACGTTAGGGGGGGTATTAGCAAAAGTTTTTTTTTACCCTTTGCTTTCATATATCACTCTTTATATTCTGTTTTATTATTCCTTATTCTGATTCTAGGATCCGTATATTTACCGTCACTTGAAGGGTAGGAATTACCAGTTTCTGATAGTTAAACTAAAGATTTGTCCAAAATCTCGACTTTGGTA
The DNA here is from genome assembly GCA_963969495.1 of Ceratothoa steindachneri. Classification (NCBI taxonomy): domain Eukaryota; kingdom Metazoa; phylum Arthropoda; class Malacostraca; order Isopoda; family Cymothoidae; genus Ceratothoa; species Ceratothoa steindachneri. Next base: position 82,407,649 of record OZ018326.1, read on the forward strand.
ATCTACTGAGATATCCCTGGAGCAAGTTATAGTACCCGGGTATTAGAAAAAAGAAAAGGTGTATTTAAAACACTTATATAAAGGATATCTTAATATCTTGAATGTTACTTACCTTTGATCATTTTTGTTTCCCTTTATTTAGCTTTCTATAGGTTGCCCTTCAATACCTCTTTCTGCAGTCACTCTCAGAAGTCTCTTTGAAGGCAAAGAAACCCATCATCTCTTTCTGCAGTCACTCTAAGAAGTCTCTTTGAAGGCAAGCAAACCCATAATCTCTTTTTGCAGTCACTCTCAGAAGTCTCTTTAAAGGCAAGCAAATCTATCATTTCTTTCGGCAGTCACTCTCAGAAGTCTCTTTGAAGGCAAGCAGACCCATCATCTCTTTCCGCAGTCACTCTCAGAAGTCTCTTTGAAGACAAACAAACCCATCATCTTTTCCTGCAGTCACTCTCAGAAGTCTCTTTGAAGGCATGCTAAGCCAGCATCTCTTTCTGCAGTCACTCTCAGAAGTCTCTTTGAAGGCAAGCAAAACCATCATAATATTTATCGGTTTTTAAAAGTTCCGTGTAGGTTCAGTATTGCAACGGTAAACATTTAATTATTATTACACTGCTCTGTCTGATTTTCGAACTCGTCAATTATTTAATAACTGCGAAAGTTTTTGCATTGTAAAATTGCAAATATTTAATATTATGTAAAGCAGTTGAAAGTGGACTGGAAGAATAGTGTCATACAAACAGTGTGTAGAGGTGAATGGGAGAAAGATAAAAGCAAGAACTAGAGGGGCATAAGTCTGTTGAGTAACTATTGAAAAATCACAGTGGACGTATAAGAAAGATAATGGGAATTGATAGAGGATGGAAAAGATGGGTTTAGACCGGGTAGGGGGGAGGCAACTTTTTGCATTGAGAAGAGTTGAAAAAGATTATGATCGTGTAGTTAGTGAAACACACTGGCAGAGCTATGAATGTCTGCTGAGTGGTAAAATAGCGGATGTTGTGAAGAATATTATCTTGAAGTAAGGTATACATTTCGGTGAAAGATATTTGAGGTGAGTGGTTTGACATTGGGGAAGTCATTGTTGTGTGATGTTGCCATGTCTGTTTGATAAGTTCACTGGAGAAAAAAATGTCATGTGACTTGTTGTAAATAGGTTAAAATACATGGGTCTTTAGTTAGTAATGGACGAAGAGAATCGAGATGTTACTACCTCGAAAGTGTGTGACCGAATTCATAGATTTCTAAATTTTTGTATGGTGCAATACCTATATCTTACGTTGTGTAAAATGGGCTGCGAATCCGATGCTACTAAGTGGTCAAAAGAGTTATTGTATTTAAGCATGCCAAAGGCCTTCTTGGTCTTAATGCAATGGCGAAAATTCCAGTTTAACAAAATTTAATGCCATAATTGTGGCCGAAGACAAATATGACTGAACGAGGTACTGGTGTTTCCTAGGTTGTGGCTAAAAGTCGCTTCTATTCAAAGCTGGAATTGCTACAAGTCGTCAACGCCGGTCATTCGCCACCTTTTATCGAAAGAACACTCCACATGGAACTATATAAGATGAACACATGGAGCAGAGTGGCGCGTAAAAGGTAATGTCTTTGGTGGTGATCATTGTTTAGGGTGGAATATTGGAGACCGTGTTGTGCTCCTTGAATAAATGCGACGTTTTAAAGTATCTATAGTGAATGGTGAATGATAGAAACATAGATCAAGTTGAATTCTAGAATAAAGTTTTAATGGTAGAAGAATATCAAGAATTATGACAAGATATGAGTTCAAAGTGAGCTAGAATGTCGCACGTTTCTAGTATTTGGAAATAAGAAGGAATCATCTCAATTCAGAACATTGCTAATAGACAGTCACGTTGTATGTGAGAAGCGTGCAGTATAAAAAGAGGAACGAGTGGTTGTAATATATATAGGGCATGAAGAAAAGCGTCAACAAGCTTGCGACTATGAATGCTCTGAGAGGGTACCCGTACATATAAGATTGACTGTACTCGTGTGCAAAAGGTTGGGGCACTGTTAAAAGATTGACTGACTGAGGAATTGTTTGAGAGAATGGAACTGACAGAAGGACGAATTGAGCATATTGTCTATTATATGTTGTTGGTGGGGACTGACCAGAGGCTACATAACGTCTCCTAGCTATAAAGGGCTGATGCCGTGAAAAAACGATGGGTAATCTTGTGCTGAACACGGCGTAATAGGGGGTGGACTGGAATGTATTTTTAGTGGAGTGGATTGCGGGCCGAAGAACTCGGGGGGGGGGAGTACAACTTAATTTTTCTATTAAATTATCTTCCCAACTAATCCCTGAACAGTCATTGGGTGTGTTTAGTTGCTGGATGGAAACCCTATTCGGGTAGATACCTGTGGTTCGGACTACACGTTAATCAGTAGGTCCCCACTGAAAAATAAAGGAAGATCGGTGGTAAAACCTCTACCATTCAAAATATAAATTATTTTACTATATTAAAACACTCTTCACAAAATTATTCAATGATGATTGAAGTGTAATTTGCAAATTATTAGCCAGTTTGCTTTATTTTTTATTACTGCTCTTTGTTAGACTTTTCATTTGATTCGGATCCACGACTTCAATGATGAGTGATGTTTCAGTCTGTTTTGTGACCCTATTCGATTCACGCCTCATTCCAGCATTAGTCAAAGGCCGACTTCCAGCAAACAAACTCCAGTATTTGTTTTTTATTTTTTCTTTTCGTTCCCCTTTTTTATCCATTCTTCATCGTTATTTGCTTTCGACCTTATAACCCAATATAAGGAATGGCTCTATGGCCATTCGTCGAGAAAGGGAGAAAGTATGTATTTGGATGAGCTTTAGAGTAAAAAAGGTAGCACGTTAATACTATGGTTTTATTCCAGGTGCTTTAATAATTGAATATATGTTCGTTTAATTAATTTTAAACGCGTTGATTGATGTGCTTTAAATTTAGCTGGAAGAGAGCTCAAAGTTGAAGGTGTGGTTTTAAAATCTTGCGTCCTTCGTTCCGTTCACCTTCGCTCGCGAGATTGATAAGGAATGTGGACGGTATATGTTACAGCCCGGGTACCATGAGATTTTGAGTGTTCTACAGGGGGAGATCAGGTATAGCATAGACAACCATGTTGCGACTTACAACTGAACGATTCATCAAGATTCAACACTTTCTTTACAAATGCCCCCTTAAACCATTTTGCCGGATTCTCCTTCGATATTTCATGTTAAATTCTAGGAAAACAAACACTAGCACCTATCTATTAGCTCGCGAACACACACGCATGAACGTGTAAATTTATACATACACTTAGATATAAAAGGTACACTGAGCGACGGCAGTGGTCCCGAGGCGGCAGTCAAGCGTAAAATACTTTGTGGATAATTCCACGAGATAAATGTGATAATGAGATGAAGCCTTTACGGTTATACGTATTTATTGCAGCCATAAATTATAATCATATATATGTATATAATGCTTAAGGGAGAGTAGTATTCCAACGGCATGGACTAACGTTTTCGTTGTACTTTTTTTTCAAATGATTTGAACTACAGACCAATTAGTTAACCCTTTATCAGCATCCTATAAATTACTTACAAAAGTCAACCAAACGATTGACAAACATTTATCAGCAATCAGCACTGCAACATGCAGGTGTCACAAATAACTATAGTATATAATCATCGGCAGTAATTTCAAAAATTATACAGAGAACGAATGAATATGAACTACTTCTCTACATGGCATTTGTAGACTATCGAAAGGAGCACTGGATACAGTAAACAATGATTCATTTCTACAAACATTACCCAATCAAGCTTTAAACACAACATCGTCATCTAGACTTCACTCCGTCTGCAATAAAATAAGGATCAAAAAATAGGAGTGAGACAGGGGGATCCCGTCTACCTAAGACTGTTTATGGCAGAACTTGAGATGAGTTTTAGGAAATTGGAGTGAGCAAAAAAGATAATCAGAATCAAATGGATATAATAAATCATATTTGCTTTGCAGACACCAAACTCTTATTTACCTAAAGCTGTCATACGTTGTACATAGTCGTAGTTTGGATCCCACGTAAATTAGTTTTCACTATTAACAATTAAAGGCATCTTAATTGAGTTTAGGAATTACAATCAATGATATGTAACCGAATTGTTACATGCCAATATCCCAATCGGAATGGAATTGAATCTTATAAAGACCGAAATAATGATTAATAGTTTTAAGGAAGAATTGAAATTTTAGATCGGAAATACAAGAATACTTAAAAAGATTTTACAACTGAAGCGAATCATTCCAAAGAATACCTCAGTCCGAATTGTCGAATCAATTTTTATAAAACATTTATACCCCACTACGGTATTGCCCTATGCAAAATGTCAGTGGTGTCATTTTGTGCTTTAAAAGTACTTATTTTTGCCATAACTGAAGGAAAAAAAAATTTTTGGCGCTTTATTTCCCTCTAATTGTATAGCTTCCAGTTTTCAAAGTTCTTTGTCTTCGAAACGAATTATGCACTTTTCCAATCATTGCTTCTTATTTTATTTAATTCTAAAATATAATAAATAGTAATATGTGTGTATGGAAGATGAAGATAAGTAGAAAAGGCAAACGTTGTTTATTTAATGAGACTCTCCTTCTCGTCCTTGGCTTCATTCTTAACTAATATATATATATATATATATATATATATATATATATATATATATATATATATATATATATATATATATATATGTATATATATATATATATATATATATATATTAAGAACAGTTATTGCCGTAATGCAATTATATATATATATATATATATATATATATATATATATATATATATATATATATATATATATATATATATATATATATAGTTCAGACGTTAGAGATAATTCGGTATTTAATAAATTGCACCGGATAACCCTCAGCTTTTCGTCGTTCTCGCCCATAATCACTCTGATATGGTCCAGCTCGAATTTGCCTTTTGATACGCAGGTATAAATATAAAGTCGATTGCGACAAATAATTATCAAGAGCTGAGCACCGTTATTCGCCTAAGGAAAATGAATAGGAGGAAGGATGAGAGGGGTCAATGGATCGGAGCCTGTTCCGGGTGACTAAGGGCACTCAAAATGAGTAGTATAACACTACTCCTCTAATTTAGTAACTGGTCGAGTAACTCTTCTATTGATGATTATAATGAATAATGGTTTAGAAGGAACAGAGTATTAAATAGGTCCAAATTGGTGGGTGGAGTTTATAATATAATTGGAAAGCATCAATGAACATGATCCAGAGATCATTAATAGATTTCGGGTCTAAATTAAAACCGGGGAGGGAAATGGGGAGACAGTCGCAATCAGAAAGCTGTGCTGGCCTTTTATCAGGAACCAGTTTTACTCTGTTCACTTTTGGAATGCATATAGTAAAGAGAAGATGATTATATTAGTTCTTCAGCTTGGCATAAATTAAGTAAAGCGCATTCTAGAAGCCTCACAGTTTGATAAGCGAATCATCTTCCGATGAGAAGTCTAAATTCCATCAAACTTTTGATGACAAGCGTGAGAGAAAAGGGAAGTGGGTGACTTTCCCTCGGCGGGAGGATAAATTAATCTGTGGAGCATAGTTCCATTTTTCCTTCTAAAAATCGGAAATATTTGGATATAAATATATTGGTTAGGGTGGTCCTTTACAAGAAAAGAACTCTTGACCGTGCGTTAGGAACTTTTAAGGCCGGCGTTTCCAGTAGGATTCCCAGAAGAAGTTAAGATGTATCGAGTGGCAGTCAGTTTTAGCAACTGTTAAATATGTAGACGTGATCTGAACTGTAGCTCTTATCAGACATGATTTTGATTAAGGCTCCAAAATCAGACAGCTAATTGGCAAATGATGCGTTAATTACATTTGCAGATGCAATATCTTTTAAGTCCCTATGCCTCTATCCAGTTGCTATTTCACGAAATAACCACCAGAAGGTATTTGTATGCTTCTTGTGTGGTAGGGAAACCGCTTTGTATGTCTATCTGAACAGTATGAAATCTCGTCTTCCTTTTACCTTCGATTTGTCACTCACTACAAGTTCTCATCCTTTCACGAATGTTCTTTCTCATATATTTCTCATATATTTTCTTACGAAAATAAGAAGTTAAATAATGTGCCTTTGGATAGATCGCAATTAATTAAATGATTTGGCGAGGAAAAAGCAATCATATGAAACTGGAATGAGATAGAAAGGTCCTTTTGCAAAGAGTAAAATTATAAATCCGATAATTGAGCCTTAGTAAAAGAGTCATATATAATAATAATAAATGAAGGAATGGCATAATCAATAACTAACACAAAGGGGTTGGATTGTCATGTTGTGAGATTGCCAGTTCGTGTTGCCTAGATTCCGTGTTACAAGTGATTTGGCAGCTCCAAATATTAGCCTGCAATCTGCCAAGCCATGGAGGTTAGTGTTATTCTAAGAGGTTGTAAAAATGTTTAATTGCAAGTGCTATAGAGATTATTTATTTAGTGAAGGTTGAATATTTAGTTAGGGACCTTGTCCTTTTTTACTAAAGTATTTCAATATTTTCCATTGATCTGCAGAAAATTCTGTAATACCGATCCGACGCCTAAATTGGCTGCATTGGTAATGAGACGTAATAGGCAGTCTATTTATTGCTAAGGCAGGAATGCGGCTTGACTATTGGATCTTCTATATGATTCGGAATGTTGGTCTCATTGTAAATTTGATTTGAGATGGTGCTTATTTAACAGCCTGGTAAGAGGAGAGTAACAGTGGCTTCTTTTATGAATCTTCTATAGAAATTGACTAAGCCAAGAGACTCTTGTAACTTTTTGTAGTTTAGTAGGCCTTGGATACTCCCTAATCGCAGTTCTCGTATCTTCCTCTGGTGATATGCCTTGTGAACTAAGTTTTTAGCCTAAAGAGTTGTGTGAATCTATTGAAAATATGTACATACCTATGTTGATTTTAAAATCATGCAATTTCAAACTTGCAAAGATACGCTCCAAATGTTGGTTATGTTGTACCTCATTTTTTATTGCAATGAGCATATCATGAATATAGGCGAAAACGAAGCTTAAATCACTCAAAATATGATCAATAATTTGCTGACAAGTTTGGGAGGAATTACACATACCTTGGAAGAGGAACCTCTACTCACAAAGCCCCAGAGGTGTTATAGTCCATGATTTACCGATTGACAATGGATCGATTGGAATATGAAAAGGCATTTTTAAGATCTACCTTCGAGAATTTATCGAACCTTGCAATGCTGTATTGAACCATGAAAAAAGGGTAGTGGGTATTTATCAAGAATAGGGAATACATTTAGTCATCGGAATTCCCTAGTTAGGCGATAGAATTTGTTTTAACTCTGAATCAGATTGAGCGAATTTGCGTAGGGGAATGCAGTTGGTCTTATCTTGCCATCTCTTAGTAAAGTCAAATTTTCTCCTTAAAACAGTAAAAAAATTAGGAAACAATTGCTTACGTCCCTCTGCGACTGGAGGGCTAGAGATAATTGATCAAAAATGTCCTTTAACTTTCTCAAAAGTTTCTCAGGAGGAAGAGAGTACAATTCAGAGGAACGAAACAAAAGCTGCACCGTTTAGGCTGTCATAGGGTTGAAAGTATCCAGTATGACGGATTTTAAAATCTGCTTCTTTTAGATATTAGTCTCCTTTGACAATAATTATAGAGTAGCAATGACTGGGTATAGCAACTCTCTAACCAATGATGTCGAGGTTTAGTCAGTGGGAAATCCCAGTCACACTTCCTGGACATATATTTTATTACCGCACCGAGGTGAAGCGGAGGTGAAGCGTATCCAATACGCCTACCTAAGCCACTTCCGGTGAATAAGAATAACCCCAGTGCGTACACTTTTGATCAAAACTAAGATGATGATCCCCTGAGTGTATTCTCCACTCAGTAAAAGCCAACCATGGGTAGGTCGGTGGAATATTGAGATTTAAGCCGAGTGGATTGCTTAATAATTGCCAAAGGATCGTCCAAATTAGTTTAACACACATATACAAAAATAATCTTTAATGTACATGAATTTAAAATAAGCACAGCGTATATAAATATAAATAGGATTAATCTTGCACTAAATAAATAAGTCTACAAAAAATGTCGTGGGGATTACTTGCAGATTACTCACTGGGATGTTTGCGTCATAATGACACCAGACAGAACGAAGAGAATATTATTATTGAGTTAAACACTAAATTAAGTAAGCACTTCTAATATTTGAGGGTATGAGCTCAGGATGAGAATTCTAGTACACAAATAAACTGGTTAAGTTAGGGAAGGGGATAATTCAATTAACGATACCTTTGAGTTCGTAAGTATTTTTGCAGGGGGGGGGGGTGAAGATCTTCTTCTGGTGACGATGATCGCACCTAGTCCGGCCGCCCAAGGTTACCATATGAGAGAGTAATCCTAGACCGGGGATATACTGATCCTTTGCCGGATCACGAAGGTGAGCAAAGCGGTGACTCAATCGGACTTCTTTCTTAGTACCTGGCTGATTATTCGGCTCCTGGACTGGGTAGCTAAAACCGATTACCTAGCTACATCTAGGGTAATCTGCAGAGGGAGGTCCTCTGTTACCTCAGACTCTGAAGGGAGGGGGTCTGCGAGAAGTTTGGAACCTACAAGTACCGTGAGGGCAACAACCAATTCCCCGAAAAGTTCCTTCCTTGCAGCGGGCGAACGGTTTCTTATGTGGATCGACTCTCACACAAACTCGACTGAAGTCCAAGGGCTTCTGATTCCAGGGAGAATCTTCCTTCTATTTCTCCCACGAGAAAAATCGAGAGAGAGAATTGAATTCTCGTAAAATCCGTATCGTCGCGCGAAAGACCCTTTTTCATCTTTGGGCTGACGATATGTCATTCAGGCCTTCTAGCCATCTCGGATTTTACGGAGGTGCGAAAAAGGGCGACCGAGAATTTGAGGAGGCGAGAGGTGCGTTTGGGGATACGAGAAGGCGTGCAGCTTTTTGTCGGAGTGTTTTTGCGTACACTTATGTACGCGGTATTTAGACTTCTACAAATGAATTCCTTATTAATAGTCATTTGATAGTCTAATGAGAACATTAGTTCAACCTGATTAAGGTAAGATTGAGATGAAGCGGTCTGAAACTCAGGCAGGGAAATTGTGAATCTCGTACTCGAAATAGCCGATTCTGTGCGGTTGTCCAAGACGATGGTTGCGTGTATATTCATCGAAATTTCCAGTTGAGCCATGCTGATACAAATAGAGTATATTGATACAAGTTACAGCGAGGAATGCAACAGGTAAAAGTCGCGTCATATTGTTGCGAGAGTCCGGGATAACTTGAGGTTTAAGTTACATCGGACAGCCCTCAGCTTTGCATCGTTCTTCTTGTCCGTAATCACTCTGATACAACACAGCTCGAATTTCCCACTCGGTACGCTGATATAAATGCAAAGATGATCACTGCAACGTAATTTAAGTGGAATCTAATTCTCACAAAAAATAACAAGAGGTGAACACTTTGAGTTGTCTATGAACAATGAATTAGAGGGAGGATAAGATGGCTACAGGTAGGCTGCTCCATCCGAATTGAGTTAACTCAAAATAAAGAGTATAACACCACGCTCTAACTGTAATAACTAATCGTTAACTCTTCTAGTGTGGATTATAATAATCGACAATGGTTTTAGTGAAACAGAGTATCAATAGGTCAAAATAGGTGGATAGAGTTTAAAATAAAATCGTAAAGCACTAATAAACGACACAACCATACCAAAAGTGCAAAAGGGAAAGGGGACTGTGGAGGCAGCCAAAAACTGAAGGCGCTGCGTTTATTAGGAATCATATTTACTCTTTTAATATCTGGAATGCAGATACAAAGAGAAGACGACCCTCTCTTTGTTCATAAGCTTGGCGTAAAATTAAGAAAAGCACATTTTAGAGGAATCCTTTGGCAAAGCAAATCAGCTCCTGATGGAGAGTCTAGATTTCAGAGTGATTATGATCACAACAACTATGAAAGAGTGTATGAACTTCCTAAGTCAGCAGGCAGTAAAAATGTAGCATATTTCAATTTTCTCTTGAAACAAGGGGAATATTGCGATATATATATATATATATATATATATATATATATATATATATATATATATATATAAAGAGAGATAGAAGGGTGTAGGGTGGAGCAGGTGACAAAAGGGGTGGAAGGAGAAAGTGATAAATAGGGATAGATAGGTAGAGTATGGTAGAGAGGGGGGAGAGATCGGACGAAAGAAAAAGAGAGTGGAAGAGAGCGGAGAGTTGAGTTGAGAGGGCAAAAAGCGGGACAAAGGGAGAGAGAGGGTGTGTTTAAGAGAAAGAAAGAGAGCAAAAGATACTCTTTTCTACCATATTTCTTTTTTTCCCTACACTCAAAAGTATGAATTTCCCTCGTTGACTGACTCGAATACTAGGCCCGCATATTACTAAGGTTAATCTTTTTTTGTTCCTCTCTTTTTATCTTCTATAGGTTTTATCTCTTCTTATCTTCTCCAGCATTTTTCTCTTTTTATCTATTCCCAAATTTCATGCTTTTTTCTGGAAAAGTTCGGAAGAATTTGTCTCTTTTCAAGCGTTCTTTTTGTCTTTGTTAGATCGTTTAATTAAGCTTACCACATTCGGTGTTAGTGTCTGAAACAAACTTATCCTACATGCTTTTGGTAGACAGCAGGTAGTTTCTGTTCAAGTTACTAAATCCTACTTTGGAAGAACTTACTTAACCACCAATGGAAAGCGACAATCATTTGAAGGGGAAAAGGACGATAAATTGGAAGGGAAATGGATATTGGAAAAAGATGAGCCTAAAAGAATCCAATTAACACACTTCTACTACCTTAGGTACCTCAGTATATAGAATTATTATTCTAAACGTATAATGGAACTTTGAAAAGTCTTGCAATAAGAGCCTATGTAAAATATTTATTTACCCCAAGGTCAATCTTTCAATCCTTCTATCGCGCTGAAAAGAAATGCTTTCCAGCCATAATGATTAACTTTCCTCTCCGCCATATCTGCGGTCCTTATGTCTCGCAACTGGTAACTAACTCCATTTCCCCTCTGTACTTATGGACCCGGGACCTATCTTGGATTAACTTATTTTAACTGCATCCCCGCACAGATGAGACAAAATCGCCTCTTAATCCAGACTTTCCTAACACGAATGGGACGTCTCAGATAAGTTTATGGCTGCTGTTATCGGGGGTGGATTGAAGGAAGTCAATAAGAGAGCAACTGAATTAAAACAAATCACTTAAACCCAAAGATAGACGGTTGTAGCAGTGTGTGTGTAAAAAGAATCACATGAGCGCTGAACGGGTGTAAAAGTTTCACACTGACCCAAGTTACTTTACTTTATATTTTGATCTGAAGGTCTCGGACATATATTAATTAATATTTTAGAGATCAGTTTCGGTGTAATGGACTTACCTAGGATAATGGGATGACAGACTATGAGCTGAAACACCAACTAGCGTGCAAGGATCGTTTCGTAGCCCAAGGGATGGCCAACCGTTCCGAGTCAGGTGATTGTGAATATTGAGTGATGTGTTATGTGTGCGAAAGGGAAGGGAGAAGAGACAACAGTTTTGATAGATTGTGTGCGATAAGGTACCTTGGCCGAGCTGTTTGTGCGCATGGCTCAGACTCGACGCACTGCCTGGTTGGCGGCTGCTCCCTGCGAGAGCTGCAATATCTTTTTTCCTTCCACTCTCCTCACTAGAAATCAAACCTTTTGTGCCGTGGTGTGGCAATTCGACGCTTTACACACTCGACTAACTAGAACTTCACGTTTTGAAACCACTCGCTAGTACCTAAACAAGTGCCTAATTTAAAATACTGCGCTCTTTAATATATCTTTGCTTCCCTACGTTATAGGCCACCTTCCTTAAGGCTTGAAACAGGTTAGGAACGGTGAAGTATTCTGACAGGAGCTCCTACCAACCTTCCGTCTCGCTCCTATATCGTTTTCATCTGCCCATCGTATTTAAAGCAATCTCTTGACGTTCAATGTACGCACGCCGTTGTGTGTGTGTGTCGGGGAATCTCCAATTTTTATAGCAAACAACGCTTTTTCCAATCATAAAATGTAGGGATTGACCAATATATATATATATATATATATATATATATATATATATATATATATATATATATAGTACCCGCGAAAAGTATCCAATCACCCTAAAAATTTGTATTTTCAACATAAAAACCATGTTTAATATTGATTAACTTTATATTTGTATTTTGTCATCTTTCCTTAGGATTTGGTGACTTATTGTAGACGCTTTGGCATGGATTTGGTCAAGTTTTGACAAACTTCCAGTAATATTTCGTGGTACCATACCTTTATGATTGCCCCTTTTAAGTTTTCCACTGAGTCACTCTCTGGGCCTTCAACCTATTTTTTTATTATCTGCCATAAATTTTCTATGAGAGTGAGATCAGGGCTATTACCAGGCAAATCCAAAATATTTAATTTATTGTCAGTGAGACATTATGTCACAATTTTAGCCTTGTGACAAAGTGCCCCATCATGCATGAATGTTTCTGACTCATGGATTGTTATTACCATTGGAAATTTCTCCTGTAAAATTGCTAAATACCGTTCGCCATTCATAGTTGTGTTCTTAGGAAGGAAGTATATGCTTCCTCTTCCTTGGAAACTGGAACGAACCTAAATCATCACAATTGGAGGGTGTTTCATTGTTCTTTGGGTGTATTTAGGGTCCATTCTATTTGAGTCAATGTGTCGACGAACATTTTTAGGACAGCTTCTGAATGTTAAAAATGTTAACTCATCGCTGGATAAAACCTTTTTACAAGATGCGAGACGTTAGTTACGCATTTTTTTAATAATGAATGGTTTCTTTGTAGCATAGTAAGATGGTAATCCTACTTCTTTTTGTAGCCGCTCCTGGATAGTTCGTTCAGAAACAACAGATAATAAATTATTCATATTAAATTTTAGTTCTTTCGCAGTTATTGTTGGATTAATTATCCACTACTAAACGTTTCATAAGCATTTCTGTTTGCAAATTTATTTTTATAGTTTTGCAATATCGTTTTTAAGGTACTGGCATAGATAGGCTAACATTGTTTTTAAAACGTGAAACCCATAAATTAACAGTCATTTTCGCTATGTTTAATTCATTAGCTAACTGTTTCTGAGATTTCCAACATTTATAAAGAGCAACAATAACACCTCGACAATCACTTTCGAGTTGTTTCTTAGCACACATTATAAATAAATTCTATTTATATCACTTTCTATAAAAAATCACAAAATAATAACGAAATCGCAAAAAACATGAAATCGGACAAATTTGACACCCCCCACGCGCAATGAACACTATCACAATACTAACTTAAGATTGCATTGGAAAACTGTCATATCAGAGCGTTATATGGAAGCTATCAGATGTCGCTAGAACAAATAGATTATTATTATTATTCTGAGAGCTACCAAAGCCTCCCTACAGTGTGCAAAAACAACTGCTAAATTGATTCCACACAAAATACCAAAATGGTGCTGTCGAGGAATAGGCCAAGGGGTGGTTGGAGTTTTTCCCGACTCTTATATAATATATATATATATATATATATATATATATATATATATATATATATATATATATATATATATATATATATATCCTATTATCCTGAATGCCGAGGGGTCGTCGTACTACTCTGTAGAGGTTTAGTGAGTGGGCAATCTCAGTCCCACTTCCTGGACATATATTTATTACCGCACCGAGGTGAAGCGGAGGTGAAGCGTATCCAATACACCTACCTTGGCCACTTCTCGTGAATAAGAATAACCCCGGTGCGTACACTTTTGATCAAAACTAAGATAATGATCTCCTAAGTGTATTCTCCACTCATTATAAGCCAACCATGGGCAGGTCGGTGGAATAATGAATTTTAAGTAAGCCGAGTGGATTGCTTAATTATTGCGAAGGGATCGTCCAAATTAGTTAAACACACATATACAAAAATAATCTTAAATGTACATGAATTTGAAATAAACACAGCGTATATAAATATAAATAGGATTAATCTTGCACTGAATAAGTAAATCTACAAAAATGTCGTGGGGATTACTTGCAGATTACTCACTGGGATGTTTGCGTCATAATGACACAAGACAGAACGAAGGGAATATTATTATTGAGTTAAACACTGAATTAAGTAAGCACTTCTAACATTAGAGGGTATAGGCTCAGGATAAGAATTCTATTTCACAAAAAACTGGTAAAGTTAGGGGATTGGATAATTCAATTCACAATACCTTTGCGTTCGTAAGTATTTTTGAACCAGGGGAGGGGGGGAGGGGTCAAGATCTTCTTCTGGTGACGATGATCGCACCTAGTCCGTCCGTCCAAGGTTACCGAATGATATACTGATCCTTTGCCGGATCCCGAAGGTGAGCCAAGCGGTGACTCAATCGGTGACTTCTTCCTCGAAGTACCTGTCCGATTATTCGGCTCCTGGAGTGGGTAGCCACAACCGATTACCTAGCTACGTCTAGGGTAATCCGCAGAGGGAGGTCCTGTTTAACCTCAGACTCTGAAGTGGGGTGGGGGAGGGGGCTGCAAGAAGTTTGGCCCCTACAAGTACCGTGACGGCAACAACCAATTCCACGAGAAGTTCTTTCCTTGCAGCGGGCGAACGGGTACTTATGTGGATCGAGTTTCACACAAACTCAACGTAGGTCCAAGGGCTTCTTCCTGATTCCAGGGAGAAGTATTCCTTTTATTTCTTCTACGAGAAAAAATCGAGAGATCAAATCGAATTCTCGTAAAATCTATATCGTCACGCGAAAGACCTTTTTTCATCTTTGGGCTGACGATATTTCTTTCACGCCTTCGAGCCACCTCGCAGTTTACGATGGTGCGAAAAGGGGCGATAGAGAATTGGAGGCTGATTCATTCGGAAATACGGCAGGGACACGTAGCTTGTGTCGGAGTAGTTCTTCGTACACATATGTACGCGGTATTCAGAATTCTACATACTCCTTATACTTCGTTCGGCCCGTGTCCTGAATGGGTTTATTGACTCAGAGTGCTTAGAGCTTGGATACGGAGGGATTGGAATGAACTTTGCCAGCAAGTGACCCAAAGGAAGTTAGATACACTACAATATGAAAATAAAGTTTTAATGAACACTAAACAAGAATATATATATATATATATATATATATATATATATATATATATATATATATATATATATATATATATATATATATACAAATAATGTGCTTTTAGAGATAAATTAATAAGTGAATCTCGGATATCTGACTTGGCTTGAAAATTACTATTTATCATACCAATCCCTATACAATTTTAATGCTGGTAAGCTTCACAGTGAAGTTGGGGAATGTGAAAGGGAAGGGTCACCTTGGAACCTAATGTTCGGGTGCGCTGGTGACTAAAGGTGGCGAGATAAGGGGTGGAGACGATGAGGTAGGTTCTCCAGGGACCAATCTGATCCCACAATTCCGTCATGATTCTGCTGAAAGAAAGCGGTGACGGGAGCTTCTTGTTACAGAGGGCCCCACGCTCGTGAATTCCGAGGAATCTTGGGTGCTTCTATGAGGAGAGGGGGGTGAAGTGACCTATCGACGCGTAGGGTCACGGAGCAAAGCCGAGATGTCGTTTTCTAGCTTAGGGAGCCAGAGTGAGGCTGTTTGTAGCTTCGGCTCTTACACGTGAGTACGAGCTTGGGTCCACACTGACTTGCAGACCAACCGGATAAGGAGCCTCCCTAACTGAGACCAATCTCCTCCCTGAAGATTTGATGCTTCGACGAATTACCACTACACCGATATATAGCAATTCCTGCCCCGCCAGACGTTGTGTAAGCTCTACTATTGATGGTTAAAAGAATTCGTCTTTTATATTCGAAACTCGGGAGAGGTTCTTAGGGGGCCGGAAGTAGATTAGATGGCAAGCTACTCCATTTCGTCCTTATAAACTTCTGGCAACTATCGGAAGCGAAGATCGGCTCCCATTTATCGATAAACAGTCCGAGAAGGAACTCGGCGGTTAGCTGAAATGGCCGGCGGTTTCTTCCGGCTGATGACCACCGGATATTCGGCCGGAAGGCGAAGGGTTGATAAGCGGCCCGCCCGGAAGAGAAGTTGGCAAAACTTGGGAGCATTATGCTATTCTCCTACAGGTATTGAAGAGAGGCAAAGACAACTATGAAAAAAGTGAAGGGCTAATAGTAAACCCAGATGAATAAGAAATATTAGGAGATAAGAAAAATCTACTGTTTCAAGAATGCATTCACACGGGACTGTTGTGATACAACTACACTATACCATAAACTACTCCTATATTATGTGTGTGGAGGGGGGGGAGGTGACTTAATCACCTACTGCAACGCGAACTGTTGAAGGACTGTTCGCAGGGATTAACGACCAACTAGGAGGTCACACTTGAGGTGTTTGGTTTCAAATCCTTAATAATCAAACAGAGTGCATAAATTTTATCTACACAGGGCAAAATAAGAATAATAATAGGTAAGGGGGAATTATTTAAGTTGAAAGAGTCTTTTGATAAATATTATGAGAAGGGATTCTCAAATGGAATTGATTGATTAACCTAACTAGGCTCAGATTAAAAGGGGGAACTTGACAATATTTATAATGAAGGTGGGTTTAGTCTTACCGGTCGATGACTTCGAGGAAGGTCCTTCTTGCGATGAGGCGAGTGCGGAACGATCCGATAAAGCAAGTGAGGTACGATCCGAATAAGGCTAGTGGGGCACGATCCGAACCAACTTTTGGATTAAGATAGCCAAACTTAAAAGATGACGTTGACAGAGAATGTGGGAATTCTCGTAATTCCAAATGAAAGAGGAATCTTCTTTTCCTTAAAGGTAATCGATGAAGATTTTTTCGGTTCGATTAAACGAAGGGAGACTGTTGCGCAAATTCAAAGGCTTGCCGTTCACAGAAGCTACCAATTGATTTAGGTATAATCACGGTTGAAGAAATCTGCTGTCTGACGAACGCTCACTGGACGAGACGATAAGGACGGCCTTGAGGCGCGGGCTGAACTCTTTGAACTACAGAATAGCCCTAATATTTAAAGGCCCGATTCTAAGGGGGAAGGGGAAGTTTGGAGAAAGGAAACACAAGCTCCAGACATTTTAATCCCGAAGTGAAGTCGATTCATCATTTAGCAGCAACGAGCGAGACATAGCGGCTCTTTCACACCTCGTCACCGGGGTATGGGGGGGGGGGCCTTCGAACGTGCTCATAGGTCGAAAATTCGAGAATTTTTGAACAGGAAATGACGTCATTCATAGCGCGATACCATGGCACGTGGTCTCCAATAATGGAGGAGGGGGGGCAGAGATTATTCTTTTACAGGAACTTTAATGAAGAAATATCCCTTGAGTTTACAATCTCGCTGAGTAAAGAATTCCACGTTTCAATTAGCGATGGTATAAAACACCGTGAAAACTGTGTTGTCCTAACATTCATAAAATTCATAGTCAAGTCATTAAGATTAAGAGCAAACCTTGTCACGCGAACTGGATTAAAAGAATCAGGCAGAGCTGCGTGCAACGGGTGCTGAATATTATTAAATACCTTGAAAAAAATGCTAAGGGCACAACCAGACGCCGATGATCCAAATCAAGGGCCACAGCTGGTAAAATAAACTTAATTGAATTCAACGCTATGTCCAACAACTTGAGATAGCAATTAGCACTAGACATCCAAACAAGAGCACAATACTCAAAATGAGGCAGAATTAAGGCAGAAAAAGACTTAATAACTGTAGAGTCACAAACAAAAGTTCTGTAACACTTACGAAGTAATCCAGTCTTCTCTGAAATTGAGGAGGACAGGAAACGAATGTGCTTCTGAAAAGTTAGCTTCGATTCAAGAAATACTCCAAAAAGGCGTAAATCATCTATATCCTCAATAGGTTCATCTGATATGTACAAACTGAGATGAGTTGGATCCAGTGTACGGGATCTACAATGTTAATAGAATGCGTCTTATTAGCATTAAGCTTCATGCCATAAAGTTGACACCCAAACTCCTCCACCGAATTCCCCCTGCTGTTCTCCTACTGATTCTTCATCTCTTTAACACTTTTCTTGCCACAGGGATGGTTCACTTTTCTTTCAAACATGCCTCAATTCGTCGTATCCTTAAAAAACACACCTTAACCCCTCTGAATTATCTAGTTATAGCCCTATCTCATAGCTTCCATTCCTCTCTAGATTCTCGAGGTAGTGGTTTTCTCTCGCCTTAATGACCATATTTCTAACTACAATATCGATGAAATGTACCAATCGGAGTTCAAAGCCAAGCACTTTGCTAAAACCGCTCTTCCCTCATGCTTCAGACGGTTTACGTAGTGCAGCCGATAGGCTTTGTACGTCCCTGATCATCTTCACACGTTCCTTGATCTCTCGGTCACTGCACTTGATTCGTACCGCTCATAACTCTCCTCCTGCACTAATTCGGTCGCGCTTGATAACCTCTCCTCCGAGCCTGCGCCCATTTATTTTGGGATCCCTCAGGGCTCAGTCCTTAATCACCTCATCTTTCACACCTACTTACTTCCTCTTGTCTCCCATCTTTGCGATTTGGGCCTGTCCTTCCACCTCTATGTTGATGACACCCATATATACCTTTCTTTATCCCCTGTGTCCTTGTCTCAATCAATTACCAAGCTCCTTTCAGCCTACACCTCCATAAACGAATGGCTGTCTGCCAACTTTCTCAAACTTAACCATGATAAAACTGAAGCTCTCCTTCTTGGTACCGCTTTGATGGTGTAGAAATTTAAAGCTCTCTTCTCCTCACTTAGCCATGGAGAAACCAATGTCGCCTTCTCTGTTAGGGTCAGTAATCTTGGTATTATATTTGACAAGCAACTCTCGTTTAAATTGCACATCCATCGTATCTGTAAGTCTATCCTCGGCTTCCTCTACAACATTCTTTTCCTGTGTTCGATCCCATTTTGATCGACAAAGCCTTAAGACTTTTATTCATGCCTTCATCACCTCATGATTAGACTACTGCAATTTTCTTCTAGGGAATCTCCCTTCTTCGTAACTTCTCCCACTAACAAATAATTTAAATCTATGCTGCCCGGCTCCTCCTTCGTCACTCCCGGTTCTCTTCTTCGATTCCTATGTTACAGGAGCGTCATTGGTTACTTATTCGCTTCCGTAGCTTCTATAAAGTCCTTATCATCACCTACAAGACCCTAAACCTCGAGACTCCACCTTATCTCTCGTCTGCTCTCTCCCGTCGTCAAACTCTCCGGCCACTCCGGTCTAACCTCGCTCTCATCTTGAACACTCTTCGTTCTGTCCTCTGCTCGATGGGTGACCGTTCCTTCTCAGTTTGTGCCCCTAGACTCTGGAATGCCCTTCCTGCGAAAGTCCGATCCTCTCCCTCTCTTGCTACTTTTAAACGTCTCCTGAAGACTCATCTCTTCAGAATCGCCTTCTTTCCCCTGTAAACTTTCTCTACACCCGCTACACAACCTGTGCTCTGAGAGGGCTAACAGCCCTGAAGGGCGCACTATAAATACCTATTATTATTATTATTATTATTATTGACATGGCATTGGAAATATTTTGCACATTCCTGGATTCGTTTAGATCTGAACCAAACTTCAATGAAATGGCATGAATTTCTGTTTGATTGTAGTGGGCTCTGTGTGTATTTCATATTTCAACACACACTATAAACTCTCAATCAGATTTATGTCAAGGGAATTTCATGGGCATGGAAGCAGCTGAAGTCCATTTTGTACACACCATGCCCTCACTGATTTTGCTATATGACATGGGGCCGAGTCTTGATGGAATATCCAAGGTCTGAGGTCATACCATTCCCTTATTTGAGGCAGTAAACGACCATTAAGGACTTCTATATTTTTGGGGTTCATAGTTTTCTCAACAATGTGCAAGCGACTTTTTCCATGCCCTGAAATGGCTCCCCACACAATGACTTCCGTTGGAAATTTTCCTCAGATATTCAACGATAAATTCTTCTCCAGGCTACCTTCTTACACTCTGCACGCTGTCATATAGCACTGCAACGGTTGATTCGTCAGAAAAAACTACCTGTGATAGTAGAAAATAAAACATAAGTAGTTGAATAGCCATAAAAAGTATTAGAAAAGCGTTTGAATTAAAGAATCATCGAATAAGCTTTATGATTTGAAATGATTGGAACCGTTACAAAAATGCGGCCCTGTTAAAGTTAGTAGGTATTAATGAGTTTTTTTAATTACAGGTAACTGGTTAACTAGATGTGTCATTCTTACCTTTCCTCATTGTTCTGAGGTCAATTCAAAGTAATTCTTTGCACAGAAATAGCGTGCCTTCACCATTGATTCCGTGAGTGGAGGCTTTTTTTTATGATTTCAATCCAGATTGCAAAAACCTGTCATTCACTGTTCTTCGGGCAAGGCTAATTAATACTCTCTGCTGCTAGCTCGATAGAAATCTTCCTGCAAGAGCTTGTTGTATTAATTTTCTATCTGTTCTTGGAGTTGTTTTTCGTTTTCGACCACATTTTCCAACCCTTTTTGAGTTTAAATCTTGACCGTTATCATATTTTTCTTAATAACACTGACTGGTTGAGTTAAAACACCTACTTTTTGAGTTATTTCTTTCTGTTTTAATTTAGTTTCTTTCAGTAAAACGTTTATTTGTCCAATTTTTCGAGCAATCTGTTTACCCATTTTGGTTGAATTAATTTATAGCTTAAAAACTACCACAAACGCAAAATAAAACTATTAAAATAACTAATAAACTATCCGAAACACAGAAAACCACTATTGTTAACAGTCACAAGTTAATATGAACACATTACTGAAAAAATGACAGTCACTAAATAACAGAAAACATCCTATTTGGACTCTTTGGCCGAGATACTAACCAACTCACAAAACTGGCTGTGAATTCATTGAAATGGTCCAATGCAGTGTTGTTCCTTCAGTGGTACCAAATATACTTACAAAGTAACCTGAGGCTTTTAAAAATAAAATTAAATAATTGTTCGGTGTTAGTGCATAAAATCCATTTGCAATCGATGAAATTGGTTTCACTGGCTTTTTTGTAAAAAGGCAAATTTTGGAAAACATCCATAATAATTCCGCCACTACTATATATATATATATATATATATATATATATATATATAGCAGGAATATGAATACATATGCGATGGTTACGAACATTTAATTTTCCGGACGTTTCCGTCCTTAACGATAACCATCATCAGCGAATTCTAAATACAAAGAATTATTTTTATAAGAATAACTAAACACAGCAATAAAAAACATGACAGGAGTAAAAAATGATAACTGAAAGCAAGAAGTTAAAATGAAATATATAATCCTAAGCCGTTGAAAGCAAATGGGTGAAAATCTATTTAATAAGAAATTGATTAATATCGTAAAAAATAACTAAATTAAATAATAATCCAATGAGTTTAAAATATGCATAATAAACATGAATTAATTTCCCATTCAAATACAAAAATTGTAAACTATAGCAATATATATATATATATATATATATATATATATATATATATATATATATATATATATATATATATATATATATATATATATTACCTCAGGTGTTTCTTCTGGTCACATACTTTTCCTTAAATCCGTTTATTAACTCATTTTATGATTTTATGAGACCCAATTACGGAGGAAAACTTCCGCTTCACTCATTTCATTTCCTTTATATTTATAAATCCATCCCTTCATGAGGGTTAATGGATATTAATGACTCTCATAAAGTATTAGGTTGTCAAGAAATTAATGTCGTTATTTTAAACAGAAATTAAAATAATTTCAATATACAAAAATACATTTATTTAGTCAAAGTAGTTTATAGTATTTAATTGAAGAGTGAAAACGTTTCCTGGAGAATTCAGTCGGTTTTGATGAATTATAGGCTGTGATATCCTTTAATACCTTTTATATATCAAAATAAATAGTTATCAGATGGTCCCAGGTCCTGGAACTATAAAGAATGAGAAGGAATTTGCAAACATAAAGCATTAATGGCTTTATTGGGTCACACGTAACTCTTGTTCAAGAAGTTCATCGAAACGTTGCAATTGTTGAACATGTAAGTCCTTAGTAAGTGTTTATTTATTATTGAGGAGTTCATAAGGAATAACTTCTTTCAAATGCGACCAAATACAAAGCCTAGGACTTCTGCTGTTGGATACCACTTGTAGTAGTAGGATAAGCTCTTTGCTTGCGATCACACTATTGTGTTTTACGCTTAATTTTGCAGTAAATAAACTACTTTTCATCTCCCGCAACAATTCTATACTGAAATATCTCACGGTATGTTGAATCAATTGAGATGCAGCCATATTCACATGCTGTACACGTTATCTTTCAGTCAGAAGACAGCCCACGAGGCACATAAACACCATGTTTGTAACCTTAAAAAAAGTCAAAGCAATATTATAGCTTAAAATATCTAGGCAATTTGGAACAATTTAAACAACTCTAAATTTATTATTTTATGTCTTCTAAAAACGACATTAATTAATTGGCACCTAAATATAAATTAAGTCAACAGACAAACTTAACTGGGAATAGAGAAACTCTCAACCCAGAATGGAAGGTGGTTCTATCGATAGATAGCCACCAATATCTTTTAAAAAATATCAATGGATTATTGAATATCAGATGAAATAGAGACATCAAATTTTATGGCAGAAGACAATTTCTTCTTCTCTGGTGATTGAAATTTGATTGTTTATATCTATTTAATTATTTAAGAACACCATTTCAGTACAAAACTTAAAGTTAGGGTGGCAGAGTTGCCATTTATTATTATTGAGGAAAGATAAAAAAAATTTGACAATCAAATGGGCTAAAAACATATGATAAAAGGAGAAAGAAGATAAGATATAAATGAAATATTATACAGAATGAAGCAGAATAATAAAAGGGAGAATTCGGGAGAAAACTAACTTATTAAGTTTTACGCCCCCATAGGGAGTCAGCTAACCTTCCTGTCAGCCCCACAAGGACAGTGAGTATAATGAAATCCGTAGAAACAAGTTGCCATAAAAAGAGAATAAACACGCAGAAAGACACAAATCTACCCCTCGCCCTCGCCAGCTCTTTAAAAGAGAGAATGAGATGTACATAATTCTCTTTAATTTCGCATTCGCCTGTCTGGCGCAATCACTCCAAATTCGCCTGCTGATAATAAAGACTCAAAATTTGCTTGTTCGGGGCAATTACAAAAAAATCGTCTATCTGGGACAATCACACCTAATTTGTATGTCTGAGGCAATCACTCAAATTTCGCGTTAGTGGTTAATCACTATAAACCACATGTTTGGGAAAATCAATCAAAATTTGCCTGTTTGGAGCAATCACTAAATTTCGGCTGTTTATGGCAATGAATCACAACTAGTCTGTTTGGGGCAATCACTCAAAATTCTTCTGCTTGGGGCAACCACTTAAAATTCGCAGGTTTGGGGCAACCGTCCAGATTCACCCGTTTGGGGCACTTACTCAAAAATTCGCCTGTTTGAAGGAATCAATCTAAATTCGCCTGTTTCAGTAATCACTAAATTCGCCTCACTTTCGTCTTACCCTGGATTGATCTGTTCCAGTTTATCTTCCCAGGCTCCACAAAGCTCTACAGATTGCAACCCTCTTAAATCCTCTTTCATCCTTCTTCTTTTTCTTCATTATATTTTTATTTCTTTCATCTCCTCTTCCCTGATTTTCCCCTATCCGTTTGGCTCCCGCAAAGAGGAAGGTTCACGAATAGTTACTAGATTTCTAACACCCCGAATAGTGTCACCTTTTGGTCACCTAGTAGGAGTCTACCATACACAAATCTTTACTTCCCACAACATTATTACTACCAATATAATGAACCTTTGCCCAAACCCTTCTGATGACGATACCTCATTTGCTGTCTCTTTATTAAAATAAATAAATAAATATTCTTTCAATAACCCTCGGCAATTTCTTTTTCTTTTGAATTTTTCAAGTAAATTCCTATCTAAAGCTCAGGAAGGCTCTTCATAAAACCCTATCCCCCAATCTCCCCATCTCTGTCCGCTCTTTGGAGCCTCATTATAACCTTGAAAGCTCCGAGTGTAGAGCAGCCTATCGCCACAATAAATGCATTAATGATATTCAAAGAAGCCACCTTTTATTTATGATTATCCCTTCATTTATTGGAGTGGTTTGAGTGGGTTGGGACGCAGGCCAATATTTCGTCAGACCATCCCTAAAAATATTATTTTGAGCGCTAGGAACGAGTCCTCCGCCCAAACCCTTCCCCAAATGGGACGAACGTCTTATTGACGTAGCCTCATTTTCAAGTGACAAACGACTCCTCATATATTATCTTTTATTGGTATAATTAAATAAAAGGTGTCTTCGGAAGTCCATTCCAAAGGTGGAATTTACAATGCACATTAAAGTAGTTCTTACTCGGTAATGAAATAGAGTTGAAAGTGGCTCACGCGACGGTTTGATTTCACGAAAAGCCGGTTATTGGGTGGACCTATAATAAACCCATTTAAACATGGATATTAAAAGGCGTATAAATACATATCTTTGAAGGTAGTATCAAGGATAATTTTAAAATTTTATTGTTTTACCTGAAATTAACGAGGATATGACGTCATTAGAGACTCATTCAAGGATAGCCATCGGTATAACAGCTGCGACCACACAAACCAGAAATTTTCACACATGTAGCCAGAAGTGTTCTGCATACTCTTCCTCTATTGTCCTTCCTGCCATCATCTATATTTATATTCAATAAACACGACTTTGATACGGAGGTTTATTTTCTTTTCCAGGCGGCCATCTACCTCTTTGCTTCTCAGTGTTGTCACTTACAGATCGCCAACGGCATTAAGGTCAACTTACAGTGGCAGAGACACTAAATAGTTGTTTAAGAGAAAAAGTATGGGAGAAATGAAACGGCATACAGATGAACAAATGGGGGTGAATTAAAGATTAGGGGAGTGGGAAAATTCTTTTTAACTTATTTGAAAAAAATAGATGTAAGAAAAGAACAGAAAGATTGAGAACAAGTTAAGATGTGCATAAATTACAATAGGAAAGCTCATCATGCTTAAAAATGGGGAAGGAGGTTATAGTTTAAGCCTTCCTTGGGGAAAGCGAGTTCAGAGGCAAAGATTAATGGAATTATCGATTCAAATGCCACCGAAAGTTGATATGAAGTAGCAAAAGCTTCCTCTCCACTTGCATCTTATATCACCTTGTGCATGCGGTTATTAAAGCAATGAAGAACCACCTTTACACTGAATCGGGCACGTTCTTTATCCACGCCAAGCCAGTGACTGTATCCAATAGTCCAATCTAACAGCCTTTAAAAGAACTGTATTATTTGGGTAGTTTAGCCTTCATTTTCGCCCTCTTGCAGTACGCGGGATCGTTTTCACCCACCCGTAGGGTGCACGCCATATCTTACAATGGTAAGGAAAGCTGCACTCTACGCACTGATAGTATAATAACCGCATAACATCACTACCTATATTGTAGTTTACCTTGACACTCTAAGTATCTATAACCCATTGACTCAGTCAACATATCACAGAGAATTATTGTATTGATCATACACTAAAGAAAAAAACAACAACTGAAATGCAAGAGATTATAGACCATTGTTCTAGCGACTTCTTCAAATCAACCTTTCCACCATTCTTTTACACCCCCCTACCTTCGAGTCTTTTTTCACTCACCCTACCTATTTTTGATCTGTTTGGATTCGGAGTTAATCGTGGCTGCTAAATTTTTCAAAGGTTTGAGAAAGTCTTATTATAGACAAACCTGACCACCCTAATAAAAACATTAGCGCGCATTCCTCAACAGGGCAACCCGTTTCCAATGGTTAATTCACAGGTATAGTGAAGATGGCTAATTCACAGCTATAGTAACAATGGTTATTTCACAGCTATGGTGACAATGGCGGAAAAACAAAAAAGTCACGAATTAAAACTACCACAGAAGAGCTAAGGAGCAAATCCTCTCTGTGAACTCATATAACTGGAATTGAGTATAAAGGCCCCTCGGCATAAAGAAATTAACCCAATACGTTGTTATATCTGATATTTTTCTTAAATTGCTTTCAGACATAAAATTTTATCCATATCTTATTCTCACATTGCCCTATTTGGGAAGATTCCCGCTTGGCGCTAGCACCTAATAAACCACATCACTTTTCCTGATTTTGCAATTTTATCTATGAAGCTCAATTGAAGAAAACAACCAAGATATGTCATCGTTTAGTTTCGCGTAAAAAATTAGAAAGAAAAGCTCTCGTAACAGGATTGATCTGCTTTTATTGAGGTCCGGAGAGTTGGGCGTCTTCACACGACACAGGGCTTAGAAGTATCCATTTATGGCTTATGTTGCTTTGAACAAACATACATTTTCCATTACCCTTTCCTCACCACTTCGCTTACAGACACTTTCAGACATTTATGACTAACAACGCTTTCATTGGTTTCCCTTTTACAATCACAATGCTTCCAGTAGTTACTGGCATGGGTATGTGGCAAGCGGATCTTGGCTCATGGAAAAATTGGTTAGATTTTAGTGCAGATCCAGATCCGGATGCGTTTTCTGGATGATATATTCATTTTCTTTAACATTGCGGAATAGAAAGTTATGTGGCATTTGGTGCAGGTTTACGCCATATGAGTGCTTTCTAGTTGTGTAGGAACAAATGCTTGATAGACGCGGCTTTCCAGGCCAGCATGCCATATCCGAGCATAGAGTTAAAAGGGGACTATGCCCGGATATGCGCCCTTGAGCCAAGATTCGCCTCTACCTAAAATTCCATTGAAATCAGTCGATTACCTTAATAGGCATCTTGTACACAAACAAAAAGAAAAGCGTACACCGGTGATCATATATACGTCCGCCAAAACTTTTGGCAAACGTAAATAATGGGCGTTGATGTGCGGCAATCCCAATTTTCGAAAAAGTGGTGAATAATAATAACATAAAATACAGGGTGCTATATAGCAGTCTTCGTCATAGCATTTTCCCTTTGTTTTTTATTTTTATTCCGTTTAATTTATTTTTCCGCTCACTATTTATTTTCTTTCCTAAGTTACCCAAACTATCCTCGTTGGTTGCACCATTCATCCCATCATCAAAATTCTCAAGCACGTTATCATAAAATGGTACAAAAGTCGACCAAGAGATGGTACCAGTCTCTCTTGGATCACTGATTCTGAAGGGGTGCATCTCTTCCACGTTTCACTTGTAGCAGCGGCATTGCTCTTGCCATACGATCCATCCCTTTTTCTTACACAACAAATCTAAGTTCACAAGCAAAGTTTATACGTCACTGCACATACAATTGTGCTTGATGATGGGGTAAGTTGAAGGTGTGGCTAATGCAAGAAGGACTCCCAATGCATGAGCTCCAAAAAGTACATTACTTTGGCCTTGGGTGAAGTAAAAACCACACCAGTGTAGAGCAGAAGGTTATGAAAATTTGAGCTCCCATTCCTTCATTGAAGAAAAAACAAACTTCTTTAATGACGGGAAAGAATAGAATATCGCTAAAAAAAATTCAGCCATAAAAAAAGGCTCTGAGAGAGATAAAAATGGAACTGTGGAGGGTCATTTAATAACACAGGCTTCGGTAATTATAGGCAGTAGGCCAAAGAGAGAATGGAAAAGGCAGAGAGGAGGCAAACGGAAGAGACTGGAGGGTTTCAGGATTGAAAATGATCCTAAGATTGTGAATATCTTGGAACCCATCGAATTATCCCAAATGCCAGACCAAAGATAAACTCCCCTTCAAAAATAATGATGAGAAAATGTATGAAAATGATCAACGGGAAATAAATTCACGGAATAATTAACGAAAACTATTTGATGTCATCCTTTAAGTTTAGGTTATATAAGAAAGTGATAGTATATATATATTTATATATATATATATATATATATATATATATATATATATATATATATATATATATATATATCCTAGAAATTCAATGATATTGATAGGAGTGAAAAACTTTGATTGTAACAGTATTTTTCGTCCCTAATCTTTCCTCTTAAGTTGTTTATTTGCACCCACCTCACTCGGAATCTTTCCTTCTCTTTCCATACCATAGTCTCACTCCAATGCGCCAAAGTTGGATGATGACCAATCCTAACTCAAACTTTTTTTACAGTAGATAAAAAATGGCGATGAAAAATAGTAACTAATAAACTTGCAATCTACTTTATCAAAGTTTTTCCTGCCTCGCCTTTACTTTGCCGTTTCATAGAGCTTTTTTTTCCATAATCCTTCTGGTAGCCTAGTGAGGATCAGTAGATCTGGTGCTACCAGACTTTCGATGTAATCTCGATGTAATGCACCAAAGTTGACCCCGGCATAATCTCCTGCATATTTCTTGCACATCCACACTCAAACCCTTACACATCACTAATGTTTCATCTGTACCAGTATCCTTTACAATTAATCTTCTATACTTAAAACTTCGCAGTTCAAGGGGACATCACGGGGTTGGTTTACCTTTAAACCGTCTCATCTTCCACACCGCTTCAAAAGGTAGAATCAACATTTTCAAAACCTTTTCACTTTCAGCTACAAACACTAAGTCATCAACATATAACAATATAGTCAGAACCCTTCACTCACCATTCCCCATCAATCTCGCACCACTTTCTATTATTGCCATATCTACTTGAATCAGTTTTCTATCCATAATTATATTAAAGATCCATGACAATATCACACAAACTTGTCTACACCCTAGTGTGTCAAACTACTCACTCCGGTTAAATTTCACCCTAAAACATCTCCTAATTTCAATATACATAAATACTATTCCAACCATTTAATAGTTTAAAACTCATTCTATGCACTTTTCTCACTACAATACACGAACATATGCTTTCTATAGATCCATGAAGATGGTAAACTTTACACTTACCCCTTGTATTATCATCTACCTGCTTGAGTGAAAATACTTGATCACATCCCAACGAGACATTTTCCAATTTTCATTATATTTTTTTGGTACTTCAATAAAGGGAGAAAAAGTCTTCATTGAATTTTTTTTTAATGGGACAGAAGTGACTGGTAAGGAAAAAAATATTTCATATAACTCCTCTGAGAATGATTACAGAAATAATTGATAGTGGTCTAATGGTTGTAGCCAAGTATCTTTAAAACCTCTTTATTTTGCTTTCTACCTGTATTATTTTGACGATCAAAAAGATTTAGCAACAAATACTTCTTCAACAGATCATCAACAATAATTAAAGCATTTTTTAGCGTTTTATTTCTTTTGAGCTCTTGCTTTGCTATCACTACACACGAAAACACTATCTAGCCAAACAAAATACTCCTTATAAGCGAATCCGTGAATTTTTCTCAAAACGCTTTCATTAATGGTTCTTCGCTATTCGAAAAAGTCAACAAGTATCACACCTTCGCCAACTCAAAAGACAATGATCGTTACTTTTTCACTTGATCATTCAGACTTTACTTTGAGGGGTTCTCTTCCAACTCCTTGTCTTCCAGATCATAATGGTAAATCCAAGACTCATCCCCGGTTAGTGTTCCTTGCCCCAAATCCTCGGAATCTTTATCTTACTTGTTCAAATTGTGCAGTGAAAGAGTAGCTTTCTTCTTCAGCTGATCTATGCTCAACAATATTGACAACCATCGGTCAAAAACCTTATCGACCTTCGGTACGCAGGTCAAGATGGAATAAACTAAACCTGCCGATATATTTAATGTGTTTGCTATAATTTTTTTTTATAATCGATGGCCATTTTCAATTAGTGCTCGTAGACGATTGATGTTTTCTTCCCTTACTGTTGTTGATAGCCTGCCTATGTGAATGTCGTCTTCAACCTCCTTTCTTCCATCCACAAAACGATATATCAATTTATAAACAGTAGGCTTTTGGAGGAAGGGAGGCACTATCTACCTAAACGTTCATTAATGCATCAATAATCACACTCTTGCTCCAACCAAGCTTGACCAGGAATTTGATGTTTGTCCTTGCTTCAATTTTGCCATAATCCATGATATTACTGCCTGGTACAAATTTAAATTGCTGCCATGTCATTCAAAATGAAGCAAAGTAATTTTTGTATACTTGACTAATACCACCAAATAGGCAGAAGTTTAAATCAGTGTAATTAGGATAGAATTGTGAGTGAATATCTTATATTCTTGTAATATTCGTCTTCTACTAACCTTATAAAGACACTTCTTACCATAGTTTCTTGATTAATATGGCTGGCCAGAAAGTTCTGACTCACTTAGGAAGCAGAAAGAAAAACACAGAATTTTATTGAGCAACACCAACATTAGGTTAGGTTAGCCTTATTCATTCAACTACATTAGGTTAGGTTAGCCTTACTCATTCGAATATATTTGTTTAAGTTCGCCTTACTCCTTCAACTGCATTTATTTAGGTTAGCCTTACTCATTCGACTACATTAGGTTAGGTTAACTTTACTCATTCGACTACTAGACTCCGTACGCCGCCTTTGTTTGTTGCTCCTCCGCAGTTTATTTCTCTTCGTGTAAGTCCCAAATGACTGAATGAGTTTGGGCGAAAGTGGAATTAGAGTTTCGATTCGCTACTGTTATAAGCAAAAGCTTTCTACAAGAGTTTTTGTGAAGGAAGTTTACAATACTGAAGGAGAATGCACATTCAGTCAGGCGAATGTCTCGAGGTAGCACAGACGTTTCAACTCCGGGGATCTTACACTCGATGATAAACCACGTTCTGGTATCTAAGTGAGTCAGGACTTTCTGGCCAACCTAATATATTGAGTGAAAAATAATATTAGCAACTTTAACTATTTTTATTCCATTTAGCATAAGGAAATAATTGCATTGGTCATCTATCATTTGTAAATAAACTCAACACGATGTAAATACAAGGGTTGACAAGGGATGAATTACATGCTTGTATTTTTTAACATCTTGGTATTAGCTAAAGAACACAAATCCCCATTCTACATTTAAATGACTAAACCTCGTCTAGCCAGAGGTTCAGCCTACCATGCTTGTGTAGGGCATTTACAGGCCTAAGTTAAACTAATCACGAGGGCAGTCATTAAAAGTACGTGAAAAATTCCTATTGAATATACCACAAAATCAGCAACCTGTTTACAATCATTGTCAATACACTTATAAAGAAAATAGATTTCAAGTAGGCACTATCAAAATGCTGAGTTTCACACACGCACACATGTATGCAACATGGACCAATGTAAAACCAGTTGTGCGTTTGCAGGGTTTGTGTTTTAGGTAATTTGATTTAATTCTCCATTTATGAGTCATTTATAAAAGTTTTATATGGATATTAAATTTATAATCAAAGAGTCCTTTGCTTAATAGATATTAACAATTTTTACACTCGCTAACTACTTAAAATATTTTAAAATCAATTTGAATTGAAGCCTCATTTCTAAGTTTTATTTAACTCTAAATCTCCTATTCAAAGCCAAAACTAACAAAGTGCTAAATCTACCATTAGCATTAAGCTCTCTTAATATTGCATAAAATATTGTTTATTTATTTGAATAATAGGTCTGAAAATGACCGTATTGTGCTCGAAACCCTGCCAAGAAATAAAAAAGATGAGGCCAACTTGCCTTGGGATTTCCGCTAAACATTAAATTTTCTCTTTCTAGAAGCTGTCCTAATCGATATATATATATATATATATATATATATATATATATATATATATATATATATATTAATATAGTTGGGTAGTAGTCTTTCCTGAATGCAAATTTTGTTGAAGACAATTGTGTATTTGGCCTTAATTAATTTCCTTTGGCAACTTTCTTTTCTTCTATCTTTTTTATTCCATCTTGTAGATGGTGGATCACTTGTCCAGTGTTCATCTCTTTTTTAAATGAATGTGTTTGGTAAAAACCAAACTAAATTGCTAAGATTTCGATCTTATTCGATCATCTTAAAAAAAAGATGAATACTGGACAAGTAATCCACCATCTACAAGATGGAATAAAAAATAATATATATATAAATATATATATATATATATATATATATATATATATATATATATATATATATATATATATATATATATATATATATATATATAGATATGTGTGTACACGTTGAAAATGGCTGTGTATCCATCACTTCTCGTTGTTCGAGCCCAATATTTAAAGCTCTCCAAAAGCCCACAAAAGTTATCTCCAAAGAAATGAAGATGGATAAACCAAACCGTTATAATTTTATTTAGAAACATAAGATTATTTCCCAATTCGCCATATTATTATTTTTGTGTTTGAACACCATGTCCTCGGACCGTTACAAATATTCTACATTGTAAAATAGTTTCGGTTGTATATTTGTTAATTTATTCAATAATTATTTTGTCACTAGATCTTTAAATTCCTTTTATCTGTGTGCTTAATTTGGAACACAATTATTTTACATCGGGAATCGAGATTCTGTGTGTTTCATCTGTTCTCTTTCAGAGGACTGGATGATAGCGTATATTCCTAGGATCTAGTCATGTGTCTTAGTATAAACGTATGAGGGAGAATTGCCTTGGATTGCATGAACGATTTAAAATAGTAAATACACTTGCTACATACTCGTATCTTATGAGCGCATTATAATAAGAAAGGCAAATGCTACGGATGTCAAGAACAATCAATATAAAATATGAATTACGCTTTCCAAGGATCTTCTTCATGATCGCATTATGTTTAGAACAACAATTGCAATGAACTTCATGACCGTATTAAGATAGCAAATAAAATTTCCTCGAACCTCATGAATGCATTATGATAACAAGGACAATTGACACGGATTTCATAAACACATAATGATAAGAAGGTTAATTGCAACGTATTATAAGAACAAAAGATAAAAGAAAGAGTATGCAAAAAGGCTAATCAATAGTCTATACGAGACAGCTCCTATTCCCATCACACATTTCATTCCCAACTAGCATTCCCATTCCTAAATCTATCCAATCCAATCTTAAAACATCGCAGGGAAAACGCTTCTGTTACATGAGAAGTGAGGCTATTCCATTCATCTATCACTCGCTTTGTAAGCCAATTAAATTCTGTTTGCCATTTATCTAGCCATTGAGATAGGAAAAAAAATTACCATGCATATTATGAACATATGATAATCAGAACAATTACCACGGAACAGATGAACGCACAAAGATAGGAAGATAGAAAGGACAATTTCCACCGAAATCATGAATGCATTATATTAGTAAAGAATCTTGCCACGGAACTCATGAACACATTATGTTAAGCATAAGAATTGACACCTAGCGCATCATGATTAGAACGACAATTGCCTTGGATCTCATAAACCCATTATGATAGTAAAGACAATTGCCACGAATCTTATGAACTCATTATGCTAAGAAGGCCATGTGCCACGTATTTCATAAACGCGTTATGATAAAAAAGTCACTTGCCACTAATATCATTAACCGATTATGATAGGAAAGACAATTGCCTCAGATCGCATGAACATATTATGATAGGTAGGACAATTGCCTTTGATCATATAAACACACACTGGTAATAGAATAAGAAAGAAAATTGCTGCAGAAATCATCAAACCATTATGGTACGAAGGGCAATTTCCACGCAACACATGAAAGTATTACCGTAGCCAACACCAACTTTATTGTTAAATGTTTTATAGTTGATTTAGAACAAATTTGATGCGCTGAATCCAAAAATTACAATGGTTTGCTCAATCAGGTCAGCTTCTTTATTTATTGCAACACGATGCTTTTTGCGCGTTTTTTACATTGAAAGATTAGCATTAATTTTTGATTGTTGCCTGATAGTTAGTAATGGACAATTCCTTTAATATCCCACCATACACTCAACATGATCTTTTTTTGATGTATTCCTCCTCATAGTTGTTACAAAATTCTTGTTTCCTCGACTGATCCACGAATGGTGTCGCTTAACGTTATGAAAAGGACCCAGTTCTCATTATTAGTAACGGGACTTTCTAAAAATAGTGCTTGAAAGTGTCGTGTAAGCACTGATTCACAGCATGATACATGGTGTTAGTAAATGGCCGTGGACAGTTCGTGCGGGATCAATTTTCCAATCACTGGAACATTTATAATCATATTAAATTGGCGTAGGATAGGCTTATGGGTTAGGTTAAATTGTTTTGCGAGCTCCCTAGAAGTCGTAGGAGGATTTTCTGTGGTAAACAGCTTTCAATTCTTTGGAAACAAGTTCTTTATGAACGCACTAATCGACAGTCTTTTAGACAGAAATCCTCACTTTGCTCTCAATTGATTTTGCCGCTGTACTTGCATTGACACCTTTATGAAACTCATTGAGTAGGACATGTCTAAGGTGATCCTTAGATGCAAGGATATAGACCCGGGTAAATCCCGAAGAAGAATATTAACAATATTTTTATAATCTGAAAGAAAAAGGTATAAATTACTCATAAACTATAACAAGAGGAACTACTTTAATAAATACTATTTAAACTTTACTTTAGAAAATCGCGCATTACTTTCCTTACAGCCTGATATATCTATATATATATATATATATATATATATAGATTCACAACCATAAGCTAACGCGTTTTAAATTAAGGAGCTAAATGTATAATTAATTATTGTCGTATATTATACTCTCAGCAATATAATAATATAATATATGATATCTTTTTCCCAGGTTTCTTTCTTATTGTAATACTTGGGTTAAAAAGAGCTTGTGATAATGTCCAATAAATAAAAAACTGAAAGAACACATAAGCATTTCCAGGCCTGGCACTGAATATAAATTAGGCGCAGAGTTATATTCAACCAACTGATGCGCCGTTCATGCGCTTACATACCGTGTGGCCCTCTTCCTGGCCGGTGAACATACATGTTCTTTTTATTCATAATATATAAATTTATGTACGACTTTTTTTTGTTCTCAAATAATTAAAACATAACATTTATTATAAATGTGACGCGGGGCTTGAAGTAGTCCGAGAGATGAGTCTTGGATCTGTTGCAGGGGTGATTATTTAGGTTTTCAGGAACCTTAAAAGGATCTACCTTGGAAGAAATTCCTTTCCAGCTCAATTCACTCTTTTACGTAAATTATATCAATCTTTGGCAGGTTGACTCATAAAGATTAGGATTAAACGTTATTTTATTTTCTCTATTTAAAATTTTGTTCGTGAATAAAATCTGATGCGTTAAGGGACCCGAAATAGGGACCGGCTCAATTTATGTAAGAGGAGTAGGTCCATTTGATTCAATTTCGGATTCTCTGCGAAATACAAAGCCGATAATTGTAGCTTTGCACAAAGGGTGATAAGGTGCTGTATGATACCTACTAGCAGACAGACAAACATACATACAGAGAAACCTACATATATACATAGAAATAAATTAATGGAAAAATATTTTGTTGGCTACAAAATAAAATGGTAAAGATGGGGAAGTTAAAATGTGTAGAAGATAAATAGCCACATATCTCCCTTAACCTCCTAATGTCAGCTTAGGCATTCTGGCCTATTCTCCAACTGTATTAAGAGACACTTGTAAACTTATTTAATCCAACGTAGGGGTGTTTGCTCCAAGAAATAGTGAAGGTTGAAGCAACCATGTAATGAGGTGGTGTTCATTCTGGACAGGGCAAAAGTAGAGTCCGATGGGGAAAGGAGGGAAGAAGGATGGAATAAGGACGAAAAAAGGAGGACTTTGAGCAACAGAGCTAGTGAATATTTAATTCTGGGGCCAAGAAGGTGTTTAAAATATCCCATTAAAGTTCGTATTTAGGGTAGCGACGCTCAAATGTACGAATAATTTTGCCTTCGCCTTGGTAATAGAGGGCAAGACGAACGCATCTTCGAACATTTAGCGTTGCCTGGGCACTGCTATGGCACTTTTTGTACCTGGTGGTGCTTTCAGGAGCGTAGATGCTGAAGGAGGAGAGGAAGAAGATGGTGAATACATGCGGGATGAAATATGATTGCAGGTGTTTTATCATTGCCCTCAGGAAGCTGAGGTCAATGAGCTCTCAACACAGAGTTCCAGGAACAGGCGGATACCGATGAAGGTGAGAGTGGCCGATGAGTTGGGGTTCTTCAGGGTTTGGTTGTTCTTGCGACCCACCCAAGATTTTCTTCTTATCTTCCACTTCCATCATTCTGAATTGCTGTCGTTTGGACAAAACGAAAAATCAATCGTTAAAGGAAAACAAATTTCGCACAAGACTAAATACACATGTACTCATATCCACCCATCAATCTTCCATTCATTCGCCCATATCTGAACACTTACGCACATATATAGATAGACCCGAATGCACGCCTAGATACACACCTTGAAAATGAAATTCAACCTGTATTTGTGAAAATGCATTGAAATGTGTATGGTTGGAAAGGAAGTGCGTAAGGTGAGCTGGAGCGAAGAAGCCGTCATGAAAATATTATTGTAAGGATGGTTATTCGTGCGAAGGAAATCTGGCGTCGGTGCGTCCGTTTGGCGACAAAAGGAGCCAGATCCGGCGTCGATAACGCTGTGATAAGCGACTCTGTGCGTTACGGCAGCGCCCAGGACACTCAGGTAATCCAAACTATCTACCTATGCACTCGTAGACCTCGATCTTATCTTAGTGAGGATTTGATGGCGGACGAAGAGTAGGCAGCTCCAAGCTCAGAGGCCCTGGGGCCCTAGGGTCGAACCATGTGGGGACCTTTGCCGCTCGGTACCTGCCGCTTCGATGAAGCTACAGGAAATAATTACTGACGTAGACAGTTTTTGACAGAGTCACTGGACGTCTTTGTAGAGCGTTGACAGACGGTCGCATCTGATAAAGAAAATTGCCTGTGTAATGTCTTCGCATTTGGAAATATTCGCCGACAATGAATCGGACAAACGGGAATTGTTTGAGGCACAAAAGAACGGTTTGGCCCCAAAGTACCGTCACAGACGCCCCTCGCTTATTTCTTGAGATGTCTTCGAGAACTGGCTAATGTGAGATCAACTTACATTCATAAATAAATATCGCGGTCAATATATATATATATATATATATATATATATATATATATATGTGTGTGTGTCTAATTACATATACACCTTAAAATAAATAAAAAAATATGTTATATAGTTAATTGCGCCGCCCAACCATTACAATCGTGGACAAGGTTTCCAGACCAGATAATGAAACTCGCATAAAGATTAGAATGAGAGTCGATCGCAAAATCCGGGAAAAGAGAGAGGGAATACTGTGTTTTTCCACCAACCAGCGACCAGGGAACCCTTCTTTTCGTGTCCGATCTCGCGCGGCAGCCAGGAGTAATATCCAGTGCTTTATGCCCCGTGTTAGCGAGAGTTCCATATTTCCTAAAATATATGATAAAAGTAACGGCCAAATAATGAGAATAGAATTAAAGATATAGAATAATTATCTCTAAGATAATCGGAGCCGATGTAAGAACTAGAGTGGTTCTAGGAATCGGAATTGGATCTAGTCGAGGTGGAACAACCCTCTCAAATTAATTTAACTTAAATCCCATTGCGTCTGGTTTGTTGCGAGATGGACTCTTGGCGCGGGTAAACTTTACAAAGGTTTCCTGCGCTGTTGCAACCCGTGGTTTGGGTCCCAAGTTAATCTGTAGGGTCCTGGAGGAGATAAGTATCGAACATTGGGAATTGGTAGTAATTATGGGTGGTAAAAATCATAATAAAGCAATAACAACTTTAATGAATAACTCGAAAGTGCTTAGTCCTAAGAATAAAATACTATCAGGATGTATTGTTAAACCTCAATTCACTGAAAGGAAGATGAAATGAAGATAGTAAAAGAGAAGATTTTTTATTTCAAGCGAAATGAAGGGAGAAATATTAATTCGTGTTAGAGACAGAATGGATCATTATGGATTCCTCTTCCAAATTACACGGACCCACAAGATGGAAGAGATCAAATTAAACCAAATATGAAATAGATTATATTTA
Organism: Ceratothoa steindachneri; assembly: GCA_963969495.1. Taxonomy (NCBI): domain Eukaryota; kingdom Metazoa; phylum Arthropoda; class Malacostraca; order Isopoda; family Cymothoidae; genus Ceratothoa; species Ceratothoa steindachneri. Next base: position 82,445,755 of record OZ018326.1, read on the forward strand.
AAGGCTACCATCTAGCGTCTGCTACCAAAGGTATGTCATTGTAATTACTTGTAGCCTATTACTAGGATACATAAAAAAGAAAGACCAAATGGAAGTAAAGCAAAACAAATAGAGCACACACAAACCAATCAAAAACGAAACGTAAACAACAGCAACAACAACAAGGACGCACGCTCTGGCGTCGGGGGTAGGCTCGCCTCTCCCCGGCGTCGGAGGATGTGACAAACACCAAACAGGATCAAATAAAGTAGAGGAGGCCAGCTTTCTCCATGAAGTCAAAGGTTTACAAATCTGTGTGCACGAACTCGTCCCGATACTCCATCGGGAAAGATAATATTAAATGTGCGCCATATTAGATTTAAGCGCAAATCTAGTGGATAAATACTAGGCAGAAACAAAATATGTCTATAGAAGAGAGAAGGTGGTGAATAAGAAAAAGAATAATTATAATAAAAGTTTGACTAGCAAAACGAAATGAATGTTTCTCCGATTATTTATAGTAGCAAACAAGTTTAAGGACGTTGAACCAGAAAATGCGCCGATAATCGTTGGAGAAATGTAATATTTATGGGAAATCATTTTGTTTTTGTATGCACATAATGAACAATAATATCGATATAAGTTCATCTTAAAGTAAAACATTTTATGATATTAATCGAAGAAATATATGAAAACTACCTATTAAAAAAGATTCAATAAACTAACATATAAAATGAATCTAGCGCCAACTAATTAAAATATGAAACTAGAGCTAACATGTGTTAGGTATCAATTTACGTCAATGAATAAAAAACAAAATACTTGTAGAATCCTTAAATGAAATTTTATTAAAGCCTACCAGCAATATTTTTAAGAACTTTATGTCCACAAATGGGTACCAAGCACTACATCTCAACAACTTTGATTGTCTGTAAGACAATCAAAGTTTGCATCTATTCAGGAGCATGGGAAATGTCAATACAAGAGGAAAAGATTGTGTTGCAATCTTTTTAAGACTTGAGGGGTCAAAATATTTTGTAAACCTACTAGCTATTTTGTTTATAACTATTTTAAAGACACAATTGTATTGCTAACACCTAATATATATATATATATATATATATATATATATATATATATATATATATATATATATATATATATATATATATATATATATATATATATATATATATATATATATATAGATATATATTTTCAAAAAATAGAGCAAAGTGATAATTGAATTATTCAAGGTTATTTATTTTCCTATTAGAAACAAGGATTTTACATAAATTTATAACAAAGAAACAAACTGAATCACTTCCATGCATTTAACTTCCTTTGGTTGCTCAATCCTGAAGATATATTTACGATTGTGCATTAAGATGACAAGGGAGTTTAAATTAATGTGATATCATTTATCTGCTTTTCTTTGTCGAGTAAAATTTCTAGAAATATATTTCTCTAATTAATATGTTAAATTGAAAGATATCTTAGTGCTTTGTTCTCTTCCACGCATATGAGAGAATCCTATTCTCTCTATTGCTCAGCCTTTTCTTCGCCAAATGCTTTCTTGGTCTCAATTAATTAAATCTACTCTTTTCTAAGAATCATATTTTGTCATGATTTAAAAAAACAATTGAACCAGCTTAATTTAATTGAATTTTTGGATAATCACTTTAACTTTAGTGCACTAAGTTATGGTGTTTAAAATTATTTTACTTCTTGAATAATGTGGTATTTAAGTCAATTTCGTGAGAATGCTATTTCAAAACTTAAAATCGTCTATTTTTTTTTAACATTGAATATTTTTGATGGCTTACTATAAAGAATATTCAATTAACAAGTGATTTACACAAAACCAAAATTTTGCTGCATCCACTTTGGAAGAACAGACGACGTTGTGCGCCATTATCTCGATTAATTCTCTGAGCGTTGCTTGATTAAGCTGGGATCATCAACAGACAGGAAATTGGGACGGTCGGATGTTGAAGATGTTTTCTCCATGAATAATTACAGCTTCAAAATGGTTTATGTATTGCTGTTCTCAGGAAAAGGTAGAAGCAGAGGTTGAGAGAAAGAGAGATAATTTTGACTAAATTACTGAGAAAAAATGGATTAGAAAGAGAAGAAAACTTGCATGATTCACTCAACCGAAAATAAAATAAATTAATAGAAGTAAGGGAATTGTGAAAAAGATTAATAACGGAGATAAGGGCGATTGAAAATGTTTCTACTCTTAAATTTTTAGATTGTGAAGGTGTATTGGGAGACTAAAACACACAGATAGTCAAAAGTAAGAAATGGAAAAACGTGTAGTGTAGATAAAAAAATGACTCGTAATTAAAGGTTAGAGAGAAAGCAAATAATATACATAAGAGAATCACAAGTAAGAAAATCTGGTTTTTAATGTTCCTTGACCAAGAGGCTCTTTGTACTAAAGATCTGAAACTCTAAGACGCACTTTTAAACCTCCTCCCTGGGAAATGAGAATATTATTCAGGTACGACAATTACCGCTCGAAGTTCAATTATATATTACCTTAAGGTTAGAAAGTTCTTGTGACAAGAGAAACGGCATATCTTGTTCATCCGGTGATGAAATTGTTTTTTCTTTTTATCGGAAGAAAAATAGCTCAAGTTAACTGTAGTTTCCGAGCTCATAAATCTCTAATAATTTTTTATAAATGGGTTCAGTATGTCGAAAAATTCGAAAAGAATTAAAAGGAGCACCACAATTAAATTAGGATTTGAGCTAAGATCATCTCTCATAAAGTTTCTCGTTAAGGCCTTGACTTTATTATTATGATAGACATTTGGCTTATGAGTGATATTTTGATAGAAAGAAGAGGGATATTTTAAATGGTTGTATATCTAGTTGAAGCCTTGTTAAAAGAGGGGTTGGATTGCCATGACTGTGACTGGATTAATGTATAGCAGACAAGTAGAATTGGTAGTGTATTATGGATTGATATTCAAAAGGTTGGAAATTTTGAAAAGGATTTGAAGCTTCAGGGGACCTTGCTAGATCTTTATGTTTGTGTTGTTTTTTTTTTGGGGGGGGGGGATTTAGTGTTTTTGCTAATTTGGTTTTCTATTTTCTCCTGAAAATATTACGGTAACTTACATAATGTGTCCTTGGGGCAGGCGCCAAAAGCGCGCTAAAAAAAAGAAGCTAGATATTTGTCTTAGGCTAAAGAGTAACGATGGACCACAACATTAAATACTACAGCTTTTATTTGTTTAATGGATCGGGTAGTTATAATTATATTTGCGAAGAGATTTACTATGGGAGGACTTGGTTCTGCTGATTTCGTAACAACCAGGTCTTGCATTGGCAAGACCTCGTGAGAACTTTGTTTAGCCAATTCTCTCATAGGGATTCGGGTGAGGAGGGCATTAGTTTATGATTTGTGCTGGCATGCATTGAGAAAGAAGTTTTTCTAAACAGATATTAAGCATATGTTATTGAGGTTATTGAAATTTCACGTGATAACTGTTTCGGATATAGCGGATCCAACTGTTGCCACAACATCTGTGTAATCGCGAGCGTTGAGAGAAATATTATTTTCAAGAACATTCGATTCCTATGCTTAGAAACTGTCTTCGATTCCCAGTGACACTGTATACAAACGATATTAGCGCTGTAGGCAACCCTCAGAATTAAAATCGGTTAGAATATGGAAATTAATATAGAGAAAGATTCCTCCAAATATATCCTATTCTTCCATTTTTTGTTTCATTCTTATGTTTTCTACTCTACTTTTTATCAACCTTTATGTTGATCTATGAAAATATGGATTAAGAAATTGCAACCCTCCCGTAAAATCCGGCTTAGTGAAATTGTTGAAGAAAAGTGTTGATAAAAACATAACATTTTGATGTGGATTTAGGCTCTGTAGTCACTTTGATTCTTCGACGAAATTAAGTTTAGAATTTTATTCTCAATCGGTGAGATTTAGCTTTCGTCCATTTTACTTTGATGGAATTTGTCATTCTTTGTTTCTCATAATCAATCATGATCTTACAAACACTTAATCTGGAAATATGAACCAAGTGTGTGGTTTTGCTATCAATGCTCGAGCCATTCTTCCTACAATCAACCCTCTTTGAAAGCCTGAAATGTTGTTCCTATTATTATAAAGTATCATTAAATTCTCAAAATATATATAATAATCTGTAATATATTCAAAGAGGTTTCTTAGTCATTCGAAATTTGATTTAATATTCATTCTTTAATAAAAACACGTGGAATTAGGAAGTGTTTCCTTTATTTTGTCACCCGAAAAGGATCCGATTAACATCTGAAGGATTGTATCTTCCACACATTTTCACTTCACCTTCACCACTTTCTATTGCATTTTAAAATGGGAAAACAAACAAACCCAATTGGATCCAATCCCTGTAAATAAGGAGGCTGAAATCGTTCCCGTAAAAACTGTAAGCAATATAGAATTAGCTCATTAAATTTGTGCGCCGCTGAAATACCGCCTGATTCGACAACGACAACAACAAAGGCGTGAACCATATTTTTAAAGACAACGTAAGGCAATATTGGTAAAGATATAGATAAATATATATATATATATATATATATATATATATATATATATATATATATATATATATACATATATATATATATATATATATATATATATATATATATATGCAAATAAATCCACAAAAAACACGTGATCCCTCTTAACTTCAAATTTAAAATGATTAGCTTCGATATTGTCTACTTATTTACAAAAGTCCCCGTGAATGATTTGCTTATGTGGCTACTGGAAGCACTTGAACAAATTTCTTTGCCTATTCCTACACACGTTTGCATAGATTTAATCAAACTTTGCATCCTAAATTATTTGTTTAATTTTAATAATAAATGGCATCTCTAACGTTTCGGCATGGCCATTGGAATCCTCTCTCCCTGTTGTTGAGCTGTTTGTATATGCAATTTTTTGAGTCTAAGTTACTAGCCCCCATCCTCCCCAAAAATGTTATTTGGTGTGTTATGTAGATGATGTATTTCGTATTTGGCCTATTGAGTGTAACGTAACTATTTTCCTTGGTGCCCTAAATAACCTCGTACCCTCTATTAATTTCACTCATGAATTAGAAGAAGCCGCAGAATTATCTTTTTTAGGCACCATGGTACACCGTACGCCGCAAGGTTTTAAGTTCTCGGTTTTCCGGTAGCCAACTCATGTTTCGTCTTACATCCATTTTTATTTGAATCATTCGCCCAAAAAACTAAAAAATCGGATTTTATTTCTTTATATTTGGATGCTTTTAGAGTATGTGACCGAGAATTTATCGATGAAGGGTTAGAATTTATCAAAATCATTAGTGAAAAGTTAAATTATCCATCTTATTTTCTAAGTGATTCCCTGCGCAGAGCTAAGCAGTCCTCCTATGGAAATAAAATTAAACACTCATTTTCGCGAAATAATATTTTAACGCTCCCTTTTAATAAACACTTGTCCCATGTCCCGAAATTATTAAAATATTTTAATGTTAATGCTGTATTCTCTAATAATTCCACGTTAAAATAACTTAGTAATTAAAAATTCTCCCCCAAATAAAATGGCCTGCATTTATAAAATTCCTTGCAAATCTTGTTTTGGTATTTACATAGGCCAGACAACAAAAAGCCTAGATGTGAGAATTAAACAACATAAGTACTGTTTTTGAACTAGTAACCTTCAAATGCCCTGTTTATCCATCAATCTACTTTGAACCATCAATTATTTTTGTGCCAAATTTTATTGAAAGGAATTTAATGGAATCAGCCATAATCAAATCCTCCCATAAAATTAATTTAAATTTAAGTGATGGTCTATTTAAATTAGATAATTGTATTACGAGTAATATTTGTTTGCAATATAAATTTAATTTGTTGAATTGATTTATATATTGTAATTCCATGGGTGCGCTATTCATTTGTTCGTCAGTTGGTTTTCCCCCTACCTGATTGTTTTTGTTCGCCGGTACGTTTGAATCACGTCACATTTCTCTGTTTATTAACTATTTCTTTATTTCATTGTACTTCTGCCCCTGATGACGTAAACACGAAAGCGCTTGGGCTTATTCTGTGTATCATTTTCCTTTGGGATATTTCAAGCATATATATATATATATATATATATATATATATATATATATATATATATATATATATATATATATATATATATATATATATATATATATATATATATATATATATATATATGCAAATACACTCACAAAAGAAAAGTGAAAAACGATTCCGAGCGCTTTCGTCATTATTCTTAAAGACCTTTTGGCTCTGTTCTTGACTCTTTCTCGCCTCTTAGTTTGACCTTGCTACCTGTTATAGCTAAATCTTAGTGTGAATTTACCCTTTCCCGTCCTACTTTCTCATTGGTGATGTCTTGTCTTAGAGGCGGTCCTTTATCTTTTACTAGCTTATATAATATACACTTATTATATTATTTTATTTTGTAGTTATCCTTTAGAATGAACTGAATAAAGTTCGGAAGAACTTGGAAGCACCCTTTCATTTTTTCCTGCGGGACATTGCATTCATATATATATATAATATATATATATATATATATATATATATATATATATATATATATATATATATATATATATATATATATTTATATATATGTGTGTAAAGATAGGTAAGTATATAGGTAAAGATAAGTAGAAATAAAGGTACAGAGAGAGGTGACACAAGTATTAGCACACATAAATTGTGTGCTTTCGTGTGGCTCTAAAACTCAGTCAACATCGACGATTATCTCAATTAAACGACTCCAAATCAGAGACTCCATTAGAGACACGACCTCATTTCTAACGCAGCGGGGCGGTGGGAAGGGGAGTGGTGGACAACCATGCTGCAGGAGATAATCATTTGAGTGACTTCCAGGCACTAGATTGAGACTACCTGTGCTTTATTCCTTCTAGATATTATCGTCCTACCATTTTTTGGGACTCTTTCCTTACAAGCTTTTCTCACCTATTTCATTGCTTGACTGGAAGCTAATTTCGCAGGCTAGTCGGCGCTAAGCATTCGTCCATTTACCCTTGGTCGATGCGGAAGGAGATGGGTGCTTGTTCACAGCTGCCTTTTTTATGGTTCTGGTGGTGTGTTTTAAACGTCCTGTATTCTTCTCCCCACCCGCCCTCTTTCATACGCAACACCAACAATGTTTTGCACCTCCAGCCCCAATGCTTGCAGGATGATCTTCCTAACATGTTTACTTCCCCCAACTTAACCACTTTCTTTACAGTTCTATTCTTATAAACCTTTAACGGGATACGACATCGTCACTATTGCGCTTTAAGTGGGATCTTTTCTAATTTGTGGGAGCAAGAGAGGTTCTGGATAGTTGCACACTCTTACCGTACTGAACGTCCGAAGTAGTTGCCTCTTAAGACTACTCAGGCTATATATTATAGTTTTCTCACATTTTCGCTTCTCCCATCTTTGCTGGATTTTTTACCACCTTTCATTACAAACTTTCTGGCTGTTACCTAGTTTTTTTTTCTTAGATTTAAATAATAATATTAACATTGAAAATAATAATAATAACGATAATGATGATAAAATAAAGGCCATTCAACGTGGAATCAAGTATGTAGAAAAAAAACCTTACTTCCTGACCACACCAGTCTTTTGATCTTTCATATTCCCAGTAATTCGGGTCCTTAACCCATCCTGAGAGTGCTTATTAAAAGAATGGGACCTATGGTTTCTTCCCCCACCCCACCCCCACCGCGTTAGAAAGACAAACGCCAACTCGCGAGTCCTTAGGGAGAGACACGTAGAGAACACGGTGACTGGACATATCTACGTGAACGAGACAAAACCCAAGCGTGAGAGACTCATTTGTGAACTACCCCTTTTGCAAGTTTCTGCCCTGGCCTGGATAAGTTCTTCTTGGGCAAACATGGTGGGAACGTGATTGAGTCAACTCGATCAACCTCAAGGCCAGCAGATCACGACTGCTCCAACCGTTGGCGCCGAGCGCTTCCCACATCGTTAAGAGGTGACTTCCACCCTATCTCCCTCTCTTTTCTACACACACACACACAATACAGACGCTGAGCCCCCTCTCCTTCTCAATGATATAGATATCAACAATCATGCACAAATATAAAAGTTGAGAGTGAAATACAGGCATACATACCGACAAATTGATCGTTTGTTAATCCCATCATGGACAAAAGATTTCATTTGGCCCCCTTCTCCAACCGCCAGCCTCATAAGAGAAACCAAATAGTCGTTTTTGTTTTAAAGATGAATCACTCTGAGGGACACTGACGGAAGCCATATTTGAGCTAAGTGATTTGTGCGTGATAATCGTCGACTATCAGTGATCCATTCACCCTCTACAGTCCCGCTCGCTGTGAAATCGGGCTAAAGACCCTGTGGTGAAACTATGCGATCATCACTCGGATTTCTCTATATATCGGCGTACGTGCGTTTTCTTGTCTTTCGGTTTGTATATTGGTTGATATTTATCTGATTGTGTTCTTTATTTGCTTGTGTCTATTCAGCTCTTACTCCAGGTTTTTATCTGTGTGCGTGTACGCGTATCGTGGCCGGATCTATCCTTCCTTGTCCATATCACTTTTCTCTTCTCTGCTGTTTCTCTTTTTATTCAGTTTCACTTCTCGCTGTTAGTTTTAACCAGATTATTTTCTTCTCACCTGATCTTGAACCTGAGATCTTGGCGAATCTTTCTCATTTTTCATAGAAGCTTCATACTCTACTACTCCTCTCCACCCTGTTGTCATCCCTATTCATGTGTGTCTGGATTTTTGGTTGGTTTCCGTGACTGTTTCCTCATTTCTTTGCCTGTCTCTTTGTTTGATATATGTCTCCCTCTGTCTTCCTCTTTCATTCTTTCTTTATCTACTTCCGTTTTTCTTTCTCTATAACATTGTTTTGTCTCCTGTTTTTTGTTTCTGTCTTGTTCTGTTTCTCTATTTGCTCTAATCGGGCTGAAATTCAAATTATATTAACAAAGAGGACAAATCATAAGTGGGTTCCTAGGTCAAGTCTTTTGGTTATGGGGGACTAAGCGTTCCCCATTCTGGTGAGAACTAAGGATGAAAGGTTCGCAGATTTACCTTACTCATTTTTAAGTCCTACACATGATTCCTATCCATTTGAATTTCATCTATTTTATGTTTTACCTCTTTATTTATTTAAGAGACACAATACAACTGGAATGGAACTTAGCCCTGAATGACTCCGCTTCCCATCAAGAATAAAGTAAAACTGTATGAATAGATGGTACAGATATGTAGTAAATAAATGTCCAAGTTTGCAGCAAACTAGATATAAATCCTGAAAGAAGTCCTGGATTCTATTAAATATTTTTAATTCTATACTTTAATACCGCTCTTAGTTCAGATCCTTTAGTTTTGGATGGAGAATCCGTTGAATCCTTTTACTTCGCCCATGGTATTTCTAATATTCTTATGCGCATATCTTAGTAATATTTGGCATATTGCTAGTAACGTCATGATATCACCTGCAAGTATTTGGCACTACGATGGGAATATTTGTAACATAAAAAAATACCTATCTCACGATTTAATTATTTCGCCCTTGTCATATTTTTTTGTCGTTGAAACTGTTCAAATGTATGATGTCTTTCATATATCCCAATTTTCATTGTGAAGAGAAAAATTTGCCCCAAACGTGAAAACAAGTTTGACAACAAGATCAAAGCGGGAGAAGAACACGAGCAATTGATGATGGCAATTCACGTCCTGTGAGAGGAGTATTTGTTTCCCATTCATTTGGGAGCACGGCGCAGATGCGTAAGGCAAGGTAAAAAAGGTTTAGTTTTTTTGATGTGTCATGAGAACAAGCTTCCTGAATGCCCCGAAAACTACTAGAATCTCCTTGATTTGGTGAGTTACATTACGAAGGAAACTGAGGCTCACTGGTCAATGAAGACCTATTTTCAGAAGGTGAGGCAAAAATAAGGGAGAAAAAACGAAGAAAAAAAGAATAGAAAGATATTAGTGAGGAGTTAAGGATAATGAGAAGGATGCTAAATTTAAGGTTTCTTTATATTTATAAAATATTCGAGGGAAGAGAAAACCTTGAATCCAAGGCGAGTAGATTGGATTCACTGTGGATGGGTGAAGAAGAGAGAAAAGAAAAAAAAATAAATAGAAAAGCAAAATTAGAGAAAAATAAAAAAAAATCAGAAAGACTTCATGAAGATTCTTTGCATCCCACCCAAGTCAAATATTTAGCAAGATGAACAATTCTTGCTTGGTAATAATATTTATATAAATTCCTCTTAATTTAAATTTTTAAGGACTAATTTACAACGAATATATTTTTTATTCACATTATTTTTCTCGAGTCATTCACTTTTAGTGTCTAATATTATTAATTAGACTTAAATGTGTTTTATTTTTTTATATTCTTAGTTTGTCAAAAGTAATTTCGACTCTCAACTTTGCTTGATAGAGGAAATTTGCTAACCTGAAAATAGATGCGATTTACTAAGCCTTAGTCAAAGTGGAGCCAAGCTACTTCTTTTTTCAGTGCGAAGCAGTTGGCTTATAAGCTTGGTTTGAACTGAGTCTTTTATGATCTCTTGTAGGTCCTCTCCTACGGTGTTTTTCGAGTTACCTTTCTTCAAAAAAGATGAGATTCCTTGGATTATTTAGATTAAGTTGGGTAACTCGGAGAAAAGACAAGCTTAAAAACGCTGGATCTCGGGTAGAGAGGCGATATACAAGAAATATGATTATATTTAGGCTCAGAGATAGCCGAGTGGAGTTTGCGTCTTGTCCAATAAATTTAGAGACCGGAAGTCAGTATTCGAATATTGTTCCCACACTGATGCTTCTCTATTTTTCCAAGGAGACATTTTCTTTCCTTCACACTTTACCACGTTAGTTTCCTTGTAACATCGTTGCCACACGAATAATCTTCATTTTGGATAAGTTAGATCAGGGCTTCCCAACCTGTTTTAATCCACCGCCCACTTTTACGATTTTTTTAATAACAAGAAGCTTTTCGCCCACCGGCATAAAACCTGTACTGAAATAATGTTTACTTACTTTTAATGTGATCTTTGCGGCTGGTGCTGATTAATTAAAGAGTCGATGTTAGATTTCATTTTTGTAAGAAACAAACGGAAATTCCATCTTTCTGATAACTTCAAGCAATTTCTTTCCTTTGTAAGAATATGATTGACAACACCGAACCTACTTTCAACAGGAAAAGCGACGAGTAGTGAGGAAATTCTGTTCCATAGATTTGGATAGAGCTTGGGCATTTTCTTGTTCTGCCAAAGTTGTTGGTATCCTTCTTCGTTAAAATTTGCTTTCGATTCAGTATCATATTTTAATTGCAATAGTTATTCTTTGCAGGTGACTTCAACATCATTCATGTCTGTGTTAAATGGCATTTCCATTCAACCATCGACTTAAAAGTTGAGGATATCTTCAAAACGATTTTCCATGTATTTTTGTAGTGTATAAGATGATTACTAAATATATCCAAGTCGGCTTCTGTGAGCTCATTTTTGATTGATGACAATCCTGGAAACTGATGCACTTCATTTTGAATGATTAATCTTTTGAATAAATTGAGTTTGTCTATAAATAAACAGACTACCTTTTTACACTCAATAAGTGTCATAACTTTCCTTTAAAGATGCAGGTTCACATCATTCAACTTTCTGAATATGTCAGTCAAGTAAACAACATGATTATTTACTTCTCTTACTTGATGCCACAAACTAAATTCTTTTACACTTTCTAAAAACTGCAGCACACTTTCATATAACTCGACAAAACGTATCAAGCATTGACGTTTTGAAAGCCCTCAAACTACAGTATGCAGTAGTAGTCGAACATGTTCTTCATCAGACTCCTGACATAATTGCCGAGACAATCGATCATTTTTAGCATTTGCTTTAATCTTGTTAATTGCATTTACATCACTATTCAATGATAAGTGTAGACCTGGACTCATTTTTTTGGCAACAAGATGTTGTCTATGAATTATGTAATGAATACAGCAAACATTAGGAGCTTTCCTTTTCAAGTGCGCTATAAAGCCGCGCTATAGACCAACCATAGATTGAACCCCGTCTGTCGCCCATGTTTGTTAGTGCGATGTTATTCTTTTAGAAGTATGCTTTTACAGTTGAAAAAATTGATGTTCCTCTTGTACCTATAATAAGCTTATCAGCAAAGAGTATCTCCTTTTGAAGTACATTGTTTTCATCAAAATAGCGGGCATATGCAATTAGCAACGCATCATTATTAGTAATGGTAGATTCATCTATTTGGAAAGAAAATTATCTTGTTTGAAATGTAGATATAAGTTACTTTTTAACATCACAGGCCATTTCATAATGAGTCGACTTACTGTTTTATTACTAAATGGTAATTTTTTTAGGCCATTTGTTGGGTTCGGATGCATCATTGTTGAAATCAGGTCTTGAAGTCATGGCATTAATAACTGTTTACCAATAGTGTGCGCACTGCCACTTTTAGCAATAAGTTCTGAAATACGGTAACTAGCAATGAGTCCATCTTTGCTCTTTTCACTGGACCTTTGTAACATGGAGTTTATGCTTGTACGTTTTTTAAATTGTTCTGCAATATCTTGAAAGAATTCCATTGGCTTGTCTTTCTTTGACAAATGTTTTGTGCTAAGATGTTCCTCCAATCTAGAAGAAGATTTATGGCATAAAAAATACATTGGCATTAACTTATCTTCAGGCGATTCAATAAAACCATATGCCAAGTACTCATGTGAATACAAAGGGGAATAACTTTTCTTTGGCCCCATTGTTCGAATATTAAGGGGTTAACTTAAAATACCACAAGCTAATTAAGCAAACATCACTTATTTAATGAGACGACAGAATAACTTCGACTGAACTTTCACAAAATAACACAAGCTAATTAAGCAAACGGCACTTACAAAACAAGACAAAAGAGTAACTGCAACTGACCTTGAAAAATGACGCTAGCAAAGAAATATAGGTTGCCAAAGGTTACAATAATAGATCATTACCGCTCATGAAAGCGAAGGGATCTCATTTTCGAGGGTAGATCGCTATGAAGAAATAAATATAAATATAATTGCTTGGTCGTTTAGGAGCGATGCTGTATTGTATAACAAGAGTGAGTACCGCCCACCTAATTCTACAAATCACCCAGCGGTGGGCGCTACCGCCCAGGTTGGTAAGCCCTGTGTTAGATACTATAGATAGTTTTCGGTAGGAAATGAGGCAAAGTAAAATAAATAGCGACGCTTAACAGCCAAAAGATTCATTTAAGCAAAGCATTTAAGACGCTCGCCTGAACTTCTTGCAAGCTACACAGGCCCCCTCCTAGAAGCGGAGCGTATTTTGAGGATTGAGGAGAACGGCGCCTGGAAAATGTTACTTCGAGGAGTAATGTTCTCCTTTCCCGGCCTCCCGGGTCTGGGCACCATTGTAGATAGTTTTAGGTAGGAAATGGATCAAAGAAAAATAAATAAATAAAAGTAGCAAAACGAGTTTCAAACGTGCTTCCCTCGTTGCTGGACAGCCGTTAGCGAGAGTCTTAAACCACTCTTCTATCCTGAGTCCCCAAAAAGCCTCATTCAAGCAAAGTATTTAAGACGCTCGCCTGAATTTCTCGTAGGCTACACAGGCCCCCTTCTAGAAGCGGAGAGTATTTTGAGGATTGAAGAGAACGGCGTCAGGAAAATATTATTTTGAGGGCTAATGTTCTCCCTCCCCAGCCTTCTGGGCAGATAGTTTTAGGTAGGAAAGGGGGAAAAGAAGAATAAATAGAGAAAAGTTGCGAAACGACTTTTGTCTGAAAGCGCTCCCCGGGTCGTTAGACAGCCGTTAGTGAGAGTCTTAAACCACTCGGCCATCCTGAGTCCCCAAAGTGACTAATTCAAGCAAAGCATTTAAGACGCTCGCCTGAATTTCTTGCACGCAACAATACCTATGTAATATCTTGACTCAATTAATCTCCCATTGCGCTTCATTATTTCTAGCATTTAACGACCTCCTGGATTTTGCTCTCAAATTAAACTCTATTACAATTGGTAAAGTCCATTGAGAATTTCACGCACCAAGGGAATTTAGAGCATTTAGTTTTTAAAGTTTATTTCATTATAGTTTTTTTATTAATTGTACAAAGAATGAATAAAATATTCATAATATTATTATCCATAATCAAGACCGGAATATTTAGTCGTGTGCACCCGACTCTTATAAGTTACTATGTCGGTCCGTAGGTCGCTCGGTCGGTGGGATAGTAACATCGTAACTATTCGGCGGATTCTAACGAAATTTGAAACCCTTTTTGTGAGTACAAAATTTAATCAGCATTTAAAAGTCATGTTTCGACCAAGCCTTCGTCGACTGCCGGTGGGCTAAAACACGCGAGAAGATGGTGTTTACACTGTACCATCAAGCTAGTCGGAGGAGCTGACTCTAGCGACCGACGGCTAGCCGGGCGGAGGAGATTCTCGAGTGATCCAACGGCCAAATGTAGGGGAGTAAACCTCCCAAATCAAGAGTGAGCTCCGAAGGAGGACCAGTGCGCTGTTCTCACTGACTCCGGCACCTCCTGTAGCCAACCTGGTGCCAAAAGCACTTCTATGCATTCCTTTGGGTGACACCGGCGATGCCCACAATGGGATCTTGGCAATCCAGAGTCTCTACCACACACTTCGCCCAGCCCTGCGCTTCCATGGCTCAATCTCCATTGTCCTCCAAGACAGAAGGATGCCAAAAAAAGAGATTTTTTTACATTCTCTTTCGAAAGATATAATTGTTGAGGTCCTCCGAAGGATAGGCTGGGAATTATTGAAATTTTGAAGGTCGTAAGGTCATGTGGTCATAAGGTCATAAGTCAGAATAATTGAGAGCACGCGACCAAGGTCTGTTGACCTTGTTTTTAATGGTATGAGTTTGACCCTTGATCAGCACTCAATTAAGATTACTTTATTTGTCAGTGAGGACCTATTGATCAAGGTGTGATCCGAAACTCGGGTATCTTCAGCGTATGGCAAGCACCAGAAAAGCCTCCTGAATCGTGACTCCATCTAGCGACTAATCACAACTGATGTAGCTTAACTTTGCTAAAGCTGACCAGCCAGGCGCTGGAGTGTGCTTCCTTCTATTTACTTCTGTGACTTTTTTTTCTTCCATGTTTGTTTTTTTATTTTATTTGTTTGCTTTTTTGTTTTAGAGTTTTTTTTTGTTATTCGAATTTTAAAGTATCCTAACAGAAAGCTGTTTTTTTTAATTACTTCCACTCTGCTAAGATCTAACCTTCAATACCAGAATGGCGAGCTTATTAAACATATAATAGGAATAAATATTTCATCTAAATTCTTACTTATTTAGGAATAAGATTTTCCAGGAGAGTTGTGAGCCCCTCACAATTACCAGTGTCGTCTCCAACTGTTCCTGTAATTGTTTCTAATTATTCTTCGAAATGTTCGTTTCATTTAATAAATTAAATGAAAATTAAAACTTAACAAAATTATTTGATTAATTTGCCTGATTTTTCTTCTACTGAATGTTTTGTAAGGCGGAACCGAAGGTAAAGAATGCCGTGAAACGGAATCCAACATTGTAGATCAAAGAGGAAAAACAGAGATATTAAGGAAGGGCGGATAATGGGGAGAAAATGGCTGAAAAAAGAGATACATTATAGATTAACGAGTATAAAGGGGATTTATGTCTGAATAAAAAGACAGACCTTTAAGATAAATGAAAAAATAGGAAATAAATGCCGGAAAATAGAGACACCTTAAAGATCAACTACTAAATAGGGGATAAAATCATGAACAACAGAGTCACTTAAACTATCAACGAGTAAAGAAGGGACCAATGCATGAATAACAGAGACAAAAGGAGATAAATGCTTGAAAAAAGGAGATACTTTATAGATCAACGAGTAAAAAGGGGAGAAATGTCTGAATAAATAGATACCTTAGTAGATCAACGAGTAGAGAGGGGACCAAAGAATAAATAACATATACACCTTAAATATCAACAATTAAAGAGGGAATAATACAGGAATAACAGAACAACCATAAGGATCAACGAGTAAATAGGGGATAAATGCCTGTATAATAAAGACACCTTGTAGATCAATGAGTAAAGACGGGTAAATGCATGAATAACCAATACCCTTTAAGACCAAAGAGTAAAGAGGGGATAAAAGACCGAATAACATATATACTTTAAATATCAACCTGTAAAGAGGGGATAAACTCAGGAATAACAGAGGTACTTAAAGATCAACGATTAAAGGGGATAAATCCATGAATGGTAGAGTCACTTTAAAGATCAACGGTTAAAGAGAAGATAAGGGCTTAAATAACGGAGACGACTACAAGATTAACGGGTAAAGAGAAGATAAATGCTTAAATAACAGAGACGACTACAAGATCAACGAGTAAAGAGAGGATAAATTCATGAATAACAGAGGGAGTTTAAGGATCAATGAGTAAAGAGGGGATAAATAGCTAAATAACAGAGACACCTTTAAGATCAGCGAGTAAGGAGGGTTAAATGCATAAATAACAGAGTACTCTGGAGATTAACGACTAAAGAGGGGATCAATTTTTGAATAAAAGTCTACAAATTTACGTTCTCCTAAATTATAAGAGTGAAATTAACAGAGCTTGGTTGAAGCGAGTGGGTCAGCAGTCGCCTCGCTGGCGAAGGTCAGCCGAGAGCATGCAAAAATATTGTAGTTTATGGACAATACAAAGGAGAGTAGAGAGGATAAGAAGGAGAGTCTTAGTTATGATTTTTACTCTTTCAGTACAAATCAGATCTTTTATTATTCGAGCTGATTTCAATATTTTTTTCTTAAATTAATGAGCATTATTGCTATCTTCTTAATCATTTATCTCAATATGTATATCGTAATCTACGATAAATTTAGTAGGTTGATTGAATAGAGTTGTTGCATTATGTCCATCTTTCCATCATAAGAAGAGGGTTAACATAGATCAACTTCTACTCTCTTACTCTATTCTTTCATTTCATATCTTTTACTCCTTCCCCTACTCCTCCCTACCTTAATTGGCTCCCGCCGATTCATCCCGATCTAGGTTCCCTTTGGTTCATTTGGATGAGGAGAGGGAAGTTAGATGAAAATTCGACCAGGGGCGCCTCCCTATCCCTCTCTCCCAGATCGGAATAAAAGGGTGGAGAGCTACCTAGGAGGGTGACGCCCACCCCCAATCGCTCTAGTTAACTGCAGGAATTACAAGCAAATAGGTTTGGGGGGTATTGGTGGAAAGGCCTATTAAAATTGTGATTGTGCAGCAAGGTTAACAGAGGTGATAATAACCTGATGAAAAAGGTATGTTTAGAGCTGTTTGGGGATTGATGCAACTTGATGGGAAAGCGCGGAATTTGAGTTGTGAGATTGATGCTCACTGTATGGATGTTGTGCAATAAAACGTTCGATTGTGTAGATTGGAACGCATTTGGTAGTTTTTAAGAATTTATATGGTTGGTAGTTAAATATTGGAAGGTGTCAAAAGATTTTTCGTTTAGTATAAAACGTGCACAGTGGTTAAAGGTAGGCGGATTATGATGTTGATTATGTGTAGACGTGTGGTGTACAAGTTATGTGATGGAACGTGGCTGTTTACAATCTCTTTAGATTGTTTGATAGTTCTTTTTCAATTTTAGCCACAAATGGCTCACAGGCATTTCGAGCTAAGAGAGAAGAAGCAATATTCACACGTTAAAAATGTTGACTTTCAGACAGTTAATGTGGTACCTAAATATCATCTTTTTGTAGCTTTCAAATGGTAAATACATTAGTAGCTTAAAAAAGGCATAGGTATTGTTAGATTAACAAAGGCTTAAGACTTCCTACAGCTCAAATAAAAGCTAAATATTGCTACTTTTACGTTTAAAAAGCAGCAAATTTGCATAATTTATAAACTCTAAGAAAGATTCTTGTCTTCTAAGAACACCAGATATTTATTGAAAACCTAATAATAAAGATTAAACGAATTAGTGATTTTCTTGAGAAAGGCAAAATAAATTAATATAAAAAATAATTAATTTAATAGAAATACAAAGGTTTAATATTATTTATATTATTATTATGATTATTATTATATTAGGTTAACCTATCCTAACCTCGTAGGGTAGCCCATTTTAATCCTCTCACGCATAACTTTAGGTACCCAACATACTGTCCCCAAAACACTTGGGGAAGGGGGGTATGTTCAAGTTTGTCATATCTGTAATCGAATCTTTTGGGGTAACTGTTAGTATTTTTCCAGATTGTTTTGCCTCCTCTCCCTCAGCGTAGAAAAATTTATGAACTTAGTGAGTTTTAACACATTTCAGCCCCTTTTACTGACATGCTGTAACTTCTAGTGGATTTTACATTTGTTTATAGTTTTACTAAACTTCCACACATTAAGCGGAATTTGAGCCTCCTCTCGTGCAAGAATTTCCTGCACGCACCTCACTTTGTACTGCGAGAACTTGAAATTATGTGTAAGGTCATTAAAGGCGATGTGGTCGCATATTGTTCATACATATGTACTTTATTTGAAAGCGCCTTGTAAAGCATTGCATTTAACGGGTTAAGATCCTTGGGATAAAGAAGGGGATTTTCGCTTACTCTTTACGAGCCCCCCGCCACCCTTAGTCTGAGTGTCCATTTCCCTACCCCCACGAGCGGACGGGTCTCTATATTAGCTCTGTCTGGACCACTGGAACTGTGTACTCTGAAAATATTAGTGGCTGGTTCACACGCCCGCTGTTTTGGCAGCCTGTTTTCATTGGGCTCTCAATGTGTTATTCTACCTCCTCCCCGATACGCCATCTTAACACGAAGGACGATAGCCTGACATATATAAGTAAATATTTTGTTCTTTTTCTTGGCTTTTATTTAAAAGGGAGAATTTGCTCGAATAATATTAGACGCTGCTATTTATCTTCTCGGGGGATGGGAAAGTAATTTTGTGGACGGAAAGAAGGGTGTGGTTGGTTTCTGAACTCTGAACAGATTTGCCTATCGGCAGTAAGTATCCCACAAGACACATTTAAGTGGTTCTTTGGACAGAAATCATACCAAGGTGTATCAGCCGTGCTTAGCCAATTCAGGCTCTAAATAAAAGTTTAGATTGATTTTAAACATATTTAGAATTTCTCTGATTTCTGAAATTAATCGTTGTCATCTTTTTAAACTTTTATTGTCTCTTTTCACCCAATAACTCATTTTAAAAAGATTTCACATGTTAGCTGAACACTTAACCGTTGTTGTTAAGCGAAAACTAACAGAGGCATCCTTTAAAAGACATTGAAAATACTAAGAGGACTGCGGAGGATATATGGCCGATATTTAAAGGCGATAGCCACTATTTCCTACATATAAATTGACCTCATAACGATGGTTAGTTTCATTACGAAAATAAAATATTATTAATTCAAAATATAATGCCACAATTTCAATATAAGTTGTCATAATTTCAAAATAAATGCCATAGTTTCAAACTAAATGCTGTAATTACAGAATAGAATGCCACAATTTAAAGAATATTGGTGTATTGAAAGATCTGTTGGCATCAAATATTTAAGAGTTTAAGGATGTCTGAGTGAAAGGTGCTGCACCCCGTTGATCGTAGCGACAATCGGAGTATTAGCATTTGGAATTCCATCTCTGTTTCCAATTTATTCCTCATATTCTCTTTCACCCTTTAGAGCCCTATCTCTTCCATTATATTGAATGAATCAGGTAAGGTACAATAGACCTTTGTTATTATTTATCTTTATTCACTACTTCTTTTTAATTCATTCTATTTTACCACTGACTGGATTTCACAATTTCCTCCATTAAAAAATGTCCTAGAAATTGTATTTTAAGTGAATATCAATTTGGTAGTACTCATCTCAACGCAAACAAATCCTTGAGGTTCGTAAAGATGAAGAATTTCATCGATATAAGAACATTATCAGAAATGGCGATATATCGAGGGGAAGCTAAAATAGTTGAAATACCGACAGTCCAGTAATCCAAAGATGAGAATACTTTATACAGTAGAAAGCCAGGGTGCGCCCAACTCACCTAAACCTTATGGCATATACCTTTGGGGAAACATCCCATCGGAAAATAACGGGTTAGATTAGAACAGAGGTCGCCAAACATTTTCACAGTGGGCCAAATAATAGAGAATGACGAGCGCGGAACGCATAACCATTGGGTTTAATACAATATAGTGAATACACAAAAAATAAAGACAACAAACATATTTATTTACAATATACAAAATACTTAAAGAATAAAGACAACAAACATATTTATTTACCAAAAAGCAATCAAAGAAGGCGTCGTTAGCAATAAGATAGTATTATGACACCCAGTGTGCACATGTCCGAGTCTCACAAACTAAGCAGCAAAAGAATTTAGTGATATTTGTGAAACTGGCGTTTAGCTTTTAAGATATTATCAATATTCATAAAATGTTCATTTGTGGCACAGTGCAGCGGTGAGCCGGATCAACTGACCTCGCGGGCCGTAGTTTGGAGGCCCCTGGATTAGAATTTTAACTGTACTAGTCATTTATATGGATACCCCATAAAAACAAATACAATTTGAACCAACCATATGTTTAACTACATATCATTGGTACCGGCTTTTTAATTATTTTCACGATTAATATCATTAAAATTTTGGAGCTAAAGAAAATTCTGCATTTTCATTCAAAGAGGAACATAAATATAATGTTCTTACCTAAGAAAGAAATTAGTTCAGTGAAATAAAATTAAACAGATAAAAGGATATACAGACGGAGTATAATAATTCATATTTTTTACAATTTCCTTTATATTAATTAGAGTTGTCAAATGTTTGCGATAATTTTCTATTAACTTAATAAAGTCTTCAATAGAAAGTTTGCTCCATTCCTCCTTACAGTACATCCTCAACTACTTATTTTAGAGGTTTCTTTGGCGGACGCACTTTTTTAACTCGATCAACTTATTTACAGCTATGTGTATTGTAAGGACCAATTCAAAACATTAATCTGTAAATGCTATACCATTTCTTCAATCTAAATGCTACATGGTTCGTTTGGTTGTGTTGGTGAAACGAATTGTGCCGGATGTTAAAATGAATTTTTTCTTTCAAAAAAAAGACCAATAATATTCTTTCACCATTGTTTCATCGATTTGAAATAATAATAATAATGCAATAATAAATAATAATAAATAATAGAAATAATGAAGATTATTTCCATGACACTCTCCAAGGCCATGGTACTTTATGACACGCTTGAAAAAAACACTGGTATGGGGATGAGTGCATTGAAGCAGGCAGTTTATTCCATATTCTAGGGATAAATATAGAAAAAGAACGATTTTTTTCTGTCATTAGCACAAAATTAGTCCAATAACATTATGGTTCATACATCCTGCTCTAATACCATAGATAAGAATGACTCACCATGTTCCGCTAAATACGTCTTCTCTAATTCTGGTCAAAATAGTTTTTTATATTTGTGTCGCTCCTTAATACTTAATTCCAAATGTTTTATCAAGGTCAGTCTACTCATTTGCAAATGTAATCCTTGTGGCAACGTGGAGGTCATTTTGTTGTACGAGTCTCTTCACTTCCTTGACATTAATTCCAGCTGTAACTAACCACACCCTAACTAAAATATGCATTTGTTTATTTAGGTGTTTTTGGTCAACCTCATCATTCCATAAAATTTTACGAATATCAAGAGATGATAAAGTGGTCTTCCTTCCACTTCTTGACAGACCTTTCACTATTGCATTGGCCCTAAACTTGCGTATAATTAATTGTCTAAGCTGATGATGCCATTAGGATGCTCATTCGCTTGCAAATTCTCCCTACGGGTTCCACTTTCTTGGTTCATATTCTTGATATCTGTTTACAAGAGAGTTGGACTCTTTCCGGAGTCCCAAGTCCTTTTTTATTAAATTACTATTTGTTGAGCTATTTTATGGGTCTCCCCTTTTTGTTAGAAGGCCATACGGGATTTTCGGCTTCTTCTATACAATGAATGTAGCTGGGGGATTTTCATTCCCAACTGCCACCGTTAATACACCAGCCCCATTTGGTTGGCTAGCTTAGGCTGCATGTTTCTTGAGAGAGTCGTATAATTTTGTGGTGCGCGTCTAGCCTTGTGCTGTAATTTTGGTAACTCTTTAGTTATCTTATATTTTTTATTATACGTTTTCTGAGAAGCTAGTTAATGTCACATAGACCAAACCTCCCAAAGTCTTTGTTAGGCATTGGTAGGTATTAGAGATGGTATATTACCTTGCTATTATGATTTTTCTGGTCTTAACATCAATTCTATCAACTTTTCTTTGGTAACCAGTTAATTATGCTTATACCATAGTTGATGATTGGTATGGCTAATTAGTTAAGGGCACATATTTTGTTTTGTTATATTGGGAGGAAGAAAGAGAAAGATAGAGTGAGATAATGGAAGTAGTTGGGAGGAACATAGGGTGACAAAGAGAAAGTGAAAGGAGGTGAGAGAAAGGAACAAAGATAAAGTGACTGATATACGGACGAAGAGAAAGACAAAGAGAGAGAGAGAGAGAGAGAGAAAGAGAGAGAGAGAGAGAGAGAGATGAATTGGGTTAAATCAAGATAGACAAATATAAAGAGAAATAAAAGGGATAGGACATGATTGTGTGAAATAAAGAGAAAGACGAACGAAAAGAGAAACAGAGAAAGACGAAGAAGAAGAGTAGGATAAAGTGAGTGAGAGCAACAAGGAGACACCTTTCGTTAATCGGTTCTTCAACCCTGTAGGTAAATTCAAGTGAGTGGCCTTCAGCGACAACACGACATAGAGTGAATGCAGGGGGAGTAGCATCCAGTGAATGCTCTCGCGATGGACTCCTCTACGCACTCGGGGTACGATATTACCGCCCCATTCTCCTGGAGATTGGAAGGGGGTCCTTGAGAACTTGCCTCGAATCCCTTTGACTTGTTTCCATACTTCTGCTAGAGGAGTCTTCCCATTAATTGAAGAGACGTATGCCTGCCATAAAGAGTGGCGGGCGTGCTTCGAAAAATAATAGAATCTATCCCTAGCTTGACGAAATTCACTGACAGGGAAATCGTTCGGGCGATGCTTATATAACCGTTAGGCATAAAGTTTCTCTTTTAGGGCCATCTTGCATTCGGCTGACTACCACGGAGGTGGTCCACGTGAAAAACGATTAGACGTTCTACGATTAGTAGTTAATCCCACGGGGATGAAGACGACGGAGAAGAACTCAACAGCCTCATCCAGCGCCCTAACTCTGACCGGGTCAAAGAAATCTGACATTTTTTGAAATCTGGGCCACCGCGCTTGCCCCTAGCACCACCGGGGAAGGGAGGTTCTCAGGAGGTAGTAGTCAAGAATGATCAGAATCATAGAGGGCATCGACTACCTGAAAGCACAGGGATAGATCAAGAGTGATAAATGAAGCGTTTCTCGGATAGTGATGCGTATACTCACTCACATTTAGGACACCCATCTCCAGCTTTTCGATCAGGTCGGCAAGGTCGTATCCCCTCTGATCAATCAAGTAGTCTCCCCGGAGGGGGTGTCTACTGTTTAAATCCCCGAGCAGTAGAAAGAGCCTCGACAACCGCGCCAAAGTGCGGTGGAAGTCTCCCGCATCGAAGTCGGCTGACGGTGGCATATACGCAAAAATAACTATACCTCCTATCCAGGTGCAACTGCACTGCTATTGCCTAAAAAGAGCTATCTAAAGCCAAGAGAAGAACAAGGACAATGCCAAATGTAAATTGCGCATCTTCCTGCCTAGCCCTCACTTTGCATGTGAGGTGGCAAAACCCTTATACCCCAGGAGGGTGGGCAGAGATCACGTGCATCGCATGGTCTCCTGCAAAAAGATAGCTAACGGATAACGGGAAAAGACGATCCTCCGAAGCTTTTTCCAGATGTCCTGTTGTCCGTGGCCATTCATTCAATTGAAGGGATATGCCATCCAGGCCTAACTCGGAGGAGATGTGTAGGCCCTCTTCGAAGAGATGACACTTACGTGAATAGCCTTACGCTTCCTGGAAGCAGAACTCGGGCGCTATTGGCCAAATAAGTTCATGAAGGCGGTCTTGCTTTCGATGACTTAGCCTGCAGGTTTGGCTTGCTATTTGATCTTTTCTCCATTCCCCTTAAAGGCTTAGGCAAGCAGGGTGGCTTTGAAGACGGCGGTCGCTCCTTTGAAGGAGCAATCTATATCTGAGCCTCCAACTTCAGCTTCGGGTGGGGGCATAGGAGCCAAAACTCCTTTTGGGCTGTCCTCCTTTCATGGGGGCAGCTTGAGAAACTCCGGAACACGGTCTCACGACCACCTTCCAGGGCGTTGCATCTTATGAGCCAAAAGACTCACTGGAGGCGCACTGGAGTTTCACCTTACGAGAAACGTTCAGTCTTGAAGAGGGGGGAAGCCATGGTTTTAGCCGAGGTTGGGTGTGACTCCATTGTGCCGCCACCTCTACCAGGGGGAATTCACGATAGGGTCTTATCGTATACGGCCTTGGAGCAACTTACAGAGACCGGGTAAACCCGAGTATGCACATCTACAGAGGAGATTCGTACGGCCGAAGCGGTGGTAGTAGTAGCACCTCCGCGAAGAGTGGATCTCTAGGCCCCTCCCTGTTTCATCATCACACGTTCGACCTCGACCGCCCTATGGTCGTCTAGCTCTAAGCTGCTGCATTCTCTTGGGTAGTCCACGAGTTCCGACACATTCAGCAGAAGGTCCCTCTCAGAAAAAACGTGTCACTTTCGATCCCTCACCAATTAAATTCGGTAATACTTTCCTTTGATGGATCATGTTTCCCTTGAACAACATACGGCCATCCGTCGAGCGAAAAACCAGAAAGCGTTTGAATCAGGCTGGCTAGAAAACGCTATAGGTAGTTTCTCAATGAGGCCCCCCGACGTAATCGATGCTCCGCTCAGCGCACTCGCTACGTTGGTCTTGGTATGCCCCCCACTCCATTCATCCAAGGCTGCCTCGAGGCCAGACGTGACGATCTTTGCCTAGTCGCTTGCCTAAACGGCATCGGACCAGTGCATCCCCGGAGCC
This sequence comes from Ceratothoa steindachneri, assembly GCA_963969495.1. NCBI lineage: Eukaryota > Metazoa > Arthropoda > Malacostraca > Isopoda > Cymothoidae > Ceratothoa > Ceratothoa steindachneri. The sequence goes on from OZ018326.1 coordinate 82,470,875, forward strand.
CCCGTTGAATGCGAGGGACCTTTGCTTCTCTGTCTTCTTCTTACTTCCTGTCTGTGTAAGAGAGAAGGATGGGAAATCAATCCGATACTCTCCACCGCCAAAAAGATCCCGCTAGGCCGGATGGACGGACCTCAGTAAGATCCTTTTCCAAGATGGAGAAGCTCCTAGCTGTCAAAAGGGCCCCCGTCGGGGTAGGAGGAACCCTCCTTCCCTTGTGACGAGACGCTTGCGCACGAGCCGACTCAGGTTCGGTGTTTGGCATAGAGCCCTGGTTATACCCCATGGAAGATCGTGCTATCTGGGACTGGGTCGACTCCGGGACAATCTCCATCTCAGGGTAGCCTCAATGATGCCATTCACTCCCAATGCATCACGGATCACATTCGAATTAATTTTTCTTGTTTCATCTCTGGATGGCTAACTGACATCGATCGTGGAGGAGAGGGGGATAGGCACGCCGAACCCCTACAAACGTTAGAGGTAGTAGAAAAGGAGTGTAGGGAGCACGGACTGGCATGTCCTGCTATTCCTTACCTTCCTAAGAGGGATGGCTCTATCGAGCCGCTCCCACAGGTAGCAGTCAATCTTGGGCCGCTTGCCTGCTCTCTTGGCAGTCTACTGTTATACAACAGTCGAGACTGCTCATGGTTGAGAGATGGAGTCGCCAGAGGGTGCCTCAACAAAGGGGGGGGGAAGAATCCACTTCACCCGTATGTCTAAGAGAGGAGTAGGCCTCTTCTGCGGTCGAAGATGGTTGGAGGGTGCACCTCCTTTACAGTTGTGGAGCTGCTCTTGAAAAGGAAAATGGGAAGCCCCTTTACCGCATGGTGATGGTTATAGGGGAGTCCCTCCACCTGTCAAAGGGGTAACTTGATTCTCCTTCTCCTCCCCGTGACATAGTAAGGGTGAAGCAGCGGTTGGAGGCGGATCATCATGTTCTTTCCCACTATTTCCTTCTGTTGTCCCTATGATCAGAGAAAAAAGGAAAAATGACTCATGGAAACTAGATTATAATATGACCTTCCAATGACATGAGAGCTTAAGAAACAAGTCACAATAGGATAAAAAATTCCAGAATGTAATCATTCAAAGACAATCGGTCCTCGTCCAGCGACGATGGGCTTGCCAACCCGGCCCGAAATTCAGGGTACATTATGTTGGAGCTTTAATTCTAGAGGATGGTGCCGGCGTAGGCACCTTATGTGTAATGAAGGCAGGTGAGCAGAGTCAAATGCCCAGCACAACCCGTATCTAATCGATGCCCAAGTCAGCGGGCTTTCTGCCCTTGCGGCGGGTACGGACCTCACGCTCTTCACTGTCAGCAAGGACCTATGTGTATAGGAGAGGATGTGTGGAGAGTAGGGATAGGTGGCTCTACTAAAGAGTAGGGTGGATGACACACCTATTATTAACATACCTATGTGCTAGGTCATCTCAGGATGGCATTCAGTCCACCGAGGCACCCGAGCTACTGGACCAAACTCTGTACAGGATAAAACACTCCTCCTGATACAAAGTGCGGGTAGAGAAGGTTGAGGGGGATAGCTGCAATGAGAATAATAAATAATAATATTATAATAAATAATATTACTAAATAATGCTAATAACCTACTAATTATAATAATTTATACTGATCGTAATAAATAATAAGAATGATAATAACACTAATAATGCAAATAATGCTAATAACATTAACAGTAAAAATAATAATAACATTACACATAACACTAATAATAATAATAAAATAAAATATTAAAAATCATAATAAAATAATAATACTAAAATACTAATAAAAATAAAATAATATAAATAAAAAATAATGATCTATAATAATAATAATAATTAATAATAATAAAAATAATAATAATAACAATTATAAATTTACAAATTACAAATTAGGTTAAAGTGGTGAAATTGTGTGGTAGGTATATAAAGGTGTGAATATGTTTCCTAGTTTGCCCTGGTGTTAGGGCATCACTAGCATTCATCTTGTTTTGTTTAAAAATTAAAAAATTCCTCCGTCAAAAAGTAGCTGACTGTCTTTGACAGCCAGTTTCCTCCGTTATAATATATATATATATATTTATTTCTGTAATAGGTATTTCCTCCTTCGAAGCATTCAAGCCTTTCAAGGTTGTTTTCAGGCTAAATGAATCTCAATTTTGAGTTCTCAGTAATCTATTTAATTTGGGCATTTCGCCTATTTTCATCGTTTGAATTTTGAATTTTGTTGACTTTGTTTTGTTATCTTTTTATCAAATGGGTATAGGGAATTGGGCACTTCGCCTCTTTTTATTCTTAAATTTTGATTATTAAGATTGGGCACTTCGCCTCTTTTATATTTAAATTTAGTTTCAATTTTTTAATTCTTACTATGTTTATATGGGGGGGGGGGAGGGGACTTTAATGTGGGCACTTCGCCTCTTTTTTCAAACGTTATTTGAAGTTGTTGATTGGTTGGACTAATTTGTCAAACTTTTGAGTTTTAAAATCATAATTCTTTAGAGTAGTGGACTAACCCTACGTAAACATAGGTAGTACCACTTCTCTCGCGCAGGTTCTACTACTTGGAAACAGAGCAGTTCTACCTATAGCGCGTCTCCGGTTTGCACGAATATTAAAATTCAGGTTCATGTTCGGGAGTATATTTTGGTCTATCTTGTCCCATGTCTTTCTCCCTAGCCTTTGGATCTCCGTATTGATCGGCTTTAGACCGATTCTTTGGTGAAAAATCGATTGCCGAGTACGGTCGATCCTTCGCGTGCCTGTAATCAGCAGCGTGGCTTTATTAGGCACTCTCTGCATCGTTCTGAGAGAGGTACAGCTTGCCATCTGCGTGATCACGGCCGGGTACACCAGGACTGGGCGTACCAAGGCCATGTACAGTTTTTTGATGTTAGGCACGCTGAGGCCTCGGAAACGGTAAAGTTTCTTCAGCTCTCGTTTGGCTAGGGAGACTCTGGTATTCATGTGCGTCTTATATCCCGATTTGAAGAGTCGTAAGCTCAGGACATTACCCTCGTTGGAGTACGGATAGTTCTTGTTATTGACGAAGACGTCATCAACTTTCCGGCGGTTTATTGGAATGATCATGAACTTCTGGCGGTTGGTCTTAATTTTCCACTTTCTTTCATATCTATTGATATTTTCAATTTCGACAGCTGTCGCCCTCGCCTGGCTTCCAGAGTTCCTGAATGGACTCAAGACGATTTGGGTGATGTCGTCTGCATATTGCAGATACATCGAATCGTACCTCACTGGAGCAGGCAGTTCTATTGTGTACACGAGGTACAGCAGAGGGCTGAGACAGCTGCCTTGTGGAACTCCCGCCTTGAGTACGAATTCGGGTACTTTGCAGCCCTCGATTGAAATTCGGGCTCTCCTATCGGAGATATAGTTGCAAAGGATCCTTTCCAGGAATGGGTTAAGCTGGAGGTTGAGGATCTTGTACTGTAATCCTCTCAGCCAAACCTTGTCGAAGGCCTTCTTTACATCACGCAGCACCACGTCTACGTACCGCCTCTCAGCTTTACTGCAAGCGAGTTTCTCCGCTAGAAGGGCGAGAACTGTTTCCGTTCCTCGTCCCTTGCGGAACCCGTGCTGCTGAGGGTTGTGGGCTCCCAGCTCGGCAAGTTGTTCTTGAAGCCTGTCAGCTAGGAGTCTCTCGTAGACTTTTGCAATGAACTCCAGCAGGGCGATTGGCCTGTAGTTTACCAGTTGATCAGGGGGTTTACCTCCCTTGGGTATGAAGATCATCTTCGCAATCTTAAGACCTTCCGGGAAGTAGCCCGTGTTCAGGGAAGCGTTGTAAATATTAACAATACCCTGAATGATCTGCTGTGGGGCGTTAACCAAGTTGTTTCTGGTGATATCCGTCCAGCCTGGTGCCTTTTGTCGAAAGGCTTTTACAGTGGCCATGACTTCCTCTGATGTTATGGGGCGTCCATGGCCCGCCATCTCCCTGCCTTCGTTGACTTGCTGTAGTGGGTGCGTGCGATGTATTTCCTGATTTAGTTGTTCAATCAGTTGGCCTTCGAATTCCTGGTCGAACTCAGCGTTTTCCTCGGGGGTAATCCTGAAAACGCTTTTCCAGAAGTTCCTGAACATATCCTCGAGAACCACCGGGTTCTCTAAGTAGTCTCCGTTCTCCTTTATCCGAGCCTTGGGTCTTGGAGTAAGTCCCTTTAAGTTCCTGACTTGGCGCCAGAACTGAGCCGGGCTAAGCTCGCTGTCGACTTTGGCTATCAAGTTGTTCCATATCTCCTCCTGCTGGAGGTTGATGGCCTCTCTAAGCTCTGAGCTTAGGCGTCGAAGCAGCAAGCTCCTTTTCCGGCTGGGACCCTCCCGTCGTACTTCTTCGTACACTTCCCTGTGAACTCGAGCGATATCTCTCATCTCCTCTGTCCATCTGGGCTGAGGAGGTGTTTTATACCCTGTTACGGGTATGCTCTCGCGGTCCGCGTTTAGTATGGACGTTGTTCTCTTCTCCAACTCCCTGTCAATCTCCTCTAACGACGCCGTGCTGAGGTCAGCTGGCGCATAGTCACTGAGTCGCTGCTTGTAGCGATCCCAGTTGGCCATGGCGTAGTTTTTCCGGAGAGGGGCTGGGAGCTGGATTGGTGCGAGAGATACTGTTGTGAGAATCGCTATGTGATCACTAGGGACTGTTGGGCCTGGCTCACTATGGTAGTTGAAAGGGAAGCCTTTACTTGTTAAGATTATGTCAGGCTTAGTTGCTGATCTGGAAGTGATATAGGTCGGAAAATCCGGCCCTATCCTTTGAATGTTCTTTCTTCCCATAATCAAATCCAAGTTTCGGCCTCTATCGTTTGTGCTACCATAGCCCGCCGCACGGCATCTGGCATTGAGGTCTCCCCCTAAGAATGCCATTCTGCGGTGCCCGAACAGTGTGTAAAAGTTACATAACGGGAGATATGCTCGTCGAGGGGGTTGATATGCTGCCGCTATCACGAGGTCTCCTACCAGGGTGTGTACTTCGATTGCCACAAAGGACTCATCGAGCTCTAGTAGTTGTTTAATAACAATAATAATACCATTCGTGTATTTATTTATAATTTTTTGTCAGTAACACTCGAATCTACTTCTTTTGAAAACATTTTGTAATTTATATTTCAACGACTTGATATCATCTATAATAATATTATCTATAATAATGAAATATAGCTCTAACTTAAAAATAATGGCATTACTTTTGACGGCACGGGTACATTAGTAAAATAATAAAAACCAAAGAATAAAAAAAATAATAGTAATAAAATAAAATAATGAAAATCAAATATTTAAATACTAATAATAATGAAAGGTAAAATAGTGCTGAGTGAAGGCGAGGGAAAAGCACCTCAACAACTTTCCCAGACCTCATCAGAGAGTTCAAGTGAACCGAGTGAACGGGGTTTCCTCTTTTGCACTCAGGCTGGGGGAACGTCCAGCTCCTCTGGATACCGAGTGTAACAGGCTACATAGGGTAACCACCTGCGGGAAAGAGAAAGACAAACCCAGAGTGAGTGAAAGTTATTTGAAGTAACAAAGAGAAAGAGAAATGAAGAGAGTTAAAGGAACAAATATGAAGACAAAGAGAGAGGAAGAGTTTGAGATACATAAAGAAAAGGATGCAAGAGAGGAAATGAGTGAGATACTCTAAGAAAAAGACTAGAGAAAATGAGAGGAACAACGAGAAGAATGAGGACGTGATAGGAACGCAGAGAAATACAAAAAAAAATAGGAATTTTGTGAGAAAAATGCAGAGAAAGAAAATAAACAATAGAAGCTTAGTAAGAAGAACAAAGAAAAATAGATGATAAGAGAGTACAGAAGTGAGAGAACAAGGAGAAAAACAGGAGAATAAAGTACAAGTGGGAGAAATGTGAGATCGGCCCTCACTCATCCTTCCCCTATTTCGTATAGGCGATGAATTCCCATTAAGAGCCAACAACAAAAGAAAGAGTCCCGATTCGGCATCGAGGCCGGTTATGGCTTGAAAACGACGTCACCTCCACAGAAATTGACCATGGCGAACATTAGTCAACTTTACGGTTCTCCATAGACCTTCACTGCGTCCTCCATTATTAACACCGAAGTCTACTGTTAAGGGCTACTATTATTATGAAGTCACGCCCGAATTCGCCCACGTGGGAGTACGCAGATGGGGTGTTTATAGACCTCAGACCACGTGCTATTATGAGGCACTATTAAGTTTGTGACGCCCATGGGAGGACTTTGGCTTTAAGACAATAGGGTGATTAGGCGGGTGCCATCCCTCGACGTAGATTGCGAAGGAATAACTTCATCTGTTAACGATATCTAGATGTCCTCAATTCCACGATCTGATGTTTCTAAATGAGGAAGATGATGACCTCATATGGGGTTTGGGAAAGAGACAAGGACGAGGGGAGTCCACCAGCCTTGCTCTGATCCAGTAAAGAGGATGCTTAACATAACATAATTCAACGGATGAGAAAAGCTGCAAAGGCCTATCAGTGGTGATCCGACTCAACACACCCCATAAACTGCATCCACAAGTTTGCGTTCAAAACACTGCTTAAAAAACAGGCTCTTCATTTCGTGGAGGCTTATCATAGTTATAGAAAGCCCATTCCGTATCAGCGCTCCTTACAGTTTAATATATATTATTATTATACTGAGGAAGGTAAGGATAAGCAAGATCCAATTCATTGTCCTTTATTTTACTATATTTCGAGCTTGCTCGCTCATCTTCAAGTATTAACATACTATAAATTAAAAAGGAATAAAAATTAATTAAAGCTAGTTGACAGAGATATGAATTTAAATGAGATAAATGATAAATAAAGTAAGCAAAGTAAACGAAAAATGTGAGGCTTAACCCAACGCACACCAAAAAATATATATAATGAGACTAATGAAATGTGACAAGAAATTTTAAAATAGAGACTAACTTTTAGCTGGATAAATGTTTATTTAATTAACAGTAGCAAAAGGGGACGGAAAACCTATCTCTATGGAAGACTCTTACCTTTATTCATCGAGGTCCATCACTAAAGTAAAAGAGTATAGGGAGAAAGTTGACAAGAACAGATTTGATTGTGGGTGCCATATAGTCAAAGGAGATCTGAAGTAGAGTCGTGGTTAAGGGTGGGAGTCTTATTTTTGAAGTGGATTGATTCCAAGATTCTGAGAGGAATTTCGTTTGTATTAGAATCGATTATTTTAAAAATCATCGAGTGTGATATCTGTCTTTCATTTAATAGTATGGGAACGAATAACCGAATTATCTTTTGTATTCAAGGTTTTTCCTGTGCGGTGACCTATTCCAATGTGGCAGCAAAACTTCGCCCGGAGTGAACGAAAATTACTGCCTATATATGTTCGGCAGAGAGACCGAATACAAGTGAATTGGTAGACAACACCACTGCTCAACTCACGGGGAAGTTTATAAGACTAAATTGTTTCATTGTTAAAAAAGGTGATCTGATAATTCGTGTGAAGTTAGGCAGATTTTAGTAATTTAGTGACCCTCCTTTTAAATTATGAATTTACATGTCCCATATTGGGGACTAAAGGTATTTTGAATCTTTTCGGACGTCATATGACTACATGTAAAGAAAATCTAAACAAGATGGCCTCCGAAAACTTAGTGCTTTCATCAAATTTTCCGCCAATTTAGAAAGGTTCAGCTTGATTGTTACTTTCTTGAGGTATGCCGCAACAGCTCTGTATACCCTAACTTCATTTACTTCAAACTTTTTCAGAATTTCTCTACACGTCTGGTATCTACAATTCATCCCTGGACTATTTACTCAATAATGAGATTTAGTAAAAGTCTAGTTCCTTTAGCGAATTATAAAAACGCTGTACGGGTGCAAGTTCCTCGCTTAAATTTATCGTCTGATTTATAGATAATATTTTCCTGTCGATTCTTAATTTTAAAGATTTGTTCTCATACTCCAATTCTATATCTAGAGTTCATGAACGTAAACTATCCAGATTAGGTCTCTCCTCCATTAAGTTTCACTCTCCAGATGAAGGTATCGAAAATTTTTCTTTAGGATTTATCGACAAGAGAGAAGTTCCTCCTTTCCCTTGGCTTTTATTTTAAAATTCCTATTTTTAAACATAATATATACTCATCTTTGTGCGCTCTAAGGAATTGATCTCCGACCATAAGGATATCCCAATATTCAAGCAATACAAGAAATTTGTATCGTCCTTCTCAAATCTTGCGTTCACAAGTCAGAGAATCTCAAATTTTCATTGTTGATTTTTAGACGTGATGATCAAACCCTACTTCAAAATCTCTCTCACAACAAAAGCATTTTTATTAGGAAACCAGATAAAGGTGCTGGTGTAGTTCTAATGGATCGAGAAGACTATCAAAGTAGGATGAGGTCAATTCTTAGTAACCTTAACAAAATCTGCGTTATAGAAGAACCGTTTCAAAGCTATGAACGCAATTAATTCTTCTGAGTACGAAGCCACATACACCCCTGGTTTAGGACTAGGACAGATCTACGGTCTCCCGAAAACTCACAAAGCTGATGTTCCTTTAAGGCCTATTTTGGCCTCATATATGCTCCCCTCCTAGAAACTAGCTAAATTTCTTCTTAAAATTCTTTCACTCTACGTTAATAGCTAATATTTAATTAAAAATAAATACATGTTTGTTAACCGACTCAAAAATTTCATCCCTTCTCGTGATAAAGTTTTTGTAAGTTATGACTTGAGCTCTTTTTTTCACGAGTGTACCTGCGTCCGAAACTCTTCACTATAACTTAAAAATCCTTTAGTATTGGATTTTAGGACTACTCCTTTGTTTTAAATCATAATATTTACCAAGAGAAAGATGGTGTTGCTATGGGTTAGCCATTTGTCTCTTTAGCAGCAGTGTTTTTTGTCCCTCTTGGAAACTAAAATGATATGGGAATGTCGAAAATAATTCTAATCTCACTTTTATCGCCCCTTTGTTGAAGATTGTTTCAGCATTTTTTATCACATTACAAAAACAAATTAGATTCCACTACTATATTAATTCACTCTACCAAGACATAAAATTCACTAAGGAAAACAAGAAAAATTCATCCCTCCGAATTTTAGACATAAAAATTAAGAAAACACTGGACAGGATTTCCACGTCAAATTATTGAAAAATAATTCAGTGAATTGGGCATCAAGTTCTTCGAATTCTGTATTTTTTTTGTTCAAAATTAGTGTTATTACCATTCAACTTTACATAGGATACCATATCTCCTCATCTTTTGAAAAGGGGCATCAAGAGTTGCGCTTCCTAAATAACTACTGTATAACAGTTTCCTTCTTTCCTTAATAGAAAAACAAACTTCCAAGTTTCCGTCGCTAACATTAGCTCCACAACCCCTCCTCTGTCTTATTACGTCTCAAATGATTCAAAATCATTTTTAGTCCTCGATATAGAACCTATAAATTAAGAACTTAGACTGAAATCTGCCTATCTTCACACAAATTATCAGATCACGCCCTTTTAACAATAAAACAATTTCATCTCTTTTCTCTCCCAGCGATCAAATTTCCCGTGAGTTGAGCAGTAGTGTTGTCTACAAATTCACTTACCCACAATATCTCTCTGGAGCATATATAGGCAGCACTATTCGTTCACTCCAGGCAAGGTTTAGTCTCACATGGGAATAGGCCATTGCACAGGAAAAACCTTGAATACGAAAGAGAATTCGGTTATTTGTTCCCATGCTATTAAATGCAAGACAGATATCACACTCGATGATTTTTAAAATAATCGATTCTCATACAAGCGAAATTTTCCTCAGAATCTTGATTTCAACTCACATAAAAAGTAAGAGCCCCTCCCTTAACCACGACTCTACTTCAGTTCCCCTTCAAATTCTATTACCCCACCCGCAATTAAACCTGTTCTTGTTGCCTTCATCCCTATGCTTTTTTACTTTAGTGTCGGACCTCGATGAATGAAGGTAAGAGTCTCCCAGAGTGAATTGTTTTTCCTCTCCTTTTGATAGTGTTTATTAAATGAATTTTTATCGAGCTTACATATAGTCTCTATTTTAAAATTTCTTGTCACATTTCATTAGTCTCATTATATATATATATATATATATATATATATATATATTTGTGTGCATTTGGTTATGCCTCATTTTTTTGTTTACTTTGATTACTTTACTTATCATTTGTTTCATTTAAATTCCTATTTCTGTTAACTAGCTTTAATTAATTTTATTCTTTTTTGAATTTATAGTATGATGCGAACAAGCTCGAAATCTAGTAAAATAAAGGAAATTGATTGGATTTTCCTTATTCTTGCCATCCTCGTTAATCTAAAGATTGGCATCTCACTCTCTCATTTCGGACAAAAAGAACACCCAAATTGTTTTCCGGCACGTGTCTTCAAAAGCGACTAACCCTGGATAGGGGCCGTTGCGCAATGGCGGTAATTGTCCAGTCTTGCCAATTAATCCACGTTAATGTATAAACCAAGTGGATGTGAGGAATGTGAGAGGTTTTGTGATGGTAAAAAGCATGGAGAGGTTTTAAATGTGTTTAAATTAGAAAGATTGCAGATACTGGCACGATGTGAGACAAACATGAAAGAAAATATAAAGGTTTGAATGGAATGGAATCAATCGCCTAAGATCAAGTGTGAATCATAGTGGTAGGAATACAGATGCTGTAAGGACATGATGTATAGTGTCATGGCATAGTGTAATGAAGGGTCATAAATGACTAAACTCTAAGATTTTGTAGCTGAAGTTTAAATGTGCAAGGATGAAACTGCGCGTGGTAGGTGTGGGAGGATAAGCTGCGCCATTTTCCCCCCGCATCAAGCACTAGGTCAGCAGAGCGGATGATGAAATTACCAAAGGTTGATGTTAGTTTTAGCCAAGACTTTGTTGCTGCTTTTTCTCTGTGACAAAGTATGCCATTGTGCAGATAAGGTAATAATAAAGCAGGTTTTGTTAACATTTTGAATTCATGGCTGTGATCTTGGGCAAAATTATTAGTGCCCCAGGCTCTTAGATGAGAACCAGTCATAGACGTGGAGAGTGTCAGTTTGCTTCGATGTGGAGACGAAACAGGACTAAAGAAAGCGCCCCCTTCTCTTCTCCTAACGAAGGATCTTTCAGAAGGTCCAAACAAACGGAAGGAACTTCATCAGAGAATATCACTTTGGCATATTCTTCAACAGTCCATTTTTTATATTTCTTACAAAAATGGGGACTATCGAGGATCTTAGGCGCCTAAAAGTCTTCTTCACAAAAGTTTAACCCGTATTTTTAAAGTCATTAACGTTTCTAAAAATTATGTTCCTTGATCCATAACCTTAGTTTCTTGAATTTCATGACATTTTGGTGCAGAGCAACAATGTTAGCACACTTTTCTTTGGAATGAATCTTTTCTGTAATTGGAAAAGTATGAAACCTTTATTTTCCCCCCCCCCCACCAAATATTACGAAATAGATTATAATTACAGAACATCATTCATTTAACCCATATTTGTCATCATTTTACCCTTTTGATTGAAGGGCATAGCTTTCAAGACTGAAACTCACCTCCTATAGGAACAAGACCAGAGCACGATTTGGAATTGAGCGACGAAATCCACTGTTTTTTTATTATTGTTGTAAATAATCAGTGGCGGCTCGTGTATCGGCACTGCGGAACTGCACCGCTCCCTATTGCTACTCGATATTATTGATAACATTCAATGTAATGAACCCTTTTTTCTTTAATTCTTTCTTTATACTTGTACATTATACCATTTTTAAGCTTATATCATCCCTAGCTTATGAAAAAAATATAAAACTCCTTGTATAGAACTGTGCGCTTAACAGTTCCACCGACACGGTATTTAGCTGTTTTGCTTATGCTCACATGTCCGAGATAGAAAGATGCACGCTAGGGAGAGAGTGCACTGTGGCTCACGCAGTGACAGACCATGGTGTACCGGTGGAAGGTAGTGTTTCCTTTTAACTACGCGTTTGTTGTTCTCAAATCGTATTTATATTCTTGAATGTGATAAAGTTTAGAATTTAATTCATAATTTTGTTCGTTTCTTTTATTAATTAATTAATTGAACAGCTCAAATTTATCTTGGAAAATAATCTAGATGATGTTCACAGTGAAATTACGAAACTGATAAAAAAATCCTCTTGACAATTAATTCCCATGACTACATCAGAGGCAGAACGCTGCTTTTCAACACTGAAAAGAATAGAAACTTTTCTAAGGAGCAAAATAAATTCTAAAAGACTATATGCACTTGCAGTGCTTTTAATGGAGAAAAAATTTCTTAGCAATCATCCAGAGATCAAGGAGAAAATAATTAATCTTTTCTTGCAAATTAAAACAAGAAGAATGAATTTCGTGTTTAAATTAATGGATCAAGCTTGAACTATAACAATTTAGGCTAATAGTAAGTAAAAAGTATTTGATTTTGTTCTATTTAAGAGTTTATCAAGTTTATCTATAAATTTTATTTTTATGTGTATTTTCTTTTACACAATATTAAAACAATGCTAAAAAATTTATGATGCAGCACCCCTACTAATCCGCCACTGGATGTAATACTGACTTTTAAATAAACTTGCAATAGTTTAAGTATTAGAATAATTATTCCTATCACGTAAATTTTGAAAAAGAATGAAAAAAATATGTCTCAAAACTTTGGGTGATGACTATAAACACCCTTTTCATTCTTTATTTCTACCTGTACCTTTAGAGTATTTGTTGCCAAAACCTTCACATGAATAGGCCACTTCACTCCCTGATTAAGACAGCACTTTCGAAACTCTTAATTATGTCTCTTCTTGTGTGATGTGTGACATTATCTTCTTTTTATTTATGAGCTTTCAGATATTAATATACATATACAGAAAGGTAGCCTTCACTCGTTTGCAACTTCTAGGGTAAATTTAATCAAGGCACCATTAAAGACATCAAGATCCACTCAAATGAAGCCGAGAAGGTAAAGATTAGATGAAAAGCTCTAGTAAACGAAGTTACATCTGTAGACTAACAACTACGGCATCTCAAAGAACATGGTGTAACGCTGTTATGTTAAGAACTGTTAATACATACTTATCTACATTTTTTTCAAAATTAAATAATCTATTTTTATTGATTTCCTATTCTTTCTAGGAAGAATTTTTCCACTAGTGATGCCAAGTGACGAATCTCAACCCTACAAGTTTCTATCAAATAAATAGCTCCCCTTCACCTTTGTTTCAGTGGTGTATGTAGAGGTAGAGTTGTGGTACTCTTCCGTAGCAGTCTGCTATTTTCGACTCGTTTCCCAACATACATGAAAATCGAAGACACCATTTTCGCCACCGGAATTTTTATTATGAGTAGAAATTTCAGCACGAGTTAATGGGTCAACAATATATTAATCTATTTCAGCCTTTGGATGGATAAACGTCAACAATGGTTGTGAGCTGATAATTGAGACTGATACTACCTCCGGCTTGGAGCACACAACTGAAATTTGCAGAGTAGAGTGAATCAGTTTGATTGTAAATTACTACAACAACGTTGCTATAAAAGTAAACAATACGATAGGAGAGAACTTTTTCTCTTACAAAATTAGTCAAATATCTAATCATTGCCTTTGCAAGCTGCTTAAATCACTTTATGCTTAAGAATAAAATTGATAAATATTACTATAACATTTAAAATTACTATGAGGATTAACATTTCGTATGACTTATATTGAACTTATATGAACTTCTTATCCTCAATTGATGTACTGACTTTGGGTGGATCTTAGGGTGATGTCGAGTTTGTGATTCTATAACCGGGAAACTTCCAATAAAGGTAAAAAGGGAAAACATAGCTTTGCATGCGGACAAAAATACAAAACAATAAAAAACCCCAATAAATAATAATAATAAAAAAAACAATGGGAGGTGAAATTTATGAATCTATCTATCTTTATCTATCCACCTATCTCTCTTTCTCTCTCTCTCTCTCTCTCTCTCTCTCTCTCTCTCTCTCTCTCTCTCTCTCTCTCTATATATATATATATATATATATATATATATATATATATATATATATATATATATATATGAGGAATTAAACCACATTCTCCGAAGACAATTTAATTCAGAACAGTTTCGGGTGAGATACACTGAAACTGTTCTGAATTAAATTGTCTTCGGAGAATGTGGTTTAATTCCTCATCTTTTCTTGCGATATTGCATTAATTTTCATCATATATATATATATATATATATATATATATATATATATATATATATATATATATATATATATATATATATGCAGGTTCTATAAAAGAACACACCATAAGCTGTAAAACTTACCTTTCTATTGATAATTTTCAAGTATTAGCCTTTAACAACAACCAACATTGCCTAAGACCCCTCGAATCTTCATATAACAAACACTATGTACAAACCTACACTCAATGAAGGTTTAAGTGCAATATCTTTATTAATTAATTAATTTTAACTACATTTTCTTAGTTGGTTTGTTATTTTAACTACTGTTTGGTCAGTTGGTGTTCCTCTCTCCCAAGCGTCACTGTAACCTATAAATACTAGCCCCTTGTTAAACCCACCATTCACTCTCTAGGATGGATCCACTTTAGTAAGTATCAAAATTAACCGTTTTTATATTAAATGTTTTTAACTCTTAGACTGTTTACAAAATTAAAAACCTAGTTTAAATTTATTATCTTTAATTATTGTCAGGTCAATTTCTCTTATAGTTTTAATTAATTTCTGAAATAAACTTTAAGTTTAGTAACTACCTTTTTGAGTCATTTTTAAAGCAAATTTAACTATTGCCAAGTCATATTTAAAATTTTAACTTATAGTACATTTTATTGATATTTTATAATTGGTCACCTTTTAAAATAATTCAATGTCTTGTTGGCCTTTTCATGGTTTCTTCAAATGTATTAACTTTAACAAACTTATTCTATCCTGAAGATGAAAACTTGTAATTTTCGAAACGTAGTAAGAAATCAAAGGATGTTGCATCCGTTTCTGGAGGCTCTGGGATTTATCCTTAATATTAAATGCAAGCTTCACGGCCGAGCTCCATATATATATATATATATATATATATATATATATATATATATATATATGTATGTATGTATGTGTGTGTGTGTAATTATGCATGGCAGGAACTACTTGATCAAATATAGTTACTGTGAGAAGATGTTAGGCGGGCACACTGAAAAGTTCTAAGATAAGGCATGTATAGTTGTCCAAATTAGTTATGTCATATTTTGCAAAATATTTCGGACTAAACTAAGTTAGCTATGATATGATTATTTCCAAGTTCGATAAATCCTCGAATACCTTTTGTATGACCGCCGCTATGCTTTGCAATGCTGTGCTGCTAAGTAATATTATTTTTCATAACTCTAGTTGCAAAATTAATTTAAGGGATAAGGAAAAAAAATAGCTAAATGTTAGCGTGATTTTTTTGATGATTAAAATACAAATAAATATATAAAGTTAAATAAACTGACAAAAAGAGAAATTGGGGAAAATTTGACATCCCTGTGTTGAAGCCGAACAGTTTCAAAATGTTTCCACCTTCCTGCTTGAAGCATTGTAATAGCTTAAAAAATCACTAAATTTAGCTTTTTTAGTGTTAAATCTCTTATTTTATTTATAACTTAATCTACCTAAACCACTTCGTCTTATCAAATAATAAAATATTAAATTGTCACTCTCTGAACGAAATTTGGCGTAATGTTCCATAACTAATTGTGGCAACTCTGCTTAACTAAGTAAGAATTTAATTCTCTTTGAGAGAAACTGAGATAAGGAGAAGTCAGCTGAGTTGCTACAAAATAGGTAGTTGTTAGCTTTCAAAGCTTCCCAGTTGCCTAGAAGGTAACATTGCCTAATTCATTTCAAGGGAGTGGGTTGCCACTGTCAGCAAAGGAAATGATGTACATAGAAACTACGGGAAATAAATACCACTTCTGATTTTAACGAAGCTAAGCCACATCGGGTGTGGTAAGTTAGCGGATGTTGTCACGATTGGGGTCGACGTCCGGGATGCTACCATACAATCTTAATACCCGTGGTTTGGATCCTACGTTAATCAGTAGGTCCCCACTGAGAAATAAAGGCAGCTTAAGTGAGTATAGATCGGTGGTAAAATCGATACCACCAAACAAAGGGGCGCGGAAACAAAACTGGAAATTTATAGGGTTTTGCCCCCGATTTGCAAAGGTTGTTGCCTCTTCAGGGGTGCAGCAGCAGCTAACATCCAGAGAATTACGCACCCAGAGCCCAAGGCTTGCGTGGTTTATCTAATTAATTGTGCTGACTGGGCAGGTTTAGGAGAGTTGTTCGCCTTCCTGCTCTCTAACGCCCCGAATATTCTCCTCTTTAGACTACACAACATATATACCTTCTTCCCCTGTTCACTTCCCCTAACTTCACCACTTTAGTTCCGAAGTTCTCTTCGCAAATTTTCTGGTCAGTATGTGATTGGTGGTGTTCGGTTCTTAGTTTGGAAAAAGAGCAACAAATTAGGACCTATAATGATAGGTCCGAACCTCGGCGCGCTACAACTGAGGGCAAAATAGGAAGAAATAAACCTAAATGGAATCAGAGTGAGAGGATGTTCAATTGTCCTCAAAGAGATAAACACACAAACAATTTAAAACATCATCGAATAAGCGTGTGAACAACGCTTTAAAGGGAGGAATCAAAAACCTTCCCTCTTTAAGGTTAAATTGTGAATCGGAGCAGATTTGTACTTGGCAGTGGCCTTCTTCCAACCAATTTGTTCTTCTTTGTGGTTTCCCAACCCTAATCTTCGGGAGGTTGGGGATGTTTGATCTTTCCTCTTATGCTTCTTTTCTTTATGTCCATTTTTAATAATCATGTCCGCGAACCTTCCCCACTGAATGCTCCAATCTACGCAACTTTTCCTTTTTCAGCCAAATCAGCAAAAAAACGACGTTAAATTCCTATTTGATATCCAAATGACGTCATGGATTCCCATTTTAGTAAAGGCTTTGATTGATCTTAATTACTATCTAGGTTTTTGACATTGGCTGCTACCGAGTGCTTAACACCTTTGCTCAACAAGCACCTCCACCCCTACCCGAAAGGACACACACACATCCGCTAATCCACGTAAGGAGTAAAATGGTAATTACCAAAACGAAGAGAAAAAGCGAAAATTTAATTTTCAGGCGAATTTTCATGCGGTTAGACGAACTTATGCGTGTGGATTTTATTATTGTGTGCGCTCATGTCTGTGATGACTCCTCTCCGAGCTACTATGTGTATTCGCTTATTATGATGTTTTGCGGATATCATTTAATCACGTTAACGATTTTATCAGTGTATATTTCAATTTGCGGTCTTGCATGTACTTGTGTGCATTACTGATGCTGTGTATTCTGTTGTTTTTTTTGTACACAACAGCAAGCTACCTTTGTGATATGTAATGTATACGTATGTGGTATGTGTTTGCATTCATAGTAAGTATGATATATAAGTAGGGGTGTATTTGAAAAAAAAATTGGGACGACTGCCAACTGTGTTCTTAAGTGCGAACGTGTGTGTATGAGCCAAAAGACACAATTTCCTAAACACAGAGCAACCCGGGAGACGCATCTTCTGGTAATGGATTTATAAGTCGCTTTGTTTGGGAGACGACGCAATTCCGACGCCGTCTGGATTAACATAACAAAATTTAAGTTTGCAAATGAAAGAATAATCTGGGGACAAAAACGCAGTCATTCACTCCCAAACTCCTCATTATTTGTGCCGTAAAGCTCACCTTAATTCCCAGATGCGCTAAAAAATTCAATTCGTGTGACTATATAAACTTCCAATACTACCACATATATATATATATATATATATATATATATATATATATATATATATATATATATATATATATATATATATATATATATATATATATATTTATATATATATATATATATATATATTTATATATATATATATATATATATATTTATATATATATATATATATATATATATATATATATATATATATATATATATTTATATATATATATATATATATATATATATATATATATATATATATATATATATATATATTTATATATATATATATATATATATATATATATATATATATATATATATATATATATATATATATATATATATATATATATACATTGGGTGCAATAAATATCCGATACATGGTCAAAAGTCTATTTACCATAGTTACACAACAGGAAAGTTATCGAAAATTTAACATCTTATGTATTTTTACGTTGAATACAAAATTCGGTATCAGAATACACAAATAGTAAAACATTGATATTACATCGACAAAAGTGTTAGATTATCGCCTCATAAAGTATCCAACACACCCATAAAATTAGTTTTAAAGCGATAATAAATAGTTCTTGAACATTCCAGAGTGGTTTACGTGACAGGAATGCTGTAGCACTTTCTAGAAAATAATCTACTTCGTCCACATGAAACAGCGCATCTCAGTCAGTGTCTGAGTGCTGCTTGAGAAGGAGCTCATCGTTCAATACCCTAATTCTAATATGGCAAAGCCTAAAGAATTGCCAATAAGGCACAGGAAACTAATTGTTCAGTTACATAAAAGTGGTTTGGGCTAAAAATACCAATCTCAACCATTGGTGACACGATTCGCCGGTTCACGTCATATCAGTCTACTGCAAATTTAACATGTTCAGGGCGTCCATCTAAAATTTCAAACCGTGCGGCTTAACATATAATCCGTAAAGTAAAGACAAATCCTCAAGTTACTCGATCAGAAGAAAGATTTGGAGGCAGCTGGGACAAATGTATGCAAAAAAACAATTAGAGCAGCTCTTAGGAACGAGGGATTCCATTCTCGAACACCAAGAAAGACACCTTTGTTGAAACCAATTCATGTCAGAAATCGTCTGCAAGTTCTTGGGACCCTGTACTATGGTCGGACAAGAAGAAGATTGAGTTATTTGGGCGGCATAGTGTTAGTTACATTTGAAGGCAGTAAAACTCGGCACATGATCCTATAAATACAATCCCAACAGTGAAGTTTGGAGGAGGCAGCATAATGGTATGGGGCTGCTTCTCCTCTGCAGATCCTGGAAGACTGCATATTATTGAAGGAAAAATGAATGCTTAGATGTATCGCAGGATTCTGGATGATAATCTCTTGCAGTCTGCAAGACGACCTGAAGATACCAAGAGGATGGACATTCCAGCAGGACAACGATCCAAAACATACAGCCAAAAGCACTGCAGCGTGGTTTCAGCAGACGAAAATAAAGGTTATTGGATGTCCAAGTCAGTAGCCCGACCTAAATCCTATCGAAAACCTGTGGCGAGAATTAAAACTAAAGATTTAGAAAAGGGACCAAAGAAATCTAACAAATTTAAAAAGAATATGCCAAGAAGAATGGGCCAAGATACCTAAAAATATTTGTAAAAACCTCATAAGTAAATATCCCAAACGGTTGGAAGCTGTACTAGCGACGAAAGGTCATATCACCAAATACTAACTGGTTTTCATAGATGTATCGGATACTTTTTGAAACGTTCGTTTGATATTTTTGCCGTAATCATAGTAATGTTTTACTATTTTTGCAATATGATACCAATTTGTATTAAACGTACAAAATACATAAGATGTTCAATTTTCGATTATTTTGCTGTTGTTTAACTATGGTAAATAAACTTTTAACCAGGTATCGGATAATTATTGCACCCATTGTATATATATATATATATATATATATATATATATATATATATATATATATATATATATATATATAGAGAGAGAGAGAGAGAGAGAGAGATTTATTTATAGCCGAGTGGTCTAAAGGGCGGTTTAATTGAGATCAAAGCGGTTGTTCGTTGCCTCAATGTGCACGGTTCGGAATCCCACCCCAGCTCAGATTTTTTCGAAGTAAGAAATAAATATTTTTCGAAGAAACAGTAGATAAAACAGAAAAGAAAGTATAAACGGAAGAAAAACGAAGAAGAAAAAGAACAAAAAAGTGGGAAAGAAAGAGGAATCGAAAGAGCCTCTACTGAAAGGGAAGCCTCTCTTCTCTGAACCCAAATCCTCGAGGTTTATCGTGATCGGTGATTCCCAAGCGCGGAATCTACAACCCTTGCTAGCGACCCGCCTTCGCACCAGTGTGAAGGTAAGCTGCCTTCCAGGAAGGGGAAACGGAGAAATAAGGGTGGAGGCTGAGAAATCTCAGATCTATGAGAGCTCAGTAGTTGCCTTGATGGCAAGTAGCAACGATCTATACCTACGAGGAGGTAAAGTAGGCGCCAGTGGGAAGATTCTGCCCCGGTATTGGAGCAGTTGACGACAGTGGTCTAAAAATCCGCAAACGTGTCATAGTCGGGATGCTCCCAGGACGAGGTCCATCCCGCAATGCTCACGCGAGGAAGGTCTCCATAAACCAACGCCTGGGAGATCTTTGTACGGCGGAAGGAGTCTTTTTTGTAGACCCCTACCGCACCTTTTATGGGAGAAAGGACCTGTACAAAAGGGTCGGAGTGCATCTTTCCCTTAAAGGGGAAGCTGTATCGCAAACATGATCCAGGATGTTGTGGAGCGGACCCAAAGAAGTGTCAGGCCCCAAGTAAAGGAGAACGTGCGCCAGTACACCCGTGTTACTCCACGAACGACCTTTTCTGAGGTCACAAAGAGGGAAGTTACCACGCCACAGCGAAACAAAGCGAGAAACGGAAGAGCTTATGGAGTCCCACAGTCGGGGACTCCCTCAAAGTTCTTTTTTTTAATGCGAAGTCTATCAACACACAATTTGACTGGGAAACCAGAAAACCCTGTAGCGAGAACGCACTACTCCTGGAATTCTCGGGCAACGAGTTCTTGACTCAATGGGTGAGAGAGCCAAAGAGAGGAAACAATATTCTTGACTTGGTTTTCACATCAGAGAAAGAGATCGTTGAGGAGCTCTCTTTAGGCGAAGTGATCTGTGGTAGTGACCACCGACCAGTTAGAATTGTAGTTAAAGTCCCCTTTATTTAACTTCAGCGACGCGAGAATCGAGGCAACTCGATCTGAGAAGGGCAGATTTTGCAGGTCTCCGTGCAGGACTGGCTGATGGTAGATGGGAAGGGTGTGATAATGTTGAAGACTTGTGGAACAGTTTCAAAAGTAATTTCATGAATCTTCAATCACAATTTATCCATATGAAAAGCTTACGTCGGTCTCCCGTTCATCCAAGGTGGTTGAATCAAGAAATTGGTCAATTACTGAGGGAGAAGAGATCTGTGTACCGCCAGTCAAATATTTCTGGTGACTTTGACGAATACCGTAGGTTAGCAAGGAGAATGAAGTCCACTATACGGGCAGCAAAATGTGCCGAAGAGCTCCGAGAGGCGAGACTGTGTAAACAGAATCCCAAGCAGTTCTTAGGTTATGTAAACAGCCGTAAACCAATCCGCCGCACGTTTGGCCCTTTAGTAAATGAGGTGGGTGCATAAAAGCACTCGGATGAAGAAAATGCAAACCTCTTAAACCACTACTTCTCATCAGTGATAACTGAGGAGCGTGGTTCCATCCCCCAGTCCATTGAGTCTCACTTGAGGGAGAAGCTGGAGGAAATGGACTTCACCCTAGCCCAAGTAGAGGAAAAAATCTCCGACCTAAAGAAGAATAAGTCCCCTGTTCCGGACGGGTTTCTACCTAAAGTGTTGGAGAAAGTGCGTGATAAGGTGGCACCACATCTGAGCACAATCTTCAACATGTCAATCCAGGCCGGATGCGTTCCTAGAGACTGGCGTGAAGCGGAGGTGACTCCTATCTTCAAGAAAGGAGACCGTAACAAGCCATCGAACTACCGACCTATTAGCTTAACCTCAATAGTCGTTAGAATCATGGAAAGCATCTTACTGGACAAAGTGGCGTCTTATTTAGAGTCCAACTTGAGATTGAGGAGTTTCTAGCATGGGTTCCACTTTGTTTTTAGTAAGCACGACCAGGATAAGGCAGTGGATGTTATCTACTTAGACTTTGAAAAAGCCTTCGATAAGGTACCACACCGCCGCCTCCTTTGGAAAGTGCGTGCGCTGGGCGTAGACGGAAATGTAGCAAGAGAACTAGCAAAATGGCAGACGGTAACGGGTAGTTTTGAATGGGCAGGCTTCTGAGTAGGTGCCACTTTCTAGCGGTGTTCCTCAATGTTCTGTCCTGGGACCACTACTATTCATCATCTACGTCAACGACATGGACGGTGACATGGTTGCGAAAATTTCTAAATTTGCCGACGATACCAAACTTGGTATGAACGTTGCAAAGGAAGGAAATATTGCCCGACTGCAGGAAGATCTTCAGAAGATTGGGGAATGGTGGGAGACCTGGCCAATACCTTTTAACGTGAACAAATGCAAAGTGATTCATATTGGCCACTGAAACCCCCAATCTCATTATATCCTTAAGGGCACTGCTCTTGAATTTACCGACACTGAGAAGAACTTGGGTGTAACAAAACTAGTTATCTCAAGTTCTCGAAACACTGTATTGAGGTGGAGAAGAAGGCTTAAAGGATGCTAGGTTATATAAAGAGACAGTTTGGATATCGGAACAAGGAAATACTACTCTGTCTGTACAATTCACTTGTCCAAGCGCACCTGGAGTATGCCGTAAAATTTTGGAGTCCTTCATTTCGAAAGGACATCGCGAGATTGGAACGCCTGCAAGCCAGGGCAACCAAACTGATTCCTCATATCAGACATAAAAGTTATGAAGATAGATTAAGAAAATTAGATCTGTTCTCGTTGGAAACCAGTAGACTGCGCAGTCAGCTCATCGAAGTTTTCAAAATACTTCAAGGGTTCGATAATGTTGACTACAGGAATATTTACAGCCTTAATGAGAGCATAACAAGAAATCACGGCTTCAAACCTGAGCTGAAGCGTTACACTCGTGATCTGTGTGGGAAGTTTTTCACGTACAGTATCTGCGGTAGCTGGAATGCACTTCTGGTGGAGGCTTTTAACAGCAATTCTGTTGACCAGTTCAAGTCAAGACTAGACAAAGTCTTGAAAATTCGCCTTTTAGATAGGACGTAAGGCAATTAAGCGGGGGTGTGCTTACTCGACAGCTAGTCCGAAGGTACACTCATTGAATGGACCGTAAGGTCTTCAAGGGTACTTACTTTCCTTTTAGCCCCTTGTAGCTCTTTCCTGCGGTGAAGTTGGATTTATTTCATCATTCTCTCGCACTTATGATAGATATATGCATATATATTTATATATATATTATATATATATATATATATATATATATATATATATATATATATATATATATATATATATATATATATATATTTATATATATATATATTATATATATATATATATATATATATATATATATATATATATATATATATATATATATATATATATATATATATATATATATATATATATATATATATATATATATATATATATGAAGCTGCGCCTATCTACACCAGGGCCAATAAGGAGCACCCACATTCCCATTCATTTCAATGTCAAATACTTGCTACCTCCACCGACTTCTGAAGCTTTTTCTGGGCTCCCTTGACACATTAACTGTTTTTTTTTTCAAATATGGTTCAACGATTAAAAAAATCATCGTTTAAAAATAGCATTAACAATATATGTGGTGATATTTGCACGCACTGGAAAATCTTTAGGATTGGCTAAAAATCAACATACAAATAATGAATGACGAGGGAAAAACAGCGTTTTCTATAACATTCATTTAGCCGAAAACAATCACGATATTTATTGGAATTTCTGCAAGATTCGTCTCATCATCACAAAATTACATTAAAAGAAATATAATTAAATTCACATTTGTAAAGAATTGGACCAAATTTAATATTATCCTCTAATTGTTTAAACCTGATGATTTACGAATAAAAGTAACTAAAAAGTATCTCTTTAATTTAAATTAATACATTTTTAGAACCTGTTTTGATTTTTTCTTTTTCTTTTAATTTCCTTCTCTCTCTCTCTCTCTCTCTCTCTCTCTCTATATATATATATATATATATATATATATATATATATATATATATATATATATATATATATATATATGATGAAAATTAATGCAATATCGCAAGAAAAGATGAGGAATTAAACCACATTCTCCGAAGACAATTTAATTCAGAACAGTTTCAGTGTATCTCACACCCTTTTTCCACTGGCACTGGGCAGAAAATATAAGAGGAAAGCATAACACAAGATCCCCTCTTTTTCACCCCAATCCCCTACTTGTGGCTAATCTGGGGGAGGGGGTTAGGCCTAAACATATTGAAGGGCTGACATTTTACTATTTTATTTATTTGCGATCTTATTACAGGATTAAAAGAAAATTGACCCTCAGATAGATTTAAATTAGGAACTGACGATATCAAGCTCGATTCTACGATTCTTCTCTTAACATAGTTAGCCGATTTAAATAACATTTTACTTCCATTGAAATCGATCGTATGATTCTTGTGTCTAACATGGCAAAAAATTCCACTACTTTCGCTGCCCACTCTCATATCTCTTTTGTGTTCGTACAATCTCTTGTCTAGATTTCTCCCCGTTTCCCCTATATGAACTTTATGGCAATCGTTGCATGGTACTGCATATACTCCTATGTTATGATGTTCTTTGGGTTTCCTAGCCATCATCAACTGGCTTAAGGAATTATTATATTTAAAGGCTAGATTAATACCCGCTTTTCCAAATATGTCCTTTAAACTATTTAATTTATTATTAAATGGCAATGTTATACATTTGTTTAAGTCGTTAGTGAAGGAAGGCTTATTACCATAGAATGTTTTCCTAGCTGCAAAATAGGCAGACGATATGAACCAATCGGGGTAATACAAATTAGAAAAAATGGTCCTGATAAGGAAAATTTCGTCATCTAAATAGGAAGGATGACATATTTTGTATGCTCTAAGGAAAAAGGGTGTGAGATACACCGAAACTGTTCTGAATTAAATTGTCTTCGGAGAATGTGGTTTAATTCCTCATATATATATATATATATATATGTATATATATATATATATATATATATATATATATATATATATATATATATATATATATATATATATATATATATATATATATATATATACACATATAGGACAAGTGATCCACCATCTGCAAGGTGGAATAAAGAGATAGTTAGAAGAAGAGAAAGTTGCCAAAGAAAATTAATTAATGCAAAATACACAATGGTCTTCAATGAAATTTGCATAAATAAATAAATATATATATATATATATATATATATATATATATATATATATATATATATATATATATATATATATATATATATATATATATATTTATTTATTTATGCAAATTTTGTTGAAGACCATTGTGTATTTTGCCTTAATTAATTTTCTTTGGCAACTTTCCCTTCTTCTAACTATCTTTTTATTCCACCTTGCAGATGGTGGATCACTTGTCCTATATTCATCGCTTTTATAAATGAATGTGTTTGGTAAAAACCAAACTAAATTCCTAAGCTTTTGATCTTATTCGATCATCTTCGAAAGCTTAGTAATTTAGTTTAGTTTTGACCAAACACATTTATTTAAAAAAGAGCTGAATACTGGACAGGTAATCCACCATCTACAGGATGGGATAAAAAAGATAGTTAGAAGAAGAAAAAGTTGCCAAAGGAAATTAATTAAGGCAAAATACACAAAGGTCTTCAACAAAATTTGCATTCAAGAAAGACTGCTACCCAACTACACTAATATATATATATATATATATATATATATATATATATATATATATATATATATATATATATAGTAGCCACCATAATGATTCGGACACATGTTTCCATCACAAAACTTAAATGGGATGAATGAGACTGCAGGTTACGTGCAAAAGAGCATTTTTATTCTAAAAATATGCTGGTGAAATTGATGCGGACAGATAGCACAACAGACGGAGATGAGAAGCTACAATGATATGTTAGTTACTGAACAAATAATTTTCGGTTGTTACAATATATTAGTCTTTAATTTGTAAACCTTTACCATAAATTATGCACTAGAATTTTCTGCCTCTAAGAGCGCATCACTGAAGGTTTTCTTTTGGTTGTTAGTTTCTTTTATTACATCAGTAATATTTTCTAAAATTCTTAAACAGTGCTTGTGTTTCTCTCCTTACTTCTCTCTCGTATTGAATTGGCCAAATCTTCCATCGGATTCAGGTCTGGACTCTGAGCAGGCCAGTCAGTCCATGACACTTAAATCCTCTTAATCCAGAAAATTCTTGACCAACTTTGCTGTGTGGCAAGGTGCATTATCCTGCATAAGAATGGCAGGTTGGGCTGAGGCGGCACTCATATGGGCCAAAGATGTGCTTGGATGAGTTTTTCAACACTTGAGCATTCATTTCGGCCCTGCAAGTGGACAAGTGGGCCAATAGCTTTTTGCGAAATTATGCCCCTTCCTCCACCGAACTTAAATAAAGCTGCTCTTCACGCAGTTCATGGATAATCTTTCGCCGTCTTCGACGGACGAACCTCATGCCCCTGAACCAAACAAATTGTACTTCGATTTATCGCTGAAGTGTACTTCGCACCATTCGCCTTCTGTCCATAGAACCGGCTTATTGACGAAAGATAATCTAACTTTCTTGTTATTAGGGCTGCTTGGGTAGCTGTTAGATCGCTTTCATTAAACTTGGTAAAACAGACTCGCAACAAAGATTCGTCGCTTGTTTGCATACAAGAAAAAAAAGGAAGCTGCAGCTCGCCTCATTTCTCATCATTTTCAACCGCATTTTCATCTATCGTCTCTTTCACCCTTTTCTCTCCCACACCCAAAATCCTTCCATACGGGGGGGTACTAAAAAAGAGAGAATAATACTTTTTTAAAGGCCCGTCATATATTTCACCATGAATGCCTAAATACCCCACCCCCCGCCCCCCACCCAAGGCCCAAACCTTAGCTAAAGGAAGCTGATATTCGACCTCGTGTTAAATATGCAGAGCAGTAGCATATGCATAATGAAGGGTACGGCAGAAGGGAGGTTTGATGATTAGTCCACTGCCAGATACTCGTACCAGAGGAGCCCCCGGACAATTGTAGCCGAGAAACGTTAGGAAAAAATATAGGGTTTTGAGGTGCAATAATTAGATTAAAGCTGAAACTTGGCACAAGTATGGGGATTTGTGACTTGAACAACATGTCAAAAGTCCCATGGACTCCCGCACTTGCGTTAGCCGCTATATTGGAAAATGGTCGCCATATTGTAATTCCCTTAAAATTAAAATATCTCGTAAAATAATAGTTTTAGAAAACTGCTATAAAACTGATAGTTTTATAGCACTGAATAGGTTAATTTACAAAACTAAGTAAATTTATATGGAAAGAAATTAAAAATTTTGAAATTGAAGTAATAAGTTTATTTTCAAAGACAATTTCCACAGAAGATGTCGCCTGTATGACAAAATGCTTTGAATTAAAGGTTGTAGAGAAAACTTTCTCCTTTTGAAATATATATAGAAATCTTTTTATTTTTAAAAATTAAGGAAATTATGATGAAAGATAAACAGAAGGCCAATATGGCAAAGTGTCACACATACAAAATCAAACATTACTTTTTTTAAAATAAAAGGATAGCCTTAACTTGTAAACATTATGCTAAATTACTGAAAAATAGTGTCTTTATAAATATCATTATTCTTTTCTTAATAATGAAATTGGAAATGACAGTGAAAGGAACTCCTGCAAATAAACTTTTTACTTCAGAATCAAACAGGGATGCCTGAAAAAGCATGAGCTTTATATTAATGAGCTTTGTCTGACAAATATTTTGTGTACGAATTATAATGCATAGCGTTTTGTTATACATACATATACAACAACGCAAACTACAAAGATAAAATCTTTCAACTGAGATAAGTGACAAATTATTATATGTATGTTCATTAATACAAACATAAATACTCTAAACACTCAAACACAAGAAAGATGGCAGCTGGTTTGCTATAAATGTTGGTGCAATAAGTATGTCATAAAGGGTACTCATGAAGGTAATTAAGGTTTGAATTAGATCTTAACATCGCACACTCAGGATACACACACATGCTTCAAAATCAATTTTCTTTCATCTCAGTGTCTTCTTCAGCATCCTCCTCAAATGGTAGTGAATTTTTATATCAAGCACTACGGCACTGGCCACACATGGATGAGCACGATCAACCAGCCCTCCGACATTCACATTGATGGTGGCAACCTTTGTGACAGTTACAGTTAACTAAATGTAACAGGTCATCTGGAGCTGAAGGTTTGATTGAATGGATTGGTTTCAGTCCGGTTCCGCAACTCTCCCATCCCCATTCGACTAGAGAGAGATGGTTACCATGCCAATGTTGCACTTAGAATAACACCCTACCTAAACAAGTGCAAACGAGCTGCATCACATGTTGGTGGCAATGTGAATAGCTGAAACTGAGATTTAAGTGACATCTTTGCTACTGTTCTCTTGTATGCATAAAAGCGATACTTATCCAATGTTTGAGTTTTGTCAGCTCCATGCACAGAAATGGGGAAAGCTTCACGAGCTTTGGCCACTTCATCTTTTGATGCTTCTGGGTTATCAAATACAGACACTGTGTTGCACATGTTTTGGCTATTCTTCAGGATATCAATTGACCTTTTTTTCCTTTCCCATATATAGCTGATGTGTTGCAGCCTGTAACTGGGTGGAGAAACAGCAGATGTTGCCGAAGATGTCCCATGTTAGCTGGAAGATTGCTAATATCTCATAAGTCTTGTTGGGATTGTGGGCTTTACAAGATTTAATGAAAAGCATTTTCGTAGATGACTTAGAAAGTGATACAAGAAGTACAATCAAGTTTGTGTCGTCACCCACTACTGCTACATTATGTCCAGTATCTTCTAATGACCAACCAGTTTGGACAATGGACGTATCTGCATCATGCTTGGTAACTACAACCGTAATTCCAGCAGACTGCAGGTCTTTCTTCAGTTTATTGAGCAGCTGTGTCTTGTTACGCTTATTACACAGGAAATCTGCTTGTGGTAAGGTTGTTTAAAATTCTTCTTCCACTGCAACTTCTATAGAACAATGTTTGGATGCCCTACGATTTTGTTCCTGAGATTTGCTCATTGGTGTTACTGGGAAGCCGTCAAACACAACTGTTGCATTGTTGCCATAATAATTGAGTACATAACATGTGTAGGTTTGAAAGATATCCCGGTACACAGCCAGTTTAGTCACACAACATTATAAAGGAGATGACCACCATTTCCAACATACTGGTATTTATCTGAAACTAACCCTTCCCAAGGTCCATAAGATTCCAACTTAGTTTTTAATGCTGCTTTGTTTTCTTTTCTCATTGAGATGTCGTCGAAGAGTAAAGGAGGTTTAGGGGCCAGCTCATAGGTCATATAATTGGCAAGTTGATCACCATCTTTCAGAACGCAAATTATTGTGCTTAATAGCTCGTGAGAGTTCACTGCAACAAAGTCTTCACGAAATTTCAGTCCATTTCTCATTATTGATATTGACCGTACTGTGTTCTTTTCTTTCATGTGTATAGCTAAGAACTTCTTGCCATAATGCATTTCTTTCAAGCCAATTGATTTTTCTGTGTCACAGTTCACTAAATCATCAGAAATTATCTTTGTTCCCAGGGATACCAAACCACTAAATATTTCTTGAAGTGGAGAATAAGATTGTAGCCACTTTTGCATTATGAGTAAGTGCTTCTCATCATGAAACTGGCGTGGTTCTCGCAATTCAGCATGCTGTTCAGTTGTTGCAGAGGAAACACCAGTAAATTTATCCACAGCTTCACAAACTTTTATATTTGCTGGCATTGCTTTTATCCACTGGAATAAAGTGCTCTCAGTAATGCCCCTGCCATGCGTAACTCCTCCGGAAGATTTAAATCTCTTCATCAGATACTGTTCAATTATCATATCACTCTATGTCCCTGACCAGTAACGATTGCTACGACGCACCGTGAAGATTCCATCTGTGGTCAGTTGCTCATATTCTTTTCTGGCATTGTACTTGAAAGTTCATTCATTTGATGCAAATAGATCTGTGCTGCTTTGGCATAATGTAGATGTCCTGCAGCATGAAAATGTGGAAGCATCTCTCATACACAATACAGGTGCAAATCCCACTGTCCCTTACGTTCAGCTCTCACAAAGAACTTAATTAGGGATACTTGTTAATGATACTGCATCCAAAGTCGTGCTGTGCGACTCAACTCCTTCTTTTGGTTGATGATGTTTATCAGCTTCTCATTAATATCT
This sequence comes from Ceratothoa steindachneri, assembly GCA_963969495.1. Lineage (NCBI taxonomy): Eukaryota > Metazoa > Arthropoda > Malacostraca > Isopoda > Cymothoidae > Ceratothoa > Ceratothoa steindachneri. Next base: position 82,501,226 of record OZ018326.1, read on the forward strand.
TTTAGGGTTTCATTGTTTATAACGTCTTCAACATCAATTTCGTGGGTAAAAAAGGAGTGAAAAATCTCCAAGTTTGCACTACGTTCTTCATCATTCATATTGAGATCATCTTCTAGAACATTTCTTGTAAGAGCAGCTTGCGTAAGAAAGTGAGCTCGAAGGGCACGGTAGTACGCATGGACAGATAGCATGTGCCCTTACAAAGGTTTCTGCATATATTGTTGCCCACAATTCTTCCAGTCCACTTCTGGGCATTATGGTACCTATTGCTCCCATAAAGGACATGAGGAGATTGAAACCACCCAAACGTACAACTACTTTTGACAAGGGACTTTTTTCACTACCTGCAACAACTATTTCATATGCTTTCATATAGAGGGGCTGGTCAAAAGTAATCACACAGTGAGTTTGTTTCTGGCACTTAGTACCCTTGACAGCATGCAGGAGTGCTGTGTATATAGTTGATAGATTCCCTTGGTCCAAGTTGATGAAGGGAAGTACAAGTATATGAGTAGTTTCAAAGTTACCACCTACCACCTTTCATTGCTACCTGCATGTAGCCATTCCAGCCTAGGGTTTTGCTGGTACTTAAGTAGCTTACATATATCAATAAGAGATCTAACTGTTGAACATGTTTTGCAGTTACTGGTTGATATGTATGGCATGAGATAAATGCCTTTGCTGTGTTATTTTGCAGACCTGACATGCTTGTATATTTTCTATATGTCTTTACTGGAGTTGTTTCTCTAGCGTTACTTGAACTACTTACATCCACGACTCTCTGAACTGCACCACCAGTTAATACTGCACTGGCAGGAGTAACATATTTTATACCACCCATACAGTGAAGCGTTCCCAATCCATCAAGAGTGAGAATGTTTAAATGTGCATTATCAAATATATATTGGAGGAAACCATCTTCTCTTATATTCACAGATGCACTCCTAACTACTGAGTTAAAGTAGCGTAGAGTCTCTTCATATGACGCTGCTACTTCTACCTTCGCAGCAATATCCATTAGCTGGCGAGAAGCAAAGCGCCTATGTAGGAAAACAGATAAAGATATCTGGAGTGAAGACAAGAATGACCCTGGACGTACTGCAGATATGAATGCATGCTGTATGCTTAAGCGCTTTTGCTCATTTTTATTAAGTTTATCCAAACGCTTTGATTTTGTTACTTCGTCAGCAAAGTCACGGAGAGTGTCTGGCTCCTGCTTTATTGAGGAATTAGTAATGTCTTCACATACTGGATACACGGAATTGTCATACACAAGCGCACGTATATCTTCACGTATGATGGCGGCAGATGGTAGTACAATTCGACGTCTCTCATCTTGAATTTTGCTTTCTCTGTTTCTATACCATGGGTTTGCTAAGGATCTATCATTGCCTTTACATTTACTAACAGTGATGCTTTCTCCATATCTGTCTAGCAGTTTTTGTTTAAGTATCCTAACAGTCTATACAGTCTCTGTTGTGTCTGCAGCCTCCATCTTTATCCTGTGAAATTCCTTCCGTGAGTACTGGAACTCATTGTTGTCATCTATAATGTCACACAGTCTATTGAAAGCTTCTGATGCACCTGCCTGGCATTGTCTTCCGACTGTTTTATGAGAACAGGATGCGCCACTATCACAGCTAGTTTTGCAGAAATAATTGTAACACTTTGGATGATACTTAGACTCTGCAGCTACTAGGTCAATAACATTGTCAATCCTGCTTAGTACCAAATAACGAAGTTTATTATTGCGTTCATTTGCTCTTGCCCGCACTGTTTCCTGTAGCGTCAGTGTCGTAACTTCATATATGGACCTTCGATACTCCCTTGGCTTTTTAAGCTTTGCAGCTTTATCAGCTGTTTCACCACAGAATAAACAATGCAGTTTGGTGTCAAATTCGGTTACTTCTGATCGCAGACAAGGCACTTTCTTGTGTAGCTAGTCTATGTCCTTATTTGGAGCAGGTATTCGAGTGTACGATTTACGGCAGTCAATATGTACTTGTAAAGAAGTTTTGTTCTTGAACTGTTCATGCAACCCATCCTCTGGCCGTTATAAAGGTCTGAAGTCCTCGAATCACCTCTAAACTTTGAGATTCTTTCAAGGGAAGCCCACATATCAGACAATCCATCACTTCTGCTACCTGGAAGAAGAAAACATCGATCAGTATCTTGCGTTTTTCTCCATTTATGCCTCCTAACTCCCTTATTCTTTTAAAATATGCATAAACTTGTATATATATTTCTAAAGAAGAACGTTTGGTCTACAATATGGGTCTCGAAACATTTTGTCATGCAGGCCACCAGTTCTGTGAAAATTGTCTTTGAAAATAAAATTATTACTTCAATTTCAATATTCTTAATTTCTTTTCATATAAATTTACTTATTTTGTAAATTAACCTAGTTAGTGCTATGGAAAACCCAATTTTGAACAGCTTTTATTAAGTAGTGTCCTTTGATAAAACTATTATTTTACGAGATATTTGAATTTTAGGGGAATTCCAATATGGCGACCATTTTCCAATATAGCGGCTAACGCAAGCACGTGAGTCTATGGGACTTTTGATATGTTGTTCAGGTCACAAATCCCTATACTTGTGCCAAGTTTCAGCCTTTATCTTATTATTGCACCTCAAAACCCTAATGTTCTTGGGCTATTGGCCGGGTTGTAACATTTGCAGGGGAGTTTAACTACTCCGCCTGTGAGGGGCCCCCAATACCACTGAGGAACATAAAACCGTCTCAGTTTATGGCAGGAAGCAACCGTGGTTTTTAATTCCCTCGAGGCAGCGGCAGTCCTGGCTAGCGATGGTTGATTCCACGGTAGCCAACAAAAAGTCCATCACCTTTTACCCCACGAGAGGAGCCCACCTGGTTCCATCCATTCATAAATTCATCAAAACATCATATCAGCAATTTTAGCGAGAGCGGGTCTACATAATATTGGGGGAGGAACCCCCCTATCACACACATGAACTTACAGTATAGATGATTTACACTAAGGACCGAAGCAGGGAAAGCTAAACCGGAAAGAGGACTTCTCATCAGGACTTTATATCACGAAGCTGATAGAGGTACTAGACGGATACGTTGCACTCTGCTACAAACAAGAAGACTTTGAACAGCTGGTGGAAATAGATGGACTGAAAGCTCTAAGCAAAATCGGCTTAACATCAAAACTGCCAGTACAATTAATGGCGAATCGCTCATTTGTGTGCCGTATAGTAGAACTTTATATCGGCTCGCACAAAAGAGGGCACCTTAAAGAAGAATTAGAGGTGGAAAACTAGTACCTCAAAATTTAAGAAATCATTGAATTCGGCTACCATACTCACGTTTTTATGGTAGTGTGTACCTCATAAGTGATGACTAACAAAGCCATGAACAACGAAATACTGGCATTCAGAATGTGGATACCACCAGAAAACATCGAAATAGAAAAAATCATCAATGTGCAGACCTGTTTCCAGTGTTATTCGATCGAAAATAATGTGACAAGGAGCTGCCCCCCAAAAGACATTAAGGTCTGCTCAGACTGCAGCATAATTGGCCACACTTTCGTGAATGCACTGAACAAATAAAAAAAAATGTATCAACTTCCAGGGCCCGCATAAAACAATGGCCATTAACTGTCCGAAAATAAAAGACATAATAAACAGGAAGGAAGAACATTAAAAGGAAGAAACACAAAAGAGAGCAAACCAAACATGCGCTGGCATAGCAAAAAGAAACGAGAGAACAAAAAATTAGCATCAAAGTGAATGAAGGAACTGGCCTCGACATACTGGTTTGCATAATGTTTGCATACGTGCATAACATTACGCAACCAGGAACATTCGCCGTTCCGCTGAACCAACCACTGGAAAAGAACTGAGTCAGGAAAATGATCCCCACCCCTTCCTCCTTCGTCATTAATATACGGCCTCACAGCCGGAAAATCGCTGTAGGTAAAAGATATGCTAGAGGTCGGGGCCACACTGGCTGAGAGAGAAGCAGAAGAAGATACTGACGGATCCAATGAAGAAGAAAAAGTAACTGACAATTCTGAAAAAGAGCAAGAAGGAAACAAAAAACAGAACACCCTCATAAAACAAGAAAAGTGAAACCAAAAAAGAGCACACCAAAACAGATATACAATCAGAAACTGAATCAGAATCAGGAAAAGAAAACGAAGAAGGTTGTCGTTATAAAGCTCAAGACTTCAAGTTAAGGATCTTCGTTCAGGAAGCATTTTCCTTGCCAAAAGGAGCAAAACTAGAGGATATTAAAAAAGGAATAGAAAGAGGACCATGTAAGTGGAACTATTTCAACGATCACAATGAAAATGCAATACAGAAACTGATTGAAGAAAACAGAATTATAATCTAGCCCATGATACGAAAATAATAAAAAAGGACACGTTCGAAAGGATAGAAAGCGGGAAATGGAAGAACCTCAAATCAAAAAGCATATAGTTACAAAAGAAGATATAAGTAAATATGGATGACACGATAAAAAAGCTAAAGATCCTACATATTAACACCGATGGCTGGAAAAACAAAAGCATACAATATGGAAATATTTTTAGGAAACTAGATCCTGACGTGATCACAATCTCGGAACATGGGATAAAAGATGAAGAAACAATGAAAATATTCACTTCTCATGTAAAAAAAAGAATTGCGATGGCTGTACCATCGCAATAAAACGGAACCTTCGATACACAAAAGTGCGTGAGGTAGGTGAGGCCTATGTTGCCGTAACACTCGAAATGGAATACTCTGCAATCAAGCTAGCGTTGGCCTACCAACCGTCTCGACGCTCGTATATTCCGGTTCACTCAGTAATGGATCTATTCAATAAGAATAATCACACGATGCTACTGGGGAACCTGAATGCCAGAATACCCGAATCAGGCTACCGGACAAAAAACAACGCAGGAAAGAATCTAGAATTCTTAATGGAGAGAAACATACTAAAAGGAATAGGACCGGAATTCCCAACCTACATTATCGCAGAAAACTCAACTAAACCTGCTATAGTGTTGACAGACAATAATTTCCATACAATCTGTATATGGAATCTGTTCCGATACCTTGCAGCAACCACATTTGAATTCTGGTGACCATCAACCAGAATCCAATACAGATCCCAATAAAACCCCGAAAAGCCTACTGACTGGCAAATTGGGAAAGATATACACAAATACTAGAAGGCAAAACCCAACCAGACCTAGAGAAAAAAGCTATGAAGAATTAGAAAACATAACCGAAACATTAATCCAGTACATAACGAAAGCAGATGAAGAAAGTATATATACCTAAGATCATATACAAAATTCTCCCGCACTCAAAATAGACGGAAGAGATGAGAAGGAAAGCTAGAAAAATAAAAGAGAAATACACAAAAATTAGTCAGGCTGGAACAAACAGACAAAAGAGCAAAGAACTAACGAGACTAAAAAGAGAGATAGTCTTCCTGATTAAAGAGCAACAGGAAGAAAAATGAAAACAGTTCATTAAGAAGATAAAATTTACCAAAGATTCAAACGAAGCTTGGAGAATGCTAAAAATAATACGAGGTCGGCCACCAAGAAAGCTGATAAAAATTACAGACGAAGACAAGGAGTTCTTAAGAAGCAAAGCAGCAATAGAAGAAAAATTCAGAGAACATTGGAGCAAGATATACACTATAGAAGAAATGGACAATAAAAGACACGATAGAGAAACAGAAATAACGGTAAACCAAAGTATAAGAATAAAGAGAGAAAGACTAACACCGGAGATTAGACTTAACAATCGCACAAACGAACAAGCAGGACTAGGAATGACAATCACGTTGGACGAAGTAAAAAGCGCTATCAGATCTTTAACACAAAAAAAAGCAGGGAAGACGGGACTAACAAAACGCAATTACGAAAAACTCCCGAAAGCATAATAAAAAGTACGACAGATATCTTCAATGCATATCTGAATATAGGTGCTTTCCCGAAAATTTTCAAGGTGGCGAAGATGGCTTTTCTGCCAAAACCAGGAAAACCGTCGAACCTGCTCTCAAGTTACAGACCAATATCGCTAATAAACTTTCTGGAAACCCCCTTAAAAAATACTAAACAAAAGGCTAACGGAACATTTAGAAGAAGCAGGAAAATTAAACAAACATCAATACGGGTTCAGAAAAGAACAAGACTTAACAATGGCTTTCACAATAAATTCCGCAAAATCGCCATGTCAAATCTGAGAGAGGGTATGTGGACTTGGTACTCCATTATGTTGAGAAAGCCTTCGACACGGTATGGGATAAGGGATTGAAACATAAACTCTTACAACTTCATCTCGGCATCCTGATGGAGAGAATCCTGGCTGATTATATAACTCCCAGTAAGGCCTACATAAGCATAAAAGACCGCGAAAGGCCCGTATACCATCTACAGACAGGGATCACACAGGGGGCATGTCTGAGTCCCACCCTATACTCAGTTTATACAGCCGACCTTTCACGACCACTAGGCTGTATGAACATACAATATGCCGATGGTATCAGCCAGGTGATCTCCACAGCCACAAACCCCATTTTGAAAGCTAGGACAACGGAACGAAAAAAAACCATCAACGAATTCGAAAAGAAGTGGAAAATAAAAACTAATCCAAATAAATTCAAAATCATTCCGATAAGCCGCTTCAAGAAAGATCGGATAAACATCGACAGCACAGACTATGAATACACCAGGGAAGGAAAAGTGCTGGGCCTACACTTGGGAGAAAAAGGGTACCATGCACACATAAAAGAAAGAATAACCAAAACCAATATGAGGGTAAGATTACTATATCATTTAAAACAAACCAATCAGAAAAGAAAAAAGATAATCTATAAAGCATTAATCGAATCGGTATTGACAAACCCACCAATTCCAGCGCATATATTAACGAAATCGAATAAAAAAGAGTAAAAACAAGGCAGCATATATTATAACTAATACAAAGAGAAGAGAAAAAAACGAATTAGAGAAATATTAGACTCATCTAACCAAGCCCCAATTAACAAAGTTCTCGAAAAACGCTCAAGAAATATATGGAATAAGATCGAGGACAAAATCATCGAGACGAGCAGAGAACTCAATATTGAGAACGAAAACTATGAACGACAAGCATTCTTTAGCAGTAGGCTTCGCCTGCAGCAAGAGGAAAGACCAATCTATTCACGAGCAAACAAACAGAAACCGTAAAAATAACAATAAAGGAAAACAACAAATAAACCAGTTAATAAAAATAAGAAAATGAGATAAAAAGGAAAAAAAGACAAGGAATTAGAAGTAACGATACATATACAGGTACCCCAAATAAAACAAAGAATAAACTGATAAAGAATAAAGAATTAGAAGTAACTGTATATAACGACGTCCGAAATAAATAGAAGCATAAGCAAAGTAGACATAACTAAGCAAAATGATCAGCCAGTAACCTGTCAAATCCACTCATACTCACACTCACGCTTTTCACTCTGCCCTAAAAACACACACACAAAACAAAAAACACCCCTCTCATGCTATCTCTCTCTTTATCAACTTTCATCTTCCTCTCTTCTCTCACCTCCGACTCCTGGTGTGCGAGATGTTAAAGATTTTTCCGTTAGGCGGCGTGATGCAGTCTTCCTCGAGACAGTAATGCCCATAGTTTCATTTACTTTTCTGGAAATTCTGGCTGTTGTTTTGTATTGGTCCCATTTTGAGGTACGGACGATGGGTTGGTCATTTTTCTTTGGGTGTCCCGTGGCCTACCAGTAGGAATCCGCTGATACATGATCCTGTGATATCATAAAGTGATAAAATATTATGCATGACACTTTTAAAACTAATAGGTTTTTAGCTTGAAACTTATGGATATTAACATTAGTTTAACCCTATAACCATATTTAAATTAAATTACCTCGTTTACTTGGGCCTCTGAAAATAAACGGTATTTTTAAGTACAAGATTACAATTTATCGCATCCTTGTCAAAAATTCACCCCGCCCGATCTGGCATTGTTTATTCGATAGGATGCAACAACTGCCAAAGATGTTGTTATAGACAAACTGGGAAAGAACTAGATGTCCGAGTTAAGCAACATCAAGCCAATGTACGTAATCACAGTGAACAACCTACGCTTTTTTACATGCACTAACTTAACCATAGCATTAACTTGAACAATGCCAAAACAGGCATAAAATGCAGTAATTATATTTCGATAAATATATTAGAATGTATCTCTGTAGGGAAATCGATATCTCACCTTCACAACTGAGGCCCCGTTCGGTAACGGCAACGTCCTGGCATTGGGCGGCGTAATCAGATTATTTACCCCCCTCCCCTCTCCCCTCGCCTCGAGGATCACCAGAAAGGTTACCCACACCTTATAATGCACTAACCATCACATTGCGGGTCCGGCGAGCCTAACATTGGTTAAACCGGCAATATTTTCCCTAAGAGGTTTCATTTAATTTCACTTCATATGCGAAATTAGAGGCGTGACAACCAAATGCCAGAATATGCCTTTAGGGCTAAGTGAAAGACGCTCTGAGAAAAACCGTTGGAAGAGACTTAATTCCACCGTCCTCACCCCCCCTCCTCCTCCTACCCCCAGTGGGGTGGCAAAGTATATATGTGAATAACTGCAGAAGAATGTGGAAGATCAAGTCAGTCATCGAGGAAATGAAGTCCGGCTAGAGGCCCGGAAACCACCGAAAGGAACGTAGAAGAATCTCATCCTGAGCCAGTTCCTGGTGGTCACACCGTAAATTAGCATCTTGTCTCAAGGAAGATCGAGTTTGCGATCGAGACAACAAAGTCCGTCTAAGTGCCCGGCAATCCTACGAAAGGAACACAGAAGAAGCTCATGCTAAGCAACTTCTTGGTGGTCACACTAAACTTTAATTTAGCTTATATTGAGAAACAAGCTCAACTATCTCTCGTTAAAGAAACCCCCTATCCTGGTGTATAACAAAACACAGAGATATTCCTCGCCATTGATGAATACCCTAAATTGAACTCCCTCAAGCACTCTCCTTCGTCAAAGGATTCACTCGTTTGCTCATCGCTCGTCAGTGCAAATTATTAAATTATTCCCAGATTAACTCGAAAAGGGGAAGAAGCATACTTTCCCTGTCCCGTTGGTGAAATTATCTTACCAAGACAACGTGCTTAACGCCATCCGTCGCACGGACCGAATTCATCTGTGGCTTTAAAACTATTCCCGCGCCAGACAAACATCTGGAGTGGCAGTGAAGACGTCCACGCGCCTACCCGAAAACAAGATTCTTGAGGCTACATAAAAATTGAGGTCTAGGTCAGTCTCATACCAAATTCTCGTGTGATTTTTTTAACGTTAATAAATTCTATTATCTCTTTTTTTGAAGGTCAATTAACGTTCAATATTAAAGTGAGCTTTGGGTCAACCATTACTGTATATTCAATTGTGTAATTTAGTAAGTCTCACTTAAATTTGTTTAATTAGAAGCTGTGTAGTTTCTTAGTTAGATTTCATTTTTTGTTCATGTTGAAGTTAAAGGTCTATTTTCTTAGAAGGATCTAATTCAATCCTCGTAACGCTGAGCATGGCACTAGAAACCCACAAAGATTCAAAAATAACGTAATAATAATAATAAAATTTAGCACTCTTAGAGAAAACTTCATCAAGGGGGTTTTTGGAAGTAGGTAACAAACCTATACGTAAGTACACCACCACTCAGTCCTTGCAATACCACGACAATCTCCATTAACGCGTTTCCAAATTTCAACCTTAGACCTGGTTTGTTCATGCTATACCCCATTATCATTACATGCATAGAATCTCAAATAGAGTTGTTTCAGGATTTTATACCTCCTGATTAGGGTTCAGAGGTGGGTAGTCTAATCACCCCTTCCACTATTTAAGGCAATGTGTGTCCTTCCTACTGTTCATTCCTTGAAAAGGTCTTTATGAATAAAGACGAAAGCGCTAGAAATCGTTTTTCACCTTTCCTTTGTGGATATATATATATATATATATATATATATATATATATATATATATATATATATATATATATATATATATATGAAGAGTCCTCTAATTGAAGAAGACTTCAGGATGGGTCACGCCTACGGAAATGAAAAAACGCATAAAACTGAAAATCCCTTTCACCATCATAAGTCAAACACCAAGCGTGGCTTAGCATTTGGCAAAATGGATCAACTCGATCATCGTGCCCTACACCCCATCAGCCTACACGCTTCCCTCTTCTTTAATTCTTCTAGATATCTTTCAGACTTCTCAACCAACAGCTGTACTAGCTTCTATGGACGTAGAATCTCTATTCACAAATGTTTCCGTTAATGAAATCATCGAAGGCTCCATACTGAAGGCTCCACACCCCTCACCATTCCTGAAGACATATTGCGATAGCTTTTCCAAGCATGCACAAAAGAAGCCCCGTTCGACGGCCTCAATGGGAAAATGTAAGTGCAAATCGATGGCGTCGCGATGGGGTCACCCCTTGTCGACCTCTTTGCCAATTTTCACATGTGCTCAGTTGAGAACAAGATTTTTAATAGCAATAGAGCTTCCAAGCCTCCCATCTACGCGCGCTATATCGATGACATAATTTTGAATACGAATAACTTTGAACAAGTGAACGGCCAAGTTGAAACATTCAAGAACAACTTTTGTCTGAATTTCACCCAGGAAACGGAAGATGAAGGATCCCTTCCCTTCCTTATATACTCATAAGTGACCAGGAGTCCAAATTTGTGACCCAAATATACGTTAAGGCCACAAACTTGGGCTTCTGCTTAAACAGTTCTTCTGAGTGTCCTGGACGTTACAAGAGATCAGTCATCAATGCCTTAGTTAACAGGGCAATTTCTCATTCATCCTCGTGGACGGCTGTTGATCACGAACTTAAGAGGGTTTCCCGAGTTCTCGTTAACAACGGCTACCCACAAAAATCCATCGACGCCAATATGAAAGAGAAAATGAGCTTGGCTACTGGCCCTGGCTTCAGGTCTACTCTGAAGAAGAGTAAGACCGACATTTATTACAGGGCCAATATGAACACCGGCTACCGTAAAGACGAAAAGGCTCTCAAAGCCATTCTCCATCGTGATGTGACCCCAACCGACCTTAATATGGATATAAATCTAATTATATACTACAAGACCAAGAAAACAAGTATTTGCATTATGAAGAATAGCTGTATCCCTCCAACGAGCGAACTCCAGGAGACTAACGTCGTGTGCAAATATTCTTGCAAAGTCGGTGACTGCGAACACCGCAATTCAAAGTACATCGGTGTGACCTCCATAACCCTGTCAAGACGACTGACAGCTCACCTTCAAGATGGCGCGATTAAAAAACAAGCTTACTCTCATGCACTACCCTAACCCGTGAAAAACTGAATCAGGACACCTCCATCATCCCGAGACTCCCAAATCGCAGAAGATTGTGGATTTCCGAAGCCGTTATCATCCAAATGAAGAAGCCGGCAATTAACGTGCAACTTCAGCCGAGAACCGTTCTCCCGACATCTCGGCGTCCCCATGTTGACCGACGTTAAAAGAAGCACGTTTTCAAACTTGATTTTCCTTTGCTTTCTTTGCCAGAGAACTAGATCGAAGCGACAAATAGTCAGACTTAATTTTTAAGAGGGAGAAAAGGTATGGCTCGTGGTTACTCCTCCCCTCTGTATCCCTCCCACGATCGGGGGCCGCAGAAGAGGAGGAGGCCGACTTGCTCCTGGAGAAACTCCCCGCACTTCTAACTCTCAGTTCAAGTGAACCTATAGTGAAGTGCTTAATGGGAAGTCCGGAACAAGCTTTAGAAGAGGTTTTATAGTTTGAGTTAAAATAGCACAGATTGGTGAGGAGGCAGATTGAGCAACCTCAGTAGTCAAAGGTGAAAAGGGTGTAATACCCTTGCCCGAGGGACAAGGGGGACCTGCTGATTAACGTGGATTTTGAACCACCGTCCTGCATTCACTCATCATTTATCATGCTTACTTCCTTTCTCACACTTTAGCACCTATGTTCCTCATACAGAAGCGAGAGGACTGCCTAATCTCTGTTTCCTTTTTCTCTTCATCTTTCATTCATGTGTTTATTGTAGCATTCATGCCGTTTTGAGTTATCTTAGCTCTGAGCTTTGTCTATGTATTGTTATGTTACTTGTTTTCACTTTCCTTACTTTGTTTCACTTTCTCTTGTTGTTATCACGTTTTCACTTTAATTTCACTTTGTTCACTTGTTTTACTATTAACTTCCACTTCACTAGCATTTTTGTTAAATTTTTCAATACTATAGTTCAGCCTTCCAATTTTATATGTTTCTTGTAGCGCTTAGTTTCCCCTTAAAAATTTCCCCCCGCCATGATTGGCCAATTTTTGTAATACTTATGTTCGCGTAGAAATACTATATATAATGTAGCGATTTTTTAATAATGCCCCTACAGTTATGGCCCAATGCTAGCTAGGATGATTGCAGAAGAGATAAGAAGCATTAATAGATACGAAGAAAAATGGAAAATTAAAACTAACAGGGATAAAGTTAAAATGGTACCCGTGGACAGGAAGAACATCTCAGCTGTATATGTAGAAGGACAGCGCTACAGATACGACAAAGAATGTAAGGTGCTTGGACTAACCATTACGAAATCAGGTTATAAAAAGCACGTAAGTGAGAGGGTAAATCGAGGGAGGGGCGGCCTGGCATTACTGTTCAAGTTAGTTAATCTAAACATGAAAAACAAGAGAAAAATTGATCAAGCCATAGAACAGTCCGCGATTATTGATCCAACCATCGCGATGTACACGATCTCGAGAAGTAACCTATTAAGACTTCGAAGAGTCCAAAACAAAGCGATCTACTTAATAACAAACACGAGAAAAGGAGAAAGAAGAAGACTACGAGACCTGCATAGGGAGGAGGATAAAGCCACTTAACAGAATAATTGCAAAAAGAGCAAGGAAAGTCTTAGAAAAGAGACAGAATGAAGTAGGATTTGAATTAACCAACCAAATTACCCAGATGGAAGGATGGAGATCACACAGATTATTTCCAAGTTTCCCAAGGATAAATGAGGGAAGAGAAGAAGACGAAAAAGTCTACACATAGAGAAAGAAATTAATACTCGACGACGACTAAGAGTAATTCATTGGAGGGAGCCCCTATTCAATGGGCTAGCGGCCGCAGAGGGTCCTGAGCTGCGCGGCTTAAGAAGATGTAAACAAGAGCCAGTCGTAAGTAGTAATTATAACTAGGATAGGAATAGGAAATAATAGATAGAGAGATAGAAACCTAAACGAGTATTTAGTGAGAGTATTTATTAATAACGGTTTGAACCCCTCATAAATACCAATACTACTTTCTAACTTTATCACGATAGTAAAACTACCTAAAATGGACAGAGATAAGCCTGACTTCCAGGCAATCAGCATCTCTTTGCAAACCTCTTACTTCCTTCAGCCTTCTGCATCTATTCTTTTTGACTATCATATTCGCACACGGAACTCACAATGATACGTGGGACAGGGGTCACGATAAACTGTTATAGTTATACTTAGAGACAAGAGACACATCGTGGTTCTGATTCCACGTTAAGCTGTAGGTCCCATGACTAACTAAGTCCACTTTTTAACTCCTAATATTTTCTTCGCTGTCCTATCTTAAGACTTTCCTTTTCCTCTCTCCCTTACTCCTAACCGCCGTACTCACAGTGCTTGGAGCCTACTTTGGGTCTACACAGTGTGACTATGGGGGTATATAAAGGAGCACCGGGCCTCTCCCCTCCCTCCTTGACTGCTCTATGAGCGCCAAGGGGGGCGGGGGGAGGGTCGCAAGAGCTGTTCTTTGTCTCCCACCTCTCTTTTCATTTCATTTTATAATTCCATTTTGTTCATTCCCTGAAGATGACCTAACATGGTCGAAAGACGTCTAGGAACAGAGAATTTCATTCGCGGATGTTTTTTTCTCACCTCGAAGACCCCGTTAATAAACTTGTAAGAAATATTAAGAGAATACAGGTTAAAATTAATAACGCTGCCACAGCTGTGGACTTCAATAGAATATATATATATATATATATATATATATATATATATAATATATATATATATATATATATATATATATACAGCCTTGGACAAAATTATGGGGCAGGTGTGAAAAAGTTAAGAATATGATTGAAACTCATTTATTTCTAAACATTTATGCGTATGTTATCATCATCTAAATTTAAGAAGGGGAGTTTTTGGAGTATTTGAATAATAATTTCTAAGAATTTCTTTAGAGGTTGAAAAAACAAAATAATTTAGCTTAGAAAACATAAATATGATTATCTAATGCTTTATAATGTTTTAAAACAAAATGAATTACAATTGGTGAAGTTCAGAAAATTTATTAAAATTTAAGTAAGGCTGCTTTTTTATTTTATCTATAACTATATTTCAGCAACGTGATCTTTTGAAATGGGGAAATTTAGTTTAGAGTTCCTTTATTAAATTATTATAATTGGCTGCTTTTTGTCAGATTTTAAATTTTAATCTTAGTAATGAAGCGAAAGCTCCCCCGTAGAGGGCAGTGGCGAAGCCATTGTCTGGTTCTATCACTAATTAATTACTATTTGATGTGTCGTCCTTTTGCTTTTATAATCGCTTTAATGCGTTTTTGCATATTTTGCATAAGTGGTTGGGGCAACCTTCTGCCATTCAATGTGTGATACTAACGTCTATTCCTATTTCTTTCAGGCATTATATTATTGTTAACTTATAAGTGGTAATTCATTGTTAAAAATGTCTCCGAAGAAACAGATTCCTCAAGCTCAAACAGCTCAAATCATTGCATTGTCCAGAGAGGGATTATCCCAAGTCAAAATTGCAAGAAAATGGAAACGGTATCCAAATAACCATTAAAAGGTACAATTAGATGAATTCTTTCCCCAACCGTAATGGTCAAGGTCACAAAAGGTGTACAACTCCGAGGGAAGAGATATTGCTGAAAAGAACATATTTGCACGCTAGAAAAAAAAACTCTTCTAATGTAGCTGCTGAGTTTAGGGCAGCAACAAACAAAGAGATATATCAAGATGCACAGTGATAAGAAAGTTATTAGAAGCTGGGTTCAAAGGATGTAAGGCTGGAAAAAACCTTGGCTTTCTCAGCTGAACAAGAAGAAGCGATTATCTTGGTCAAAAGAGCATGAAGATTAGAGTGATAACAGTGGTCTACGTCAAAAATGTACCTTAGGATTTGTGTAATGTTTCTGAAAAAAAATGACCACCTAAATCCGAATCTGGCATCCATTTTCCTCTCTCAGGTCCAGTTTTTGCGATAAGGGGGTGATAATAATTTTATAGCTTATACATTTCCTATATTACATTAATATTTTAATAGTTTTTGCACTACTGTATTCACAGAAAGTTTTGTGTACATTTTAAGTAATTATGATAATAAGTTTATATTTTTGCAGGTTAGAAATTGCTTAGCATAATAATAATAATAATAATAATAATAGTGGTATTGACATTTTCATTTTTAATTGTTAATACTTGTATACACCTTTGGTCAACTTATATTTTCCAAGAATGCAAATCTGGAAATCATGAGTCATTTTTGATTTATATTTATTTGTTGAAGTCTCTCCCTATAGGTTAATGCATCCTTTTGGGTTAATGAGGAACTTATCCTAATTGAGAAGGTATAAAACCTAACTCAATAAACTCAAAATAAGATGGACATATATCCAATTAATTCCAGTACAATGATTTAATATACCAGCATACTGGACTTTTCAGTACATGTTCAAATTCTTATTGTTTTAAAAAATATTACTTTGAATTTGTTTTTAGAAATATTACACTTTGAATTTACATACCCTGCTAAATTTCTTTTCAGGTATTGCCTATTATACTTGGGATGCAACCAAACTACACGAAGTATCCCTGTTTCCAATTTTTATGGGACACTCGTGTAGATAGTTTGCACTATGATAAGAAGGTTTGGCCTACACGAGAAGCATTCAGAATTGGATGGAACAATGTGATAGCTGGACCTTTAGTGCATCCTCACAAAATACTGGTTCTTCTACTGGATATAAATGGCATAATTAAAATGATGTCAAAACTCTTAATAAAGAAGGCCAAGATTTTAAATTTCTTCTTCAGAAATTTCCACAAATCAGTGACGCTAAGCTGCATGCGGGAATTTTTGATGGACCTCAGATCAGGAACTTGATCAGAGATCAGCAGTTTGAGGCATTAATGCCGGACATAGGAAAAGATGCCTGAAAAGCTTTTAAATCTCTAGTTAACAATTTTCTCGGCACTAAAAGAATCCCAGAATATGTTGCCTTGGTCAATCAGCTCCTAACAAGTCTCAAACATTTGGGAGCTCGAATGTCTATAAGATACACTTTTTAAAGTCCCATCTGGATTATTTTCCCGACAACTGCGGGGATTACAGTGAAGAAGAGTAGAAAGATTTCACTAGTACATAAAAAACAATGAAATCCAGATCCTAGGGTAAATGGGATGTAAACATGCTTGCTGACTACTGTTGGTGTTTGAAGTGTAATGCACCAGATGACAAGCACAAACGAAAATCGTGAAGGGCATCTTTTCTTGGAAATTAGAATTATTTGCTTTATTATGTCGCATTCTTTATTGTTTTGTTTTATTCAAAGGATTATAGTTTACATACGTTTAGTCATTTTTCTATAATATAACAATAATAATGCATTATTAGATAAAGAAAGTTTTTGTTTTTTTTAAATTCAGGAAAAATGAGGTAATCTTAATGAAAATGGTGTATGTTGTACTGAGAAAATCTGACCTAATTGAA
Organism: Ceratothoa steindachneri; assembly: GCA_963969495.1. Lineage (NCBI taxonomy): Eukaryota > Metazoa > Arthropoda > Malacostraca > Isopoda > Cymothoidae > Ceratothoa > Ceratothoa steindachneri. The sequence goes on from OZ018326.1 coordinate 82,518,051, forward strand.
CAAAAATACATTCATTTTTTGAGCTCAGGAGGTTTGATTAATTAAGAAACCACAAAGAAAACCTGAGAAACATAAAGTTTTTTTTGACAAACGCAGGCCTGTGTAATGATTGGGCTAAAGTTGTTTAGTCTGAGAGCAACTTTGAGATAGGTTCTCCAAATTAGTTTCCACCAATTTATTACGCTCGTACACATTTTTATTGGATACCAAAAATGATCAGTAAAATTTTTATTTCTTCTCAGATCTTTGGAACCCCCGGCTATGTTTATGTTCTTCGAAGAGTTGGGGAAGCCTTTGGTCATAGATGTGTTGTCCCAAAAGACAAATTCAGAGGTGGCAGGGTAATGGTTTGGGGCTGCATGTCGTCTTCAGGTCCAAGATTGTTGTTCACTTGTAAGGGCAGAATGAATTCGAACACTTAAACCGGCATGCTAGACTAGGTTTATCAACCTTCCTTTGGTAAAATTTCAATGATGACATACAAGATGGTGTAATCTTCCAACAAGAAGATGTTCCGTGCCACGCATTTAGTCTCAGAGGATTGGTTTGAAAAGAAAGAGGTGACGTTGATGGAATAGCGTAAATCTCAATCTCCAATTCTCAACCCCATTGAACATTTGTGGTCAAACATGGGCACAGGAGTAAGGGAGCACAAATGTTGCTCAAAAAGTGAATTAACAGCCAAAATGCATAAAGAGTGGCAGAAAATTGAGCCAACCACTTCTGCCATCTTAAGCAAATTGAGGACATATCCAATATTAATTATTGATAGAATATACCCCCCCCAAAAAAAAATATTTTTATTGATTTAGGCATGAAATAAATGAGTTTCAATCATATTCTTCGCCTTTATTAATTTTCTTTGGAAACTTTTTATTTTTCTTATTATCTTTTTTAGTTCATCTTGTAGATAGTAAACAACTTCTCCTACGTTCATTTCTTTTTTAAAAGAAATGTGCTGGGGAAAATCAAACTTTCGATCAATGCGATCATCTTAAGAGTGTCTTTCCTCCTTGATTGTTGAGAATGGTAGAGATAGAATGAAGAGACAACGGATTTTAGGGGATATTTATTCGTCCTCGTTTAAACGTTATGTCAAGGGAACGAGCCACTCCTGTGTAAGCGGAATTTTAAAACAACTTTAAAGTTCCATTCCAGCGCGCAGTCTGGATGTTGATGGCTGGACTTTCAAAAGAAAGGATGGAAATACAGCTAGACTAGACTAAACACCTTAGAAGCCATCTTAATTAACGAAGAAAGGCTAGCCATTAACATCCAGACTACGGGGTGGAATCGAATTTTAAAGTTGTTTTTCAAATTCCCGCTCGTTCCCTTTATATATATATATATATATATATATATATATATATATATATATATATATATAGAGAGAGAGAGAGAGAGAGTGACAGAGAGAGATAGTGTGTGTGTGTGTATGTGTTACATACCTATGTAGGTCACAGCAGACCTTCCACTCTATACTATTAGGTTAAGGAATAAGTTCTTGCGCGTTTTTTTATGTTGTGTTGATTTACGTTTTGTTGACGTAATTTGTGCACATAGTAAGAAACAATAATAAATAATGAGAGCAAAATTTGCAAAGGTTAGGCTACGTCTCTTAACAGCGTAGACTATTAGGCTTTTGCTTAGGCTACGTCTTAAAGTTGAGTAATAAGTCATTGCGGTTTATTTAAAAGTTGTGTTAATTTAATTTTTGTTCTGTACCCTCAAAATGGAATGTCAAGTTGAAAGAAAGGCGCATTTTTGACACTTGTTGTTATTCATTTTTAATCGAGACAGGAACAATGCAAACGCAGCCCAAGCTCGTCGCGATATTTGTGCTGTGTACGGAGAAAATGCTTTATCAGAAAGGGCAGCTCAATGGTGGGTTTCACGTTTCAAAAACGGTCATTTCAATCTTAATGACGAAGAACGTTCTGGTCGCCTCATTAAGTTGGATGAAAAACGATTGAACGACCTTCTTTATGAAAGTCCTCGTCAATCGACTAGAGAATTGGCTGTACTAATGGCTTGTGATCAGAAAACTGTAGTGAATCACTTTTATTCGATGGGGAAAGTTCAAAAACTCGGTGCATGGGTTCCGCCCGCTTTAAGCGAGAGCAAAAAAACTTCAACGCTCCACGATTGCCGCAGGTTTGCTTGCTTGTCACAAGGCTACTCGTGGATATAAGGACAGATTTCTTCACCGCATAATCACTGGCGACGAAAAGTGGTGTTTTAATGTCAACATGAACCATCGAAAACAATGAGTTAGCCCCAATAAAAAAACACTTCTGCGATTAAAGCAAGGACTTCATCCACGAAAGACGATGCTGTGTGTATGTGATTTGATTGTGAAGGCATCATTCTTTATGAGCTCCTTGCGAACAACGAGATTGTCAATGTAAAACTCTACGTTCAACAAATGTATCGACTCGCCGAAGCTATTCGTGAAAAGCGACCTCATTGACGTTATGAAGTCCTTCTGCAACACGACAATGCTCGTGCTCACCTTGCCCATATGATAAAAGACGACATCCAAACGCTTAATTGGGAAATCCTGCCGCATCCTCCATATTCGCCAGACTTGACTCCATCGGATTTCCATCTGTTCCGATCGCACTCTAACAATTCTTCGCGGCGTTTCGTTCAATACTGATGTAGAATTAAGAACATAGTTAGACGAATTCTTCGAGTCAAAATCCAGAGATTTTTATTGCAGAGGCATCGAAAAACTAGTTGAACGTTGGGAATAAGTCGTAAATAACAACGGAGAATACATTATTGATTAAATTGCATATTGTTATCAATTAAAAATGAAGTTTTTCTGAAATTTTTAATTGTAATGAATAAATTTGATAAAACCGCAAGAACCTATTCCTCAACCCAATAGATAACCTGGGGTAAGAATATTACCGGAAAATTTGGTGAATCTTCCACGTGAAAGCAAGGAAGTTATTCGCTGGTGAACGCTGTTAATTTGGGATTAGATCCAAAGTATTTATCCAGACGATGTTTTAAAGTATCAACGGTGTTGCAGTCTTTCACGTTACGAGGAAGCGCATTCCATAGTTTGGCGATTCCGTTAAAAAACATATTCGTAGATTCGTTCGAGTTAAAATGTTTAGTTGTCTAAGCGCTATTCGTATGTTTTGTTATTTATACTTGGTATTGTTTTAGTAAGCTTGTGTTGGACCTGTTTTAATTTAGCTATATCTTTTTGATAGTACATGCACCAGGCTTGAACGCAGTAGTACATAACGGAACGGACCAAGGAACTATAGGGTAAAGATTATGTTTGTGTTTCTTTGAACTTATACTCAAATGCTCTACCAAGGGATACAATTATTTTATTTACTTTCTTAACGAATTATGAATATTGCTGACCGGGTTTTAGGTCGCTCAATATCGTTACTCCTAGGTCTATCTCTCTGTTTATGCTTAAGAGTTAGGTACCATTTAATGAGTAATTTGCTTTGTCGTTCCGTTGTCCGATATGCAGCACTTTACATTTATCCGCTTTAAGAAAAACATCTGCCACTTTTGTGCCCAGTTTGACAATTTATCGAGATTGTTTTTCATTTCTTTAATATTTGCGTTAGTTAGTACTGTATTCGCAATTTTAGTCCCATCATCAAATTACGATATTATAACATAAAAATGTAGTCTATGTATAAAAAGTGGTCTATGTATGCTAGGCAGGCCCTCGTTTAGGTTGTTAATGTATCTAATAATTATAACTGTTATCAGAACTGACAACTGAGGTAGCCCACTAGTGAGGCCGGTCCAGCTAGATAATTTCTCATTTTCACGACGCATTGTTTACGATTGCTCAGCCAATTTTCTATTCACCTCGCTATATCACCTTGAGCTCCGTGCGCTTTCAATTTAGTTATAAAATGTTTCTCGTGGGTACTTTATCAAAGGTTTTTTGTGAGTCTAATAAATCATATCCACTGCTTTACTCTCATCGAATTCATTAAAAATGTCGTTAAAGAAGTCTAATAGATCCATTAGGCAGGAGCGACTTTTTACGAAAGCCGTGTTCGGTGTCTCTAAGTACATAGGTTGCTTCCCTCCAAACCGTTAACGAGTCTATCGCGTATGAGTGTCTCTCGCATTTTGCAAACCAGTGAGGTTAGATTAATTGCAAGATTGTTACTCGTTAGCGATTTACTTCCTTTTTTAAAATATTGGTGTTACGCTGGCGATCTTCTATCCATCAACTATTGTTCCGGTATGTAACAAATAATTAAAGAGTAACAACAGCTTGGATAGTTCACTTTTGGTTTGCTTTTTTACGCGAGTGGAGATCGAATCCGGCACTGGTGACTTAATTTTTTTAGTACTTCTTTATGCGTATATTTCTGTAACACTGATGATACTTAACGGCTTGGTTTTACTGGTTTGGACAACTGCCGGTGTTGAGATATCGTTAAGATCTTTTGTAGTGAAAACTGATGCCAAGAATGTTTTTGAGATACAACTCACATTCTCTCTTCGTTCGTGGTAAAGTCACCCTTCTCGTTAATTAGCGGGAGGATAGTTAAAGTTGTTATTCTCTTTTGTCTTATGAAACTATAGGAACCTTGCAGGTTGTTTTTAATTTTATTCGCTACGTATAATCCCGAGACCATTTTCCTATATTTTCATAACCTTTTGGCTGTACATCATAAATTTCTATAAAGAGATGATAGGGAAACACTAATTAAAACCATACCTTAGAAGGGCATAGATGAGAAAGAAAGGACAATTTAATGCACTTAATAATACAAATTTCAACCAATCAAACGTTATAAAAAAATATCCTGAAATTCATCTTTTGACACTTAATTTTGCACATGTAGGGTTTTTGTAACTAAAGTCTGAGCTATTCTTATTCACCTTTTCTCTTATACATTCATTTAATTCCCTATTTTCTCTTCGCTACTTTCTTATTTCCTTAATTCATTGAGCAAACTCTCCCTCTATGACAGAAAAGTTTCGGGATAGTAGTAAACAGTTACCGGATGTTTCGTGCAGTTGGGATGAAAGAGAGATGAAAAGTATTGTGTAATAGTTTGGGACTAGTGTTTTGTGGTGCATGGAGTGAGTTTTTTGGGAAGGAAAGATTTATATGCAATGGATGGGATGCCCTTGAGAGGGTGTAAAAGTGTTAAGTGATTGACTCTAGGGGTGTATAGGTATAAACTGTAAGGGGAAGTAGAAGAAGGCTGATTGGAGTGGGGGGCATTCAAATGAATTTAGAGAACAACAGGAAGAAGATGGGCAGAGCAGTAGGAAGGTAGAGTGTAGTAATGAAAAGACCATATCGAACAATCTATTGAAAATATACTACACAAATAAGAGGAGCAAAAGGAATAAGATGGATTTGTTAAGAGAGACATCAGTGTTAACAATTTGATGTTATTGCGATAACAGAGTCATGGCTTGATTTATCTGGAAAGAACTTTACATCTGAGGTACAGATTGATGGTTATAATATATTTATAGAGATTTTAAGGAGATAAAGGATAAACTTGCCATAGGATGATTATATAGACCACCAAACCTTAGCAAGGAAGCTTCATGTCATCTTTGGCAGGAGAGAGAACGTGCATGTAGAAGTAAGCATGTTTGCATAATGTGTGATTCTATTTACAGAAATATACATAGACTGGGAACAACATGTAGGTGATCAGGAGGCTGATGAATCTTTGACTATGGTGCAGGATAATGTTCTTAGACATTAGTTCTAACAAATAGGAAGATGGTATTAATGTTATATATATTGGAGGAAATTTGGGAAATAGCTAATATTGCAAAATTAGATTTAAATTAAAATGGAACGAGGTTATCAGTAGGATAAATAAAGTTAAAATCCCAAATTTTAGAACAACAGATTAGACTGGTCTGAGGAGGTATTTAGAGACTACTGGTAGTTTGGACCTAGCGAGTGAGGTCAGGTCAGAAGATGTGATGTCAATGAGATCAGTCTAAGAGGAAAATAAATCTCATGTAAAGACAAATGATGGTGATCAGGAATATGATACAATGATTAAACAGTAAATTGCTGGACAGAATATGAACATTCCATATTGTGAGTTAGAACCAAGGCTGTCAACCCCAACTGAACGTCAGATAACATTTAGTATATTATACAGGCATTAAAAGGAGCAATTATAGGAAAGTAAAACGTGGTGAGGGGCAACTAAACCAAAGATATAATGAGCTAAGTCGGGACATTGAAAAGTTAATTAGGTTTAAATGGAGAAATTATGAAATTAAAGTCGCAAATAAAGCAGAGGAAGATCTGATCTCAAAGTTTTTTTACAATTATACAGAACTAAGAATTTAGGAAAAAAATAGGCACACATAAAACTACAGATGTAGAGTTAGTGAGTGATAGTGATGAAATGGCTAGGATGTTAAATAAATATTTTCTTTCTGTATTGACACTCGAGAATAATCTAATTCTACCTAAATGGACTTTGATCTTCAAGGCTAATGAGAAGATGAAATGATAGGATATTTTAATTACAAACGAGGGGTACCGAGCGATGTATTGTAACCAACTAGGCCGTAACGACAGACGCAGCACCTGGCAGATAGGATACAGCGTGGAAACCGACCCCTTCTTGGAAATTAGAGCCATCCGTATATACTTGCACGGATCCAGCGTGACACGAATTGTGCTCCAAAAAGACGAAACGCAAACTTCCGGTGCTTTAGAAAATTTTGGAGCAGGGCTCCACCCTCGATAGTGGCTCCTTGGGTACAACCAGTGGCGCCGCCGGCCCGAAAGCTACACCGAACTTTTGAAGGAGTTTCCTAGCCCTAAAACCAAAGGGCTTAGTCCAGATAAACTGTGAATGCACTGAGAGCTGTTGGCGAATGAGGGAGCGGCCGGGCTGAGACGTACAAGCGAATATTGCACCGTTTACGGCGCAGATACAGGGTCGTATTCCAAGCATCGACAAGTAGTCTCTCAATGGTGGCAATGCGTAAGGCACCGTTTGCTAGGCAAAAGCCCGTGGGGTGGATCGAATCCCGAAATTTACACTCGGCTGCGAATGTATAAATCGCATTAGTCGTCGAGCTTCGAACGAACAAAGGATTTATAAAAACGTAAGGCAGTATCCCTATCAGCGCCCAAGGCGCTGAACGTCACGGAGGGAAGAATATCCATCGCGTGAGTACAAAAGACCCTAAGGCTGCGAATATGTGCCTTCCAGGTGAGGCATCGGTCAAATATAAGACCAAGGAATTGGTGCGAGTCCACCACTTCCAGGAGACCCATATTTACAAACAAATCTTGGACAGGCTGGAGCCATGGATGGCGGCAGAAGTGCCCCATTTTAGTCTTGGCCAGGAAAACTGAAGCCTGTGAACTTCTGCATAGCGTGAACAAGGTTCAATGCCTGTTGGTGTTGACTCTCCAGAATTGACATCTTTGCCGTTCTAAAAGAGATAGAAAGGAAGTCCACGTGGAGCGAATCGAGAACATCTTCCGGCAGCACCAAGGTGATGCCGTTGATGCTCAGGGAAAAGAGTGTGACACTGAGGACACTTCCCTGTGGGACATCCTCTTCCTGCTCCATTGGGCAGGAGAGAGCTACACGGAATCAAAGATCTGGAAAAATTTTAGATATAAAGATTGGGATGCGTCCCCTCTCCCCCATCGTGTGAAAAGTCCCCATGATGCCGTGTCGCCATGCGGTATAATAGGCCTTCTCCAGATCGAAAAACACTGTGGTGTTGTGCTGTCTACGAAGGAAGGTATCGCAGACGGCATTTTCCAGTCGGAGCAGAACATCCTTCGTGGAGTGGAACTTGCGGAAACCGCACTGTGCAGAAGATAGATGGTCTGCGCTGTCCCTCCCCCCTCCCCAAAAAGACTAATCTAATATTTATTAATTTCTCCATCAACTTGTACACGCAAGAGGTTAGAGATTAGGTGGAAACTGGCCGAAGTAGAGTGATCTCTCCCCAGTTTGCGAAAGGCGAGCAGAGTAGCGATTCGCCAGAAATCCGGGATGAGACCCTGCACCCAGATACTGTTGAACAAATATAACAGAAAAGCCATGCCTCGCTCACTCAGGTGTCAAACCATGGCGTAAGGGTCATTGTCCGGACCATGGGTGGTGACCACGCACGAAGCAAGAGCGGAACGCAACTCACTCAGAGTAAAGCTGTTGTTGACGAGTTCTCCACCTCTGCAGGTAACGTCTAGTCGGTGGCCTTCCGCGACATCACGACGTGCATTGAATGCTGGCGTAGCAGCATCCCGGCTAGAAAATCTGGAGAAAACGGTTACGAAGGATTCTGCAACGGAGTGGGGGCTTGCGAGAACTTGCCCCGAATCCTTTTGGCTTGCTTCCACACCTCTGCTAGAGGGGTATTCCCGTTAAGTGAAGACACGTATGCCCGTTAAGAATAGCAGCAGGCGTGCTTCGAAGTATACCGTAACCTAGCCCTAGCCCGACGAAATTTACCTACAGTGAAATCGTTCGGGCGACGCTATTAGCGCATGTAAACACAACGCTTTTGTTTGAGGGCCGCCTCATACTAGGCTGACCAACACTGAAGCAGGCGGCGTGCGAAATGGCCAGATGTTCTAGTAATAATAGTTAGGCCCCCAGTGATGAGGTTGCTGGGAATGAACTCAATGGCCTCATCTACGGACCTAAACTCCTCGACGGAGACAGATAAATCAGTTACTTCCTGAAATGCGGACCCCCTCTCTCGTGCCAAGCACCACAGGGACGGGCTCTAGGGTAGCAGCGGCCCAGAAAATGATATTTAAATCGGATAGTGATCATTATCATGAAGGTCGTCGACACTCTTCCGCCCAAAATCCGGCTGTGCATTTGGAGAGTAAAAAGATAGATCGAGACAGGAAAATGAAGCGGTCCTCGGGCAGTGATGCGTAAACTCTTCCAAATTTAGGACACCTATCTATAGCTCGTCAATCAGATCGGCAAAGACCTGAACCCTGGGAATGATCGATTAGTTTCACTACAGGTGGTGTCAACCATTCAGATCCCCGAGCAAGAGAAAGGGCTTCGGCAACCGTGCCACGACGCGACGAAAGCCCCACGCGTGGAAGTCAGCTGACGGTGGAATGTACGCAAAAATAACAGTATACCTCGTATCGAGGGGCAGCTGCACAGCTACTGCCTTAAAAGAGGTATCTAAAGCAAAGAGAATAACGGAGACATCATGGCGATGTAAATGGCGCATCCTCCTTCTTTCCCCCGTCCCGTGGTGGGAGAGTCACACAACCCTTATAGCCCGGGAGAGTGTGAAGGAGGCATGCTCCCAGCATCGTCTCTTGCAAAAAGATAGCTAAAAGCAAACGGGAGGAGACGAGACGTAAACATGCGTCTATAATGGGTGATTTTAATAACATAATTATAGACTGGGAATCTTTTATAAATGATCAAGAGGCTGCGGAATTTTGGAATATAGTGCAGCATAATTTTCTTAGGTATAAACCAAGCGATTAAAACGGAATATATAGAGGATTTAATTTAAACAAATAAGAAAAAGCCATTAGCGATGCAGAGATTGGTGAAAATTGGGGAAATATCGACCATTGCGAAATTAGATTTAAGTTAAAAAAACAAACGGGGTTCTCAGTCTAAGGAGGTATCTGGGATCGATGGAAGTATTTTAGGTGAATATTCAGTGTTGTCTTAATGACAGAAAACAAAGAGTTAGTATAGACGGGATTAAATCGGAATGGTGAGAATGTCACCAGTGGGGTTCCTCAGGGGTCAGTGTTGGGGCCGGTTTAATTCTTAATTTATATTAATGATCTTGTCTTAGATATAAGTAGCGACCTGAGCATTTAGCCGATGATATTAAGCTAGGTAGTAGTATAAGGTCGAACTCTGATGATGAGGTATTACGAGATGACTTGACCATACTATCCCTACCAAATGGAATTTAACATCAGTAAGTGTACTGTCGGAGGTGGTTACTAAATACATTTAAAGTATGTAAATATTAAATATAAAATACATTTTCAAAATGTATTTAGATACTAAATACATTTTGAAAATGTATTTAGTATTTAAATACTAAATATATTAAATGTATTTAGATACTAAATACATTTTGAAAATGTATTTAGTATTTAAATACTAAATACATTAAATGTATTTAGATACATTTCAAAATACATTTCAAATACATAATATATAATGACAATCGATAAGGACCATTGGTATCACAACAAAAAGATATCCATTAAAATGAAATTGTATATTATAATTACTAATGTAGGATTTGATGACAATTGGAGTTAGATACTACAAAAAAAATAGAAAGTTCCATAGAATGAAATTTTAGGGAGCTATTTATATCAGCATTACATTTAAGTAATATCAGTTGTTGAAATGATTCGTCAGATAAAGAACTCCATTTTGGAGATAAGGTCAATCCTGCTAAAGAGAAGAGCCGTTCCACAAGAACTGACGACGGAAGGGTGGTGTTGTATTTAATAAATAACATTTTTATGTTTGGATATCTATATTAACTTTGAAGTATTTTATTTGAATCCTGAATGTAACTGAACAATTCTAAATCTGCGGTTGATCGTGTTTGAGTTGGTTTTGTAAATCCAAAATAATCATCACTGTCCGATACACCACTGGATGATTCAGCTTCGGGTCCCTCTGTTAAATTCTCAATTACTTGAATCATAATATTTATAACAGAGTCTTAGTGGCTTGAAATGCCCCATGAAATATTAATATCTAACCAGCGGAGTTTGAAGAATGGATGGATCGATGATGCAATGATGGCATTTGTAACGCTGGCTTCATTTGCCAAGGTCAAATAAGATTGGTAGCGCTTTCCAAAGCCCTTAGTGACTGCACTAAGAAAAGGTTGGCGAAATTTCAGAGAACGTGACTGAAGGCCCTTCAGCTTTTTCTCCACAGTGAGCAAGGTAGGGAGCAATTCTCCATAAAAAACAGTTTTAATCTCTCTGTAGGCGATTAATTGCCACTGCAATAAGGCGCCAAAACTAAGACATACTCCCCAAGAAATTCAATTTCATGATTTCTTAACACTGGAAGTTCAAGGGGCGTCATGAGTTGGAGTAATTTGTCTTTGTGGTTTAAAAGTAATCACAATGCATCAAACAGAAAGTTCCACTTGTAATGCCAGGCACCTTTAATGCGCAGTTGATAACAGTTTTGATAATCTCTGCTGATTTTGGACGACCACTTTGGTTTCATAATGCTGAGCATTTCCCCATCGCAGCATGATTGATATTTGCAAAAGAAGATATTTTCAGTACCTTTTTTGCATCAGTTGTAGCGACGAGATTGAGTGTGTGTGAAGCACAGCGCACATGCATAGGTAGGCTGAAGCTGCATGGGTCAAACGAAAGGTCTTCTTCCTGATCTAAGCCACTTCTCATTGTGAAACTATCTTCCAGCTCGTGCTCACCCTAATCTTCTTCACCTACCTGGATTCCATCTTCTGAATCTGTGGACACATTTGCAGCAGTGACCGCAAATTCCTTAGATTCTTTAACACAATTTGAGCCGTTATCAGTGACGGTGCTCGTGATTTTCTGCAGAGGGATATCGTATTCATTGATGATATTCTCCATATGTTCAGCAATTTTGATGTATTTATGTTCTGCTTTGAAGCGACAGCATGCTAATTACTCCACTGTGATGGACACGAAACAGCCTCCTCAAGCTGAAAAAAGAAGAAATAACAGTCCAATGTTTGTCTGATAAATGTCTCCATAAATTTTACATATAAACATAATCGAGATAAATTCTACCAACAAAGAGGTCTGATTTCAGCCAAGAGCTGATAACTCCCTAACTGTAAAAACATTTTCAATTTCCTATTTCATAAAGAGCAAAATCATAACAAACCCACTGAACTGTAACGCCGCAAAAATTACGGTGACGAGTTGACCAAATATCTGCAGTAAGAGATAAGTAAGAGTTGCTGCCTAGTTTATTCTTCAATAGAGCTCTTGTCACTTTCTCTTCTTATATAAGATTTCGGCCTAGCGTCCGCCTTTAAATGACGTCAACTTAAGAATTTAGACCTGCAGTAGTAGAATGAGTGATTATAGTGAGCGAAATGAGAATATATGGTATGCATATAAAACTTTATATTAAAATGTAGCTATATGAATATCCTATAGTTATATAGTACTGATACATTAATTCCTAAATATATTATTAGTCCTTCATATTCAGAATTTCATAGTAAAATATTGACTTTCACTATTGTTAGGAATATATACATTAGCAAGCTTTATTTCTTATATTTTTGACGGGCGGGCATGCTAGTTTTGAACTAATGATATACAGTTAGTGCTACTATAACGAAATACATCGTTATAGGAATTTTTTTCATAACTACATATAATCGATCAATAATTGTACTAATTATTCCTGAAAAAAATTTATTCAATAATATCTTCAAGTAAATGATAGTGTGCTTTAAGAATATATGTATGTATGTGGATTCTCATGAAATTATTGCAATATATTAATCTCTGTTGTTTGTATATGTCTCTTCCTTTATTTAACTTCGTTATATAGCCTACGTAGTGACCAATGATCCGAACGCTTTAGTATTCGGTCTTTATAAGAGCTTAACCTGTACTACTAATACTATAATTGTAAACAATATTTGTAACTCAGAACTCACCTTTAATTAATCTCCCAAAAGCTAGCTGCTCTATGGTTGATAGGGGGTGCAAAACTTGTATGATAAAATCTGAAGTCAGCTTATCAACACCAGATTGTTTGACCTTCCTAGTATTTAACACAAAACACTCCTGTAATGTCTTTACTTCAACACCCCCTCATGAAGGACCAACGTGTAATACTAAACATTTTCTTTTTGAATCATTCCTTTGAGCTATCACGGAGTGATCCGCTGTTTGCCCCAAAACAGGATGCTTTATCTGTTGATTAATGTACATAATCAGATAAATGAAGGATATTTGTTTCATGTTGCCATAATTCACGTTGAATTCAATCAGCATATACTATAAATAAAGGTGTTGCAAAAGGAAGCAGGTAGGTTCGTGCATGGTAAACCTACGCTACTTAACATTATTTTTGGTTACTAGCAGTTTTTGCCATTTAAAAAAATAAGAAATAGTGAAACTTGTCAATTCAATTAAGTAGCATATAATTAGCTTTAATAAATTCTTACCTTCAAATGAATACATAGTGTTGTAAAATGGACTCTCGACGATATACCATATATAACTATTCGTTGAGGGAACTTATTTAATTATCTTTAGAGTGCGTGGATATCTGGCTGGCCGATCTTATATATCTTCGATATGCTTAAGAAGTGGAACTGAGCTCAAGGATAATAATATTGCTATCATTAATAAAATAGAGTTTTATTAATAATAACTATTAACAACACACAAAAAGGAAAATATTGACATAAACAGAGAATTAGAAAGGGTCGTGAGAAATCTAACTATTAATCCGAGGATTAAGAGATTTAAAAATGTAAAACAATTATAAAGTTAAAGAGATGGGATGGTTCGCTAAACCATTTAAAGCACCAAATAGAGGTGACAAAAAGGGCTAAATACTCAAAGGTAACGTTCGGCTTACATAATTTATACTTGTTGTGCAGAGGAAGGCGACGTGATGGAATTTTCGGTCCGTTGGCGAGTTCCAGCCGAAGGGGAGGGCAATAAAATGATCCTGACGTGGCGTCTTGGAAATGAGAACCGTTTCTTGACGAACGGCTTGAGGAACAATAGCTGTTCTACGTTGTTCTCTTCTGAACAACAGGAGGGGGGGGGGTGAGAACTGTCTCTTGTCTACTGGCTCAAGAACAATGGCTGTTCTAATGTTGTTCTCTTTCTGAACAACAGGGGAAGGGTGAGAACCGTATCTTGGCGAACGGGCTCAAACGAACAATGGCTGTTCTATGTTATTCTCAACTAAACAACAGGGGGGAGGGGTGAGAACCGTTTCTTGTCAACGGGCTCAAGAACAATCGCTGTTCTAATGTTGTTCTCTTCTGAACAACAAGGGGGAAACCTTGTGGACCTGGCATCACGAAGGCTCGAGCCTTGGCACTCAAGGGATATTGTCCTTCTTCTGGACAAGTGATGGTGAATCTCGAGGTCGAGGTCCCTTGGCGCACAAGGTGAGAGAGGGTCGTAGTGATGTTTCGCGACGAAAATCTGGATCTTCAATCTGATCTTAGTGGTAAAGTTTCCATCTAAATAGTCGAGACACTCCCTTGACGTGGAAGACAATGGAGTGGGAGCTTTGAGGGAATGCATAGCCGAGCTTGAGAACAAGCCTTATCTGCCCATAAGCCTAACTCAATCTGGCGTGATCGGCGGAGGGGCGAAAGGGGGGAGGATGATAAACCTCCTTGTTTAAACATTGACTTAGGTGGCTGCGATAAGGCACCCAGCTTCAAAGCGAAGATGCACGTGGGGAGCATCGTTGTTTGAAATAACATGTGATAGTGGTTGAAATTAACGCGGCCTCAACCCGTTCTATCACACCCCTCCATTCCAGGGAAAGTTGTCACTTCGAAAAAAGAGAGAAGGGACAACGATAGAGCTCCGTTGTGGGGAACTCGTTTTCTTGTACCAATCGTACCTTCCTGCACCTAACTAGTATTACCTCAATACATATGATTATTTTGATCTTTAGATTACAGGGGAAAATAACCTTTAATACAAACTTAATAAAAAAAAAGGGCATGGAACAATGAAATGATATAAAATTAGTACATACGGGACAAAATAATTTATACGTAAATTAATGGGTACATATATATATATACATACAAAAAAAAATAGACATTGAGCGTTACAAAATTCAGACATATACATTAACTAATTATATTACAAGAGAATTTAATTTAAGTCGTACAATACGGTATATACCTACTATTGAGATACTAATCCTATGAATACAATTACTCTACGCTATTCGGTAACGCATTTCTACTGAGTGCGTCAGCCACCTGGTTATCGGAACCTTTTATATAATTTATTTTAAATTGATACTCTTGCAAGAGTAAACTCCAGCGCATGATTCGGCCGTTGGAGTGTCGCACATTCCTAATATAGGCTAACGGAGGGTGGTTGGTTCCTATCTGAAATTCTTTTCCTATCAAGTACATTTTGAATTTGTCTATAACCAAGATAATTGATAGAGCTTCCTTCTCTATAGTGGCATATCTCTTTTCGCGTGGTAATAATTGACGACTAGCATATGCAACTGGATGACTCGTTCCGTCATCCTCGTATTTAAGGAGTACACCTCCAATGCCCTCGTTGGACGCGTCGGTCTTAATCCCAAAGGATTTTTCCGGGTTGGGCAACTTTAAAATAAGGGCAGAAATGAGCTTACTAATGAGCCGATTAAAATGGGAAATACCGACATCATTCCAACGTAGACGATCGGGTGAATTCTTTTTTAAAAGGGAGCTGAGGGGCGCCGAAATTGCAGTGAAATTCGGAACGAATCGCCGATAGTACGAAGTTGATCCTAGGAACGATCTTAATTGCTTCTTTGTAATCGGGAGGTGCATGTCGGCGATTGCCTTAATCTTATCCTCTTGGGGACCCAACTTACTTTGTCCTATTTTGAAACCCAAATATTTTATGGTTTCGTGGGCAAAATGGCATTTGCTGGGGCCAATGGTAAGGCCATTTTCGCGCAGTCGCTCGAAAAGAGCTAATAGGGTGGTTAAATGGTGACTCCATTCAAATAGTTTTTGTAGCTGACTCTTTTGATGTGGTGTCAGCTGCGCGTCGATATCCAGGTCAGAGGGTTCAAAAGACTCGCCTGGTAGGGAAGGAGGAGGGTAATCGGCATCAGGTTGGATGCACACCGTCTGTATTACATTAAGGGACTCCGCGGGGTAATCTTCTTCAAGCGCCGATATTTCGTCCAGTGCTACGAAGGTATCTCCATGGGCGCGTTGGGGGTACTTTTTTTTTGGGGGGGGTCCACGGACAGTCTCCGTGTCCTTGTCTTTTGCCTTATCACCTAAGGGTGATAGTAATTCACACTCCTTTTGTGCCGTCCTAAAGTCCTGGTTAAGGGTCTCCGAGAAATCGGACGGTATCGGGGTTCTGATGGGGACGGGCTCTTGGGCTTCTTTCTTAGCCCGGCCTCGAGGAAGGGCGGCCTGAGACACAGGGTCATAACTTACTTGGGGGCTCTGTCCTATAAGTACGGAACAGAATTGTATGGGTGCTGAAATGAGTTCATCCCAGCCAAAATAATATTGACACTGCAGGTAACATCTAACGACAGGAAATTGGTTCGCGCGCCCAAGGTAGTCATGTACCACCGCAAATTTTTCGTGGTTAGGGTCCACTGGGGAGAGGAGTTCGTTGGACACGATGAAACACGTACATCCTGTGTCCCTGAAGAGAGTCGATACTCGGCAGCCGTTTACGCTGCCCTCCTCAAATTTCAAAGTTCTCGATGAACAATTATCAAAAATAAAATTGACCTGGTGGCCTGACGGAGGGAGAGAAGTTGCTGCTTGGGTCTGCACCCCCGGGGGAGCCGGGGTGGCATTAATCTGGTGAACTTAATGGGCTGGTCCGCTTTTAAGCCTAGAATTTTGGGGGAAATTCCAGCTCATGTGGTTTTCTACACCACAGGTGAAGCATATGATTGGTCGCTTCGGGAAGAGAGATGGAGAAGAAATCTCAACGGGAGGTTTGGAGTCCCGTTGTTGGTTTTGGGGAAAGAAGTTTGAGTGTTTTACAGGGCTCGGAAACTTCGTCGGCTTTCCTGTGAAGGGGCGCGAATCCTTCCTTCTTTCCTTGTAGGGGGATTGGTGAGAAGTTCGATTTTCCTTTGGGTATAAATTATGGCTTGCGGCATAGACATCCGCTTCTTCGGTACATTCTTTAAAGGTCTGGCACCGACGATCCTTGACAAACGCGCGGATCTCCGTCGGGAGAGACGCCAAATATTGATCTAGCAACACGAAGTCTGTTAAGGACTCGTAGTTCGGATCAACCTTTGAGGATTCTAACCAAAATTTAAAATTCCACTGAAGAATGTATCCGAATTGACGGAACGTCTGTCCGGGTTTAATACGACCTCCTCGAAATTCTTGGCGGTAGAAATCGGGAGTCATATTATGAGCGGCCTATAACTCAGCTTTTAAATAGCTGTAGTTAATTATACACTCAGATGGTAAAGATATAAAATTTTCGCGCAATTTACAATTTAACAAGGGAAGTAATCTGACTACACCTTCAGCCTCCAGATCCATGTTATTGATTTTGAGGATCTTTTCGAAGTGGGCTAAAAATGCTCCGAAATCCTCTCCATCCTTGAAATTGGGGAGCTTTAGTGAGAGATTGAAGGGGGCTTCGGAATGGGAACTGGCTGACTGTATCTCTGCTTCAACACGAGCTAATTCAATCTGATGGTGAAGCTCAGCTTGTCTTTTCCGTTCCTCTCTTTCTCTTTCTTCTCGTTGGATTTCTCTTTCTTCTTGTTGGATTTCCCTTTCTCTTTCTTTTTCTTCTCTCTGGATTTCTCTTCATCTTTCTTTTTCTTTCTCTTCTCGCTCTTTTCTTTGCTCCTCTTGAACGTACTCAATTAGTTCTTTTCCGGAAAGTCCCAAGGATTCTCCTTGCGCTTTAAAGATTTCGAACTGGGTCATCTTTGCACTTGGGGGTGCACTAGTCAAGCAACTAAAATTCCTCGCAACAAGAATTATGCCTTCTAGAGAAATTAGCCTACCTAAATATGGGCACTGACCTATTCGTACTTGGTTTCTAGATCTAAATAACCACTGACTAAAATCACAAAAAAAACACAAACAAATTATTATAACAGTTCCTTGAGCTACTCCAGCTTCTTAAGTTTCAAAAAAGGGGATAGCAATCGTTAAAACAAAAGGGAACTACTATACTCTATTATTATAACGAATAACACTATGCTTTACTCGACTGAGACCAGTGTTTGCAAAGATATAGCGTTAAACCTTACACACTTGATACCAAATTTAAATAGTATATATATATATATATATATATATATATATATATATATATATATATATATATATATATATATATATGTCGTAGAATGGACTCACGACGATATACCATATATAACTATTCGTTGAGGGAACTTATTTAATTATCTTTAGAGTGCGTAGATGTTTGGCTGGCCGATATTATGTATCTTCGATATGCTTAAGAAGTGGAACTGAGCTTATGGATAATAATATTGCTATCATTAATAAAGTAGAGTTTTATTAATAATAACTATCAACAACACATAAAACGGAAAATAATGACATAAACAGAGAATTAGAAAGGGTCGTGAGAAATCTAACTACTAATCCGAGGATTAAGAGATTTAAAAAGGTAAAACAAATATAAAGTTAAAGAGATGGGATGGTTCGCTAAACCATTTAAAGCACCGGATAGAGGTGACAAAAAGGGCTAAATACTCAAAGGTAACGTTCGGCTTACGTAATTTATACTTGTTGTGCAGAGGAAGGCGACGTGATGGAATTTTCGGTCCGCTGGCGAGTTCCAGCCGAAGGGGGGGGGGGGGAATAAAATGATCCTGACGTGGCGTCTTGGAAATGAGAACCGTTTCTTGACGAACGGCTTGAAGAACAATGGCTGTTCTACGTTGTTCTCTTCTGAACAACAGGGGGGGGGGGGTGAGAACCGTCTCTTGTCTACGGGCTCAAGAACAATGGCTGTTCTAATGTTGTTCTCTTCTGAACAACAAGGGGGAAGGGTGAGAACTGTTTCTTGGCAAACGGGCTCAAAAGAACAATGGCTGTTCTACGTTGTTCTTTTCTGAACATCAAGGGCGGGGGGTGAGAACCGTTTCTTGTCAACGGGCTCGAACGAACAATGGCTGTTCTAACGTTGTTCTCTTTCTGAACAACAGGGGAAGGGTGAGAAACGTTTCTTGGCGAACGGGCTCAAACGAACAATGGCTGTTCTACGTTGTTCTCTTCTGAACAACAGGGGGGGGGGAGAGAACCGTTTCTTGTCAACGGGCTCAAGAACAATCGCTGTTCTAATGTCGTTATCTTCTGAACAACACGGGAGAGACCTTGTGGACTCGGCGTCACGAGGGCTCGAACCTTTGCACTCAAGGGGTATTGTCCTTCTTATGGACAAGTGATGGTGAATCTCGAGGTCGAGGTCCCTTGGCGCACAGGGTGAGAGAGGGTCGTAGTGATGTTTCGCGACGAAAATCTGGATCTTTAATCTGATCTTAGTGGTAAAGTTTCCATCTAAATACTCGAGACACTCCCTTGACGTGGAAGACAATGGAGTGGGAGCTTTGAGGGAATGCACAGCCGAGCTTGAGAACAAGCCTTATCTGCCCATAAGCCTAACTCAATCTGGCGTGATCGGCGGAGGGGCGAAAGGGGGGGAGGATGATAAACCTCCTTGTTAAAACATTGACTCAGGTGGCTGCGATAAGGCACCCAGCTTCAAAGCGAAGATGCACGTGGGGAGCATCGTGGTTTTAAATAACATGTGATAGTGGTTGAGATTAACGCGTCCTCAACCCGTTCTATCACACATAGATTGAAAGTAGCATTGCTCGCTGCATAGATTTAGCCATTGCATGATGTACATACACACTTCACTTTTTTCCGTCGGAAGATTTCACTCTAAAATATTTACCATCTAGTAAAGAATGACTATAATTAGATGATTCATTATCTTTCTCGTATTTATTATTCTCTAATCTCTCCATTTCACACTCTTTCGAATAAGCTGAAGTTGATATGCAGCAGTTGAAATAACGCTAAGCGCTCTCACTATACAATGGAACACAACTGTGACCATCTATTAACTATATTTGAATTGATGCAAGCAATCTTCCCTCACCGGCTCACGCAGTCAACCGTTTGTGCCATACAAGTTGCGACAAGCTAAAACATAAATTGCACGTTCTTAACAGCTATATATAAACCTATTATCAGTACCGTATTTGCAAAAGGTATTTAAATACATTGTATTTAAATACTTTCAAAGGTATTTAAATACATAATTTCAAATGTATTTACAAATACAATTTTAAATACAGAAATGTATTTAAATACAAAGTATTTAAGTACGGCCCACCTCTGTGTACTGTACATATTTCTATAGGTAGGTTTAATCGAGTGAAAGATTATAAATGAATGGGAGAGTTTTAGGAAGATAAAAGTGCGAAATAAACTTATGCCTTGTAGTAATTTCAGTTTTACGGCAAATAAAGGAGGGCATAAGTGCTAGGAATAGAGCTCATAGAATATTGGGAGAAGTGTTAGTAAGATGAGTGCTAATATCATTCTGAAACTGTACCTGGCATTAGTTATTAGGCCTTATTGTGACTATGTTGTGTGATTTTGGTCACCATATTATATGATAAATATTGGTTTGCTTGAGGCTGTGTTAAGAAGGATGACTAAGATGATTTATGGAGGGGGTGAGGAGCTTAGCTTATGGGTAAATGTTTAGGAGACTAAATCTACATAGGTTAGAAATGAGAAAAGTTCTAGGAGACTTGATTGATGTCTTCAAGTGGGCAAAAGGTTATAATAGGAGAGAAAGGTAAGGTTCTTATTTTTAGTGAACAGGATAGGATACGTAGCAATGGGTTTAAGATGGAAAAGTTTAGGTTTAGGAAAGAGATTGGACAGAATTGGTTTATAAATCGAGTGGTAGATGAATGGAATAGGCTCACTAGTCATGTGATAGAGGCGTCACCCTTGCGGAGTTTTAAGAATAGATTGGATCTATTTATGGATGAGAATGCTAGGTGCGAGTGAACTAGGTGATTGGAACAAGAACTGCCTCGTGTAGGCTATTGATTAGCTTTTTGCAGTCTCCTTATTTTCTTATGTTCTTATGATTGATTAACTAGGTCTTTATTCAAATAAACTAAAATATTTATCCAAATAAACTTTCCTGTTTATTTATCAAGTTTAAAATGAGCAAAGATGACTTGGCATGGAAGAAACGCACGTACAAATGTTTAGGTGCGAAATATAAGGTAAAATTGAATAGAAGTAATAATGAAAATAAAAATATATATTTGGAAAACAATCAACAAATAAATAACAATAAGATAATCGCCTTTTTTTACTTAATGTACAAGACACATAATTTGATTGAGAATATGATGCCTAGAAAATTAAGTAAATAATAATAGTAATATTAGTAGTTAAAAATGTTTTGTTTGAATTGAAGGAATAAAGGAATTTTAATAGTAGGATTGGAAATTATAGTAATTGAAATAATAGTAGCATTAAAATTAATATTATTGTAAATAATAATAGGATTATAAATAATAATCGTAGGATTGCCTTAATGGTGCTATAATTTGAAAAGAAATTAAATTAAAAACTACATTTTAAAAAAATTAGAATAGACATACAAATTTAGTAGTGTAGATTTTTAAACCAAACCTGTTCAAGTGGAATTACGAATCACAAGACCTCGTTTGAACCTAAATGAGCCAAGTGCGAAAATTTCGACCATGGGAATGATGCTCTCTGATGGGTCGGTGTTATCACGTGACATGACGTCACAATTGATGATCGATTTAGTACTAGAAATAATTAGCTTTTTTAAAGTGGTTTATAAATTACAAAATTAAACGGTATAATGGAATTGCTAAAAGTATAGATATATACAATCAATACATAAATAAATTAATGGCAACGAAAGTAAACTATCTCCGTGGGGAACATATGATTGATTTTATAATATAACTTGTAGAAAATGAACCAAGTGTCTCTATACGTGCTAGGTTTGCTACAATTGCTATTCTGATCTTTATGTACATTTCATTACCCGTTTGGGGGATCTCGTCTAGTATTGGAGTGGCGGATGGTGTAACTTACCACTACGACGAATTATCACAAGGAAGTTTAAAATGAATGAAGAGCCACCACGAAAACGATGATAAAAACCACTTCTGAATAAAGAAACAAATGGGAGTAGAATAGAAGGAACAAACGGAAATAAAAAAGCAAAAATAACATTAATTTTTGCCTAATTTATTTCTCTGCTATCCTACTGGAGGTGCTATGACTGTCTGGTAGTCACTTTCATATGTTCGAAAAAGAGTCTGGCCGTACATCAGAGAATAGAGCTTAAAACTCCGAACAAGAGAGAAACAACCTAAATTGAGTTATTTGTAGGGAAGGGAACTACCGTAGATTCCTATACAATGATGAGGAATTTAATAGATTTTTGTCGTTTATTAAATCTTAGAAAAACGCAGAAATTGATTCATCTACAGTTAAAAAAAACTATTCCTTCTTAACTGAAAAATATCCATCAATCGGAGATGTTAGCTAACAGGGGACGCTTAGCTAATCCCAACTAGATTGAAACTCACGTCACCCGCCAATGAACTCTTTCCCAAAAAACAGGGTTTCCTTTTCTCAGGCAGTTAAAACGACCGAAAAACGATATCCCGAAGTCGCTCGTCACATAAACAATATCTTCGACTTCTCCGTTATCTAATTAAGGGCTACGAGGAAGAATAATGATGACCCACAGGATCGGAAAGACGTTTTACTGGACGCGTCGAGGGATATTCTTTCCTCGTTCTTGTGAGCTCAATATGTAAACAGAACCTCTGAGAAAGTTTCCTGAGGTTTGGAGTCAACGTTAAAAAAGGAACGCCGACCGACATTCAATCTCTTTTTTGAGGGTTGGGTCGTTGCGGCGCCATCTTGTGGTTGACCATTCACGATCCAAAGGCCACCACCACGAACCGAAATGTTTGCCTCACCTTCAGCGGCTTCCACTTATCGCCTATATTATCTTTAACTATATATTATGATGTCAAAGCGTTTTTCTTATTTTCCTAATGTTCTTACAGGCCTACCTACACCCATACAACGTGCGTTTAGGGCACGGGTATATATATACTGTATATATATTTAAACAAGGTAAAAAGTACACTTTTCCTGCATAATGGTATAAAAAATATTTCTGTTTGCCTTATGTTAATTATTATTTCTAATGTATGAGGTTATTCGTTGCTGCATGCAATACATATTCGACAACTCAGACCAGGAAAGTTGTCTGATTGACCCTCAACTGTCCTGATCCGCAAGCGAATTAGGTTACGAGTAATCTTGAGCAACCATGGACAGTAAAAACTAGATAACATTGCAAAGGACTATCTAGGATCCCTTTTCTGAACTATAATAGCAAATAATAAAATTTGTAATTAATATTATTAACTAAATATTGTAGCTCTATCGCCTGTTCGAGTTTTATTTCTTCTCTCTTGATGTGGTCATTTATGTACTTAATTCCAAGTTACTTTCACGGAAAAATCACGTTCGGTGATTTGAGGTTGTCAGTTTTGACTTTTTAAAAAAATAAATTATCAATTTGGGACGGGAGGATAAAGATTGGCCGGGGATATATGTAATGAAGTCTCGCCACGACAGATGGTTTGTGGTTAGAAATCCTGCTTTAACGACTATCCCTATCTCTCTCTCTCTCTCTCTCTCTCTCTCTCTCTCTCTCTCTCTCTCAACGTGTTATTTTGTTAGCCTCCTCCCTCTCTTTTTCTCTCTAATATGACATCTATTCTCATCCGTTCCAAACACTGCTAGACTTTAATTAAGGAAAAAGGTCCAAATGCGCACATTTCCTTTTTCATTTCCTTCCCCTCTTACTTTTTCCTCCAACTAACGGAAATGAGGAATTATAATTCCTTTTTCGGGCTACCCCAAGGTCTTCAGCTATCTCCATTACCTCACCCCCAAATCTTAAGATCTCGGAATTCAAGCGCAACCTCCCACCATTCAAATGATTTGGCCTTTTTATTCCGAGAGAAGGACACCGGATGCTGTTGAGCTGTCCAGTTTATGTGTACGTTTTTCTGAGGCGCTTCAGGTTCTTTGCATTAACGGGTCTTAGTGGAGGTAGACAAAGTCTGTTGTTTCCTTTATCGCCGAAAGCTTTCTTCGACTGATTATTCAGCGGCAGTGGTTCAAGATTGAGGTAAACAACAAACGAAGGAATGGTTCAACTTTTAGAACAAAATGATACATTGATGGCGAGGAATGGAACTCGAAATTTAGCAATTATTCCTGAATTGATTTCTTTTTAAGTTTTCAAAAGACGCGATGGAATAGGTCGATAAGATAATTTTATTTCTTCTACGTCCCGAAGTAATATTTTGTATATCTTCGCTTATATTTGTGATTCAATGCATGCCGAGGTTTTTCAGAGATTCCATTTTTGATTTGGAATGTATAGAATTGAGGGCTTAGTGAAAAGCGACCAGTAAATCTTCTTATGAATAGTAGAAACATTACGAAACCACTTGTCTAGTTCAGGTTTAAAATAAATTTCTTTGTAATACCGTAAACTACAGTAATATTGTTCATGGAAAAGACGCATGCTGGGTTTTTTAACTAGTTAGCGTTAATCCCTTGGTAATTATAATCGCTGGGTGAATATATAAATGAATGTCTAACAACGACTGAACCACAACTATTGATGGTCACGCACCCCCACCTTATACATACATGGGGGTGGGGGAGGACAACTTTCTTTTCATAAAGGCTTTAAGGAACATTTATTTCCAAAGTTTCAAATTATATTACTTAAAAACGACTCATGAAATATTTTTGTTCCCTGCAAACAATAGGTGAACGCATATTGGGATTTGGAGCCCGTCTGTGGGACCCATTTTGTGGTTTTGTGATGAATGTCTCTTCATTAGGGGCAGCGAAACCCTCCTCCCTTTGGTGAACCGACTTCAAAGTTAGAAAACTATCGTGATTAATGTTCCTGGCTATAGACATGGCGCTTATGTGACGGACGCAGATTTATTAAAACATGAATGCTAAGCTGAAATCGACAAATAGTTCTGGAACGGATAAAATGTGCTTAAAGATTCCTTAGTTTCATAGGTTGTATAGGATTATTTAATATTTGAATAATATGGATCAAAATAGAATAATGTTAGTTGGTATCTTTTAACAAAGATGTAAAGGCTCTAAGAAAAGCACCCCATGGTGTAATGCACGCCCCCCTCCTTCTTTAAATGACCTGTATAAAAGCAAGTTGGAATTTATTTCACCTTAGTAATAGCATAATTATTCTCTTCTTATGTAAACTTAAGACGGTCATTTTGGTAGTATTTACAACTATTACCAGAATTTCTTTTTGATATTTTGGACGTCTTTCAATTGTTTAAGCCTTATTGTTGGTCATTAAAAGTAGTGAAATGAATTACCTTAATGCACTTCAATTAATATTCTCATGCAATTATCGCTCCACACTGAAACTTGACTGTAGTCATCTATAAATTAATTTATTTGGTAAAGTTGTTTATTCCTTTGCGTGTCGAAAGACGACTAAACCCCGATAGCGACCCCCTTGCTAGGGAAGCCACGCCACCGTATGCTTCATTTTGGGAGCAGGAAACGCAATAACGCTAATGGGCGAGGCTGTCTAGGATACCGAAATCAGGGCGGTTAAAGCCCTGTGGGGGATATATGAGATGTGCGAAAGAGGGGAAAGGGGCTCAATATCTTTAAAGTATAGAAATTGCAGGTGCTTCCTCATGTGAGATAAACATGAAAGGGAATAAAAAGTTTTAATGAGGTAGCTCGAATAGAGGTGAGATCAGGTGTAGATCGGGGTAGTAAGAGTAAACGGCGTGGCAGTTCTTTTTAGTTTTCAGTGGCATGTTGTAATGGTTAGACAAGAATGTATGAGCTTGGAGTTATGTGGGTGAAGGCGAGATTTGCAAGGGTTAAACGTTGCATCGTGGAATACTCTACGGTTCAAAGAGATCAGAACGCCTGGGTTTCTATCACCTCATCTTCAATAACAATTGCCAGAGAAATTCCAAGATTTCCAAAATTGGGTAAGATAACTGATCACAAGTTGTGCTCTGTAAGGTTAAACTAGTTTGTGCATGGATGAGAAGAAGTGACGAACATGAAAAGGAAGAGAAAAAGAGGAGATTAAATATTTCCGACGATGAAGATAAAGCAAGTGTGCAAGAAATTTAAAGAACTGATAGTAGGTGCTGTAAAGGCTGTGTGTGGATGTACTATACCTGGAGAGAAGAACAAAAGGCTGAATGGTAGAATAACGATTTAATGGGAAACCAAAAAAAAGGGCGTACATGCAAATGTGTAATAGTGCAGATGAGAATAACAGGGTGATACCGTTGAAAGCACACATGGAGATGGAAATGAAACTGAAGCAAATGATTAAACGGAGTAGTGAATCAGCAAATGAAACGTTTGGACAGAAGACCCCGATGCTAACAGGAAGATGATTGAGGATCCCAATGGGAACAGGAATATGAATGAGGATCCCAAAGGGAACAAGAAGATGAATGAGGATCATGATGGGTACAGGAAGATGAATGAAGATCCTTATGTGAACGAAACAGGGAGATTAATGAGGATCCCAATGGGAACAGGAAGATGAATAAGGATCCCGATTGGAATAGGAAGATAAATGAGGATTTAGATGGAATACGAAGATGAATAAAGATTCCGATGGGAACAAGAAAATGAATAAGGATCCTGATAGGAACGGAACAGGAAGATCAATAAGGATCCCTATGGGAACAAGAAGCTATTCTGGAAAGAAGCGAGAAGGGAGAGGAACCAGGAGAAGAATAGCTGTGTGAACAACAAGGTCAAGATTGTAAGGGGACTTAGAAACAACGAAGAAATCAACAGTAGAAAGCGACAATACAATTTCAAATGTATTTGTGGAAGATGAGTTAAATGTAAATATAATTGGGCCCATGGGCATAAGTTTGCAAGGGGTTGTTAGTGCTGCAAGAGGCCTAAAAATAGGAACGCAGGTTGAATATATGATGAAGTTAATGAAATGCTAAAAAGTGGTTTAGATTGTGTTATAAAATGGGTCTGGTGGCTGTAATTAAGACATCTGAAAGTGGAAGAGTGATTGAGGGCTAGAATATGCAGTAATATTACCTTAGTATAAAGTTAAAGAGGAGAAAAGTGCGCGCAAGAACTACAAGGGAATAAGTTTGTTGAGTGTTGTAGGTAAAGTTTAGAGAGAATTCAGATTAAGCTTATAGGAAAGGTAAGTGAAGGAATGATAAGAGGTGGACAAAAAAAGTATAGAGCAGCAAGGGGTGAATGAGGTATAAAGTGTATGGTCGGTTCATGGATCTGTAGAAATATAGTGGTTGTGTAGATAGAGAGGCATTATAATGTGTATGGAATGACTTGTAAACTAATGGAAGGGGTGAAGAGTATTTATGTTGGATGTGAGGCGTGCTTTAGGATGAAAGATAGCTAAAGGGATTGGTTTGACATAGGTAGGGGTGTAAGCCAAGGTTATGTGATGTAGCAAAGGCAGTTTAATGTCTATATGAAGAGAACACAGAAGTACTTAAGGGAATGAGAAAAGGAGGTGTGGGATTGATGAGTAATTGTAAGGGATGAGTTGTGCCTATTTTAATATATTCTGATGACCTGGTTTTGGTAACTAAGAGTGGACAAGTTTTTGAAATGTTGATGGTAGCTTTTGACAGGGTGTGTGGGAAGATGATCTAAAAGTGAATGTAGAAGAAAGTAAAGAGGAAGCATATAATATTGCGTATGGTATGTGCGTATGGAGGAGGGTTGTATGAGGGTATGTGCTAGTGGCTTTCTGCTCAGGAAGGAACTCTGTATGGACGAGATACTACAGCACATAGCAACCCATTGCAATAAAGGATCAATTAGGTGGAGAAAACTGATGGATGGCCTTGCGCTTAATAGAGCATAAAAGGAGGGGAAGTAATCCTTATTGATGTTTAAGCAGCCAACCCTACTTCTGGGCAGCTGCTTAAACTTAAGTCTTGAAGTAGATCAATTGATTAATTTAGCTTGAATTCGCGATACCAGATCTATGGACCATGAAAATGAGTTGAAGTTGTACTTTGAGTGTTATTAGTACATAATTATTTCTGGAACATTATACCTACTATAAAGTGTACTTATTTTTCTAATTCTTGACTTACGATGTCATACCTTCATCTTTTTTTAATCAGGGTCAAAAACAAGTTGGAGATTAGTATTAAATATGTAAATAGTGAGATAAAGTTAAACGAAAATAATTGGAGCTTCCACACTTGTTTGATGTGAATGCAGGTGAGGTTGATGGAAATGTAAATACGGTTGTTGTTGTTGGC
The DNA here is from genome assembly GCA_963969495.1 of Ceratothoa steindachneri. NCBI lineage: Eukaryota > Metazoa > Arthropoda > Malacostraca > Isopoda > Cymothoidae > Ceratothoa > Ceratothoa steindachneri. The sequence goes on from OZ018326.1 coordinate 82,546,238, forward strand.
ATGGTAAAGAGTGGTTATCATCGAGGCGAATCAACAAGAATAAGAGAAGTTGCGGTAGCACTGAAGAAGTTAAGGAATGAGAAAGCGGCCAGAATGAAAAGTATCAGTGCCTGGGAATTTTGGTAAGAGAATAATGATATGGATATGGTTATTATGTTGTCAGAAAGTACCTCAGCAGTAAATGAAAATGTGTTGTTGTACAAGATTATAGTAGAATATTTTTTACCAAAGTACATAGATCACTATTGGTTGATTGGGAGATGAACATGGAAGAGTTATCTGTGAATGAAGCTGTATGGACAAGGTATATGCTATGTTAGAGCTACTTGAAAAAGACTGAATGAAATTTACTGGGTTGCTTGTTTGAAGGATCTGAAAACTACTACAACGTGTAGTATATTGAGGACTTAGGGTGTTCCATTTGATGAAAAACGGAATATTTTCAATGCATAAAGTAGCGTGTCAATAGGAAGTTGATTGATTAGTTTTATGTGGATTATGATGTCCAGGAAGGTCTAGTGATTCCCTCCCTTTTTAATGTGTTCAGAGATAATCTAATGGAAGAGCGCTACAGTTCAACCAGTTCTAAATGTGTGACTATTGTGAGAGCGATAACTCTTGGTTAATAAAAGCATTATTATACGAGTATGCTCCTCATCTACTGTATTTGAATTTAAGTGATTATGTATTTCAAAATGATGGCAAACGACTATGTATGAATGAATTTCGTTATCTTAGAAACGAAGTTAACTTTATAAAAACAGATGAAGAAGAATGTGAATCTGGAAGAACAAATGCCAATAGTGGAAGTGGTTTAAATGGTTAATTTAATATATTCATAATTTGTGAAATATAGCTATAAAGACGAATCAAAAGGTGAAAGAAACATCTAGGATGAAAGAACCCTTTTCCCTCCCACTTGCCAAATTTTGTTGTTTTATAAACCACGATGACCTCTCCCCCTCCTATATTACAATCTCTTAACAAAGGATTCTTTGCTGTTAATTGACCAGAAAGCCAAGCTACACTAAATCTCCTCTTCCCCATTGTGTCAGAGACGTTTGGTCCATAGGCGCTGTTTAATTGCTGAGCTATTTCTGAATGGGTAAGGCGTCGGTTATGCGGGATGACACTGATGCACATAACATATAAATTCGAAGAATTTATAGAGCGCATTGTCCTTTTTTATCATGAATAATGAAAGTCTCTTCAAATATCTGCTTTCTTTGGTAAATAGTTTGCCAAAAATGTGCTCAGTAGTGGCGTGCGGTGACTTTTGTAGATGAGGAAGCAATTGAAGTTTTACAAAAATAAATATGTTAATTGAAGTAAATATGTTGTTCATTAAAAATAACTATAAAATTTTAAACTACTCAATTTATTTAAATGTTATTTTTTGTAATGTTATTCTTTTAAAACTATACTTATTTAAATGTTAAAATAGCTTCTGTATGTATGCACAACCACAAGCCATATTGGCCTACATTGTATTTACGAGTGCAACAGTTTTGGATGACATCTAGTTTTGGCGTAGGCCTACCTGTTTTAATAATAGTTTCTTTTTCATTATAAGTCATTGCACTGAACTTCCTTTAACTAGTTTTTTAATAATGCAATCACATTTTCTCACAACTTTATTTTCATCCATTTTCTTTAATTAAAAGGGGGTTATCAGTTTAAAAAATTAATAACAATACGCCACAGTTATCATAGCACTTACTCACAGCTACTACCTACTCAGATACAAGGAGGGACTCCGGTAGGGCTACCAGAATCCAGAAAATATAAACAAAATGCTTAAGATACAAGAGCGTAACCATACATAGTTTAGACTATATAGCTGCTTTCATTCTCAGAACCAGTATTTAAATATAACCTATAAATTGTTTAAGCTTCGGAGCATAAGAATAGTTACGTCATTGTGTCTTAGATCCTTTATTGCTTTTCCCTAGATTCTGGCAACCCTGCAGGATTGCCAGATGCAAGCAGATGAGGGCGAAGCTAAATTTGCTTCCTTATCCGTATACAAATAGGTTATCTTTTTCTTAATTCTACACGGGGTTGAAATATCTAAATAAAAATAAGAAAAATATAATGACTCTATATTATTGCTAAGAAAAGCAAAACATTTTTTAAACTATTCATCTCAAAGCACCAAAAAGCACAACTATGTATTATTAAAATTAAGAGAAAAAATCGTAGAAATCTCGACGAAAAGGATGCATTTCTTCAATTACAGTGGGGCTAATCAGAGTCTAACCGTCAATTCGATTGAAAGTGAATGGTATCGTATGGCGTATACAAGTATAGGCAAGCATAGATGTGAGAATAAAATTGATTCTGTTTTCATATTAATTGTTTGGGTGTATTTTTTTTTCTTTTCTTCTTAAATGGAGGAAACATTGCTTCTATTGACTGCACGCTACAGGTTCTCAGTACTTATCAAATAGAAAGGTGGATATTTTGATGAGTCAATAATTTAATGTTATTGTTTTCTGAATCTGTATCTTTTGTTATTTTTTATGGATACATTAAAGTTGATTTAAATAACTCTAATGTCTCATTTACATTCCTTTTCACGTAATAATTGGTTTTATTTAAGTATTTTATGTATGATACTATTTATAGCCAATAGTGTATACTCGTATAATTTTGATTAAGAAATGTGGATATTTTCATGATAATACTTATGTCAAAACAAGGTCTGCTGACCAAAAGTCGCGTGCTCTCACTTATTCTGGTTTATGACCTTAGGACCGTCAAAACTTTAAATAATTCTCAGGCTAACCTTGGTAAGACTTTGACAATTATATTATTCGAAAGAAAATGTAAAACAACATAAGGGTTTCAAATTTCGTTAGAATCATATGAATAGTTATGATATTATTACCCAAACAAAGTAACTTCCGGGCAAATAAGACCTTGGCAATTATATCATTCAAAAGAGTATGTAAAACAACATAAGGTTTTAAATTTGGTTAGAATTGGCCGAATAGTTACAAGGTTATTACCAAAACAAAAAAAAAGCAAAACGGGGACCGACCGCCCGACTGACATAGTGAGATATAGAGTCACCCGCTCCTAGACTCGCACGCGACTAAAAATACCCTTATAAAATTTCTAAAAAAAATTTAAAGAAACAAAACTAATAGTTTGCCTTTAATCTGTCTTTCCAGTTCACCATCTCTTTCAAAATATTTTTTTTACTTTATCAGGTGCATTTCACTCGCAGAGATCTTGATCCGTAGTAAGTGTCTTAGTATAAGAGGTCCTTTTTTCACCACCATACTAAAAGATCACACGGTCTGAGTTTTAAAAACCTGTTGGCCATGTCGATGGTGATCTTCCTCCTATACAGGTGCCTTTAAATTTCCTTTTCGGGTAGGGATGGAGAGCAAGAAAGAGTGAGGTTGATCACCATCAAACTCTAGGAGATAAGGTACTTATGATCTGCTGATGATATGGTCGCATTTCCGCCCTTAACTTAGATTCTGGAATACCAACTTCTTCATTCTATTCTCTAGTTAATTACCCAGAGGTGCGTAAGAGCACAACTTGTGCAGTTACTATGTGGTAAGCAATCAACCTGTTCGGGGTCGCTTACTTTTTCCTGTTTAATCATGAAGAATGGAGGCAGTTTTGACCAACTGGGCGTTAACGCGATATATTGGCAACCTTAAGGGCGGTTCGCGGTTGTAGTATACTGTATATCTGAGGCGATCTCAGATGACAGATTGTAGATTGATAGATCTCTATCCATGAAGAGACCTTTCTTCTTTGTTCGAGAGACAATCTTGTTGTCATATCAATCGCCTGCAAAAGAAAGAAAAATGTGAGATTCATATACATATTTTAAATAATAGAAGTGCATGATTTTTTTATAATTAATCCTGTATTGTGTGATTAAGGATGTAAAAGAGCAGTTGCTTCTAGACTTCTGTGATCACAGTAGTAGTTGATACAAATAGATTACGATGAAAGCAGAGACAAGATTTGCAGGCGTTAGCAACATGCGCATGAAAGACAAGCTTTATTAAGCCTTAGATTTGTGACAGAATCAGGTAAACGGGCATGGATTGTGCCATAGTTAAGAAGAGGTGGGAAAGTTTTATAGTGATGCAAATCTGAAGGAGCACCCACTATTAATACCTTGATTTTGTAGTAGTTGATTTTCAGGGTTATTCGAGAACCATTCAGTGATGAAGTTATAAGCGGATTGTAGGATCATAAGAGTCTCAACAAACGAGGAAAGAGAAAAGGCGCTCAATTACATAGAGGAGAATTGATTCATTACTACGTTATACCTTAAAACCAGGATGGATATATATGATATGAAGACACAATATAACATTTGGAAATTTAGCACTTCGCATATAATGAGAGAAGAAAATGCTAAAAGAGAATCGCCCATTGGTAGTTTGAATAAATTTAACTAAACTTTGTAAATGTAACACAACTCCTCTACGACACGACCCACTCAGTAATGGCCTGAATCAACTTACAGCAGAAACGTAGAGGAGGAAGTATAAAAAGTAAAAAATTAAAAATGAGAGGATGGAATAAACCAGATTGAGAATAGTAGAGCTGGGTTAGAAAAAGAATAATGAGAATGATGTGGGAAATGTCACGAATGGCTGTAGAGAACAAAATTAAGAAAACAGAGTGAGTGAACAGTGATAGATGATAGTAGAACAAAGAACACAAGTAGAATAAAAAATCAGCTGTACTCTGTATGTATTACAAATATTTCTAATAATCTCTGGAGCTATGAAACCATCAGACACACATAACAAGTTCATCTAGACCAGGGGTCGTCAAACCTTTTTCGCAGTGGGCCAGACTGAGAGGATGACGAGTGCGGGGGGCATAACCATTTTGTTCAATACAATATATTGAATACACAAAAAATAAATTTAACCTAGATATTTAATTACCAATACACAAAATACAAAAATAATAAACACAACAAACATATTTATTTACCAAAAAGTTACCAAAGAAGGTGTCGTTAGCAATAAGATAGTATTATGACATCCAGTGCGCAGATATCCGAGTCTCACAAACTAAGCAGCAAAAAAGGTTAGTAAGATTTGTGAAACTGGCGTTCAGCTTTTAAGATATTATCAATGTTTGCCCTGTAATTGCTGCATCCACACTGCAGCGGCGGGCTGGATCTGGCCCGCGGGACGTAGTTGGGAGACCCCTGATCTGGACAAACAAAAAATGCTTGATAGAGAAACCAAGGCATCTGGAGAAGCCGAAATATTGCGTCAAAATTTCACGCAGCACAACTTCACCAAGTCATTTAAGGCCACAATGTAAACTCCCCCTTGCTTATTAATTTCATATAATTCACTTGTTCTCTTTATCTTCTATTTCGTTCTCTAAAAAAACAGTCTGTCATCTGTTTGGTGTATTTCAATAAATATTTATTTTCTACAGGCCATATGCAGGATTGAATATATATTCTCACTCTACACAAGGATAGCGAGAGGCAGCTGGAAAAAATAATTGACTAAATAAAGAACGAAATGCGTTAAAACGGATTTAAAATGGAACAAGCTCCAACAGTGCCCAATTTTCATGGGATTCCCAAAACAGAACCAAAGACTTATCCCTTAACACTCTTAAAAGGTTTCCACTTCAACAAATCCAGCTGCGATAAATTGCCTCCATTCATAAACCATATCGTCAAAAACGAAGTACTTTTTATAGGAATATAAAAGGAAATGGAAACTATAGATTAATTCAACGTGAGAATGCCTTCGGCGAAGGGAAAACTAGGGGTAGCAAAATTAACGATACCCCAACAATTGAGAGATGAGAGAATTTTACTAACTAAAATGTGGCCTACAAATGACATTTTAAATCTTCTATGCCATTCGGAATAGAGGACCAGGCGTTTCAAAATGTGAAATTTAATTCTTCGGATTGCTTAAATAATTACTAACTGTCGGAAGAGAATACTTACTTACCAGTTCAAAGTGGTAAGTATTATTTGGTATGTGGCTTCATTATATGTGAAATTTGCCGAAATTTGCAACCAATGAGCTATAAATTATTTTCATAGTTGCTTAGTTCAAGAGCTTTTTCTTCTTCTACGAAGTTTTCTACAAGCTATTGTTATTCTTAGCCATTTCACTATCCTTGTCCTTCTCTGTCCAATGAAAATGCCCATGTAGTTTTACCATTTTTATTTTCTGTATCAATCAAAACAAATCTGATCAATGTTTTATGGTATTCCATTGGAGCGATGTATCCCGTGTTAACTCAGTTTGATCCTTCTATTTTTTGTTACTGAACCGTAATAATTTTTCCCTCTCCCATCGATATTATTTTCCTGCCAAGTACCAAAGTATGCTTCAGTAATATTTGTTATTTTTAGTTTGAGTTTTACCATTCATTTCCAATTTGTCTGAGGATACCTTTATAATCTAGGACCTACAGGATATCGGAGCGACGCCCAAGTAAACTCAAATCGAGAGATTATTTAAGGCTAGAAGTAGATTTCTACCCGACTAGGCGGTAGTCAAAACCAGTGAAAGATTGGTCTCTAAAGAGTGTAATTTACCAGTATGGTTCGCTTAACCTAAATAGCCACCATATAAGAAATTGAAGCTTGAACCACCGAAAAGGATTATAGGGAGAAAAAGACCTAAAGGTTTAACTTATTTTCCATTCTAACTCACATATTCATCACATTTAAGGACAGCGTTGGGAATAAATCCTTAATTTCTAAATTTAGGGGTTTTAAATTATTCATCACTTTTTTACGTCATTTATTTTTTGATATCCTTAAGTTCGTGATTTATAACAAAATAGAAAAGATTGTCAGGAAACTAGAATTATGGCTTTAGAAAGGCTTCGCGCAGATACATATATCCTGCTAAAAGTAATTATTCTTCGAGAATTCTGCAAGTACTGAGTTTTGCAAAAGTTATGTTACACTCAGTTTTGTGATCCTTCGAGAGGTTTACGTGCGTGATAGAAAATGATGGTTTCCCGACGCACACGGCCAAGACTGTACAAGAGTGGTTGTGGTTGGACATGAACTTCTGGTTAAAAGAATTTTGGCCACCGCAGTGGCCCCCACCTCAATTCCATTAACTACAACGTGTGGCGCATATTGAGGGTAAGGCTTGCAATTCCGCCACAGCAATGTCAACGAGCTGAAGTCCTCAGTCGTCCACAAAGTTTTTGGGGCTTTCAGGTATCCCCTGGGAGGGCGTGCTTGGCCCCTAGGGCAGCTTCATTGATCTATATTACAATTTAAACCATATATATATATATATATATATATATATATATATATGTTAAAACAATTAAAAGTTTCTAACTGCCTCAAAACTATCATTGTGTACTTTGTTGAGAACATCGTAACGAGTGTAACATGACTTTTTCAATACTCGGTAATTTGATTAGAATTGCCTTTTTATTTCCTCTCCATTTTTATGAATCTTTATTGATTTTCCTATTTAATCATTTTAATTAATTGATTCTTCTGATTTTTTTTTTCTGATTCCTTAGCGTTGTCCCTTTTGGTATTCCAAATTTTTATAGATATTTCATCTCTCTTAGACTAGATTTTTTTTATTAATAGTTTTTCCTCAACATTTACACATATTTTTATTAACTAGAAGATATCCTATTAACTCACTTATTTGTTTGTTAGATGATTATCTTGATATTATCTACTAAATTTAAAAAAAAATATATTTTTTATAGTTCTGTGGCAGTTTTTATAAGAATACAACTAATTGAACATTGATTTCTTTATACTTCGTCTCGTGAGCTTGCTCTCTCTCTCTCTCTCTCTCTCTCTCTCTCTCTCTCTCTCTCTCTCTCTCTCTCTCTCTCTCTCTCTCTCTCTCTCTCTTTTAGATAATTTCTATCTCACTCTCGAGTAATCTCTGGTTACTTGTGATGAAGGAGCTGATAAGTAAAATATCCTTTAAAAAAGTTCTCGTGTTGAAGAAATGTAATCAATTACATTTTTAGTCCCATTTCGTTCCACCAATGTCCATTTTCTGCTTTGTTCTCTTCTGAAGGAATTTCATAATGTCAATTTTGCTTTTTCGGAAAATTTTATTAATATGCTCCGAGTTCCGTTTCCATTTGGTCTGAATTTTCAAACCGATCTTCACTTACCTCTTTTGTCTCTATAAATTAAAGTTCCCCATAATCATCTTAAATTTAGGATTTACTTGTGTCTGCGAAATACCCTGTGATTGTAAGAAATACTCAACTTCTTCATGAGAAATAAATATTAGTAGAATCAATTTAATACAGGACTAGTTTCGCTATTTCCTACCATCTTCAGCTGTACCACGAAAAAGACTGGGGAACCAAATATTTATATAAAATTGGTCGAAACAGTGGGGAATATCAAGTGTTGGAGATGAAGAGCGAGAAAGCACCAATGAATGAGGGCAGAGGCGCAGATGAAGAGGGTAGAAAATACCAAAAGTACTGTATTAAATTGATTCTAATAACGCGCAGTTTTCATAACTTATTAAGTTTAAGTTATTGTGAACTTATTTAATATATATATATATATATATATATATATATATATATATATATATATATATATATATATATATATATATATATATATATATATATATATATATATATATATATATATATATAAACGGGAGATCAGAAGAAGATAAAAAAAAGGAGTTGGCTATAGGCTATTCAATATCCCATGCAAGGCAGCTTCTGTTCCCATCACCTAGTTCACTCGCACCTAGCATTCTCATCCATAAATAGATCCAATCTATTCTTAAAACTCTGCAGGGATGACGCCTTTATCACATAACTAGTGAGCCTATTCCATTTATCTATCACTCGATTTATAAACCAATTCTGTCCAATCTCTTTCCTAAACCTAAACTTGTCCAGCTTAAACCTACCAGCTTATCCTCCCCTGTTTACTAAAAATAAGAACCTTACCTTTCTCTCCTATTATAACCTTTTATCCACTTGAAGACATCAATCATGTACCCAAGAACTCTTCTCATTTCTAACTTATGTAGATTTAGTCTCCTAAACATTTACCCATATGCTAAGCTCCTCAACCCATGCATGAATCATCTTAGTCATCCTTCTTTGCACAGACTCAAGCAAACCAATATCTATCATATGATATGGTGACCAAATTTGCATCACATAGTCACGATGATGCTTAACTAATGCCAGGTACATTTTCAAGAAAAACATCAATACTCCAATTTCTTATACTCCTCCCAATAAACCCCAATACTCTAGTAGCTTTATTACAAGCAATTATGTACTGCTTACTAGGCCGAAGATTTGAACTTTCCAGGACAACTAAGTCTCTTTCGCTTTCTGATCTTCCTAAAACTTTCCCATTCAGTAAATAATTATTTATCGGAACACATTTGCCTATAATAAGTACACTACACTTGTTTATGTTAAAATCCGTCTGCCATTTCTCTGCCCATTAGGTTAGTATGCTCATTGACTTATTTTCATAGGCAAATTTGCTCAGTTCGGTACTTATACCCAAGTCAAGATCATTGGAAATCAAGAACAACAACGGCTCCGACACCGACCCCTGAGGAACCCCAGTGGTAACATTTCCTAACTCTAATTTAATGCCATCTATACTAACCCTCTATTGTCTGACATTAAGCCTGACTGAATCAGTTTAAAAATACTTCTATCGATTCCATTCACTTAACTTTATTCGAAAGCGCCTTATTTTCCCCTTTAATTTCATAATTTCTCTTTGCTACCATAAAACACAATAACACGTAACACAGTAGATGCTCAATAACATCTTTGCTAAGCAATTAGTTACCAGACCCATCCCCACGCATGTTAATGGTAGCCTATTGGTTCGCGCAGTGACCTGAAAAATGAACAGCGAGAGATGGCATAGGTTCGAACTCCGCCTATTTTTCATTTTCTTTAACAAATTAAATAGTTTAAAATATTTTATTGTTTTTCTATCACACTCCCTTCTTTCTTAATCTATCTTTTATCCTTGTTTGTTCTTATAAAAAGACGAAATTGCTTGTGTATCATCTTTCTTTATTTTCTAAACATGTTGAAGATATATATATATATATATATATATATATATATATATATATATATATATATATATATATATATATATATATATATATATATATATATATATATTATGCCTGCATAATAGCCTAGCCGATTGGAAACAGAATCCGATTACAGCAAAGTTAAGCCACATCGGTAGCAAGCCGAGGTTTGAGTCCCACGTAAAATGAAGGTCCCCACTTAGATGCGCTTCAAACGAGAGGGGAAATCATTGATTAAAACCCCTAAATATATGATCTCACAATAAAAAAAGAAATACGCTTACAAAAGTACTTACATAATGAAAAAAATGCATAAGTTCGCTGTCTCCCTCTTTATGAAGATCCCAGGAGCTTCTTATTCGTTCCAAAATATTCGAACTCGTCCGCCCATTAGTGAAATCAGCTCTTTGAGTACATGCAGCAGGAATGTCCCCCATTTTGAATCCAATTCCATACGCCGCAATGCACACATAATTAACCGATGATCAAAGCCGTCCCCTCCATTCAATCACGGCCCCCACCTTCCCTCCTCCCGGACACTTAATTCATCTGAGTCTGTGGCCTTTTGAGGATCGTCATCACGTATTAAATCGATGAGTTCAACATTCATTCTCCTTTGATTCTCGCACACCATCTATGCACCCCCTTCCTTTTTTTCGTTAACCTCATAGCCCCCTTCAGACGACCCATTTAAGGGGCCATATCTTGGTTGGTGGGTGAGAGGTCTAATCTGCCCCAACTTCCCCACCTTGGCAGAACTTGTGTCGGGTGCCAGCAGCGAGTTGCTGATGAATGCCGGATCTCTGTGATAGAAATGTGCGGTGCGGTTTATCGCCCGAAGCAAAGGTTTGCTCATGCGTTTAAGCAGTAAAATAAATTTCAGAACTCACAATGAAACGAAAAAATGAATGAGTGGACAGATGAGGAGACGTTACAATCTTGAAAGATCGAAATTTTTCGCTTTAATTTTGGAGTGGGGCCATATACATATGGCCCCAATAAGTATCTATTGTGACAAAATATCATCCCCTGAACCCCCAAAAGAGCCAGTCTCTCCTTATAAATATTGCATCCATGTTTTTTGTACGTGTCATTCTCTTTTAGGTTAAAGTTATTTTACCACTTCTCGCTCATTTTGTAAATAAGGAATGCGTGAGGGTAATATTTTGTCAGTCTAGCGCTGTTTCTTAGGTCCATCATCACCTGGAGGATTAACTCCAATGCCAGTTGACATCAAAATAATGTTTCTTACAGATTAAATTTTGTATGTTCAACAATGAAGGAAAATTTTCTGTATCCGTGACCGGCTTCCTTCAGTTTAATAATATGGTTTCTTGCAGACTCAGAATGCTCAGAAGTCTTCAACACTGCGCTCTTGGAAATGTCTCCTCGGTGAGGTCGTGACAACGAATGACAAAACTCGCACGTATGTCCGCAGCTAACCTAGTCTTCCTAGACCTTTTGAGTTTACTCTAAGATTGTTCCGAAAACATATTAAAAACTTCTCGATTATTGATTTATATAAAAAAAATAATTATGTAATCATAAAACAAAGGCTATGCATGTTGCGTATAATTTTGCACTCCCTAATAATGACTCATGTACCAACCAGCATTTATTTACTAGATTGTCCTATTCTAAATTATTTAAATGAGCTAATCAGCGAACAAAATATTCCTGATACAATATAAACACGAAAACTGAATCAAGCTTAACAAATATACAAATGAGGCCGCCATATATTATACTATCTGTGTGACGTTACCTATACTTATTGCAGGTATATATATATATATATATATATATATATATATATATATATATATATATATATGTGTGTGTGTGTGTGTGTGTGCGAATTTGTGCAGCAAATACATAATCATCATCGCAAGTTTTGTTGAAATAGTCTGGTAATTTTGTATAAATAATTTTCTGTACTTTTGTTTTCTTTAATGAGCCCTTGCTTTTCTTTATCTTAGTAGGTTCGTAACCACTTAATATAATATATAAACAAATTGCTTGTCATATATTTTTAGTTTGCCTCCGAAGATGATACTAGTTGTATCGAAACGTGTCAGTCAAATAAAAAAATTTTTTTTAGGCGCCTCACTTTTATGCTTCCTTTCTGTTCGCCGTTGACCGCTCTAATTTTGTCTGCCCAATATACTGCGAAAAAATAGAACAATGGAAAGACCATTAAGTGAGTGTCGCGACTTCGTGCTATAGAACCTTATCGCGACCCAAGGCAATTAAGGAAGTCTGTTGGCAATGAATCTCTCTCTCCGTCTAGATAATTTGGGGGTATATATTCGACACCTTAAAGTTCACATGCAGATTGTGCCGGATGACGCCGTCCAGTACGTTAGGTGTAACGTCTTGGCAGGTCGAGAAGAAATCGAATACATTCTCGTCCAGAGAAGAATTGAGTGATTGCAGAAGAGCCAAGGAAGAGCTAGTCGTCACTGTGGTGTTCGTGGAAATAGTTAGGCGCAATTCAACCCGTCTCACCATGTCTTCGGATTTTAAGGATCGAAAAAGCCTTCCACGAAGCACTCTCCATTTGCCTTAAGGATAAGAGCCCCCTTCCCCCAACTTCAGTCCCTCGAAGTTAAATTAAGCGTCCTGTGAGACGCTCACAAGTTCAGGTCGAACTTACCTACCTGGTCCTACTCGCCGCAGATCAAGGTTAAAAGGATTTAACCCCCGCTTCGTCACGCTCCTCCCACCTTTACCGCGTTGAACCTCAAAGATCCCCTTTGCTCTAGAACTTGCATAATTGTAAAATCATTACTTATTTAATTATCCCTCGGTTCAAACTTAAATAATAGTTTTAATCATCTTAGCAGTGACCGTCAATATTTAATTGCATTGCCATTTAACTTGCCCTATATGTATATGTAATCTTTAGTCCTATTAAAGTATATTTTTGTAACCGTGTTTGAATATTCATTAGCCTTGCAACTGTGTATGCAAAGCATTCTTAGAACCATCCCCAGGTGGAGCTTTAATTTCGGTCGGCCAGTAGGCCTGTGTGCGTATAACGGCGTACACCGGTCATACCATGACATATATATATATATATATATATATATATATATATATATATATATATATATATATATATATATATATATATATATAATTTGGCTCAGAAGATGGTCAAACGTGACCGAAAGCTAAGCTGCAAAAAATTATGAATATTGTAACCCTTATTCATAACTTTTTGCAGGCGAAAAAAGTATAATAAGAAAATTAGAGAAGCAAAGAAAAAAGTTAATCAAAGTTCAGCTTGACTTAGTGTTTAATAAAACACACACACACATAATGTGTGTGTGTTTTATTAAACACTAGGTCGAGCTGAACTTTGCTTAACTTTTTTCTTTGCTTCTCTAATTTTCTTATTATACTTTTTTCGCCTGCAAAAAGTTATGAATAAGGGTTACAATATTCATAATTTATTGCAGCTTAGCTTTTGGTCACGTTTGACCACGATTCTCGATCAAGAGATCGAGAATCGTGGATCAGTCAATTATTTGATTGAAACACCCACAGGCCGCATCTGCTGCCCATACAGCTGAGATAAGCATTTAATGCTGAGGTTCACAAGCTCTTAGATTTAAAAATAATAGAGCCGTCAAAATAAGATTATTGCTATCCGGTTTTTATAATTAAGAAGCAAAATGGATCATAGCGGATGTGCATCGATTTTAGGAAATTAAATTCAGTAACCGTATTAGGTGAAGAGCCGATATCCCTTCTCGTCTAGAATCGTCATTTTTTTGAGCAAGCCAAATTCATAACCGAGCTGGATTTGTGCAAGGCTTATTATCAAATTCACTACAAGAAGAGGTCAAGAAATACATGGCTTTCCCAACTGAAAAAGGACTGATGCAATTTCGACGACTGCCTTTTGGCCTCATCACTACATGCAGTAATTATAATTGGATGATGAGAAGGATATTAGATGGATTGTCAAATATATCATTCTACTATGATAATATTTATGTGACTACGAATGAGTAGAATCAGCGCTTGAATGCTCTACAAGGCCTTTTACAAAGACTTCGAGAGCATAATCTAACTATTGGTCCCAGTAAGTGTCACTTCGTCTAAAATACCATCGACTATTTAGGCTTCCGAATTGGAGATAACCAGCTAGTTCCCCAGGAGGATAAAATCCAGGCCATTGTTGAAATGCCTCTGCTTGCGACCGAGAAGCAATTAAGATCCTTTATGGATTCTGCGTCATTTTACAGGCTCTTTATTTCGAATTTTGCCTCACTGTCCGCCTCTTTGTGATAACATTTGGAAACAAATTTCCCCTGAGCACCTCGTATGAAAACCAATGCCGATTAAAAGTTTTGATTAACTCAAGGGGAAGCTTGCGTCTGCACCCATATTACGCTTGCCCAATCCCGAAGTACCATTTTGCATAAGAACAGATGCCAAAAAACGAGGGAATAGGTTGTGTTCTAGTCCAGTGCAGGGAAAATGATGAGAACTCTCCCCTTGCATATGCAAGTCGGAAATTGCTACTACGAGAAAAGAATTATGGTGATTGAACGAGAGGCCCTCGCAATAATCTGGGAAATTAAAAAAAATTAAATGTTTTTGGTAGGGAAAGAGTTCATAATAGAAACTGACCATAAACCTTTATCTTACCTCCGAAATGTAAAAAAAGAAAAATGGTCGTCTAATGCACTGGTGTTTGTTTTTGTTTTTACAAGAATTCCAATTCAGGATCCTGTATATTTTTGGCTCCGATAACTATAGCCAATAGCTTAAGTCGGAATACAGTGAATTCCTCTTCGAACTGATCCTGATTGAGAGTACATTTTCTTAATTTTAAGATTGATTTTTCTATGTAAATATGCTCATGCAATATATCCTATTAAGTAAAGAGAGCATGTACCCTTTTGATTTATTTTGTCTCTACAGTCGACTGATTGTGTAAACATATTGTTTATGGACTCGAGGCAGGTGAGCCTCCTTCTTAAAGGTATTCATTGATAATTGTAGTTATTGTAGATTATTTATTTTCTTTTGTAATGTTAATCCTTATACATATATACTCTCCAGTCTCTATATTTTGAATTTTTTCCCCCGCGAATTTATTGCCATACATTTTTTTTTCGAAATTTCGATGTCCTATATACTCGTATACTCATTGTTGGGCCTAGCTGCCACCTAAAGATTGTGTTATTATTGATGTAATTTCTATCCAGAAGTTCCATTTTGAAGGAGAAGGAGATGTCTTTTAAAGAGAGAAAGACACGTAGGATGGGAATGCTACGCATCAATTATAGCAGATTAGCCAATTTAGTTACAGCAGTCGGGCAAAGTTCGAGTCAAAAAAATGCTAATGAGATCTGTTTCTTCTTAAGACACTTGACTTCATTTCGAATAAGACGTCCTATATAGCGAGTCTAATTTTAACAATGGGAGGTTCTGCGAGATGTCATGAACTGTCTAAAATTCCCTTCCGGCGGCTCTGTATAAATAGTAAAGCATCGGCCTGGGCAAAATTATGATTTTGCCAAGAGGACACGACGCAGTGGCTTCTTTCTCTCGGCCTCCTATGCCCCAAGAGCCCAGAGACAAGGTATTTTTTTTATCGATGTAAGCTTCCTAGAGAGGCAAGAAACTTCTACACTGCTATATTCGAGCCCAGCTTCCCTCTCAGCAAAATACTCCCTCGATTCCTACTTTCGAGACTGGCAGTGTTTACGGGAAGATAGGTTGTATTCTCTGTCATAAATTCAAACAGGCCGAGTAATAATCGTTCCTAAGTGAAAACACAACCCGTGCCGTTGGAAAGTAATCGAGCTAGACGCTCATACCCCTGCTCCTCTATAGCAAGAAAGCCTTTGGGTGGCAGATCTACCCAGAATTGGAGCCCCTTTTTTTAGTCGCATGCGGCCGCTTGTGTATACGCACGGCTTCTACCTGGAGCCAACATTATAAACTTATTCGCTCAGTTATTCCTTTGCATTTATCTTTCATGTCCATTATTTTATTTTTGTTTGTACAATAGTAAAGATTATTTTGTTTTATCCAATTTGATATCCAGAACCTCCTAGATAGTTGATTAAATTCTGCCAAGTGTAGCTGTTGTCATAATGAAACTAGTCACTCTTACGTGATTTATTGCAACCCATAGTTAAATTGCACCATTCGGGCAAGGCCCAATTGCAGAGAGTTGCCCTGCGTAATATCCGCAAAGATTTCCGGGACACGGAAAGCAAGCGGAGATCTAACCTGACCATTGACATATATGATATATAATAGTGAAACCAATGTATAGGGATATAGAATTAATTTACGAAACTAGGTTCGGTATGAAGTTTACCATACCCTCTTCAGTCGTATATTATACGACTGAAGACGGTATGGTAAACTTCATACCGAAACTTGTTTCGTAAATAAATTCTATACTTCTATACAGTTGTTTCACTATCATATATATATATATATATATATATATCATCACTTCACTAACTCTATAATTTAAGAAGGGGATTTTTTTGTATATTTGAATAATAATTTCGTCTTATTTTGATTATGACTGATTTTTTTTAGAAAAATTATTTATAATAATTCTTTAATAATATCAAAAAACAAAATAGTGAAGTTCCGAAAATTTATTTTTATATATCTTCTTCCATAACTATATATTAGCAACGTGATATTTTGAAAGGGGGAAATTTAGTTTAGAGTTCCTTTTTAAAATTATTATAATTAGCGAAGTTCAGAAAATTTCTAAAAATTTAACTATGGCTACTTTTTTTAGTTTTTATATTTTAATCTTAATAGCGAAGCGCAAGCTTCCCCCGTAGGGGGGAGTGGCGAAGCCATTACCTGGCAAATATATAAACATTCAATAACCACAGCAGTGAAATGAATTTAACAACCTATAATAAAACAAAAAATGAGACTTCCTCTCAAATGTAGAGACATTTGTTTATCTTGAAAGTTCGAAAAGCTTGCAATTTATCCATAACACTATATATATTTTAGGAATGCTATTTATTTTAACTATTTGAACTTTAGTTTGTAAGTCACCTAGGTATATTTGAAGCTTTTATCCAAACTCTTACTACGTGTTCAGAACATATAAATATATTATAGAATCTTTTGGAATTTTTGAAAACAAAAATAATTATTAATCGTAAAGTTCAGAAAATGTATAAAATTAAGGCATGGCTTTTTTTTGTCTTTTTATTATCTAAAAGCAAATTTAGACTGAAAAAAAAGAGCTCTGAGGATGTTTTTTCTCCGTATATCAAAGGAATTCCGATAAAAGTTTTTTCTTGCCTGGCTTAGAAAATAAGCATGTATTTGAAAAACCCTAGACCAAGAGTAAATTATTAGGAGATATATACTAGAAACCTTTTAAAATTATTTTTAGACCGAAACCATGTTCCTAGAGCCAGATAGTCCGTAGGCCAGAGGCAAAATGTCTGCCTGAGAAGCGAAAGCTCCTCGCACAAGAAAAAATGACGAAGCGGCTCCTATTGTATAAATATATATAATAGCTTTCCAAGGAACTAATTTATTTTTTCAAAAGCAAAGTTAAACCATTTTAAATTTACAAAACAAACACATTTATTCATCAAAGTAGTTGTGGTGTTAAAATTGTCATATGGAAAAATAGACTCAATGAAACATAAAAAATAAGCACTTTGACGTGCTTCATGGAATATTAGAATGGATTCACTTATAAAAAAAAAGCTAGCCACAGTCATATTTCTCCAAGTTCATATCATTTCTGTATCTGTACGCAATTCATTATTTATTCCCTAACTAATTTAATTATTTTCGTTAACTCGAGTAACCTTAGTATTGTTTTTTTAAAAGTAAACAACAAACATGAATATAATATTTTAGATTGAATAATTATAAAATCTGTGTACACGTGTAAGTTAAATTTATAATGCAATTTCCTCTATATATTTAATTTAAATCAAATGAATGGAGGATTTGATAAAGAGAATTGTTGCCTCGAGCACTAAAAGAGAGAAATGGCGGCATTTAGCAACTATTAAAGTGATTTTTCCCAGATGTCACCACTTTAATTATTTGAATATCAAAATCTAACCCTCTAATATTTTTAATAATATAAAAAATTAAATAAAGGCTTTGTTTTATTTCTGCTAATATTAATTTAAAACTTTAATTAAAAACAACCCATATACGATAAACTAAATTCCCCAAACTTTTATTTTAATCTATTAAACATTTTAATTATCAACCCATTTTATCAAAGAAATACTAAGGGAAGCTACCTTATTAATTACTTGTGTATAATTAAATAACAATAGTAAGATTCTATAATAATATAAAACATTTTGAAATGAATTAATCTAATGTTATTTGAAACTCATATTTAATGTACAAAAAATTAATTCCATTTGTAACTAGTGATTGCTGCGGAGTGTGCTGCCTATTGTTTTAAAAGGAGAATTGGAAAGTGTCTCAAGATGGAGATAGGAACATCTGAAGACTTTCCATATTCTCACCGAAATACTGAATCCAGCGCCGAAGATTTCTTAACCCTTAAAGGATCCCTGATTGCCTTCACCCAGCCTGCAATCAAGAGAGAACATAACTGTCCCACCTGGAGTCAGTGCCTCACGCAAAA
Organism: Ceratothoa steindachneri; assembly: GCA_963969495.1. Classification (NCBI taxonomy): domain Eukaryota; kingdom Metazoa; phylum Arthropoda; class Malacostraca; order Isopoda; family Cymothoidae; genus Ceratothoa; species Ceratothoa steindachneri. The sequence goes on from OZ018326.1 coordinate 82,564,967, forward strand.
TGTACTGCCTTAAGAAGCAAATCGGAAACCACCAAGCCGAACCAAGAAACCTTACTGGCTTCCAAGGAGTAGTTCCCAAAACTAGGTGACAAATCACCCCTGGCAGCTAAACTACTCACAACAGGGGCAACAACACCCCTATAGTTTCTCTCACCATTGACAAAACTGTCAACGCTGCTGTTCACCATATGCTAAAGAAACCGAACATGAACCTAAACGAGCCGGCCTTCTACCATCCAATCTCCCATCACCTATTCGATTAAAAAGTAGTTTAAAAGTTAATTTCAGATAAGCTTCTAGACTTCCTCTCCTTTGCTAACGCAGATGGGATATTTTAGTCTGCTATTAAGTCAGGGAACAACACTAAATCAGATCGGCTACATGTAACGGACGGTCAGCCATTCATTCTAGGACTTCTGGATCTTTCACCAGCAATTGTTTTTTAACAATTGCTTCTGTGAATTCTACGGTCTCTATAACTGTACCTAACTGGTTTCACTCATATCTTTCTCATCTATTACTCAGAGTATTCATATTAGAAATAGTATATATGAAGCGCCGGAAGCGCGACATCGTGATCCGCAAAGATCAATTCTAGCTCCACTTCAATTTTGTATATATTTCTTCCCTTTGATACTCTACTCTTCTTTGCTCTTGCCTCATTTACTGAGACTCTTAGGATCTTATCATCCGCTTATAACTTCATCATTGAATGGCTCTCGAATAACTTCCTAAAAATCAACTATGACAAAACAGAGGAATAAATGATGGGTACTACATGTGATGTGGCTCGCTTCAAAATATTGCTCTTATTCTTAACTATGTTACCTCTCATGCACATTTTCCCAATTCTGTCAAGAGTATGGGCATCACTATTGATACTTATCTGTCTTTCACATAAATGTTGCCAAATCATGAAAATCCTGTCTCAGCTTTCTCCATAATCTTAGACGTATCAGCTCCTACTTTCACCACAGCAGTTTTTAAGCTACTATCTACTTATTTTACTTCTTTCATCACTCAACACAGAATGTTGAAAAAAAACGTTACACTTCTCTTTTGCAATTGTTTTTTTTTTATATAAGACCTAATAAAACGAATGAAATGTTTCATTTTGTTTTAATATGTTTGTATCATGATTTGAAGGTGAAATATACAATTTTTAGAGCCTAAATCCATTTTCTTAAAGCACACAGTTATTTCATGGGCGCAGAAAATATTTTGAATGATGTCCCTTGGGCTTCAGGACTGCTTCAATTCATTTTGGCATACTAAACACCAAATTTGTGATAATATCTTGCCTGAGTTTGCTCCATTTTTGTTCATTAAGCACCTGCAACTGTTCACAATTGGATAGTTTTTGTTTATCAATTGCAAGTTTAATTATCGCTCATAAAATCTCTTCTGGTTTAAATCTGCGAATTCCTGGAGCAAGGTCTCAAAAGCTAGATATTATTTTCAGCCAATAACTTTGTTATCGATTTTACTCTGTAACAAGGTGTGCCATCCTGTGGAAATATAGAGTTATTATTCTCCTTAATGGTCCTGGACTGTTGAGAAAAGGTGCTGATGTAACAGGTTTTGGTGCCATTTTGAGTTCATGGGAACCTTTCTTGGGCAAAACTGTTATTCCTCCATTTCTCTTAGATGAGAAGTAGCCCTAATCATAGAGAGAGCCAAAATGCTTCAAGGTGAATACGTGACAGTACTCTTGAAGGCACTCTTATTTACTCCTCCTAACGAGGGAACATCCAGAAGCTTCCAGCAGGTGGAAGGGACCTTTATAAGAGAGTATGACTTTCCTCAGTCTTTAAGATTCCATTCTTTAGAATTTCTACAGAAATGGAGCTTATCAGTGAGGTTTTGCTTGGCGGGATGAGGCGATTTGGAATTCATGGGAAACTCTTGGAAGCATTTATAGTCAGTTACAAAATTATCAAGCGTTACGTAAGAGTTACCAAGGATTTAGACCTACATATATGACTAAAAGAATATTGAGTATACGTTCAAAAATTTCATAGGTTAGGTTGACAAATAATTTAGGAACACTCCATTAAAATTATATCAAAATAGGTTCATAACTTTTAGAGTTGTCAGTTTCGGCTGAATCCTGTTTGCATTCAACCCCTACGGAACCATCAGTGTATTTAACGTAAGACGGTAATTGACGAGAAACTGGAGGGTCGCAGAAAGAGACGGATGTTATATTCGAGATTTACGCAAAAAATACCCCTACAAAAAGTTTATTTTCATTTCCAGTTTGTTTTTTTACTGTTGCGCAATGTCATCACTCCCATAAACCTTTCCCACATTTGCTCAATCTTTATTTTCACACCCTTTTCCTTTCTCCAACTGTCTCATATATTTTTACTTCTCTCACTGATTCTTGAGCCTTTTACTCCTTTGCCTGGTTCGCTCTCCCGGCCTCATGCTGCAGCTGACATCTGCATTATTGCCTGCCCTTCCGGCCCGATGATAGCAGAGGATTTGCAACTATACTCGTATATCTTCGACACATCTTCACTTCCTCTAACTTCACCACTTTCTTTAAACACCTGGCATTACAAACTTCTTACTGTAGATGCTCTCGTTGTTTTTTCTATAAATTGAATAAAAAATACACTTTTTCCGCTGTCCTCACCAATTTTACCATTAATAAAAAGTCTTAGTTAGATAGGCCCACATTCATACTTTATACCTCTTTCCTAACATATACATCCCTCAGCATATTCTTTCTCACTATAGGATGGTTATTCATATTATTTCATTTTCCCTCTCTTTCTTGCGAAGCCGATGCTAATTATTTATCCCTACCTCTGTGCTGAATGAAGGTTTTTACTATGCACAAGTTTCTTTTAACACAGAAATCTAATCCACTCAGTCCATTTGCATTCACTCAAACTTTAATAGAAACTTTAGTTTTCCCATCTTTTATTTTATCACTTATTTGTATATTGATGTCTCTCATAACCATCTACCGATACTCATTACCACTTACACCCACCCATCGCCACAAGGGATTCCAGAATTCATTACATCTCAGCTCTCAGCTGAAGTGAAGCCATCCCAACTTCCCTTTAAAAGTCGATCGTATGGTGGTGTATAGCTAATAGTTTGGTAGTAAAAGTTAGGATTTCTTGATTTCCTGTGAATCAATTTTGATGAAACTCTTTCCAACTGACATGCACAATAAGCCAACACTAATGTTGTTTTCATTATGCTGTGTTATGTGCTTCAATTTTTATTTCAGATTTGTCGTTTTTTTGGTGAACCACGCTAATACCATCTATCATCTTTAACAAAAAGGGACGTAGCAGAGGTCTCAAGGATGAAGAAAAGTCTTTTATCATCAAGGAAAGTGCTAAAGGCGCCTCTGTTCACGTCATTGCGGAGAATTTAGTTCGCCATGCTGATACAGTTAAACGATTTCTGAAGGACTCTTTGCTAGGGAAGAAGCGATCCGATTTTGAGACCTAAACTACCCTGGCAGCTAGCAATTTGAGGAATATTGACCGCTAGTAAAGTAAGATACCCGGGAAAGCAAAGTCATTTTCACATTCACTGGTCGTCCCTATGTACCGAAGACCACCGGAGACCGCATCCTAGGGAACCATGGCTTCCGTGCAAGCTCCCCTGAAACTGCCTCCTTTAACACGTCGTCACAAGACTAAGGCTTCTCTGGGACCGGAAGTTCATGACGTTGGGCATGAATTGCCTTCTTTTGTCTGACGAGAGAAAAGTAAAGCTTGACGGACCTCATGGTTGGGCAAATGGTCACTCAATTTCGGAGAGGAGCATCACCAACGTTTGCAACGTCAACAGCAACAAAAGTGACCACAGCCGCCTACTGCAATCCTTTGAAGGAGGCCTTGGATCCCTAATTAGATGACATACAGTTATCACTTCTAAAAACTCTAGTTTTCATGCATGACAACGCTCCACCCCACTCTGCCACGGTCCCACATCACTTTTTTCTATTGATCTGCTTGGAAGCGGAAAGAAATAACAAACATTTGGGAGCAACGGCAACCATTCATTAAAATTCGAATTTACTTTAAAATTTTGAATTTTTTGAAAGGTTGAAATTAAAAAATAACATGTATTTTCCATTATTAATTTAAAGGCTAATTGACTTATTAAATGACTTTAGGATGATCTTTACAAAGAAAAAGTATTTATAAATAAAGGATTCATTTATTTTTTTATTTCATATGCCTAGCTACAATGGTTATGGAGATATTGCTTCTCAAAAACGGTCCAATTTTTTTTGGGGGGGAAGGACCCTGTATACATAAGGTATGTTTAATATGTATAATTAACCTTCTTTTTTTCCAAAATATGTCTATATGGGCTACATTCATTTATAAACTATTAGCGTGATTGACCACAAAACTACGAATCGGAACTAAAAATTGAAAGAAGTAACATAGTAAAATGAAAATTTAACATAACTGTTGTCATATTGTGCAGATAAACTGGTAAAAATTTCATAAAAATTGTTTTACAAAGAACCTAGAAATCCTAACTTTCCTCACCAAGCTATTAGCGTGGTTCAAGGTATAAAACTGTAGTTTCTAAATGTCCTAACCATTAATACTCGTAATCATTGGAAGTAAATAGAGTAATATAGGAGCAGAGACAACTATAGTTCACGGTGCCCCAGGTATTTGAACATTAATTTTAGTTAGATATACAAAAGTTTTCCTCTCTTTGTTAGAGGACACAACTTTATCAAACCATAAATGCAACGAGCTTTATTATCTCTCGATTTCAACCCACACTTGGCATTTTGTAATTTGAGAGATGAAATAAAAGACGTATGCCGTTTTGGTCACATTAATCACTATTCACGGTCACTCGGAGATTGCTACCACTTAAAAGGGCAAATTTATCCAATAGGGCTGTTGGTTGGCCCGTGGAAGGTCGTACGTGGTCCAGTAAAAATCTGGTTACTTTTACACAGTTCACGAATCCCAAGATTGGTAGCTGAGAATTTAAACATTCATGTGGTCTCTACCTTTTCACATTTGAACCAGCTGTACTACAAAGTTTGGAGCATCGTTGATAAAGAGAAGAATCAACAATTCCAGGACTCCCAGAAATCGTTGAAGGCTGACATCGAGGACGTTATGGCAAACATGAATGAGAACCATCTGATACCGTCATGAAGTGGCTTCGAAGGCAGTATTAAGGCTACCATAGAGTCTGAAGGCAGTTTTATTTAACATCCCTTTAATATACCTATATAAAACCTGTATGCCTATTCTTAGAAAATTCCATTTTTTTCTAGTGAACTTCTTTGTTTTATAATTTGTTCTCAAATACCTTGGCGACCTATATATGCCATACTATATTATCTCCGATAATGACTTGTTTTTCGTAATGCGTTTCTATTTCTTTGTAGATAAAACTTCTCGAATAATTTTGAAGTTCTGTTTGCTGCCGAAATAAGAAACATTTTTTGACACTAAATCTTAGGTCAAAAATGGAAAGGAGCTCAATGAGAGAGATACATAGGTGAGAATTCAGACTGACAACAGCGTTATATCTGATTATCGTCAGGTTAGTCACCAGATTTATTTTATTTTCCATCATACATTATCAAAAAGTACGTTAATTTGATAACAAATTATTAACCATATCCCTTGGTGAGGTAAAGTTTTATTGTGATTAACCCTATTTAAAGGTTTCAAAATACTTGTTAAGTCCAACAACAGAGTTTGGTGGAGGTGATGTAATAACCCGTGCATGTTTGTTTTTATGTCTGTTTTACATCATATTTCATAACGTTATTTGATGGAATTCAATAAACATCGTAAAGAGGTGGGCCTTGGGCACAGGGAGACTTGCTTAGATCTAGGCACGGATTCCGATCCGATTGCGGTTCCTGGATCACTTATTACTTTCTTTAACATTTTGATGTAGGCAAATTTTCTAAAATTTGTGCCAATATCATAACTAATGGGCTGATCAAGTTGAAGATGCCCAGAGATGGACAACCTTTGACGTTCATTAAAATATAAATTTTGATCCTAATCCGGATCCGGATATGTGGGAGCAAATTATACATTTGTAGGGCCACTATTTACCGAGTCACAGTACAGCAAAAGAGAGTGGTAGCATCATAGGACTGCCACCAATGTATAGCTGAGATAATGAAAATTTAGTATTCATGAAACACTTTTTATCCTTCTGTTAAAGGTATGAAGATAAATTTTGAAGAATACGATGTCTGGATCTGCCATTGTGGAAAATCAACTTTAAAATTCATAATTATTTATAAAATATTGTTGATACACACATCATTTTTAATGAGACGGGTAGTTTAAAGGGTGAAAAAATTATATGTGTTACTTAATTTGGCTTATGGCTGATCCATTTAAAAAATCTAAATATATTCATTAAGTCATTACGGAAAGTCATACATTTGTAGATAACTCGATAATTACAATTGCTGTCGGAGGCTGTTGGTTCGTAATTCGATTCACTTTTAGAACAAGCCTAAGTTCCGCATTGCCTTGTAGAACAGATATATTAAGATGTTTCTACACCTTACCCTCTAAATAATCCATAAACTGTATAAGTATTTGATTTTTCTTTTTTAACCTTATATTAGATGAATAATAAGGATTTGAGGCTTATTTAACCAATATATGATTCTAAATAATATATAGAAGCGCACGAATCAAAATTGCAAGGCTTGGTTTTTAGTGGTAGGACGGGAAAGACAGCCAGTCAGTCAATCAGCTGAACCTCAATGCGTGGCAGTCAGCCAGGCAGCCATTCAGCCACCAGGTCATGGGCTAAAAGAGGCCCCGAAATTCTGTGATTTACTTCACATCCTAAAAACTTAAACATCAGACTTGATTAAGGATAAAATTCACATTGTAATATCACGAAACCAAAATAACTCCCAACCATTAACACCAGGGCATCAGCATATGCCTACATAAATAGAATCCAGCCCTTTCCATTACACTTCAATCTTCATCTGCATATTACGTATTTTCAAATAACACTCCATTTTACTCTCTATTGCACTTATCACTTCCCAATTCCATCATTACTTCCTTAAATTTGTTTAAAATATGCTCAATCTCAATGTTCACACTTCCTTTTTTTTTATTTTAAGCTATTCTCCCGTATTCCTTCCTTTTCAACACTCTCATGTCTTTTGATCCTTACATTAACCAATTCAGGTTTACAGATGACATCTCATATACCTCTTACAGCTTTCACTCTAAATACATAACTCAGAATTTTCTTTCCTACTAGGCACAGACCAATCATACTTTTACATTCTCGCTCTCACCTTCATCAAACCAATCTATATTAATGTACATCCTTGAGGAGAACAAGTGTTTTTGCCACACAGAAGTTTCTTTCGGTACAGAACACAATCACCCTTCACTATTTTCATTCATTGCAGGTGTACCTAAAGCTTCAATTACTGTCTATAACATTCTGTCCTCTATTTATTCCTATATGTCTCCTATAAACTTCAACTGATATCCATTACCAAATGCACCCCCCTCTACCAAATGCATCCCCCTCTACCAAATGCATCCCCCTCTACCAAATGCATTGCCCCCTACCAAATGCATCCACCTCTACCAAATGCATTCCATAAGCCTTGTTTTTCAGTTTCACTTCTATCAGCCTCGCTAAATACATTATAAACAAGCGCAGCTTCACACTTACAAATCTTAACTTTTTCCACATAATTCTCCGATTCATTCACTCAGGCACTGCCATACCCTCTTTATCTTTCTATCATGATTCATACTTAATCGCATTCCGTTAACTACATCCCACACAAACCTTCCTTTCACTTTTGTCTTCGTCTTACATACAACATGTATCTGTGATTTCCCTCTTTTAAACACAGCTAATACATCACTCATTTTATTAATCACACACTATATACCCGTCACATTCTATACGACCAATTGGTTCACACATTGATGCGAATTAAGCGGCATTGCGTCTTGCGCTCGCACGAACAAAGCTTTCGGGTGCGCAGCATCTCACCCCTTTTAACAGTCGCGTCCTCGGGCGCGACTGCCAATTACGTCGCATCGCCTGAAAATTCACTTAGTGATCAAAATGTACCAACGCGGTAAGTTCCCTGGTTCATTAACTCCATAATGATAGGCAACATAACATGCCCCTCATGTACCGGAGGTCAACTGCCCCTATCCACGGTAACGAGCAGGTAAGCTCTTAAACAAAGGGTGCTATGTAATAATCCATAGCATATGGAACTTGATTCTAAAGGTTGATGACTCTTGCTTCGTAGTTCCAATTATGTGAGTGGAGGCTGAAGCAGATTGATATATATATATATATATATATATATATATATATATAGAGAGAGAGAGAGAGAGAGAGAGAGAGAGAGAGAGAGAGAGAGAGAGAGCAAGAAATATAAATGTCGATAAGACAGGGATAAAGGGAACAGGATTGCTAGTGGATGTTACAATCGTTAAGATTAAGTATGATTGCAGAGGGATTAGAGAAGGCCCTGTTAAGAAATTCTCCATACTAATCGAAGATGATGTCTGAGGGAAGACTTCGAGGGCGGTAAATAATCACAATTTTGAGAGTGTGCCTCAGAGGCATTGCTAAGGAGCAGAGCTTCGAAAGTGCTGCGGGGCTGAACGATGAAAGAACAGGAAAGTCTTTGGGCTGATAAGAATCGAAGTAAATATGCAAAGGGTTTTAAAGATGTGATTTGAACTAGGGTGGCAAATTTAAGGACCTTTCAAACTTGCAATTTAAATGCATTATAAGTAGAACTAGTCTATAATTAACCTGTTTGATACAGTTGGTATTAATAATCTTTAATTTTGTTTCCTATACTTCATATTTCGATTTCATCCTTATTATTCTATTATTTCTGATAAAATTCCAAATATATAAAATTACTAATCTTCTTTGATTCTTCAATTGCTTTTTGCCTTATTTTAGGCGCATCGCGTTACGGCGAGTGAAGTTTAAATAAGGGCGAAAGTTCATTTAATTTATATCGGAAGGGCAAAATTGTGGTGCGAGCGAGCCAAAAAGAGAAAGGATTAGAAATCACTCTTCCAAAAAAAAGAGAAAACTGACGAAAGGGGAATGAATAGCTGTAGGGGAGGTAAGAGCCGGATGGAGATGTGTTAAAAATCCTAAGACGTATTGACGTAATTCTTTATTAATAGCCAAGTACTCTCAGCAGTCAATTTTGTGTTATCTCCCCTTCTAACACCTCTTTTAACCTATCTCAATATCCTTTATCAAAGAATTTTCCTATTAATGAATGCAGAATGTGATGTGTTATCATCGTCACCTTGTAAATGGCAAACAAAAACGGACGACGAACAGGAGACGAGCATCGGAGCGTTACGAGATGAGCACATGCGCCACAATTGATCGCTCAGACAGTCTTCAATTAAGAAAGTTTTTATGGATTTCTGAATTATTCGTTCATTCATTAAAAGAGCTGAAGAAAGGTTTTAATTTAAGCAATTTTAATTAATGCAACACTTTATAATTTTATAAATTTCACGCACAAAATTAGTAATTTTGGTTCTAATTAAATACGAATTTTCTCCCTCTTTCGAGGCAAAGACGAGGGTATTGTCCCGATGAAAGGTGGAAAGAGATAGAAATATTACAGGAAAATGATTTGTTAAATTATTGATATGTATTAGCGGGTTTGCTTGAATGAGATGGCTAAGGAGAAAATTGCACCAAAATGGTGCAATTACTAATAAATAACAATACTTATGATTAGTAGCTAAATGAGACGGCTTAGGAAGATTAAAATTAATTGGAATCGATTCTCGTTCAGGTAGAAGTTGTCCTTTAGTTATAAATTGACATACTGCATTAGCTCAAGCATTAAACCTAACAACATGGATGTATGACCTCTTTTGGAATAAAAAGCTAAACTCTTGAACAAGTAGCCTATTGTGAGGGTTAAAACCAAATCAATTCTTTATCAACCTATATACAAACTCTTCGATACAATAAACCCACACTTATTATATAAGGAAAAACTTCATTTAGCCTTGTTACTTTGAAAACCATAACATTAGAGTGATTCCATACATTAACTTGTCCAGTAAATATTTTTAAGTGTTAAATAGAGCCAGGGAAGGAGGCAAGATGCGTTGCTAAGATACCTTGCAAAGCTCCCTCATTAAGCAATCTATAAATCGTCTTCTCCTATTGGCTATCACTAAATTAAATAATCAATTGCGTAAGATAAATATTACGGGTCATTTAAGATCTAAAATATCTAACTATGCATTCTTTTAGATTACTCGAAATTAAGAAAGCTAAATTCTTTTCCTATATTGACTACTTAAAATTTGACCATCTGGATTAAATATTATCTCAAGTTGGATTTTATGTGTATTACCTTACACTTGTCACTGGTGTATTAAATTTGCTATCTTTTTGAGTATTTTACTCATCTATCTAAGTCATTTGGAGAGTTATCATAGTCACGATAATAATTTGCCCTACCACATTTTTATACAGGCTTGGCAAAGATTATGGGGCAGGTATTAATAAATGAAGAATATGATTGAAACTCATTTATTTTATACTTGACATAATAGAAATAAACATTTTGTGTATATTCTATCAATGAATAATATTTGATGTGTCCTACTTTTGTTTTTATAACCGCTTTTATGTGTTTTTGCATACCTGAGACTAAGTTGGCATACGTAAGGTTGGATCAATTTTCTCCCACTCTTCAGGAATTTTGGCTGTAAATTCACTTATTGAGGAACATTTGTGCAACCTCACTCTTGTGCATAAGTGTGACCACAAATGTTCAATGGGGTGAGGTCTGGAGGTCGGGGAGGTCATTCAATCAACGTCATCCCCTTCTTTTCAAACCAACCCTTTGAGACTCTAGATGTTCGGCATGGAGCATCGTCTTGTTGGAAGATTATACCATCTGGTATATTATCATTGAACATTTTACAAAATGAAGGTTGATAAACCTTGTCTAACATGCTTTTTGTAAGTGTTCAAATTTATTCTGTCCTCACAAGTGAACAACAATCCTGGTCCTGAAGACGACATGCAGCCCCAACCCATTACACTGCCTGCCACATCCAAATTTAATCATTGGAGAACACATCTCCTTCATAAGCTTACCCAACTCTTTGACGAACATAAACAGCTCCAGGGATTCCAAAGATCTTAAGAGAAATACAATTTTTATTGATCATTTTTGGTATCCAATAAAAATGCGTACAAACGTAATAAATTGGTGGAAACTAGAGTGGAAAACCTACCTCAAATTCGTTTTCATCAGACAAAACAACTTTAGCCCAATCATCATCAGTCTAATTTACATGCTCTTTTGCCCAAGATAATCGCTTCTTCTTGCTTGCCTGAGAGAGCCATGTTTTATTTCTAGCCTCACATCTTTTAAACACAGCTTCTAGTGACCTTTTCAATGTGTGTCTTGATATCCCTGTTTATTGCTGCCCGAAACTCAGCAGCTACATACATCAGAAGAGGATTTTTCCTATCGGCCAGAGATGTTCTTTTCAGCAACCTCTCTTTCCTTGGATTTTTGCATCTTTTGCGACCTTAATCATCGCGGTCTTTGAAATAATTGGTCACATTGTACCTTTTAATGGTTGTTTGGGTACAGTTTCTTGAGCATTTCAATTTTCTTGCAATTTTGACTTTGGATAGTCCCTCTCTTAGACAATGCAATGATTTGAGCTCTTTGAATTTCAGGAATCTGTTTCTTCGGAGACATTTTTAACAAAAGATTACCCCTTATAAGTAAAAAATAAGATAATCACCCAAAAAATAGAAATAAACATTAGTACGACGACACATTGAATGACAGAAGGTTTCCCCAACCACAATATGCAAAGACGCATAAAAGTGGTTATAAAAGCAAAAGGAGGAGACGACAATATTAATTATTGATAGAATATACGCAAAAATGTTTATATGTATTATGTCAGGTATGAAATAAATGAGTTTCAATCATATTCTTCAAATCTTCTTACTGCCTTATAATTTTGCCCAAGGCTTTATATTAAAAAAAATCAAGGGTGCAACAACAGGTCCATGAGGAACGCTAAGTTTCCAAATAAGAATCTAACCCTTTCTGCAATTATGTAAAAGAAGCTTCCTAAGCAAAAATATTGGGGTAATAAAGAATTCTGGGGTCCTTACAAATTAATGTATAATTTGCAAGTTTTCACTTAAAATTCTGTCAAAATTGTATGATGAAGTTAAGGCATAAAACGAGTATGAAGGAAAATGACCAGTTGTAAAAGAATGGAGTAGCGTATGGTGATATAGAATGAAGTTCACCTTAAACTAATTCGCAATCTAACAACTCATTTTGAAATTACTTTCAAACATAACTCATAAGCGATCTGCTTCCACACTCGCCAAATTATTATAATGTTTTCAAAGAACAGTTCATTCTCTTGGACAATGGTAACAATGAAAGATAAAAAAAATATTTATATAAATAGAATGAAATTATCTAATTCTCAATGACCAAATAAAATTTATATTAATTGATTTCAAAGTGAAAAGTTGAGTAAGACTAAGTAAAATATTCAATCAGTTCGCAAAGGCAGAGTAGCCCAAAAGACTTCAAAATGGCAATCCTAGCAAAATATTTTAAAAAGTAGCAATTCCAAAGTTGTAGCTACGCCAACTATCCTCTTGTAGAAATGACGACGAGGAGTATCGTGTTTATTCAACTTGAAAGAACTTTTCCTTAAACTGATTGCTATTTAAGATGAACACAAAGCCGTAGACATTGGATATCTGGACTTGCAAAATAAGAGCTTGATACCATTCTGCTTTGTAACTTTAACTATAAACCTAAAGATATGGTATTTTATTTCTATAAATCATTAGTTTTCCCACAATTGCTTTACGCTGTGTAACCTTTGCCACCTTTCCTTCTCATAGAGGTAATATCTCTAGAAAAAGTTCAGCGTTGCTCTACAAAAGTAGTTCTCGTATTAAATAAAAACTAAAACATTTGGTGTTGATTAAAAACCATCGAAATCGCTCGCAACAACTCAAACTGTATAAAACTCTAATTAAGATCACTAAACTACTAAATCTCAATTTCATTTTTGAGCGTTAATGTAACCAGAACGGCCAAAGATTGGTGCAGATGCAAGCGGCAAGAATGATGCCAGCTAGGATTATGGTATCCATTAACTGTCTAAGTGGAAGAATGTATATAAATGGTGTTTTTTGCATTTCTTTCAAGCTTTCCCTCCGGTATATTCGTTTTGTAAAGCGCCAGCAAGACGTGGCCTGTAGGCAGAAAGAGGTTTTTCCTTTTCTTATGTGCGAGTCCTTCAGTCAACTATGCGGTATTGCCTTCGAGTGGACCAACCAGTTATTATTCTTTTCCCTTTAATAAAATACGGACTATTTATATAAATTTATAATACAGATGGAAATTGATGTGAATCAATTGATCTAACTCTAACACTAGTCATTAAATTAAAGGGGAATCACATATGAGATAGAATATTTTTTTTCTAAACAATTACATTAAAATGCACTTTTAGGCTGAACACGTCCCCCGGGTGGTTGCTTATAAGGGTAAAATATTCTTATCTTTCCTCATAGTTTAATACGTTTCTTTTCCTTTTTCTGCATTGAAAATACGCTATTTCCTGATGTTGAGTTAAATAGTAGTCTCTTGTTAGGGTTCCCATTCTTAATAGATCTTTTTTAATATTCTTCTTTTTGAAAAAAAATATGGAAGGGATTAGTACATTAAAAATGATGTGTAGAAATGCTTTTTTAATAATCTTTTCGCAATTTACTTTCACTCTATCCCTTTTTATCGCTATCATTTTAATGACCTGCGGGAAGAAATTCTTTGCATTTCTTTCCTCTGTTGTAAATGCGTAGCGTTGAGAAGGACTGCCATTGGCTTTGAGTGCCATTGGATAAAACCTAGATGAATCATATATGAACACGTAGATGAGGGTGTAATCCTTTGTCCTAGACCTAACAGGAAAGTCATTTTAGAAACATGACAATATTCTTGATAAACAGTAGATAAGTGTCTATAAGCAAGTACTCGACTTACCATTATATGTACTTAATGGAATCTAATTCGTGCCACTTTAAATTATGAAATATGTAAATACTTTAATTTGTCTCCAGATGTAATTTCTTTTTGCTAAAACGATTGCTACGTACTCAATTCATTCTAGGGAAGGCATCCTGCTTCTTCCTCTACTAAAATCTAGAGCTTTTAAGATGTCTAAATTTAGAATGTGATTACCAAATGAACGGAAAAACTCTAGTTGGTCCTTTTATTATGTACCTAGCGTTTCTAACTTCAGAAGACCTCAACGAGTTGAAGCAATGTGTTGTAAGTACTAATAGACCTAACGTGCTGTTGGCATAAATTAATAAGATCTACTGATGAGGTTTGCTTTGTTAGAACTTTTTCCGTTCTCTATTCTTTCTCGAGCTGAACTAGAGTAAATGCACGGGGCTTTCCTGGTCTTCATTATCTACTTGTTGCTGGTCTTTTTAATGAAAATCATGCCTTTTTCTTTACTCTGTCAGCTCCTGTCATTTGTCCCCCCGAGTAGATTCTGGCTTACGTCACTCCCAACCAGCCGTATAAGCGACTATTTGGAACTCACGTTTTCCTCCATTAACATGAATAAACATTTAGTTTTACGCTTTGAATTTAGCATTTACTAAGTTTTTTTTGGAGGGGGGTGGGGGCTTCGTCGTTGAATGCTACAGGATTTTGCCGAGAAATAGCTGGTTATATAATTTTATTTCTCAATAAAACAACAAAAATCAACTAAGGTATCTGTACCTAAGTTATTGAAAAAATGTCCGTACAAATAATAATAAAATTTAGAGAAATAAAAATATTAAAATTTATGGGACCGAAAATAGTTACCTCTTTCCTAAATCTTTTAAATTTCTTAAAAAAGAGATGAATAATTTATATTTTATCCTTATTTAATGAAGCCTTATTGGAAAAGATATAAATAAGAGATATACATAGGAGATATAAATATGAGATGTATGTAGAAGATAATAAGTGATATAAATATGAGATATGAATATGAGAAATAAGGAGATATAAGTAGGGGATATAAATAGAGAATATAAATATGAGATATAAATAGGAGATATAAATCGATTGTATAAATAAGAGATATAGATAAGAGATATAAATAGGTGATACAAATAGGATAAATAAATGAGATATAAATAGGAGATATAAATAGGTGATATAAATAGGATAAATAAATAAGATATAAATAGGAGATATGTGGTTTTGCGATTCACCCATGAAAATGGTTTCACAGACTGAACCAAGTTCTTGACACAGATTATGAAATTCGAAGTTGTCAAAGAGTCACAGTCCTCGGGTCATTTCTTTTTATGCTTTTACCCAATACCGATCTCGATATAAGATAAAAAAAATAAATGTCGTGTAAAGATAGATATTTACTGACGATTTATTAATATAGATCAGGGAACAGCAGATCCCCTGAGATAATGTTGTCTTTAAAATTGGAGACTTTGCAAAATGGCGCTGATCTTCCGGTTGTGTTTGCCATTACGGGCATATAAAAATGATCCAAAAGATTTTATTAAAAAAAAAGATAACCTTCCTCTTCATTTTCTGCACATTTTTGTCATTTTTTTTGTTGTGAGTGTGTTTTGCATTGTAAATAATGAAAATGGAATAATATGTCTGTATATTTGGTACACATACAGTACCGTCCCAAACTGCAGGACAAAATACCCCAATCTACATTTTCTGGAAAAGAATTTTTTAATTGCTATAAAAATTGCACAGAATATTCTTTGAAAGTTGCCACTAATAATTTCCAAGTTTAATTTCATAGAACAGCGAAAAAGAAAGTCATTAAGAAAGTAATGTGTATTTGAAGAATGGTTGCATCCAAAACTAGAAAACGACAAAATATAATTTTTAGTGTTCACGCTAAATTCGTAACGTATGTATGGCAATACTATGCTACATATATTTTAGACTATCATTGATGGTTTTACACATTTATCAGGAAAGAGTGACGAGTTATGGTCCACAAATCCTTCAGAAATCAGTTTGTCCAATGGAAGATTTGAAGGAATTTCAGGACTGACATTTCGTGGCAATTTAATGGGCGATAAAGGGAAATTTCTCACAATTAAAGCTCCATAAGGACAACAATTCTTACAAGGTGACGAAGAAAGTAGATTTTCATCGAAAAAAACTCTCAGGTAAGATAGGACGATCGAGCGGATGCCAGTGAAAGACCGATTTGAGACAACGTCCGGAAATTCACCCCAAATTGCCGAAAAATTAACTTGAATGCGTCTCTTTAGAATAACTCACGTCAGTTGAGAAAGGTACAATGTATAGCACTACCCTTCGATAAAGGAATCACTCATAAGTAAAAAGAATACGGTGTCTATGTTACCCTTCGCTAATGAGTATACCCTGTGGAGGACTGAAAAGTGGAAATGTTTTTCAATGACAATGAGGAAATAAAATTTAATTTGTTCGGATTTGATGGGAAGCAGTATCTAATTCATCGTAGATGGTAAAGATTGATTTTGTCGTTCATGAAAAAGATTTGGAGGTGGCAGAGTTATGGCCTGTGGCAGGTTTTCAAGCGCTGGATTCGGTCCGATCCTCAGTTGAGGCAGGAAAGTACATAAACGCTGCAATTTGGAATAATCTGCTTCAGAAATATGTAATCTCCTCTTCCTAAACATTAACAGTCTGTGAGCATGTTTTCATGCAGCACCATGCTCCCTATTACATAGCTAAGTTGGTATAGCAGTTATTGTATGCTTGAAATATAGATCGGATGAACTGGCTTCCGTAGAGCCCGGATCTAACCTAATGGAAAATCTATGGAAGATTCTCTGGGAGGACCGCTATGGCTGGAAAACCCTGCGAATGTTGGTGATCTCTGGAAAGGATCGAAAAAAGAATGGAATGAAATCAAACCCAAACAATGCGAAAAATTGTGGAATTTCTGCGTCGGATAATGTGCTTAAGGTATTGAAAAAAAGACCTGAAAAATCTTATTAATATTCTATTTAAAATGAAGCTTAGATATTTTCAGAGAGAATTTTCATCTAAATTATTTGAGTATTTTTAAGAAAATGTTGATCTAGTTATTTCGTTCTCTAATTTTAAATGGTGATGTAGACATATAGGAACATTCTCTCCCCTTAGAGGGTGGGATGTTTAAATGTTAAATTAAATTTGAAATTTTCAATTTGCGAGGATATAAAAAATCAAAGAATGAAGGAACTACTTTAATTTAGTATCCACAAAAGTTAAATTAATTATACGTAGAGAATTAAAAATACTCCTGCAAAATAAGAATAAACAAAGAATAAGAATTGAATTTCAATTCCTGCACCGTCAACATTACGAGCATGAGATGGTGTGTAAAATGAAGTGATTATATATGTAGAAAGAAGTGATTTGATGTATAGAGAGAAGGGATTTGATGTGTATAAAGAGGCGATTTTATTTATAGAAAAAAGTTATTTGCTGGTGAATCAAGAGAGAAGGAGCAGTTTGAAAAAATCCCTCATTTGAGCAACATGACCTTGGATAAATTGGAAAAAAAGGCAAATATCGATTTTTTGGTGGATTTGTGGTTGAAAAAAAGTCGAGTCAATGATTTTTGGTGTATTACCCAACATTTTATCTCAAAAGAATCTATGATTCCATTCATCTTCCAATACAACATTGATACATATTTTGTTTTCGCTTCCATTTTAATAAAGGTCATATTGTTCAGATAAATCTTTTTAAAATGGTGCTTCTTCTTTGCAATCCAACAAATCACTTCATAGACATACTAGTAAGAAGCCTACATTAATCGTAAGTGAATAAAAGTGTAAATTGCCCGCATGAAAGGGAATTAACTTTTCTAGTGCTTTCGCCTCCATAAAACGCCTCATTCAGGAAGAAAAAAAATACCTCCTATATAGGAGAGACAGACTCAAAATACACGAAGATTTTACTATAAGTGGAATTGATAAAGTTAATAATAAAATGGTTAAAGTCAAACAAACGTAAATTCATATTAATATTTGTGAGGGATACCATAGAAACCCTTTCACGAGCGTTTCTACAGACATGATTACTAGATTGCAAGAGTACTTTGGCACCGTTCAAACTAACCACATGATTAGGGAGGAACATTTTCCCCCTATAATTTCAATCGCCTTAGCAACAAGTGGGTATCATGCAGGAAGTTTGTAAAGAGAGTTATGTAAAGAAAGTGGTGAAGATAGGGCAAGGAAAGATGCATGGAAGATCTGCTTTCAGGGGGAGGGGCGGGAGTTATAAAGGGGCGGTACAAGGTAGAATCATATTTAAATAAAAATATAATGTAAATTGTTCAAGAAGAAGGGAGAATACTTAAACTGACTGATTAAACAGTAATATTAGGAGGATTTTCCTTATGAAGGTTTGTTTATTATTATTACAATTATAAAATAACATTTCTGCTGATTTTTTCTAATTGTCCACAAAATATGCTGGGTAACATATTTCCTACCATTAGATATCAGATCATTTTCTTCGTCAAAATAATTCAGGGAGAGAAAAAGGAAGACACTTTTCATTGATTACGTGTATACAAGATTTAGAACAGTTTGGCTTCCGATAAACTGTATCTTTGAAACCTTAAGAAGCTTTATGTAAAAATATATCGAGAGGAAGGAAGGTGCTATTATTTTCTACGATATTTCAAAAATAAATTTAACTGAAGCGTCTAAATTATTTATTTATTGAACTAATATTGAGATTATTGGACCAAAGCCATAGAATGTCCTTCATGTACCTAAACAAATTACTAATAGATAGATTTAGAGAGGAGAATAGTTTTAAAAAATTTGCGGATTGTTTTGACATAATTCTGTTTAAAAGAATAATCATATTAATGGTAAATTTGCAATCGGAGAAAAAAAAGAAATGAGAATAATTAATATGACCCCTCTCTAGTCCTGTGAGTTTCTAGAACGGTGCCTAAGTACTCTTGTACTATAGTAATCATGTCTCTAGAAATGAGCTTGAATGTGTCTTTATGACATCGCTCCCGATTATAAATATGAATCCATGTTTGTTCCATTTCAGCCTTTTTATTATTACCCAAATCAACTCCACATATAGTGCTTATCCGCCCCCTTTTTCTCTACTTTATAACATTTAAATTCCCTGAATTAATCCTGTTTAATAAGGTCAAAGGCGGTTGAAATCCTTTTTCTTTCCTACGGCTAATTTACTTTATGTCCAGACATAACATAACATGATCGTAGGAGTTTAACATGCGGGCAAATGAGTTGAAGTTGATGTTCAGTTGCAATTCTTTTGTTTATTTCCATTTTCTGGGAAGATTTTGAATTCCCTTTGCATGATAACATTGTTTTTATTATTAGGTTAGGTTAACCTAATCTAAACATCAAATACCAAACTTTGCTATGTATATAAACTTTAAAATTTCAGATTACCAGCCAGAAGTAATCATATTAACACCTGCCTCCCTAATTCTAGGCTACTGAACATCCCCCTTCCCCCATAAAACGTGCTAGGTAGGAGAATGTTCAATTTATTGGCGCATATGATTCTTTTCTTTGTACTCAATTTAATAAAGTTTTTCTTCTCCTCTTTAGATGTCTGAATTTGAATTCTATAGAGCAGTGTTTCCCATTCTTTTTGTTGTGATCCTGAGCACAAATTGACTTTGGCCTGGCGACCTTCAGGGACGAAATATTATTTCCTTATTATTTCAGTTTTATCCAAATGAATAAACTTTACGCAATTTTACTATGTTACTAATTAATAAACATAATATAATATAATATAATATGATATTGATTGAAGATAATTGGAGGCAAATATAAACAAGCTTTAGACTATCATCTATTATATTGTTTCATGAATGAGTCTTTCTGAATATTCCACTACTATTGACAGCTGATAAATATAATAATTTCTTCAGTGTTTCTACATTTAATTTTATCCAATATATTTTACAGACATTCACTATTATTTAATAATAATATATATTTTTTATTTTTGTGTAGATTGCAGGATATTAAAGGCATATTTCATATTAATGTAACTTATTAAAAGGAAAGACAAGGAAAGAAAATAAACTTTTGGTTGGCAACTTCTTCTGGCTCTTCAAGTAGACAGATTAATCTGTCTTCAATAAAAATTTAACTGCTATTTCAGTGTCACAATTAATTGAACAAAAGTACTTAATATTAATTCGAAGTTTGATGCTGTTGTTAGAAAGTAGTACAGAATTAATTTTCTTAGTTACATCTGCTCCAAAGTAGTTTACACCATAGCGACTGCTGTAGGTTTCACCAGCTCTTCTCCAGTGTTGTGAGACTTTTTGAATCATGCAATATACCATGCCACTTCAAAGAATGCCAGGAAAGCTTTCTCCAAAGGAAAAGCTGAGCCTGAAAGAGAATCATTCCGACTTCGTCTTAACAGTTTTTTTTATCGTTTGAGTAATTTAGTTGCTTTTCAATAAAGTTTCGATGAAATGAACACAAGTGACGTTTCGCTTTGTTTTCCTCCGTTGATTCATTGGAAAGGAGTTGCAAAAGCTAAACACAGTGAGGGAGGACATCCCCTGATCTATCTCTTAGATAATATGTGAAGCCGTATATCAGAAATCAGGCTTATAAGCCAATCGTTGTTTGCGCTTGGCCATCATTCCCTCTGGAATTCGTCGGGATCGGGATGATATAAAGTGGTGAATAGGTAAGAGTATAAGAAAGAATAGGTAAAAATTATAGTGTAAAAAAGGAAAATGAATGATTTTTATGATATGGATAAAGAGAGGGGGTGATAATGAACAATGCTATGGATGAGGGTGATGGTAATATGTACCAGGTTGCCTGGAAATCGCTTTATTTTGCTTTATTTTATTTTACTTATTTTGTTTATTGGTATGTTTCGATTTAGCATAAAAGCCTTTGTTTTCTTGAAGTTATTCCTTAAAGAATTTACCTTTTTTATTCAGGATTTTGAATATTTTATGGTGGTTGCACTCTCGTGCCTTGTTTTCCTTTATCTTTAGTATATATATATATATACATATATATATATATATATATATATATATATATATATATATATATATATATATATATATATATTATATATATATATATATATATATATATATATATATATATATATATATATATATGTATATATATATATATATAGTTGTTTTGTTTTTACTTAATCTACTTCTCTTTTTAGAATGTTTATTTATATATTCATTTTATCATTTTGGTTGTTCTTTTGTTGTTGTTTTTTTAACTTTTAAATCTATTGATCGATTATTCTAAATAATTAATGAATTCTATAATTATTTTCTTAATGTTAATCTCTTTTTTGGTATTATTCATTTATTTTTTAACTGTATATCGGTACTATTTCTTCTTGTATTATTTTTCCACTACTTTTGAACTTCTGCTTTAATTGAAGTCTCCTTCTCTCACGTTCGGTTAGTCTAATTTTGTTAAATATATCGTCCGTAGGTTTTTCTTCTATTTTTTGCCTTGTATTTCTTGCGCGTTCATGTAGGTATTGGTTCACTGG
Organism: Ceratothoa steindachneri; assembly: GCA_963969495.1. Lineage (NCBI taxonomy): Eukaryota > Metazoa > Arthropoda > Malacostraca > Isopoda > Cymothoidae > Ceratothoa > Ceratothoa steindachneri. The sequence goes on from OZ018326.1 coordinate 82,586,628, forward strand.
TTTTAGTTTGGGTCTTTGGTGTAGTTCAATCGAAGGGGTCCTTTCCATTCTGGAGGTATTAGTTATGAATCGGGTTGCTTTGTTTTGGACCTTTTGGATCTGTAACATTTTTTTTTTAGGGTTTTAGGAAAAGTGTGGGTCGAGATAATCGGGTATGCAAGAATAGGACGTAAAAGGGACAGATATTGTTTCTTTTTTATTGTTCTCAGGGAGGTTCCTGAATCTGTCAAGGGAGGAGAGAGTGATCTTAGCTCGGGCACTTTTTCGTTAATATGTGTGCTGTACCCATTACTTGTGATTTTTAGGTCGAGGGCCTTGCCTCCGTTGTTATATGGATAATTGTTATTATCAGCAGTGACACGATGTATTTTTATTCTGTTAATGGGGATGTTTTGGAACTTGTTGGTATTTGTTTTTATTTTGAGTTCCTTCGAAATTGTTTATATTCGTGATTTCTCTGGCTGTGCGTTATGCAATGTCTCTTGGATTTTTTCTTTCACTAGCTATGATTTGTGAGATATCATCTGTCAGTTGGATATACAATGCACTTTCTTCTAAAGGTTAGAGGAGGTCTCTAGTATATACATTGTAAAGTGTAGGGCTGAGACACTCCCCTTGCGGAACTCCTGCATTAAGGGCAAAGGATTCGCCAGTGAAGTTATTTATTGATAATTTTGACCTTCTTTCGAAATAACTACAAAGATTCTGGTTAGGTTCAGTCTGAGACCTAGATGGGCTATTTTTACTTTTAGCCATGATACCCATACCATATCAAAGGCTTTGGCAACATCGTGGAGTGTTAATTCCACTCTGTTGCCTCTTGCAAGGTTAACTGCAATCTTTTCGGTAATGAGTGCCAGTGCTGCTGTCTCTGTGCCTAGCTGTTTCCTGAATCCGTGTTGCTGGTGGTTAGGCAACCCATTTTCCTCAAGGTAGTTTTGGAGTCTCTCATTGAGCAGCTTTTCAAGTAATTTACTAATGAATTCTAATAATGAGATTGGTCTGTAACTTTCGATGTGACCTTTAGGTTTTCCTGGTTTGGGGAGGAATATCATCCTCGCTGTCTTCAATGCGGATGTAAAGTGCTCGGTGTTTAGGCATCCATTGGAGACTTTGAGGAGCGATAGCTGAATTTTGGTGGGCGTGTTTAGAATGTGGTTCTTGATGATACCACTAATACCTGTGGTTCTCTGCTTAAATGACGCAAGGGCTAAATTAAATTCTATTTTAGTGAAGGGCCTTCCCTCGTTACTTTGTTCACGGGATTCGTCAACCCGTGTAAAAGGTGAAAGTTCAGGTTCCTTTTCTATTAGTTCGTTTGTAATTTTCTCTTTGTGGGACACATCGTAATTTAGGTTCTCCTCTGTGTTAATAGAGAAGATAATAGACCAGTTATCTCTAAAGCGTTTTTCTATTTCTTTGTCTGCAGTTATTTATTCTGCTTCTTCCTTTAAATGCATTTTATCCTTTGGAACGGAACCCTTAAGTTTTTTGTATTGGTTCCAGAACCTTCTGGGGTCTCTGCCTATGTCCATCTTTCGAAATTAAATTGTTCGATGTTGTATCAATGCTTCTCTAAATTTGATCGTTCGCTTGACTTTTTAGATTTCTAAGGTTTACAAACCTTTCCCTGCTGTTTCTATGCCAACGGATTTCTTCGAAGGTATTGTATACTTCATTCATTTTATCTCTTATTTCTTCTGTCCTATGAGGGTCTGGGATTGTTTTGTATCTGATTTTTGGCGTGTATAACTGATCTGTTTCTCTGATGAGGTTAGTGATGTTCTTTAATTGTTTGACTATTTCTTCTAGGGAACTGTCTTTAAGGGAAACAATGTTAAACTCCTCTAGATAGGTTTTTTATGCGGTCCAGTTGGTCTTGGAATGTGCTTCCCTTTGGAAAATTTCTATTTCTATGGGCGAGGTGGAGATCTTTGTGACAAATCCGATATGGTCAGAAGGTATTGCGGGGATGGGAGAGGTATGGATGTTAAAGGCAAAGTTTGGATTCATTAATATGATCCCCGAAGTGGTTGAAGACTGCTCCGTAATGAAAGTGAGAAAGTAAGGGCCTTCTTATTGCACTATTTGCCGCCCCAGGAGGAGTTCCAGAGTTTTACCGTTGTCGCGGAGTTGCACCTTTTGTTCAGGTCCCCAAAGAGGATAGCTGATAAAGGTCGACGAAAGATACGGATGAAATTAGGCGTTGGTAGGTACGAGTGTAGGGGCGGTTGGTATGCTCCGGCTACCACTAAGTCACTCGTTGTCATTTTGAGCTTAATGGCTACATATGCCTCCTTCAAATCCTTAATTTCTGTGAATGTCAGTCCCTCCCAGATTCCCATGGCAGTCCCGTCATAACGAGTTTGGGTAGGGATTGTGGCTAGGACTGTGTAATTTGTGATTTTTATGTGTTCATTTTGTGAGTTCATGCCATGTTCTGTCATTATGACTATAGTAAGATAAATTTTTCTAATGATATTGCAGTATATGAATTTTTTGGTTTTCCAGCCGTTGACTTTCAGGTTGAAGATCTTTAGATTTTTTAGGTGTTGTACGTTTTGATACATCTTAACTTTTTGTATTTTTTCTGGCCTTGGCTTTCCCTGGATTTGCGGGTAATCTGACGTGGCCTGGTTGTTTCGTCTTAAATTAGTCTGTTGACAGATTGAAACACAAGTTCGCCGAAATTTCGATGAGTCCCTGCTTAAGGGCATTATTAATTTCGGTCTCGTCGTAGTCAAAGTCATAATCCTATTTAAATTTGCCTTTGGTGAGGCCTTCAACAATATATTTTTGTTTATTGATTGATGGTAATACTTATCTGTAATACATTTTGCCTTTTCCTTTTCTTTTTCAAGTTTTTGTTTCACAATTTAAATTTGTTCCATTACTTCCAAGTCTTCTTCGGTAATTTATGATTCCCTTTCGATTTATACTTCTTCGGTAACTTCATTTTCTGGTGCCAGTGAAATTCGCGAAGGAGGATTTTCGGGGAACTGCATTGGTTTCAATTCGTTTTTCGTGAGCAACTTATTTAATTTTTCAGAATATGATTCGGGCTTGGCCATGTTAACAAAATGTGCACACTTTGTTAACAAAGTGTCTCATATCCCCCTCTATATTTACAACTGTTTTGTGTTCCTGTGATGGTTTTGCTGCTGTTGTCACTGCATATGTGGTGGTCCTTCTTCTTCCTTTTTCTTCTATCGTGGTGGTCTTCTTGTTTTTTTTATTTTTTCATTGGGCAGGTCATTGAGAGAGTGCGGTGTGCATTTCCACAATTTGCACATTTTTTCCGTGCTTCTGCATTGTTCCCATCTGTGATCAGTGTAGGAGCACTCGGAATATTTTATACCTTGGAGGACCCTAAGCGGGACCCTCTTTGCTCCTTCTAAGTTATCCATTGACCCAAGGGGGAGAGGCCGGTCCCTCAGTTCGGGAGGGTTTCGTCTTATAGTTGGGCTTCCTGGTTGTGTTTCGCACCTGTATTTCAATTTTTTCCTGGGAAAAAGTTATTTAATTTTTGCTTTTTTATGAGTAAAGAATATCCCCTGCCTCTATTGGAGCTTTACATGTCCGGTTAAGAGTTGCTATCTAGATGAGAATGGGATGAATAGATGGATGAATGAGTCTGGTGGGATCCTCCGAGGAGTTAAATATGGTGGACATTTTGGCGGACGGTGATCAAATCAGCTCCCGCCATCCCGGCTGCCGCCCCATCGCAGTTTTGGATATTTTACTCTGCGTCTAACTTACATAGAGACGGTTTACATTCCCTCTATGATTTTGGCTGGGATCCCCTGGAGGTTCTTTTGGAACATCTCGCACTTGCAGACTAATCCCATTGACCAGGAACCTATGACTCAGAGATCCACAGTGGGATAAGCCTCAAACCTGCTCTATTTGAAGACTCAAATTATGCATTTGCACAGTGCAGAGAATAGTTTGAATTAGGCGATGATAGGCAGCTTCCCAATCCGGATGATGTTTCTCTGAGGCAGGATACGGTGGTGAATAGCCAGACATATTAAAATATGAGGCCCAGATGAAACGTATTATTCTCTTTTTGGGGTGGGGGAGGGGGGGGAGATGGATGAAGATAAATAGCAGGTGTGAGGAGGTAAAAAAAGGGATGAGGTGATTGGCTCTACGGAGCCTTGTCTTTAAATGAAGAGTCCCGGACGTTGGGAGTCTTGTGCAAGAGCTCTTCTATCCTTCTTTGGAAGTTAATTCTTGGTAAGTAAAAATACGTTCGTAGTTGGAGAGTGCGTGCTGGCAGAGTATCGCGAGGTTTAGAGAATCCTTGCATGTTAGGCGGGAGCTATTAGTCTCTGGAATTCATATATGAAATGAGTATAATATACTCGTATAAACAGCCTTGGCCCAAATTATGGGGCAGGTATGAAAAAGGGAGGAATATGAATCTCATTTATTTCATACTTAGACATAATACAAATAAATATTTTTGCGTATATTCTATCAATAATTAATAGTTGACGTGTCCTCCTTTTAGTCTTCTAACCACTTTAATGTATTTTTGCATATTGTGCATAAGTTGTTAGGGCAACCTGCTGCCATTCAATATGTGATACTAACGTTTATTCTTATTCTTTTAATCATTAGCTTATTGTAACTTATAGGTGGTAATTTTTTGTTAAAAATATCTCCGAAAAAACAGATTCATGAAACTCAATGAACTCAAATCATTGCATTGTTCAGAGCGGGATTATCTCAAGTGAAAATGGCAGGAAAATTGAAGTGCTCAAAAACGGTGTCTACCCAACCATTAAAAGGTACAATGCGCCAATTTCTTCAAAAAACGTGATGGTCAAGGTCGCAAAAGGTGTACAATCCGAGAGAAGAGAGGTTGCAGAAACGGACACCTCCAGCCAATAGGAAAACAACCTCGTCTGATGTAGCTGCTGAGTTTCGGGCAGCAACAAACAAAGAGATATCAAGACCAAAATTGAGAAAAAGGTTATTAGAAGCCGGGATCAAAGGATGTAAGGGTAAAAGAAACCGTGGCACTCTCAGATGAACAAGAAGAAGCGATTATCTTGTGCAAAAGAGCATGAAGATTGGGCTGATGATGACTAGGCAAAGTTGTTTTGACCAAGGAAAGCAACTTTGAGGTCGGTTCTCCAAATTAGATCCCACCAATTTATTACGCTTGTACACACATTTATTGGATAACAAAATTTTCATTGGATACCAAATATGAGCAGTAAAGTTATTTCTCCTCAGATCTTTCGAACCCCTGGAGCTGTTTATGTTCGTCGAAGAGTTGGAGAAGCATATGATATCAGATATGCAGTCTCAACAGTCAAATTCGGAGGAGGTAGGGAAATGGTAGGCATAAGGCTCTATTTCGTCTTCAGGTCCAGAATGGTTGTTCCCTTGTGAGGGCAGAATGAATTCCAAAACTTAAACCAACATGTTAGATCGGGTTTATCAACCTTCTTTAGGTTAAATTTTCAATGATAAGATAGCAGATTGTGTAATCTTCTAACAAGACAATGTTACAGATCCAGAGTCACAAAGTATTGGTTTAAAAAGAAAGAGAGGAACGTTAATGGAATGGACCCCTCAATCTAGAGACCTCAACCTCATTGAACATTATTGGTCACACTTGGGCACAAGAGTGAGGGTACAAAAATGTTTCTCAAAAGGTGAATTAACAGCTAAAATTCATGAAGAGTGGCAGAAAATTGAGCCAACCATCTGTGCCAACCTATGAGAAAGAGTAGAGCTGGATTTTTCGTTGAAGTTTGAATCGGCATCGTTGAGTCGGAAGGGTTGCTAGGGATCCAGGGGAGGGGGGGGAAACTCCAGTTGAACGGACTTCGTTGGAGGTTTAGCTGGTGAATCTGTGGCTGCTTTAATGGATCTCTTAGGAAGCCGTATAAGAGGTGAATTTTTCGGGGCTCCAGGGACCCCTTTTCGGGCTGAGGAGTTGGGGTCTACTCAAGTAGGTTCTGACGTTGCCACTATACAATCGTATAGTTTAGGGCACGTTAAAATTCAAGGTTGGTAATGGTGTATCGCGGTTTTTGGAGACTCTTGCACTTGACTTTGCCTCGTTTACCGGGTTGATGCTCCTTCTACTTTGATGATCAATCTTGTATCAGATCAATGAATCATGAGATGATGATGATGGGTGAACCATGAAAATAAAACGGATTTTAGGGGATATGTAATCCTCTTCGCTTAAACGTTATGTCAAGGGAACGGGCTACTCCTGTGTAAGCAGAATTTTAAAATAACTTTAATGTTCGATTCCAGCCCGTAGTCTGGATGTTGATAGCTTGCCAATTACATTTATTCATCTCATCCATCGCATCATTCATCTCAAAGGCAAAATCCAGGCGGCGGTTTAGCGAGGGGGGAGGCCCTCTTCTTCCAAAGGCGAATTACTCAACACACAATTTTTTTTAGAAACCACCGAAAAACTCTTAAACATATACATTAGTGAGTCTCTAATTAGCAGAAAAGGCCAGGGATCGAACAAAGTGCGCTTCCCTCTTCAAGGGGTGCTCACCATCATAATGGCGAACCAAAAATGCCGCACGGGTCCCATTGAAATCCCTAAGCTGCCTTGAAACCTGGACAAGGGGAAGGTGTTTGAAACCCTATTCGGCAAATTAAATTTTGCAATCTTTCGACTACTAGACACGCCGACAGGATTTGTCGAAAAAAGTGAAAAGGAAGAAGACATAGAGACACTCACAAAGGAGGAAAGGGTAAAAACCCTGAAGGAAATATATCTACAGCCAAGCACCCCTCCTCAGATCCAAGCACACAGAAGCGTGGTGTGAAGTAGGCTGGACCCCTTGATCGGCCAGCACACTAAAGAAGAAATCAAAGAGGAAATAGAAAGGAACCAGGAATGGGCAAGGATTGTTGAAATAATCAAATTTAGAAACAGAAGAGACAACACGGAATATCATCACGTGTTTAAAATAATATTCTCAGATATTCAGATGGCAAAAATAAGCGGTGAGCAAATCGAACGGGAGGAATTCACCCTGGTGCAGATTTGCTTTAGATGCTTTAGACTCTAGTACCACACCACGAAGGATTGCAAGGAGCAGGAATCAACCTGTTCCAGATGCAGTAAAAAAAGACACGGCTAGCGCGAATGCCCAGCAATAGAAGAGAAATGCCCAAACTGTGGACAAAAAACATAAAGCAATGGCGATATCTAGCCCCAGAAAGAAAGAGATCCTGAAGAGAAAAAATCAGAAGGAATCAGGAGGCCGAACACCTCCTACGCCCAAGCGGCAAATGCCGCCTCCGCTGGAAATGTAGAGAATATCAAACAGAGAACCTATCTGAAGATCGGAAACGAAAACTAGACGAAAATCCTCAGATGCATACTATATGCCCACGTGAGGAACCGGACGAATCCAGGCTACTTCACTAAAGAGCTAAATACTATGCTCAAGAATAATGGTTTAGCAGAAATGTAGTTCCCGAGAAAAAACCATCAGGAGAAGTCCTGCAGCTGCAGTTTCAGCCCGAGAAAGAGGTACCAGCGACTATCTTCCCAATAGATGAAGAAAAGACGGAAAATAACACGATCCTGGAACCCACCCCATCTCCTCAAAGGTCCGCAAACAGGGACCCCAGAATTGAGGCCAGAAGGCAACGGGAAAAGAGTGAAAACAGAGCAGCCAGAAGGATAAAAAGACTGAGGGTAACCTTTCAGGCTCTGTTTCCTTCTCTAAAGAAGAACAAGAGTTTTCTCAGCTTCCTATGACCTCTGAGAGAGCAAAGAGCAAGAGTAAAGAGAAGAGTTCTCGTCAACCCAAAAAGTTCGATGGAGAAGAGATCAAAATCCGATTTTACAGGAAGGCTGAAACTCCCTTCCCATAGGATCCCAACATAGGGGAGATCATCGAAGGAATCATAGCAGGCTTATTGAAATAGATGTAAGGTTCGCCATCCAAGGAAGTGCTATTGACGATTCGCTCATGATAGCAGAAATAAGAATACATAGGGACTCCTGCCTCGCCATATGTGAAGCAGAATTTTCAAAAATCAAAAACGGAAAAAGGGAAGTAAGAAAAAGCAGTAGAAGAAGACACACAAACACATAAAAGACAAGCACTAGACAACAAAAACATGGAAAAGACAACTAACACATTAAAAATACTTACAATTAACGTTAATAGATGAGAAGAGAAACACATTCCATACGGAAAATATTCCGTACAGTGGATCCCAACCTGCTCCTCATCACTGAACACGGTGTTAACACGAATGCAACAGAATGAAGATACTAAATTACACCGTTATATATAAAAACCACACACAGGATCGTTATGACGGCGCAGCCATCGTGATCCGAAAAAACATTACAAACATAACACTTCCAAACCTAGAAGAGTCATTTGTGGCTGCTGAAATACCAACTTTGGTGGGAAACCTGACCGTGGCGGCTGTCTATCAACCTCCACTTGGACTGACATAATTAAGGTCTTATGTTAAAACTAGTTTGAGGACTAGCCCAAAGCCGAAGCATAAGTCATATCTTTCTCAAAACTGATGCATAACTGCGGGTCCCGGACGGAGGAGAAATCGTCATCGCCCGAGGGACCCGGCCAGCATTATAGAGGGAATTAACACCCGTCTCTATTTAGTTGGATGCGATTATGGCGCAAGTACTCGAGAGGGGGGTGGCAAAACTTTAGCGGTCGTTGATTCGGCCACTATTGCCATCGAGTCCAACATGAGATATTCCTCTTGATGCCCCCCCTCGAAATCCAATCCATCCATCCATCACCCATCATCCTGCAAGCATCTGAGCGGAAAACCAACTACAAACTTGATCCGCCGCAAAGGGGAGAGTTGGGTCGTCGATAATTCACCGGAAGATCTTAAGAAATAAATTATGAGTAGTAATCAATGGACTTAAGTTCACGAAGTCATTAAATTCTGCGAACACACCCACGTATTCAAAATTACCTTCTCGATCACCGACAAGGCATATAAAGCAAAGATGGACGGGCTTCTGGTTTTCAACATGAGGATACCCAGGGGAGAATATCCAAGAGTAGATATTCAGTAGTATACATATTTGCTTTGTATGCTACAAGCTGGAATCGCACACCATTACGACCTGCCTGGACAAAGATAAGCTGTGGTGTAGCCAATGCACCACATGAAGCCATAGACATGAGAAGTGTGAGAGCGCAAATAAAAAGTGCCTGACCTACAAGGAATATAACCGAACCATAGCTCAGAACTACCCGAAGCTCCGGGAAATTATGAAAAGGAAAGAAGAGGAAGAGAAGAAAGCAAAAGAGCAAACATACACGAGCACAGCGAAGAAAAACGAAGTAACGCGAACGACGCCGACGCAATTAGACATCTGGAGATCTTAGCGCAAAGATTCTTATCTGCCTTACTCACGAAAATGTGGATAACGCAGTTAAACCTGGCTGTTACAACCAGCCACTGAATGTTTTACTAAAGGTGAATAGACTACCTTCCATCCTCCCGCCTGCGGATCCCGAGTGCTCCAAGGCATTCAAGGAGTCCGTCATCAGGACTAAGTCCAACATAAAGTTTGGATTGGAGGCTATAGTCGAAGCTCCTTCAATCGGAAGAATCTGAGGGAGAGGAAGATGACGAGAAGTTAGAAGAACAAGAGCATGAAGATGAGGAAGCACCTACCTCTTCGGGTAGTGACGAGGGCCCATGCACTCGTACAAGAGCGCCGAAGAGCAAGTCCAAAAATCCGAGTCGTCTGCCGAAAAGCGAAAGGCCTAGGCACAGTAAGGCTGCCCCGCAGGCAAAAAGAAAGAAGAACAAGAAGAAGCACTGATAAAAACATCCCGCCATGCATCGAAACGCACTGAAGATACTAGAAATCAAAACTAACAGATGGACGACTAAAAGGACACTCTATGGAAACGTGTTTAGAGAGATTGATGCAAACATCATAGTGATTTCAGAACACAGGATTGACACGCGTAATTCCGAAAATAAGATCTGGAATTACGATGTGCTTGTCACAAACTATACGCAAGAGCGGTACGACGGTGCGATATTGCCATTAAAAAGGATTCAAATACAAGAAAATAAGAAGCCTGGAAAAATCTTATCTCGCGTTGACGTCGAGCTCGACTTAGGAAAGCTGGTTCTTGCCACAGGGTAGCAGCCGCCAAGGAGATATGTTTTACCTATACACTCTATCACTGGCCTATTTGGCAGGAGAGCCACCACTATACTAATGGGGGACCTAAACGCCGGATGCCAGGCGTCCAGCTGTAGGAGATATAATGCAATAGGAAGAAGCCTGGAGCTTCTGCTGGACAGAAACATTGTTCAGCAGATATGCCCAGACTTCCACACCCTCGCCAGAAGAGGGTGTGCCACAAAGCCGGACATATGTTTGGCTAATCGACAGCCACTGTTTAACTACTACATGTAACCAATCCAAATTCCTTGTAGGGACCATATAGGGATCCTGCTTAGTATCAACTGGAACCATATACAACTCCCAGGTGCAGTCAGAAAGAACTACAGAAAAAAAGATTGGGAACGGTATGCGCGCCTCCTCCTGGGATACTATTCACCCAACTAGGTGGAAACAATCCTCAAGGAGATCGACGAGGCACTCATAAAATCAATAACCATCTTGTATCCCTAAACGCCCGTTATAAGTCCATCTCATCTTACAGTTAGACTGAATACATGAAGGAACAATACCGTGAACTGGGAAAACTGTATGAAATTAACATCCGGAATGCATCATTCCACTCAATCCAAAGAAGCAAGGAAATCAAAGAAAAACTTAATCAGTTGTTACTTGAACAACAATGGAGGCGATGGGACCATGCACTCGATAGTCTCGATCACGAAGCATCGCCCAAAGAATCCTGGAATAAAATTAGACGTCTCAAAAGATCGATTGGTAAGAAGAAGAATATTGAGTTATTAAAAAAGAAGGAAACATAGAGAGAGAAGAGGAAAAGATCGAAGACATATTCCGAAGTTATTGGCAAAGAGTCTTTAGTATAACTGAATAAGAAAACGAGGACAACGACATAGAGTTCGAAAGCAACATTATAGACAAGCTGAACGAACAAATACATAGGACGCACCCTCACTACCAAGTGGACAGGCAGCGCGATGGAGACACCGATATTACCGAAGATCAACTACTTTGCGCACTGCGCTCATTCCGACTGAAACCCACAGGAAAATCGGAGTTTACAAAATTGAACTTTGAAAAGGCACCAGCTAATATCATCGAAGAAATAAAAAGAATATTTAACGCTTGTCTGAACACGGGATACTTCCTAGATGCTTACAAAAGGGCAAAAATGATCTTGCCGAAATTTTCGAAAGACCAGAGGTTGAAGGAGAACTACTGCCCGATTTCACGCCCGGAATTTGGTTGAAAGCTCTTTAAGAAGATGCTTAACCGAAGGTTGGTGTCCCACCTGGAAGAGAACTCTATCTACAACCCATATCAATTCGGGTTTAGAAAAAAGCGAAGTACAGAGATGGCAATAAAGATCATCATGGAAAAGCTAGCCCAAGCCAAACGGGAAAGGAATTACGCAGACATTGTTTGTCGGGATCTGTCAAAGGCGTTTGATAAGGTGTGGCAAAGGGGAATACAGTATAAGATCCTACAGCTGGGCTTAAGTAAAAACTTAGAAAGAACTCTCTATGACTATGTCATGGAGAGAGCTGCGTACGTTAGTATATGGTCTAAGGATGGAGCGAAATTTCCGCTCACTGGGGCTTCTCGCAGCGAGGCTATCTTCCCCCCGCTCTCTACTACACTTTAATAATTAGTTCTTTTCATTTTGACTCCACCATTCTTTACCGATAAAGGATGGAAGACACTGCAGATGATCACATAGATCGAAAGCTCAGCAATTAAAGTCAAGTTTAGTTTTACCAAACACATTTTATTTAAAAAAGAGATGAACGTAGGAGAAGTTGTTTATCATCTACAAGATGAACTAAAAAAGATAATAAGAAAAATGGAAAGTTTCCAAAGAAAATTAATAAAGGCGAAATCTACATAAGAAAAGGTCTGCTACATACTCAATGTTAACTACTTCAGAGGTAAAGCACACAAGTATAAGGTAGGCAATTGCCAACCATATCACACCAGCCATAACTATAACATTATCTATAGCAGGTTTCTTTTATGAGTGAAAATTCTCAAGCTTATGCTGTTTCCTTTATATTCGACCATTAAATATTCTACTTCTGAATTAGCTTGACAACCACAGTAAATAAAAAAGTAACATGCAAATAAAACTTCATGATACGCACGCCTGTCCACCAACGCAACTACTTTGGAACTGAAGATTCTGAAGAAACTGATCGAGCCAAACTCCAGCAGCCAGCCTCCTTGGCATACAATACAAGTATTAGAGATGATCATACTCGTATATATTTTGGTCTACCTTCATTTATCGTTCTTTATTATTCACAACAATTTTCCTGTCCCAGTTTGAATCACTATTTATATTTCATAATAATGATGTTAATAATTATGTTTGAACTATTTTTACTTCTAATATCTATTTCTCTCTTTTATTTATTTATTTATTTTTATCTTTTGCATTAATCCCAGAGCTCTCAGAAGCACCCTTGCGACCATCATTTGGGTCGGGACCATGGGTTTGGGAACCACTGCTATGTAGGATCCTTGCGGCTATGTTGTTCTCCAGACTTAAGGAAGCAGTCTGGTTTTTCTCTCTAGTCTCACACTTCTCATGTTTTTACTCTTTACAATAATTTCTGTTTCCTAAATCTTAACACACTACAATTTCGGCAAGGCTTTGAAGTGAACATTGATCGGTACCAAGAGCATTCGACATAGAAAAATACAATTCCCCCTTAGTTATCATCTCCCATCCGACGGAAATGACTCATAAAAATGGAATAAGTTGGCAAGGTTTATCGCTTCCGTTAACTTTCCTAATAACTTTACCACCTTCACACTCTAAATACAGACAAATATAATTTTCTTTCTTCCGCGCCAACGCGCATACTCACATTAACTTCCAATTGGTTAAAAAATAGTTAATAATAGTTGAATTTGGAAACTTTTCCTTCGTCATAAACTGCCAGAAGTTTAGTTTCCCGAATGCCCTATCTCCTCCGAACTGAGCCAAGAACAACTTTTAGCCATTAAATAGGCGAAGAGGCTCATGATCCCACGATTTGATACCACTTCTCGTGACCCAAAATGAACTTCCAAATTTTATACTACGTTAAATGTTCGTTTCTAAAATTTTAGCTTTAACTTATTGGAGAAAAGTTTAATGAGAAAATAGGCTTTGCGGCAAAGGAAAGAATATATATATATATATATATATATATATATATATATATATATATATATATATATATATATATATATATATATATATATATATATATATATATATATATATATGATGAAAATTAATGCAATATCGCAAGAAAAGATGAGGAATTAAACCACATTCTCCGAAGACAATTTAATTCAGAACAGTTTCGGTGTATCTCACACCCTTTTTCAACTGACACTGGATATAAAGTTTATATAGGGGAAACGGAGAGAAATCTAGACAAGAGATTGTATGAACACAAAAGAGATATTAAAGTGGGCAGAGAAAGCAGTGCAATATTTTGCCATGTTAGAGACTTGAATCATACGATCGATTTCAATTGAAGTAAAATGGTATTTAAATTGGCTAACTATGTTAAGAGAAAAATCGTAGAATCGAGCTTGATATCGTCAGTTCCTAATTTAAATCTATCTGAGAGTCAGTTGAAAAAGGGTGTGTGATACACCGAAACTGTTCTGAATTAAATTGTCTTCGGAGAATGTGGTTTAATTTCTCATATATATATATATATATATATATATATATATATATATATATATATATATATATATATATTTATATCCTTCGAAAAAATTTGCAAAAATTCCGTACAGGGGTGGGATTTGAACCGCTTTGATCTCAATTAAACCGTTCCTTAGACCACTCGGGTACGTGGGAGACGAAATCTTCCGAATAAACAAGCTTTTAAGGTATGCTTCGCAAGGTCGAGCGGGACTATGAACGAGAAAGAACTTAATAGGGAATCCAAAGCACAAAGGAGAGTTAAGGTAAACACGCGGCAAATATACAATGTATAAATCATTTATGAACACGAAAGAAGGATGAAATGAATTCAGCAAACCGCAAGAAACAGAAAAACAGGATAGAACGTTCAAAAGAAAGGATGGAAATAAAGCTAGACTAAACACCTTAGAAGCCATCTTAATTAACGAAGAAAGGCCAGCCATCAACATTCAGACTACGGGCTGGAATCGAACTTTAAAGTTGCTTTAAGATTCCGCTTACACAATATTGACCCGTCGTTCCCTTGACATAACGTTTAAGCGAGGAGCAATAAATATCCCCTAAAATCCGTTTCTTTTCATTCTTAATCCGCCATTCTTCAACGATAGAGGAGGAAAGACACTCTGAAGATGATCGCATAGATCGAAAGCTCAGCAATTAGAGTCAAGTTTGGTTTTACTATAGTAAACACATTTCATTTAAAAAAGAGATGAACATAAAAGTTATTTACCATCTACAAGATGAACTAAAAAAGATAAGAAAAATAAAGTTTCCAAAGAAAATTAATAAAGGCGAATTATACTATTGTCTTTTTAACAAAATCTGAATGTTTATATATATATATTGAAAATCACATGACGCGTGATTTTATATATATATATGAGATGACCCTCTTTTTCTAAATTTTGTATTGAAACAACCACACTGCTTCTGGAAATAGTCTGCTTAGCTTATCATCTTTGATGATGGAAGCAGGATACTTCCGAAACTAGTCTCGTTGGTTTAATAAAATCTCTCCTAAAAAATGTCCTTTTCTGACTTTTACTAAGTTCATGATTGCACTACAAGCATACTAAACGTTTTAAGACTACTTTATTTTTTCATATAATCAAATTAAGTGAAGTAATCAAACGCCTTTTGTTTTGGTATTGTGGTACTATGAATTGAATGTGAATATACAAATATTTTGAGCCTCGTTCCATTGTATTAATTATTATAGTCAATTGATGTTTACTTACACTCATTATTTACAATGTTTTCTCTTTTCCTTCAGGACTGATTCATTTCGCTTTGGCATGCAAGAGACCAAATTAGTGATGATATTTTCATGTTTCTTCAATAAACAACCGTATATGTTTACAATTGGATGGCTTCTGTTTCTCAACTAGCAGTTTGATTATCCCTCACAGATTCTCTACTTGGTTTAGCCAAGAACTTTGTTATTGCTTTTGCTTAATGACAAAGTGCGCCATTAAGCACATTTTGATACCAATTTGAGTTCATAGCAGTGTCATAGGGCAAAGTTTTAGTGCTTGAGTTCCATTAGAAATTGAAAGTGTCCTGGTGCTTGATCTTGTCTACGACATAGGACTCGCGAAAACGCTACACTTTTGTCTTTTTTTGCGGATATGAACTTATCTATGTATCTACCTAGGATGTATTCAGGAACTCCTCTTCCCGCAGGATATGTCCTTCTAGAGGTGAAAGCAATACAGTGAGAGGAGGTGAGAAGAAAATATGGCAAACGTATGTGTATACCAGCATTTCACTGGACTAATCGCTAGAATCCTTTTTTATCATTTATATCGCTGTCCTTAATGCTCATTCAGTTTACCTTGTCTTTATCTAATCTTTTTACATTGAAATATTTACATTGGAAAATTTATCTTAGATTTGTATACATATTAACTGATGCGGTTTCAAACACTCCGCAAGCTACATTAATCCACGCTTGTGTGATTTTCTAACTAAATTAACTTTGAATTATGATTGTCATGTAAAACTTGTTTACCGAATTTAATCACTTTGATGAGGGTTTTGCCCTACCATCAATCTTGCACAGTAGTCTATAATTAATATTCTGCATCTTTCATTTTTTACACACTTGAAGCATATGTGTATGTAATCGAATACTTGGGAAAGATACTAGGGTTAAGGACGAGACATTTATATAGAAGCAGAAAGAGATGTTTCGACTAAATGTAAAATTCTGAGTAATGTACGAGGGGCGGTCAATAAATTTTGCAATTCGGATATAAGGAAACGAGATATGAGGAAAAGTGTTTCATTATTTTTCAATAAACCTACCCTCGACTTCAATGCACTTGCGCCAGTTGTCCCTGAGGCTTCGAATTCCCGACAACCAGAAATCTCCCGACTGCTGTTTAATTCACTTCTGAACGGCGAGCTGGACATCTTCATTGTCCCCAAACCGGCATCCACCATCCACGCAGTGCAGCCTTGAGCTGGTGGAATAAAAAGTAGTCGCAAGGGGCCAAATCTGCACTGCAGGGGGGATAGTTGAGCTCCTCGAATACGCACTCGCGCAGGGCCGCTTGTGTAACTCTGGCCTTGTGGACTTTGACGACGTTGAAGTCGATCATGGGGCGTGAGGTTTCTAGGGACCCAACAGGCAGAGACCTTGTTCATGGCTAAATTGTCGTTGATGATAACACTTCCATGTGAAATTCCAAGTTCTCGCTCGATTTCTTCGACCTTTACCCGTCGATTTTCGAGGATCATCCTCTCCACACGGGCCACATTGTCCTCGTTGGTCACTTCCGACGGGCATCGTGGACGGGGGTCATCTTCAAGGGACTCACAACCATGGCGGAACTGCCTATTCCAGCGAGCAATGGTTGCATAGGAAGGGGCAGTGTTGGTGTACACTGCAACCATGCGTTCATGGATCTCTTTTCCATTTTTGCTTTCCTTGGTCAAAACTTTGATCACTGCGCGGTGCTCAACCTTCTCCATTGTTGAAAAATTTGTGACTGACGATCTGCAATCAGCTACTGCTTTTTAAATGGACAAGGCAGGAGCGTGCGGCTGCAGGTCCCGAATTGTCATAACTTGTCCTAGCACCCCCAAAAACAATCATCCCCCTTCCTCTGTTTTGACCTACCGATTCGCAAAACTTACTGACCGATTCTCGTATCTTAGCATCCTGTTAGCTTTCATTTTAAATTCGACACTAAGGTAGTAACAAAATAAAACTCCTAAGTTGCTTCAACACTAAGGTAGTGAGAAATTAAAATCCCTGGGTGGCTTTGTAAAATAAACGACTCTAGAATATTTTTAGTTTATTTGGTGATCCGCTTATAAATTTCCACATCCTAAAATAAATTGGCATTAATCCGTGTTAAAATTCAACTGCTATTCAGTTACACAATCGACATTTTTATGAGGAATTCGTCTACTTTTGTTCATAGTAGACGAAATCATTTGTCTACTATGAACAAAAGAAGACGAATTCCTCATTCTTGTGGTAGTGGACGGCTGAATATTCGATTACTACGCACTGCTGTGTACCTTAAGGATAAGGCATTTTTAATTGCTTAGAAATGGACTTTGAGCACCGCCCACATAGAAAAGAGCATATTCTGAAAGTCTTTTAGTGAATTTTGCTTCACCCTTCAGAGATAGAGAATACTATTTACTTCACCGAGGATTCATAATTTAATGAGGGCTTAAGCACTTCACTTCTCCCGTCCATCGTTCTGCGTGGGAACTTGCTCGGATGTTTGCCATTCATTGGTTTCGGCTTAACTATGCCGACCCACTTAGACTGACATAATTCAGGGCTTAAGTGAAAACTGGTTTGAGGACTAGCCCACAGCCGAAGCATAAGTCAGAAATTTTCTCGAAACTTGGGCATAACTGCGAGACTCGGACGGAGGAGAGATCCTCATTGCCCGAGGCACCCGGTCAGCATTATAAAGGGAAGTAACACCCGTCTCTATGTAGTTGGATGCGATTATGGCGCAAGTACCCGAAAGGAGGTGTAAAAACTTTAGCGGCCGTTGATTAGACCGCTACTGCCATAAAGTCCATTATAAGTCATCCCTCTTGAGGTTCCCATTTGAGATCCATCCATCACACATCATCCTGGCAGTAACTGAGCGGGAGACCAACTGGAAAATGGACTGAGGCGTTTAATCCATTTTTTACACTCATTTACGAACCTACCTTACTAACCGTTACCTCCTTTACCAAATCATAATTTATTTTTTCACCCAAAACACCATAATTTATACTTTGGTTTCAGAAAAGAAGACAACACAAGAGGACATAGTAAGAAACAAGAAGACCAGGGAGACCCTCAGTAAGAGGGTCCCCCTCAGGACCATACAAGGAGAAAAAGGCCCCGGAAAAGGGGATTGAATCTATGTGAAACACTCTAACTCCAACACAAGGTGGCCCTAGTAAATTGATTGAAGTTTCATCAGGTTTTATTGCCATCTGCCTAGAGACCAAAGATGTGAACCGGCTTCTGTCTGAAGAAGGATCTACTACATTAAAGAGCATCAGACTAGATACAAGGATCCCCCCACAGGTGTCAGGAAACCACATTGTTATTTGCCGCAAAGTGGATAGTTGTGTCGGTGAAAACACAACGAAGAACTAAAGGAACAGATCATGAGGAGCAACCTGTCTGCGAAAGTTCGGGAAATAATCAAATTTCGCCAACACACCCACGTGTTCAAAATAACTTTCTATACTACCGACATGGCCAGGAAAGCGACGACGGACGGGATCCTGGTCTTTAATATGAAAATCCCAGGAGAGAAAATTCAGCAGGAGAGGTTTAATAACATACATATATGCTTTGTATGCTATAAACTAGAACAACACACAACCACCGCCTGCCCAGACAAGAACAAACTGTGGTGCAGTGAATGCGTCATAGAAAGACATCGGTTCAAAAAGTGCGAGAGCAATAAGAAGAAATGTCTCAACTGCAAAGGGGAACACAGGACCATGGCTCTGAACTGCCCAAAGCGCTGAGAAATAATCCAAAGTAAGAAAGGAGAAGAGAAGAAAGCTAAGGATATGACAAAGGCGAGCGCAGCCAACAAGGATGAGGAAGTGAAGACAACACCTGCACAGATGAGCATGACAGGAGATCTGAGTGCAAAGATTCTGATCTGCATTACTCACGCAAATGTGGCTAACAATCTTCCTTTAGTGATCATGCTCGCGGATCCTGAATGATCCAAGGCATTCAAGGTGTCAATTATAATAAATAACACTAACGTTAAATCTGGACTGCAGAAAATCGTTGAAGCTCCCTCATCGGAGGAATCAAAAGAGGACGAAGAAGAAGAAGAAAATGTTGAAAATGAGGAGTCATGCACCTCTTCAGACAAGGACGAGGGCCCTTGCACCCGTACACGAGCTACGAAGATTAGGTCCAAAACCCCAAGTCCTCCCCCCTCCCCGAAGAAGGAAAATTCTGGGCACAACCCCAAAGAAAAAGAAAAACAAGAAAAGATACAGGCAAAAAACAATTCACCATGCTACGGAACGCACTGAAAATCTTGGAAATAAACACTAACGGCTGGATTATGAAAAGGACTCTTTACGGAAATGTATTCAGAGAAATTGATGCAGACATGAACTTAATTTCGGAAAAAGGGATCGACACGCGTAATACAAAAATAAAATATGGAACTACGATGTGTTGATTATGAATTATTCGCAGGAGCAGTACGACGCTGCCACTATCTCAATAAAGAAAGGGATTAATACAAGCAAATAAGAAATCTTGGTGAACCCTATCTCGCGATTGAGGTCGAACTCGACATAGGAAAGTTGGTCATTGACACTGGATATCAACCGCCAACGAGAGACGTGTTACTAATTCACACTCTCACTGGCCTATTTGCCAGAGAAGCCCTCACAATATTATTGTGGGATCTAAACGCAATATGCCAAGAATCCGGCTACAGGACCTTCAACGGTATAGGAATAAGCTTGGACCTATTGCTGGACAGCAACATTGCCCAGCGAATAGGCTCTGACTTCCCTACCTTTGTCAGAGGATGAAGTGACACAAAACCGGACATCTGTCTGGCAAATGGTCAGCTATCGTTTAATTAGTACATGAACCAGTCCAGGTACCATCTAAAGACCATAAAAGGAACTTACTTACTATCAACAGGACCCCTATACAAGTTCCAGCTGTGGTCAGAAAGAACTACAGAAGAGAAGACTGGGCAAGGTACGCACGCCTTCCTGAGGACTACGCTTCGCCCAAATTGGACGAGGCAATTCTCAAGGAGATAGACGAAGCACTCGATGACTTTCAATAACCATCTCACCAACGCGCAGAGCGGGTTTGTATCCCTAAATCCAAGTATAGGACTATCTATACCTACAAATGGACCGAATAGATCAAGGATTTATACCGTGAGCTGAAATTATCGTTTGATATCAACATCAGGAATGCATCAGTTGACTCAATGCAACGAAGTAAATAAATCAAAGAAGAACTCAACCAGTTGATCCTCGAACAACAATGGAAACGATGAGATTATGCAATCAATAGCCTTGATCACCAAGCAACTTCCAAAGAGTTTCGGAATAAGATTTGATATCTCAAAGGATTGACAGGGAAGAAGAAGAAGATCGAACTACTAAAAGAAGACGGAATCATCGAAACAGAAGAAGAAAGGATTAAAGAGCTATTCCAAAGTTATTGGGAAAATATCTTCAGTATAGCTGTAGAGAAAAACGAAGACTATGAAGTAAAGTTTGCAAGCAACATCATAGACGAGCTTAACGACCAAATACACAAGATGCACCCTCATCACCAAGTGGATAGACAGCGCGACGGAGACGCTGAGATTACCGAGGAAAAACTACTCGGCGCGCTCCGTTCATTCCGTCACAAAGCCCCAGGACAATCGGGGCTTACAAAGTTAAACTTTGAAAAAGCACTATCTAATGTCATCGAAGGGATATGAAGGATATTTAACCCTTGTCTGAACACGGGATACTTTCCAGATGCTTAGAATACGGCCAGGGTGATTTTCTTGCCTAAGCACGGAAAGGACCCAACGTTGAAGGAGAGCTACCTACCAATTTCACTTCTAGAATTTGGCAGAAAACTCTTCGAGGAGATCCTAAACCGAAGACTGGTGTATCACCTGGAGGAGAACTTCCCCTTCAACCCTTATCAACTCGTGTTTAGAATAAAGCGAGGTACTGAGATGGCGATTAATGTCATCACGGTAAAGCAAGCCGAAGCAAAATCGGAAAAAGTGATTTGTACATTGTTTGTCGGGAGGTATCAAAGGCATTTGGTAAGTTGTGGCAACGGGGAATGCAGCAGAAGATCTTACGATTGGGCCTAATTGAAAACTTGAAAGAACTCTCTGTGACTATGTCATGGAGAGAGCAGTGTATATCAGTTTAAGGTGCACGGACGGACCAAAGTTTTCGCTCATTGCGGGCCTCCCGCAGGGGGGAGCCTGTCCCCCACTCTCTACTTGATTTACAACGCTGATGTTCCAGCCACTATGAACCCCACTTGCCTCAACACTTAATTCGCCGATAATTTCACCCAGATAATCACTTGTCTATGGAGGAATGCACCCTGGCCAGCTCGTATGACAGCAGTAGAAATTGAGAATCTTAACATCTACGAGGCCTGGTGAAAAATACTCACGAAACAAGAAAAGTTCAAAGTAGTCTCCATAGGCAGGAGACTTCTATACGATGTCAGGAAAGGCGATAGACGCTATTTCTACGCCACGGAGTGCAATGTACTCGGAATGAAGATTCCTTCAACCGGGTACAGAAAGCACGTCGCAGAAAGAATCATCAAGGCCACAGCTGCAGTTAGAACTCTATATATGTTCAGAAATCTCCGTAAAAACAATAAGAAAAAGATCTACAATGCATTTGTAAGATCAACGCTGCTATACCCCGCTTCCGCCCTCTCGTGTATCTCGGAGACACAAAAGAGGAAACTACAAGTAGTGCAGAACAAATGTGTGTACCTAATTACACGTGCACTTACGCGAGAAAGAACACACCACGAAGAGATGCACCGGGAGGCAGGGTTAAATCCCATTAATGTGTCATAGAAGAACGGATAAGGATTATGCAGGAACTGGTTAATCGAGAATTGAACGAAGATATCGTTCAACTGATTAAGCAGAAGAGAAGAGGTATAAGTCACGCCAGATTTCCGAGCTCCGCTGGGCTTTTAGCTGTCGGAGCATAAGTGCCGTTCTACGCATGAGAATAATAATGTTTTTTACCCAAACCATTGACAAATAAAAACCGATCAAGAAAAGAAAACCTAATTCCGAAACCTCACCAATTTCTACAAGAACTCACCGAATATCGACAGCAAGTTCATCGATGAGGACCCAACTATAACGAAGAAGACATCAAAGAAAAAACAAAAGACACGATTTACACTCACTACAAAATATACAAAAAAACAAAGACACTAAGTATAATACTAAATTAATCTATTACTACAACAGCAAATGCGCATAACATATCCAAGAATATTAATTTTATAGAAGACAAATGGCTTGAACGCCATAATAATATAAACTATCTCAAAGACAACAAAGGAACCACAAAACAAGAAAATATTTAAAAGCGATAGGCCTGATCACCAGGCACTTAACATCTCTTTGCACCCTACCACACTTTTTTCTCTTTTCACCACTTGTCTATTTTCAGCTATCTGTCCCAACACCTTTTCTTTGTCCCCTACACACCGACCCACTTATATCAATTCATAATTGTTGTGGCAGTCCGCTTAAGAAGAGGAGGAAAAAGAACTACAGTCTTAGAGAAGTAGGACCAGCAAAGACCCTTGGGTCCACTTAAAGACAGTCCGAGTGGTAATAAGGTTAATGCCACCTCAAAAAACCGAATGGAGGGCACACTTGTTTACCTTCATTACATGCATAATGACCAGAAGAAGAATTAGTAGACTTAAAGTATTGTAATTTATGCGAGGATGTTTAATGGTGCGCTACAGTCTGCATTTTCGCATTGCAATTAAAAATCTAACTATCATCGACATGTTCGGATCAAGCCGTGTATTGGATGAGGTAGCGTTGAGACACTTTACATCTTTCAACCTTTACTCCTGTTGGACAAAGATGGTATACTACGAACCAACAAACAGTGTCCTGCTCGCTGTCAAACAAATTTTATCATTCGCATTAAAATGTCAACAGCGAACAGAGAAATTGCAGTTTAACTTAAAAATGAGTCTTGTTCTGCAAAATGGATAAATTAATTAATTATCTGCCTCGAATTTCTTTTGATTTTTTCGCCGATGGCGTTAATGAATGGGAATTTGGCTGTGGGAAATATTGAGAGGTGGTTCACCTTCACCTCCTGGTTATTAATGAGGATAAAGATGCTGAGTGAGAATGTGATCTGATCGCGTTGCATAATGAAGACAGGATCGAGAAATGGTCGGTGCCCTCCTGGTCTCTAGTACTCCTGGTTATCTCCTTGGCTTACTTTCCTCGCACTTTCCCTTTACCTTATTTGAGCACTTTCTACACTAAATTCTATTCAAAAGCTCTTTTATATATATTCCCTTGTTGGTTTTCTTTGTTTTCTTAATGAATAAGAATAAAATGATTTATGGCGAATGAAGGGGCTTGGGTTGGTCAATTAAGACCAGTAATCCGAGAAAGAGTACTGAGAAAGCAGCCAAAAAGTTGAATAATTTGTGCTCTTTTTTTTACTTAAATGTATTTAAGGGTTTCAACTTTTCGCTCGACTCTTTTGAGCATTGTGGTTATTACTTAAAACTATAAAGTGAAAATCAACGAGGGCATCTCCGCCATAAGGTTTGTAAAGAAAGATCTGTAAAGGAAGTAATGAACATAGAAGTGAAAATGTGTGGAATATATATGGCCGCAGTTCCAGCTACATGCATTCTTTGTACGGAGGTCCAGCAATCCTCCAATATCAGCTGAAGCATGCATGCATGCCAATACTACACCATTACTCTTTGGGTAGGATGGGGGGGGGGGCTTAAGGCAATGCAAAAACATGGAATAAATATAGTTTAAGTAACGAGTAAAACTTTAGGATTTCTCACAAATGTGAATTGTCATAAATGATCGTTGTAATGTCGCATTTGATTGAAAATAGAAGTACATGAAAGTGTTGATGTATCGATGAAAAGTCAACAGCGTTGGATATCATACATAGTAAAACTTTAGTTGAGAAAAAGTTAGCTGACAGGGAGAGAATGTAATCCATCTGAATATTGGAAAAGAAGTACTGCAGCTGAATCCTCTTTGAGCACTGTAAAGGCTGTAAAACGTGCAATTGATAGTTGAAATGGAGACAATGAAGTCGTGACGTAAAGAAAGGAAAAAGGGACACACCTGTCCTTCTGACTGCGGCCACATGCAGAAAACCACAAAAAAACTGCAGATGAAGATGATGGAAGAACCCAGCAAAGGAATCCGGTCCTTAGTGAGGGAGATGAGTGTTTGAGCAGAGAAAATTAAGTTAGACCTGGATGAGGATCTTAGCTACTGATTGTATAAGAGAAGAAGAGAATAAATTCTGATAGGCAATACCAAGAAGAACCACTTGACGAAGGCAAGGATGCTCCCGAAAAAGATGAAGCTTTTTGTTGAACAGGGGATGTTCTGGTACTTTTCAGATGAAATAACTCCTCCCAGGACCAGTTGCACAACATTAAAAACAACATGTTGCTTGTCTATAATCCATGGAACGTTCCATGTATAATGAATATCAAGTTATGCCAAACTCTGATAGTTTTGTAGTTTTGGAGGATTTGTCCAGTGAGGGTAACGTCATGCGACCCATATCTTTGAGTAGGATCTTAGTTACAATTCAGATGGCTAAGTGGAGCAAGAGAGGACTGTGGTCAAACCATGGCTGGGGATGGTTGCCTCTGGAAGGCCTTACATAAAAAAAGTCAAAATCGGTTGTTGGAGAGCTTTTAAAACTTCCCTACCCCCACTTTCTGACCTCCTAATACCGGTTTCTAAAGAGACCAACCAAGGCCGAGGTGGTGGTCAAGATCAATAGGTTGTTGGAAGATCTTCCCATGGACACAGTGAGGAAGACAGGCGCCAAGTTTCGGAGCCGTATTGAGGCCGTAGTGGAACCTGAAGGGCGGCTACTTTGAGTAAATTGTTTTCTCCCAGCCATAATCTAGTGGATTTTTTAATATTTTTTTTAAAATTACATTTCTTTTGGCTGAGATATTGCTGGTGGATTTATGTTATCAAACCGTACAATTTCGCCTGAAAACCCTAAATATATTAGGAAATGCTAAAAAAAACAGCATAAAAATAAACACATTGAAAGATTGTGAGCTTGTGGAATAAATTGAGTGACGGCTGCAATGGATAGGAATAAATGCAATTCCTCATATTGATTTAGCAATAAACTCCAATGAAGATGCTATCGAGATTGGATATTATCGCCTTCGAAGATGGAGTAGGTTCTACTTTCCGGCGTACAGTGGGAGTGAGCCATTAGTCGAGCACAAAATCTCACCAAGGTTGACAGTGGAAGAAGATATATAGCGGATAATTATCAAGTTGAGAATTCTCAGTGAAGAGGTCAGTCTCCAACAGAAACAGCAGTTTTCTGTCTAAGCATTAATGGCGGCTTGGGGCAGAAGAAAGGATGATATTCTGACTTAAAAAAGACTAGACTATAATAAATGAGTGGAAATATCGGCTGGAGATGAAATACGGTAAAAAAATAACGGGGGGAAATTTCCACTTAAAAATGTCCTCAACGAGATGCACCTTTGAGTTGAGGGGAAATGGAAGGATTTGTGCCGTCTGATGGAGTAAGTATCTTTGCCTCCGACGCTGGAGTGAATTGAACGTGTTAGATTCAATCTCTGATATTTACCCTGGTATTCATAGACTATGGAGAGACATGGATTATTGAAAAGTGTTTGATTGGAATACAACTGTGTCCAACCTAGTTGTAAGCCGCACGCATATTAATTTTCTTACTGCTCGTTCCCCTTGTGTCACCTTTTCGAGTGAATAACGTGCAGTCTTGGAAAGTAAGCCGGGGAGGTAAAGGAATGCTGTAATCCAAAGGTGAATTTTCCTCGAGGAGAAATAAGGAGGGGATAGCTGACAGAAGAGAAGCCAGATAAACAAGACAACTGTAACTGTTTAACAAGAAACAAAAATAAGAAAAAGGAAAAAGTTTGTTCCACTTGGCTTTGCTAAGGTGAATAAGGTTAGATCAATTACCCTGGGCATTTTTACGTTAACTACCTATGGTGATTAAATACTTGGATCGTACATTGAAGGGCAAAAGTCACGAAAGATTCACCACTCAAACCATATACTCGATTCGAAAAACAGTCGCTTCTTGACTCTACTTTTCATCTTCTATCTTATTAGGGGTCCCACTATGCACTCCTCTTCCTCTCGTGGCGCCTTCAAGGGCTGCATAAAGAGCTATCTCCTCCACTCTAACTTCTCTCAGTGATAGACACAGCTCTGTGAGAGCTAACATTGTTTATTTAGATTTTTCGATCATATCTCAGCAGTATTAATTTTTAATGGTTTAACCCCCTCTTGCAGTAAAAAATGCTGTGAAAACGAAACTTCCAGTAAACTTTCAAGAGCTCTGCCCTACTTTAGTCGCGCAATTTATGCTTGACACGTAGCTACGCT
This sequence comes from Ceratothoa steindachneri, assembly GCA_963969495.1. Classification (NCBI taxonomy): domain Eukaryota; kingdom Metazoa; phylum Arthropoda; class Malacostraca; order Isopoda; family Cymothoidae; genus Ceratothoa; species Ceratothoa steindachneri. The sequence continues at coordinate 82,613,191 of OZ018326.1, forward strand.
CTGCCGCTCGAATCGAGAATGGAGGTAACCGCAAGGCTTTTTCATATCCCCCAAATAACTAATTTTATCACTGACACTGGCTCAGCCTTCAGTTCTGTATGAGACCCCACGCTCTGCTTTCCTCGGGGAGATGCTTTCGTTGCCGTATAGGGCGTAGTTACTAGTTAAGGAGAATTGCGAGCCCTCATCTTATCTAATCTCTTCTTCTCTAACCACACTTCATAATTTTCTGACGTGTGGAAAATTTTCGGATCTGAGAGTGTTAGTGCTCAGTCCTGTGTGAGATACTGTTATTTGTTATTAATGCTGTGTAAGATAACTATTAGTAATCATCAATGCCCTTTTTTAAACCTACTCAGAGGGAAGAATGCAGATTAGCCCCTGCTAAATTTTTATCCCAGATCCGTCACTGGTCTAAGCTTTATAATGGGCCCTAATTGGCTCGGCGGACTTTAATAACAAAATTCCTTTGATTAATTATTTAAGTAGCTAATGTGTTGCTGTAATCAACCACATAAGCGAGGTTAAAAACCCTCACGTTGGAATGCAGGTTTTCATTGCATTTTACTTAGGATTTTAGCAAAGATATAAGAAACTGTTAATCCATCAGTGTCTCACTTCGCTCCTTTGCTTTCACCCTCTCTTCACCACTAAGCAATTAAATTGTTAGTGAGGGAGGGGAAGCGAGGGGACGAGAAGGCAATTACTCAGTTTTGTTGTACTTGCGTCATCCAATTTCTCCTCTTGAATCTTAGTGCAATTCAATAATTCGTTTGGTGTTCAAAGGAGCCACATCCTCGCCACTACTTATGTCCAGACGCTCGCTCTCTGTTTGATCGAATTCCTTGTCAGGTGATCCCCTTTTCCCTGTTTCACGTCACAACAATATTCAAGTCCCTCGATCCCTTTAACTTTGCTCTTCCCCACATCTTGGACCTTTCCTCTATTAGTTTCCCTCAAAGGTCTTTCTTTATCTTTAGGCTTCAGTGACACATTTGCCGCCCTTCGAGGCTAAGGTGGATTAGCAGATGCCCCATAACTCATCTTCTATTGGACATTCTCTCTCTCTCTCCACCCCCTCTCCCCTTTCTCCCCTTCTCTTCCCCCATCCTCTCTCCCCGATTTCCCCTTCTCTTTCTCCCTCTTTCAATCGTTTATTAACAGTTTCTTTTCTTCGAGATTCCTTATTAAGAGACGATAGATAATGCGCCGACGAGAAAAGAAATTTACTTAGCGAAGAAAGGGAAAATACCAGCCCTGAGACGAGAAAGATACAAAACTTATGAAATATAACGATGGCAAAGGTGTTTAGTTTTATCAATATGTTGGTTGTATCTGGTGCATGTTGATGATGGGGTGAGGTTCATTCTGTTTTTGTACTGTTGGACTAATGTGGTGTGGGCTGAGTTTAGTTGGGACAGGATTGCTGTGTGTGTTCGGTGTAGTGATTTCTCTGATTGGTTTATTTGTGGTAGGTTTTAATTTAGGATATTGTTTGGTGGTAGGGGACATAGTAATTGTAAAGTTTGAATGATTAGAACCCTTTATCAGTGAAGGTAAGATATTAAACTAATTCCTCTTTGTGACAATGCAGGCCGAAGGATAATTGATCTAAGTTAGTTAGCAGATAAAGAGGGAGGATAATTGCCGTTAAATAGGTAAGACATAGATGAGAATAAAGCAAACTAAAATGCAGAAAAATATCGGAAAATAATGAAATAAATAAAGTTTGTAAAGGACTAAAATACCAAAACAAGATCACAATGTAGAGAAATATTTTAAATGCCTGGATTTTCTCACTAAATCCAAGAAACTCCATCCAATTTTAATAAAAACATGGAAATTAATCAATTTTAATCAAATCTATTATACTACCGCGATTCATTCTAACTTAAACGCATAACCGAAATTGTGCTCAGTAATTAATTCACAAATAAAAAAGTGTCTTTTTACAGGTAGGGCTTTTATCACCTTGACTTTTATAATTTTATATGCTAAATTTAAATATATAATTTGTCATAATCATCTCGATTTTCCATGTCTAATGATAATTATTTTAGAAAAAGGTAAAAATATTTAGCAATGAATTAAAAATAATATAATATATGTTGAGTAATTAAGATGGTTTTTATTCTACCAATATTTTTCTACCTTCAATAACTTTGTCCTGGTTTATGGCGTGATTTATGGAACACCCGTGATTGAGTAGATTGGGAGTGTGGTAGCAGTTTATGCCTAACAGCTCGCTTATATTCATATAATACCTTTGTTTCACTTACTTCGAGATAAGCAAAAAGTGCAAGAATGACCATAATATAAATGTGGAAAAACCATAATGCCACACTGACAGTCAAAGATAACTTTCGTCAAAAAGAACTATCATGCCTATTTTGGTATGTCACCTCTGTTGCAAAACGTGTGATGAGATTTTGTCACATTGGGTCAAGAGAAAACAAAACTGAACCCCATTTTGGTAATCCAATTCTATGCCGGAAAGGAAAATATCATATTAGTGACTGTTAGTTCTTCAAGTCCAACCTAAAACGTAAAGGTTTTGGCAATAGGAATATGACATTTATGGAAGTTTGTTTAATTTGATCTGGTAATCTTTAATTCAATAAGAACTCTGCTCTTATTCGTCTCGATCGTCAGCTTGTCGCGGTGGAGAAGCTCGCGTGCTCCAACAACGCCTAGAGCAATTTCAGTGTATTTGAGCTTCTGGTCTAAGGTGAAGAGCCAGACGAAGAACGATTATCAAACTTAAATCCTCCATTGGCCAAACAGGCAGATGAGATGACGCATTCCGGATCCCAATGTCTGCCAGGGGAAATGAGAAGGTGCAACTGTGTAGAAGGCCTGGTTGTCACGGTCTCCTGTTACACTGGGCATCAATCTCCGCAGTCAAGATGGTTAGTGCAATGTCAGTGTTCCAGTGCATCCACGCTAAACAAATCACGCAGATACGTACCCAAGTCGAAATCGCCAACGCGAACTTCAAAGATAGAACCCCTGGCACAAGCAGTACTTGTCCGTGAGTGGTGCTATGAGGATGATGAGTCTGCGCTTATACAACTATTAAGAAAAACAAGCAGCCCGTGAAATATCCTGATGTGCCATTTGCTATAAAATAGTGACTCATGGTCTAGAAATCGCAATCCCAACACATCCCTGCACGGAACAACGGTCATCAGACTCAGATGACAGGAATAGGCAAGCCAACCCAATCTTTTAAGCCAAGCTCTAACAAACAATTTGAAAACGAGATTTTTTCTTGTTCCAGTTGCTAGAGTTACCTTCACTCACAACATTCTACTGTTATTTCTACCATGATGGAGAGTTTTGTGAATATTTTAGGTTTGACAGACTCATTCTTGGTTTGCTGTATTAAGGTTAGGTTAGGCTTTATTGCAGATTTGGTCTTAGATTATGACCAAACAAATTCGCATACTTTCATCGACTACTCAACCAAAAGCATGAAATTATTACTACATAACAATAATAACAAGATTGAGTGTGTAACGTTGTGTGGCTTAGTTTAGCTTACACAGAGCGACTGCATAGAGGTCCGGGGATTAGAACTGGAATATGCGGAGACTTGAAGGTAGGTTTGTGTATTGAAAGCTAATTATCTGTTAAGTCGTTATCCGTTTATTTATAACTTTAGAGTCCTTTTCTACGTTATTTAAATCTGAATTCCTAAATAAATTGGAAAATATTAAGAGATTAAAGATAATATCAATTGTGCTGGGATTATAAGGTGGTTACATCAAGTTTCTTGTATCTGTAGAAGAGTGAAACATACAAGCAGGTCTGCAGCACCGCGATTGACCAGCAATAAAAAAACTTGAACCAGATTCATATGTTTTATCACATCCTCTCATAAGTCCACGAAATATTTCAATTACACCAATACAAATAAAACTTGAAATAATGGGAGAATTTTTTCAGAACATTCAAGTTTTCACTTTTTGAAAATAAATTTCCACATCTCAGCGATATCAAACTGGGAGCAAGTATTTTTGATAATGGTCAAATCATAGAGTTCCTGATGAATGTTTAATTCAACAAATGCATTGTCTATTTTCGCATTTTTTCTGGATCACAATTAACTTCGTGTTGAAGAGAGTTTCTGCAAAGCTTCAAGCTTCTTGTTCCGCTTATGTCTGTAAAGATGCATTCTCTTAGTTCGCTTCTGACTACTAATTAGAAAACTGCGACGATTTATAGCAAGAATCGAAGAGAGCTTTTCTATCAAGATTTTTGAGAGATGGAAGAGAATCATAGTGCTGGTGCATTAAGAGAAATATTATATTGTCAAACACAAAAGAAAACACTTGAAAGAGGAATTTCTTCCTCACTGATTGTAATTATGCTCTAATTTAAATATATCTCATTATGCCAAAGTTATGAATAATTAAATGAGACAACTTTTATCTCATGCAAAGTGATTTCAAAGCCAAACCATTATGAACAGATACTAACAATTAAATATCGATTACCCTCCAGGAAAGTTGATGAAATTATCACATAAATGAGTAGTGTAGGCTGCCAAGCATTAAAATTACTACCGATATTAATTATGTATCACAGGTCTACCTCACTTTCTGCTTTATTTTTAAATACCACCTCCATTAATTTATCTGCCTGGAGAGGCCATTTTGTTGTTTTGAAATGTGAAAGACTTCTTACAAACAGAACAATCACCAAAGATTCTTTTGACGGTTGACGGGGGTTTGTGCAAAAACCTTGGCTTTTAAAAGTTGGGGGCAACGAATTAATTTTGAGGTGTTTGCATTTTATAAGAGAATTTTCATTTATTAACTGGGTTAACTAATTATTCTACCCAACTATAAGTGATTAATGGCATTCTAGTCATAAATGTTAAATTTAGAGAACGATTTTTTGCTTCTTCTTCTCCTTTGATTCGTCTTAGGGGAAATTATTTTCACTAGGGAATCATTAACCTTGCATTTTCGATGTCTAGTAGAGTTTATACGCCTAAATGATATCGACATTGCATTTACTTAGTAACTTGAACATAAATTTTAACGCAAGAAAAATTATATTTTATGGCTTATTAAGTCAGAAAACTTTTGACTGCCTAGAAGGGGCTGAAAATTAATTTTGAACCGCAACCCGGGTCGAATTTTGCATTTAACTCGCTTCAGTGAGACATTTTAGTGCAAGTTGTAGAAAAAAAAATTACTTTGTTTTGAAGTTGGAATTTAAATGTTCTGAGTCTAATTCCACCTTCTGCTAACCTCTGGTTAATTTATCTCAAAGTAAAATGAGTTATTAACAATTTAGAAACATAGGTAGTTCCGAAAAAGACATACAAGATAATTATAGCAATGCATGGCAAGATTTATCTTATATCTTTGAATCAGAGAAAAGAGAACCTATATTTTTGTGCTCTGATTTAAAATTAATTTGAAGGAATCCCTGTTTAAGAGCAATCCGCCATAAAAAAATTAAATAGGCAAGTAGGTAGATATATCCTCCCAAAATTGTGATTCATGGAAGGTTGTGGCAGAATTAATTTTATGCCTACATTTGAACACAGATTGGAGCTTTTCAGTCTGTTAACCCGACATTTTTATCACAGGAAGATGAGGACAAATATAAAATTATTATCATATAATTTTTTTTGGAGGGGGGCTCCATCTCTATTTCCTTCAAGATGCCCTCTTACACCTGATTCTCATTAACTCATAAGTCTACATTAGGTATTTTCGGATGATTTTTATCTAACTTTATTTAAAGTACCCAAAGCAATTTTGAAATTCCACCTGGTTCGAAAAAACTGCCATCTCTCAGGTAAATGGCGTTGTAAAGCTTACAATTTTAATTTGTCTATTGATCCTGCGTCCGTGTGTCTGATACTGAGGGACTCAACGGTAAACAGATATTAATTACAGCCAAAAATCTAAATCAGAGACAAATTTAAAATAATTCCAAGTTTTAGAATAATAAGGACATAGATTTAAGGCAGAGGTGATAATTAGTTATGAAGTTCTGACCTGAAATTCTCGCTCGTACATGACATTAGTCTTAGATTCAGTGTGGCCAGCCCAGCTCGGATTACCCCCAGAAGGAAAGATATCATCGACCCCTTGTGTAGAGTGTGATATTTGTAAGTTGTGATCTGGGTGATTGGAAATACAGTCCCCTTGCTGATGGGCATCCCCCTTTAGTTTCCTAAGAAACCAAAGGCGGAACCTTTTTTGATTTTGGAGATATAAGTTGTTGTTACATCAGCAATTTGGCCTTGAAAGTGACTTAATAGTTATTTTAAGAAGTGAGGTCCCGGGACTGCCGGCTTGTCCCTCGAGCCATCTTATTTTGGGTGAATAACGGATATGGCAGAGACTCACCTATGGTATTACATCGAGTTCAGTGGACAAACAGAGTTCCCCTAAGTACTCCACATTGGAATATCTCAGTTGTTGAAGTATATACATCCTAAGCATGCAGTCATTTCCTCAACCTTATCTTTCGAGGAGAAATGAAGTTTTTGCCAGCAAAGAAAACACCGTTCTCTCAAGGTCTAAAATGCACGTTATACTACGCCTAGAGTACAATCGAGGTTTAAGTTTGACTCACCTAGAAACCTAGTCAAAATTCAGGAGGAACCGAATAAAATTATTAACTCCATCTTCTTGATAGGTTTTGCCTAGGTATCAATGAAAGTTACAATTGGGCATGTGTATGACTGAAATTCGCTTGAGTGAGTGGCAGCAAATATTCAGAGATGTAGAACCTTTAAGGTACAAAATTAATTATGCACTGTACAGTTCTGAACCTAATCTCAAGTCAAAAATCTACGGTCAGGAAATCTGTGTCAAGTTTTGGCAAAGATCTAAAACCTTCGGCAGATTAGACATTCGCTCCTAGTATCACAATCTTCTCATGAAATTTTCACAAATCACCATCAATTTGACTGCTCTAGGCCAAAGGGGAGAAAGGTGAGTTCTGGCATTCCGCAACTTTCACTGGTATGAGAGGGTTGAAAACTTCACTTGAATGAAAATTAAATTAGAATTGTGAAGGTTTAAATAAGTAATTTAATTCAAAGTTTGATCTTTTGTCGAAAATTCAAGCTTGAAATTTTAACGTTTGAAATAGAATCCTCTTCCTCCTGGGATTTGAACTTTTAGTTTGGAATGTTTGAACGATGGGAGGGAGGATGCCTAACAGGTTTGTTTGAATTTGACATATTCATTGAACGTTTTTGAACAAGAGAGGTTCAAATATTACTACGCTCATCTTTAAACTTCTCAAGTATTTGGTCAAGAAAGGGATAATTCGTTTTTTTTATTTAGTATTAGCTCGATTTTAAAAGCACCAGATAATTTGTTATTGACTATATGCGAAAGTAGCTAATTCCACGGGCTTTCAGTTATAAAGAAGTTTACATCAAAAGGTTTAAGTATATACAGGATGGAACGGATTTCTTTAATAAACATCGAGGGCTTCTGCAGGTTTGAATCCGGAAATATTTGTCTAAATAACGAGCTCTTTGACGATGGTAAAAGTGTTAGTCCGTATTGACCATTTAGATAAACAAACTTGGTATATTTTAAAATGGTTATCTTGGAATAGAGAAGATTTTCAAATTAAGACAAGAAGATGTGAAAATTAAGCTTGTCTTAACTTCAATGGAACGAAATGTCTGGTAGGCAAAGGTGGAAGAAGAGGCTTAAGATTTCATTGAGATCCGAGAGATACAGTCAGAGAAGTCGATGAGTTTGGGGAATAAACTTTTCTGTCCCGCAAAAGAGCGTTCAATTGTGATTTTATTTAGACATCGTAATCATTTGAGAAGACAGGTCTTTATCGATTAACACTTTATTGAATTTAAAAATATTAGATAACTGATGCATTCCTATAATTTGATTATCCACCTGATTGCTAGAAGATCGATAGAACTCAATCGTGATAAATTTGATATGCAAATGATCTTTAGAAATAAAACTTTCTATTCTAGTTCTATGTTAAATTTGCTAAGAATTACCATAATCTTGAGTTGAGTTTAATTATAAATATTTCGTTTTTTAACAATTCTCCTGATTTGAATCTCAGCGTCCTGAGGTGACAAAATGGGGTTTGATTTCATTCAGGTGATACCGTGGGTAGAAATTTGCGTTTTATTCAATTTAGTGAGTCACTTTATCTTATCTCTGGTCAACGGACGTTAAACTACCCTGAAATGATAAGGTTGTTTGAGAATTAAAGATTTTAATGGAGAATTTCTGGTTATTAAATCAGAGAGGTTTTCTGTAATGCTGACAAAATTAAATGAAATGCTAGTTTTGAATTTATAGGTGTTATTTATTGTTATTTTGATGCCCTGAAGGGAGTTGTAACCGAAAACTGACATCTCCTTCAGCTTAGAGACGTTGTTCACAACCTAAGATAAAACTATTTGGTCATCGCTTAGGATTTTAATGGATTTAAAGGAGTGTGGAAAGGAATCTGACAAACGGGGAAGTAGTTCAAAGGGCAAACCGAGACTCAATTCCAGAGAAGAAAGCATTCTCCCTAAAAGAGGAGCCAATTTAATTTAGAAAACAATGGAATAGGTATCTTTTGTTACAATGGAAATATAGCAAACCCATTCGAATCGTCAAATAGTTGAGATCAAGCTTAGAATCATCTTCGAGGGCATACCAAGGAAATTTCAGTTCACCCATTCACCAGAGAGGCAAACAGTGCTCCCCACGTTTGAAATTCTTGCTCTTCAATCGTCCAGGCCCATCCTAACATTTTCGCGAATGGTGACTGGTAGTAAAAGATCAATGCGATCCAATACCTTTGAGATTTGCGAGAGATGTTCTGTTTCATTTCAAATGACAGGGTCGAACTCAGCTTCAAAACCCTAAGTTTGCGTCGTATTGGCACTGGAGGAATACGGGATAATACGACTGTTATCCTTCTTATATATACTATTCAGACTTGTCCTCGGGTTTGAGGAGGGATTTTAAATGTTCGTTGTTCGAATTCCACGATTTGAGATCGCATCTAAATTTTGCTAACTTTGACGGATTTAGGGCGGGGGCGGGGGCGGTGGGCAAGGGCTGATGCGGGAGAATCTCCTAAAAAATAATTATTAAGAACTTGTAATAAATTTCGGTTTTAAAAAGAACTATATGATATCATAGAATTTAGTTTAGGAAAAAAGTAGAGTTAGTGAGGCTGAAGAGGAGAGAAGAATAACGATATGAAACCAGTCAACCATTTTTGACCCAGAAGAAGGAGAACCTATTTTTATCGCGCACTGATTTTAATTTGATTTGAAGCAATGCAGCTTTAATTTCTAAAAACGTGAGGTTATAGGATCAAAACTGTCTGAAAAATTGGGTCCCATGAAACACTTTCGTTGAGGGAGGGGGAAAAGTTAAATTTTCAAGATGTAATTAAACAACTGTTGGAATGTCCTGAGCTGAAATTTTCTATCACAGAACGATGAGGGACAAAATTATGAAATTATTATTTTCCTTGTCTTACATGTGTATTACCTTCAAAATGCCCTCTCTGAACTAATTTACCAATAACTATATTAAGCCTCTATTAGGCCATTTTAAGCAAATTTATCTTTAACCTGCCAAAGAAATTTTAAAATTATACGGAACTTTCGCTATATCTTCCTCGAGCCAAAGCAAATCAACATAGTCTGTGCCGTCTTTTAGCTCGATGGAATTTTGAAACTCTCTAATTTTTAATTTGTCTAGTGGTCCTGCGTCCATGTCTGTGATGCCGAGTGACAACGCTGAACCGGTATTCAATCCCTAAATCTCAATCGGCGTCAAATATAGAATAACTAAAAGGATTGAAATAAGAAGAGTAACTTGGTTGAATTTGAAATATTCCTTCCTCTTGCTGCCGATACGGTTCCGTATTGATACGAGATGTGAAAATTAAGCATGTCAAAAGTTTTGTAGAATGAAATGCAAAGCAAAGCAAAGCAAAGAAGGAGGAGGAGGGTCAACGAAAAAGATGTTCTGTTTAGCTCAATGAGCATGACCTTGAGGTACGCGAGAGAATCGGTAGTAGAATCGGTGGACTAAGGGGATGTGACTTTTTCATCCCACGAAAGGGGGAGGCAGGTCAGTTGAGATTTGACTTCAGAATCGTAATAAATTAAAGAAGTCAACTTCCATATTGAGCAATGATTCCTTAACTTCTCATTTAAAAGGGTGAAAAATTTCCTTAATTTCCTTAGCAATCTGACGAACCAAGCAAAAGCTTTTGTATACTGGAATTTCACCTGTAAATAAATCATTGAAATGGATTCGGACTTATTAAGGATGCAATGAAATTCTCACAAGCCATTTTAAATGAGAACGAGGATGAACGGTAATATTCCGGAACAAACGTTCAAGAAAACTTGAGTTAGACAGAATGCGATGTAAACCAACAAAGAAATTTTACAGGAAGAGATACACTTTCTCGAACTGATCTAAACATTGTGAATTTTAAGTAAAACTTGACCCGGGACCTTTTCAAGTTTGGTTAAAAAATGAAGCCTGGTAAATTTCTAAAATCTGGTAGTTCTATTGGCCCAAAGTTAGGAGTATTTGAAATTTGAATAAAATGTTAGAAAGTAGAAAAGGGCGCTTGACGATAGAGTTGGAAATTAGAAAGGAACTCAAGTTTTGCACAAAAATACCAATTAAATTATTGGCTTTTTAACTCACCGTTGTTAATTCAAAGAACATTTCCCTTAAGAAAAACACCGAAAATCAAATGTTTGGAATAGCCAGGCGAAGAATTTTAATGGGAAAGATGGATAATTAAATTTGAAAGAGTAGCTTTTGATCGGAAGGTGAGAATAAGAAAACTCCCCAAAACAGTCGGGGTTTTAACTGTTCTTCGTTGAACTTGCACAGGTATCCTGATTTCTAGGAGAGAGAACAGACACTCTCTAAATTAAAAGAAGAGCCACCCCCAAAAATTATATCACCAGGAGGATAGAACATTGTAAGTGCGTATCCCGAGCCGCGTTTAAACCGAAGCTATCGCATTGTGTATTAAGTCCCGGTTCAAAGGGGGCGAGATCTAGGCCACCTACGTACTGGCGAAGTGAGTAATAAACCTTAGTCCAACCTTATGATAAGGTATGAAAAACAATGTGATAAAACGGTGGTCGACAGCTTTGGGTACTTAAGATGAAAACTTTAAAGATATGTGATTTAAAATAGGATAAAAGAGGCTACTTTGTTCAGAGTAGGGAAGCGGGCAAAAAATCTATTGGGTTGATACATAATTCTTATAGAAGTTATCTAACGGCAGATCAATGCAGCTGCGGAGGTTTGAAATAGAAGGGCATGTGAGAATCAAGCTGTCAGCTGCAACATTGTTGCCCATGCTACCCCTGGCACTCACTTCTGGAAGATCTATATAAATATTCAAAAATATATAAAATATATGCAATTAAATCAATCTGAGATTTACACGCAAACCTAAATCCGAAACTTCACAAAAGAAATCTTAGAATATATATATATATATATATATATATATATATATATATATATATATATATATATATAAACTATTAAAAACCATCACTTACACAACAAGAATTACAATAAATCCACCATGATACTACTCATATCAACACCAATTTTCAAAACAACGGAAAACTAAACCCGTTCCATGAACACATTAAATCACAAAACAACCACACCAAAAACCTGTAAAACTCTAAAGAAACTACATCACCCATAATCCTATCTCTCACGCACGTTTCCTAATTGCTTGCAACAACAAAGTACACTCACCCAAACAACCCTTCAACATACCTATGAAGCATCAATTAAACGCCAACTTTTATCCAAATATAGACAGAACTAAGAAATCCAAAGAAACAAAAATGCTTAGTTTGCCATAAATTCTCTCAAACACTCTCAACCCACAGGGCCTGAAAATATATTAAACATTCGCTACTATAAAGAGTGTCGTGGTATGACATTACATTATATCAATACCATATTATATCTTTGAGAGAGGACCAATAACTTGAAAGCGAACCGACAAAAGGGACGGAAAACAACGCATTCAGACGGGCTGAGTAACGAGAGAGTGCAACGAGGTCAGGCAAATTATGGACAATGGCAAATTTGAAGGTTATTTAAAGAGACATGTATAAAAATAGAATTTTATTTACACAAAAAAATTAATAAGAGATTTGGATGGGAAAATTACCTCAGAGAATTAACAGGCAAAAATCACATCAATAAATGAAGGGGAGGGGAAATTAACTCAATTTGGTTACTGAAGGAGGGAGGGGGGGTTGGCTTACGGATGTCTTCTGTACGTGAGGTGAGACCGCTCGGACTTCAGAGCGGGAGGTTGGAGTGATGACGGTTCTCCAAAAGCAAGGGGGGGAGGGTAACTTCCAGTCCAGGGGAGAGTATTTCGGCTAATCGAAATAAGGGGAGCTTCGACAGGAGTTGATGAGAGAAGTCGGGAAAAATCACTCGGGGCGATAGTTCAGTGGAATTACCTCCTGGCTGGGGCTAATTCCAAATACACAAAATAGTCCAGCTGTCACTTTGCTTTGTTGCTAACACTTGACTTGGAACCATGGGGAAATCTTCTGGATTCTGGACGAGACTCTGTGTCTCTTCCGGGGAGTCGAGCGTTATTTATATCCGAGGCTCTCCCCGGAGTTGGGGGTTAGCGGGAAATAACTCTACTCTCGAAGGGTCTCAAATCTTCTGGCAGAGCTGTTTTAGCCCGCATAAAGGTGAATCGTGGGGGACTCGATTCGAGGCTACCGCTTGTGGAAGGGGGGGGAAGGGGGTAGGCTTACCACTTTAGTCCTAGCCGGGCCTTTTCCTGCACATGGGAGTTCCTTTCTGCTAAAGATCTTCCACGTAAGGATTCCCTTACAAAGAGCTTCTCGTTCTCTTCAAAACACAATTAAACACACACAGACTACCTTCTTTCTCAGACACCTGTGGTAAGCAATCTCCCGCCACACATCTAACTACCTTTCAAAGAGAAAACTCAGAGAAAGGACTACTGAGAATTCCACATTTTCAGAATTTCATCACTTCAACCAGTATTGCACCAACTGGTGTTGCCGCGCTTCAACGCCACTTCTTCCTCCCATTATACCCCACCAAACACAAGATCACCAATCATTTTGTCCATGGCAAATTGGTTATTCATCCCAAGGGTGTGCTATGTTTGGTATCAGTTAATTCATTATGGGCTTATCTCTGGGTGGAAGGGCCCCCAGCACGTCCTATGACAAACCCCATTCATTCACACATGCCATACACAATATCATCCACTTCCTTATCACATAGCCTTTTTCATACCAAATGTTAACTTCCATATACCAAAGTTTGTACCATCATATTCTCATATAACTTCCTGAAACATTGCACAGTCCAACCATAACCATTCATTACTACTCAAATTGGCCAAGAGACTTTCTTACCCTTTATAACGTGGTCGCAATCAGCTTCACCTTGTACTACTATCATTTTCAATGTATCCTAGATACTTAAAACTTCCTTCTTGTTCAAGAGTGACACCATTTACTTGGATATCACATACTAACTCCCCCACCCCAAATACCATTACCTTACTCTTTACTATATTAACTTTAGTCCCATCCTCTCTCACTCTTTGCCAAAAGCTACAATCAAAAATTCCAGATTCTGTACCAACACCAGTTCATATCAGCATATACCAACCCATCCTTCACCATTCCACATCATTCACACAACCCCTTGCATACATTCTCATAGCTACTTCTTTCAGTACTCCATCCATAAAGATATTAAACAGCACATCAACATTACACAAACTTGCCCTACACTCCCACAACGTCAAAGCACTCACTCCGGCTATCTCTTACCCTAACAGATGCATTAATTTCATTATAAATGTCTTCACACTTTACATCTCTCAACTCTTGTTTTTAGAACAAGCTGTTTCAGTCCTCTCTCTTTAGGACGACCCAAATGTTATTTAGTCACAGTCTGTGACTAGCGTACTCTAGTCACTGGTATAATTTCAAGTCTAAGTGACAATATAATACTTCTTATGAACAATTTCTTATTTAAACTGAACAAAAGGCTTATCGCTACATCAGACCTCCATCTGTATCTATACGACACTCGATCTGTTGCTACGGCCACAACGATGTTCGCTCATAAATAACGGTCATTCATGCACGTAAACTGCCAGGCACGCGCGGAGAGACGTTTAGTCATTGTAAGTATATTATATGATAGGGAGAGTGCGCAACTCTCCTTGATCTGCCTTCACCTAAGAAATAATTATAATAATAATAATCAACAAGTAAAGATACTTTTGTGCCACAATATAAGAAATTCAGGACTTGTTATCTTGGGCAACATCGGTTTCCTATGCTACTTAATTATAATTACAACTCGTGACGATGTAAATCCGTGGGATACCTTGGATCGACGCAGCGGACATTCCATGCTCGTATTTGTGTACACATTTGCCGTGACGATTGAACACGAGTACAATACCTAATCCGGAGAATTTCCCCATCGGTTTATACTCTGCCTCACCATCCAACCCATACACTCTCTTTCTATTAGTTTACTTATTAAAAATATTACCAACGATTAAAATAATGTAAGAATATTATAAACCACTTATACTAAATTCACACACCCGGACTAACTCCGATACAAGTTCCTTTTCATTATTATTATGTGATATTAATTTGATCGGGGTTTTACTACCTATGTACCATCATTAGGGTTGCCTTTTACTTCTCAGTCAGGACCCAGTGGGGTCCTGGAATCTGAATTCCGTGTATCCAGAGCAGTTCTCGGTACCTTCGTAGATACATGTTTGGATTTCTCACGTCGAGCCAGAGATTGAGTGACAGCGGGCGCGGACTCCAAGGCTTCAGCGACCTTATGAGCTCGCTGCCCATTGGGCTAATACGTTGGTACCCATCCCGCGGGAAAGCCCAACACGCATTATTATCTGCATAGTCAACCACAACACCGTTATCATTTCCCTATTCACTTTCTCAGTACATCACATCCACTCTCTCCCTACGTGGTCACTCATATCCCTGATGGGAAACGGGCGCCGCCCTTCTTGGTCCCAATGGTTACAAAGGGTTTCACTATAACTGGTTTGTGTCAAAAACACAAATTGACCAGCCTCCCCCTTCCCTCAACAAGGACCTGCCCTGATACCTTATGGCCCGCCAAATTATCATTCTTATCTTTATGTCTCTTTCACTATCCGGAGGTAGCTTCTATTCCACCATTCAAGAGATGAATGATACTTCCTACCTGCCTACTTACAATGTATAGCAGCCGCCGTGAAGGCTATCCAAATGGGGAACCCATCTGTGGACTAATCACGCCTGATTTGGCTTAACTTCGCTGTTCGGTGTGGTGTTTACACTCGCATAAGCCGTAACCAGTTTCTTAGGAAGGAGTTTAAGACACACACACGTGTGTCTATGTACTCTTTACAGGTGTAAGTCAATCTAACGACGAGAATGCAGTCATCCGCATGAACGTACATTTAAGCAAAATTAGATTAGCCAAAATTATGGCGGGACATTATGCAAGTTTCATAAAAAAATAACTTTATATGGGTAATATTTACCTAAATTATTGTCTTAATACAGCTCTAAGACACTTTAAAAACTATTGCATTGGAAAAGCAAATTACCAAATTGATTTTACGTAGTCAACACCAAAAGGCGTGTTTACCCAACTTCCAAGGCCATCTCGGCTCCGTAAAATAGAGTGAGATTTAAAAAACTAATAATTTACTGTAAATAAGTTGTAGAAACTATTCCTAATCTTATATCTTAAGGAATATAAAATAAAACAAACCTCAGCTAATTTCAATACCAATCCAGATATGAATGTAATTCCAAGGTCACCCGCGTCTTTGTAGGCATTGCGCATCTGTAAAAAAAGGTAAATCCGACAAGCTCTAAATAATTCTGTCATATTTTTAATTTTTTGAGACTTGCACAGAACAAACTAATTCTTGGAGCTAAAATGAATGAATTGACTCCGAAATTACCGTTGGGATCTCGTCTTTATGAATTAGGTCACAAATTGTTACAGAGGCAGATATCAGGCCCATAAGGGCGGACTCAATAGGACACGTGAAAAAGTTCTGCATTCAAATGCCACGTACGCTCTTCTTGAATATGTCTGTCCCTTCACTTGTCGTTTTTCTTATAAACTATCAAACTAACCCTTAAGTGAAAAGTAAAACTTATAGTTATGCTCGAAGTGTGAGATTTTAAATTTTAGCTTTCGGATCATTTAATGGGTTTTATTTCAGCTACAAGAAGCGAATTCCTTTCCATTGCCACTCATTTTAATTTAGAAATATAGTTGTGAATCTTGCGATTTATCTTATATTGGTTCGACCATTCAACGAGGAAAAGGAATCATAACCCAACAGGCTTAGCAAGACTCCTTGCTACAAGCTCGAAGCTGTCGTCCCAAAGAGCAGCAAAGGTATGTCGCCAGCTTTCTGGTGAGGGCATTGAAATCCCAACCCTATGTCAGTCACCAACCCACAAGGCTATCTACACGAGAGCTGCTCAGGTGAAGAAGCACTTGTTGAGCACGCTTCATCTGGAAAAGTGGAGCTTACACTTTGACGGCAAATGCATTGAGGACTTTTAATATCAGGTCGTCTTCCTCAAGAATGAAGCAAAAGAAATAAAGTTGGGTGTGCTCAAATTGAATGATGAGAAAGCTGTAACAATTGCAAAAGGGCTCCAGGGTGTGTTAGAGGAGTTCAACCTGTGGGCATCAATTGTTGCTTGTCGCCGACACAACAAGCGTAAATACCGGCAAAAAGACAGGCTTTGTTGTTCGACTGCAGCAAATGTTCGAAGATAAAAGTCACTCCAAAGCCAAGTTCATCAGTTGCCAGCACCATATCTTGGATCAGATTCTTCGCGTTGTCATGGATGATGAGCTTCATGGGTCAACTAAATCACCAAACAAAGAGTACTTCTTTGTGCAGGATTTGATGAGCAATTATTATAAATTGAAAGCAGCCTTCAGATACGGTAAAACTGAGATTAAGGAAACAGGCGGCTGGAGAGACGACATGAAGTTTCTCTATCACCTCACGCGTGTATTCCGGCAGCTTACTGAGATGAATGAGGTCCCCTTTGTAAAGTTTCAAAAGATCCAAAACATCAGCAATGCACGTTGGAACTATTGTGCCATTCTAGCCCTTCTTGCGTTCATTCTGATGCCTGACACCCCCGAGCACGCTGCGTAAAATCTGTTCATTCATTTCTTACTCATGGGCTGATCATTGGTTCAGCACCAACTTGTTCAACGCTGAAGATTTTTATGAACTATGTGCAGCTCTGAATGAATACCCACAGGTCTCAAATGCTTGAAAACCCACTGGAAAACAGATGAATCTCCAATCAATATTGCCCGAAGCAACCAGTGCTGTGAGCGTGCGGTCAAAGTTATGCAAGACTTGCACGGGTCCTGCCGCAACAAGGACATCCTATCACTGAGATTCATCCTGTCCAATGACAATGTAACTAATTTACTTCCTTGTGTGCTTGATAACCCTATATAATGTTATATATATGTGACTCATAAGCTTGTGTTCAAGCTTATGACTACAAAAACTGGACAAAAAAGCTAACAAATCAAATTTTTAAAATCATTTTGTACGTGAGTTTTTTTTTATCAAATCACTTTGAAAGTAAGATTTTATATAATCATTAATTAAAGCTCATCAAATTATGAAACAGGGATATGAGGTTGTAAAAAAGTCATCACCCTAATATATATATATATATATATATATATATATATATATATATATATATATTAGGGCGTAGCATAGTGTACTAACGGCATACTTTTAACTGTGATCAAAGTGGTTCTCGCTGCCTCAGTGTGCCTGGTTCGATCGCTTCCGTGCACGGATTTTTTCAAAAAAGGTAATAAAAATAATACTGCTAGGAAAGATTATTCCGTTTTCTCTTTCAATGTGGTTTAATGGGTTCAGATATATATATATATATATATATATATATATATATATATATATATATATATATATATATATATCTCTTTTGAATTCAGTTACGACAAATATCTCAATTCCTAGGGGGCTTTATACTGTTGACTAAGGGTGTACACAGTCACACGCTCACGTCATTTTGGCTATTTTAATGCATTGATTGACCTTAAATCTTTTAATGAAATTCGCGTGTATACGCCTTGCATAAGAGGGCTTTATAATATGTAGTATATTGGCATGCAAAATGTGAGTGATGTGATGTTCTTCCTTTGCTATCACAGCGCAGTCTTATTCTAGAAGGTATTACAAACAGATAACTCCTCCCACTCCTATTAACATCGTTACATCGCTCCTATCCTCTCTTTCTCTCTGTCTCTCTGCTGAGTTTTTTTTTAAACATGTCGCATATTTACGTAAGGCAACACTAATTTCATTTGTGTTATTTGTCTCAGAAAGATGAATTATTTTGCTTAGCAAAAACGTGATGGGGAGAATGGAATACAGCAGTCCCTGCTGCTGCTTCCCCGCCAGGGTTATTCATTCATCCAATTTCAAAACCCTCCTTGCAAACTATCTTTGAAATTCACTCTTACAGTTGAATTTTATTATTGTCCTACAGGTCATCTGCTGGCCAGGTTCATCGAGGTAGTTTGTAATTTTCTCTTTCCCTTATAAAACCGTACCCAATCAAGGGGGTAGGGCGATCCCCCAGGTTACCCTCTCTTATCTGCAACTTCTTGACATTTAAAAATTATTATCTCTCAATTTATCATATCGCCAATCACACACATGGAAATAATTTGATATTGACGCCTACTCTTTTCCAATTCATAGCATAACCATAATGACCATTCCACAACTATTTTTGACAAATTAATCATCCCATTTTTTTCTGTCTCTTTCTCTTTCACTTAACCCTCGGAATCACAGTGTAACCAAGCCTTATATTCGTCAGTTCTCTTCCATTAAATAAAAACAGATGACTAGAGATGTTACGTCACTTTTCCCCTCTATAATCTCCTCTATATTTCCCACCGCTCTATTTCCCCGATCTTCTTTTCCTGCTTCAAAGTCCATGGCCTCATACTCCTCAACCCCACTTGCCATCATCGTGCCACTTCTCGATCACTATTTTGAATCCCAAGAAACATTAACGAGCAAGCGAAACAGAAAATGTAATAGCCTACGTCACATACTCCTTTTCTACTCTCTTCAACACGTTTAGTCTAAAGTTCGCCCATAAAACATACAACATCCCCATCCTTGCAGAAAACTAAAACGAGATACACAATTCGCTCAAGTTCTTGATAATCTCTATTCACATTTGAAAGCCCAGTCCTTCCCCCTCTATTTTCCATGCTAGACTATTTGCCTTCTTCTCCACAATAATAGTACATATCCTTTCTAGCATATACCCAGGGTACCTCTATTTCTTATTACTAGGTAACTAACTATCCCATCCCGTTTTTGTTTCCCGCTCAAATTCCTTTTTCTCCCCCCAGTGTTACCTCTCCACTAGTGTCACCTAGAATCATTCCCCAAAATTCTTGAACGCCATTTACTCTCTGTTCATCTCTTTTGCTTTCCTGATATTCTTAATAACTTTCGTCATAAGGAATACATATAAGCTCGAACATGCCGTTGTTCGCGATATGCTGAATAAACCATATCTGAGCCCAAACTACCCAAAAATGCGCCGAACAATCTCCTAACTCTTTTTCTTAACAAAAGTCCTTGAAAATAAGGTGACATACCGGATTCTAGATCATCTGTTCTCTTCCAATACTTATGAGATTTTTCAGTCTGGTGTAAAGGTAGGACACAACTCTAAATGACCCCTTTCGCCGTCGGAACAACGTTATTCACCCATCCATACAGGTGATTCTATACAATTGGGCAGTATTTGACACTCTTGTTTTCACTAATATCTTTCACCGCCTTCCTAAATTCATCGGTGTCTCTATAATCTTAACAGATTTCGCTCGTATCTTTCAACTCTTTCCCAATCTATTTATATTAGAAATTATATATCTTAGCAGCATAGGTGCGTTTTGTTCAGCCGAAATGTTCGGTTTTTGGTTCGCTTCTGTTTTACATCTATCTTCTTTACCTTGGTATTCTTATGAGTCATCTTGTTCTATCATTTCATTCACAAATGATGAAATGCAAATATATCTCCATATTTACTTGTTTAATGGGACTTAAAATCTACTATCCTACTATAACATAATGACTGACTGGTTCTCAAACAACAGTCTAAAACTCAACCTCAACAAAGCAGAAGTATCACTTGTGGCCACTCCTAGGGATTTTGCTTGCTGCAAAACTATTGCTCCCTATCTTAACCTCGGCGCTCTCGTGCTCCCTTTTCGAATACAGTGATAAAGCTGAACGTGAGATTTGATAGGTAGTTATCTCTCAAACTCATTTTGCTAACTTCTTAAAATACTCTCTCTGATTTCTCTGTAACAGTTGCCACATCTGTTCCCACTTCGAACACAACAGCTTTGGGATTGCCAATGATGCCTGTCTATTTTTTCGCCTTGATAACTGCAATATTCGTTGTTTGATCGCTGGCTGTTAAATACTAGTGGAACAGTTTTAAACCACATTTATGAGTCTTCAATCGCGTTTCATCCCTCTGAAATTCTCCCGTCGGTCTTCTGTTCAACCAAAGTGGTTTAATCGAGAAATCGGCAAACTGCTTAGGGAGAAGAGAAATGTGTACCGCAATCGAAGATCTCGGGTAACTTTGACCAATACCGGAGACTAGCTAGAAGAGTGAAGTCCAGCATAAGGGCGGCTAAGCGGTCTGAGGAACTCCAAGTGGCAAGACTCTGTAAAGAGGATCCCAAGGAGTTTTTTAGATATGTAAACAGCCGTAAACCAATCCGTCGAACGATTGGCCCTTTGAGAAATGAGAAGTGGACATTGGAGCACTTAGATGCCGAAAATGCTAACCTCCTCAACGACTACTTCTCTTCAGTGTTTACTGAAGAGTATGGTCCCATCCCCCAGCCAACGGATTCCTACTCGGGGGGAAAAAGCTGGAGGATATGGGCTTCACCAAAGGAGAAATAGAAAAGGAGATCACTGACCTAATGACGAATAAGTCACCTGGCCCGAATGGGTTTCTACCTAAAGTGTTGAAAGAAGTGTGCGATCAAGTGTCACGACACCTGAGCGCAATCTTCAACATGTCAATCCGGACCGAATGCGTTCCTAGAGAGTGGCGTGAAGCGGAGGTGACTCCTATCTTCAAGAAAGGAGACCGTAGCCAACCGTCGCACTACCGACCTATCAGTCTGACTTTGATAGTCGGTAAACTCATGGAAAGCATCATGGTGGACAAAATGACGTCTTATTTAGAGTCAAAGCTGCTACTGAGGAGTTCCCAGCACGGCTTCCGAAGGCAACAGTCAAGCCTGTCGAACCTTGTGGAATTCTTACACTTCGTCCTCAGTGAGCACGATCAGGACAAGGCGGTGGATGTGGTCTACTTAGACTTTCAGAAAGCTTTTGATAAGGTACCACACCGCCGCCGTCTCTGGAAAGTGCAAGCGCTGGGCATAAACGGAAAAGCAGCAGGCTGGATAGAGAACTGGCTAAATGGCAGATGGCAACGGGTGGTGCTGAATGGACAGGCTTCTGAGTGGGTGCTCGTTACTATCAAATTCAATAAGGTCCTTTTTTCATATAGTTTCTTAGTTCCCAAAGCATCTCTCTAATTCGGCATTTTTGTTCAACATATTTTTTCCCTTGTTATAATTGACATCATTTTTTGTCTATCGTTCGAACACTTACTTTTTGCAACTATTTCTTGCCAGAAAATGATTACCGGAATTACTCAAAGGACTGCTGTTCTTGAATTAAAGAAATGAGTTTTCTCCTCCATATATATATATATATATATATATATATATATATATATATATATATATATATATATATATATATATATATATATATATATATTCATATATATATAAATATAAATATATATATATATATATATATATATATATATATATATATATATATATATATATATATATATATATATATATATATATATATATACATATATATCAATCTCAACACAAGCCGTGATTTTTTGACAATGAAGTATAATTAAAGAATACTTTTGTTTAAAAGCGAAATGGCTCACATGGTAAAAGACCATAAAAATATTTTAAAAGTTAATTATTTTAAGATTTAATGTGTTTTAAGGAAGGGATTCATCTTCAGTCGGAGCGGGCGGGATTTAGAGCGCTACCGAGATTCGTGTCATGGCGCCTCGCGTTCTCCAACAATGGGCCCTTAAATCGGCGCTCGTTTATTCGTTTGTAGATCCATCGGGATTTCCTTGCGTCTTAATAAACAGTACGAAGCCAAACACACGCAAGTTCTCTTTCTCTCCATCATATATATTATATACATATATATATATATATATATATATATATATATATATATATATATATATATATATATATATATATATATATATAATATATATATATATATATATATATATATATATATATATATATATATATATATATATATATATATATATATATAAATAGATATTTAGATCTGGATAAGCGCATGAGGCTGAAAACCCTCGTTATAAAGGCGAGATAAAGGGTCATTGGAAGTCACTTCAAAACAAGAGAAGTAAGAAAGAGGAGCAACGGATATCTGAACAACGGATATCGTTGCTTAGTTTTCAACGCCCGCGCCTTGCACACGTAAGTGCATTTACTTTCAATGGTAAATTCTTTCGCCAAAATTTGGTTTAGGTATGGGTATATATTTATTCCCAGTTTTATTTAACTTATATATAGAATTTTTCGAAACGGTTTTCCTCCCCTCAATTGTAGATTTTCCTATAAACTGGTTTTGCTATATTGATGATATCCTTTGCCTGTGACCCAATTCTGAAAATATTTATCTTCCTTTGAACAAATTTAATTCCCTTGTACCTTCCATGAAATTTTCCCTTGAAATAGAACAGAATGGAAGTATTCCTTTCCTTGATTTATTAATACACCGCACGCTTTCTGGTTTCAAATTATCTGTCTATCGGAAACCAACTAATTCTTCTTCTTATATTACCTTTTACTCCTCTTGCCCCATTAAAGTAAAAAGATCTATTATATTTCGATTTTCCTCCGTGCACATCGTGTGGTTAGTCCTGAATTCTTTGACTCTCTCAAGTTTCCTTCAGTTAGCTAAACACTCCTTTTATCGTTTTGAACCTCGCGCACTTTTGAATAACAAGAATACTCTTGTACTTCCTATTAATCTATCCTTTGCTTCTCTCCCTCATATTTTAGAATATCTAGGCATTTGTGTAGTATTTAACCATAATAATACTATCTCTAAACTATTAGTCAAGAACTCCTCTTTCCCTATTGTTAATGTATATTGCTCTAAATATTACTTTGGCCATTCAGGTAAATGTTTAAAAAAACGAATTTCTCAGCATATATATAAAGTCCGTCGTGGGGAGGAAAGCAGCTCATTTTATGTTCATATGTCATATCTTAATCACAATATTGATTGGAATTCTGTTAAAATTATGTCATAATAACGATACAATTTCACGAAATATCATTGAA
This sequence comes from Ceratothoa steindachneri, assembly GCA_963969495.1. NCBI lineage: Eukaryota > Metazoa > Arthropoda > Malacostraca > Isopoda > Cymothoidae > Ceratothoa > Ceratothoa steindachneri. The sequence goes on from OZ018326.1 coordinate 82,636,869, forward strand.
TCGACCTTTATTAGTAAATTTCCAAATTTTAATTTAAGTCCTTGCTAATATAAACTCGATGGTTATTTTTAAAATTATATTCACAATTCACTGTCAAAATTTTAACTTGGGACTTAATATTTATATTGATCTTAATAAGCTATTTAATTTTATTTTTTGTGCATCTATGTAGCCTTATGTTTATGTCTGTGTATTTATTTTCATTTGAGTCAAGTATTCAGAACATTTGTACTTATTCTACCTTGGTTTTTCAATCCTGACCTCTGAGGTTAATCTCTCGCTCAGATTTTTTCCCTCCCTAATTGCTTAGGCGGTAGTTTAATCCTTTTGTCAATCTTTAGTATTTTGAATTTACCTGTTTTTATGATCTTAGTTTGTATTTATCTCCGCTCCTCCTAAGGTTTCCATTTCATACTAATTCATTTTTTTGATTGTTTTTTTTGCTTTTTTTGTGGGGGTTCCCTCTCCTCTGTATCATTCTTATAAATATTACAATTTTCAATACTTTTGTTATTCCTTAATAAAGAACTCGAAATAAAGTTCGAAAATACTTGGAATCCTCGTATTAATTTTTCCTGTGGGAAAGAATGATAAAATGAATCCAGCAAATGGCAAGAAACAGAAAAACAGGATAATTTCTCTTCGGAAATGTTATTTCCTAATTCGCAACAATTCCGTACAGGGGTGGGATTCGAACCGTTCACACTGGCGCAGCAAGCAACCACTTTGATCTTAATTAAACCGTCCCTTACACCCCTCGGCTACGCGGTAGAAAAAAACTTCCAAATAAATAAGCTTTTAAAGTATGTTTTGCAAGTTCGATCGGGAGTATATAAGAGAGAGAAATTAATAGGGAATTTAAATGACAAAGGAGAGTTGAGGTAAACACGCGGCGAATATACAATCTTTCATGAACGCGAAAGAATGATTAAATGAATCAAGCAAAACGGAAGAAACCGAAAAACAGGATAATTTTTTTTCGGAAATGTTATTTCTTAATTCGCAAACATTCCGTACATGGGCGGGATTCGAACCGTGCACACTGAGGCAGCGACGAGTTTTTTGAATTTCCTATTAAGTTCTCTCTCTTTTATAGTCCCGATCGACCTTGCGAAGCGTACCTTAAAAGTTTGTTTATTCCCGAAAATTTTAGTCTACTGCGTAGCCGAGTGGTCTAAGGGACGGTTTAATTGAGGTCAAAGCGGTTCCTCCCTGCTTCAGTGTGCACGGTTCGAATCCCAGCCTTGTAGGGAATTTTGGCGAATTAGGAAATAACATTTCCGAGGAAAAATTATCCTCAGAAAGTGGGTAAGTTGAAACTGTTGAATCTGCGTCACTTACTGATGAGTGATGTGAGTGAGAGTGGGAGAGTTGCGTAGTTGAAACCAAATTGGAAAACCACACAGAATGACGTATAAACAGTAGGGTCTTACCTTTGAAAGGAAGGGTGTAAGAGTTATGTAGAAAGATTTTCTTGCAGACTAGACAGTTTGAAGGAAGATTGGGGGTCTTATTCATCTAAGAATTCTGAGCTTACAACGAGGAGGCTAGCAAGAAACATGAAAGAAAAAAATCATGTTTGGCTATGATTATAGGAGGAAAAAAAGAAATATATGTAAAGAAAGAGTTATTAGATTTACGATTGGTGGAATATATGTATAAACCTGGAGTTCTATGGATTAGTAAATCAAAAATTATAACGGCTATATTTGTTTCAATTTCAAGAGTAAAATTAATGGAAGGAACATGATTAATAGGATTTGTAAGTAAAAGATGGATGTAGTGAGAATTGGGTCACAAACCCATTAAACCATTGTGTTATAACGGAACCAAAAGGTAATGAAGTATAAAATGCTAAGGAAAATTATCGTTTAAAAATATTCCATATAAAAATTCGACAGAAGACGATGTGAACAGCTGCTTCTAGCTAAACCAAATTTTTAATATTCAATTTACATCTTGAAAGAAAATTTGCAATTTATAGTACATAACCCAACTCTCATAGACATTATATTGGAAAATCTAAGGATCCTTGGAACGGTGCAAAGTTGAAATTTCGGAAAACACCTCTAACGAGTAGGCTTTGCACTTGTGCCCAATTCCTTAAACTTTCTTATTACCGACCCAACTGTGGATTTAGGAACATTTCAATAGACAGAAATCTTCTTGTAGCTCTGGTTAGATTTGAATTTCGTAATTATTCTTGATTTCATATCTTAATTATTGGTAGTAGAATATGATTGTCGAGGTTGCGATGTGGAAGAAAGTGTTGTTAGAATGATATAGTCCACATTATGAATAGATCACAGAAACTATTCGCATGATTTCGAAACTGTATTATAATTTAAACCATATAAAATAAACATATGGTTTTGAAAATATCACATGAATAATTTGGGTTTCGAATTTTCGTAAGAAATTTTATTTCTCCTTTATTTTTATATCAAACTTGTTAAGATTTCATCCGGGTGTTAATATATACGTTTTTTTTAATTTATTCAAATTTAGTTACTCTGAAATTAGTGGATCATCAACTCTAGCGAAAAGCTCTGGTTTTATTTAGGAGTATGAATACCTTCTGGAGTAAATGTACTTCACAGAATTAGCCGTTTCTTTTCGATGGGATCCATTTTCCAAGTTTAGACGCATTTACCAATTCAAAAGAGGTGTTTCACGATCGTTAAGGGACTTGTATTTAACATTTCTGCAAACTTTAGCGCAATTTAGCTTAGGACTTTCTTCGACTCTGGTTCGCAGACGCTCCTTATCGATCGAACTAGGTCGTCCATAATGAAGGTAATTTTCGACGTAAGAAATTCCCAAAGGAAATGAAATCTAAGATCCTTAAAATTTGTGGATCTCTGAACTTTTTTTTTATATAGAGAAGGGATATTTTCCGCCGCTCCCGGTACTCAAGAGCCGTTTTGTATTTCCTACAGCAAGCATTGGGTGATATGGATAAAATCCTAACTCAATTTAAAGGGGGAGGGGCAAATCTTAAGAAAGTTTTGTCACTGATACTAAATAGGCTCCCCTCCCCCCAACCCCGAATCAAAAATGATCGAAAGATAAGGAACCTTACATTAATCTAATGCAAATTACCAGCAAGAAACTTTAAATATGATTATAAATCAGAGCAATTAATACTAATGAAATTTTGAGATCCAAGGGTGACTACGAAAATACTTTTAGACAAATCCACACTTATTACACACAAGGATAAAAAAATTCACAAACTCGTATAAACGTTGCATTGGAACTGATCATTGCAAGCAGGAAAATAATTATTAACAGTTGTAGAGAAGATTGAGCAATTACGATTTATGATCAAATCCTAGGGCAGGTACAAGGATACCTATAATGTGTGATTCCTAATAGAAACATAGAAAATGTAATCCGTATAACGAAATCAGACTAGGAGTGATAAGAAAAGTTAGCTATATCTTCCGAAGAAACCTATGCCTCTATGCTCTTAAAAACGCAAAGTAAATAATGGTTCTTACCAATTATAACAATGGAAAGTGAAACTTGAACATAAAATTCCCACAAAAACTAAAGACAACTCAGAAACATCAAAGGATTCGAGTTTGGAATAACCAGCCAGTACCATAGAAGAAAAGCGTGGATTTTAACAGACTCACGGGTGACGATGTAATGAATGAAAAAAAATTGTTATTAGGTGTAGATGTACAGAGCACATTCAGGAAAGAAACATCACAAGATAAACAAAGGAAATCACAGACTGAGCACCTTTATACTTAAGAACATCTAAAAGGCGACCTCGCAGAAGGTTGCATGGGAAAACTTATTGAATGACAGGAGTAAAGTGGCCGAATATTGTCCTGCTCCGTGATCAGTGGAAGCTTCTTGTTATGATCGAGCAGAATTGGACATTGGACATTGGACATAATAAGAGATGAAAAGATAGAATTTGAGAGAAAATAGTAAGAGAGTAAAGTGGTTAAGAAGTGAGTTTAAACAATAGATGATCTGTAGAAGAAAGAATAAAAGATCCCTGGTGAAAGGGTAGCTCTGTTTGTGTTTTTTGGGATTTCTTTTAATTATAAACTATAAGATTTATAGTTTCTTTAATCAAATCAGCATTGCTAATTTGATTAAAGGTTCTCATCTTGATGATGAATTTTGTTGTTGTTGGTTGTTGTTGGCATTCAAGCCTTTTTTAGAGACGGGGTTTTTACATCCCGCTTTGGGTTTTCGAATGAATATATTAATTTTCCTAAAAATTTTAGGTTAATTTGAAATTTACTTTATTTTAATTATTATTAAATAATTATTAAATAATTAAATAATTAAGTAAATTTTGTTTTCTATGTGAGGTTGAATTTTAATTAAAAAACTTTTACGTTACACTGGTTGGTTGAGTCTCGTCTATTGTCGATCACGTTGTGTATAATGGGGAGTCACGTCACCGTTAGACTGTAATTTACTACTTTTAAAGGGTCTTATTTGTCTGTCGGCCTCGATGTCTAAGTGTGTACGAGAGAATTCAGGGGTCAAGCGTGCACCAATGGCTTGCCATATCCTCTTAGCTCTCTCGTGGAGCGCCACGTTGATCGGAGATAATTCAACCGAGGCGTGGAGCTCCCTCTGTTTTTTTGTGTTCTCTTCTTCGGGTATTTGTAATGAGTAAAACCGCCTTGTTCTGGATGGTCTGTAATTTCGCAATGTGGGTCCAGGCGCACGCATTCAACGGCACCGGGGGGTACAAGAGTCTCGAGCGAATGCACGCATTGAATATCTTGAGTTTATTTGAGCGAGTTAGGTCGATGAACCTATAAAACTCCCTCAAATCTCTCTTGCTATTCGCGACTGTCCGCCCGATATGACACTTGTATCCCCCTGTGGTGATTTTGAGCCCCAGGACCGTCCCTTCCGAGCAGTAGGGGATTATCTCCCCCTCTACCCGTATATCATTGAAGGTCTTGCGAAACATGGGAATTATTTTGAATTTTGGGGCATTGGTCGAAATCTTCCATTTCCTCTCGAAAGAGTTGATGTTGGAAATCTCCCTAGCCGTATTTCTCGCCATAAATTTCCTGTGAACGTAGGCGGCTGTACAAATTTGCGATATATCGTCAGCGAACTGAACGTATATCGTACCTTCGGAAAGAGGTTGTGGTAGGTCACGTGTATATATGTTGTATAAAAGGGGGCTGAGACACCCCCCTTGTGGGACCCCAGATTCGAGCTCGAACTCGGGGCCTTTGTATTCTTTGAACTGTATATACGCTCTCCTCTCTATTATATAATCGCATAGAATCCTTTCAAGGATGGGGTCGAGGCCTATTTGCAGGATCTTAAATTGCAAGCCTCTCTTCCAAACCTTGTCAAATGCTTTTTTGACGTCGCGGAGCACCAGGTCGGCATGCCTTTTACTTGCTTTGATGTTCGCAAGTATTTCCGTAATAACGGCTAGTGCCGTGTCAGTCCCTCTTTTCTTTCTGAAGCCGTGCTGCTGCTCGTTATGCAGGTTGGCTTCGTCGAGAAAAGAGTTGACCCTATTTGCCAATATCTTCTCGAAGACTTTGCCAGCAAATTCTAAGAGAGATATCGGTCGGAAGTTTGCGGGGCAGTCCGGGGGCTTTCCCGATTTGGGAAGGAAGATCATTTTGACCACTTTCCACTGGTCGGGAAAATAGCCTGTGTTCAGGGCGGCATTCATGATGTTAAGAAGCCCGCTCAGAACATTAGGCGGGGCCTGAATGAAATTCTCCCTGGTCAGCCCCGTGGTACCCGGTGCTCTTTGACGAAAGGATTTTAGTGCGATGGAGAGCTCTTGGGCAGTTATTTTACTTTCATAGCCCTCCAACGCTCTTTCCTGCGACACACAATGATGAGGGGAGGTTTTATGTATTTGCGTGTTTAGCTGTTGGATAATGTTATTTTCGAAATCGAGGTCATAATTGTCGTTTTCTTCCGAGGTAATTTTAAAGATTGAGGACCAGAAGGTCCTAAAAATTTCCTCAATCTCCGTCGTCTCGTCAATTTCTTTTTCGTCATGTTTAAGTACAAGTTTCTTTTGAGGGTGTTGTCCTTTTAAACGTCTGTACGTCTGCCAAAAGGTCCGTGAGTCTCTCTCTATGTCAAGTCCTTCAATTAGTCTGTCCCATACCTGTATTTATTGGTCTGTAATGAGTGTCTGAAGTTCGTCTTTTATCTGTCTCATTCGTCTGTGGGCATTGTGGTTGGGGCCTATCAGCGCTATTGCATTGGACAGGTCTTTATACTCTTGGGCCAGGGCTTTCATGGGAGGGGTCCAAATAGGAGCTGGAAGGGTTTTATACTTAATGCGGGGAATGCTAATTTCATCTGCTTTTATAAGGAGGTCAGTGATTTTATCCAGCTCCTCATTTATTTCTTCTAAATTTGCGTCAATTAAAGGGTCTGGGATATAATTTAGAAGGTAGTTTTTATATCTTTCCCAGTCCGCCTGCTTATAGCTTTTGCGTTCTGGGATTTCTAATTGAATGGGGTTTACACCAATTGTCATTTTAACCGCCTGGTGATCGCTTTGAATAATGGGGCCTGGTTCAATGTAATAGTTGTATGGAAACCCGATACTGGTTAAAACAATATCAGGCTTCGTTGCTGCATTACCTGTAATAAATTTCGGGAATTCGGGTCCGATTCTTGTCGCATAGCGTCTGTCTAGTATTACCTCGATGTTTCTACCCGCATTGTTGCAGGAGGTATACCCTGATGCTGCACATCTTGCATTCAGATCCCCAGCAAAGATTACGTTTCTCTTATGGCTGAGGATCTGTAGAAGGTTGTGCAAGGGTACATAGCCGCGTCTTGGGGGTTGGTACCCCGTGGCCACGACTAGACCCCCAGGGTAGTGCCTACCTCAATGGCAAGGTAAGATTCATCTAAGTCGGGTAGTCTTTTGTATTTTAAACCTTTTTTGACGGCTATTGCGCAGCCGTCATACCGTTCCTGGCTGTGATTTTTGCTGATGACGTCGTATTGAAAAATTTTTATTTCTTTATGAGAGGTCATTCCGTGTTCATTAATGAGTATTACGTCAGGGTCATTTTGTCGCAAGATGTTGCCGTAGATAGAACCTTTTCCGTCCCACCCATCGACATTCATCTGTATTATTGTTAGTCTCTCAGTCATTTTGTGTAGCGTGTGGTTTTTTATATGTATGGGATTAAAGTGGGCGCTTATTCGCGGTCCACTTTAGCCCCATGTGGTGTACTGGGCGGGGTGCGCTCCCTTCCGTTCCGTTTTTTTCTAAATTCTGTATCTGTAATTGTGTGGAAGCAGTCGGTGGTCAGTTTTACCATGTTCCTCGAGAGAGCCTCCTCAACTTGCCGTTCCGGTACCGAATCGGAGCATTTCCACTTGTATCTTCCGGTTTTAAGGCCTTCAGACACTTCGTGAGACTCGATTTCGGAGGGGAAAGGGGCCGATTCGGGGGCATATAGTTTCAAATTGAAACCTCTCGAGTGGTATTTCAACTGGGTCTCTCTGCCTCGGGATGAGGAGGTTGACCTGGGGCCACGTGATTTTGAGAGTTTTCTCGACCTCGGAGACCTGGTCTCTTTCGGTCGGACCGCTTCCTTTGTTGGTGATTTTTCGTGTGTTTTTGGTGTATTTGTGTCAGTCTTTTTGGGTGTAAGTGGCGCTTGTTTCTCTGTCTGTGGAGTATGTTTGTTTTTGTTGAGTCGTGGGTCGCGTGTGATGGCTGTGTTCTGTGGGGTGGGTACCTTCTGGCACGGTTCTGGGCACTGAGGGGCTACACTTATGCGCATAACCTCCTTTGACGGCGGGTTGTCGGGGAACCACATCTCCTGTAAGCCGTTCTTTACAAGCATACGGTTGACCTCGGTTGCGAATGTTCCTGGGCGAGTTATGTTTGCTATGTGTGCATAATAAATGCAGCACATAATTTTTGTGGAGTGTTCGTTCTCTATGTGAAGATAGGTTCTTTGGTTATTCGTTTCGGCGATAGCGGCTTTGGCGACTTTGGCGTACGTTGAATTTACCTTTTTTTCCTCTGTTTCACGGCGTAAGTTTGTTTCCTTGAGGATTTCCGATTTTCTGATCGGGCACGCCATGGACATAGTCTGGTGGGGGCCTTCACAGTTCAGGCATTTTGGTGGTGTTGTGCTCTTGCAGTCGCGCCAAAAATGGTTGCGACCTGCACATATGGAGCAAAGAGTTAGTTCTTTTTTCTCTGGACAGTTCGAGGTGGTGTGCTTGCCGTACTTATAGCACCTGAAGCACATTTGTAAGTCAACAAACTCCTCCCTCTCTATTTGATCCGAGCAAACTCTTACACTGAACAACAGTAAGCCTAGTTCCTTTGCCTTTTGCGCCATAGCCGTATCTTCGAAAACAAACTTGAAGACGTGCGTGTACGTTTTAAATTTTAAAACCTCAGCAACTTTCGCCCAAGGGTGGTTCCTTTCCAATTCGTTTTTTATGTTTTCTGCTGAGTGGCTCCCAACCCAAGAGTCGAGGCGCCTGCAGATGACACTACGGTGTGTCTTTATTTGGGGTGGTGTGTGTGGTATCAGGTTTATCGTCTTTAGGCATTCAACTGCCTTGCTTGAGGTTAAGGCCTCACAATCGGCCTCCCTCGCACAAATGGCAGAGTATCCATTAGGGGTGTCAATGAGTCGAACCAGTGCAATTTTTATATTCGTGTATATTTTTTCGAAAACCGTACCTCTATCCGGCTTCGGGCCCTCCGAGAGTACCCGAAGAGTTATTCGAAGGGTTTCTCTCATTTTTTACTCATCCCAACTCTCTCTGGGTGTTTACACATGGGAAAGAATATGAAAAAAAACCACTTGTATAGGAAAGTGGTGAGGGAGAAAGAGGTGGAGGAGATCAAAAGGGCCAATGTCCAAATAAAAATATCACTTTACCTCAATATATTAATCCACGTAGGAGCGAAGATCCGTCCCCGCACCGTAGTAAAGCAAAGAAAGCCAGTGGTCGATTTACGAATCGATCGATGAACAAACGTTCGCGCTACTATCAATAAGCTAAATCACTCTGTTCACAATCTCGCTAAAAATTCACTTAATAAATTCTCGAAGATGGCTGTCAAAGCGGGAGTCAGTTTGATAAAGCAGACAAAAGCAGTCAATCGAGCAGAATGGAAAAATACTCCCGATTATAACGAAGTTAAACCTCATTTTTTGAGGTTAGTCGCCAGTTCGGTTCCCGATTCGCATCTACTTCACAGGAGCTTCTATATCCTTCAAGACCCGTGGAGGTTTACCTCGTACAAGGAAGTCTCCTACGTCAAATATGTATGAAGGTGTCCAATTTATAAATCAGTCTTCATTGTTTTCCCGGGAATCTCTCCCGCCCTTCTCCATTTCAGATGTTTTTTTTCTATTGTCTTTTATTGCCTTAATCCATATTCTTCGTTGCTTCTAAGTTAATTCTTTGCTATTCTTATACCCTAATTTGCGTTGCCTGAAGCAACCTCCGTTTTTTTGTGTGCATTTTATATTTACTGTCTAAAGTCACTTTTGTTTATTGAACAGTTAAAACGCTTTAGATAAATTCATTTTAAGACGAGAGAAAAGTACCTTACGCCGAGGGAGAGCAGGTGTGTCAAGCCTATGCTTCGCATCCCCAAAGTATCACACCTGTAATTAATTTCGGCTTTCGCAGCTCAGGACTTCCGGAAGGAATTTGAATCTAAAATTTCTAATAAGGCTTAGAATTTCGCCTTAATGAAATATATTTGAATTATTGTAACACATATCAATAAAAATGTATAAAACAAACATGCTCTTAATCTGGATTATATCGTGCAGCACCAGTAATATCTATAATTTTATTATTTGATAAACCTTCCTTATGAACTGAGAAATATTTTCCTCCACATTGAGAATTGTACACAGGAATAACCTCAAAAAAGTATTTGCTTGATTTTGACTTGAAGAGTGAAAAAGATTTGCCACCCATGATTGAAGATAATCTTATTCCGTTCAATTTCTCTTTTCCTTTTCTATTTTACTTTTGCATTTACATCATTTGTTACCTCAGAGCCTTTTGGGGCAGATAAACAATGAAAAAATGAAAATTATGACCCTAAAAGGAACTTGTGATTGCTTTTTCTAAGGTTAAGTAGATCAACTGGCGTTCTATTGATTTACCTGGAATTTTAATGACTTACTCTGGGGTTTTAATGATTTCCTCCGCCATCTTAATGACTTAATCCTGAGCTTTAATTATTTAATACAGCGTTTTAATGATTTATTGACCAAAATTTAGAAATTTGTTTTAATGAACGAGAGAAATTGGACATCAGGTCAGGTGGTTTATGACTGCAAACCAATAGTAGTGGTCCGTCGCGAGAAACGAAATATATTAATCCAATCCATTGTATCATATTATTTCTCAACGAATTGCACATTCTGCAATAGAGCGAAATAATCACAAATTGTTTAGCACTAATAACTATATTACAAAATGGCTATGTAATCAAAGTGAACGATGTCACTGACGGTGATGGATTCGGTGCTACTTCCCAGAGTGCAGTACGATATAACTCAAAATGTAGACAAAATATCGACGTGATTATCTGCCTCTAAGTAAGAAAACACATATTTCCTTTTTAAAAGACAATAAAACGCTGGAGAAGAAAGACAAGACACGATTCTGCCATAGGGTAGAGGCATGCAAAACCATAATGAGGCTGTCATCTGGACGATTGCGTTCTGTCCCGTCCCCAACGACCCAGGGGATTTGCCATAGTTGTAGTGGGTGAGGTTGGGAGTTTGTGCCCCTCTTGTCGTGAGCGCTCTAAGTAGTCCCATTTTTAGACCTGTAAGACTACATACGAGGGGTGGTCAATAAGTTTTGCAATTCGGATATAAGGAAACGAGATATTAGGAAAAGTGTTTTATTATTTTTCAATATAACTACCCTCGACTTCAATGCACTTGCGCGACTTGTCCCTGAGGCTTCGAACTCCCGACAACCAGAAATCTACCGACTGCTGTTCAATCCACTCCTGGACGGCAAGCTGGACATTTTCATCGTCCCCAAACCGGCGTCCATGCAGTGCAGCCTTGAGCCGGCGAAATAAAAAGTAGTCGCTAGGGGCCAGATCTGGACTGTAGGGAAGATGGTTGAAAAATGAAGCCTGGTAAATTTCTAAAATCTGGTAGTTCTATTGGCCCAAAGTTAGGAGTATTTGAAATTTGAATAAAATGTTAGAAAGTAGAAAAGGGCGCTTGACGATAGAGTTGGAAATTAGAAAGGAACTCAAGTTTTGCACAAAAATACCAATTAAATTATTGGCTTTTTAACTCACCGTTGTTAATTCAAAGAACATTTCCCTTAAGAAAAACACCGAAAATCAAATGTTTGGAATAGCCAGGCGAAGAATTTTAATGGGAAAGATGGATAATTAAATTTGAAAGAGTAGCTTTTGATCGGAAGGTGAGAATAAGAAAACTCCCCAAAACAGTCGGGGTTTTAACTGTTCTTCGTTGAACTTGCACAGGTATCCTGATTTCTAGGAGAGAGAACAGACACTCTCTAAATTAAAAGAAGAGCCACCCCCAAAAATTATATCACCAGGAGGATAGAACATTGTAAGTGCGTATCCCGAGCCGCGTTTAAACCGAAGCTATCGCATTGTGTATTAAGTCCCGGTTCAAAGGGGGCGAGATCTAGGCCACCTACGTACTGGCGAAGTGAGTAATAAACCTTAGTCCAACCTTATGATAAGGTATGAAAAACAATGTGATAAAACGGTGGTCGACAGCTTTGGGTACTTAAGATGAAAACTTTAAAGATATGTGATTTAAAATAGGATAAAAGAGGCTACTTTGTTCAGAGTAGGGAAGCGGGCAAAAAATCTATTGGGTTGATACATAATTCTTATAGAAGTTATCTAACGGCAGATCAATGCAGCTGCGGAGGTTTGAAATAGAAGGGCATGTGAGAATCAAGCTGTCAGCTGCAACATTGTTGCCCATGCTACCCCTGGCACTCACTTCTGGAAGATCTATATAAATATTCAAAAATATATAAAATATATGCAATTAAATCAATCTGAGATTTACACGCAAACCTAAATCCGAAACTTCACAAAAGAAATCTTAGAATATATATATATATATATATATATATATATATATATATATATATATATATATATATATATATATATAAACTATTAAAAACCATCACTTACACAACAAGAATTACAATAAATCCACCATGATACTACTCATATCAACACCAATTTTCAAAACAACGGAAAACTAAACCCGTTCCATGAACACATTAAATCACAAAACAACCACACCAAAAACCTGTAAAACTCTAAAGAAACTACATCACCCATAATCCTATCTCTCACGCACGTTTCCTAATTGCTTGCAACAACAAAGTACACTCACCCAAACAACCCTTCAACATACCTATGAAGCATCAATTAAACGCCAACTTTTATCCAAATATAGACAGAACTAAGAAATCCAAAGAAACAAAAATGCTTAGTTTGCCATAAATTCTCTCAAACACTCTCAACCCACAGGGCCTGAAAATATATTAAACATTCGCTACTATAAAGAGTGTCGTGGTATGACATTACATTATATCAATACCATATTATATCTTTGAGAGAGGACCAATAACTTGAAAGCGAACCGACAAAAGGGACGGAAAACAACGCATTCAGACGGGCTGAGTAACGAGAGAGTGCAACGAGGTCAGGCAAATTATGGACAATGGCAAATTTGAAGGTTATTTAAAGAGACATGTATAAAAATAGAATTTTATTTACACAAAAAAATTAATAAGAGATTTGGATGGGAAAATTACCTCAGAGAATTAACAGGCAAAAATCACATCAATAAATGAAGGGGAGGGGAAATTAACTCAATTTGGTTACTGAAGGAGGGAGGGGGGGTTGGCTTACGGATGTCTTCTGTACGTGAGGTGAGACCGCTCGGACTTCAGAGCGGGAGGTTGGAGTGATGACGGTTCTCCAAAAGCAAGGGGGGGAGGGTAACTTCCAGTCCAGGGGAGAGTATTTCGGCTAATCGAAATAAGGGGAGCTTCGACAGGAGTTGATGAGAGAAGTCGGGAAAAATCACTCGGGGCGATAGTTCAGTGGAATTACCTCCTGGCTGGGGCTAATTCCAAATACACAAAATAGTCCAGCTGTCACTTTGCTTTGTTGCTAGCACTTGACTTGGAACCATGGGGAAATCTTCTGGATTCTGGACGAGACTCTGTGTCTCTTCCGGGGAGTCGAGCGTTATTTATATCCGAGGCTCTCCCCGGAGTTGGGGGTTAGCGGGAAATAACTCTACTCTCGAAGGGTCTCAAATCTTCTGGCAGAGCTGTTTTAGCCCGCATAAAGGTGAATCGTGGGGGACTCGATTCGAGGCTACCGCTTGTGGAAGGGGGGGGAAGGGGGTAGGCTTACCACTTTAGTCCTAGCCGGGCCTTTTCCTGCACATGGGAGTTCCTTTCTGCTAAAGATCTTCCACGTAAGGATTCCCTTACAAAGAGCTTCTCGTTCTCTTCAAAACACAATTAAACACACACAGACTACCTTCTTTCTCAGACACCTGTGGTAAGCAATCTCCCGCCACACATCTAACTACCTTTCAAAGAGAAAACTCAGAGAAAGGACTACTGAGAATTCCACATTTTCAGAATTTCATCACTTCAACCAGTATTGCACCAACTGGTGTTGCCGCGCTTCAACGCCACTTCTTCCTCCCATTATACCCCACCAAACACAAGATCACCAATCATTTTGTCCATGGCAAATTGGTTATTCATCCCAAGGGTGTGCTATGTTTGGTATCAGTTAATTCATTATGGGCTTATCTCTGGGTGGAAGGGCCCCCAGCACGTCCTATGACAAACCCCATTCATTCACACATGCCATACACAATATCATCCACTTCCTTATCACATAGCCTTTTTCATACCAAATGTTAACTTCCATATACCAAAGTTTGTACCATCATATTCTCATATAACTTCCTGAAACATTGCACAGTCCAACCATAACCATTCATTACTACTCAAATTGGCCAAGAGACTTTCTTACCCTTTATAACGTGGTCGCAATCAGCTTCACCTTGTACTACTATCATTTTCAATGTATCCTAGATACTTAAAACTTCCTTCTTGTTCAAGAGTGACACCATTTACTTGGATATCACATACTAACTCCCCCACCCCAAATACCATTACCTTACTCTTTACTATATTAACTTTAGTCCCATCCTCTCTCACTCTTTGCCAAAAGCTACAATCAAAAATTCCAGATTCTGTACCAACACCAGTTCATATCAGCATATACCAACCCATCCTTCACCATTCCACATCATTCACACAACCCCTTGCATACATTCTCATAGCTACTTCTTTCAGTACTCCATCCATAAAGATATTAAACAGCACATCAACATTACACAAACTTGCCCTACACTCCCACAACGTCAAAGCACTCACTCCGGCTATCTCTTACCCTAACAGATGCATTAATTTCATTATAAATGTCTTCACACTTTACATCTCTCAACTCTTGTTTTTAGAACAAGCTGTTTCAGTCCTCTCTCTTTAGGACGACCCAAATGTTATTTAGTCACAGTCTGTGACTAGCGTACTCTAGTCACTGGTATAATTTCAAGTCTAAGTGACAATATAATACTTCTTATGAACAATTTCTTATTTAAACTGAACAAAAGGCTTATCGCTACATCAGACCTCCATCTGTATCTATACGACACTCGATCTGTTGCTACGGCCACAACGATGTTCGCTCATAAATAACGGTCATTCATGCACGTAAACTGCCAGGCACGCGCGGAGAGACGTTTAGTCATTGTAAGTATATTATATGATAGGGAGAGTGCGCAACTCTCCTTGATCTGCCTTCACCTAAGAAATAATTATAATAATAATAATCAACAAGTAAAGATACTTTTGTGCCACAATATAAGAAATTCAGGACTTGTTATCTTGGGCAACATCGGTTTCCTATGCTACTTAATTATAATTACAACTCGTGACGATGTAAATCCGTGGGATACCTTGGATCGACGCAGCGGACATTCCATGCTCGTATTTGTGTACACATTTGCCGTGACGATTGAACACGAGTACAATACCTAATCCGGAGAATTTCCCCATCGGTTTATACTCTGCCTCACCATCCAACCCATACACTCTCTTTCTATTAGTTTACTTATTAAAAATATTACCAACGATTAAAATAATGTAAGAATATTATAAACCACTTATACTAAATTCACACACCCGGACTAACTCCGATACAAGTTCCTTTTCATTATTATTATGTGATATTAATTTGATCGGGGTTTTACTACCTATGTACCATCATTAGGGTTGCCTTTTACTTCTCAGTCAGGACCCAGTGGGGTCCTGGAATCTGAATTCCGTGTATCCAGAGCAGTTCTCGGTACCTTCGTAGATACATGTTTGGATTTCTCACGTCGAGCCAGAGATTGAGTGACAGCGGGCGCGGACTCCAAGGCTTCAGCGACCTTATGAGCTCGCTGCCCATTGGGCTAATACGTTGGTACCCATCCCGCGGGAAAGCCCAACACGCATTATTATCTGCATAGTCAACCACAACACCGTTATCATTTCCCTATTCACTTTCTCAGTACATCACATCCACTCTCTCCCTACGTGGTCACTCATATCCCTGATGGGAAACGGGCGCCGCCCTTCTTGGTCCCAATGGTTACAAAGGGTTTCACTATAACTGGTTTGTGTCAAAAACACAAATTGACCAGCCTCCCCCTTCCCTCAACAAGGACCTGCCCTGATATCTTATGGCCCGCCAAATTATCATTCTTATCTTTATGTCTCTTTCACTATCCGGAGGTAGCTTCTATTCCACCATTCAAGAGATGAATGATACTTCCTACCTGCCTACTTACAATGTATAGCAGCCGCCGTGAAGGCTATCCAAATGGGGAACCCATCTGTGGACTAATCACGCCTGATTTGGCTTAACTTCGCTGTTCGGTGTGGTGTTTACACTCGCATAAGCCGTAACCAGTTTCTTAGGAAGGAGTTTAAGACACACACACGTGTGTCTATGTACTCTTTACAGGTGTAAGTCAATCTAACGACGAGAATGCAGTCATCCGCATGAACGTACATTTAAGCAAAATTAGATTAGCCAAAATTATGGCGGGACATTATGCAAGTTTCATAAAAAAATAACTTTATATGGGTAATATTTACCTAAATTATTGTCTTAATACAGCTCTAAGACACTTTAAAAACTATTGCATTGGAAAAGCAAATTACCAAATTGATTTTACGTAGTCAACACCAAAAGGCGTGTTTACCCAACTTCCAAGGCCATCTCGGCTCCGTAAAATAGAGTGAGATTTAAAAAACTAATAATTTACTGTAAATAAGTTGTAGAAACTATTCCTAATCTTATATCTTAAGGAATATAAAATAAAACAAACCTCAGCTAATTTCAATACCAATCCAGATATGAATGTAATTCCAAGGTCACCCGCGTCTTTGTAGGCATTGCGCATCTGTAAAAAAAGGTAAATCCGACAAGCTCTAAATAATTCTGTCATATTTTTAATTTTTTGAGACTTGCACAGAACAAACTAATTCTTGGAGCTAAAATGAATGAATTGACTCCGAAATTACCGTTGGGATCTCGTCTTTATGAATTAGGTCACAAATTGTTACAGAGGCAGATATCAGGCCCATAAGGGCGGACTCAATAGGACACGTGAAAAAGTTCTGCATTCAAATGCCACGTACGCTCTTCTTGAATATGTCTGTCCCTTCACTTGTCGTTTTTCTTATAAACTATCAAACTAACCCTTAAGTGAAAAGTAAAACTTATAGTTATGCTCGAAGTGTGAGATTTTAAATTTTAGCTTTCGGATCATTTAATGGGTTTTATTTCAGCTACAAGAAGCGAATTCCTTTCCATTGCCACTCATTTTAATTTAGAAATATAGTTGTGAATCTTGCGATTTATCTTATATTGGTTCGACCATTCAACGAGGAAAAGGAATCATAACCCAACAGGCTTAGCAAGACTCCTTGCTACAAGCTCGAAGCTGTCGTCCCAAAGAGCAGCAAAGGTATGTCGCCAGCTTTCTGGTGAGGGCATTGAAATCCCAACCCTATGTCAGTCACCAACCCACAAGGCTATCTACACGAGAGCTGCTCAGGTGAAGAAGCACTTGTTGAGCACGCTTCATCTGGAAAAGTGGAGCTTACACTTTGACGGCAAATGCATTGAGGACTTTTAATATCAGGTCGTCTTCCTCAAGAATGAAGCAAAAGAAATAAAGTTGGGTGTGCTCAAATTGAATGATGAGAAAGCTGTAACAATTGCAAAAGGGCTCCAGGGTGTGTTAGAGGAGTTCAACCTGTGGGCATCAATTGTTGCTTGTCGCCGACACAACAAGCGTAAATACCGGCAAAAAGACAGGCTTTGTTGTTCGACTGCAGCAAATGTTCGAAGATAAAAGTCACTCCAAAGCCAAGTTCATCAGTTGCCAGCACCATATCTTGGATCAGATTCTTCGCGTTGTCATGGATGATGAGCTTCATGGGTCAACTAAATCACCAAACAAAGAGTACTTCTTTGTGCAGGATTTGATGAGCAATTATTATAAATTGAAAGCAGCCTTCAGATACGGTAAAACTGAGATTAAGGAAACAGGCGGCTGGAGAGACGACATGAAGTTTCTCTATCACCTCACGCGTGTATTCCGGCAGCTTACTGAGATGAATGAGGTCCCCTTTGTAAAGTTTCAAAAGATCCAAAACATCAGCAATGCACGTTGGAACTATTGTGCCATTCTAGCCCTTCTTGCGTTCATTCTGATGCCTGACACCCCCGAGCACGCTGCGTAAAATCTGTTCATTCATTTCTTACTCATGGGCTGATCATTGGTTCAGCACCAACTTGTTCAACGCTGAAGATTTTTATGAACTATGTGCAGCTCTGAATGAATACCCACAGGTCTCAAATGCTTGAAAACCCACTGGAAAACAGATGAATCTCCAATCAATATTGCCCGAAGCAACCAGTGCTGTGAGCGTGCGGTCAAAGTTATGCAAGACTTGCACGGGTCCTGCCGCAACAAGGACATCCTATCACTGAGATTCATCCTGTCCAATGACAATGTAACTAATTTACTTCCTTGTGTGCTTGATAACCCTATATAATGTTATATATATGTGACTCATAAGCTTGTGTTCAAGCTTATGACTACAAAAACTGGACAAAAAAGCTAACAAATCAAATTTTTAAAATCATTTTGTACGTGAGTTTTTTTTTATCAAATCACTTTGAAAGTAAGATTTTATATAATCATTAATTAAAGCTCATCAAATTATGAAACAGGGATATGAGGTTGTAAAAAAGTCATCACCCTAATATATATATATATATATATATATATATATATATATATATATATATATATATATATTAGGGCGTAGCATAGTGTACTAACGGCATACTTTTAACTGTGATCAAAGTGGTTCTCGCTGCCTCAGTGTGCCTGGTTCGATCGCTTCCGTGCACGGATTTTTTCAAAAAAGGTAATAAAAATAATACTGCTAGGAAAGATTATTCCGTTTTCTCTTTCAATGTGGTTTAATGGGTTCAGATATATATATATATATATATATATATATATATATATATATATCTCTTTTGAATTCAGTTACGACAAATATCTCAATTCCTAGGGGGCTTTATACTGTTGACTAAGGGTGTACACAGTCACACGCTCACGTCATTTTGGCTATTTTAATGCATTGATTGACCTTAAATCTTTTAATGAAATTCGCGTGTATACGCCTTGCATAAGAGGGCTTTATAATATGTAGTATATTGGCATGCAAAATGTGAGTGATGTGATGTTCTTCCTTTGCTATCACAGCGCAGTCTTATTCTAGAAGGTATTACAAACAGATAACTCCTCCCACTCCTATTAACATCGTTACATCGCTCCTATCCTCTCTTTCTCTCTGTCTCTCTGCTGAGTTTTTTTTTAAACATGTCGCATATTTACGTAAGGCAACACTAATTTCATTTGTGTTATTTGTCTCAGAAAGATGAATTATTTTGCTTAGCAAAAACGTGATGGGGAGAATGGAATACAGCAGTCCCTGCTGCTGCTTCCCCGCCAGGGTTATTCATTCATCCAATTTCAAAACCCTCCTTGCAAACTATCTTTGAAATTCACTCTTACAGTTGAATTTTATTATTGTCCTACAGGTCATCTGCTGGCCAGGTTCATCGAGGTAGTTTGTAATTTTCTCTTTCCCTTATAAAACCGTACCCAATCAAGGGGGTAGGGCGATCCCCCAGGTTACCCTCTCTTATCTGCAACTTCTTGACATTTAAAAATTATTATCTCTCAATTTATCATATCGCCAATCACACACATGGAAATAATTTGATATTGACGCCTACTCTTTTCCAATTCATAGCATAACCATAATGACCATTCCACAACTATTTTTGACAAATTAATCATCCCATTTTTTTCTGTCTCTTTCTCTTTCACTTAACCCTCGGAATCACAGTGTAACCAAGCCTTATATTCGTCAGTTCTCTTCCATTAAATAAAAACAGATGACTAGAGATGTTACGTCACTTTTCCCCTCTATAATCTCCTCTATATTTCCCACCGCTCTATTTCCCCGATCTTCTTTTCCTGCTTCAAAGTCCATGGCCTCATACTCCTCAACCCCACTTGCCATCATCGTGCCACTTCTCGATCACTATTTTGAATCCCAAGAAACATTAACGAGCAAGCGAAACAGAAAATGTAATAGCCTACGTCACATACTCCTTTTCTACTCTCTTCAACACGTTTAGTCTAAAGTTCGCCCATAAAACATACAACATCCCCATCCTTGCAGAAAACTAAAACGAGATACACAATTCGCTCAAGTTCTTGATAATCTCTATTCACATTTGAAAGCCCAGTCCTTCCCCCTCTATTTTCCATGCTAGACTATTTGCCTTCTTCTCCACAATAATAGTACATATCCTTTCTAGCATATACCCAGGGTACCTCTATTTCTTATTACTAGGTAACTAACTATCCCATCCCGTTTTTGTTTCCCGCTCAAATTCCTTTTTCTCCCCCCAGTGTTACCTCTCCACTAGTGTCACCTAGAATCATTCCCCAAAATTCTTGAACGCCATTTACTCTCTGTTCATCTCTTTTGCTTTCCTGATATTCTTAATAACTTTCGTCATAAGGAATACATATAAGCTCGAACATGCCGTTGTTCGCGATATGCTGAATAAACCATATCTGAGCCCAAACTACCCAAAAATGCGCCGAACAATCTCCTAACTCTTTTTCTTAACAAAAGTCCTTGAAAATAAGGTGACATACCGGATTCTAGATCATCTGTTCTCTTCCAATACTTATGAGATTTTTCAGTCTGGTGTAAAGGTAGGACACAACTCTAAATGACCCCTTTCGCCGTCGGAACAACGTTATTCACCCATCCATACAGGTGATTCTATACAATTGGGCAGTATTTGACACTCTTGTTTTCACTAATATCTTTCACCGCCTTCCTAAATTCATCGGTGTCTCTATAATCTTAACAGATTTCGCTCGTATCTTTCAACTCTTTCCCAATCTATTTATATTAGAAATTATATATCTTAGCAGCATAGGTGCGTTTTGTTCAGCCGAAATGTTCGGTTTTTGGTTCGCTTCTGTTTTACATCTATCTTCTTTACCTTGGTATTCTTATGAGTCATCTTGTTCTATCATTTCATTCACAAATGATGAAATGCAAATATATCTCCATATTTACTTGTTTAATGGGACTTAAAATCTACTATCCTACTATAACATAATGACTGACTGGTTCTCAAACAACAGTCTAAAACTCAACCTCAACAAAGCAGAAGTATCACTTGTGGCCACTCCTAGGGATTTTGCTTGCTGCAAAACTATTGCTCCCTATCTTAACCTCGGCGCTCTCGTGCTCCCTTTTCGAATACAGTGATAAAGCTGAACGTGAGATTTGATAGGTAGTTATCTCTCAAACTCATTTTGCTAACTTCTTAAAATACTCTCTCTGATTTCTCTGTAACAGTTGCCACATCTGTTCCCACTTCGAACACAACAGCTTTGGGATTGCCAATGATGCCTGTCTATTTTTTCGCCTTGATAACTGCAATATTCGTTGTTTGATCGCTGGCTGTTAAATACTAGTGGAACAGTTTTAAACCACATTTATGAGTCTTCAATCGCGTTTCATCCCTCTGAAATTCTCCCGTCGGTCTTCTGTTCAACCAAAGTGGTTTAATCGAGAAATCGGCAAACTGCTTAGGGAGAAGAGAAATGTGTACCGCAATCGAAGATCTCGGGTAACTTTGACCAATACCGGAGACTAGCTAGAAGAGTGAAGTCCAGCATAAGGGCGGCTAAGCGGTCTGAGGAACTCCAAGTGGCAAGACTCTGTAAAGAGGATCCCAAGGAGTTTTTTAGATATGTAAACAGCCGTAAACCAATCCGTCGAACGATTGGCCCTTTGAGAAATGAGAAGTGGACATTGGAGCACTTAGATGCCGAAAATGCTAACCTCCTCAACGACTACTTCTCTTCAGTGTTTACTGAAGAGTATGGTCCCATCCCCCAGCCAACGGATTCCTACTCGGGGGGAAAAAGCTGGAGGATATGGGCTTCACCAAAGGAGAAATAGAAAAGAAGATCACTGACCTAATGACGAATAAGTCACCTGGCCCGAATGGGTTTCTACCTAAAGTGTTGAAAGAAGTGTGCGATCAAGTGTCACGACACCTGAGCGCAATCTTCAACATGTCAATCCGGACCGAATGCGTTCCTAGAGAGTGGCGTGAAGCGGAGGTGACTCCTATCTTCAAGAAAGGAGACCGTAGCCAACCGTCGCACTACCGACCTATCAGTCTGACTTTGATAGTCGGTAAACTCATGGAAAGCATCATGGTGGACAAAATGACGTCTTATTTAGAGTCAAAGCTGCTACTGAGGAGTTCCCAGCACGGCTTCCGAAGGCAACAGTCAAGCCTGTCGAACCTTGTGGAATTCTTACACTTCGTCCTCAGTGAGCACGATCAGGACAAGGCGGTGGATGTGGTCTACTTAGACTTTCAGAAAGCTTTTGATAAGGTACCACACCGCCGCCGTCTCTGGAAAGTGCAAGCGCTGGGCATAAACGGAAAAGCAGCAGGCTGGATAGAGAACTGGCTAAATGGCAGATGGCAACGGGTGGTGCTGAATGGACAGGCTTCTGAGTGGGTGCTCGTTACTATCAAATTCAATAAGGTCCTTTTTTCATATAGTTTCTTAGTTCCCAAAGCATCTCTCTAATTCGGCATTTTTGTTCAACATATTTTTTCCCTTGTTATAATTGACATCATTTTTTGTCTATCGTTCGAACACTTACTTTTTGCAACTATTTCTTGCCAGAAAATGATTACCGGAATTACTCAAAGGACTGCTGTTCTTGAATTAAAGAAATGAGTTTTCTCCTCCATATATATATATATATATATATATATATATATATATATATATATATATATATATATATATATATATATATATATATATATATTCATATATATATAAATATAAATATATATATATATATATATATATATATATATATATATATATATATATATATATATATATATATATATATATATATATATATATATATATATACATATATATCAATCTCAACACAAGCCGTGATTTTTTGACAATGAAGTATAATTAAAGAATACTTTTGTTTAAAAGCGAAATGGCTCACATGGTAAAAGACCATAAAAATATTTTAAAAGTTAATTATTTTAAGATTTAATGTGTTTTAAGGAAGGGATTCATCTTCAGTCGGAGCGGGCGGGATTTAGAGCGCTACCGAGATTCGTGTCATGGCGCCTCGCGTTCTCCAACAATGGGCCCTTAAATCGGCGCTCGTTTATTCGTTTGTAGATCCATCGGGATTTCCTTGCGTCTTAATAAACAGTACGAAGCCAAACACACGCAAGTTCTCTTTCTCTCCATCATATATATTATATACATATATATATATATATATATATATATATATATATATATATATATATATATTATATATATATATATATATATATATATATATATATATATATATATATATATATATATATATATATATAAATAGATATTTAGATCTGGATAAGCGCATGAGGCTGAAAACCCTCGTTATAAAGGCGAGATAAAGGGTCATTGGAAGTCACTTCAAAACAAGAGAAGTAAGAAAGAGGAGCAACGGATATCTGAACAACGGATATCGTTGCTTAGTTTTCAACGCCCGCGCCTTGCACACGTAAGTGCATTTACTTTCAATGGTAAATTCTTTCGCCAAAATTTGGTTTAGGTATGGGTATATATTTATTCCCAGTTTTATTTAACTTATATATAGAATTTTTCGAAACGGTTTTCCTCCCCTCAATTGTAGATTTTCCTATAAACTGGTTTTGCTATATTAATGATATCCTTTGCCTGTGACCCAATTCTGAAAATATTTATCTTCCTTTGAACAAATTTAATTCCCTTGTACCTTCCATGAAATTTTCCCTTGAAATAGAACAGAATGGAAGTATTCCTTTCCTTGATTTATTAATACACCGCACGCTTTCTGGTTTCAAATTATCTGTCTATCGGAAACCAACTAATTCTTCTTCTTATATTACCTTTTACTCCTCTTGCCCCATTAAAGTAAAAAGATCTATTATATTTCGATTTTCCTCCGTGCACATCGTGTGGTTAGTCCTGAATTCTTTGACTCTCTCAAGTTTCCTTCAGTTAGCTAAACACTCCTTTTATCGTTTTGAACCTCGCGCACTTTTGAATAACAAGAATACTCTTGTACTTCCTATTAATCTATCCTTTGCTTCTCTCCCTCATATTTTAGAATATCTAGGCATTTGTGTAGTATTTAACCATAATAATACTATCTCTAAACTATTAGTCAAGAACTCCTCTTTCCCTATTGTTAATGTATATTGCTCTAAATATTACTTTGGCCATTCAGGTAAATGTTTAAAAAAACGAATTTCTCAGCATATATATAAAGTCCGTCGTGGGGAGGAAAGCAGCTCATTTTATGTTCATATGTCATATCTTAATCACAATATTGATTGGAATTCTGTTAAAATTATGTCATAATAACGATACAATTTCACGAAATATCATTGAATCGACCTTTATTAGTAAATTTCCAAATTTTAATTTAAGTCCTTGCTAATATAAACTCGATGGTTATTTTTAAAATTATATTCACAATTCACTGTCAAAATTTTAACTTGGGACTTAATATTTATATTGATCTTAATAAGCTATTTAATTTTATTTTTTGTGCATCTATGTAGCCTTATGTTTATGTCTGTGTATTTATTTTCATTTGAGTCAAGTATTCAGAACATTTGTACTTATTCTACCTTGGTTTTTCAATCCTGACCTCTGAGGTTAATCTCTCGCTCAGATTTTTTCCCTCCCTAATTGCTTAGGCGGTAGTTTAATCCTTTTGTCAATCTTTAGTATTTTGAATTTACCTGTTTTTATGATCTTAGTTTGTATTTATCTCCGCTCCTCCTAAGGTTTCCATTTCATACTAATTCATTTTTTTGATTGTTTTTTTTGCTTTTTTTGTGGGGGTTCCCTCTCCTCTGTATCATTCTTATAAATATTACAATTTTCAATACTTTTGTTATTCCTTAATAAAGAACTCGAAATAAAGTTCGAAAATACTTGGAATCCTCGTATTAATTTTTCCTGTGGGAAAGAATGATAAAATGAATCCAGCAAATGGCAAGAAACAGAAAAACAGGATAATTTCTCTTCGGAAATGTTATTTCCTAATTCGCAACAATTCCGTACAGGGGTGGGATTCGAACCGTTCACACTGGCGCAGCAAGCAACCACTTTGATCTTAATTAAACCGTCCCTTACACCCCTCGGCTACGCGGTAGAAAAAAACTTCCAAATAAATAAGCTTTTAAAGTATGTTTTGCAAGTTCGATCGGGAGTATATAAGAGAGAGAAATTAATAGGGAATTTAAATGACAAAGGAGAGTTGAGGTAAACACGCGGCGAATATACAATCTTTCATGAACGCGAAAGAATGATTAAATGAATCAAGCAAAACGGAAGAAACCGAAAAACAGGATAATTTTTTTTCGGAAATGTTATTTCTTAATTCGCAAACATTCCGTACATGGGCGGGATTCGAACCGTGCACACTGAGGCAGCGACGAGTTTTTTGAATTTCCTATTAAGTTCTCTCTCTTTTATAGTCCCGATCGACCTTGCGAAGCGTACCTTAAAAGTTTGTTTATTCCCGAAAATTTTAGTCTACTGCGTAGCCGAGTGGTCTAAGGGACGGTTTAATTGAGGTCAAAGCGGTTCCTCCCTGCTTCAGTGTGCACGGTTCGAATCCCAGCCTTGTAGGGAATTTTGGCGAATTAGGAAATAACATTTCCGAGGAAAAATTATCCTCAGAAAGTGGGTAAGTTGAAACTGTTGAATCTGCGTCACTTACTGATGAGTGATGTGAGTGAGAGTGGGAGAGTTGCGTAGTTGAAACCAAATTGGAAAACCACACAGAATGACGTATAAACAGTAGGGTCTTACCTTTGAAAGGAAGGGTGTAAGAGTTATGTAGAAAGATTTTCTTGCAGACTAGACAGTTTGAAGGAAGATTGGGGGTCTTATTCATCTAAGAATTCTGAGCTTACAACGAGGAGGCTAGCAAGAAACATGAAAGAAAAAAATCATGTTTGGCTATGATTATAGGAGGAAAAAAAGAAATATATGTAAAGAAAGAGTTATTAGATTTACGATTGGTGGAATATATGTATAAACCTGGAGTTCTATGGATTAGTAAATCAAAAATTATAACGGCTATATTTGTTTCAATTTCAAGAGTAAAATTAATGGAAGGAACATGATTAATAGGATTTGTAAGTAAAAGATGGATGTAGTGAGAATTGGGTCACAAACCCATTAAACCATTGTGTTATAACGGAACCAAAAGGTAATGAAGTATAAAATGCTAAGGAAAATTATCGTTTAAAAATATTCCATATAAAAATTCGACAGAAGACGATGTGAACAGCTGCTTCTAGCTAAACCAAATTTTTAATATTCAATTTACATCTTGAAAGAAAATTTGCAATTTATAGTACATAACCCAACTCTCATAGACATTATATTGGAAAATCTAAGGATCCTTGGAACGGTGCAAAGTTGAAATTTCGGAAAACACCTCTAACGAGTAGGCTTTGCACTTGTGCCCAATTCCTTAAACTTTCTTATTACCGACCCAACTGTGGATTTAGGAACATTTCAATAGACAGAAATCTTCTTGTAGCTCTGGTTAGATTTGAATTTCGTAATTATTCTTGATTTCATATCTTAATTATTGGTAGTAGAATATGATTGTCGAGGTTGCGATGTGGAAGAAAGTGTTGTTAGAATGATATAGTCCACATTATGAATAGATCACAGAAACTATTCGCATGATTTCGAAACTGTATTATAATTTAAACCATATAAAATAAACATATGGTTTTGAAAATATCACATGAATAATTTGGGTTTCGAATTTTCGTAAGAAATTTTATTTCTCCTTTATTTTTATATCAAACTTGTTAAGATTTCATCCGGGTGTTAATATATACGTTTTTTTTAATTTATTCAAATTTAGTTACTCTGAAATTAGTGGATCATCAACTCTAGCGAAAAGCTCTGGTTTTATTTAGGAGTATGAATACCTTCTGGAGTAAATGTACTTCACAGAATTAGCCGTTTCTTTTCGATGGGATCCATTTTCCAAGTTTAGACGCATTTACCAATTCAAAAGAGGTGTTTCACGATCGTTAAGGGACTTGTATTTAACATTTCTGCAAACTTTAGCGCAATTTAGCTTAGGACTTTCTTCGACTCTGGTTCGCAGACGCTCCTTATCGATCGAACTAGGTCGTCCATAATGAAGGTAATTTTCGACGTAAGAAATTCCCAAAGGAAATGAAATCTAAGATCCTTAAAATTTGTGGATCTCTGAACTTTTTTTTTATATAGAGAAGGGATATTTTCCGCCGCTCCCGGTACTCAAGAGCCGTTTTGTATTTCCTACAGCAAGCATTGGGTGATATGGATAAAATCCTAACTCAATTTAAAGGGGGAGGGGCAAATCTTAAGAAAGTTTTGTCACTGATACTAAATAGGCTCCCCTCCCCCCAACCCCGAATCAAAAATGATCGAAAGATAAGGAACCTTACATTAATCTAATGCAAATTACCAGCAAGAAACTTTAAATATGATTATAAATCAGAGCAATTAATACTAATGAAATTTTGAGATCCAAGGGTGACTACGAAAATACTTTTAGACAAATCCACACTTATTACACACAAGGATAAAAAAATTCACAAACTCGTATAAACGTTGCATTGGAACTGATCATTGCAAGCAGGAAAATAATTATTAACAGTTGTAGAGAAGATTGAGCAATTACGATTTATGATCAAATCCTAGGGCAGGTACAAGGATACCTATAATGTGTGATTCCTAATAGAAACATAGAAAATGTAATCCGTATAACGAAATCAGACTAGGAGTGATAAGAAAAGTTAGCTATATCTTCCGAAGAAACCTATGCCTCTATGCTCTTAAAAACGCAAAGTAAATAATGGTTCTTACCAATTATAACAATGGAAAGTGAAACTTGAACATAAAATTCCCACAAAAACTAAAGACAACTCAGAAACATCAAAGGATTCGAGTTTGGAATAACCAGCCAGTACCATAGAAGAAAAGCGTGGATTTTAACAGACTCACGGGTGACGATGTAATGAATGAAAAAAAATTGTTATTAGGTGTAGATGTACAGAGCACATTCAGGAAAGAAACATCACAAGATAAACAAAGGAAATCACAGACTGAGCACCTTTATACTTAAGAACATCTAAAAGGCGACCTCGCAGAAGGTTGCATGGGAAAACTTATTGAATGACAGGAGTAAAGTGGCCGAATATTGTCCTGCTCCGTGATCAGTGGAAGCTTCTTGTTATGATCGAGCAGAATTGGACATTGGACATTGGACATAATAAGAGATGAAAAGATAGAATTTGAGAGAAAATAGTAAGAGAGTAAAGTGGTTAAGAAGTGAGTTTAAACAATAGATGATCTGTAGAAGAAAGAATAAAAGATCCCTGGTGAAAGGGTAGCTCTGTTTGTGTTTTTTGGGATTTCTTTTAATTATAAACTATAAGATTTATAGTTTCTTTAATCAAATCAGCATTGCTAATTTGATTAAAGGTTCTCATCTTGATGATGAATTTTGTTGTTGTTGGTTGTTGTTGGCATTCAAGCCTTTTTTAGAGACGGGGTTTTTACATCCCGCTTTGGGTTTTCGAATGAATATATTAATTTTCCTAAAAATTTTAGGTTAATTTGAAATTTACTTTATTTTAATTATTATTAAATAATTATTAAATAATTAAATAATTAAGTAAATTTTGTTTTCTATGTGAGGTTGAATTTTAATTAAAAAACTTTTACGTTACACTGGTTGGTTGAGTCTCGTCTATTGTCGATCACGTTGTGTATAATGGGGAGTCACGTCACCGTTAGACTGTAATTTACTACTTTTAAAGGGTCTTATTTGTCTGTCGGCCTCGATGTCTAAGTGTGTACGAGAGAATTCAGGGGTCAAGCGTGCACCAATGGCTTGCCATATCCTCTTAGCTCTCTCGTGGAGCGCCACGTTGATCGGAGATAATTCAACCGAGGCGTGGAGCTCCCTCTGTTTTTTTGTGTTCTCTTCTTCGGGTATTTGTAATGAGTAAAACCGCCTTGTTCTGGATGGTCTGTAATTTCGCAATGTGGGTCCAGGCGCACGCATTCAACGGCACCGGGGGGTACAAGAGTCTCGAGCGAATGCACGCATTGAATATCTTGAGTTTATTTGAGCGAGTTAGGTCGATGAACCTATAAAACTCCCTCAAATCTCTCTTGCTATTCGCGACTGTCCGCCCGATATGACACTTGTATCCCCCTGTGGTGATTTTGAGCCCCAGGACCGTCCCTTCCGAGCAGTAGGGGATTATCTCCCCCTCTACCCGTATATCATTGAAGGTCTTGCGAAACATGGGAATTATTTTGAATTTTGGGGCATTGGTCGAAATCTTCCATTTCCTCTCGAAAGAGTTGATGTTGGAAATCTCCCTAGCCGTATTTCTCGCCATAAATTTCCTGTGAACGTAGGCGGCTGTACAAATTTGCGATATATCGTCAGCGAACTGAACGTATATCGTACCTTCGGAAAGAGGTTGTGGTAGGTCACGTGTATATATGTTGTATAAAAGGGGGCTGAGACACCCCCCTTGTGGGACCCCAGATTCGAGCTCGAACTCGGGGCCTTTGTATTCTTTGAACTGTATATACGCTCTCCTCTCTATTATATAATCGCATAGAATCCTTTCAAGGATGGGGTCGAGGCCTATTTGCAGGATCTTAAATTGCAAGCCTCTCTTCCAAACCTTGTCAAATGCTTTTTTGACGTCGCGGAGCACCAGGTCGGCATGCCTTTTACTTGCTTTGATGTTCGCAAGTATTTCCGTAATAACGGCTAGTGCCGTGTCAGTCCCTCTTTTCTTTCTGAAGCCGTGCTGCTGCTCGTTATGCAGGTTGGCTTCGTCGAGAAAAGAGTTGACCCTATTTGCCAATATCTTCTCGAAGACTTTGCCAGCAAATTCTAAGAGAGATATCGGTCGGAAGTTTGCGGGGCAGTCCGGGGGCTTTCCCGATTTGGGAAGGAAGATCATTTTGACCACTTTCCACTGGTCGGGAAAATAGCCTGTGTTCAGGGCGGCATTCATGATGTTAAGAAGCCCGCTCAGAACATTAGGCGGGGCCTGAATGAAATTCTCCCTGGTCAGCCCCGTGGTACCCGGTGCTCTTTGACGAAAGGATTTTAGTGCGATGGAGAGCTCTTGGGCAGTTATTTTACTTTCATAGCCCTCCAACGCTCTTTCCTGCGACACACAATGATGAGGGGAGGTTTTATGTATTTGCGTGTTTAGCTGTTGGATAATGTTATTTTCGAAATCGAGGTCATAATTGTCGTTTTCTTCCGAGGTAATTTTAAAGATTGAGGACCAGAAGGTCCTAAAAATTTCCTCAATCTCCGTCGTCTCGTCAATTTCTTTTTCGTCATGTTTAAGTACAAGTTTCTTTTGAGGGTGTTGTCCTTTTAAACGTCTGTACGTCTGCCAAAAGGTCCGTGAGTCTCTCTCTATGTCAAGTCCTTCAATTAGTCTGTCCCATACCTGTATTTATTGGTCTGTAATGAGTGTCTGAAGTTCGTCTTTTATCTGTCTCATTCGTCTGTGGGCATTGTGGTTGGGGCCTATCAGCGCTATTGCATTGGACAGGTCTTTATACTCTTGGGCCAGGGCTTTCATGGGAGGGGTCCAAATAGGAGCTGGAAGGGTTTTATACTTAATGCGGGGAATGCTAATTTCATCTGCTTTTATAAGGAGGTCAGTGATTTTATCCAGCTCCTCATTTATTTCTTCTAAATTTGCGTCAATTAAAGGGTCTGGGATATAATTTAGAAGGTAGTTTTTATATCTTTCCCAGTCCGCCTGCTTATAGCTTTTGCGTTCTGGGATTTCTAATTGAATGGGGTTTACACCAATTGTCATTTTAACCGCCTGGTGATCGCTTTGAATAATGGGGCCTGGTTCAATGTAATAGTTGTATGGAAACCCGATACTGGTTAAAACAATATCAGGCTTCGTTGCTGCATTACCTGTAATAAATTTCGGGAATTCGGGTCCGATTCTTGTCGCATAGCGTCTGTCTAGTATTACCTCGATGTTTCTACCCGCATTGTTGCAGGAGGTATACCCTGATGCTGCACATCTTGCATTCAGATCCCCAGCAAAGATTACGTTTCTCTTATGGCTGAGGATCTGTAGAAGGTTGTGCAAGGGTACATAGCCGCGTCTTGGGGGTTGGTACCCCGTGGCCACGACTAGACCCCCAGGGTAGTGCCTACCTCAATGGCAAGGTAAGATTCATCTAAGTCGGGTAGTCTTTTGTATTTTAAACCTTTTTTGACGGCTATTGCGCAGCCGTCATACCGTTCCTGGCTGTGATTTTTGCTGATGACGTCGTATTGAAAAATTTTTATTTCTTTATGAGAGGTCATTCCGTGTTCATTAATGAGTATTACGTCAGGGTCATTTTGTCGCAAGATGTTGCCGTAGATAGAACCTTTTCCGTCCCACCCATCGACATTCATCTGTATTATTGTTAGTCTCTCAGTCATTTTGTGTAGCGTGTGGTTTTTTATATGTATGGGATTAAAGTGGGCGCTTATTCGCGGTCCACTTTAGCCCCATGTGGTGTACTGGGCGGGGTGCGCTCCCTTCCGTTCCGTTTTTTTCTAAATTCTGTATCTGTAATTGTGTGGAAGCAGTCGGTGGTCAGTTTTACCATGTTCCTCGAGAGAGCCTCCTCAACTTGCCGTTCCGGTACCGAATCGGAGCATTTCCACTTGTATCTTCCGGTTTTAAGGCCTTCAGACACTTCGTGAGACTCGATTTCGGAGGGGAAAGGGGCCGATTCGGGGGCATATAGTTTCAAATTGAAACCTCTCGAGTGGTATTTCAACTGGGTCTCTCTGCCTCGGGATGAGGAGGTTGACCTGGGGCCACGTGATTTTGAGAGTTTTCTCGACCTCGGAGACCTGGTCTCTTTCGGTCGGACCGCTTCCTTTGTTGGTGATTTTTCGTGTGTTTTTGGTGTATTTGTGTCAGTCTTTTTGGGTGTAAGTGGCGCTTGTTTCTCTGTCTGTGGAGTATGTTTGTTTTTGTTGAGTCGTGGGTCGCGTGTGATGGCTGTGTTCTGTGGGGTGGGTACCTTCTGGCACGGTTCTGGGCACTGAGGGGCTACACTTATGCGCATAACCTCCTTTGACGGCGGGTTGTCGGGGAACCACATCTCCTGTAAGCCGTTCTTTACAAGCATACGGTTGACCTCGGTTGCGAATGTTCCTGGGCGAGTTATGTTTGCTATGTGTGCATAATAAATGCAGCACATAATTTTTGTGGAGTGTTCGTTCTCTATGTGAAGATAGGTTCTTTGGTTATTCGTTTCGGCGATAGCGGCTTTGGCGACTTTGGCGTACGTTGAATTTACCTTTTTTTCCTCTGTTTCACGGCGTAAGTTTGTTTCCTTGAGGATTTCCGATTTTCTGATCGGGCACGCCATGGACATAGTCTGGTGGGGGCCTTCACAGTTCAGGCATTTTGGTGGTGTTGTGCTCTTGCAGTCGCGCCAAAAATGGTTGCGACCTGCACATATGGAGCAAAGAGTTAGTTCTTTTTTCTCTGGACAGTTCGAGGTGGTGTGCTTGCCGTACTTATAGCACCTGAAGCACATTTGTAAGTCAACAAACTCCTCCCTCTCTATTTGATCCGAGCAAACTCTTACACTGAACAACAGTAAGCCTAGTTCCTTTGCCTTTTGCGCCATAGCCGTATCTTCGAAAACAAACTTGAAGACGTGCGTGTACGTTTTAAATTTTAAAACCTCAGCAACTTTCGCCCAAGGGTGGTTCCTTTCCAATTCGTTTTTTATGTTTTCTGCTGAGTGGCTCCCAACCCAAGAGTCGAGGCGCCTGCAGATGACACTACGGTGTGTCTTTATTTGGGGTGGTGTGTGTGGTATCAGGTTTATCGTCTTTAGGCATTCAACTGCCTTGCTTGAGGTTAAGGCCTCACAATCGGCCTCCCTCGCACAAATGGCAGAGTATCCATTAGGGGTGTCAATGAGTCGAACCAGTGCAATTTTTATATTCGTGTATATTTTTTCGAAAACCGTACCTCTATCCGGCTTCGGGCCCTCCGAGAGTACCCGAAGAGTTATTCGAAGGGTTTCTCTCATTTTTTACTCATCCCAACTCTCTCTGGGTGTTTACACATGGGAAAGAATATGAAAAAAAACCACTTGTATAGGAAAGTGGTGAGGGAGAAAGAGGTGGAGGAGATCAAAAGGGCCAATGTCCAAATAAAAATATCACTTTACCTCAATATATTAATCCACGTAGGAGCGAAGATCCGTCCCCGCACCGTAGTAAAGCAAAGAAAGCCAGTGGTCGATTTACGAATCGATCGATGAACAAACGTTCGCGCTACTATCAATAAGCTAAATCACTCTGTTCACAATCTCGCTAAAAATTCACTTAATAAATTCTCGAAGATGGCTGTCAAAGCGGGAGTCAGTTTGATAAAGCAGACAAAAGCAGTCAATCGAGCAGAATGGAAAAATACTCCCGATTATAACGAAGTTAAACCTCATTTTTTGAGGTTAGTCGCCAGTTCGGTTCCCGATTCGCATCTACTTCACAGGAGCTTCTATATCCTTCAAGACCCGTGGAGGTTTACCTCGTACAAGGAAGTCTCCTACGTCAAATATGTATGAAGGTGTCCAATTTATAAATCAGTCTTCATTGTTTTCCCGGGAATCTCTCCCGCCCTTCTCCATTTCAGATGTTTTTTTTCTATTGTCTTTTATTGCCTTAATCCATATTCTTCGTTGCTTCTAAGTTAATTCTTTGCTATTCTTATACCCTAATTTGCGTTGCCTGAAGCAACCTCCGTTTTTTTGTGTGCATTTTATATTTACTGTCTAAAGTCACTTTTGTTTATTGAACAGTTAAAACGCTTTAGATAAATTCATTTTAAGACGAGAGAAAAGTACCTTACGCCGAGGGAGAGCAGGTGTGTCAAGCCTATGCTTCGCATCCCCAAAGTATCACACCTGTAATTAATTTCGGCTTTCGCAGCTCAGGACTTCCGGAAGGAATTTGAATCTAAAATTTCTAATAAGGCTTAGAATTTCGCCTTAATGAAATATATTTGAATTATTGTAACACATATCAATAAAAATGTATAAAACAAACATGCTCTTAATCTGGATTATATCGTGCAGCACCAGTAATATCTATAATTTTATTATTTGATAAACCTTCCTTATGAACTGAGAAATATTTTCCTCCACATTGAGAATTGTACACAGGAATAACCTCAAAAAAGTATTTGCTTGATTTTGACTTGAAGAGTGAAAAAGATTTGCCACCCATGATTGAAGATAATCTTATTCCGTTCAATTTCTCTTTTCCTTTTCTATTTTACTTTTGCATTTACATCATTTGTTACCTCAGAGCCTTTTGGGGCAGATAAACAATGAAAAAATGAAAATTATGACCCTAAAAGGAACTTGTGATTGCTTTTTCTAAGGTTAAGTAGATCAACTGGCGTTCTATTGATTTACCTGGAATTTTAATGACTTACTCTGGGGTTTTAATGATTTCCTCCGCCATCTTAATGACTTAATCCTGAGCTTTAATTATTTAATACAGCGTTTTAATGATTTATTGACCAAAATTTAGAAATTTGTTTTAATGAACGAGAGAAATTGGACATCAGGTCAGGTGGTTTATGACTGCAAACCAATAGTAGTGGTCCGTCGCGAGAAACGAAATATATTAATCCAATCCATTGTATCATATTATTTCTCAACGAATTGCACATTCTGCAATAGAGCGAAATAATCACAAATTGTTTAGCACTAATAACTATATTACAAAATGGCTATGTAATCAAAGTGAACGATGTCACTGACGGTGATGGATTCGGTGCTACTTCCCAGAGTGCAGTACGATATAACTCAAAATGTAGACAAAATATCGACGTGATTATCTGCCTCTAAGTAAGAAAACACATATTTCCTTTTTAAAAGACAATAAAACGCTGGAGAAGAAAGACAAGACACGATTCTGCCATAGGGTAGAGGCATGCAAAACCATAATGAGGCTGTCATCTGGACGATTGCGTTCTGTCCCGTCCCCAACGACCCAGGGGATTTGCCATAGTTGTAGTGGGTGAGGTTGGGAGTTTGTGCCCCTCTTGTCGTGAGCGCTCTAAGTAGTCCCATTTTTAGACCTGTAAGACTACATACGAGGGGTGGTCAATAAGTTTTGCAATTCGGATATAAGGAAACGAGATATTAGGAAAAGTGTTTTATTATTTTTCAATATAACTACCCTCGACTTCAATGCACTTGCGCGACTTGTCCCTGAGGCTTCGAACTCCCGACAACCAGAAATCTACCGACTGCTGTTCAATCCACTCCTGGACGGCAAGCTGGACATTTTCATCGTCCCCAAACCGGCGTCCATGCAGTGCAGCCTTGAGCCGGCGAAATAAAAAGTAGTCGCTAGGGGCCAGATCTGGACTGTAGGGAAGATGGTTGAAATCCTCGAATCTACACTCGCGCCGGGAAGCTTGTGTAACTCTGGCCTTGCGGACTTTGACGACGTTGAAGTCGATCATGAGGCGTGAGGTTTCTAGGGACCCAACGGGCGAAGACCTTGGTCATGGCCAAATTGTCGTGGATGATGTTGATAATACTTCCATGTGATATTCCAAGTTCTCGCTCGATTTTTTCGACCTTCACCTGTCGATTTTCGATGATCATCCTCTCCACACGGGCCACATTGTCCTCGTTGGTCACGTCTGCTTGGCGTCCTGGACGGGGGTAACCTTCAAGGGACTCACGACCATAGCAGAACTCCCGACTTTAACGAGCAATGGTTGCATAGGAAGAGGCAGTGTCGGTGTACACTGCAACCATGCGTTTATGGATCTATTTTGCATTCTTGCCTTCCTTGGTTAAAAATATGATCACTGCACGGTGCTCAACCTTGTCCATTGTTGAAAAAATTGTGACTGACGATCTGCGATCAGCTACCGCTTCTTAAATATATGAGGCAGGAGCGTGCGGTTGCAGGTCTTGACTTGTCATAACTTGTCCTTACATCCGCACAACTCGCCCTCCCCCTTCCTCTGTTTTGCCCTGCCGATTCGCAAAACTTATTGACCGCCCTTCGTACGTTCCAAACATCTTTAACCACGCACGGCGTAGCGTTAAATCTGGTTGTATACAGATAGTAGATGATAAGGAATAGCGTGAATTATGAGAGTGATTGTTGTGAGGACGCTCGTTTAAACGAGAAAGTTAGTTCATTCTTGTTCTAAAGCCACTTTCATATCTTAGTTTAGAAACCTCTCTCATTCCTAGTAAAAAATCTTCGGAACCTTCAAGTAGGTCGAATTTTAATTGGTTTCTTTGTTCCATGGCGAGTCACGACCCAAGTGGATTGTTTTCCTCACCGGCCTACGAGGCTCAATACATCAATGCTGCGTGATATTCTCTTCTATCTTTAGCACAGATGGTTCGCGTATTATAGGAGTAAGTGAGCTGCTTATCACTGG
The DNA here is from genome assembly GCA_963969495.1 of Ceratothoa steindachneri. Classification (NCBI taxonomy): domain Eukaryota; kingdom Metazoa; phylum Arthropoda; class Malacostraca; order Isopoda; family Cymothoidae; genus Ceratothoa; species Ceratothoa steindachneri. Next base: position 82,673,290 of record OZ018326.1, read on the forward strand.
GTCTTAATTAATTAGCAATTTCCCCTGAACTATAGGTGATAATACATGAAGCTATCTGGAATGGGGTTGGTTTATTGTGGGATGTCCTCTGTTTGTTTTGTTTTTTTTGTTGCTTTGTGAGAACTAAACAATTTCACGCGATCAGCCTGGGTTACCAAACTGCAATGAAAATTCACTAGCTGTCATAAGAGGAGTATTTTCTTCTGCAGTAAAATTATCTTGCGAGCCTGAGTGATTAAGTATGTATGATCATGACGTTAGAGCAAATGTAAAGCAAGTTTAAAGTAGTGGTATTGGAAAGTGCAAAGGTATTTTTCGTTTGTGCTAGGACTAGAAAAGGTAAGTAGGAGGGTGAATGGTGGAGAAGTTATGTGAAAAGGTTGGTGGAGAAGAAACGAATTGCGTATTAGCAGAACTTTCATAAAATAGATTAGAACATTCTGAACTGAAGCAAATTCCATCTCCAAACAAATAAATTTGTACTGTGGAAAGCATGTTTCACATCTAGGTGGTGGGCATCATATTTGAATAAGGCCGCCGTGGAAAAAGACATTCCCGAGAGCATTCAACTACTGACACCTAGAAAACAATGTACGTCTGCGCGACGAAATAGCCTAAAAACCCTATGAAACCTTTATCAAAAGTTGCACAACTTGTCAAAAATATAAAAAATACACCGTCATGAAAAGATACAATTCATAGCCCTCGATAACCGATCTCCCTCCGTAACAAGATTCTGCATAACGGACCGTATTTCTTTGATAAAACCATACAATTTAAGTCAGGATTATTTAATTAGTTAGTGCAACTGACGGCAGCAAAATAAATCTATATGTAATATCCCAGGGAATCGAGAGGAAAGAGCTCTCTTGAATGCATTCATTAGACCACTTATTTCCTTCCAGCAAAAGGCAAACTTATCTAAGTAGGTGGAAAAGCTACATTCTTCCTCTCAGACTTGCGTAACTCCCCAAAGAAAGAAAAAAAATACTTCCCCGCACATATAATAAACAAATGCAGCCTACCCTGCCTACTAAACGATCTAACTGCCCACTCCTTTGAGATAATGAACCAGTAGGAGCGAAAGTATCCAGAAAATTAGGCTAGCAGGACGCCATTCCAAAACATTTGGATGACTGCAGTCAAGCTTCCGTGAGAGATATTTCGTATACCTGCACATACAAGATAATTCAGAGAAACATTGTTATCTTTTGAGGTGAAATAAAGGACCGATTTGGGAAAATATTCGAAACTAAAAAACAGCTTTAATGCCCACAAAGACGCCAGACTCGACAACTGATTTGCTACTTTCCACGATGCATCTTGAAACGTCGACAAAGTTGAATTTGAGATCAAATTCCAGGGCACACACCCACCGGTACATGAAGACCGACACTCCACATCTCTTACAAACTTTCTGTAGCTCAGCGCCTTTCAACTGTCTACTTTAACGTAAACAGTCACCTAATGTATGTACTAACTCAGCCAATTATCTATCTGGGAGTTTCAGAAGTGATCAAGATAACCCCAAAGGCTTCATGCGTGTGTGCTGCGACTGGAAAGAGAAAATAAGAGACTGATATACAGGAGTTGTGATGTGAAATTCTTTTAGTACATAGAAAGTTTGAGGCGTATTTGCAAAAGCTCCGCAGTGTACATGAAAATGTTATTTTCAATGTAGCAAATTGCCTATGAGAACAGCGAAATTTGCACGATCATAAACACGTCACAAACTCGGCGCCGAGCGTCGTACACTTTTTATAAGGACAGTCCCTATAAAATTGAGATACACTTTTCTATTATTCAATTTACGCTCGCGCGAGGAAATAGCTTAGGAACTCAAAAGATCGAGATTCCAAGACTCCTTGTTCTTGAGGAAATCAGATATTTAATATGGCACGGTGTCAGGAAAGCCCGGTAATGTGACATTACACTTTAAAGGGAAGACATGGGAACATATCACGCACACCCGCAAAAAAATGACAGTTGTCTCACTAGTGAGTTTGGGGCAAGCCCCTTTCCAGTTGTCAAAAATAAACTGCTCATTTGACAATCATTGTTAGTATACACACTATTTAAAACAATATCCTCCGATCTTGTATTTACCCTTTACTATTACCATTATAACTGCTTTTATTTTGGCAATTCGATCCCCATTCATTCTTGTGCATTGATTTTTCAATTTCCATCTTCCTCCATTGAATAAACTTAGACCGCAATCGTCTCACTCGTGTTCAACTGCCACTGACTATTTAATAACGTGTTTTTCCTATTAAACCTTCCTTGGCACAACGATATTTCTCATCTTTGCCATGAAATTGATCGCCGAAGTCGAACCTCGAACGCCCAATATTCTCTCTACAAGTCAACTTACTCCTCTCAAATGGCACCTCATGTAAGCACTTAAGCACGGTAAAAATCACCAATTATAGTTTTTATACATATTTAACATATGTAATCAAACCTTTTAGAATTTATAATATTATTCAGAAATATATATGATAATAATGTGTATTTTGTTAATATGTTTGAATATTTTACTAATATGATTGAATTACTTATAATTTTAATCAAGGCTGTGTAATTAATAAAATAGTATGTTTGCTAAATTCAGAATTTAACTGATTTTTCTTGTTTCATTTTAAATTCATAAGAATTCAATATCGTTCTTAATAAGTAATATGACTAAAAACTAATGAAATTACAGAAGCATAGAGAGTAGAAAACGAGCATAGCCATAGCCAAGGTTCATCAGAAATAGAAATTGCTAAAAAAATAAATAAAGAGGTGTCTTTGAAATCAGCTTTTTTGAGCTGATAGATGGGCTATCCCTAAGTTTTGTCTTCCAGTTCAAGAAGGATATGATCACCTGCTGGAACTGAAGCAGAGCAGCTTTTACTTTTGGCCTAGAGCAGGGGTGGGAAACCTTTTTAACTGTGTGCCCCCAAATCCCAATCTAATATACAAAGTTTTCTCACGTGCAAATTCCTATCTGGTTCGTGACGGTAGATACTGATCATTTTAAATGATTCTATTATCTGTGAAAATTCCCATCAGAATATATTGATTTGTTTGGTACGCGACATTTCTTTGCCCTGTACACTTTGTATCGATTTACCTGAAGCACCCTATACAAAGTTATTTTACCTACAAAACTACATATTATATTGAACAGGAGGGATTCTTTGACATTTTTAACAGAAGATAAAAAAACCCAAATTTGAGAAATAAAAGTTTTGGACCTTTTATTTATTTACAATAAATGAAATTTCTGCTGCTGCATCACTGATGACAGATAATTTGTATCGGGTCTATACTTTGTAACCTTGAGAGTTATGCTACTAGTTTCATCTGTAAGGCCAATAGTACTACAAGATTTAATTAATAATTTCTTTACTTTGCAAAACTTGAAATAATATATAAAATGATAGTAAAGGATTCATGCTACGTCTGGTCACCTGATTGAGGCGGAGAAGGAAGAATAATTCGACCCATGTGTCACTCTCTACCCACTTCACGATTCTACCAACCCTACTCCCCGCTACCACAGAAAACATACGATTGTCATATAAAAGAAGTTGGAAATTCATTTATTAAGTTTTTTTAAAGTGAGCAAGGGGTTTGCGAGCCAGTAAGAAGTCGTTGGAATGCCACGTTTGGCACGCGTGCCAGGGCTTGACTCCTTAAGAGGCACACAAGGCGGCAAACATAACAATGACGCGAGTGATAAATCAGAGTAAAATAGCATTAAAAGAAGCATTATGGATAAGGGTGTATTTAGATCTGTGTTTACGTTGATGGCATTATGATGTGTATTCAATAGGAAACGGATTTGGCGATGATTGCCTATACTATACTTTATACCGAGAAGTACTCGTATGTAAAATTTTGGCAAGGTCTGAAGCTTGGTAAAACAGGTTGCGTGGATGGCATATTAGCTGAAATGTAAAAAAAAAGGAGGTTATTATGTAACGGAATGGATCTAGTATTTGTTTTGGAAGGGGGTAGGAATGTGTAACAATGCTCGAGGAATCGAAGAGCTCTATGATTAAACCGCTTTATAAGGCAGGCAAGGTGAAAGGTTGGTGGATGATCAAGGAACGTTGAGAGCGTTTGTCGCTCTTATATAGCTCTTATATAATTGAAGGGGATTAGTTTCTAAGCACATGCAACCCGTTCCCATCCTAACATCAGTATTATGGAAGGATTGGCGCTGACTAACTAACTGACTAATTCATTCTCTGCTGGTGACCCGTTCAACGCTTCCTGTTATTCAGTTTATGAAGATTTCGCACTAATTTTACTATGCGTACCAGCTCGCACTAATTTTACTATGGGTATGCTGCATAATAAATTCAATTACCATATTTCATTAATAGGATTCAAATTCAAGAAAAAAAATATTCAAGTGTTGGTAGTGCTGTGTTTTGACTGCAACCAGCGATCATATAACCCATTGTGGTTCCGCGTCAGATGTATGTGAATTTGGATACCCACAGAGAGGACAGAATTTCACCGCTCTTTCGATGTATGTGGAGATGAAAACCCATAAATTAGACCCTAATACTCCATCGACAGGTTTCAGGAACAGAGTAGAGAGTGGGTATGCTGCCCTATGAAGACGGTCAGACAATGATAGCGGTGTTGTGATTGGCTTTGTGCATGATGCGTGTAAATCTAACTCTTGCGTTAGTTTCAGTGTATTTGCTTATAGGCAGCTACGCTCAAACCCGTGCCTCGACGCTAGTAGTCTAACGCCGTATTCACTCGGCTACCGATATAGGAAGTGAAAGTGTGTGCAAGATACATACACCCATATCCTCCTGTCTGCAGTGGGGCCGGGAGTGCTGTATTGGGGCCGGTAGGGTATACAATCCTCCAAATGTCAGCTAAATTTGTGAAGTTTCCTATTAAAATGAGTTAATTTGAAACTTTAACTTCCATTTAGTGTAAAAGTAGATTTAGTTATTTTCATAAATTAAGTAAATCACACAAAACAATTTATAAGATATTGTTTAGGTATATTAAAAGGGAGTCATAAATTGAAGGGGGTTAACTTGGTAATCACTAGCCCTATTTTAAAAAAAAATCTATTTTATTTTCATTTATGTGTACATTATTATTAAAAAAATGGCCAATGGTTGAATGTTTTGTAGTAGTAAACCGCAGAAACCCACATTATTTAGTGGTATATTGATATAATAATATGTGTAACAAATTTCTAGATCCTGCTGCTGATAAGAACATTGAGCATTGAAGATAGCGCAGATTTGTGAATTAATGCGTCTACGGGCAATTAGGAGATTACCTCTCATCTGAAGTTAGCGCTTGAATGCCAGTGATTCCTAGTTAGCGAATCCTCTATAAACACAGGTCACAATATGTAGCTAAGTCCATACGATTGATTAGCTGTTCCGTATATTCAACAAGCTTTAAGATTTATTATCCTCGTCCATAAAGGGTAGGAGAGGTTTTCTTTATCATACCTTGCCATTTTTTATTCATTGTTCCACGTCATTCTATTCTGTTGTCATTTTGTAGCCTGTTCTATATGTTCTGCCTTTTTCTCCCTTAAAATAACCTAGTTGACCCATACAATTTCCCCATCCCCCAAAAGTTCTGAATATTTGTGAATGTGGCCCCGAATAGTTTAATGTTGCTGACTATTCTTTTGAGATTACCTCTCATCCTGAATACTCTTTCTTCCCTATTATACTCAGCAAAGTACTTTCTCCTTCTCTCGTCACCACGTCAGATATGCCTTTTAATGATTGCCAGCTTTCCAAACCCTTCCTTTGATTTACGAAAGTTCAGGTTTAGGAGAAAAGACCATAAGTGAATAAGGAATTGGTGGGGGTGAAAAACAAAATAAATCGATACTTATAATGAGTTGCTTGTGGTGGTAGGATAGGGATAAACGTGATTAAGTTAGTTTCAACAAACACACAATGAGAAACATAGCGCAATTATACCGACATCTTTGCCACCGAGCAGGAGAGCCAAACTCACACGTGTCGTAGAGTACGGTGGATATCCTCAGGAGTCAGTTAGTCACTCTCGTCCTAAGTAATTGTGAGATCTAGATTTATTGGTAAAATCGTGTGTCTGTATGTATACGTGCATGTGTGTGAGAGAGACAGAAAAATAAACTGATGGCTATCAGTGTATAATGGTTACTTGAAAGTCTGCTCCAATGAATAATTTGAGACCCACAACCAAATCCGACTCATTCTTTTTGTCTTCCAACGAATCGTAATGGATGTATATTTATATAATTTTGAAATAAATCTGTAAGTTCAACGAGTAGACAGATGTGGACAATCGAAAAAGAACAAAAACACAAGGCATTATTCTGAATAATTACATTCCTATGTAACGTAATAAAAATGTCGGTGTTGAGGCTGTCACAAAAATGTTGCCAATTTTTCGTTAGTTTTTACTTGTTTTAAATTAAAATGAACAATTAATATCGTTCACTGCCGCGAGCGGCTGATAGCTCTGAAGACATTATTATCTGGCAATCGATTGATGGACGCGCTGTGCTCAGCCCTGTATTCCACACTTCTCACCACACACATAGCCAATTACAACACTGCTTTATTTTCTCTCCCGTCTTCACAGCACAACACACACACACCTTGTTCCAAGAAATCCTGCCGATGGGTATCTATATCCACGTACCTCTGACGCGGAACAAGTCCCTCTTCTCCCGGGCGACGAAGGTTGCACCTGAGTGCTGTTTGGTGTCAAAACATAATACTTCCTGGCACCTCTCCCCAAATAGGACCGGCTTCTGGTGCCCTCAGGCCGACCAGCGATTGTCATACTTACCTTTATGTAAATTTTATTATCCAGTCGGAGATCCTCCTAGATCAAGAAGGATTGGCGTCATCTAACTAACTAACTAACATTACATAAGCAGGAGAGACAAAGGAAAAATGAATAAACAGGAGATAGAAAGGTTCGAGTAAGAGCAATGCACCTAAATAAAATCTCTCAAACCCCAAATATTGAAAGAGAGATAATTTAGATTTGGGAGAGGTTCGTGTAAAAAGTACTGTGTTCAAAATGTATGTATCTCAACCCCGTTAGGGAGATTTTGCTCTGCTCCAATGTCACGTAACTTGAGTACTTCCGTGGAGTTTCGCTTAATTATTCTTTTAATAATAATTAATCTTATATTTTCTCTACGGTTTTCATTTTTCCATTTTTCGTTCCGCCTCTGTTTGGACCTAAACGTAGAGGCGGTCATTCTTTGTGAGTTCCTGTGCTTCCTTCGCCTCCTTGTAACTCATTCGTCTCATGGCATGAAAGAGCTTTAGCCCTTTTAAAGAAAAATAAGGGTTGCACTTGTATACGGCTGTTTCTGTAGTTTCTTTCTACCTGACCCTTGATATTCAGGTGTCAAGTAGGCAAGGTTGTTTAATTTACTCATTTTCGGTTGCCAGAATGCAGAAAGGTATCGTCTCTGTGCCCATTCTTATGGACGATTTCCTCTAAGGTAGGAAATAGGAATGTTAATAAGGTTTACCGGTCTAATTCCTATTATTCTCTGTCATTATCCACGATTACTACCTTTTATATTAATTTTTTCTCCATCTTTTCCTATTGATCACTATCTCCTCGTTAGTTCCAATAAATCTCATTTTTCTCTCTTGATATAATTAAAAAAATCCAACATATTTGGATTATGCTGTCGCTGACGCTTCTCTTTTAACCTTGACCTTGATCTTTTACTCATTTGCCTTTCTTTTCGTTTTTCGTCCATTGCAAGAGCTAGAATCAAATCGCCATTGACTTTTGGTACAAAAACTTGGCTATACTTTTTTGCCTTCGTTGGGCAATAAATTTTTAAGGTTTTCTCGATAAGGACCAAATCCTTTTATCACTGAATTTCGCGACAGAACACTAAGAAGGCGCACCTGTCGCCTTATTTGAGAGAGGTCCCCCAATATTCAGCAAGATGGGGAAAGGGAAAGAAAAAACAAAAAACAAACACAAACAAGATTATTCGCCACATTTCTTCCTTTCCATGCCAAGATAGACATACCTCGATCGGTATCGTATTTTTACGCAGACTTTCCGATTCTATACAATTACGCCACCGGCCATCTGGCTTTTGTAATTTCTCTTGCTTAGGCACCATAGTTGGTTGTCATCCCTTTACTTCCAGATGAACATCTTCAGTTAATAGTCCCATACTGATTCGTATCTGCCAGCTCTCTTTTGCTGACATCAGGGACTATTTATTTTGTTGACATTTTCTCCCGCAAAATATTATCATTTCATCGCCTATGTTACTGTCGCTTGAAGACGTCTCTCTCTTTACTCTAGTCGACATTTTCTACGGCACAATCTTGCCTTTGCGTCACTTATTTCATTGTTGTGCGGCAACGTCACAGCTTTTTCTCATGCTATCGTTTCTTTGGAAAAAACTCACCTTTGTATGGTTTAAAGTTTGTCTGATGCTGTAATCATTGCTTTGAAAAGAACAACTGTTTTCCTTGAGGCCCTATCCTGGAAGAGTACATCCTACTCCCCTTCCATTTGCCCTCAACTTACGTGAGGTGTCATTTCTTGCATTTTAGTTTCGTACTCGTTATTTTTAATGACTTGATCGGTTGGCGTGGCAAAAGGGTATAACGAACTGCTGGCAAACATGTCTTGGCACTTCATGATGTGTGTCACCATTCGGTGTGAGAAATGAAAGTGGGTTACAAGTTTTCTAGCACAGCTACTACAAATAAAGGTCAACATTAATTGCATTAGTGTAAAATTATTGTTTTGTAGGAAATTCAAAGGGCAATTATAACCAATTATGTACAGTGTAAAATGTTGGTGTAAAATTGGAAGTAACCTATCGTAATTTTTTATAGTAAAATACCGTGATGTTGTTTGTTATAATTTACTGTAAGCTTGTGGTTTTAAGAGAGAAATTAATGTGAAGATAGGACGCGGGGAATTTTACATGCTTAGCCATCGTCTGCTAAAAAACAAATAACTAGCTGGAATGTGTCTTGTTATATGTAGTATTGAAATGCTTGCGAGTTGATGACGGGTTTTTCTGTTAGCCAGTTAAAACTTCTTTTACTCCTTTTGACGATATTATGATTGGCAAGTACAAGGCCGAGGGGAGAGCGGAAGAAAAATAATTAGCCAAATAATGTGTGACAGTTATATTCGTGCACTGATTAATTTAAACAATTCCCAAGGCTTTTTTAGTTTACGCAAAGTAACTCTCCGTCCTTGGCAAAAAGTATAAAGCAACCAATGAAATAATTTATATAATGTGATTAGACATTCGCAGTCAAGGCCCAAGTTTTGAGACTACTATATTTTGTTATATAGGAAAATTTATAGAACTATTCAAGCGTTGCATTTTAGTTTACTATGTTTTTATCACAATTTTAAGACGAAACATACAAAAATGTAGAGCTTAAAGCCATTTTATTAATAATTACACTCAATTGATACATGCACTTAATATTTACAATGACGCCCTTTGTTCTTCATTTTGGCATGCTGGAGTCCAAATTTGTGATGTTATCTTTACTGATACTATTCTACTTTTGTTCAATAACCACTCACAACTTCTAACAATTTGATGGCTTCTGTTTATCAATCTCCATTTTGATTATCGCCCACAAATTCTTTATTGGATTTAAATCTTGCTAATTCCCGGGCCAAGGTCACAAAAGTTCGACTGTATTTTCAGCCAAGAACTTTGTAATTGCTTTTGCTTCGTGACAAGGTACGCCTTCATGCTTATAAATGCAGGTATCATCCAAATATCTGCCCTGAACTGTTGAAAAAACTTAATGATGAAGCAGATTTTGGTAACATCTTGAGTTCATGGAAGTGCTCTTAGGCAAAGTTTTAGTACTCCAGTTCCCTTAGATGAGAAGCAGCCCCAGACACAAAGACTGTCTGGATGCTTTACCTTGGGCATGACACGTTGAGGCGCTTCTCTTTTCTCAAGTCGAAAAGGGCTACGAAAAGGCCTCATCTCACCTAGAAGAGCCTTAAAGATAGGCTTTACTATTGTAGGAAACAGAAAATGGACCGTTAAAGTCTGGGGCAAAGTGATATGCCCTGATGAAGCTAACTTCCGATTGTTGGAGCTTCTGGAAGATGCGCCGTTATGAAGAGAAAAGGGGCGCGCGTTCACAAGTCCTGAAGCATACGGATACTTTTCACGTCTGGGGCTGCTTCTCATCTAAGGGAACCGAAGCATTAAGCACTTTGCCCATTAGCATTTTCATGAACTTAAGATATTACCAAAACGTGCTTTATCAGAAGCTTTTCTCAACAGTTCAGGACCAGGTTTGGGATGATACCTGTATTTTTCACTATGGTGGTGCATCTTATGACAAAGCAAAAGCAATAACAAAGTTCTTGGCTTAAAATAAATTCGAACCTTTGAGACCTTGGCCCGAAAGGTCGCCAGATTTGAATCCAATAGAGAATTATGGGGCGGGCGATATAATCAAACTAGCGGTTGATGAACATAAGTCATAAAATTGTGACCAGTTGTGGGTGATTATTGAACAAAACATTTGATCAAGAATGTAGTAAATATGTTTAGTATATATATTTATTTTTAATTATTTTAATTGTTAGTTGGATCCCCCTTTGCTTTATTTGCAGCCTTTACACTTCGTGGCATGGATTTCAGCAAATTTTGGCAGATTTTAACATTATTTTTCTTCACTTAGCTTGTAATTTTTTATACAGTTATGTTTTATTTGTACTTGTGTAATTCTTATTGCTTTTCCAAGCACTCCCCTCAAGTGTTATATCGGATATAAATCTGAGCTCTGTGGTGGTTATTCCATAGCAGTGATCTCCATATTCTCCACACTAATTCTTGGTATGGTTGAATGTATGGCATGGGCCATTGTCCTAATAAATATAACTTTATTTCTTAGTATTATGAGGTGCAATTTCGGGATAAATAGCTCTAAATCTTGTGATAACATGGAGGTATAAGTTGTGGAGTTCATTTTTTTCTAGCCTAAAAACATCTCCCAAGCCCCTGATGAAGACTCGCATGACCATAAGATGATAGAATCACTTCCATGCTTCACTGTTCATACCACACAGAAGGGTTAATTACCTCTCCAACTCTTTCATCATCTTACAGAGCTATCAGGAGAAGTTATCAATATCTACATAAATGATGTAAAACATTTCATTTTTAAATATTTTTTCTAAGACATATTTAAATGGAATTACATAAATTACATGTAAAACAATAATACAATAGGATTTCTTACATACGTAATAATTAATTTCATCTGATTTCAATGAGAAAATAGAACTGCGAACAGAGTATTCTATATTGAAGTCAATAGGCTTAGAAAGAACTGCTGTGATGTTTGTTCTCCCCAAATTTTAAGTATTCAAGGTAAATATTATCTCATTATTATTGTTACAAATATTTTGCCTATTCAAACTATTGAGTATAAGCGTTTAAACTAAAACAAATGACCACTAAACGATGCGTAAGTTTAAAACTTAAAATCTCCCTATCTGAGATTGATTAGAAGTTTTAATGTTTATTCAAAAGTTTGTTTGTTAGTTAATAAGAAAAGGTGCGACTTTCCATTATTGGTAACGACAAATGTTTCATGTTTTCAATCGAGGTATGAGACATTTCAACACAGACCGTACGCGATACATGGATGCAGAATGTGGTCCCGAATCTTGATGACTCATTTGTTATTGGCCCGTCATCTGGCTCTCAAAACTAGTAAATAACGCAGTAATACAGGATCATTAAAGCAAATGTCAGTCAGATCGTTTTGTTTTCTTTGCAAAAAATACTCCGTTGTGTGCATGTATCAAACATGTGAAAATATAGCAGGAATATCCTATTAGAGTTTTAGCATGCTTTGACTATTGTAAGACTTATTTTAACATACATATGGGCGTGCTTACCAAGACCACGTAGACCATGGAATGACATTGATTTATGTACAGGAATTGTAATGGGACTAGGCTTGTTTTATTTTATATTTCCTCATATATATATATATATATATATATATATATATATATATATATATATATATATATATATTTATACTTACAGAGGTTGGGCAAAATAATTGGAACAGTATAACTTTAACACCAATAATTTAATGAGCCATTATATTACGAATATCCATCCAAATTTCATTGTGTGTGTTTTGTTTATATTGTAGTTACATAGTTTTATTTACCAACTTTAATGATTATTTGTATTTCTTTTACAGATCGTGATATAGATGCTAAGATGCGTGACCAAACTGAGTTTGAAAAGGGGCAAAGTGTTGGAGCTCGAATTGCAGGAGCTTCCCTCAAAAGAACAGCTAAAGTCCTTGGTTTTTCGAGAGCTACCATATCAAGGATCATGACAGAATTCAAGAAGCATGGCAAAATCTCCAGCAAGAGGAGTAATTCTGGTAGTACTTCGAAGCTCGCTAAAAGAGACCGACGAGTGTTGAAACACATTGTGATGAAAAGTTCCAGGATAACTTTCCCTAAAGTGACTGCAGAGTTGAATCAACATCTCACTAGCTCAGTTTCGACCAAAACTGTTCGCCGTCAGCTCAATAAAGCCGGATATCATGGAAGAGCCGCCATCAAGAAATCTCTGCTTTCTCATCAAAACATTAAGAAAAGGCTGAACTGGTGTAGAAATCACGAGGGCTGGTCGACAGACTAATGGAAGCAAGTAATATTTTCCGACGAGTCCAGTTTTTCTCTTTTCCCCACTGCAGGGAGAGCTTATGTGCGGATGCAGCCCGGGGATACTTTAAATCTTGACCTCCTTCGTCCTACAATGAAACACGATGGAGGGTCAGTGATGGTTAGGGCAGCCATATCTTGGATTTCTCTTGGTCCAATCGTTGCCCTGCATGGTAGGATCAACAACAACGAATATCTGAAAACTTTGGAAGATCAAGTCCATCCCATGGTTCAGACATTATTAATAATTGGTATGAAGAGCATAGGAGTAAGCTACAGCAGATAGAATGGCCCCACAATCTCCAGATATTAATATTATTGAGCATTTATGGTGCGTCTTGAAGCGACCAGTTAGAAGTCGTTGCCCTCAGCCGTCGTGTCTGAAACAGCTGGAGTAAGTATTTCAAGATGAATGGCTCAAGATTCCTCTTGATAAAGTCAGGAAGCTGTATGAATCAATTCCAAGACGCATCGACGATGTTCAAAAAGCAAAAGTAAGGCCACTCGTTTTTTCACTTAGTGGACTATCTCCCACGATCGGATAATGAAATGTACATAAAGATCAAAATGCCAATTAATGATGTGCCCGAAGGCACCAGAGTGGTATGGGAATAGACTTGTAAGGTTTAAGGTATGAGAAGGGGCGGAAGAACGTCTAAAATGAGTTGATTCTGTAAATGGGTGTTTCAGAGAGAAAAGGGTGAATGAGGAGGATGTGTGTGATTGCGCTACGGTAGTGAATACTGGACATTCTATGTTCGATGGGGACAAGTACTAACGGTTATTGGTATTACAAAATCCAAAAATCCTACCATAAAATAGGGGGGGGGGCATAAAAGTGAACACTTGCCGGAAATGTAATTGACCAATTATTGAGTATGATGTTCACGGATGGGGTTCTAAAGGGGCTATGGCCCTCTACCCAAACAGGTGCCCTGATATGACTAGGTGCTACAGCAACCAATATTGCGTGGAAAAATAGAGGATCGACATCCCTTAATTTGGGCTGAAACACGGCAACTGTACTGTGGGGAATAGGTTCAAGTTGAATTCTTGCACCATCAATGTTGTCTCTCCGGAGAGGTGGTTCAATTAGATACTTGATTGAAGATTGTTTGTATCTAAGAGACAGGTAGTGAGTAGGTGTTTAATTATGTTTGTAAGGGAGCGAGAAGGTTATTGTGTTGGTGAATGTCTGATATAAAGGGTGAAAACATAGTATTGACTGCTTTTTACAAATGATTTTAAAAGTTTTCCAGCCTTTAATTAATTACTCTCCTGCTGGTTCTTTGAAGATTTATTGAATTGTTTTAATCAAATTGTACATTCATAAAAAACAACACACCTTTCCAAATTAGACTAAAACAGGTAAAGCAATCCTGTATCTGTATAGAAGCGGGAGGACAGCGGGCGGTATATTTAAAATGTTGAACCCCACTGTGAGCAGATTTGGCGGTTTTAAAGCCATCTAATGGTTTAAAGAGAAGGGTAGTTATCTTACGAGAGTGGATCATTGAGGACCACCCAACCCCAATTAATAGCAACATCCATCAACCCTCATCAAGTAAATGGTTAACTAGATTAGGCAAAATCCAAAGAGGGATTCCAAACATCTCGATTTGGAGGCCAAAATAAGACATTTGCCGACAGATTTTACTGAGGTTATTTAGTTAGTGCCTGTTCGTGGAAGTGGGGGTGATGTGAAGTGTATTTTCTTTAGGGTTCGATAGGTTTGCGTTGTGTATTTTGTGGTTTAATGTGTTTTTCATGTATTGGTTCCAGTTTTCTGGGGGTGGTGGTTATATTAGATTAGTGATGCGAGTATTGGTATGTTGTTTGTTGTTGATTTATTGTCATTCTTGTTATATAATTGCTTTGTGTTTTAATAGTTTATATGTATCTTTTATGCAGTTTGGGATTTCTTTTGCAAAGTTTAGGATTAAGATTTTCTTTTAATTCACAAGTAATGGTTGAATTACTCGTATGGTGCATGGAAAAGTTTTGCCATGCAAGCTTTTCTCCGTGCAATTGTAAACATATATTTTATATTTTTTGACATATACTTATCTCCGCAAGAGTGTGTCATGGGTAACATGGAGAAAAATACTGCAGCTAACATCTGGATCTAGGCTCAACTTCTGCAGCGGAATTGATCTGCGGTTATATAACTTCCACACATTTTTAATTATGTACCTTCACTAATTTTATTTACAGGTCTATCCAACAACTTTCTGGTAAAGATTCTCTTCCCGAACACCCATTTAAGACTCCTTCAAACTTCCTTGTGCACTTGTTGTTCCCTTCCTGCACACCCACTTACCACTCCCTGAAAACCAAATGATTCCTCCCATATCACTCTTTAACACCTCCCATAAAGCTCATTGAGCCCACCTTAAACACAACTTAAGCCATCCTCAACCTGCCCGATTACAAAAAAAAATATATCCTATACTTACACTGAGACCACCTCAGATCCTCTCAGCAGTATACAGATATAATGAAATTTTTACCTTAATTTACCGGCAGCTAAACATGCAGGAATGACTTTATTTTGCAGCAACAAAATTATATTATATTCTTAACACAGTATGTTACAGTATAAATCAGAGTAACACTATAAAATTAGAGTATCATGCAAGTTACTGTATTTCTAATGTGCTTAAGGAATATTTAGAGTAACATACTGTATCATAAAGACTAACATACTATATCATTCATTGTTGCTCTAAAAGTACGGTAAGTTACTGGATATTTTGCTGAAGTAAATCAATGTAAATATTACATTAAATATTTTATAATATGCTTAATAACAAATAGAAAATAAACAACTTGGTTTTTTTTTAATCTTTTGGTAGTTGTATCAATAAAAACAGCTACGGTTCAATATTTTTCGTTTTTCCCAAATGCTAACAACCAATATTTTTACCATGGCTCATTACATCCAATTGCTAACTCATTACTAAGTGTAATTGGGGACAGTTACAATTCATTTAATTTTATTTTCGTTCGTACCACTAAGTCCGGTTCATTGGCTTCTCTATTTTTCATTTACCCTTTGTAGCTTGCAATCTCGTGGGTCGTGAATTTAAATGTTAATACAAGATTATTCGTGGCTCTCATTCATTCTGTACCATGACAATTAGGAAATTTATTTATAACTCATTTGAACACGCTACTAATTAATTAATCCCTGATTATGTTTATTCTTTGCGAGCCTTTTTCGACACATTTTCTTATGCAATTTTCTTTGCGTGTTTAAGTTTTACCACAGTGTCGGAGATTTCTTTCGATTTATTTTAAAGATTCTGCGAAAAGACAAGTATCTGAGATAAACAACAAAATTTATTCAAAGACTCCAATGGTTAAATTTACAAAACTAGAGTTGCATTCTCTGTTGCCCAAGGTGATGAAGTCTTTCTCCTCATAACGACAAATATTTTATAACACTGCGATTGGATTTAAAGGCACGATTAATTACAATGCACCTCTTGCGCATTTTTGCTGCAATTTTAACCTAATTATATCGACCGTAATGAATTCTGATTTCACATATCTGAGTCTTGGGTCTCTCATAGATGAAATTAAGGGCTAAAGACTAGTCTGTCATTCCGCAAACCTTTTATAGTTAATTCATATCGCCAACTGGTCTTATGAGAAGCAAAAGCCCTCCATTTCTTTCCCTCAATCCTCACTTGCTCAAATTCTATTAGGTGTGGGACAAAAAAAATCAGCTAATGGTTATTTGTCAGGATTGAGTTAACATTATAGTCAAATTGCGCAATTTTTTGCTATCCGCGCGTGAACACAGAAGTTGGCGATAGTTCCCAACATATACAATAAAATAAAGCTCTGCGGTTTTATTGATTGGCGAAAATGGACGCATATTCTAAGGATGGTTTTTTGGACTCAATGAAGAAAAGTGTTTAGTTTTTTAAGTTATTTTAATTGGTAGACTAACGAGAATCTACAACAAAATTTTTTGACTGTAAATGCATAGGTGTTAAGTTTACGGAAGTGAATATGTGAAGACATTAAGTAGATCGAATGCACAATTTGTGTGTTATAGGTTAGAACGATACACAACTCTCCAAAACGAGTCTATAATCCACAAGATGGCAAGTAAAGATGAACGATCAATTGGGATGGAAAGAATAATGAGATAAAAATGAAAAAAGGATTAAATCAAAAGAATATAGATAACTTAACAAATTAAAGATACGCAATTTACGAGCCTTCCATCACTAAATGGTAGAGTCACCCTGGCTATCCACAAACAGTCCTGAATTATCGCATATAATAAAACCATAAATAATAAAATGCTTCAGCACAAAGTGGAGTAAACAAACTTAACACTCATAAACTATGCTTCCCTCCACCCTTTTATGCCCTTTCTAGCACAAACCACCCATCGAAGCAAGCACCTTCATAAATCCCTCCAACACTTCTTAAACACTATATTATCAACCTACTCGCTTTGGTAGCCATTCCTTTCTCAAAAACTCATTCACATAATCAATCTACCATTTACATCTTCCAACACCTTGCACACTCCTATCTTCACTCTCATATATTTTATTTACAAGTCTATTATTATCCTTCCTTAGGCGTCCAAACAGGCATCCATGTCAACTTGTCCATTTGCACTACCTTCACTCTTGGTGTTGTCTTGACTTTCATACTTTATTCATATACAAACGCTAAAATACTCAGTTGCAGATACTAGCACATTTCTCACACGAACCTTTAGCATTCATTAAGGCTCTAAGTGGTAAAGACACGACCACCCCACCTGGATGCAATACTCGAGTGGGATTACACCCTTTGAGGTGGTATAAGGTTATCACAGCATGCAACTGCCTTCTTCCACTCTAACTTGATCAATCAGGACAGCCACACAGAAAGCGTGGCCCTACTTATTTGTAGTTACGTTGGTTGGGCCTACAGCTCATGTTCTAGGATCCGAGGCTTTTTTCATTATTCTCTCAAGTGGTTCGAGGTGAGTTTCTCCTGGGGAGCTATTGACAACATTAACGCTCTAATCAACGCTGAGACTTTCTTAACATTTAAATCATTGCACTTTTTAAGGTTAAAAACATGGGCTCTAATATTACTATTCCACGCCATCTTAGCGCCAAGCCACATAATCTTACGAGTATCTCGGCAAAATGTTTTGGCGGAGGGATAGATAGATATTACCTGTGTATGTATGTCTGTGTTGATCTTGGAATAATTCAAAAAGTTATTGAGGGATTTTTATGAAACTTTGTGAAATCGTGGGGTTTATAAAATAACAAAATTTCACGGATGAGAAAAGCCAGAAGGGCCAATCAAAGGTCATCCGTATCTGTCAAAACCCACCCACAAAATGCATCCAAAAGATTGTGTCAGATTATGCATCTACACTATACAATTAGAACCATCCGCATGAATGTGTCAAAAACACATGGTCCAAATCATGATCCGAATTCAGGATCACTAAATCACTTTACATTTTATAAAATCTATCTCAAGAACTTATTAACAGAGGTTGATAATATTTTCTGAAAACGTGGGCCTTAAACCGGGAAAATATCGGATATAATGTGTATGGAGTCTGGATCCTGATCCGGATTCTGTATTCCTTATTCAATTTATGCTTGTGGACAGGGCATCTCAAAGGGGGGGGGGGTATTTATGGGTTTGATGAAATTTTGTTGAAAATTTTGTCTTGGGCCAAGAAAGACCTGCCTATTGCATTGACCGCCTATCCACTTACTACTGGCTACATTATTGCATAAGAAATGGGAGGAAAACAGGATTTTCGGAAAATTTGGAGTTTTAGTATCATGGTATTTGACCTCGGTTCTCCCAGCACAGGATTTCAACTTAGGTTTTTAGAGAGTTTCACACTTTTTCCAGCCTTTGCTGCATCTATACATGCGCGGAAAGGAGAGTGGGAGATTTAAAAGAGGTGGGAAATACGATCAGAGAGAGAGAGAGAGAGAGAGAGGGAGAGAGAGAGAGAGCACTTTAGTTCCTCTTGAGGCACTAAATTGAGAGAGGGCACCGCTCATCCTGGTTTCATTTGTAGCAAAGGCATTACCTTTGTCCTACCAGACACTGACTTGCAGGAATCTTCACTTAAGTGAGGGTTAGGATTTTCACAAAGATCTCTTTTTCATGCTCTTGTGTCTCTATTAACTTTGCCTACTTATTATGCCCACTTACAAGTTTTCTTAGTTTTATGAATTGATTTAGACCTTTTGCTTCTGTTAAATGGGATAATTTTCTAAATAAGAAATCATACCTCGGTGTTATTACTCAAATTCCTTGTTCTATTGACCATTTTTTAACAATTTCATGTTAACCCATTCAATATCATTTTCCCTTGTCATTAACACTATTATAATGTAATCTTTCCTGATGGATGACGGCTTTCCCCCTTCAAATATGGCCGACACAACTAAATTGTAAAAGGGTATAATCCGCGTCTGCATTGGAGAGGCAGGCGTCTTTTATTTGCCAGCCTGGGCGCCATCTAGCAACCAAACCGGACAGTCTTCTCTCATTTGGCAGATCTTGAGTTGTTGAATAAGGAAGAGATGATTTCGTCTCGCTGTTATACATCGTCGTCTTTTGTAACGTAACGTATCGCTCTGAGGCGCAGCTCTAAATCGTGCAACGGTGTCTGAAGGGCATTTGCCATTAAATGTTCCGAGTAAACTGTCAAGGAGACTGAGCGCCAGGCTCCCACATACATAAATAGTCGAACAATTTTATCTTAGAATTATAAAGTGTCCACCGAAAGCCCATAATTCTTTATTATTGATGACCAAGTTTTCGTAAAAGTGAAAAATAAAAAAATAAATTGTACAAAGGTACGTGTGCGGATTCATATAGATATACACACGAACACGCACAGACATACCGGCGAAGAAATATTCTTTTCTCAATAAATATACAGACACTACTCAACCAAGAAGAGGTAGATACACTGAGAAACATTCGATATATAGAAATTTGATTCCTGGTAAGGCAGTTTGATTTGATGGGGGAAGGGGGATAGGATAACTGCTTTTTAGCCAGCTTTTATAAAGTCTCACTGGGTAGCTTCTAAACTAATAATACTAGGTAACTTCTCTCACCTGGTATTTTATTTAGGTAAAATGTACTATTTCTCCTGAAACAGTTGGTCATTTTTTATCTGTGTTCCTTTTGTTTCTCATCACTCTTACTTATTGGCCTTTATATTTTTTATCACGAAAAATCCACTCTCTACTTTGAAATCACCGATTTTTGGTGTTTGTCTATTGGGGAAGGAATCAGTTTCCTTAGTGATTTCGATTATAATGGTTATTGCACTCCCTTCCCGGCTATTTTCATTTTATGACATTTTGGAACCACTTGTGTGGCCGTCCGCTGGGTTAGATTACTGTTCTCGCGAATAAAACTACTGAATGAGAATTAATTCTACCACATGGACGGTGATTTGCCGTCCTGAAGAGGAAAAAGATAACGAAGATAATTATGGATTAAGCTCATCTAAGCCAAATAAAAATGAAAGGCATATATATAATGAAAATATGCTTAGAAATTAATAAAACTAGTCAATAAACACTTTTATTCAATCGTCAAAAATTGATTCAAAGAATTCACTAATCATTGACAAAGAATAACAAAATATTCTTCTTGATTTGACATCACACCGTACCTCGCACATTTAAACCAGAGCATCAGGTTGAAATTCTCGGACACGCCTTATCGGCGATCCTTTTAAGGGGAAGAATAAAGCAAAGTTTAAGAATCATTGTCCCAAGTACAAAAACGGGCAAAACTAAACGGCCCTACGGCGACAGATGGGCAAAACAAAATCTATCGAGAACGAAAAGGCATGCCACAAGGACTGGTACTAGGACCTGCTTAATTCAACTACGAAAATATTGACTAAAATAAACAATGCGAACAATGAATGCGGTTTATGGCCCTTCGTTCGAATCGCGCAAATTCGGAAAAAGTATACCCCTCCCCCCTTTCAATTTGGAGGTACGGTGCGAAGATAAAGGAGATAAAAACGGGTGAAGAGATAAAAAAATGTGAAAGCGATATTGGGGAAGGATAAGCATGAGGAATCCTATTCTGTAGATACGTGAACGCATCGTGTAGGACATGGTGCCTTATCAGAGAGGCCATCTTCGGTGTCTTCGAGAGGCGTTAATAGTCCCCCCTTCCCGGCTGGAGAAAGGCGTTAAATACTTTGAAAGAACGACCCACTATTTATGATGCGAAAAGGCAATATTTTAGGATGCACAACTGATATTAAATTTTAGTGTTGGAAGAGGTTTTTTTCTTTCTCTCTGTCTTTCTATTTTGTTTGTTTTTTTGTCATAACGATATTCACCGTTCCACGGCATTCGCCTGACAATGTAAATAAACCTTTTCTTACAAGACAATGCTTGGTTTTCAAGTTAACCTAATTCCAGCCTGTTTGGTTCCACAACTTCAGAAATGCTCAGCGCTTTCTTATAAAGGCTTACGCCCTTTTTTATGATTACTTAGAAGACAAATCAGAATATATATATGTAAATGAGCTTGGCCATCAGTTATAAAATTAAATTAGCCTATCGGTATTTTGGTTAGGGGTTATAAAGATGCGCTATTTCACCTTAAAATATTTATGTAACTTATAACAGCTTTTTTATCTTTAAATTCACTGATGTCGGGATTCGTGTGTGTATGTATATACACTAGAGTATGTTTTAATCCGAATAAAGTTTGTTATCTGATTTTTCGAATGGTGTAAAACATTTTTAAATGTGGCCTTGTGTCGGTATAAAATACAGATATTGAGATCCATAACACGACTTGTGGTTTAAGCCTCTTCTAGATCCCAAATGACTTTCCTGGTTTGTCTTAGGCTCCGTCGAGCGCTTCCAGACATCGTCCAATATGCAAATGCTAATGGATTATCTTTGGAAAATAATTATGGCCAGCCAGGTAAGCTAAACTTGGACCACACTTTTTTTTCCTGTTTTAGGTTGTTTGGTTTAAGGTGGAGAGGTTGGGTTCGGCCACAAATTATGGCTAATGGGGAGATGGAGAACTTTTGAGGGAGGAGAATGTTGTTTAAGTAAGGGGATGGTAGCATTTTATTTCGTTTATGACTGAAGGAAAAAACGTTATATCCCCCACCCCCACACTACTTATCTCATCAGTGATTTTCATGTGTTCGCGTAGGTGTATGTCTTGCCTCTGCCCAAGGCAACCCACAAATTCAGCCCCCGAACTCATTCCATTTGAAAATCCATTAACAAACTCAATATTGACAGAAGTAAGACGAAATATTTTCATACAGCCATGTTGACGAGCCACACTGGTCCACACATTTCTCCTACCACGACCATAGCCTCTCCTCAACACAGCCAAATAAATCGCATCGCTATTTCCGGAACTGGGAGGGAACTATGAGGTACTCTAGTTTGATTTATTAGAACTGCTGAGATGAAGACTTTTTATTTTGTTCATTACAGAAGACTGCTAGTGTTTGGCACTAATTAGTGGAGAGTGCCATTGGGCCTTACAGGTTCGATCTCATTATGTAAATCTGTTTAGTAAATATTATTTTTTATCAATGCCTAACATTTAGACTTGAGGCCATACAGCCTAGGTTGTATCGACAAGGGGAAAGAATTACAAAAAAAAAGATGGCAATATTTGCTAGAACAATGAGGTAGCTTTTAAATATATTAAAGGAGTGAGGTGGCTCTTTGCTATAAAGATGGTGCCATTTCGGTCCTTCTTTGAGCGCCTTCTACAGCACCGATCTCATTACTCAAGGTTTCTCAAGGGCTACATTTGACAGCGAAGGGATTCGAACGTGTGGATTATGTTTCACTTTATCCTAATAATTATTCTTTTTAATCGTGATTTAAGCGATGGCCTCACATTATTTAACTTTTTAACATAAATCTGTTACAATAACATCTCAATAGAAGTTCTCCCCCAAAGGGGCGTTACGAATGGCATAGGCTCGGTATCTCAATCTCGTGCGCTGACAGGAGTCTCATCTTCAAGCAATTCGGGTTATATAAATATATACTTTCTATACATTTTCGCTTCTTAAATAGTTCTTGCTGAGATTCCAACGTTGGCTTGATCTTCTTAGACTGAAGTAAATAATAATAGTACCATTAATAATAATAGGGGTAGCTGAGCATCTTGATGACCTTTCTGTTTACCTCTTTGACCCACGTCACCAAAATGACTCTTTACGGGGATTTGATTTGGGCATAAATCTTTTCTTACGACGGTGAATCGTCGGAGGTGCAAATAATTAACATCGCACGCCAAATTCGGTATTCATTTAGTCTCTTATTGTTCTTCAGCGCTCCATTGGCTAGGCACCTAACCAAACCTAACCTAACCTGACTTCTAGGTATATAGTGAGTGAAATAGGTGCTTATAGTAGGAGGAGGTTTACGTTTATTATTTCATGGATGCTGTGTAGAACAGTTTCGCTTATTTTAAAATAAACCATTAGGGTTGAGGATCTAACTGTTTATTAAGTTTATGGTTGCCTCACCACATATTGATTTTGTATTTGCGTCTACGACTCTCTATTTTTATACTTATAAGAACATCGACGTTCGTTTGCGCCAGGCATTTTTAGAAATAAAGGTGTTTTTTTTAGAGCTTTCACGATTCATGTATAAGGCAACGAATTTCCAGGCTTGGATACTCGTGTCCGAATCCAGGTGCGAGATGAGACAAAGAAATTCGGCCCTCGCAGAGTGAACCGCAAACAAGCTGTGCGTTGAGTCTACTACGTACGTCATTACACAATTACCCAATCGGTAAATTTAATATACAGTACTTTCCTCTATCCTCACTTCACGTACCAAACACACCATTTTTCCCTCCTGGAACCGGCCGAAAGAGGTTTTCATATCCACATTCCCCCTGACAGAGAACGGGTGGCCTAACCTTGGGCCACGAAGAGTTTCCTACTGGATGTGGATTTCCAAAGACAGTGTAACTGCTCTTTCTGCTCCTTCCGTCTAAAGCAGGATATCTCTATGTTGCCTATAAGCTAGACATAGTAAGGTTTATGATAATAAAACGTATAAATAAATAGAGAAAGTCATGGGATTCATTGAGAATGATAAGAAATCCCTTAATTTACTCACCCACCCCTAAAATATCTCTTCGAAAAACAACCGGGTGCATTTTCAGTTTCTTGGGATTGCCGGAATTTCCAGCATACGAACTCAGAATTAGCTTTTCACGGAATTGGAAAAAAAAAGGAACTTGGGGAATAAACTGGACACGACAAATAAACAGGGAAAATGTTAAAAAAATCACCCCAAAACTGGTTGTAGATAAGTTCAAATGTTAACCAAGACCATCTTAGTCCGACTCCTGTCTGTCTTAGATGTCCAGTGTGCACATCTGGAACTCCCCTTCGATAAACACGTACAGCCTCGTAAAAACCAGAGAGTGCAAACATGGGATCACCTTTGTCGGTGAAATTGGAAACATATCAAGTAACAATCGTTTGCATAATATTTATGGCCAATATTTGAGATTTTCCCTCGCTCAGAAATGATGAGTCATCTGACCTGGTTTTCGTGTGCCCAGAATGGACAAATACGTTCATCTACGACGTCAACTGCCTATAAAAGCCAGCGTAAATGTTGAATAAGTAACGGGGGTTTGGGATAAACGCTCAACTTTACTTACATTCTTATTTGTAATAACTTCCCCAAATAATATTTTTGTCGTCAGGTCTATATAAAAAAGTTTTTAGATCAACCTACTTGGAAACAGATCAGTAATGGATTCTTTTATATATTTGTGGGGAAAAATCAGTGAGGCACTATTTTCCAGAATCGAATATCAATTTCGGATCTAAATCTGCTCCATCCTTCTATTCATAGACTCATTCAGATATATTCACTGATTCATCTTTCGCATTAAATTTTCAGATACGAGAATTAGAAATAAATGTGAAAACATGAAAGCAATGACAATCAAAGGGATGTGTGAATACTACATAAGGAGTAAGGAATAATTCGGAGTTTTAATACTTATTTGCAACAAAATAGAAATATGCTAAATTGAATGAGATAAATTGATCACGATAAATAATATGAACAACGATTAAAGTTATATAATATATCTCGCCAATTAGAGTATAAATGAATGGCCTCGAAGTGTTTAGCTTAAAATATTGCCCCCAAGCCATAATAGAGGAAAATAATCCCAATATGACGGCATGGAGAATGGAATTCAAATTTGCGCACGGACGATTCGCGGACTGTGATAGAATTGGGACCAATTCTCGCAGTGAATCCAGAAGTGAAGAGTACAAACTAAAGCCAGTTGCTATCGATAGATAATAAACAATAAAGGATTGACTGATACTTTGCCGTGGGGAAATCGTCAGGTGAGAGAGAGTGGCATTAAGATGAAAACTTTTTGATGATCTGGATAGAATAAGGGGTCGTACCTTATCCTGAATAGGTAATCTAGCGAGTGTTGGAGGAAGGCGACAAATCAGGGTAAATAAGTGGCGATAACATAATGATGGTAGAAAAAAGACAACAGGTGGCAATAAATTAAAACTTCCTCGTGACGGCTGTTAACGAAAATCGTTAGACGAGTCAGCTTCATGTCAATGCTAGGAACGTGGCTACTCCCGGTATCAGGGAACTAAACTTATGGACACTGCTGCCATAAGAGCCTAGGAAAAACGAACCAGAACGGCTCAGCCTATGTATGATAAACGCCGTCCTTTGCTGGTTGTCTCCTTTGTCTCTGCCTCTAGTTCTCTATAGCCGATGTGTGGTTCATTTATTGTTTTGCAATTTTGTCCGTTTAGAGAAACAGATCCTAGAGTAAATATATGAAGAAGCGAGTTGAGAGTTGAAAAGACTTGTGGAATTATCGTTTATATCCTCGCTGGGACATGATAGCGTTCACTTCTGGAAAGTGACTGTTTTTTTTATCAGGCGGCCTTTTTAGTAGAGTGGCATGATGAATTGTTCTTTCTAGGGATGGACCGCTCTAGGAGATGCAGGAATGTCTCATGAAAGAAAATAAGAGTAATTTCATAGCCTGTTGGCTCATTCACTCTATGAGGCTAGAATGATTTGGAGAACAAGTGCGATATGAAGAGAAATAATGATAAGTAAAAGCATGAGATAGCGCAGAATTATTTGGCAAATAATGCAGTAGTTAAAGGGATATAAATATTTAAACTGCATATGAAAAATTCACAATGGTGCAAAGTATTCCTTAAACAACTGTTTGATCCTTCTGGAAGAAACTTCTTCCTTGGTACCTGGTAAAGTGAAGGAATCAAAGAAGGATATGGAGTTAACCATTTTGGTTTAAAAGAACCTGCCTGAAAACTGAAGGTACCGATGAGTTCATAGTCACCTTTTTGAGCTGTGCCACGGCAGGTGGAATTCAAGTTCGTCATTTAGAGTCCCACTTTTGTGTGAAAGGGGATTTACAATTAGTGTTTAGAGGTTTACTAATTCCTTTAGTCTTATTCTTTGTATTTATCAACGATTTTCCTTCATCTTTTTTACCTTCTTATTCTTACTCTAGTGAAGAGAGAATCCCATCTGTAGTTTATCTTTCTAAACTCAAATAAAGGGATTAATTGTTTGTGTCCTAAAAAGATTGAAAAGAAATTCGCCCTCACACTTTAATTTGTGAGCAGACTGTTTGTGTGACTGCAAATATAACAAATATCTTTCTTCTTCATAATGATTTTACCTAGATGAGGTAAATTGATCTAGGAGGAACGGCGATATACGCTCTTTATTTATTAAGTAACATCGGTTTTCCGATTGAAAATATTCTTAAGCAAAAACATTTATTGTCCCACCAAAACTGTTGCTGAAACAGTGCTTTTCTGTGGTTATTTTCGAAATTAAAACAATAGTTACGCATATCTCAGGGAATCCAACGGAGTTCCTTACTAGTGTCGAAGGGGGCAAACTCCAGGTATCCAAGTCTTAATGCATCTTTTAGGGAAAGAACCTTGTAATATGTGCAGGTGAAAGGTTATACAAAATCTTATGTGGCTTAAGTTTAAGAGAAGAGCGACTTTGCTTCTCTTAGCTTCACGTAGCGAGGTCAACTCTATCGTAATGCCGTGATTTGAAGTTGGTTTTCAAAGCTCACTCGACTAAGCTTTATTTCAAAGAGGAAAGAATGGTTCCCTCCACGTCCATTCGCGAAGCCTGGTTCTTCCGACGACGAAATATTTGGACATGGAGTTAGATCCATTACTTAGAGCTGCAGCGCCAAAGATTTAGTGTTTCCAATCATGAAGCAAATGTGAATTAATTTATCAAGATCTATTTGGGTTGGGAACGATTACAGCCCCGGAGCCCACGTGGAGTAGGACTCATTACTAACCATTATATCTATAAATATCATACCGAAAATCATCACTATCCATCTTTTACATGCATGATCTTACAAGCCCTCACAAACCACCGCACTTAACTCCCTATATTTTCTTCTTCAGAAGTCTATTTTCATCCATTTTCATCTATTTCCATCAACTTATTTTTTTACGTCTGTAAGCTTCGGAACAAGATCTATCACAAGCTTGACAGATACTGCGTTGGTTTTCTGACGTCGATACAGGGATTCGATCCCAACGAGTACAGACACAAAACTTTCAGCGGCGTCATGAGCTGGCTGCTCTTTGGGCGGATATGCTGATACCCACACGGGGGTAACTGTAGGATTAGTTCCCCCTCCTCAAATTTAGGGCGCAATAGCAACGAGGCCGTGCTAAAGATAGTAGCGAAATTGTGTGGAAGATATATAACCCCAGATCTCCCTGCAGGTGTTGCGACCTTGGAGGGAAAACTGAAGTTGTTGGGGTCGTAGGGTACACAAGCATCGAGATGTCATCTGGAAATTAATTGCGGGTTCACTTCTAAGTAGCAAGTTGCTGACACCATTGGGGGTCATTGAGTCCACCTATTTAATCCTCAAGTTGTTTCCTCACTCAGATCCAAGATCATGTCCCTTTACGCGGAGGATGAAGACAATAAGTAGGAACTAATAAAGAATGGAAAATAATATTATAAATGAAAAAATAGTAAAATAAATAATAGAATTTCAATTGATCTAATAAATTCTATAATATCGACGTTTATTAAGTTTTAACTTCATTTTAAAAGCTTAATTGAGAACTTGATCTAACCAAGGTACTCTATCATCTTCTGATACTAATGAATGAGGCCTCAGTTTCTTTTAATTAAATATGTGAACCTAGAGGAGTAGATTGTCAAAAAATTAATGTGTTTTTTTTTAATCCTCAATATAGTTTCTCTCACCATCGTTTAACTAAGGAATAGAAACCTTTCTTGAAGATTGATTCATTTTTTTTTTGGAAATGTGTTATTAGATACTCCAAACCAGCTCCTTCATATCTGTGTTAACGTTGCCATTTAGGTAATGTGGTAATTATCTTAAAAAATAGTAATTACATGGTTAAGTCCGGTGAATATGGAGGACCAGCAAAAACTTTCTAAACTAATGCATTATTTTATCTCTTGGGTCAAACGAACTTGTATGAGCAACCAGTGTCAGGGAAAGTTTTTTGTTTGTAATAAAGTTTTTATTTTTTGCTCTTAATATGTCAGTAAGGAACCCACTTTCCATTTCCGGCAACAATTCTGACCAAAAGTGGTTCATTGGTATTTCGAGCCAATTTTGCTGAATCAATATTCATACGTTTGAAAATTCACGTACCACTCAAACAACAATTTTATGGCATAAAAAAGGCATTGAATTATTACTAACTTAAAAAGTTATATACATTGCAGCTTAAATAATGCATATACAATACTACAGTTATGCAGCAAGATCTTAATATCTTGAAACGAGGTTGCAATACTAGATAAAGGGTGAGTGCTACTGCCTCATAATTTTAATATTGATTTTATTTTAATAATTTTAAACTTATTTATTTATTTATTTACACATTTCACTTTCTTTCTTCTAGCATTCATTTTTTCTTACTTGACATATGGACACTGTGTTCTGTGGGAGCTTGTTTTCATGTTCATGGCCGCTAGGCTTCTCTCACACGAATTTTGGGTTCATTATCTCAAATAATAATAATAATAATATTAATTAAATATCTTAAAGTCAATTGTGAACAATTTGAACAAATCTATTTTTTTAATTTTTTTTATAAAGGACATTAATTTGGGTACAACTTTAAACTATTAAAATATTCGTTCTTTGCAAATTTACTTCATCATATTATGCGTTGAGAAATTCAGCACAAAATTAAAACTGTCCTCAAAATTCTCACTTTAAATTTCCTAAAATATTATCTTATGAATTTCTGTTGCACTTATTCATTTTACCAAAGGTATCTTCCCATTTTAATCATTAAGTTAAAGTTAATTAATAATAAAATTGACAAATATTACTCCTGTTGTACTGCATTCCAAAATAATGATAAACTGTTAAATGACCTTAAAAATAATCTTATTTGAGATAACTTAAACTTTAAGCTTGATTAGATGAGATAAAGTTTGTTAAATATATAAATTTACTAGTATATCATCTTTCGGTACTAATACGATGGGCGGTCAATAAGTTTTGCAATTTGGATATAAGGAAACAAGAAACGAGAGGAAAAGTGTTTTATTATTTTTCAATATAACTACCCTTGACTTCAATGCACTTGCGCCACTTATCCCTGAGGCTTCGAATTCCCGACAACCAGAAATCTCCCGACTGCTGTTCAATCCACTCCTGGACAGCGAGCTGGACATCTTCATCGTCTCCAAACCAACGTCCACGCAGTGCAGCCTTGAGCTGGCAGAATAAAAGGTAGTCGCTAGGGGCCAGATCTGGACAGTAGGGGGATGGTTGAGCTCCTCAAATCCGTACTCGCGCAGGGCAGCTTGTGCAACTCTGGCCTTGTGGTCTTTGACGACGTTGAAGTCGATCATAGGGCGTAAGGTTTCTAGGCCAAATTGTCGTGGATGATGTTGATAACACTTCCATGTGATATTCCAAGTTCTCGCTCGATTTTTTCGATCTTCACCCGTCGATTTTCGATGATCATCCTATCCACACGGGCCACATTGTCCTCGTTGGTCACGTCTGACGGGCGTCATCTTCAAGGGACTCGTGACCGTGGCGTAACTGCCTATTCCAGCGAGCAATGGTTGCATAGGAAGCGGCGGTGTCGGTGTACACTGCAACCATGCGTTCATGGATCTCTTTTGCATTCTTGCCTTCCTTGGTCAAAAATTTGATCACTGAGTGGTGCTCAACCTTCTCCATTGTTAAAAATTTGTGACTGACGATCTGCGATCAGCTACTGCTTCTTGAATAGAAGAGGCAGGAGCGTGCGGCTGGAGGTCCTGACTTGTCATAAGTTGTCCTAACACCCCCACAAACAACCATCCCACTTCCTCTGTTTTGCCTTACCGATTCGCAAAACTTATTGACCGCCCCTCGTATTTAATTAAAACAATAATTTATTTTCATTAATTCCCCAAAGCTGACTAAAGTAATACTAAAATTTTATCTTCATTCCAGTGAATCTGCGATGAAAATGTGAGTTTAAAAATAAAACTGACCAAATATTTCTAAAAATAAAATTCATGAAATATATTAATATAATATAGAAGCCCTAAAAAGAACTCTATCAATGGGCTATTTTTACCTTCACTTTAGCCGTCGAAGTACACGAGATCGTTTTCACCTAGCCATGGGGCACACTATTCATTGCAATGGTAAATTAAACTTCACTTCACACAGTAATGTTATGCGTGGCGTGAATAAAGAGCGTTCCATAGGCGTGCCCGATGCACTGTAAAGATAACTATTCATTGTTATACTAACTGCATAGCATCACTACGAAGAGTGCAGTTTTCCTTAGTAATGTTTAAAGGGGAAAGATTTTGAGTGGCCAATTAACTCCAAACTACTACGGGAAATCTTCGCGGAAAGGCAATCTAAAGGTGACATTGTTTTGATTGCCCAAGGAAGAGATTGTCCTTAAAACATTAACTATTCAAGCTTTAAAGGTTGCGATTTCCATTTATTCTTTTGCAAGTGCAAACGATGAACTTGAGCTAATATTATCAGTGCTTTCAGATTTTGAAATAGCAAAAACAATACAGCTAAGGGAAAATAAGGTATAATATGGCATTTATTGTGGTATTGTATAATAATTGATAGATAAATTACTATATCTCTGATGAAAGAGCAGTATGAAGATGTCCAACTAATGGTCCTTCCATAAGATTGAAAATGAAATTTTCAGAACAAACTTTTTCATCTTTGATTCCATTCAGTTCAACTTGTTCATAATGCATTTAGATAAATAATCAAAATTTTAAATAGAAACACTGACTAGTTTGTTTGAAACATTTATTGTGCAAATTGTCTAGAGCCAGGCGAGAAGATTACATATCTTCAGAAAAGGTGACTCAGTGTACAACTTAGTAGTCATGATGCCATTTGATTCGAAGGTGGTTAACTTTGACCCAGATGCATTATCAAAAACAAAAACAACAACAACGATAAAAAAACCTTAAGAAGGCACTTGAATCAATTGAAAGGTTTAAACGAATTTCAAATATACTGTAAGCAGATTTTCTCCAGTTTACTTTGGCTTTGTTTCCTTCATTTCCCAGATTTTAAGAAATAAAAGGTAAAGGCAATAGCCACTTTGATTTTCTTAAATTGTAACAGCTGTGAAAATCAAAAGAATCTCAAGGGCATAAATAATGGAAAATCTGCAAAGGCTAATTGAATTCAATACCGTATAAGTGAGCAACTACAATAAAATCTTATGGGAATCTGTTTGGAGTGTTTTAAAACTGCTGTCTTACAAAAATATCTCCCATATGATGTGCACATCTTGAATGAATTATGTGTTATACAATCAGAAAAGGGACATGAGGCATCTTCACTGACAAATCCTAAAAAATTCTGATACTGCAGAATTTTCTTAAAATTTATTGTGAAAACCATCGAGACATACCAGCATAAAGTTTTTAAGGAAATTTCCCCCTCCCCCAAATATATGAAAGGTATACCCTTGGCCAAAATTATAACACAATCCTCATAGATTTATATATTTAACATATGTAATCAAATCTTTTAGAATTTTCGATTTTTCACTTCATTTGGACTCGATTGCCCTGTGATTTCAAAACTAATGTCAGTTTTCATCTAAAACCTTTTTTTCTCTACCACTTTCTCTCTGAATATTTGCTTGTAGTATTTTATTATCTATTCATTGCTAATCATAAGTATTTAAAATAAAGCAATAAATTACTTTTATTATTAAGACTTTGTAAACAAATCGTACAAGAAGCATTGTTAACAAATGTTGACAGGTTGTGTGCCTCGCTCTATATATATGACTACTATCGAATTATACAAACAATACATAAAAGTCTCTATATGTATAAGGGGTATGCTAACAACTTCTATGCAGACTTTGATGCACGTTTTTTGGGGGGAGGGGGGCTGGTTCAGCTTGTGACTGTTCAAATATATTATTTATTCACCTACCTATTTATTTTTTCAGATCATATCTGCTGTCTGCCTTTCCTACTTCTCGTCGACGATAGGTGCCCAAACAGCCCTGACCCATTTTGTTATATCTGTGGCAGATTTACCATTACCAGTTAATGGGCAACGTAAGCGCATTTTTCAAGCAAGACTGTTTTGCATAATTCAAACTAGAAATTGGTGATGAAGACAAGTTTTGGGTGCCTCACAAGGTGTGCAAGCAGTGTGTCGAGAGTTTACGGATGTTAACGAAGGGAGCACGTGATTATTTGGCCCTTGGTATACCTATGATTTGGTGCGAGCCAAAAGATCATTGCAGAGACTTACCTTTGTTTAGTAAAAACTTTAGGATATAACAAGAAAACCAATGTAAACTCGAGTATCCTAGTCTGCTATACAGTGTTTCTTTCAACTGAAATATCAGTGGCAGTTTTAGCTTGAATACCCTCTCTTGAAGATCTGGACCATAGTGAAGAACTCAGCGGCAACAATAATGCCGCTTTTTGAATTGAGATAAATCAGCTTTTAAGGGATACGATCAGCAAGAAATAAATGATATTGCTCAAGATTTGGGGTTAGAAAAAAGATTTCATAACTCCTAGTATCAAGACTAAGTGAGACAAACTTGCTTAAAAAAGGAGCAAAGGTATCTCACTTTCGACAGAGAAAATGTGCAATTCTGCAATACTTTCGAAGTTTCAGTAGCTTTATATATTACCATAACATGCAGGTTTAACCTGAGAAGTGGCAATTCCAATCTAAACTCAACTGAATGGGGAATGTTCATCCCTACCTCAAAGCGGAAATTTTTATGGTGCAGTCCCAGTTGGCCATTCAATTATTCTTCGTGAATAACATCGAGACATAAAGAGAGTCAATGAGTTGTTGTAATGTGATTAACTCAATTTGATAATCTGTGTTGACCTTAAAATAGTATACTTTCATCTTGAACAGCAGCGCGAGGTCAGGAAGTATCCATTTTTTCAGTGAATGTGGGACAGCAGAGCTCGAGAGAAGCATTCGATGGAGTGGAAATGAGCCACTTGTTGAGAGAAATAAAATTATATTTCCACCTCTGTCCATTAAACTGGGTCTCATGAAGCAACTCGTTAAAACATTGGCAACTAAAGTCAAATGTTTCAAGTACCTCCTTTTTGTCATTTTTTGGTCTGTCAGTCAATTAAAATAATCAAAGTTGGTTTGTTTGATGGTCCACCAATTTAGTAGCTCGTGAAAAATTAATATTTCATCCTAACAATGTCAGAAATCAAAAAGAATACTTGGTTATCATTAAATAACCTTGTACAGAACATTTTCTCAGATATACAAGCAAAGAATGGCACTGAAATTGTCTATAAACTATTGGAGAGCGACAAAAAGCTAGGCTACAACATGAGCATCAAGTTGCATTTCTACCTAACCATTTTGCTATGTGAAGTCAACGTTAAGCAAGGTGAAATATTCCACAAAGATTTGAAGGTCAGGGAACAACGGTATTAAAGTAGAGAGATGTAAAGATGTTGGCTGACTCCTGTTGGAATATAAATTGAAATTGTCTACCTTAACTACTTTCACACACTTTGACTTACAGTAACAATATCCTATTTATGAAAATAATAAATTTATACAAACATAACAGTAATGTAATGTTTTATTATTTTCTAATGTATGCACCTTGTTTAAAGATTCTATAAAATAAATATAAATTTGGTAGATAAGATGCAGAAAAACTCGAGTATTTTTTAGATTCAGATGCCAAAGGTTAGCAAAAATAAGTATCAGATATAACCCCCAAATTTTTTTACCCAGTGCTATTCATAAATATGCATGATAATAATGCGTAATTTGCTAATTATTAAATATTTTTTTAATGTGTTTGAATTATTGAGTTCTTTATTAATTGGTGTTTAATTAATAAAATCTGTTTTCTAAAATCAGAATTTAACCAATTTTTCTAGTTTTAGCTTAAATTTATAACTATTAGGTATTCACTATCTTTCTTAGTAAGTAAGAAGATAAAAACTAAAGGACTTACAGAAACACAGATAGCACAATTCCAACTTTTCCATAGCTAAGATCTATCACAAGTAGAAATTGCTAAAATGTTCAAGATTGCTGTCCAAACGACTATAAAACGAATATCAAGAGACCAATAGCTCTATATCAGAGAGGCGAAAGGGGCAGAAACATTTTTACAACACGTAGAGAAGAGATGCATGATTTGTGTTGCCCTACAGACTCGCATTTGTGTCGCTAAGGCACACAATCCTATAGATCTCAACTGCAGCATAGTTTCGACTGAAAGTACAGTCGAGTGCGAACATGTAGAGAATTCTTAAAAATTCGGATGGATAAATACACCCCCACAAACCGTGAAAAGCCTCTATCATTTGTCTTTTGGTCAGGAAGAGCCCCCGGTTGGATAAGGAAACCAACAATGCTATTGATTTATATTTATATTTTATTATCTACTTCGGTACTAAATAATCTCTAATTTATATATATGTTTAATGTATCCCTGTAAAACCTAAGAAAAATACAAACTCTGCCAGGACTGACTACTAGATATCCTGACTAATTGTTTATACTAAAATCAATCTAAACATTGTTTTTGGTTAGGTATCATGACTTTCCTATAATTCCTATTAAAACTTTAAATATATGTTATAAGTATAAAAAGCATAAATTTTAATTCAGTGTCATTGAAATAATCATAAATTTTTTTAAGCTAAGCATAAGATCATAAATAAAATTTTAAAATGTAGCTGAGAGTCCTGTGTCTCTCGTTACACCATATCCTCGCGTCTATAGGATCCACTTACCTCTCTGTTTCTTAATCAATCAAAACTTTACTTCTTCAACAAATATAATAATAATACAACATTATTGTATGAGATTCATCAAGTCCGCTGGTCTTAACAGGACTCTTGTCTAGCAAATATGGAAAGGCATAGGACAGGAGGTGGGTATTCGTGGCATGCTTTGAGGTTCCATAGGAGGAGAGATCGTATCAGAGCAGGAATACCAAACCATATATAGCAGTAACTATAAAGAAACTACAGTTGCCTATGCAGGAAAGCCGAATGCGAGAAACAGGGAGTGAGGGGGTTGAACAGGAATTTGGGGTTTCCTGAGGCTCTGGCTAAGTTGCGCAAGGAAGACAGGTAGGATAGTTGCGGGTTTAAGAAGATGAGATTTGAAGGTGATTCTGGATCGAGTAGGCGGCCAGTGCAGATCACAGAGCTAAGGGAAGGTGGGAAGTACGCGAGAGTAACTTAGCCAACAAAGAAAAAAACAGAGTGTAAAGAATTTAACAACTTGAAGAGATCAAAGAGAGAATGCGTCGGGTACATCTAGAAGGAGGATGTAACAAACAACGTGTGCTGTAGTTTCTCAAAGGTATTTAACTCAATGTGGGAGCAGATGCGTTTAAGATTGAAGAGAAATCAGAGAAAGGAATTGCTAACCTTTAGGAGATGGGATTGGAGAGATAATTGTTTATCAAAAGTGGTGCCCAGATTCTAGGCAATTTTGAAAAATAAAACCATGGAGTCGTCAAAGTTAAGATAAGAAGCCATGATTTTATAGCGAACCACATCCGATATTACACTCATCAGTAACATCACATTGTCATGATTAATTTTCAGAAAGTGTCCAAGAACAATTTAGTTATGGGAGCATATGATGACAGAAAATTTCCAACAGTTTCGTTAAAAGTGCCTTGGGAGAGGGAGACAGATACATTTGTGTGTCATCGACGTAGGGATAAAACGATAGGCATGGCATGCACATGAATACCAATGGGACAAGAACTCAACTTTGAGGAACAACAAATACATCTTCCGCCTGAATGCATATATCATTCTCGATATGAACATAATGAGTACTATATAATATATATGATCGGTATCAGTAAGGTGTGGTTTCAGTGACACCCAAGAAGTCAAGAAGGCTATGAATAAGAAAGTTGTTTCTAGACAGGATTAATTAATGCCGAGAGAACGAGAACTACAAAAAATAAAGAGTTGGCCAGCTTCAACTGCGTGACGTGGGTGGAAAGTTATAGCATAGCTGATAGTGTTATGTCCTACATTCAAGATTGAAGTCAGTAAGTGAGAATTTGGGCTGACACCAGCCTTCCAAACGATTTGAAACATAATGAAAATTGAGGTATTGAGCAAAGTTTTCTTGGTCATTGAGATTCAAGCTAGGTTTGTTGAGGATTAGGCGAAAAAGAGCAGTTTTGAAATCAGATGGTACAGCACCAAATGAGAGAGGGATTTTGGAAATAAAAATTATGCGAGGAAGAAAAACAGGGAGGAACTGAAGGTAGAGACTTGGAGGGTGAGATTCGAGTTCTTTTTTATTACAAAGGCAGGATAAATGAGTTGGAAATGATGAGAGGAGTTACCTAGTCTTCAAGAACATAGATCCAATATGAACTATGTTCACAGCGAAGGAAGCAGAGAATTCAGTAGTAGATATTGGGGGTTAAGAAGGGCGTGTCAGTGGAAAGGAGAGACTAACACCGAGTTTGAACAATGTTGATGGATTGTTTGTGTTATCAGCGAAGATACGAAGGATATACTTCAGAAGTTCAGTCTAGCAGTGAGTAGGCTAAGCAAACTACTGTCGTCTTAATAATATAAGCTCGACTGCACTTGTGCCTTACACAAGATTGCCAGTGTTTTCCAACTTAAAATAGAA
The DNA here is from genome assembly GCA_963969495.1 of Ceratothoa steindachneri. Lineage (NCBI taxonomy): Eukaryota > Metazoa > Arthropoda > Malacostraca > Isopoda > Cymothoidae > Ceratothoa > Ceratothoa steindachneri. The sequence goes on from OZ018326.1 coordinate 82,710,292, forward strand.
TACGAATACCAAATTCGTGGAAAAGGGGGAAGGGGGGTTCATCAAGGCTGGGTAAAGAATATGAAGTAAAGAGACTTAATGATTGAGGTTAGTAGTACGAGTGGTTGAGTCCAGGGAGGGAGGGAGCGAGGCAAGATCCTTAATCATCAGTTCCTGACCCTCAAAGGGAAGACGATGAAGACATGACGCGCTCGCTAGAGAATTCAAAGTTAAGGGTGAAAAGGAAAGGAGAAACATAACTGAGAGCAATCAGAAAGTGAAATCAGCATAATTTTATGGAACTTTCTACCCTACGCTCGAAATATTTGCACTTTCTAACGCTTTTTTTGCACCTGCTACTTCCATACCATTTATTGTTAAGCTGCCTCGTTCTTGATACCTAGAATATCTCACTCACCCAAGGTGCACACTACCAATTCTAAGATCACACCCACACCTTATTTTCAGCTCCACTTCAGTTTTCACAGATTCCCTCTCAAACGCTTCATTCAACAGTTCAAAATCATTCTCACTATCAATTATTAACACCAGGTCATCCGCATAAAACACCATGGGCAGTAGCTATCTACACTATTCATTATTAAACTTATATTCCTGTCCCTCACTCTCACTCGTCATTCTGCAACATTCCTAGGACTCGATATATAAAGATTTCAAGCTGTCATGACGCCTTCACACAGGTAAATCAAAGCTTTTATTTCGTCTTTCATCCTAAAGCACGCTATAATTGTGACAAAAATAAAATTGATCCTATCTAATAGTTTACCACGCACTCTATATATTTATAGGTGTTGTTATAACGATTCACCTCTACACTCTTTTATACTTTCTCTTGATCTATAAACCGAGCATACACCTTTAATCTCGTAACACAATTTTTTACTCAAATATCTTGACCTAAGCACTTGATCCACAGAACCCCCAACCGCTCTAAAGCAGGCTTGCTCAGAAATCAGAAAATTTCCATAACACTTACCATATTGTCTTTCCATTAAACTGTATTATCGCATTATTCTTCCATTCATCAAGTAGTTCCACACTTTACCGCACTTTTTATCAGTTCAACTATTAGGTATAACAACCATTCTTTCTTCCTTCCCAATTTTTAGACCTTTCACTGTGCAAGCGATCCCTGCATACTTATGAGGTCTCTTACCCTGATACGATTGCTACCCAACAGCCATTATTATATAAATACAATATATTTGGATCAAATGAAGATAAGGACTTTTATGCGTTTAGGGGTAGTGGTTTGTTTTTCTTTCGATAAAAAAGTCCGGATGACTCATGTTCAAGAGGAACGAATTGCGGTTGCTAATGATAGGGATTAGAAAATTGGAATACCTCTTGATAACAGTATTGGTAACACGTCATGTATAGATTATTGAGGCAAGAATTTAGTCTACAAGATAAACAGTTACATAAAAAAGTTATAAACTATCGTTTTGTTTATTAAAGGTGTTGGGCTGTACCAGAGTGCGATCTAGTCATTCATAAAGACTGCTGGCCACTTTAGCAAAGTTAATCCATGGCTTGTGTAGCAATTAAAGGTTCAAATCTCGATTCTAGTAAAATTTGCAGCTGCTGCCTTAAGCTGTAGTGTTTCTTGGTTAGGAATCCAAGTTAAACGCGAGATCCAAGCTGAGAATAAAGGCATCAAAAAGTGTGTAAATCAGTGTTTAAACCCTTACAAGGAAAAGAGCTGGCTCACATATTTAGCAAATACTCTACGTCTTGCAATGAGTTAAAAAGAAAAAATAATGAAAAAAAGATTTGTGACTTAAAAGTCTATGTCTTGCATACTTTGATGTAATAATATGGCTAAACGTTCAACCATAAATTAAATATGTTTGGAAATGTAAAGGTAATCATACAGTAATTTCAGATTCGTTTTCTTGTCTTATCGAAATTTCTGTCCTCCAGAATTGGATATAAACACTACATACTCTCCGCTGATACAAATGAGACCAAAGCAAATCCTATATTAAACATCGCAGGGAAGTTTGCTTAAGGAATTTTAAAACAAACTTATTAAAATTGTACATAAAGTTACACATCATAAATGACAAGGATCAAATAGGCATATGGGTTTATGGAATGATGAATATTAAGAACTGACCAGGTATGGGTTAAATAGAAATTGTTAAACCATGTATTTCTGTTACTCTACCTTCAGGAACATAGAAAACTGCCTTTCTTAAATAAAAAAAATCAAAATGATGTTTATTAAAATATTTAAGAGTTCAGAATTTGATTATTAAATAGATAATAAGTCGTAAAAAAGACTCACTCAAGTGAGCGCACAGCTCGTGGAAGGTCATTGGAACAAACATAAATGGAAGCTCAAGAACATAAGCAGCTGCAAGTGAAAGTCTTTATTGGAAATTATAGAAATCAAATTGGATTGAAAAGCCTCCTGAGCATATGTTTGTATACTTACAGTATGTGAAACAATTGCAAAAATTAACAAATATCTTAAAATATTTTACGACTTGGAAATAAGAAGATATAAAATGAAATGTTGAATTGCTGCTATTTAAGTGTATCATATATGTAGGTAGTCTTTATTTGAGAACACAAATTCAGAGAGACATACATAACCCGAACTTTTTCCTCTATGTTTTAGAACCAGGTATTTGAAAACAACTTTAGCAGGCCATAAATGCTCTAATCTTTAGCATATTTCCTTTTTATCCCAAACATGGCAGCTTCTAATCTGGGACATGAAATAAATATCATGCCGTCCTCGTCGACGTAACCGCCAACCAGTGTGATTTAGAGATCGTAATCTCTTTGAACTTGGCCAGGTTCTTGGTATTCAAGGGGAGAAGGGAGATAATGGCTTCTTATGTAGATATGTCACCCGGAGCCAGAAAAAGGACTTATTATCAGAGGTCATACGGCGTCTTGGTAGCAGAGTGTATCAAACAGGTCTAATAAATCATCTACAAAGACCTTAGCAAGTCGACGAGGGCAATGGGTGTCCCTGTAGAGGCCATAAATGTTCGAGTAGGAATTTAGTTCCCTCCTTCCCACTCAGCTCATGAGGACTCGTGAGTAGTGACTGGCTGGCATAAAATTTCCCGATCATGTGATTCATAACTCCCAAACGGCCACGTCTAGGTCGTCTTTGAGGCCAGACTGTATGCACTGCTGGCAGCAATTCTGATAACAAAAGGTTATGACTAATAGCAACTTTCGATGTGGTTCACTTCTATAACCAATCTGTGAATTGACTGCTTGAAGTGAAGTTGGAGGACTTTTACTGTATACTCTTTACTTTAGAAGGTTGCAATAAAAAATATAATTTTTGATTCATTACATAAATTAATTAATTTAATGATATTTATTCAATATGCAAAATGTTTTAATAACACATAATATGAAATTATTCATTTCAATAAGAAATGCTAAAGTAAATAAATTTGCTATTATATCTATGAATTTATTCGCTTCACTTTAGGCACTGTGTTAAAACTATAATCATACTCGGCAATGGATCGCCACTCTCCCCTACGTTGGGAGCTTGCGCTTAGCCACTAAGATTAAAATTCAAAATTTAAGAAAAAGAAGCCATGGTTAAATCTTTATCAATTTTCTGAACTTCGCCGTTGATAATAATTTTTTAAAGGAACTTTAAACTAAATTTCCCCCTATTCAAAATATCACGTTGCTTAAATATAGAGTTATAGAAGATATATAAAAATAATTTTCTCAGCTTCACCATTTGTAATTCTTTGGGTTTTAAAGAATTCACAAAATTTCGATACTTATATTTATTTCTGAACTTCACCATTTTGTTTTTGGATATTATAAAAGAATTATCAGAAATAACTTTGATAAAAAGCATAGGTCATAACCAAACTAAGATGAAATTATTATTCAAATACTCAAAAAAATCCAATTCTTAAATTATAGAGTTAGTGATGATGATGATGATAAAAATTATAATTAAGCTTTTTCCCGCGAAGTAAATTAAATAATCCATGAGATCGGGGAAATTGAGGGAAACGCGAGTGAAAAAATTAAAGAGAGTAGGCTTCAAAATGCGGAAAGGATATGATCTGGGTCAGTTAGTAGTGGACCGTTTCCAAAGATACCAGTAAGAGACACAGAGCATCCTGCTTTACAGGCTGCACTTGAAGTCTTCTAAGCGTGCGGAGAATGTGGGTGAATTTGACTTCTAAACTGTTCACAAATGTTTCGCGCCAAGTTGGTTTTATTTCTGTTCAAATTTGTGGGATTTTAGCACATCACCTAACTTGCAGATGAATTTCGTTCCAAGGGTGATTTTCTTCAGGCAGAGAGAAAAAGGAGATATGTGCGCTCTTAGCTGGTCGTGGTGCAGAGGCGGATCGTTACTCTATCTCCAGTCCCAAGCGGGAGCGGAAAGAATGGCCGGAAGTTCCCATTGGTCGCAAGGGATGGCTCGTGTACGTGAGTGCAAGTCGTGTGGAAAATGCCGGGGACTATTTCCTCCACGAGTCTTCCATCGGAGATTATGGTTCTTCGATTCTGAGGCCGCCATAGATGCTGTATAAGATTTTATTGGGGAAAACCTTTTATCCTACCTGTAAAATCATGTATACCAACTTCTATGTAAATGATTATTTTTTATTCAACATCTTTGTTTTAGCTTCAAATTATATTTTTCTCAAATACCTGACGCAGCCTGTATCATATTTCGTGCTTCCACGAGTTATTGAAAGCCGTCTTAAATGCAAATCGCAAGGGTAATTATATTGAAAATAGTCCCTTTGAGAATGTGGCGATGAACAACTAAAAGCATATTATTGTTATTGAGAATGGATGGGAATGTTAAAGAAACTGTTCAAATAAAGGGTAAATAAAACACAAACTACAAAGTTTAAACCACCCACATGGATTGCTAAAAAGTATTTCCCAGTTGTACTAAGGCAAGTTATCTTGAGGATGTTTGTAGTCATTTAGCCGTCAAACGTGAACGGAGAGGTCTTTTGGCGGCGGGAAATCTCGCCACAATTCGAAAGAGTTCAAAAACTTCATCCGAAGAGATCTAGATTATTCACAAAGTTTGCCATTATCGACCACGATCTGTTGGATAATTTAAGGGTCCTTTGTATAGGGCGTCTCCCCCCCAAAAAAAAACACATGAACGATGTGGGGTAAAAGATCGCTGAGTACACACGACGCCATGTTGCACATCGATCGAAAGATGATACGGTCTCTTTCTTTTTTTCCACACACACAAGACAAAACGCACACCAATGGGACAGTGTCCTTTCTTTTGATTAATTTTTAAAGGCGTCTTTTATTAAAGATCCAAACAAGATGATGTGGGCGCCATTTTCGGCCCAGCCACATTTACTTAGTACTTAGTGTCTCGCTCTCTCCCCCGTCTTACCTGGGAATTTCTCTTCATCTTTACTATCTCCAATAAACACTTTTGATCGTCATTTCAAGATAAAAAAAGCCCTGCATTGTTTCTTTTCGAATTATTGAAAGGTTCTTGTCTATTTTTTTAATCGGTAGTTTTATTTGTCTATTTATCTGCCCATCTATCTTTGTGACCTGAGGAATCAAAGTATGGGAGAAGATGGCGTTTGTTTTTTTCTGCTTTGCAAGGTCCCTATTCACTGGAAACCCCCCACCCCTCTTTCAAATTTAGGTATGTTGCTGCGTCATCCGCTTTTTGCATCGCGGGCAACATCCCCCTGACCAGATAATGAAATATACAAAAGATCAAAATGATAATCACTGGTGATTTTTAAGGCACCATAGGGGCGATTCTCACTATGGAAGGGGGTAGTCTCTGATTAGTATTGTTTCTCCTGATACCAACCAGTGATGTTGGAACCCTTCCTGACTCAAGGTTAAGGGAGCCGTTCCCCGATAAGGGTATGTAGATATGCGTGCCTCCATAGGGGACGCTAGTACCTCATCAGCAGGGTTCCTGAGCAGAGGAGTGTGTATATTGTACAGCGGAGCCTAGAAGGAAATGATATTGGTGCTGTGGTTGGCTATGTGCATGATGATGGGTGTGGAGCTACTAGCCGAAGCGAGGCTAAGTAACAGCGTACCCGTCCAATGGGCGGCCAGTTCATGACGCCACTGGAAGTTTGTGCTCGCGCTCGATGTGATCGAACCCGGCTACTGAAAGCTCCTCCTTTCCTCTCACGAATGGGTCCCGAATGGTTACTTATACGGGTGAAGCAGATTCTGAGGGGGCGTTGTGGTTTCGCTACTGGGTACCACGGCGTAGCGACCCACCTGCTACCTACTAGGTAACACGGTGGACCGACCTAAGTGAAAACACTACTTTCCACCAAAGCAAAGTCAACTACCATTTGAGTATAGTTAGGCAGTGGTTGGGAGATGCATTTCGAGTTGGATTGAGCTCTGGGCGCCTGTAGCGACCAGAGGTAGGCACAGTTAATTGTTGATCCGTTAAAAATCTAAAGGAATTTAACGTTAATTAATATTTTATTATAATTAAACACTACTAAAAGCGTCTTTTGGTCTAAAAACACATCAAAACTTTAAAATATAAAAAAAATGAAAAATTATAAAAGCCAAAAACAAAGGAAAACGAAATTTTTAACGGAGTAACAATTAAGTGCTCACACCTCTATACTTGGGATCTCAGGTCACACTGAGATCGGCGTCAGACGACGGTGGTAATTAACCCACAAAAACAAATCTCTGAGTCCCGTTTCAGTCCTCAGATTATTATTCCTCAATCTCTTCTTTCTCCCTTTGATCAAGCTAGTGGCATTTACCCCTAGTAAAGGCACTGGCAAAGTTATTGTCTATAATTCTCTCTATATTGATTTTCTAATGTATTTCGCTCCTAAGATGGCTAAGTCTTTCTCTGCATAAAATATTTTTCCATACTTCCATTTTTTCTTGTTTTTAAACTTCCAAACAAAATTCCTCGCTCTGTCTAAGTCAAATTTCAACATCAGCTTGTTTTACCTTCTTTCTAAAATTTTCCTTAAGTTCCCTATTCATCAATTGACTCATATCTATCCTACAACAGGCCAAATATTCGTAATTTATCCTAAATCTCGATGTTCTTCTTCTTGCTCTACCATTTACTGTTAATCACCCCATTGCTCGAAAAGCTCCATAATTATGGTCCATATGTGACTTATTCTTTCTCTTCTATACCATGTCAAGTTCTTCTTACGAAGGGGTGTCTACTGCAGCATTAATGTGACACAAACTCGCATCTTCCATTATGTTATAATTTCTATCCTGGTTGAGTAAGAGAAATGTCTTTATTTCAAGTATCAGAACATCTAGGTTTAATTGAGTGGTCGTTTCCCCCGTGAGGGCGGAAGAAAAAACAATTCTAGAGTTTACCTTCCCTAGTTTCTATGATTTCATTTCGTAAATTAGAAGAAAGAAATCAACATAGCATAATAATACCCCTCAATTTACTAAATTCGAGATTTAAAGTTTGTTAGCCTAATATAGAAAGAAATTTGATGCCTTTCATGACAAGTCTTTGGAGTCTACCAAAAGGCATAAATTTAGGTATATTTAAAATATAATTGACGAAATGGAAATGGGTGTCAACCAGAAGGTCCATTTCACTCTCAAGATGATAAAATGAGCGGAAGAAGAAATAGACTGAGATAAAACAACAAGAAATGAATGGAGATGTAGAGAAAATGGATTATATGAGGACTGGAAGTTGTATCTCAAAATTACTGGAGATGAATCCCAATAACGAGTAAATGTAATTAAATGGACAAACACAGCCACCAAATGGTGACAGTTTTCTATAGTGTTAGAAGGATAGAAGGTTGGGGAGAGGATGTACAGTCATGACCAAAGTTTTTGAAACATATGTTTTTGACATTCGAATGTTTTTAAAATTTACGTAATAGGAATAATTAGTCTAATATTTAAATTATTGCACGTTTATTAAAAAGTTCCCATTTCAAAAATAATAAGAAAAGGATGCATTCCTTCGCTGAATCTAAAATCGCGCTCTGGTCATGTTCTTGTAAGAGGTGTGTTTCAGTTCAGAGAGCCTTGCTATATGATCAAATGGGTTAAATGAATGATGTGGTGTAATTATAATCTATTTCCTAATATTTTTTTTAAAAATAAATGTTTAATTCCAGATTTTGTTCTTTACAAAATAAAGCGTGCCCCCATAGTTGCTAGGCATCAAAGTGTCCTGAAATAAAACGAGATAATTACCTAAGTTATTGCATCAAGGAGCACCATATTTATTATCATTAATAACCCCAATAAGAGTAGTTACACTCAGATGGAGAACCTTTGGACATCCAAAGGCTGCAAATGAACACGAAGATCGCCATTTGTTAAGGTTCTAGCTCAAGCATCGGGTTGCCTCTAGTGGCAAACTAGATCGAGATGTACACAGTGAAGCGGAGACTTTGATATACATAGGTCTCAAGTCGAGAAGGGCGGCAAATAAGCCTCATCTCACCAAAAAGAACTTTACGGATAGGCTCCACTTTTGTAGTAAATATAAAGAATAGACTGTTGACGAGTGGGGCAAACATATTATCTAATGATGCTCCCTTCCCTTTTTTTTGAAACTTCTGAAATCTTCACGTTAGGAGGAGAAAATGGTAGCGCTATCATGCGTCCTGTTTCGTGTTCACAGTGAACAATTCGGATACTCTCCATTTCCACGGCTCTTTCTCATCTAAGGGAACTGGAACGCTATAATTTTTCCCACGAACACGGCCATACACCCAAAATGATACCAAAACATACTTAATTAACACCTTTCCCCAACTTTTCAGGACCTATTTCGAGATGAGAACTTTATTTATTTTAGCATGATAGTCAATCTTTTCACAAAACAAAAGCAATATTTAAGTTCTTGGATGGAAATAACATCGAATTTTGGGACCTTGCTCCGGGAATTCGCCAGATTTGAACCTTATAGAGAATTTGTGGGAGATAATCAAATTAGCAGTTGATAAACAGAATCCATCAAATTTTGAGCAGTTGTGGGTGTTTATTGAACAAAAAAGAGCAATCTCAGTCAAAATATCATCACAGATTTTGTCTTCAGCATGCCAAAATGAGTTGAAGCATTCCTGAAGAATAAGAGACATGATTTTAAATACTGACTGTGCTCCTCAATTGAATTTCTTTATTCATAAAATGGGTTTTGGTTCTAAATTTTGTATATTTCACCTTCAAATTATGATACAAACATATGAAAACAAAAAAAAGCAATGTTTTATTAGTTCTATTAACTCTATTATTTGAAAAATATACATAGTAGCACCCAAAACTTTAGCTATGACTAGATCTGCTAATTATTCGATCTCCTCAAACAATTTCCATTTTCAATTTAAAGTGAATCCTAACGAGAGCGTCTCCCGAAGAAAGTCTTTTGAGGAGAAATACTTTCAAATAAAGTGTTGAAATTTATGCAATGGAAAATATGTGGATGATGTAAATATATCTGTCGATCCTCCAGTTGGCATTAAGATGGGTAAATAGAAGTATTTACCCAACTACAAATTTGTTGTATTTTATATTTATTTGAAAAAAACGCGAAACCATGCAAAGCATCTCTGCTCTCAAGTTTTTCAAATAGGTTGGTAAATTTTTTTTTAAGTTAGGGAAAATTAAAATGTGTAAAAAAGTACAAAACATGACTATAGAAAAGAAGCAAGTACTTGTGGTGCACAGCACCGATGAATAGATCCCATAGTCTTTTTTGCTCATTTTAAGAGATATTTAATATTTGGAATAATAAAAAAACTTTAGTAAGTCGGTAACACATTAATTCAGCTTGATACAACTATAATTTTATTGATAAGTATTACAAAATTCTTGCTTTTCTCCAATGTTAAGTTTTGGGTTAGTGTTTGCCAAGAGACATTGTAGAATCCAGATTACGGAGCGCAGATGGGAATTTATATGTTTGTTTATCATATTACTTAATTTGTGTTTCATACTTATTCTTTTAGGATATTTTCTTTAAGAACGTGCTTTGCACCCAGTAATAAGTTTCGCCTGAGGACCCCTAAAATTGTAGTGTTATTAAAACTACTATTTAAAAATATCACTATTGAATCATCTTTTAATATTCTCAAGTTCTCTTCTTGATTTTCTTTACTTGAGGATGCATATGCTGACGAGAGACTTCAATCATGCCCTAAGCCTTCTCGGTTTGAAGGTAGGAAACTCCTTTGAAAATTTGATGTAACTCTTGTCTTGGTGGCACCGTTCGTTCTATTTAAGACGACACCATATAAGATACCACCTTTGCCCGTTTGTCGTCAGATTTATGCTCCGAAAGTTTCTTGAAAGTATTGCGTTCGTATTTCTTGGAGCACATATCTTGTCACACTGGTGCCATGCCGGTGTTCACAGATGGCTCCAAATCTGAAGGAGTTGGAGCTTTAAGCTATCTGCCTATGTTTAGGCCAGTGGTGCTCATTTAAGCGTTGCTTAGGTCGTCAAAGCCTAGCGCAGGATTACGAGATGACGTCGTTTAGGATACCTATTTTTTAATTTAGGGAGACTCAGAGAGCGAAATTCAATCTCGGGATACCCAAGTTCGCAGTCTCCGTGACCCCATTTCTTCTGAAATTTGGGAGGATGCCGAGATTCTCTTCTTTTGGGCTCCTAGATATGTTCGGTTGTACAAAACGAGCGCAATGATGAGGGCACAAACATTTTGCAATGACTGGACGACTAGACCAGCGATTTGCTTCTTCTAACTCTTGCTACATGACAAAAATCATGACACCCCTTCGGGATGCTTGGCAAATAATATGCAAAACGGCGAACAGGAATCTAAAGTTTCGTGCCATTACGTCACGTTTTTTCGCATGGACCTACTCCCAATGCCTCGGCGGTAACACGTCATTATTGTATAGCCTCCAAATCGGACACACTCGTAGGACGCCTCGTTATCTGATAAAGGGCTCCCCTCAACGTTTCTGTTAAGACCGCTTGGGCTTAAGACTGTACACCACTATTCGGTGTAATCTATTAGTCTGGGGAGCTATTGCTTGATATCTATCTCGGTAATGTGACTCGGAAAGGGAGGGAGCTATCTTTGTGACGCTTAAGAAGGCGGCTATCTTATGATTTCAGCAGGCATGGCCTTGTTGGGCCCACCAGAAAGGATGATAAAATATAAAACATAATTCTCGATTTCTATGGACGGTTATCAAGTCTTGATGCATTGACTAGCTGAGGCTTAATTTATAATTCTTCGAATACCCTAAGCAGAATATCCCTCTTTTTAATTTGCTATTCATACATATATGAATTACATTACCAAATTAAAAAAAAAACTAAATTAATCTTATCACTTTGGAAAAAAAATGAGTGACGCAGTCTTCATGCATATGGTGTTGATTTTTCTGTCTTGTGACTTATTTTTTAAAGTTATTTAAATTATAACAAGCTCTGCTGACCAAAAGGTTGCGTGATCTCAATTATTCTGATTTATGACCTTACGACCTTAAAAACTTACAATAATTCCCGGAATAACCTGGGGAGGACCGTGACAATTATATCATTCGAAAGAGAATGTAAAAAACGTAAGGGTTTCAAATTTCGTTAAAATCTGCGGAATCGCTCTGATGTTATGGCCCAAACAAAATAATTACCGGGCTTACCTTAGGAGGACTTTGACAATTCTATTATTCGAAAGAGAATGTAAAACAATATAAGAGTTTCAAATTTTGTTAGAATCGGCCAAATAGTTAGGATGTTATTGCAAAAAACAAATAATTCCCGGGCTAATCTTGGGAAGACTTTGGTAATTATATCATTAGTAAGGGAATGTAAAGAAACAAGCGTTTCAAATTTCGTTAGAATGGGCCGAATACATTATGATGTCACTGCCCCCCCCCCCCAAATAATTCACTGTTTAATTTTGGGAGAACTTTGGCAATCATATCGTTCGGAAGAGAATGTAAAACAACATAAGGGTTTCAAATTTCGTTAGAATCGGCCCAATAGTTATGATGTTATTGCCCAAACAAAATAATTCCCGGGCTAACCTTAGAAGGACTTTGTCAATTATACCATTCGAAAGAGAATGCAAAACAACACAAGGGTTTCAGGGTTTCAAATTTTGTTAGAATCGGCGGAATCGTTACAGTGTTATTAAAAAACACACAAAAAAGCAAAACTGAGACCGACCAACAGACATGTGAGATGTAGAGTCAGTCGCCCGTGACTAGACTCGCACGCAACTAAAAATACTTTTTATTTAATTAGAAATACTTTCCCTTTAATAGTGCATTTGCTTCTAGGTTATTTTTTGTTGGCTAACAAATTCTCTGATGAAGATCGTAAATTTTAATATTGGCGTTCCTATCTGATATGTTAAAATCTGAATCTATTTTACTAATAGAGTAGAATTTCGATTGATCATGAAATATTCCCATGCTACTTACTGACTTAAAGGTTCCCTAATAGAATTTTACCCATTTTTCGTTCATAAATGAACGACTTTTACTCGAATAAATACGTTTAAATTCATATGTGAACGACACACCTTAATCAAAATAGTGATTGCCTCATATTTGAGTAACACAGGACGGAGCGTGATAGAATTTTTGAAGAATTCAGCTTTTGAAAGTTTGTATTTTATTAATCCCTTTTTAAATAGTTATCGTCTTATTCTTTAGTTTATGCAGGTCGAATTGAGGGATAGTTCTTCTAGCTTTCTTCCATAGAGTATGTTTGCATTTACAAGCAAGGGTCGATTTCTGAAATGTAGGCAATTTGGAGTTATAAACGGGATCAGATAAATGATGTATCTATATTAAGCGTTTCAGGTTTAGTGGACCGAAATGGTTTTTAATATTTGAGGGATATTTAAAGTTGGTTAAGTCGAGAGATACTATGTGGTTTAATCCTTTGAGCAAGTGGGAATATGGAAGAGCTAAGCAATTCTTTGTACATATAGGATTTTTCTTTTGAGAACGGTAGAATATTGTCCTAGCTTTAGATAGGCGTTCATCTATACGGTAGAAGGGATATATATATATATATATATATATATATATATATATATATATATATATATATATATATATATATATATATATATATATATATATATATATATATATATATATATATATATATATATATATATATATATATATATATATATATATATATATATATATATATATATATATATATATATATATATAAAAATATAAAAATTAACACAGAGGAAAATGAAAAGATGAATCCAAGCACTTTCGAACTATATTTCTAAGTTGATTTTCAAGGAATAGAATGAAAATGGAGAAGACAACCTTATATAGGGTATAAAGATACGAAGGGAAGTAGAATTACATAGTACAAACTAATGGAAAAACACAGACAAGACAGAAAAATACGAATAAAAAGAACAATAGGCAACTAATAACAGACATATGCATCCCTAAAACGATATACACACAACAACGCGGTGTATATGAGTGGAATGTGGTGGGTGAAAAAAAACAAAAAACATTTTAAAGGATTATCATTAGCACAAAAACATTTAAGGCTAAGAGTTAATCCACGACCACAGCAGAGACACGTAGTGGGGGAGACAATGCGAATGATATTATATTAATAAAGAGTGACAACAGGCTGTATTATGTAGATATTTCATTTAGTACAAGTTTTTTTTTTAAAACAGGGTGGAGTTTAAATAAGCCAGGGGAAATATTTATATTAGGTAAGATGCAACTTAATGAAAACTGAACAATATTTCTCTTTGTGAAATCAGCGGAATCATAAAGGAATTTAGCAGAGTTCGAGTCAACGGGTGGTTATTTTCATATGAATGTAAAAATAAAGCACTGTTTCTTTCACCTCTTCTAATATTATACGTATGTTGGTAAATTCTAGTAGATGAAGATTTACCAGTTTTCCCGAAGTAAGGTAAATTGCAAATAGAACATTCATATATATATATATATATATACATATATTATCATCACTAACTCTATAATTTAAGAAGGGGATTTTTTTGAGTATTTGAATAATAATTTCATCTTAGTTTGGTTATGACTAATGTTTTTATCAAAGTTATTTCTAATAATTTTTTTATAATATCACAAAACAAAAAGCTGAAGTTTAGAAATATATATAGGTATCGAAATTTTGTGAATTTTTTCAACCCAAAGAATTACAAGTAGTGAAGTTCCGAATATATATATATATATATATATATATATATATATATATATATATATATATATATATATATATATATATATATATATATATATATATATATATATATATATAAATGAAAATTACATGACACATGATATACAATGGGTGCTGGTATATTATGTGATCTACATGCATGTTTCTGTTATAGCTTGTGATCTACATTAAAAATTAAAAATATTTACCAGAACTACAGTTGGTTTATTATATAAAACAGAGTACTTGTAGCTTTTATAGTTTATACTCTTAATGGTGGAGCTATAGTAGATAGATTATCACCGGCCAAAAAGATTAAATTTTTTTATTTTTCATTTTAGGTGTAAAAAATCACAAGGTATAGCTTAGGATCTACATTGAATTTTTAAGTGATATTTATGCTATATAACGTTTTCCATAAACCGTTAAATTTGTATAACTCTTTCAAACTTCAAATATTTCTAAACCTTTTTGAAATTTTAAAAAAAAACAGGCAATGGCTTCGCCACTCTCCCCTACGGAGGGGAGCTTGCGCTTCGCAACTAAGATTAAAATTTAAAATCTTAAAAAAGCAGCCATGGTTAAATTTTTATCAATTTTCTGAACTTCGCCAATTATAATAATTTTAAAAAGGAACTCTAAATAAACTATTTCCCCCCTTTCAAAAAATCACGTTGCTAAAATATAGTTGTAGATAAAATAAAAAAGCAGCCTTATGTAAATTTTAATAAATTTCTGAACTCCACCAATTGTAATTCATTTACTTTTAAAACATTTTAAAGCATTGGATAATCATATTTATTTTTTCTGAAATAAACTATTTTGTTTTTTCAAACTCTAAAGAAATTCTTAGAAATTACCTTGATAAAAATTTAAAATATACTTAAGTCATATCCAAACTAAGATGAAATTATTATTCAAACCAAGCAATGGTTTCGCCACTCCCCCCTATGTGGGGAGCTTGCGCTTCGCTACTAGGATTAAAATTTAAAATCTAAAAAAAAAGCAGCCATGGTTAAATTTTTATAAATTTTCTGAACTTCGCCAATTATAATAATTTTAAAAAGGAACTCTAAACTAAATTTTCCCCCTTTCAAAACATCATGTTGCTAAAATAGAGTTATAGAAGATATATAAAAATATATTTTTCTGAACTTCACCATCTTTAATTCTTTCGGTTTTAAAAAAATCACAAAATTTCGATACCTATATTTATTTCTGAACTTCACTATTTGTTTTTTGATACTATAAAAGAATTATTAGAAATAACTTTGATTAAAAAACCTAAGTCATAACCAAACTAAGATGAAATTATTATTCAAATACACGAAAAAAAATCCCCTTCTTAAATTATAGAGTTAGTGATGATGATAAAGGTTTACCTCGTTGGGGTAAAAGAAAGAGAGGGGAATTAACTATTTTTCAAAGAAGTAGAATTAAGGCATTAAGAGATTCTGGGTAGAAATTTAAAAGTTTTTGCAGCTGGCAACTTACCACCAAGTTAGCTATCAAGAAAACCAACCAGAGGAAAGTGAAGATATGGAAAGAAAAAAGAGCACGCAGACGACAGAGAGCAGACTCAGCGCCCTTGGACGACACCGTCTTCACATGCACCAACAGCAACAGGAGCTGCCGTTCAAGGATCGGCCTGTACAGTCACAACCGGCGCTGCAGTTTCACCAGTTCCTCATCCATCTCTTAAACTCTCAGGTGCTGGCTCCATTGCTCCACACCCCGGTACACCACCTCAGCCGGTGGGGTAACCACGTGAGAGAGTGGTGCTTACACTGCACCACCAAGCTAGGCGGAGGAGCTGCCTCTAGCAGCTAATGGCTAGCCGGGAGGAGAAAATCCTCGACTGATCCAACGGCCAAGTGTAGGAGAGTAAACCTTTCAAATCAGGAGTGGATCCCCGAAGGCGGACCAGTGCGCTGTGCTCACTAACTCTGGAACCTCCTGCAGCCAATCTGATGCCAAATGGATTGCTCTGTATTCCTTTGTATGACACCGGCAAGGCCGAGAGAGAGATCTTGATGACTGGGCAACCCATGATCTCCATACACTTCGCCCAAGCATGCGCCATGGCGCAATCTCAGTGTCTCAAGAGAAAGAAAGATACCAATGTGTTGTATACAGATAGTTATAGTATTTATGATTCTAGTAATAATAAAAATCAATTTATTCTTTCTTTGTATTCGATAGATTTTTAAACATTTTTAATATTACTCTTACTATTTAACTTACTCCTGTAATTAGAATTGCATATTTCTAACAAAAATTTTGAATATAGATCACAAGCTAGTCTAGATTTAAGTTGCTGTAGATCACATTAATATTATAATTAATATTATTTTTAATATTATATTTTAATGTTTAACCTATTTATCCATTTAGAATTGTACATTGGTAAAAAAATAATTGAATGTAAATCACAAGCTAGGCTAGATTTAAGTTGCTGTAGGGCACATACTAGACCAGCACCATGCCATGAATATAGAAAACAGCCCAAGGAAAGGAATAATGGTATAACAACTTGATAAAACGCTGAGGAATATATTATGCAAACCATTAAATCTTAAACAAGAAAATGGGTGATTTAGAAACGGAGAAAATAGTGAAAACTATAAAATTTCCATCGTACATAAAGGCATGCATTTAATATATTTCCTGAAGATTTTATATGATACAATCGTATATTCACGAAATTATACTAAATAACTAACAAAACAAAATAATGACATGCAAAATAAGAGAATGCTTTTTCAGCAACATTCTAGAAGCTCCTTGAAATCATCTGGCAACATTTAGCTCAGTAGGTAAGAAATGTACAACAGCCATTGTTATAGTAATCAGCCTAAAGAGATGCGACCATACGTGAAAGTGCCTGTTAGCTCCGTCAGAGAATTCTTCGCTTGAAGACTTCAGGAAGGACGCTTTCTGCTAAATCTAGAGAGTTAGAAAGGTCCAAGATTGTGATTTTGTATGTTCTGAAGTTATATAATTGATGGCCCTCAGAGAGTCTACAAGAATCGGACTCCGAACGACCAGTTGAATGCCTGATAAAGGAGTATCAACAAGGAGTAACAATAAGGAAAGAAGGTACCCTAGGAGACCTTACGGTCAATTCAAGGAGGGTACCTTTGGACTAGCAATCTAGCGGGCACGTGGCTGCTCAATTGTTTTGCGTCCCTAAACGGCCACTTTTCAAGACCTTGTCTAGTCTTGACTTGAACTGGTCAACAGATTCACTGTTGACAACTTCCACTGGAAGTGCGTTCCACATACCGCAGAGACTGAAGGGAAAAAATTTCCACACAGATTGCGGTTGTAACGCTTCAGTTCAAGTTTGAAGCCGTGATTACGCGTTCTGTTCTCACTCAGTGTGAAAATATCCCGGTAGTCAACATTGTCGAACCTTCGAAGTATTTTTAAAACTTCGATGAGCTGACTACGCAGTCTACGCGTTTCCAGCGAGAACAGATTTAATTCCCTTAGTCTATCCTCATAACTTTTATGTCGGATAAGGGGAATCAGCTTGGTTGCCCTGGCTTGTACGCGTTACAATCTCGCGATGTCCTTTTGCAATGAAGGACTCCAAAATTGTACGGCATACTCCAGGTGCGGTCGGACAAGTGAGTTGTACAGGCACAGTACAATCTCCTGGTTCCGATAACCACACTGGCGCTTAATATAGCCTAGCATCCTTTGGGCCTTTTTCTCCGCCTCAATGCACTGTTTCGAAAACTTGAGGGCACTAGTGATTGTTACACCAAAGTCCTTCTCAGTGTTACTCGATTCAAGAGCAGTGCCCTTAAGGATATACTGAAATTTGGGGTTTCTGTGGCCGATATGCATCACTTTGCATTTGCTCACGTTAAAAGACATTTGCCACGTGTCCGACCACTCCCCAATCTTCCCAAGATCTTTCTGCAGGCGGGCAGTATTTCAATCCTTTGCAACGTTCATACCAAGCTTGGTATCGTCGGCAAATTTGGAAATTTTGGCAACCATGTCACCGTCCATGTCGTTGACGTAGATGATGAATAGTAGTGGTCCTAGGACAGAACCTTGAGGCACCCCGCTAGTAACGGGCACCTACTCAGAAGCCTGTCCATTCAGCACCGCCCGTTGCCGTCTGCTACTTAGCCAGTTCTCGATCCAGCCGGCTACCTTTCCGTCTATGCCAAGCGCTCGCACTTTCCGGAGAAGGCAGCGGTATGGTACCTTATCAAAGGCTTTCTAAAAGTCTAAGTAGACCACATCCACCGCCTTGTCCCGATCGTGCTCACTGTAACGAATTCCACAAGGTTCGTCAGGCATGACCGTTGCCTTCGGAAGCCGTGCTGGGCAAGTCCATGCACAATAGAAATCAAGAAACGCTAATTATTTATTGGAACTCAAGAAAGAAGGAAGATATGCGCCCACTAGACTGATTAGAGATTCCTCCTGTTTTTAGAGGACGGGATAGAGACCCTAACGAGGGATATATCGTTATTTTTCACCTTTTTTCTGCCTAATCCTTCACGTTTTTTTCTTTTAAAACACTATAAGCAACATAACTAGACCACCACAGAGGTCAGAACCACTTTAAATTATGGCGTAGTGAATGCCGGAATGAAGCCCCGTTAGAGCGCGCGAACAAGCTGGGGTCCAGGGGCACGAGCCCCAAATTTATTGGAGGCCGCTAATTGTAGTACGCCTATATAGATAAGGTGTTCGAGGAGTGATTCTATAATAGAGAAGTAATTAGTTACTCATAGCTGGTGCGAAAGAAATAAAAGAAATGTCCTGGCACAATCTCTTTTTAGATTCCACGGAAGGACGAAAAACAAAGGAAAGCGGGCAGACTCGAATGTCTCAGTGTACCTTTACCTATTCTAGAGAAAGGGAACGATCCCGAAAGAGAAAAGGTTATGGGAACGCTATATACAAACCTACAAGTTGCTCTGTTCCGAATCCCAGGCGTATCGAATGGATACATCGCACTATGAAGACTCCAAACGGATGAAGACTCCAAATAGTGGAAAATAAAAAACAAATCCCGTTTAACTAAGTGAAACAATTGAGTAAAAATTCCCAAATGAGAAGTGGTAATATGAGGAAACAACAAAACAAATAAGCAAACACTCACTACAAGCAAATAAACACAAAAACAAAAATAATAACTGAGGTTAAAGCTCAAAGACATAGAAAGATAAAGGCATGAATGCTAGAGAATACACACGAATGCAACAGTGAATAAATGAAAATAAATAATAGAGATTGGATGGACTACCCGTGAAGTTAATTAAAAAAAAAGAGAATAATAACAGAGAGAGTTTTAAAGATTATCGTTTCTTCCGCAAACTACGAACGATTGGATAAACGAAAGACGAATAAGAGTTAGAATACATTAGGGGCTGTGGTTCGGATTCTACGTTAATCAGTAGGTGCAAGTAATCGATTATTCCATTCTTTTTTTTCTACTCCCCTTGCTTGCAGGAAGAAGGTCATCTTAGATCACCCATGTTTCCTCTTCTCCTTCCCCTCTACGACACCCCAAAGTACCTTATCCCTCGCACCCACCATATACGGTGGCACTCTTTTTCACAACTCTTACCTCTTACTTATTTCTTACTATCAGGACATAACTTGGTCACCGGCAAGGTCCGAGTTGCTGTTGGTAGTAAGGTTAGTAAACCCGTAAAGGAGACTCCGTTAGTTGGCTAGAGAATGGGGGATGTTTCTCACTCATTCACAAGCCATAACCCAACTGTGAACCGCTGTTAAGGCCAAACCCAGTTGGGTAGAATTACCAAGGGTAGTGGGCAATTCGCAAGGAAGACGAGATAGAATTAAAACGCATACAGGGGCTACTCCCACTAGTGGAGACTGGGAAATTTCTCCACAGTTGGAGATCTTCTGAAGAACCCCTCTCCTTGGAGAGGGCGAACGCTTAAAATCATACCGAACGGAAGGATGAGATCTCCGAAGGAAATAGTGCAAATTGTATTATCGGATCTAGAAATTCCACACATCAAATGTATATAGACTCCATTACGTTTCACAGATACATGTCTGGAAAACAGAGACGTAGAGCAATTGTTTTAATCAGCTGGAAGTATTACACTCAAGAAATTGCATGAGAAGTTCGAATACCTCTAAATATCGCGGGTAAAAGAAGCGTCATCTGCCGAAAGATAAAGTTCTGGATAGGAGAGCCTTCATGCCTAGAACTAAAAGAACTAAAAGAGAACAGAAATGGCTCAGAATATTTGAGATGGTCATAGTTAAAGACCACACTAATGTGTTCAAAGTCATTTGTGAATCTGCAGTGAAAGATCAGTGAAATAAAACTTCTCGTATTCAGTATGAAAATCCCACCCGTCCACATACAAAGAGACAGCTTCACAAGCATAAAGATGTTACAGAGGTTATACCATGGAGGTGCACACGACACAAATTTTCACTAATTAAGAACTGATCATCTCTTCAGAATGCGGAGCAGAAGGCCATTCGTCACGCAATTACAACAACTCACTGAAAAGATGCATTAACTGCCAAGGGGGACAGAAAACTTTGGCCATGATCTGTCACAAAAAAAGAGAAAATATCAAGAGAAAAGAAACGGAGACAAACATGATTAACGGTACCATGAACTGAAATTCATACGCAGCAATGATAATTTAGATGAAACACTCAATTTAAAAATACTTACGTACATATCATATACCCACGTGATGAACATTGCACCTCCTAGCAGTTAGATAACCACAGTAAACAGCATGCTACAAGAAAATGGTATCGAACTAATGAAGTTCCCAAGAGAGGTCAACTCATTTGCCATACTTGAAATCAATGTCATGGAGAAGACTAACCAAGTGTTAATCGAAGATGCAAAAGGAAATAAACAGACAGTGGAAACAGAAGAGGACACGAAGAGCGAGGACACAAAGAAGGAAAATACCTCTAACGACACTCACCATGAAAGCAAGCACACGGGTTACTAACAAAAAACCCCAAAAGAATAGGAAATCTAAATCCGCCAGCAAAAGGAGTCCATCTCCCAGAGATGAATCGCTTGAAGTCTGCTCGAACGCAACCAGCAGAGGGAGAACCCAGGCGAAACGAAAATAGAAGGAGAAAACGAAACACTGATAACTTATCTTAACGGATAAGACACCCCACGGTAAACGACTAAACGAACAGAAATGGACAATTGGAATATACTGTAGATATTAAGGAATTAAAAATACTACAGATTAATACATGCTGATGGAAAGCCAAAGAAATTTTGTAAGGATACTTATTCAGAAATATTGGCCAAGATGTTATACTAATATCAGATCATAAAAGAAACATATAAAACGAGAAAATTAAGATATCACACTACAATGTTACAGCCGCAAATCCTTCAGAAGAGACATACGGAGAGCTGCAATAGCTTTCAAGCAAGGGTTGCAGTTCAAAACAGTACACTGAATGGGGGATGCCTATTTAGCTATAGAACTTCAAATCGAGTTAAGAAACATTGTTGCAACAGGATACCAGCCACCCAGGCGTATCCAATTACTTGTGCAAAACTTTACTAACCTATTTAACAAAAGGACGCGGGTCATCTTGATGGGCGATTTAAACACCCATTGCATGGCATTTGGATATATATATAAATATATATATATATATATATATATATATATATATATATATATATATATATATATATATATATAAAGAGAGTCGGAAAATAACTTAATTCACTCATCACAGACGGATACTGTAAAGACTAGGAACCAACTGCAACAAAGCACTGGATATCTTTCTGGCTATTTTTACTCTGCCATCTAACTATTTCATTAAGGAGTCGAGGTCTGTTACAGTGACTATACTGCAACTCTAATACATACAAACAAGAAACCTTTACAAATATATTTAAGGAAACGGAAGGCATAACACAAAGCGGATTGAGATAAGTACAAAGAATTAATTCAGACTTACGTACCCAACTGGGTCGGGGAAGCAACCTTACAGGGGATCAACAAAAGGTGCATAGGATTAGATAAGAAATTTAAACGGCAAAGGAGGGAGCCATTCCCATTCTTTCGTTCAAATCTATCCAAAAATTCAGATTGACCCTAGAAATGGCGGCATTGAGCGAGATCAACCCAGAGGCAGAAAATATAAGAAGATTTGGAGGAACAAAGGAGACATACACTCACTTGGGGGACACAAAAGAGAATTAATATTATTAATTCACGATAAACAGAAAGAAAAACTGGATCAACCCGTCGATAAAATAAATGTAGAAGAATCACCGAGGGAATGTTAGAAATATTTTAAAATGTTAAAGCCACAGACGGTAAGTGATAAAATTGACAGTTAGGAAGCAAGGAACAGCCTTTTAGAAGACGAAGCAGAAATAGGGACATTTTTCAGGGAGCACCGCGAAATGTGTTAAAAATCAGCGAAGAAGAGAACGAGAAATTTGACAAAGAATGCGAACATGAAACCATGACGAATTAAATGTAGAAATTGAGAGAACATATCCCTTCCACTTTGTCGAGGAAGGAAGAAACAACAATGATGGGGCAGATGCAGTCATTACATCGGAGGAAATACCGGATACGATAAAAAGTTTCCGATCAAAAGCTCTGGGCAGAGAGGGACTCACCAGATTCAATTACCTTTAAGATCCACTGAACATATTGAAGGTTGTAAGAAACATTTGCAATGCTTGCCTGGGTAGCAGATACTTTGATCTCCAAGGCGGAACACCCTCAGATCAATTTGGTAACTACCTTCCCGTCTCTTTTTTAGATTTTATCGATAAAGTATTTGAAAAAAAAGAACCAACAACAGACTGTAGAAATACCTCGATGATAACGACCTAAGGAACAGTTGCTTAAGGAAACACAGAAGCACTGAGCGGCACATAGGAATCATTCTAGAGAAAATGAGCGTGAACATCGTATATCCGTACGTGTCCAAAGCCTTCGAAAAGTATGGCAGATGTGTATGCAATTCATATTCTGACTGGGAAAAAACAACAATTTCGAAAGGATATTATACGATCATGTAATGGAGAGATTTTCTTATGTGGAAATAGGACGCCATAAAGGAGACGAATTATAGCTCGCTGCCAGTTTGCCCCGTCGCGGATGTCTGAGCCCGTCTCTCTATTCACTCTACACCGCAGATATACCGCAACGAGAAATAAGGGCTGGCTGAACATTCAATTCGCAGACTTCATCAGCCAGCTGTAGGTCTGACGACTATCTAAGTCTACTTTGTTATCTCGTGCTACAATTTTTCTCTCTCCTATCTTTAAGCTTTCTTGCTCACATCTCTTTCACTACTACCCACACTACCAACGGGGCCTGGAGCCTACTTAGGCTAGGGATAATGTGGCTGCGGGGGACTACAAAGGAGTACCGGGCGTTGTTTCCCCATTGGCCACTCTTTTGAGGTCCATTGAGTTAGGCTGGATCGGGTGAGCTTTACTTCGTCTCCCACTCCTCTTGTTATTTAATTTGATTTGATTTCTTGTTTTGGAAAAACTGATAGTCACAGGAGACTAGTTCCAAATGCACTATGCACTGGTAAAGCAACACACTGATCAAGGAGGCAAGGCCAAGGACAAGAAAGGTGAAAAACGTGATTTTTCAAAGGAAGCTACTTTTCTTGATAAACATTAGAGAAAGGCGGAATCACCTTAACTTGACTAAATCCAGAGACGAGAAAGAAGAGATGGCATATGAACAAGAAATATATGGATAAATCAGGTTGATTGAGATTTCTCCTGTTTCCCTACACTATCTTATATTCATATCTTTTGCATTCTTATGCTGTAATTTAATCTAGCACAACTAAATCTGACGATCAGATTTAGTAGTAGAGCTTATTGAACTTTTGATTAAGGCCCCGTTAGGTTGCTAGATAAGGAGCTCAATTTGACGTAACGAGCACAAAAGTTACTACAAGACCGCTTATATGGCTAGGCCAATTTAGATAGGGTGATCAGGGACTGTTCTTCCCCAAGCAGGCAGGATATATAGCATTAAGATTATATAGATAGCTTTACCAACTAGTGGGGAAGGGAAAATAACCACCGGACTATTTCAGAAGCATAAAAGAAAGAAAGATATACCCGCTCGACTTCACAAAAACACTACCACTTCGTCTAAAACTAAACAAAAGGAAACTTAACCCCTAAGATGTCGCTCAAAGTATCTCCAAAGACCTTCCGATTGTCTTAGTCAAATGCATTGAAACACCGAACGGAATTGTTGTCATATACACTGATAATAATAACGATGTAGAATTATTGCTCTCATCCGCTGGAAGCATCATCCAAAAGAAAATCGGTTTGCAAGTCAGAGTTCCCCACCCACGAGATTGTAGCTAGCCGAAGCTAAGTATATCAGAATTGCCTAATCGTAGATAGGTGAACTCTCACTAGAAGAACTGAAACATGAACTCCAACTTCAACAACCATGGATCAAAATACATGATGTCATAAGATTCAGAAAACATATACACACCTTTAGAATCGTGTGTGAATCGATCAAGATATCGACCAAAGCTCTTGAAAAAGGTCTTCCCATGTAAAGTATGAAGTTACAGTATATGAACATCTAAAGAGACCAACTAATACATACACAGCCTTATTAAAGAAAAATAAGCGAGTTTAAAGGAGAACAAGACATCATAGATATTGTTTGCAAGGGAGTATCTAGAGCATTCGATAATATATGGCAAAGAGGAATGCAACACAATATTCGAAACCTTGGAATAAACAACACTTTAGAGAGAATACTATTTGATTACGTTCTGGAAAGATACGTATTCATAGACACAGTAATTACTAGGGAATAAAGTTAAAGCTCAATGTAGTCAAGGAGGGTGCTTGAGTCCCACACTATACTGTCTGTATTCATCGGACATTCCTCCAACTAGGAACTAAAACTGCGTTAACTTACAGTTCGACTTCGATTTCACACAACTAATTCCTTGTCTACGGAAATTCTCAGATGCACGCGAGGATGACGGCTGCAGAAATAAAGAACTTGAATGAATATGAAGGAAAATTGAAGATAAGTATCAATAAACCTTGTGTTATACATATATAACACAGAAGGCAAGATATTATGCGTAACAATCCAAACAAATAGTTACAAGAAACACGTGACTGAGAGGATAATAATAGGAAAAGGTGGGTGGAGATTACTTTACAAACGAATCTACCTCAAAATGAAAAACAATAAAAAGTTATATCAAGTTCTAATACAACATACATTAATGTACCCTACAATTGGAATGGACACAATATCCAGATGCAACCTGTTTAAATTGCAACGCGTACATAACAAACTAATGTTATTAATCAAGAATATCGGACATGCAAAAAGATGGAAACACAAAAATATACACAATCAAGCCAAAATTAAACCAATACATAAAATAATTAAGAAAAGGGGTAATAAAATAAAAAAATCATAAAAAGAAATAGAAGAGCAACCTAGTAACCAAATAGCACGAGGAGCAGGTTGGACACAACACATGCTTTTTCCGAGGCCGACAAACAAAGCGGATGACAGGGTAGAGGAGGAGATTTACATATAAATCACGATTATGAATAACCAAAGGAGACAGTAAAACCCCTGAAAGATGAAAGAACTAACCAAATCATGACCCATAACCGGTTTGAAAAATTAACCTGTGTGAAAGATAGCGAGCCTAATTGTAACAACGAGAGGTTCCGCGAGATGGCGTGAACGTCTAAATTCACTCTTGGCACCTGTATATAGATAAAGTGAAATCCGCTTCCAGCGCCTCGGTGACATTTACTTCCGGCGAACTCGTATAAATAGTTAAGCGTTGGTTTGGGTAAAATTAGTATTTTGCAAAAGGAGACGCGACACAGAAGAATTCTTTCTCTCGGCCGCCCTTACCCCAAGAGCCCGAAGAATGGAAAAATAAATGAGAACTAGGAACGAGGAGACTCTCACTCTGCTGTATTTGACTTAGCTTCTCTACGGCGAAATACTCACTTGGTCCCTACTTTCGAGGCTAGCAGTGGTTGTTAGAAGACAGGTTGTATTCTCCTTCATAACTTTAAGCAAGTAGAGTACTAATCGGCCAAGGGCAAACCCAAACGTGCCGTTGAAAAGCAATCGAGCTCAACGCCTATACCCCCTCTCCCCTCTCTCTTGTACAAAAGTCTTTTGGCGGCAGATCCACCCGAAATGGTAGTTTCCTTTTGTCGGTCATGTACGTTTGTGTGTACGTGCTCACGGCTCTCGCCTAGAGCTGACGTGTTTAAACCTTTGGCCTATTTATTTTTTTTGTATATTGTACCATTATTTTATTTTTGTCTGCGCAGTAGTAAAGATTATTTTGTTTCATCCAGTTTGATATCCAGAACCTTCTACTTAGTTGATTTAATTCGGCCAAGGAAAATATTTACCCTTACTCGATTTAGTGCAACCCACGTTTAAAGGGCATTATTCAGGGCAAGGCTAATCGCAGAGTGTCCTGCGGGCTTGCCACATTCCCTTCCGAGTCAAATGAAGCACGCGGAGGTTAGGAAATCTAACTTAATCTACGACAACCTGATTAAACAAGTAAGAAGAAGATAAAACCGACTAAAGATTTACTGAAGAAAAGGAACATATGTAAAACTAATATAAACACTAAAATTCATCACAACAAAGATACGAGAATCTGAAAGCAAAACAAAGGACAAAACAAACTGGGTAAAAATAACCTGAGGGAATAATGCTTACCAAAAACCAGAGACAAAAGGTAAGAACGGTTTAAACGCCCAAAACACAACAGCTAAAACAAACACAGAAACAAACTACTCATAACACCTTTTTATCTCCCACTCATTTCGAACTTAGCCGTAAATATAGCTGAGGTGACAGAGATTATCGCTACCTTCACAAAAACTTGCAATTCTCTGCAAACCTCAAACTTTCTTCCATTTGCCTCTTTCAGTTTTAGTGCAATCTATTTCTTGAGCCAAACATTAACATATGGGACAGATGATAGCATATAGCAATAAAATAGGGCAAAAAACAACAACATTAAAACACCGAGTACGGATCACACGTTAAACTCTAGCCGTATCGGCCACCTAGCTCAACTATTATATCTTGGACTTTACTTCCCAATGTTCTATCCTTGACTTTTCCTCTGCCCTTTAAAAATAATAATGTAAAAACATGTTTTTTTATTTTCCAAATTGCAACCTATGAAAATGATAAAGACTTAAAACTAAATTTAATGAATTGTTCAATATTCCCTCCACTATGGTCATCCAGAACCTGTAATCTTGACTTCCATGTTGCCGTAACTCATGAAATTTTATTATTTCTTTCCGCTTCCTACAAGATGAATAACCCCCCTTTTATTTACGTTATTTATTTAAATGCTATATGACTCATCAAATAACTTTAAAAGGATTTTTTCAAGGAATAAGTATTTAGAGATAAAGGATTCATCTTTCCTTTTGATTTCATGTCCCTAGCTGCAATTGTTATTGAGATATTGCTTCACAAAAACTGTACAACTTTTGAGGGGCCCCCATATATATATATATATTATATATATATATATATATATATATATATATATATATATATATATATATATATATATATATATATATATATATATATATTTCTATATATATATATATATATATATATATATATATATATATATATATATATATATATATAAATAATGAGAGAAAGTGACATTAGAAGAACACAATGAAGGCAATCCATACTGAGAAGCCAGAAATAACGCCAGGGAAAAACGTTTGAATAATCCTGGTCGAAAATATAGAACAGGAGACGGCCAGGATTATTCAAACTTTTTGTCCTTGGCGATATTTCTGTCTTCTCAGTATGAATTGCCTTCATTGTGTTCTTCCAATGTCCCTTTCTCTTGCCTTTAAAAACTCCTGTTTCTTGTCTTATTGCTCATTTACGTCAAATTTCTCTTTCTCTTGTACTGTATTGTTTTATAGTCTGCAATTTAAGGTTTCTGAAAACTTTCTTCTGGCTTCAAAAAGTTATATTTTAATCCTTCTTTATCTCGCATAACCCTGTTTTTGTCTATCTCCCCTCTATGTCTCTCTATTCTAATATATGATTCAAGTTTCATCTGAAGTAAACCTGCTCTCAACCACCGTTTATGAGATTGTTTTTCATACTTTTTTAGATATTCGGACTGAGGTTTACGACTCCCTGGACCTGTGAATTGGTGCTGGAGTATCTCCTCCAGCCTCGAGCTGCACTCTACAACTCCTTCTTGTTCTTCCCTTTTGTCGGTGGCAGTGGCGAGGGTCAGCTTCTTTATCTATTTGGAGAAGAGCTGTTTTCACTTTTAAAATTGAGAATTCGTCAAGGTTTCATACCATTTGCTATCTCTCGTTTTTTGAGAAGACAAGAAACCTTCAACGAGGACAGAAGATAAGAGGAGAACGAATAAGTTCAAACTTCTTTAATTTTGATCTGAGTTCCTAAACACCTTTCAACTTTGATTTTCCAATCTATTAAGTTAGTTTACTATTGTGTATGTTAACAGTAAGTTAATTAAACTCATAACAAGCAAAACAGTAAATTGCTTACTTTTTATTATTTGTCATAGTATCTCCATGATCGTCAAATATACAAGGTTTGAAGTTATTATTTCGTTGTTCTATTAA
Organism: Ceratothoa steindachneri; assembly: GCA_963969495.1. Classification (NCBI taxonomy): domain Eukaryota; kingdom Metazoa; phylum Arthropoda; class Malacostraca; order Isopoda; family Cymothoidae; genus Ceratothoa; species Ceratothoa steindachneri. The sequence goes on from OZ018326.1 coordinate 82,739,156, forward strand.
CAAACTCTATTAATAAATTAATCGTGCAAACTTTGTTGGAACTAAAATAAAATTTTCAAACTCTACTCAGACTTTAATCGTGCAAAATTATTTAACCTATTAACTACACCTTTCTCTATATCCTTATTTTAACTTTATTTCTACTAGCGATGGGATCTTGGAAGAAACACGTTTACTGCTTCTTCAGAAAAAGGCAACAAACTTTTCCAACCCAAGAGTACTTCATTCCTGATCATTTATACCTTTTCTATTTTTCAACATCTAACTAATATGTTGGTGAATCTCTTCAAATCTGCGATATCACAATAAATAAATGAAGAAGATTATTTGCTGTCTACGCTCTGAGAATGATATTCGGTAAAAGAAAGTGCGTCTCTTTAATGATGTGGTTTCGTTTGCTTTCACCATTCTTTTCAACTACTGACGTTGCGAAAAATTACTTGGTCCATAAAGCTCCTCATTTCTTTTCTTACTTAATTTTTCAACCAAAAATAAGAAATGTGGCATTTGTATTTATGATCACAAAATGTAGTTCGGGTCGAGAAAGTGCGTCTCTTCAGAGGTCAGTCGTTGGTTTTCCACACTTTCCCCTTAACTATTGATGTTTAAACTCCTGATTTAATTACAATAAGGAATACTCTAATACTTAATAAAGCCAATGTAGTGATCAAATCTGTTTCATTCTTTGAAGATGAATTGCGTAAAAGAATATTTAGATGCCGTTCAGTCCCTCTTTTGTGCAACCTTGTTCTGAATATGACCTTCAAATCAACTCTCAAGCCATATCCAAATTCTCATTATTTCCGCCTTCTTTCAAAACCTCGTTCAAGTCGAATTATTCAAAGGATACTGCTTCTTCTCAGACTTACAAAACAAGCATTTCCAACTTTAGAGAAGGACTTTCAAATGTTTTAATTTTATATTCCAATAACCTTTTTTAACTCCTATTATATACTCCAAGATTAAAACGGCAAACTATTCGAAGCAAGCCACTCTAAGGCGGAACTTAGTCCAGCACAGCTTTCTTTTTTCTCACCATCCATGCTTTGCAAAGCTAGACGTATACTTCAACCCACTGACTACCAACAGTCAAACCTTGGGACCAAATAAAGTGCATTGTTGTAGCTAGGGTCACTGACTGAATCTGTTGAGAGCTATCTCTCTCTCTCTTCTCTCTCTCTCTATCTCTCTCTTTTAGTGCCTTCGCCGATGCGGCGTTTGACGAACTATGGTGCGCTTCCGAGCTTCTCTGTCCCTGGCTTGTTTCCAAAGCGTATTCGTGGCAATGTCAAAATTGTGGAGGAAGGTTTTCAGCTGCCCTACTCTGGCCTGCTTTTCAGGGACTTTTCCACTGAGGCAAAGGACTTTGAGTGCCTTCTTTCTGATTAAATGTCCAAGAAATTATTTTTAACGTTCCATGATAATGTTCAGGAGTTTCCTCTCCACACCAAGCCGAGTCAAAACTTCCTTGCTCTTGACCCTGTCTACATATGGGATCCGCAGCATACTTCGGTAGAACCAAAACTCTACTGCCTGCGTGTCTATGACTCGCAGCCATAAAAGGTAGTTGACCAGACATAGGCTTTTAAAATGCGAATATTTGACTTTGATTGACAGCTTTCTATCTACCAAAATTGTTCTTAGCCGTGCAAATGCATCTATGTCGAGTCCGATTCTTCTTCTGCTCTCTTTTTTGCATCAGGCGTCAGATGTTTCCATGGATCTAAGGAAATTAAAGGAGTTGACTGTTCAATTAGTCTGTTTCCATGCCGCAGCTGACAAGCTCGAGGGACCTCTGACTTTGAAATGACCATTACTTTCGTCTTATTGCAATTAACTTTAAGATCGATGCGTTCGCTGGAGACCACAGAGGCATCGAAAAGCTCTTGGAGATCCTCACTCGATGTAGCAAGGAGAACAGTGTCGTCGGAATATCGTACGTTGTTAATCTTAACACCATTGGCAACGATTCCTTCAGATCGATCTTATCATCTCAGTCTGATCATCTTAGGATGATCTCAGAGTAAAGGTTAAAGAGGTCGGGGGGGGCCTGACATATCCTTAGTGTACTCCTCGTTTGATGCGGAACCAGTTCGTTGTTCCAATTGGTAAATGGACAACGGCAAATTGGTCATAATAAACGGATATTATGATTTGCATGTCCTTGTCATCAATTTGGATGTTGGCCAGCATCTTGAAAAGTTCTGAATGTCAGACTTTCTCAAAAGCCGTTTGTTAGTCTATGAAGACGAGATAAAGATATTTTTGGTGTTCAATGACTCTCTCACCAAGCATCCTCAAGGCAAAAATCACGCTCCTATTTCCTCTGTCTTTCATAAGTCTGAACTAATTTTGTAGAATTTCAGGCAGAAGTTGCCGCCTTATCCTTTGCAGGACGATTTCCAAGAAAGTTTTAAAAATATGAGACATGAGACTAATTGATCGGTGATTCGAGCATTCCAGTGTTCCAGTATTCTTGGGCGGTGCCACAAAGATGGACATTAGCATGTCCCTGGGTAATTGTCCTGTTTCATAGATGATATTTACCAGCTCCCCTATGATGTTCACGTTTTCCTCATCTAGAGCTCAAATCATCTCAATAAACACTTCATCTGGGCCAGCCGCTTTTCCGTCTTTCAAATATGTAAGGCCCAGCTGACCTCAGACTTGAATATTGGTTTGACTGTTTTAACTGCACCTGGGGAGATCACCTCCTCTGTAATTTGTTCGCCATCAAAGGGATTTTGATGCCGAGACGTCTTGTAGATCTTGCAAGACACGGCAATCTACAGCCTTAATACATCTCAGGAGGTAGAATATCTGAAAGACTGTGGAGTATCTCTGACTTAAAATTCATTAGTATCTTGTGATCATTCTTCATAGCTGAGAAATCAAACTTTGGTTTATGCTTTGGCTTTTCAAGACTTTTCAACGATATTTGAAATTTTGCAATGACTAGATTGTGGTCCGAGTCAATATCTGCACCTGGGTAGGCCCCGGAACTTTTGATTGCATTTTCATCCCCTTTATGGCAATGAAGTTAATCTGATTACGGGTTCTGTCCCCTGGGCTGATCCATGTGTACCTTCTTCTCGGATGGCAATGACAAAGCTGTTACACCGATCTACGAATTTGTCTCCTCTTTCATTTCTTTCCCCTAGTACGTAGAAGCAACCTGTCTTTCCACCTTTACCTTGGCCAACCATAGCATTAATGTCCCCAATGAAGATTGTGATCTCGTCTTAATTGCATAACTCATGCAACTTATCTAGGGAATTATAGAATGCATCTATCTCGTGATCTTCGCTTTCAGAAGTTGGTGCATATGCAACAATAATGTTTATGTTAAAAGGAGTAGACTTAAGTTAGACTAGGAGCCTTCTATCATTCTTGGGCCAGAATCCCAAAACTGATCTTGAAAATTATTTGACTAAGATTAGTGCAACGTCACGCTGATGTTTATTGGCTGCCAAGAAAAATACCCTTTTCTGATTCTTCATGAAGTCCCCTGCATTTGTCCATCTGACTTTACACAGTCCCAAACACCATAAATTCATCCTATCCATTTCAATCATGATATTGTCAAGTTTTCCGACACTAAAAAGTGTCCCAATATTCCAGGAACCAATCTTGGATACTTTTACTCTAACACATTTTACTTGATCTCGTGCTTAAGTCACTGGATAGCAGTCCCGACGATCCTGCAACATCTCCTCTTGAAGAAGCAGAGATCCCGTCAACGCCGTTTGACTTTCTTTCATTATATTCCAGCATTGATAGTTGACTGGGCCCGATACTGGAGTCTGGGACCCATTTTACCTTCTCCCGGTCTTGTAATCAGAGTTATCCTTCTCCTAGGTAGACTGTCTGCCATGGCTAGCGAAATACACCTACCTGGGGTTAAGTGGCATAAAGACCAGTCTAAATTCGATACAAAACAAAATATCTTCATTTAGGGAGTAAGATCTGACTTATAAGGCATCCTATCTAAATTTCATCGCCAAATATTTTTTTTCATGTCCGAAACAGTGGCTGCTTTATTGAATGCTAACTTGAGAAAGCTACTCTCAGACACGTGCATAAGTAAAACATTTAGCGGGACTCAGATAAAAACACAGAAAGAAAAAGGTGGGTCTTTCTCTTCCCGAGGTTTAGAAAAATATTGGCTAAATTTTTAGTAGAACCAATCCAAGGTGCAATTCGTGTTATGAGGGCTCATTGGGTCCTTTTGGAGATAGGAAATTGTAGTATTTGTTTGATTTGAGAGATTGAATTGGAAGAATAAACCATTTGTTTCAGGTCTATGTCATAAAGTACCTCAAGCTGAATACTACAGGGTATTTTGCTGGGAGCTTTGTGGGGGCCTGAGTTCGGTTTGATGTCTCACAGAAACAACAGTCACTATAGTGATAACCTCAAAAGGCGTTTATAAGATCCTCGTCAGCGCGTTGGGCGTTTCGAATCAGTGAACGACTATAACAACCTTAACCCGTGAGCATTGATCTATTTAAATATTCAAGATTCGTTCTGGACTAAAATATGTGGAACTGGGAAATGTATTTCACTTTCAGTCACTTGGTATCAAGAGTAAGAAAATAGGCCGTGAATACGTTGTTATGAAATAGAAATTTAATTAGAAGTATCTCTTGGCTACGCCCGAAAGAGGTTAGGAGGGGAAGTAAGAATTCATTGTTACTACTTTTTGAAGATCCTATTATGATTAAATTCAAAATTCTTTGTAGTTTCGTATCATCATTAAGCTGATTACAATTGTTGAAAGCATTGGGAGATATAAACCATCCAGCTTCTATTTCTAGATTTAAGGGTAATATAAGTCTACATTTAAAAAATACTAAAAAACTAAACTTCATAAATAGGTAGATTTAAGTTATTTTAAGCTTCTAACCTTTTTTTATGATTGAAAGAATTTCTGACAGGGAATGGTATTTTGATTTAAGTTATTTGAAGCTTCAAACCTTTTGTTATGATTTTAAGAATTTCTGAGAGGAAAGGGTGTTAAAATTTCATTTATATCCTGTAGATTTCCTCTTGTCCATTTCTAACTGCCCTTCTTTTTTCTTCAAGTTTTCACTCGGGTACCTCTAACTCATGATCACCGTTTTTGACATTGTTTTCTAAATTTTTTTAGACAGCCCAACTAAGGTGAATGGTTCTGTAGACTTGTAGGAGTATGGTTACTGGAGTATTACCCTCACTTTCAGCTGCGCCTCACGATGATTCCTCACACCATTCAACTTTCCCACTTTCCTATTTTCTATGAAGAGGAGAAATCTCCAGTGAGGTCAGAAGACCTGAGGAGAACGAACAACTTCAAATTTACTCAATTTTCTTCTGCAGTCAGGAACCTTCCTCTTACATTATCAAATTTAACTTTCCAATCTATTAATTATTTTAACCATTGTATGTGTTAACGGTAAATCAATTACAATTGTATTAATTACTTTTTCAAATAGAAAGTAATTCATTTAAGATCACTTAAGCCTTCTAAATGGTCAAAGATCAACCGCCTACCTAATATCTTAAATCTGGGCTATCGTACTAGAATACATTTGCGATCAAAATTTCCTAACATTCCCTCATATCTTAATGGATTGGTAGAAAATACATTTACTATCACTTTCTTAAATAAGTTAAATACAAATGATGACATAAAATACTATATTAAGACAAATTAGCATTTGATTATGTTTTAACTAAATTCCATATAAAAATGTTATTAATGTCCCATCAATCAAAATTTTTCGCACTCTTTTAAACATACATGTTTAATACTTGTTACAACACCTCTTGGTAGTGATTTATAGCCCTTTAGCTTATGGCCGCGTTCTTTTCAGGATTTCTTTTTCACATTTCTCGTGAGCAGAGGTTTCTAATTGTGTTAGGCTCTTTGGCTTGCGTAGGTGAACGACATATTTCAAATGCTTCCATATATTTTCAATGGAATTTAGTTCAGGCAACTGTGATACTATCACAGTCATTATCACACTGTGATAGCCACTACAACACATTTCATGCTTTCAACTTCAGCCAATCCTTTGTGGATTTACGTGTGCTTCTGATCATCATCCTGCTGGAGTGTCCATTTGCGTCTGAATTTCAATTTCTTCACTAATGCCCAAAGATATTTGGCAATATTTCCTAGTACTAAAGTAAATTCACCATTCCATCTATGAGGTGAAGAATTTTAGTTCCCGAAGCAGCAAAGTATCTGCAAAACATGATATATCCATCACTTTGTTTCATAGTGGATATAGTGTCTTTCTCTCATACAATTCGCTCTTCCTCTCCAAACATACAACTCTTATCGCGATGGGGTTTCTCCATCTATCTCCTTATGAAGCGTATGGCAGCTGGTAAGATTATTATCTTTCCCCCTCATCCTCCTCGTCTAGTATTGAATGCGTATATGGAAAACATGGCCTGAGATAAATTAGCTATATAGCTGTTCACCTTGGCCATTATGACTGTTACCTTGACTCAATAGCTGGCAAAAATGCACGTCTTTTACAGGAGTGTAGATAATTTTAATTGATAGGGAATGAAAAAAATAGTTGACTTTAGTTCGAATATAATCAAATTGAAACTTGTCTAAAAAACTATTAAATTTCATTCTTTGTGTTTAGGTTATCTATGAAAATTATATATATATATATATATATATATATATATATATATATATATATATATATATATATATATATATAAAATTTACGGTGATCCTTATTTAAAAGAATTGTCATTTTCATAGGTCTGACCCCGCCGAAGTGTTCCTTTTGGTTGAAAAACACGATATGCAAAATTTCATTGAGGTATATTCACATTTAGAGGTGGCTTAATGGATCCGAAGTTCATTTCAGATGAGGTATACGATATACATACAAATACACCGCAGGCGCCCGTACACTGAGTATAGTTGGTGAAGCTGTCTTTCGTTTGGGACAAGAAATCCTGCTACTAGCCCTAAACCAATCCAGCATCAGATGGCAGGGACAGCAGCATCCTAAATCCACCAAAAAAATCAAAGATAAGTTCGATCCAAAGTTGCCACCTATTTTTCACTAGGATGGGAAGCTTATCCCCAATCTCATTGACAATGGGACTGTGGACAGAATGCATGTGCTACTCACAGGTAATGGCCAATCACAGCTTTTTGCAGTCCTAAAGTTACCATCGAAGAGAGGAGAAGCGCAAGCCTAGGTCATCTTTTAGTTCTGAAAGACTGGAATTTAGAGAAAAATGTCCAGGGAATGTGCTTGGACATAACCAGCTCTAATACTGGTAGGTACAGAGGCACGTGCATTCTTTTGGAGCAGCTTTTTGGTCGTGAACTTCTGCACATTGATTGTCGCCATCATGTCTTGAAATTAATGGCTGGAGCAGCCTTTTCTGGAGTCTTTTCTGATTTCTCTCGTTCAAGCGCTTCAAAATAAGATGGCAATATATTGACAAGACCACATGTCAAGATTCAACTGATGATTACACGGCCAATGCTGTAGCTGTCTTCAAAGATGAAATGATGCAGATCTTTGAGAAAGCCGTTAGAGACACTCAGCCCAAAGATGACTACGGAGAGCTTCTGGAGCTGGTTATCATCTTTCTTTGAGTTGTCTCTCCTCGAGGCATCTACTTTGCAGCACCAGGAGCCATACATCAAGCTGGATGGATGTTAAAAGTGATCTACACATGGCTGCTCAATTGTTTTGCGCCTCTAAACGGCCACTTTTCAAGACCTTGTCTAGTCTTGACTTGAACTGGTCAACAGATTCACTGTTGACAACTTCCACTGGAAGTGCGTTCCACTTACCGCAGATACTGTAGGTGAAAAAAATTCCACACAGATTGCGGTTGTAACGCTTCAGTTCAAGTTTTAAGCCGTGATTGCGCGTTCTGTTTTCACTCAGTGTGAAAATATCCCGGTAGTCAACATTGTCGAACCCTCGAAGTATTTTGAAAACTTCGATGAGCTGACCACGCAGTCTACGGGTTTCCAGCGAGGACAGATCTAATTCCCTTAGTCTATCCTCATAACTTTTATGTAGGATAGAGGGAATCAGTTTGGTTGCCCTAGCTTGTACGCGTTCCAACCTTGCGATGTCATTTCGAAACGAAGGACTCCAAAATTCTACGGAATACTCCAGGTGCGGCCGAACGAGGGAGTTGTACAGACAAAGTACTATCTCCTTGTTACGGTATCCAAACTGGCGCTTTATGTAGCCTAACATCCTTTGGGCTTTCTTCTTTGCCTCGATGCACTGTTTCGAGAACTTGAGGTCACTAGTGATAGTTACACCGAAGTCTTTCTCAGTGTCACTTAATTCAAAAGCAGTGCCCTTAAGGATATACTGAGATTTGGGGTTTCTGTGGCTGATATGCATTACTTTGCATTTCCCCACGTTAAAAGGCATTTGCCACGTGTCCGACCACTCCCCAATCTTCCAAAAACCTTCCTGCAGGCGGGCAGTATTTCCATCCTTTGCAACGTTCATACCAAGCTTGGTATCGTCAGCAAATTTGGAAATCTTGGCAACCATGTCACCGTCCATGTCGTTGACGTAGATGATGAATAGTAGTGGTCCCAGGACAGAACCTTGAGGCACCCCGCTAGTACCGGGCACCCACTCAGAAGCCTGTCCATTCACTACCACCCGTTGCCGTCTGCCACTTAGCCAGTTCTCGATCCAGCCGGTTACTTTTCCGTCTATGCCCAGCGCTCGCACTTTCCGGAGAAGGCGGCGGTGTTGTACCTTATCAAAGGCTTTCTGAAAGTCTAAGTAGACCACATCCACCGCCTTGCCCCGATCGTTGCCTTCAAAAGCCGTGCTGGAAACTCTTCAGTAGCAGGTTTGACTCTAAATACGACGTCATTTTGTCCACCATCATGCTTTCCATGAGTTTACCGACTATTGAAGTCAGACTGATAGGTAGGTAGTTTGACGGATGGCTAAGGTCTCCTTTTTTGAAGATCGGACTCACCTCTGCATCACGCCAGTCTCTAGGAAGGCATCCGGTCCCGATTGACATGTTAAAGATAGCGCACAGATGTCATGATACTTCATCGCACACTTCCTTCAACAACTTGGATAGAAACCCGTCCGGTCCAGTGTACTTATTCGTCTTTAGGTCAGCGATCTTTTTCTTTATTTCTCCTTCGGTGAAGTCCATTGCCTCCAGCTTTTCTCCCGAGTAGGAATCCGTGGGCTGGGGGATGGGACCACACTCTTTAGTAAACACTGAAGAGAAGTAGTCATTAAGAAGGTTAGCATTTTCTGCATCTGAGTGAGTTAATGCACCCTCCTCGTCCACTAAGGGCCCAATCCTACGATCGGTTTGTTTACGGCTATTTACATAGCCGAAGAACTCCTTGGAATTCTCCTTGCAGAGTCTCGCCACTCGGAGTTCCTCAGTACACTCAGCCGCCCTTATGCTGGACTGCACTCTCCTGGCTAGCCTCCGGTACTCGTCAAAGGCACCCGAGATCTTTGATCGCTGGTACGCATTTCTCTTCTCCCTAAGCAGTTGGCCGATTTCTCGATTAAACCACTTTGGTTGAACAGAAGACCGACGGAGGCATTTCAGAGGGATGCAACTTGGTTGAAGACTCATGAAATTATTTTTTAAATTGTTCCACGAATCCTCAACCTCTTCACCTCTTCGCATACCGCTAGCCTTACATCAGTCAACCCAGCACGAAGGCTTGCAAATTCTGCTCTGCTCAAGTCAAGTTTCCTTGATTGACTGACAACAGACCTTACCTTCGGGATCTTGACGCTAAATCTAACTAGCTGGTGATCACTGCCATCGAGCTCTTTGCCTACACAGACATCCTCAATGATATTATCCTCAGAGGTGAAGACCAAGTCGAGGATATTGTCTCCTCTCGTCGGCTCTCTGACCCATTGAGTGAAGAACTCCTTATTGGCGAACTCCAGGAGTAGCGCGCTCTCGCCACAGGCTGCTCTGGTTTCCCAGTCAACTTGTCTGTTGAAGTCGCCCATAACGATGCACACTTTGCCTTGAACAAGCTCACACAGCAGCTGGTACAGTTCCCTGTCCTTCTCAACGGGTTGGGAAGGGGGTCTGTAAAGCACCAGGGTCCTGTATCTGACAGGACCTATCTCTAGGTCAACGCCTAGGAGCTCGTAATCGGATATAATGTTGGAGTTCGTAGATTTGATTGCACCCTTGACATACAACATCACTCCGCCACCCTCTCTATCTGGCCTATCCTTGAGGAAGAGTTGGTAGCCAGGAAGCGTGGATTCTCCTTCAAAGTCTCGGTTTGACGTTTTTATCCACGATTCTGTTATGGCTACCATTTGGGGTTCTTCCGTCGCTACGAGGCCAGGGGGCTCAGAAAACTTGTTCCTTATTGACCTCGCATTGGGGAGTGACTTAGGCGTACTCGCGTACGTCCACCTTCCCAATGGGCTGGACACTCCTTTGGGTGCGCTCCACGACATCCTGGATGAGGTTGGCTAGGGAAGCCTTGCCCTTAAAGGAGAGGTGCACCCCATCCCTTTGGTAGAGATCTTTTCTACCATAGAATACGGCGTACGGGTCGACAAAAAAGACCCCCTCCGCCGTACAGAGAGGTCTTCAAGGCGCCGGTTTAGCGACATGTTCCTCACGTGTGCAGTCCGGCTTAGACCCCACCTCAGGAGCATCCCTACCACGACGCGTCTGCATGTTTTCAATCCACAGTCATAATCTCGCCTGTAGGGCCTACCCTACCTGCTCTGAGGTAGAGGTCGTTGCCACTTATCATAAGGGCAACGACTGAATTCTCAGAAATCTGAAACTTCTCAGCCTCAGCTATTTTTTGCTTAAACCACAGCCTGGGAGGCAGCTCACCTTAATGCTTGTGCGAAGGCGGGCCGCTAGCAGGGGCTGCAGGCCACGTGCCTGGGAATCACCCACAAGGCTGACCCTTCCTTCTTCTTCCTCTTCTTCTTCTTCTCTATCATCTTTTCACCCTTGTCATCCTAATTAATAACTTCTTCTATTTCTCTCTCTTCCTCTTTCTTCTTTCCCTTTTTTGTCTTTTTTCTCTTTTTCTTTTTTTCCTTTTGGCGTTTCTGCCACATTCGGGCTCGGCCTCTCTGCAGAGGTGGTGTTTGCAACAGGACTCGAGAGCTCGTTTAACTTCTCTTCGATCCTGCGGATCTGGTGGGAGTGCTCCTCCTTGAGCCTCTCGATTTTCTTTTCGAGGTATGTAGTCCTTTCCCTGTAGTAGGCCACTACTTCTTCTACTTCCTTCTTTAAGATGCAAGTGGTGCATACACTGCCTGGGTGGCATTTCGCATAGCAGCTCTCCGGGAAGTCAACGCACCACTTGTCCTTATTACATGTGGCACACGTAAATTTTAGCGCTGCTGGACCTTGCTTGCCTGCCATTTTAGCTGAGAGCACGCAAGCATAAAGGATTACAAGAAACTTGCATTTTCTTTTGACGTATTTACGTTGAAGCACGGGTTACAGACAGCATTGCTATGAATGCCCAGATAAATGACCTCAAGCTGCTGAAGCAATGTCAGATGTATCACACAGTTAACGTCGACATATCCAACACTACAGAGAAGATAACAGGCTAACTGTGGTACCTTTCTGAGGAGTTGTTTGCTTTGGCATTGTTTGATGGTGATTTGGAAAATGTCAGCAAGAACAAGATAGTCATAGCTATGAAAGATAAAGAAGGGGAGGAAAATCCGCTAAAGCTTGCAACTAATGACGTGAAACGAATTCAAGAGAAGACTTTAGTTGAAATACGACCAAGAATCAAGACTTCTTTTCAAGAATTTGCCTGTTCGATATGATTTCCTTGAATATCCGGCAGCTCAGTGGAAGCATCAGGCTAGCTTCAGTGCTGCAAAAGGTTTCATCAGCACATTGGCTGTCACCAACAATCACGCTGAATGTACTGTTGCCTTGGTCAAGGATTTATCTGGCTGTCTCACAAAGGATAAGGAACAATTACAGTTTATTCCCAGTGTTGTTGCTAAACACCGCCAGTGGGGGGACCCAGGTTTGTAGAAGTTGGGAAGAAACCAATCTAGTGAAATGACTGCGTTTTATACCTCATCTGGGAGAACATCGGATCCATTGAGACACCTCTAAGTATTGATACATATTAATAAAACTTTGCAGTGGGTGTTTTTTAACCAAAAGGAACACTTTGGTGGGGTCAGACCAGTGAAAATGATTTTTTTTTTTAAATAAGAACCACCCAATATATATATATATATATATATATATGCAAATTATGTTGAAGACCATAGTATATTTCGCCTTAAGCAATTTACTTTGGCAACTTTCTATTCTTCTAACTATCTTCTTTATACCATCTTGTAGATGGTAGATCACTTGTTCTCTATTCATCCCTCTTCAAAATGAATTGATTTGGTAAAAAAAAACTGAATTGCTGAGCTTTCGATCTTATTCAATCATCTTCGGAGCGTCTTTATGTATTATTTCCCCCTTTACCGATGAAATGTGTTGGAGGCAGAATCGGACTGAATGAAAATAAAACGGTTCTTAAGGGATATTTATTCTGCCTGGTTAGAGCGAAACGTTAACGGAAACAAGCCAATCCGGTGAGCTGGAATTGAACATCCAAGTTATTTTTTTTTAAATTCCACTCACCAGATTGGCTTTTTTCCTTTTACGTTGCGCTCAAGCCCGGTGGAATAAATATCCCCTAAAAACCGTTTTCTTTTCATTCATTCCGATTCTGTCTCCGAAGATGATCGAATAAGATCAAAAGCTCAGCAGTTTAGTTTAGATTTTATCAAACCCATTCATTTAAAAGAGAGATGAATATAGGAAAAGTGATCTACCATATACAATATGGAATAAAAAAGACAGTTAAAAGAATAGAAAGTGGCCAAAGGAAATTGATTAAGGCGAAATATACCATGGTCTTCAACAAAATTCGCATTTAAGAAAGACTGTTACTCATCTACACTAATATATATATATATATATATATATATATATATATATATATATATATATATATATATATATATATTCCATCTTGTAGATGGTGGATCACTTGTCCAGTATTCATCTCTTTTTTTAAATGAATGGGTTGGTAAAAAACAAACTAAATTGCTAAGCTTTCGATCTTATTCGATCATCTTCGGAGCGTTTTGAAATGTTCTTGCTTCCTTTACCGATGTAATGAGTGGAGTGAGGATCTGACAGAGTGAAAGACTGGTGTACTCAATAGTGGAAGAATTTAGATAGTGGTAGATGATAGAGTGTGAAAGTGGGGTAGGGTTGCATTGTTTGAGGGGCATCGCAGGCTTTTTTTATTTTTTAATACTTATTTTTTCCTTTTTCTTTTATTTATGTTGTCAAGTGTTTGTCTCAGTGTGTATTCTTCTTTGTGTTTTCTATTTATTTGTCTCCTCGTCTCGTTTACTTTGCATTCGTGCAGTGTTTTTGTTGAGATTCGAGCCTTTATTAGTGTTTGAATTTAGTTTTTTACCTCGTGTTTTTATCAGATGTATTTTCTTATTATTTGTTAATTGTGAGTTTAGTGTTGTCTCATAGTCTATTATCTCATCCTCTGTGTTTTTGATGTTTATGTGTAAATTGGTAATGTATTTTCCTCGGAACAGAGTTTAGTGCTTGAGAATTGCCGGTTTCGAGCGACCTTCCGGTGCAATCTGGCAGGGATATTAATACTGCCTCTAGTTCTTCTTAATTCTGGGATGATATTATTGGCCATTGTAGACCAGACCTTTTTGGCCAGTTTCTGGGTTGCGACGTTTATTGGCTCCAGTTTCTGCCTGCGGTGCAGGTCTCTCTGCCGAAGATTCTCTCTTCGTCTGGTTTTGTTTATGCAGAGGGATGCAGAGTTCTGCACTCGTTGGAACCTCCTCATAGCGGTCTTGCTGGCCGTTTGAGTTACTACTGCAGGTTAGATGAGCTTAGCCCGGATAAACGACAGGTATAGTTTCCTGATATTCGCCGAGCTAAGATTACTGAACCTATATAGCTTAGAGATTTCTCTCTTCGCCATATTCTGCCTCTCCTTGTAGTGACTCGAGTATCGGGGGTCGGAGATTTTTAGGCCTAGGATGGTGCCTTCGGCAGAGTAGCCATATCTCCTCCCATCAATTACAGTATGCCGCGTCAACTTACGGCACAGCGGAAGGATCTTAAATTTCTTTCTGCTTGTCCGGATTTTCCACCTTCTCTCGAATTGATTAATGTTCGAGATCTTTGCGATGGTGTTGCTAGCCTGATCTCTTGCTTTCCTAACCCTACTGGGGACGATCTGCGTGACGTCATCTGTGTATTTCAGATATATCGTGTCCCTGTGTATTTGAGTAAGAAGGTCGATGGTGAAGACCAGGTAAAGTAGGGGACTCAGGCAGCTACCCTGGGAAACGCCCGCTTTGAGTTAGAATTCTGGTCCCTTGTGCTCTTCGATCATGATACGCGCTCTTCTGTCCATGGTGAAGTCACAAAGAATCCTTTCCAGGACTGGCTTTAGCTGGAGGCCTAGGATCTTGTATTGTAGTCTTCTAAACCAAGCCTTGTCGAAGGCCTTCTGCACGTCCCTTATCACGATGTCTACATAAAGACCCTTTGCTTGGCAGTGTACAATCTTTTCTGTTAGGAGCGCCAGGGCCGTTTCAGTGCCCCTTTTCGGTCTGAACCCATGTTGTTGTAGGTTGTGCGCTCCCAACTCGTGGAGTTCATTTTGTAGCCTGTTGACTATAATCTTCTCGAAGATCTTGCCGGATATTTGTAGGTGAGAGATTGGGCATTAGTTAGCTACTTGGTCTGGGGGCTTATACCTTTTCAGGATAAAGATGATTTTTACCACTTTATACCCGCCTGGGAAGTAGCCTTTATTCAGTGATGCGTTCATGATGTTCACCATGCCCTGAATAATTTGCCGTGAGGCATTCCCTAGGTTGTACTTAGTGAGCCCAGACCAACCGGGGGCTCTTTGTTTAAAGGAATTTATGGTGTTAATAGTCTCTTCAACAGTGATAGGGCGCCCGTGGTCAACCATTTCTCTTTCTCTCTAGACACTTGCGGTTGTGGGTGGGTCCTATGTATCATCGCTCCGAGGTCCTTGAGCAGTTGGTCTTTGAAGTCCTGGTCGAAATAGTCGTTTTCTCAGGTAAGTGTGCAAAGACCTCTTTCCAGTGGCTCCTGAATCTTCTTTCTAGGGAATTCGGATCCTCTATGATGATGTCGCCTTCCTTTATCTTTATCTCAAGCCTGGGAGGCAATTCCTTAAGTCTTAGGATGCTATTCCAAAAGTTTACAGGATTTCTCTCCCTGTCTAGTCTGCCTATGATATCGTCCCAGAATTCCTTCTGTTTCTCAAGGATTATGTTTTTTAGGTCCTCACTTAGCTTTCTCATTTGAGCTTTTCTTTCCTGGGTTGGGCCTGTACTACCGACTTCCTCGTATATTTCCCTGTGTTCCCTACGATATCCCTCATTTCGTCCGTCCACCTAGGTTGTGGGAACATTTTGTACGAGATTCTGGGTCACATCTTTCGTCAGCTTGAATGAGGAGATTAGTGGTTTTTTCTTTCTCCTTATCAATTTACTCAAGATTTACGTCATCCAGGTCAGCCTGCTGATAGGTGCTGAGCATTTCTCTGTACTGCTCCCAGTTAGCTTTCGCTTAGCTTTTCCTAAATGGGACAGGCTTGAGCATTGGCGCAAGTGAAATGGTGGTGATAATTGGGATATGATCACTCGGGACCACTGGGCCAGGGGCGTTGGTGATGATGAAGTCGAATTCCTGCATTACCAACGCAATGTCCGGTTTTATCGCCGAGCATCGTGTTAGATAAGTTGGGAAGTCAGGTCCTACTCTCCGGACTCTATTTCTTTCGAATAGTAGCTCCAGGCTTCGTCCCTTTTGGTCAATGTGCCTGTAGCCAGATGCACGGTAGAGGGCGTTTAGGTCCCCACCTAGCAACGCTAGCCTTTTGGCCCGAAGAGGGTGAAGAATTTGTTGATCGCTAGGTACTGTCGCCTGGGTGGCTGGTAGGCTGCCGCCACAGTTAGGACTTTAACCAGCGTCGGGATCTCGTCAGCCACGAATAATCCATCTAAGTCCGGTAGTGTTCTGAATCTTATTTTTTTCTGATTGCGATGGCTGCACCATCGTATCTTTCTTGCGTGTGGTTCTTTTGTATTACTGTGTAATTTTGTATTTTTATGGTGTCTGTGATTGTGTTGATGCCGTGTACCGATATGAGAATGATGTCCGGGTCCACCGTACGGAAGATATTACCGTAAGCAATGGCCTTTCCCTTCCATCCATTCACATTCCGTGTGAGTATTTTCAAAGCATTGTTTGTGTTTTCCATGTTTTTTTTCTTGTGTTTTTCTTTTTCTTGGTGTGTCTTATGTGTTGTTGTTTTTCCCGTTACGTATCCTCTTGAATTTTGCATCACTTAGGGTAATGCAGGAATCTTTGTGAAGTTTCACCGTGCCTTTGTGCATCGCTTGCTCTATATCCGCTTCACGATCTTGAGCTGAGTAGGTCCATTTGATTTTCCTCTGTTGGATCCCCTAAAATATCTCCTTTGGGGAGAGCTTCTCGGGGTGTAGGATCTGCTCATCTGTGATTATTTTTAGGTCGATCTCCTCTCCATCGTACTTATAAGTACGTTTTAATGTCTCCGACCTACTCCTCGAGCTTACGGGGCTCTTAGTCGCCCTGTTTTCGGCGTGCTCAGCATCAGAATCCGAGGACGATTGGCTTGCGAGGTTGCCCTATGCTCCTCTAATTCTTCTTACTGCATTCTTTTCTTTCCATTTGACGCCGCCTTTGTGCTTCCAGTCTTGAGTCTAGCGGGATGTGTTACCTTTTCCATATGTGCTTTTTTTCTCTTTGTCGTAGAATGGCCTCTTGACGATATACCATATATGACTATTCGTTGAGGGAACTTATTCAATTATATTTAAAGTGCGTGGTGTCTGGTCGACCGAGGTTATTTATCTTCAATATGCTTAAGAAGTGGAACTGAGCTCGATGATAATAATATGGCTATCATTAATAAAATACAGTTTTATTAATAGAAACTATCAACAATACACAAAACGGAAAATATTGACATAAACAGAGAATGAAAAGGGTTGTGGGGAATCTAGCTAATCCAAGGATTAAGATTTGGAAGAGATTTAAAAAGGGAAAACAAATAAAAATTAAAGGGATGGGATGGTTCGCTAAACCATTTAAAGCACAGGATAGGGTTGACAAAAGGGTTAAATACTCATAGGTAACGTTCAGCTTACGTAATTACACTTGTTGTGCAGAGCAAGGCAACGTGAAGGAATCTTTGGTCTGCTGGCGAGTTCCAGCCGAAGGGGGGGGGGGGAATTAAATGATCCTGACGTGGCGTCTTGGGAATGAGAACCGATTCATGGCGAACGGGCTCAAAGAACAATGGCTGTTCTACGTTGTTCTCTTCTGAATTACAGGGAGGGGGGGGGGGTGAGAACCGTCTCTTGTCTACGGGCTCAAAGAGCAATGGCTGTTCTAATGTTGTTCTCTTTCTGAACAACAAGGGGGAAGGGTGAGAACCGTTTCTTGTCTGAGGGCTCAAAGAACAATGGTTGTTCTAATGTTGTTCTCTTCCTGAACAACATGGGGGAAGGGTGAGAACCGTTTCTTGTCAACGGGCTCAAAGAACAATGGCTGTTCTAACGTTGTTCTCTTTCTGAACAACAGGGAAAGCCTTGTGGACTTGGCGTCATGAAGGCTTGAACCTTGGCACTCAAGGGATATTGTCCTCTTCTGGACAAATGGTGGTGGATCTCGAGTTAGAGGGCCCTTTGGTGCACAAGGTGAGACTTGACCGTAGAGATGTCTCGCGAAGAAAATCTGGATCTCGAATCTGCTCTGAGTGGTAAAGTTTCCATATAAATAGTCGAGACATCCCCTTGGCGTAGGGGACAATGGAGTGAGGGCTTCGAGGGAATGCACAGCCGAAACCTGAGAGCAATACCTTATCTGTCCATAAGCCTAACTCAATCTGGCGAGGTCGATGCATGGGGCGAAACGGGGGAAGATAAACCTCCTTGGTTAAACATTGACTCAGGTGGCGGCTTTAATGCGCCCGGCTTCAAGGTGAATATGCAGGTGGGTAGCATCGTGTTTTTAAACAATATGTGATAACGGTTGAAATTAAGCGGCCTCAAACCGTTCTATCACACTCTTTCGCTGCTTCCGTTGTTTTTTCCTCCGTGGGAAATGGAGTTGCGGGTGCTTCTGTGCGCCTTTTGTCAGAGATTGGAGCTGTAGCACATCTCCCGATGGTGGATCTTCCGGAAACCACTTCTCAGACATGCCGGATGTACGAGCTGATTACGCTTATTATATACCCTTTAGGGCATTCCCTCTCCGCATTGAGGCATCTTCCAATGTCCGTACTTTTTCTATGTTCCCTAGTGATGTAGCTGCCATTGATGTTTTGAACCTCAACGTCCAAGAAAGCGAGTTTATTGCCCGTGTTCAATTCATAAGTGAATTTTAGCACTGAGTTCTACTCAAAATGCTGATTGATGTTTATTAGATGTTCTTCGTTTTGAACGTGCCTATCTCTCAGTCCATCGACATCATTATAAAAAACGTGTACCACCATCCTACAATGCCTCCCGCAAATCTTGACCAAAACATCTTAAGGGGCATTTTACGTTCATGCACATCAGAGGCACTGTTCAGAACACCAGACGGTAATCTATACATGCAAGTGGATGGAGTGGATATGGGGTCATCTTGAGGGCCGGCCTTCGCCAACTTGAGGAGAGATTTTTCGACACCATGGAAAATAAGCCACACACATATTGCCGATACGTAGATGACATCTACGTAAGTGTATAAAATATCGGTTATAATGAAAAATAATTGTAAGTAGAATGTGTTAAAATAAAGTGTATAAAATAACGGTACTAATATGAAAAAATAAAAATAGAATGTGTCAAACGTTAAAACTGTGAAATATAGAAAATTGAGAAATAAAAAAAACAAAACATGAATAGACAAATAACTTAACGTAAATTATGTATGAAATATAGGTATTAAAATAAAGTCAATAAGTAATGAAATAAATAAAGTGTATGAACTATAGCGTAAATGAATTACCGATTGAGAATTGTTATAAATAGAATAAGGAAAAATATAAAATAAAAGATAATAAAGTGTATAAAATTTTGGATACTGAAGTGAAATAATACAAATAGAATGTGTTAAACGTTAAAATTGTGAAAAAAATAATGTAATAATAATGAAATTACTCAATAATAATAATTTTTAAATGTACAAATAAAATATCACTCAAAAATTATTTTTTAAATAAATAAACAAGAAATGATATGTAACAAAATAAATAATATGTAACAATTCAATATGATAATTTGTTTTCAACTAAAATATATATAATAACTATGTAAATATAAAAAAAAGGATAGATGACCTCCACAGTTCCTGGAGTTTCGTTCTTCTTACTTCTCGATGTCAACTTTTCCTTCTCTATTCTCCTTTTTGTGTGTATATTCACCACTATTAATTCTAATTGTTTTTACTTATATGTAATAATATATGTAGAAATACTCAAATCTGTAAACTCTGTTCTTTTTAATTAATTTAAATTTAAATTCTTTCACTCTGTCAGATCCTCCCTCCACTCATTACATCGGTAAAGGAGGCAAGAACATTTCAAAACCCTCCGAAGATGATCGAATAAGATCGAAAGCATAGTAATTTAGTTTGTTTTTTACCAAAAACATTCATTTAAAAAAGAGATGAATACAGGACAAGTGATCCACCATCTACGAGATGGAATAAAAAGGATAGTTAGAAGAAGAGAAAGTTGCCAAAGGAAATTAATTAAGGCAAAATACACAATGGTCTTCAACAAAATTTGCATTCAGGAAAGACTGCTACCCAACTACACTGATATATATATATATATATATATATATATATATATATATATATATATATATATATATATATATATATATATCGGGTGCCCCCCCTCAAAAAATGACGCATTTTTTAAAAATAATATCTCAGTAACCTTGGAGCGACGACAGAGGAACCCCTTGAGGGGATTTCCAGATTTGACGTCCCGTTTACGTAGCGACGGACAGAGGCGCATAGAAAATAGAATTCCCATCCTAGCTGCAGCACTTCATTATAAAATTCAATCTGCAATTCTGGAATTAATATGGATAACTTTAAAATCTTTCGACGATGCTCTTGCTGCTCTCGAAAGCCTCCTTCCTATTCATGACAATTTTCATATGCAAAATACTCTCAATCTTCCATTTTCGAATGCCAAAAACAACAACCTGAGTCCAAAGAACGAATATCGAGTGTAAAGAAATAAATGAATCACTAATCTGAGTCTTTTTTTCTACACACACAAACATTTTCTTACTTCATTAAAGCCAATTTCTTGCCAAGATTCACGTATTTTGCTTTTCAATTCTCGTTCCGGAAATTTTTCTCTCCCACTTCACAAACCTTTTCTTTTAGTAACTCAAAAATTTAGTAATCTATGGGGTTAAAATCTGGACTTTGCGGTGGCCACTCATTTTTTCTTATTAATACGAGCGTATTGCTAATTAGAAACTACTGTGTGGCGTGGGTTGTATGTGCAGGTGCTCCATCTTATTGCAAAATAAAGTCATTTTCTTGATACAGGCGACGACAATCAGGCAACAACTTTGTTTTCAGGAGTTCAATGTAAATAGCAAAATTGACTTTTGTCTTTTCAGTATCAATATAATGAACATCTATTTCGCCATTCCAAGAGAACCCTGCAGATATCATAAACTTTTGGGAAAATCGTGAAGTTTCATGATATAATCTCTTTATCGGAATGACACACTTTTTACCAGGCCCGAAGACATCATTTTGGCAGTTTCGCGGAGTTTCTAAAGTGAAATCTTTTTTTAGCCGTGGAGACCATATTTTTAACATGAGCGACAGAGAAGTTATCAAATAACAGTCTGAATCTTATTTTTCTTTTATCCTCAACAGTACCAATTTTTTCGAGAAGATACTATTCTTTTGAAAGCTTTTAGCTTTTGTGTCTTAATTATTCGTTGTACAGAACTTCTAATATTCAGGTTTTTAGCAATTGTTCTTTGAGATAAATGACTTCCTGGTTTATCTTCTTGAGAGCAGATGTTGTCGTTAATATAATTCACATTTCCTGGCTCTTAAGCTGTTTTATGTCTACCACTTGCTTGTTTTCTGTTAGCGCTTGCCGTTTCGCGAGTCTTTTTAAAGACTCTTTCCACAACACGTCTTTTTCACATTTTTCCAGAAAATTCTTGGATTACTCTTCCAGTCTTCAATCCCTTTTCACAATAACAAGCTTTAATGAGAATGCGATCTTCTTTTGACCACATCATTATGGGTACTGAGGAACTGTAAATAAGGATATCCAAAATATGACATGTTCATTCTTGAATAATATTCTCGATCTTCGTTTTTTAACCCATGTTGTTATTTTTGTTAAGTGCAAGAAAACTGTAAAAGCTACCTAATTTTCGTGTTTTGCATTCGAAAGAAAAAGATCATAAGTATCTTTCCTATGAAAATTGTCATTAATGAGAAGGAGGTTACTGAAATATTATTTTTTAAATAATGCGTCAATTTTTACTATTTGGCCAGAAATTCTGCGTCTCACACAGATTCCCCCCTCTGCATTCATTGTCATTAGTTTGGGGGATAAATAATAAAATTTCTCGGAGTGATATACTGAGACACCTTCCTTAATCACGCCTCTAATTAGGTGATATCATAATTAGGTGATATACATAAGTCCCGTCAAAAGGTATATATCCGTAATTTTTGAACGGATGTTCTTTTTGTATGCATTTGTTGTATATGGAAGAATGGTTTAGATATTCTTTTCTTTCTAGTTAGTTGCTGGATAGAGACCAGATTCGAGTTGACTTCGCGGAGTCTAACATATGCTGTAGATGCTCGTGGTTCTGATCCCACGTTAATCAGTAGATCCCCACTGAGAAATGTAGGTATCTTATATGGGTGCAGATCGGTAGAAAAACCGGTCCCAATTTATTTTTTCTCTTCTATCTCTCTTGATTACTATTACTTTATTTAGGTAAATATTCTTAGTAATTTAGTTATTATTAATATACAGGAAGTGAATAAACACCCAAAGTATGGTAGCAATAATTTCAGGCCCATAGCTGGCTTAATAGCTGGTGGTCCAAATTGGGTGAGTTGCTTTACTCATGATATTATGGGGATATCTTCTGATTTCTTGCTTATGTCAGAATAATTAAGAATTTTTCTCATAGAGAGATGGTGATTCTTTTAACTGCGCGGATTTTGAAGAAGAACGACATAATCTTATCTCTGCCTCAGTTATTTGATATATATATATATATATATATATATATATATATATAGTGAGGGAGAGAGAGAGAAGAAAGTGATACACAGAAACAAGAGAGAAGAGATCCTACTGGAGATGACCCCGAGAAAATCAAAGAGAAAAAAACATTGCCCGACAAGGACTCGAACCTCAGGTCTCTGGTTATCCAGACCAGTGCTCGACCGACTGAGTTAACGGGACACGTAACCCATGACAACACATATCATCTATTTAACCTTTTTACTTTCGCACCTACAAAGACCGCCGCCCAATGAAACCGTACCTGTAAGGACGGAGAAGATACAAATAGAAAAACCCAAATATATATATATATATATATATATATATATATATATATATATATATATATTCTAGTGAAGTCCACATCTGTGGCAGCATTATTAATTTTAACTTGTATTTTCTTAATATTTCTTACAAATTTTTTAACGGGGCTTTGAGGCGAGAAAAAACATCCGCGAATGACATTCTTTATTCCTAGACGGTTTTCGACCGTGTTAGGTCATCTTCAGGGAATGAACAGAAATGGAATTATTCTTCTTTTTTAAGGGGAGAAAAGGTACGGCTCGCGGTTACTCCTCCCCTCTGTACCCCTTCCACGATCGGAGAGATCTTCAAATATTGATACGAAGGAACCTGATAAGCAGAGAAGGGCCAAACTTTCCAACTCCAGGCATCGTACTTAGGAACCAACTTCATAACTCTAGACATCGTATCTTTGAACCAAAATTATAACCTTAATTACCAAACAAAACCAGGACCCGCAACTTCCTCCGACTATCTAAGTATGATTACTACCATCTCAACTTCACCCATCCAAATCAAAAGACCAAGCAGAAAAGCCGCGAGCAAAACAGACTGGAACGGATATAAACAATACCTAAGTGCAATGGAAACTGGTCCAATAAACAACCAGGAAACTGCTGAAATAGAAAACCAACTAAAATTAATTACTAAAAAATCAGCGAAGCGGACAAGTTATACACCCTAACAATAGACTACAGAACCCTACCGGCACCTAGATGGAATCAAGAGATAGAAGAAAAAAAATGGATGAATTTCATAATCTGATAAAAGAAATTAGGGAGTTGAGAAATACAATGGAAATATACCGAAGATTAACCGTAATTAGAAAGCAAATAGGTATACTCATTAAGGAAATCTCAAACCAAATATGGCAAATGAGACAAAACAAGAAAAGAGAAGTACCTTAGAGATGCCCTCTACACCAGGACAAAACTCATCATCTATTTTACCTATATTTATCTTCTACACTTTTACACTCATTGTATATCAATCAAGCTGACAATTACGTGCCAAATAAGAGAAAACTAGACACGACCTTGGTACGCTCAGATCTGGTGTACCCAGAAGTGGTCACGCAGATGGCCAGCTGTACCTCTCTCAGGACGTTGCACAGGGTGCAGAATAAAGCCACATTGGCTATTGACGGCGCAAGAAGGATCGCTCGTATCAAGCAGACAGTCCTACACGAAAAAGTTGGACTCAAACCAATTAATATGGAGATCCATAAGCTAGGAAGAACGACATGGAATAAAGTGGAGGAAGATATTCTCCCAAATATCAACAATAAATTCGACATACCTATACACCGAGGTCACAGAATAGAAAGGACAGCACTGTTTCCTAGCAGAAGAAACTGTGTGATGAAAGAAATAAAACCAATCTTTATCTACGAATGTTAACTCCATAAATATTAACTTAATAAACAGAGATGGTAAAAAAGAAACAAAAAGAGACAAATTGGATTACTAAAAAGAGTCAAAGTGCCCAAGTTATAACACAAAAAGTTAAATAAAATAAACAAACAACAAAAGTTATTCATTAATAAAAAGTGGTGAAGTGCCCAAGTTAAAACTTTACTAAATAATAAAATCAATAAAGAACATATATAAAAAGAGGCAAGTGCCCCAAATAATAATAATGTTTAAACTGAACCAAGATAGAAATTAAAGGAACAATAAATATATAATAAGCTTAAATAAAAGAGGCAAAATGCCCAACCCAAAGATAACGAATAAAAACAAAAATTAACCAAAAGAAAACTTACCAGTAAGCAAAATATGAATTAAAAGGCTTGAAAGCCACGGCAGAGGACCTGACTTAAGAGTTATAAAAAATATCTAGACAAAAGGAAGAACATAACCGTCAAGGGCCGTCATCAAAACTATAGAAGGACGAGAAGTAAAAAAAGAGAGGAATGTTAGTGATGCCTTCCTCAACACCAGGGCAAACTAGCAAACAAAACAGGGCAAAACCTACCACACATTTAAACACTTTCATTAACTTGAACTTGAACTTGAACGTGTCTGACTATTTGTCGCTCCGATATAGTTCTCTGGCAGCAAAAGAGGTAAAGGAAAATGACAGTTTGAAAACGTATTTCTTTAAATGGCGGTCAACTCGGAGATGCCGAGATGTCGGGAGTATGGTTTCCGGCTGAAGTTGCACATTAATTGCCGGTTTCTTCATTTGAATAATGACGGCTTTGGCTATCCGCAATCTTCTGCGGTTTTGAAGTCTCAGGATGATGGAGGTGTCCTTATTCAGCTTTTCCCGGGTTAGGGCAATGCCATGGGAGTGGGCGTGTTTTTTAATGGCATAATCTTGAAGGTGAGCTGTCAGTCGCCTTGACAGTGTTGTGGAAGTTACGCCGATGTACTTTGAATTGCGGTGTTCGCAGTCACCGACTTTGCACGAATATTCGTACACGACGTTAGTCTCCTGGAGTTCACTCGCCGGAGAGAGACAGCTGTTCGGATATAAATCTTATTATATACTACAAGACCAAGAAAACAAGTAGTTGCATCATGAAGAACAGATGGTAGTCAGAAATGAAAGGAAAGGGAAAGTGTGAGAAAAGGTTTATATCCCCGTGCTCCTTCCCCTCCCCCCCGACCAGTCCCTCCCGGAGAAGGGACTAGATTGGGGAGGCGGGACGAGGCCCGGTTCCCCCGAGTTTTCCTGGTGCCTTCTTCCCTCTGGGCCTGAAGTCATCGAGGGAAAAGAGCTATGGAGAGCAGGAGAGAGGGAGGGGAAGAAGAAAGAAGTAAGGATAGGACAGACTGAAATAAAGTCAAAGGCTTGAAAGTTGACCAAGTTAGCCAGTGGACCTGCTTAACGTGGAACCCGGGCAACGGTGTTTTTATGTTTTCCTAGCTTTTAATTGTTACGATTTGCTGTACCTGTCCCTGGTGTTAGTGTTTGGCCCATCTTTGGATAGCGGTAAAGGAAGAAGATGATTGAAGTGCAAGGAAGTTGTAGGTTTGCAAAGAGGTGCAAGTTGCGTGGAGGTCACGCTAATCTTTGTACTATAAACTAATTTTAGAGTTGAGTTTGAAATAAGTTAGAGTGAAAGTGTGTCTGTTTGTTTATTTCTGTGGTTGTTTTGTTATTATGTTATGTGTGTATGAGATAGGCCTTCAAACCGTTGTTAGCGTTATTTGTTTTCCTGCTATGTTAATAACTCGAGTTTCTATGATTTTTGTAGCATAATTCTCGTATCTGTATCGGTTTTGTTGGCTTATGTTTCTTGGTTATTTATTTGTTTAATTCTTTTCTTTATTCATGTTGCTTTCCTTTTTCGTTCATTTGCAATTTTGGTTAGTTTTGTTATTCCTTGTGGGTATCAAGTCCAATCCAGTAAGTTTGTCATTATTCGGGAAATTTTTGTCACAATCGGGTTTCCTTATTTGGTTTACACGTAAATCTCCTCCTCTTCCCTTTGGCCCGCTTTGTTTTTAGTACTAGGAAACAAAATACGATGTCTCCATCCTGCCCCTCGTGCTATTTTATTATCAGTTAGTCTCCTATTTTTTTTGTTTTTTCTATGATTTTTTGGGCTCTTTTTTCAATTATTTTATTTAATGGTTTTATTTTCGCTTCAATGTGTAAGTCTCTTTGTTGTTTTCTCTTTAGACGTCGCGTGTTCGTAATTATATATACTGCCTTATTCTATATACGTTGCATTCTTATTAAATTGCTTCTTGAAACCGTATACATGGCAATTGTTGGATATATCAAGGTAAGCAGTATCATGCCTGTTAAATCTTTTTCTTATTTTTCATGTTTAGATTTCTTAATCTGTAGGGTAAATTTAGCATGCCTCATGCTTTGTTTATTCTTTCGGCCACGTGTTTCTTGTAACTATTTTTGGTAATAGTTAGGCCTAAAATCTTGCCTTCACCATTATACCTGTATCACTTTATTCATTTTAATTTTCCATTTGCGTTCATACTCGTTTAGATTTTCTATTTCTGTTGCCGTTACTCTGGCCTGCATCTGAGGGTTTCGATAAACACAGGTAATTAATTGAGTGAAATCATCTGCGCATTGTATGTTCACACAGTTCTCGCTCCTGAGCGGGGGAATATCCGAGGTATACACTGAATATAGCTAAGGAGTTAAACACCCTCTCTGAGCGAGGGTCACATTAAGCTTGAATCTGTCACCTTGGTAATTTCGCGTGGCTATGTGTGCATATCTTTCCATGACGTAGTCGCATAAAATTCTTTCCAAATAGTTGTTCATTTCCAGATTGGGGATATTATGTTGTATGCATCTTTGCCAGACTTTATCGAATGCTTTCGATACGTCTCGGCATACAATGTCCATACTGCATTTTTCTCCTTTCACTTTGCTTATAGTTTTTGTAATCACGCTGAAGGTCATCTCCGTATACCTGTTCTCCCTAAAGCCAAATTGATGGTTGTTCGAGGATTTTTTCAAAAACCCTCCCGATGAAGTCGAGAAGGGATATAGGTCGAAAGTTTTCGACCTCCGAAGGTGGTTTTCCCGGCCTCGGTATGAGTATCATTTTGGCTATCTTTAACCCATCGGAGAAGAATCCCGTATTTATACAGGCGTTAAACACGTTCCTTATCCGTTCGAGTATATTATCCGGTGCTTCTATATAGTTTTTTCTAGTGAGGTCCGATTTTCCAGGGGCCTTTTTTCTAAAATTTGAGATGGTATTTTTTAATTCCTCGATTGTGATTTTGGCGTTAAATCCATCGTTCTCATACTGTTCCTCTTCTACATAGTGATATGGGAAAGTCCTCTCAATCCGTTCATTTAGTTCGTCAATTATTTGGTTTTCGAAGTCTATATCGTAGTTTTCGTTTCCTCTTCGCCGATGTTGAACACTCCTTTCCAGTGTTCCCTGAACAATTTTTCGATCTCGCGTTTATCTTTGATTAATTTCCCGTTTCTGTCCTTAATCTTTATTTTTTATTTACCTTTAGTATTTCCCATTTTTTTAATCTTTTTTCAAAATTCTCGGGGCAATAGCTCGTTGTCAATATTTTGAACAACCATGTCCCAGTATTATCTTTGTTTGACCGTTATTGCGGTTAGTAGTTCTCTCATCTTCGTTCTCAGATTGCGGTATTATTCCTTTGACGTTCTGTTTACTATTATGTCCTCGTTTATCGCTTTTATTTCTGCATTCTGAGTTTTCATTTCTTCTGTCCATATAAAGTATTTAAGTATTTTTAAGAATTTCTTGGTATTGCATACTCGTCAGCTGAATTTATTCGCGTCCTTATTTTTTCCACCTCGCCGTCGATCTCATCTAAAGTAGCTTTATTTAGTCTGTTTGGTGCGTAGTCATTCAATTCTTCTTTGTATTTTTCCCAGTCTGATCTATGATATTTCTTCATTTTTTAGCGGGTAATTGTATTGGTTGCTAATTCACGGCGAGTAGTGTTGCTATGTGGTTGCTGCAGATAACATCTAAAGGTTCCATGTGGTAGTTAAAAGGAATGTTATTGTTTGCTAGGCAAATGTCTGGAGTTGTCGCTGTCCTGTCTTTAATTAGCGGTGGGTAACCTGGTCCTACTCTTCTTATTATCCGTCTGTCTATTAGAGCTTGTAGGTCTTTTCTTGTTTGGTTTCTGTTCCTATATCCTATGTACGTGCATCCTGCTTTCAGGTCTCCCAAAAACAAAGTTGGAAGTCTATTGTTAAATATTCTCACAAAGTTATTTATTGGTAGTCCCGGTCATCGCGGTGGTTGGTATCCCGTAGCGATTATTATATTGTTTAATTCCATTTTGACCTCAATTGCGAAGTAAGATTCAGTTAGTCCTTGCTTTGTTTTGTACTCCATTCCTTTCTTTATTGCTATTGATGTTCCGTCGTGTGGTTCGTTTGTGTAAGTAGTCGCTAATACGTCGTAGTTCCATATTTTTACTTTGTGAGTCTCAAGGTTAATCCCGTAATCTAAAATTAGAATGATATCGGGATCTATTTCTCTAAAGATATTTCCATACGTGTTTTCTTTATCCTTCCAACCATTCGTATTTATCTGTAAAATCCTTAATTTACTATTATCCATTTTGTTTGTATGTTTTTAAGCGGTTCTTCTTTTGGGAAGAGTGGAGGTATAACGTAAATTTAATTGTATCTTTTCCTGGTATTCCTGCCTTTCGCGGTTGGTATTTCTAGTCTTTGGTCGCAAGGCGAGGTGGCCCTAATCGATTTTCATTGTTGTTTTTTTGTTTTTGCGTGTGTATTTTTTTACGTTTTTACTTATTATTCTCATCGGTGCTGCTCTCAGATTCTAGTTCCTCGCTTTCTGTTTCTTCCTCTTGTTCAGATTCACTTTCCTTTTTTTTGTGTCTCTTCCAAAAGTTTCGCTTTGTATCTTCCGAAATGTTTATGTTAAATATAGCCGATGAATCGATATTTTTCAGGAATTTCATTGGCTCCAGCCCATTTTCCTTGAGCATGGAGTTCAACGTGGTGGTATATGTTACCTGGTTGGGTAATGTTTAAGAAGTCTGAGTGTAAAATGCATGTCAGTATTTTTACGTTCAGAGTTCCGCCAAGCGTCATTTGAGTAGTTGTTCCATTGTTTTTAGTTGCAGCTGCCGTCGCATATGATATGTTACTTGTTCCTTCTTTTCCTTGTTGTGTTTTTGCTTCTTTTCTCTTTATTATTTCTTTTTGCTTCGAACATGTCATTGCCATTGTTCTCCGGCTCCTTACGCAATTGACACACTTTTTCGTGGAGTTTGGTAGCTCTTCCAAGAATGTGGGCCACTGCATTCTGAAAATAATTCTCCTTTCTTTATTGGACAGTTTGCGGTGATGTAGTCTTCCATTTTGTAGCATCTAAAACAGATTTGTATATTGTGGTACTGGTCCCTTTAAATGTCACGAGCTAATATTCACATACTGTATGCAAGGATTCCCTTTTTTAGTGCCTTTGTTGTAATCTCGGTTGGCTCGCACACTATTTTGAAGAGATGTGTGTGTTCCTTAAATTTGATTATGTCATGTATCTTCATCCAGGGTTGTTGTTCCATTATTTCATGTTTTATTTCATCTGGGAAGTTTTCCCCTACCAATGATTATACCTTACGGCATACGATGCTTCGGTTGGAAATAATCTGGAGTGGTACTTTAGCCTCTAAGTCAATTTTCCTTAAAATGATGATTCCTGGCGATAAAAGTAGCAGTTAAACATCGTTGTTTTCCGCACAGCTGACAACAAATCCATTAGCTGTTTCTATGCATTTGATCTGAGGGATTTGTAAATACTTGAAAATGCTTTGTGCTACGTCCGGTGCTTTCCGTTTTATCCCGGTCTGAATTAGCCGAGGAAGGAGCCTTTTTGATGGGAGGGCTTTAATAGCCTGGAAAAATAAGATAGTTGATTATTTGCCCGACTCCACTAGTGGGAGAAGCCCCTATCTGTTCCTAATACTATCTCGCCTGCCTGCTCTGGAGCGCACACTCCCTGACCACCCTACGTAATGTGGCTTAGCCGTATAAACGGTCCTGCAGTCAGATTCGGGCTCGTCACCGATAACCAGGCTCCTTCTCTGGCCCCCTAACGGAGTCTTCTTCGGGAGTTCACTATACCCTACTACTGAATGCTTTTGAGACCTTACTGGTGGTCAGGTTATACTGTTCTAGATGGAAATAAAGTAGGAGAGTTTCAGATATAAACAGGTATAGTATGAGATAGGAAAAATTTATGGAGATCACCACTTTGGGGTGATTCCCCGCGAATCAGAAACAGGAGGTCTTTCCAATCAGTCTGATTCGCGCATATATTTCTCAATTCTTCTCTTTGGTATATACTTAAACTTATATAGAAAATGCTCTCGTCGCAAAGTTATTTCAAGTCAAAAGATTGATGTAACTTAGCACTGCGTACATCGCTGTCAGTTGTCAGATGAACTGAGCCGTCGATGTTAGTCAACAATCTGATCCTTCTAATTTTCTATGTTTCTTGTAGCGCTGCGTTTGCCCTTGAAAATTTCCCGCGCCATGATTGGCCAATTTTTGTAATAATTATGTTCACGTAGAAAGACTATATTTATATAGTGTAGCAATTTGTGTATAGAGAAACACTCAGTACATACCATCCAGCTGACCTGAGAGACGCTAATCTCGAAGAGATTGATAAGGAGATAAATAAGATCACCAATCTCCTCATACAAGCCAACAAGAGATGCGTTCCCTGAATCTCCAATAAATTGCTCCCACAACCTAGGTGGACGAACGAGATGAGAGAAATCGCTCGGAAACATCGAGAAAACTATGAAGAGATCGGCAGGACAAATACCAATCGGAAAAGAACAGCCAGAATGAGACAACTAAGAGAAGAACTAAAAAACACAATAGTTGAAAAACTATCTGGAAACATATCATTGAGAGGCTGGCCAGGGAGAACAATTTTGTAAGGTTTTGGAACAAAATCCGAAGACTTAGGGGATTGCCTCCCAGACCCAGAAGACAAATCAAAGATGGAGACGACATCATTGAGGACCGAGAGTATCTCGAGAGGAAATTCAGAACTCACTGGCAAGAGATTTTTGCTATATCCCCTGAGGAGAACGACGACTTCGACCAGGACTTCGAAGACCAATTGCTCGATGACCTCGGCACAGTGATATATAGAACCCACCCACACCCGTAAGTATCTTAGACAAGAGGGATGTTTGAACACGGATGCCCGATAACTTTCGAAGTGACCTTGAACACCATAAGGTCCTTCAAGCAGAGGGCACCAGGCTGGTCTGAGATTACGAAGAACAACCTCGTAAATGCTTCAAGGCAAATTATTCACGGTTTAGCGAAGACAATGAACGCTCCCTTGCATACAGGCTACTTCCCTGACGTGTAAAAGTTGGCCAAAATCATCTTTATCCCGAGGGAAAACACGCCTCCACCGAGGGCAGGTTGCTACCTATCGCCCGATCTCTCTTCTTGTGATACAGGGAAAAATCTTCGAGAAGATTATAGCAGACATGCTAAAAGCTAAACTGAGCAAGTTAGAAGCGCAGAACCCCCAATAACACGGGTTTCAATGGAAAAGGGGCACAGATACCGCCATAGTGCTCCTAACAGAGAAAGTAGCATATTCCCAAGCGAATGGGTTCTATGTAGGCATTGTGTTGAGGGACGTGCAAAGACCTTCAATAAAGTCTGGCTGGAAGGACTTCAATACAAGATCTAGAAGCTCTAGCTAGACCCAATCCTGGAAAGGATTCTCTGTGACTTCGTCATGGACAGAAGGGCTTGCCTCATGATTGAGGGCTACAGGTGTCCTTAATTTGAACTGAAGGCGGATGTTCCCCAGGGAAGCTGCCTGCAGACCCTGAATGCTCCAAGGTATTCAAGGAATCAGACGAGGGCCCTTGCTCCTGTACACGAGCTACGAAGAGCAGGTCCATAACCCAAAGTCCAACTTTGAAGAAAGAAAACCTTGGGAAAAGTAAAACCGCTCAGCCAGCTCCTAAGAAGAAAAAAAGTTAAATAAGAATAACATAGGTAAAAACAATTCACAATGTTACGGAACGCAGTGAAGATACTGGAAATTAATACCAACGGCTGGAGGATGAAAAGAACTCTACGGAAATGCATTCAGATAAATTAATGCAGATATCATCTTAATTTCGGAACACGGGATCGACACGTGTAGTGCAGAAATTACAATCTCGAACTATGATGTGTTGATCACGAATTTTTCCAAGGAACGGTTCGACGGGGCAGAATTCCCAAAACGCGAAAAGCTCTCACCATAATTGCGGACAAAATAAGGTGTCGACACACAGGAACCGTCGTAGAATCTCCAGGCTTGTAATTTCAAATCGATTTGCTTCCAAGCAGGAATTGCTACAAAACGTCAATTTTGATCCTATACCACCCATTTCAGAAAGAACATTACACAAGAAATTCCATGGCATGAACATATGGAGTAAAGTGGCGTGCAAGAAGCTCTTACTCTGGTTATAAGTGACTAATATTACGTCCGGTGAGCTTATATATATATATATATATATATATATATATGAAGAGAGAGAGAGAGAGAGAGAGAGAGAGAGTGTGTGTGTGTGTGTGTGTGTGTGTGTGCGAGAGAGAGATGGAGATATTTAAATTGGCTATGTATGTTGTGCTTTGCACCAAAGTGTGTCCGCATCGATGCCTCAAAAAGGACTCAAGGGCTTAAAAATCGAACAAAAAAACCCGCTTTTAAAACACAACTGAACCAATTACAACCGCCATAATTTATTCCGAATATTCCCATCTTGTCGTTTATTATAAAGATAATAGTGAATAATGATTTTCTTTTGTTCTTTTTCTCCCTTAATGTTGCGTGCGTCCACATATAGTCGTGTGTGAGTACGTATACGCCCGAGGCCCAACAGATGCGCGAATGTCTGTCATGAGAATGAGGGAATTACATGCCCGCAACATGGCGGTAATTTTGACGCTTTGCGGGGAATTATTAGTAAAAAAGGAAGGGGAACATAAGGGGCGTTTATTGGTAAAGAAAGGGGGCAACCGAGGGAGGACGCCCTAAAGAAGGGCGGGGTGGGCCTCGCCCTGAAGGGGCCCCGACGTCTGCAAGAGGCTTGGCGTGATAGGAAGGGTATTGTTAATTAAAATTTATATGACGGCCTCCCGTCCTTTATGTAAATGGTGACGCGTCCGCTTATTTATGGGGCCTCTTGCGCACGCGCGCGAGAAACAAAGGGGGGTTGGGTCTATGATGAAGACGAGGGTGAGAAGGAGGAAGAGAAAAGGGGGAGCAAAGCGGAGACACTCCTATAAAAGGAGTAAAACCAGAGATTCCAAGGCCAGCACTGTATTTAAGTGATATAGATAGAAGATGAGATTAGGAAAAGTAGATAAATATTATTAAAGTGCGACGGAAAAATCAACAACAGATGAAATAAAGCGTTGAAGTTAGGTGAGTTAAAGACGTGGAGCTAATGACCAGAAAGCCTGCAACTTTTGAACCAGGCTGAATTCTGATATAATGAATGTATATATATATATATATATATATATATATATATATATATATATATAGAGAGAGAGAGAGAGAGAGAGAGAGAGAGAGAGAGAGAGAGAGAGAGAGAGATATGATAAAACACAAATGGGAGACTGGTTAAAAATACAAGGAAGTACAAGATAGGATTATCAACAAATTCTCAGATGAAACCCAAAACCTAATGGAGAAGCGTAAACGCTTTAAAGCAACAATCATCCACCAACACATTGAATTCGAAGAACTAAACAAGTTCATTTAAAAGAAAGAGAGAGCGACATCAGAAAATATTATACAACTATTGTTGAAGACCCTATCAAAGTAGAAAAGTGATATAAAGTGGCTATAACGAGACTTTATAATGACGTTCTCAAATTATAAATTGAAATTGCAACCAATCAAATGAGAAGACGCAAAGCACCAGCTCATGATAATATGACTGACTGAAATATTCTAGAGATGTCATTGAAGACAAACTACCTTGCCTCTTCATTGAATATCTAAAACAAGGCAATATTCTGCAGACCTGTTATAATGCCTTAATAATACTTCTACAGAAAAAGTTGATAAAAAAGACCGTACAAAATATAGATCAATGTCTTCTCTTTTGTCTCTATAAACTCTTCACACTATATCATTACTAACAGACTGCAAACCAAGCAAGATAAGCAACAATCGATAGAAAAAATGGCTTCAGAAAAAGCTTGTCAACGATTGAACAAACACAAGCATACATGGTGGGGACAGTATTCGTTCTTGTCGAGAATAGAGGTTCCTTGCCGCCATGTGTCCCGTCGAGACCACGAGGTTAGGCACGAGGTCAGTCAACGTGAGCGAGGAACATGAGAACAGTCAGAATATCAAACTGCTTTCTGCGATGAGCGAGGGATTGGACTCTTAAACGCGCCCCTCTGTCGCCTCCCGGGGTTTTATCAAGAACCCCCTGCGGGAGTACTTGCCATCCCTCGTGCGCCGTGTTGGACCGAGGAGAGTTTCACTCCCCCCCCCCCTTCCGTGGCGGAGGCAGTAAGGCTTCTGGCTGGTCCCTATATATTGTTGGTCCCAATTGGGCATCGACAGTATACGCCTGCCTTTTACAACGAAAAACGTCATTCTCGATTGCGTTCCATTTCCTTACGAGCCCGCAGGCTATAATTATACTGAAGAATCTGAGTCCCAGTGAATTTGCCCATCCTTGGTTTCGGTACATTTCGTTTGGCATGAATACTTCCTCGAGTTAGTGTTACTACTAGAGCTTAAACTTCCCGTGGTTAAAATCCTTCAAATAACCATCTAATCCCCGTTTCATCTCTTAAAGCTTCGAACTCAAGCTAAGCTGAAACGAATCATCTGTGTTTTCCTTGCCAGTCATCCGTGTGCGTACGTACAGAGGCTCGTTTTAGCCTTGACCACTCCCTTAGAGTTCGCTCCTATTCACTCAGAGTAGCTGTTAGATCGATTATTGTAAACATTGAGTATCCATTGTTATTATTCCATTTAAAATTAATTATTGTGTTTAAAGTGTTAATATTAAAGTCTATTTTTGTTCTTACTTTTACATAAGCCTCATAGCCCGCAGCCTTCATCAATTTAATAAAGGCCAACTGCACTCTAACCTTTGTATTTAAATCCATCGCACTCCTTCCGGGGAAGTTGGGTCTTACCTCCCCCATTTCTAACCCTCATCTTTGATGTGACCAGAGTTGAGTCAAGGTCACTAGTTGGACCTTGATCGTGCACGCATTTGGGGTGGAAGTAACGTATATATCGGTTGGTCATTCAATGACAGTTTGCAATTTTAACTGCTAATTTTACGGATATTTTTTTACCTTCCTTGTCGGTCTTTTTCTTCTTAAGAACAATTACCATCTTGCTTTATTTTTGGCTCGATTTGTGACATTTTCATGCAATTCTCCTTGGAATCCGTGAAGGAAGAACAAACAACAAGATTTCTGACTTCCTCAACGTCAGCAAAAGGATGGTAGACAAAGTAGAAATGAACTAGATAATTTAGGATTCCTCTACGAGGTAACAAAGAGGAAAGCATTTGATCGGCAATCTGATGCCACCAGAACTCAGTAATTTGTCGTTGATTTCAAGAACATTATCAACAAAGAACCCAGAAAGTTTATGCGTGAGAGTGCAAGGGAAAAGCGTGTGGCTGAATAGCTCATTGGGCTGGTGGTGGATAAGGAGATTCGCTAATTTTCCTACAAAATGAGGAAAGGTCAATTTCTGTCCAAGGCGATGCAGGAAAAATGACTCAAGCACACTAAGAAGCTGATAAAAAGTTAAAACACTCATTTAAGCTCAAAATACTGCGGATCTTCTTCAACGAGACAAATTTCTAACAAAACCAGAAACCCATCGACTTCTTTGTGTGCGGCGCAATAAATCCAGCTCCACACAAAGGACAAGCTGAAAGCAGGATTACCAGGGCCTTCAGGGGCCTTATATGGGATAGAATAACGAAGGCCGGTAGCAGGTTGCGAGGTCAGCTGGAGGCTCTTTTCAAGGCCATAGAGGGTTTATTGAGAGAGATCGACATAACATAGCATAAAGACAAACACCCAAATTTCATGAATATACTAAAAAAAAAAAAACACTTTTTTTCTGAGACAGTCATCATGTGAACGAATACCATCCTGAACTTGTACTTTCAACCAGTTCACTGAGAACACTTAAGAGAAAATATACCTCTTTACTTGGTATTTCTAGACTCAAAGATAACATTTGATTTAATAGGAGCACCAGTGGTCAAAACAGCCTTGAAATTTCCCTGTATAGTTCCGGTCTACATAAATAACATAGAATACACATGCCAAAATTGCAGATCCTACATTAGATTGCATAAGGCTTTAGACATTTTTTAATTTCCGAAAGGTGTAAGACACAAGTACGGTCTATCAGAAATTTTTCTCTTCTTGTCTAGAAGAAATCTTCAGTAGATTACCTCATTCAACGGAGATTCTCAAAGGATATTGTAATCATAGTTGATAATCTAGAAGCGATCTAATAATTTTTCAAGAACTTATGTAGAAGAATGAGAGAGAGAGAGAGAGAGAGAGAGAGAGAGAGAGAGAAGGAATTACCCCTTCCCCCACCTGACTTTCCCACTTCGCCGTTGACCGCTCTAAATTAGTCTGCCCTATATACTTCGAAAATTAGAACAATAGAAAGACCATTAAGTCAGCATCGCGACTTCGTGCTTTAGAACCTTCTCGCGACCCAAGGCAATTAAGGAAGTCTGTTGGCGATGACTCTCTCTCCCCGTCTAGATATTTTTGGGGTATATATTCGACACATCAAAGTTCATGTGCAGATTGTGTCTGAAGCCACCGTCCAGTACGTTAGCCTTAAAGTCTTCGTTGGTCAAGAGGGAATCGACTACATTCTCGTCCAGAAAAGAATTGAGTGATTGTCGAAGAGGCAAGAAAGAGCTGGTTAGGCGCGCTTCAACCCTTCTCACCATGTCTTCAAATTTTAAGGATTGGCAAAGCCATCCCCGAAGCACCGTCCGTTTGCCTCTTAAAGATAAGAGGCCCCTCCTCTACTTCAGTTTCCCGAAGTTGAATTGACCGTCCCATGAGACGCCTACAAGTTCAAGGTCGATTTTACCTACCTGGTCCTACTCGCCGCACATCAAGGGAAAAAGGATTTAACCCCCGCTTCGTCACGCTCCTCCCACCTTCACCGCGTCAAACCTCAAGGATCCCCTTTGATCTAGAATTTGCTTAATTGTAAAATCATTACTTAATTAATTATCCGTCGGTTCAAACTTAATTGATAGTGTTAATCATCTTAACAGTAAACCGACAATATTTAATTGCATTGCCATATAACTTGCCCTATATGTATATGTAAACTTTAGTCCTATTAAAGTATATTTTTGTAGCCGTGTTGGAATATTCCTTGGCTTAGCAACCCTGTATTTAAACCACTCTTAACCATGAAAGCAAAAAGGGTTGGCCTGAAAATAAATATTGGAAAAACAAAATCATAACAAACTGACAAGTAGAAAATAGAAATGGTCGACAAATATATCTATTTGTATCAACAGATTACAATGTTGCCAGATAAAGAACAAGTAATCTAACGCAGAATCACACCGGGCTGCAACGCAGTGTGCCTGAAAACACAATGCATGATCCCAACTATGACCTATGGAGCAGAGACTTAGACCTTGAGACAAAATTTAAAACATCATCAGTGGCAGAACCAGAATAAAAATTTAGGGAGGGTGGGCTAAGCTAAATTCCTCCCTCTGTGTAGTCTGAGAAAAGGACATTGACCATTAATAATGTTTATCTTACAGAGTAATGATAATAAATAACAGTAACTGGCACAATAGTGAGCAATACGTCTTCCAGATCCAATTTCTTCCACACATTATGAATTGTAGTTATTGCATTTTTAGGACGTCAGCTAAAATACCTAAAATACTGAACTTTTAATTATTTTTAAGATTTACCTGCATTTCAGACATGTATCATATTTGGTGAATTCAATCGCAACGTTTTAAAAACTGTTTTATATACGGATCTATATTATTATATAACTCTTTCTTAATAGAGGAAGACATGTATGGCTTTAAATAGAAATATCAACATAGAAGGTTTTGAAAGGGTTAAAAGCAGCATCTAACACGTAGCATTGATTGGTCACGGTATTTAATATGAACATCAAACTCCTGTTCCTCTTGGCAAATCTATTGATTATGTTGTCTACTCTAACATCTATTTCGTTATGAACTTTGATCACCGCCAGGCTCTTGAGGCGTCCTTAACCCATTCTATTTCTTTAAGTACGCTTTCAGTCGTTTCAGGCCTGAAAATAAACGCTAGGCATCCGCGTTGGAGATTGGAAAAATGATCAGAAGTTGGTGGAGCCTGCCCAGGTTTGGATATATTGGAGTCTGGACATGTGCACGAGCATCTCCAATGTAGTCAAATTTGATTGTTGACTAAAACCAGCCTTCTGATTCGGCTTTGACGAAGCCCAAAGCCTCAATGACAGCCTCGTAAACTTTTGCCACCTCCAGTAAAGCAGCAACCTCTCCGTGGACGACGCTGAGAAGATGTTTGAAGTTGAAGAGAATCGGAAGAGTGTCGTCACCGAGCCGACTTTGCGGCTCAGTCAACACTTGGTAAATGAACAGGAGATAGACGAAT
Organism: Ceratothoa steindachneri; assembly: GCA_963969495.1. NCBI lineage: Eukaryota > Metazoa > Arthropoda > Malacostraca > Isopoda > Cymothoidae > Ceratothoa > Ceratothoa steindachneri. The sequence goes on from OZ018326.1 coordinate 82,778,082, forward strand.
CGGCTATAATATTCTTCTGCTGTCTGATAGAGTATGTTCGCTCGCTGAGTTTGCCGCCTATAAACTTGAGGCACAGGATTGGTGTCCCATGAAGTGCCGATCTCCTGGAAAAGCTCCTATACCAACTTGAAGACGTCGTGAAAGCTGGTCGGAGAATTTTTCCATGTCTTGAGATACGTCTCCACTTCACCAATCGTAGCGTATGATAAGACGAGATAGAACATAAGAGAACGCAGGGCTCGGTTTGGCTCGGATCCACGGTGTGAGCTAGAACCGACACAGCGGCAACGAGGAGAATCAGAAATCGTGGATCTCGAGTTGCGATCAGTAGTTATCCCGCCGTTGCGTATGAGCTGCTATAAAAAACTTGAAATGTATCTGGGAAAGCCATTTGACCAGATTCCAAAAGGATATATAAACCACAAAAAATACAGATTGTGCTCCACTTGATAAAAAAATATCTAGAGTTCGGTAACCTACGTAGGTCTACCTAACAAAAATTATTCTTCCCAAGAGTAGCGTGGCCGATATGTATAACCTAGCATTTATTAAGGTTGAATGACATCTGCCAAATCACGGACAACTCACCTAAGTTGCGAAGGGTCTCACTCAAAGAGTTCTAATTCTTTGCACGAACTAACCCTGCCGTAGTACCGAGGAGGAAGCGTATACGAATGACTAACAATAAGTATGACGGAAAGTAGACTAAAATATGAAGTTGCTCTCTTCTCCCACCTCTTCCCCCGCAATATTTCGATTTGGAATTTGACAAACGACCTAAGTGTGTTAAAAAAGAGCATACCTAGAAATTTGGACAAAAAAAATTAAATATTTATAAGAGTTCGCTTGTCTATTCTAACTCTTGCCCTAATCTATCCAGCCGAGACTTGAACTGTTGAAATATTCGATATCTAAATCTGGGTAAATCTATTTTGTAGCCGTTGTTGCGCGTGGCATTCATGTTTACGATGAACAACTTCCTGTAGTCCACGTTTTCGACTCCCCGTATAATTTTATATGTTTTGATGAGCTGGCAACGTATACTGCGCGTCTTCAAGGAGAAAAGCCCCACTTTGCCTCGGCTGCATTAATATCAATTGTGTCTAAGCGACGGGATCATTTTGGTGGCCTTGGCCTGAACCCTTTATAGCTGTTGAAATTTTTTGAGCAGCGATGGTGACCAGAATTGTACGGTGTACTCAAGGCGCAGCGGGACTAGAGAGTTGTACAGGGTCAGCACAATCTCATTTTGGAAACAAAGTTGTTTATTTATTTACCCCATCAGTCTCTGGGCCCTTTTTTTCTACCTCGACGCATTACCTAGAGAACTTTAGGTCGCTGTGGATTTACACGCCTAAATCTTTCTCCAGTTCAGTCTCCTGCAAAGACTAACTTAACAAATAGTAGTGTCTTTGATGGTTAGCGTAACCGATGTGCACCCCCTAGCACTTACTCGCCAAAGTTGAATGGTATCTGATACGATTCAGACCCCTAACCTAACCCACGAAGGCTATCTCTCAAGCGGCATAATCCTTCGTGCGAGCTAACGCAGATACCTAATTTTGTATTGTTCACGAACTTTGCTCTTGTGCATAGCAGTCCTTTGTCTCTATCGTTAATGTAGAAAATGAACATCTGTGGATGAAGACGGAGCCTTAGAGCACCAAGCTTGTCACTTGGGCCCACCTTGAGGCTACCCCTCTGACTTACACCCTATCCCTCCGGTCAGTTAACCAGTACCTAATCCAGTTGGCTACTTTCCCAGTAATGCCGACGGCACGGACTTTGCTCATTAACTTGCGGTTGGGCACCTTAACAAATGCTTTTATAAATCTAGGTATACGATGTCTACAGCCAGATATCAATCATACTCACTCGATATACTATGGAAGAATTCAAGTAAATTCGTGAGACACGATTCGTTTCTCCGAAACCCATGGTGGGAGTCTAAGATCAGGTTGTGAGTTTCTAGGTGCTCAACTATTTGACCAGCACTTCTGTTATCCAGTAGTTTGCCTACAACGGACGCCAGACTAATTGGCCATTAATTAACTAGGCCTTTTCCCTTCTATAAATGGGTGTCACGTCCGCCATCGTCTAGTCTTCTGGCACCTGTCCCGTTCTAAGTAAATCATTGAAGATCGTAATAAGGTGTTTCGCAAGCTCACCGATGACCTCGCGAAGGATTCAAGAAGAAAGCCATCTGGACCACGAGACTTATACAAGTTCAGATTCACTAGCCTAGCCACCACTTCATTGTTATTTACAACAATTTTGTATAGGTTGTTCCCTCGAGGTCAACAGACGGTATCGGAGCAGGACTGTCTATTTTTCTCGTTAACACGGAAGCGAAGTAATCGTTCAAAACGTAATCGATGTCTGGCTCCGATTTCCCTCTCGTCGGCTCCACGACCCTCTGTGTCAAATATTTATTGTCAGTAGAGACGAAAATTTCCCCCATTCTCTTTTTCCACATCTATCTCCACAGTCAATCCCTCGAAAGTTAAAGTCACCTATGATCAAACTCGGGCGACTGTTAACCATATCTACCAGCTTAGCTTACAAGTTCGAATCTTAATCCTCAGACTGAGTTTGCGGCCTTTACAGACCATCAGCCGATAAGTTGCATGATAAGTTGCAATTCTGGCATATTAGGAAACCCAATTTTCCTTCAAGATGGAATTAACCACCTCATCCGAATTTCATCGAACAAAAATACCCAATTTACTTCATAAACAAATGCCATTCCAAAGCGCGAAAAAAAAATTCATGCCTTCTCCATACCCAAAAAGATGAATTAAAAAATGTATTAGTTTTCCATATGCTCCATGTTTATCCCACTTAATATGCGAACCGAAATAGTCTACGAGTGTAGTTGCTAGGCGTGGAGGGGAGTACTGGAGGCTTCACGTCCTTTTGCTGTCGCGGCGGGTGAGGCTTGTACTTGCTCGGCGTTTGCACTTTTCTGCTTCTCTCTGTGCTTTTCTTTCCGCATTTTCGTTACGTTCCTCTTTTTGGACGTAAGCGATTAAATCTTTTCCAGATAAGCTTAGGATCTGCCCTTGCTTATGAAAGCGATCGAATGAAGACATCCACAATCTACTGCTCTCGGCCTTTGCACACGAAAAAGATACCAGAGCTATTGTAGCTTTACCCCAAAACAAATATAAATTCTACTAACGACAAAATTATTAAAAATTCCTAGTAAAAATTGGAAGAACTCACAGAGAAAAAAATAATTAACGAGAGAATCTGAATCATGACACGAAGAAAATGGCGGTTACTATTACCGCTTAGTTAGTATCCTCTTTTAAGGAACTAGGGAAACTGTAGACACACCACACATGAATGGGCTTAAAAATTCGTTGTTACCTATTAATCAAAAAGAAAATTGTCCTAATATATTGGTGTTCAGATATTCTTGGTAATGCAGCTGCTATTAATTGACTTAGTGCTTCAAAATCAGGTTGGGAGGATTCTTAGGAAGACCCCACAGATGACGCCAAATTTTATATATATATATATATATATATATATATATATATATATATATATATATATATATATATATATATATATATATATATATGTAAATTTCTGATATATAGGTATGTGGTTAATATTCTAATTAACAATTGCACATTATCTGTCTGTAAGAAGACAGAGTGACTATCAGTGGAAAAATAAATGAATGTTCCCCATAAATTAGCTTTTTATCTGCCAGTCTTAACTCAGTCATATGTGAATGACAAAATATATAATAGGTATGTAAATCAGCTTGATTTCTTGTCTCTTCGTTTCTTCTAATCCATTTCAGAACGGGTGGCAGTGACAGTCAAAGCCGTTCATTTATCTGAAGAACAACTATTTGCCTGTCCCCTTTTAAGCACTTACCGTTGTTGTTATTTGAATTAGCTATGAACATGTCTTATGACGCTCAAAACAAGAGCCTTTCATAATCTTTGTTGGCTTGAAATTTGAGCATGACAAGAAGCTCACTGATCTTTTAATCGGTGATTTTATAATACTTCAAAAATCACTCTGTTACTTTCTGAATTGGTAGATATTATTCCTCACGATGAGAAAATAAATGAAAATGAGCAAAGATTAGTTACAACTGTAAATAGTTACAAAAAATATGTAATTTAGGGTATTCTTAAACTTAAGAATTAACAAGCCAACTTTTTAGTCGCGGGCGACTACATCTCACTATGTCGGTCGGTCGGCCCCCGTTTTGTTTTGTTTTTGTTTTTGTAATAATATTGTAACTATTCGGTCGATTCTAACGAAATCTGAAACACGAATGCTATATTTGCCAAAGTCCTCCCAAGGTTATCCCTGGAACGATTTTGTTTTGACAATAAAATCATAACTTTTCGGCCGATACTCTACTAGACTAGACTTGGCTATAATATCCTATACTCTGCTAGGCAAGCCTAGGCTTGCTAGTCTATTATAGAATAGGCTATACTATGCTAAGCTATGCTAAGATATAATCTACAAGGGTAAGATATACTATGCTAATTTACGCTATAATATGCTATTCTAGGAGAGCATATAGTATGTTAAGCTAGACAATAATGAGCTATGCTTGACTAGGGTAAAATAGTATAGTATTCGCTATACATGTCTAGGATAGTTCATGCTAAGATAAGTTATGCTAGGCTAGGCTAGGCTAAGCTATACTAGGCTAGGCAGGGCATGAAAGGCTATACTAGCCTAGGCTAGGTTAGGCTATGATATACTAAACTATGCTACAATAGACTAGTCTTCGCTATACCAGACTGTGATGAGCGAGGCTTTGTTAGGGTAGGCTAGGTTATGTTATGCATGCTATGCAAGCCTAGGCTAAGATCTAATAGTGTAGTCTAGGCTAGGCAATACTGTGATATACTATACTATACTAACTAGGGTAGGGTAGGGTAAGTTAGGCTATGATATACTATACTAGGCTATGATAGGATAGGATAGAATATACTAAGCTAGGCTCCAGTGAACTAGGCTAGGCTAGGCTATAATATGATAGGCTATACTAGACTAAGGTAAGCTAAGCTAGGCTAGACTAAGTTTTAATATACAATTGTAGGCTTCGCTAAGCTAGCCTAGGTTGTACTCTGTAGGCAGGATAGGCTACACTTTGATAAACTAGGCTTGGATACACTCTAATAGGCCTAGTTATATTATACTAAGCTAGGTTATTTTAATATATACTATGCTAGGCTATATATATATATATATATATATATATATATATATATATATATATATATATATATATATATATATATATATATATACAGCCTTGGCCCAAAGTATTAGGCCACCCTAGTGTTTCTGGGTTTTGCTATCTCAATGTTAATGAAACACGTGTGCATTGTGGTTTATAGTATATTACACAATATGCATTAGTTTAATATCTAGTTGACCCTCTTTTAGCTTCAATTACCACTTTTATACTGTACTGTACGTATGTAACCAATTTTGTGTAAAACCAACGACCACAATTTACCTATTTTCCCTTGATTATTTCAGTGTTTTATGCTAAAATACGTTGTAGATAGAGTTAATAAACAGTAAAATGACTAAAACAAGTGAGTTGAGTGAGTGTGAGCGAGGTCAAATCGTAGCTCATCATAAAGATGGAATGTCCCAAAGACAAATTGCTTAGAAGATGAAATGTTCTCGATGTGCGGTGCAAACGACTCTCAAGCGCTTCAGAGAGACAAAAGATGTGAAGACAATGCGAAGACATGTAGAAAAAAAGGTTACAACGCCTCGTAATGACAGATCCATCATCCGTCAGTCGCTCAGAAGCAGGAGAAAAACACCGTCAGAGCTTTGTGCGGACAACAACGAGGCAGGTACATCACAAATATCAACCATAACTGTTAGAAGAAGGCTTGTAGAGTACGGTCTGAAAGGTTGTAGCCAGAAAGAAGCCATAGATTTCTGAAGCGAATATGAATAAAACGTCTTCAGTGGGCCAAAAACCAGTCAAATTGGACCAGTGAGCAATGGTCGAAAGTCATATGGTCTGATGAAAGTAACTATGAGGTAAGATAATACAAGTATTCAATCAACATATAAACTCAAAATATGTGTTTTTTTACCAAAATATATAGGAAATTATCGTTCATGTTTTTTACTCAGGCTTTCGGCACATCTGGTGCAACTTTCGTGTGTCGCAGAGTTGGGGAAGCATTTTAGGCTGAATGTCTGGTACCAACCGTAAAACATGGGTACGGTTCGAACATGTTGTGGGCCTGCATGTCTGCCACAGGACCCGGAGAAATGTTTTTATGTCAGGGAAGGATGAATTCAGCTACCTATGTTTTTATGTTATCGGATGTTTAAGAGCCATCAATTGCTAAATTACATCTAGGATTGTCTAAAAACAGTGTTATCTTTCAACACGACAACGCTCCATGTCATGCAGCTAATAACATAAGAAAAGAAGGAGACTGCAAAAGATCATTCATGGCCTACACTTGGCAGCTCGTCAATAGTTTGAGACATAGCGTATTGTTCCCATGGACTGGCCAGCTCAAAGCCCTGATCTAAATCCGATCGAACATCTATGGGGAACTCTTTGTAAAGCTACCGAGACACAACAATTAAAAATAAAGACCATTTGTACCAAAAACTCAGCGAAGATTGCAGTAAGATTGCGCCTAGCACCTACAAAAAACTAGTTGATTCTATGCATAACCGCATAAAAGCGGTAATTAGAGCTAAAGGAGGGTCAACATAATATTAAAACTATGTATATTGTAAAATATACCGCAAAACACCATGTCCACGAGTTTCATTAACATTGAGATAACAGAAACCAGAAAAAAAGGGGGGGCCAAATACTTTTGGCCAAGGCTGTATATATATATATATATATATATATATATATATATATATATATATATATATATATATATATATATATATATATATATATGTATATATATATATATATATATATATATATATATATATATACAAGTAAGTCTATACTAGGCTAGGCTAGAGTCTATTAGGCTTTTCTACGGTATACTATGCTATTATAGGCCATTAAATGCTATGATATACTAGACTAGGCTATACAAGGGTATGCTATGCTATGCAAGGCTATGCTAGACTATAGTCCACTAAAGTAAACTAGATTATAGTGAACCATGCTAAGCTAGCATAGGATAGGGTAAGCTGGGCTAGACTATAGTCGGGTGTGCTATGCTAAGATATACCATGCTAAAATATGATAGGATATACCATGATAAGCTAGGCTATACTATGCTAGTCTAGTTTATACTACGTTAGGCTAGGTTATATTATGCTTATACTATACTATGCTAAGCTAGATTAGGGTAAGGTAGCCTATAGTAGATGGGCTATACTATGCTAGGCTTTGCAAGGCTAGGCTAGCCTAGGCTTTACGAGAATATGATGGGCAATACTATTTTAAACTATTCTATTCTATACTAGGTTAGGGTATGCTATACTATACTATTCTAAGCTAGGCCATACTATTATAAGCTATAATATGGTAAGTTTTAATATCCTATATATGCTAGCTTGTACTAGGCTATGTTAGGCTAGTCTTTACGATGATTTCTAGGCTAAGATAGGCGATACTAGACATTTTCTTCTAGGCTAGGCTAGATTAGTCTAAGCTAATTCAGGCTAGGCTATACTAAGTAAGGCTAGGCTATACTATGCTAGCTACGCTAAAGTTTGGTATGGTAAGTTCTACTATTATATGAAATCATAGGTTAGACTTAATTGTACTAAGCTAGGCTATATTATGGTAGGCTATGCTATGAAATAATCTACTCTGTTATACTATGCTATACTATACTATGTTATGATATACTATGTGATAGAACGAGTTAATTTCAACTCCTATCCCATATTATTAAAAACCACGATGCTGCCCACGTGCATCTTCGATTCGAGGCTTGGAGTCTTATCTCAGCTACCGGATGCCAATGTTTAAACAAGGAGGATATCGTCCACCCGTTCGCCCCCATACGCCGACCTCGCCAGATCGAGTTAGGCTTATGAACAGATAAGGCATTGTTCCCCGGCCCGGCTGTGCGTTCCCTCCAAGCTTTCACTCCATTTTCCCCCACGCCAAGGAGATGTCCTGGCTATTTATATGGAAACTTTACCACTTAGATCAGATTGGAGATCCAGATTTTCGTCGCGAAACATCACCACGACCCTCTCTCCCTTTGTGCGCCAAGGGACCTCGACCTCGAGATTCACCATCACTTGTCCAGAAGGAGGACAATATTCCTTGAGTGCCAAAGGTTCGAGCCTTTCCGACGACAAGTCCCCAAGGCTTCCCCCCCCTGTTGTTCAAGGAGAACAGCATTAGAACAGCCATTGTTCGTTTAGAGCCCTTCGCCAAGAAACGGTTCTCATCCCCCCCTGTTGTTCAAGGAGAACAGCATTAGAACAGCCATTGTTCGTTTTGAGCCCTTCGCCAAGAAACGGTTCTCCCCCCCCCCTGTTGTTCAAGGGAGAACAGCATTAGAACAGCCATTGTTCGTTTTGAGCCCTTTGCCAAGAAACGGTTCTCTTCCCCCCCTGTTGTTCAAGGGAGAACAGCATTAGAACAGCCATTGTTCGTTTTGAGCCCTTCGCCAAGAAACGGTTCTCATCCCCCCCTGTTGTTCAAAGGAGAACAACATTAGAACAGCCATTGTTCTTGAGCCCGTAGACAAGAGACGGTTCTCATTCCCCCCTTTGTTCAGAAGAGAACAAAGTAGAACAGCCATTGTTCTTCAAGCCGTTCGTCGAGTAACGGTTCTCCTTTCCAAGACGCCTCGTCAGGATCCTTTTATCCCCCCCCTTCGGCTGGAACTCGCCAGCGGACCGAATATTCCTTCAAGTACCTTCCACTGCACCACTAGTGCCAAAAGTTACGTAAGCCAAACTTCACCTTTGAGTATTGATCCCTTGTGTCAATTCTATCCTGTGCTTTAAATTGTTTATCGAACCATCCCATCTCTTTAACTCTATTTTTGTTTTACCTTTTTTTTAATCCCTTAAATCCTTGGATTAGCCCGAGTCTCCACGACCCTTTCCATTCTGTTTATGTCAATAATTTCCGTTTTTGTGTATTGTTTATAGTTATTATTAATAAAACTCTATTTTATTAATGATAGCAATATTATTATCCTTGAGCTCAGTTCCACTTCTTAAGCATTTTGAAGATACATAATATCGGCCGCCAGACAGTAAACGCACTCTAAAGATAATTAAGGAAGTTCCCTCAACGAATAGTGTTATATATAGTATCGTCGGGAGTCATTCTACGACATATATATATATATATACTATTTAAATTTGGTATCAGGTGTGTAAGGTTTAACGCTATATCTTTGCAAACACTGGTCTCAGTCGAGTAAAGCATAGTGTTATTCGTTATAATAATAGAGTATAGTAGTTCCCTTTTGTTTTAACGATTGCTATCCCCCTTTTTTTTTAAACTTAAGAAGCTGGAGTAGCTCAAGGAACTGTTATAATAATTTGTTTGTGTTTTTTTTGTGTGATTTTAGTCAGTGGTTATTTAGATTGAGAAACCAAGTACGAATAGGTCAGTGCCCATATTTAGGTAGGCTAATTCTATAGAGGCATAATTCTTGTTGCGAGGAATTTTAGTTGGTTGACTAGTGCGCCCCCAAGTGCAAAGATGACTCAGTTTGAATTCTTTAAAGCGCAAGGAGAATCCTTGGGACTTTCCGGAAAAGAACTAATTAAGTATGTACATAAGAGAGGAATGGATAAGACAAGTGTACCTTCACCATCAGATTAAACTAGCTCGGATTGAAGAAAAATATCAAAGAAAAGAGGTAGAACGAGAAAGAGAAATACAACGAGAGGAACGAGAAAGAAAAATACAACGAGAAGAACGAGAAAGAGAAAAACAACGAGAGGAACGAGAAAGAGAAATACAACGAGAAGAACGAGAAAGGAAAATACAACGAGAAGGACGAGAAAGAGAAAAACAACGAGAGGAACGAGAAAGAGAAATACAACGAGAAGAACGAGAAAGAAAAATACAACGAGAAGAACGAGAAAGAGAAAAACAACGAGAGGAACGAGAAAGAGAAATACAACGAGAAAAAAGAAGGAAGGATTCGCGCTCCTTCCCAGGAAAGCTGACAAAGTTTCCGAGCCCCGTAAAACCCCAAAACTTCTTTCCCCAAAACCAACAACGGGACTCCAAACCTCCCGTTAAGACTTCTCCTCCATCTCTCTTCCCGAAGCGACCAACCATATGCTTCACCTGTGGTGTAGAAAACCACATGAGCTGGAATTGCCCCCCAAATTCTAGGCTTAAAAGCGGACCAGCCCACCAAGTTCACCAGATTAATGCAACCCCGGCTCCCCCGGTGGTGCAGACCCAAGCAGAAACTTCTCCCCCTCCGTCAGGCCACCAGGTAAATTTTGTTTTTGGTAAAAGTTCATCGGGAACTTTGAAATATGAGGAGGGCAGCGTGGACAGCTGCCGAGTATTGACTCTCGTCAGGGACACAGGATGTACGTGCTTCATGGTGTCCGACGAACTCCTCCCAGTGGCCTCTAACCACGAAAAATTTGCGGTGGTACATGACCAACTTGGGCGGGCGAACCGATTCCCCGTCGCTAGATGTTACCTGCAGTGTCAATATTATAATGGCTGGGCTGAAGTCATTGTAGCACCCATACAATTCTGTTCCGTACTTATAGGACAGAGCCCCCAAGTAAGTTTCGACCCTGTGTTTCAGGCCGCCCTTCCTCAAGGCCGAGATAAGAAAGAAGCCCAGGAGCCCGTCCCCATCAGAACCCCGATACCGTCCGATTTCTCGGAGACCCCTAACCAGGACTTTAGGACGGCAAAAGAGGAGTGTGAATCACTAACACCCTTAGGTGATAAGGCCCAAGACAAGGACACGGAGACTGTCCGTGGACCCCAAGAAAAAAAGAACCCCCAACGTGCCCATGGAGATACCTTCGTAGAACTGGACGAAGCATCGGCGCTTGAAGAAGATTGCCCCGCGGAGTCCCTTAACGTAATCCAGACAGTGTGCACCCAACCTGATGCCGATTACCCTCCTCCTTCCCTACCAGGCGAGTCTTTAGAACCCTCTGACCTGGATAGTGACGCGCAGCTGACACCACGTCCGAAGAGTCAGCTACAAGAACTAATTAAATGGAATCACCATTTACCCGCCCTATTAGTTCTTTTCGAGCAACTGCGTGAAAATGGCCTCACCATTGGCCCCAGCAAATGCCATTTTGCTCACGAAACCATCAAATATTTGGGTTTCAAAATAGGACGAAGCAAGTTAGGTCCCCACGAGAACAAGATTAAGGCAATCGCCCACATGCCCCTCCCGATTACAAAGAAGCCATTAAGATCGATCCTAGGATCAGCTTTTCCCTATCAGCGATTTGTTCCGAATTTCGTTGCAATTTCGGCCCCCCTATGCCCCCTTCAGGAAAAGAATTTCTCCGATCGTTTACGTTGGAATGATGTCGCTGTTTCCCATTTTAATCAGCTCAAAAGTAAGTTCATTTCTGCCCCCATTTTTAAGTTGCCCAACCCGGAAAACTCCTTTGGGGTTAAGACCGACGTGATCAACGAGGGCATTGGAGGTGTACTCCTTCAATACGTGGATGACAGAACGAGTCATCCAGTTGCATATGCTAGTCGTCAATTATTACCACGCGGAAAGAGATATGCCACTAGAGAAAAGATAGTTCTATCAATTATCTGGGTCATAGACAAATTCAAGCTGTACTTGATATGTAAAGAATTTCAAATAGGAAACGACCACCGTCCGTTAGCCTATATTAGGAATTTGAGACACTCAAACGGCCGCATCATGCGCTGGAGTTTACTCTTGCAAGAGTATCAGTTTAAAATAAATTAGATAAAAGGTTCCGATAACCAGGTCGCTGACGCACTCAGTAGGAATGCGTTACCAAATAGCGTAGAATAATTGTATTCATAGGATTAGTATCTCCATGTAGGTATATACCGTCTTGTACGACTTAATTTAAGATTCTTTTGTAATATAATTAATTAATGTATATGTCTGAATTTTGTAACGCTCAATGTCTAATTTTTTGTATGTATATATATTTGTTCTTATTAATTTACGTATAAATTATTTTGTCCCGTATGTACTAAGTTTATATCATTTCATTGTTCCATGTCCCTTTTTTTTTTCTCTGATTAAGTTGTATTAAAGGTTATTTTCCCCTGTAATCTAAAGATCAAAATGATCATATGTATTGAGGTAATACTAGTTAGGTGCAGGAAGGTACGGTTGGTACAAGAAAACGAGTTCCCTACAACGGAGCTCTATCGTTGTCCCTTCTCTCTTTTTTTTTCGAAGTGACAACTTCCCCTGGAATGGAGGGGTGTGATATAACGAGTTAATTTCAACTCCTATCCCATATTATTAAAAACCACGATGCTGCCCACGTGCATCTTCGATTCGAGGCTTGGAGTCTTATCTCAGCTACCGGATGCCAATGTTTAAACAAGGAGGTTATCGTCCCCCCGTTCGCCCCCATACGCCGACCTCGCCAGATCGAGTTAGGCTTATGAACAGATAAGGCTTTGTTCCCCGGCCCGGCTGTGCGTTCTCTCCAAGCTTTCACTCCATTTTCCCCCACGCCAAGGAGATGTCCTGGCTATTTATATGGAAACTTTACCACTAAGATGAGATTGTAGATCCAGATTTTCGTCGCGAAACATCACCACGACCCTCTCTCCCTTTGTGCGCCAAGGGACCTCGACCTCGAGATTCACCATCACTTGTCCAGAAGGAGGACAATATTCCTTGAGTGCCAAAGGTTCGAGCCTTTCCGACGACAAGTCCCCAAGGCTTCCCCCCCCTGTTGTTCAAGGAGAACAGCATTAGAACAGCCATTGTTCGTTTAGAGCCCTTCGCCAAGAAACGGTTCTCATCCCCCCCTGTTGTTCAAGGAGAACAGCATTAGAACAGCCATTGTTCGTTTTGAGCCCTTCGCCAAGAAACGGTTATCTCCCCCCCCCTGTTGTTCAAGGGAGAACAGCATTAGAACAGCCATTGTTCGTTTTGAGCCCTTCGCCAAGAAACGGTTCTCTTCCCCCCCTGTTGTTCAAGGGAGAACAGCATTAGAACAGCCATTGTTCGTTTTGAGCCCTTCGCCAAGAAACGGTTCTCATCCCCCCCTGTTGTTTAAAGGAGAACAACATTAGAACAGCCATTGTTCTTGAGCCCGTAGACAAGAGACGGTTCTCATTCCCCCCTTTGTTCAGAAGAGAACAAAGTAGAACAGCCATTGTTCTTCAAGCCGTTCGTCGAGTAACGGTTCTCTTTTCCAAGACGCCTCGTCAGGATCCTTTTATCCCCCCACTTCGGCTGGAACTCGCCAGCGGACCGAATATTCCTTCAAGTACCTTCCACTGCACCACTAGTGCCAAAAGTTACGTAAGCCAAACTTCACCTTTGAGTATTGATCCCTTTTTTCAATTCTATCCTGTGCTTTAAATTGTTTATCGAACCATCCCATCTCTTTAACTCTATATTTGTTTTACCTTTTTTTTAATCCCTTAAATCCTTGGATTAGCCCGAGTCTCCACGACCCTTTCCATTCTGTTCATGTCAATATTTTCCGTTTTTGTGTATTGTTTATAGTTATTATTAATAAAACTCTATTTTATTAATGATAGCAATATTATTATCCTTGAGCTCAGTTCCACTTCTTAAGCATTTTGAAGATACATAATATCGGCCGCCAGACAGTAAACGCACTCTAAAGATAATTAAGGAAGTTCCCTCAACGAATAGTGTTATATATAGTATCGTCGGGAGTCATTTTACGACATACTATGCTAGGCCATGCAGGATTTACTATGTTAGGCAATCTAGGATAGTCTATACTATGCTAGGCTTTATTACGCTAGGTGAGGTTGGTATGCTAGCTGAATGATATAATCGCTATGGTCCTCCTAAGGTTAGCCGGGGAATTAGTTTTGGGGGACAATAACATAATAGCTATTCGGTTGATTCTATCAAAATCTGAAACCCCTTATGTTCTTTAGCATTTTCTTTCGAATGATATAATTGTCAAGATCGTCACAAGGTTACTCCTGGAATTATTCAAGGTTTTCAAAGTCGTAATGACATAAAACAGAATAAGTGAGGGCGGGCGACTTTTAGTTCAGAGGACCTTGTTTTAAACGGAACCTGTTGCTACTCTAAAGAGAGCAGGAATGACTCTCAAAATGAAATAACGAATTTTATATAAGGTCGTGAAAACTGTTGTAAATTATCATTACATACATTTTTAAGTCTCTGTAATCGACTCTATAAGTTACTCGGTCGTTCCGTAGTCGGTCGGTCGGATGGTAAACATTTTACTTTAAATGAGTTTTTAAAAGTTTTGAAGGTCTAACCAATAAACAAGGTCGGTTTATTATATATATATATATATATATATATATATATATATATATATATATATATATATATATATATATATATATATATCAGTGTAGTTGGCTAGCAGTCTTTCCTGAATGCAAATTTTGTTGAAGACCATTGTGTATTTTGCCTTAATTAATTTTCTTTGGCAACTTTCTTTTCTTCTAACTATCTTTTTTATTCCATCTTGTAGATGGTAGATCACTTGGCCATTATTTATCTCCTTTTTAAATGAATGTATTTGGTAAAAACTAATTTAGTTTGGTTTTTACCAAACACATTCATTTAAAAGAAATTCTTGGCACTTCATTGTATATTGATTTCCTCCTTATAAATAAGAGAGAACCATTGAGAGCATCATTGCCTCACATTTCTATAAAGATGTCCTTATCGAAAGTCGAAAGGTTGCGGGAATGAGTAGTGGCAAGTCAATGGGGTAGGGACTTTGAGAGGAGGCACAGTTCTGCTAAACTTATTCTCATTTTATAAAAATACAGATCCCTTTGAGAGTAATCACTTGCAAAAGTTTATTTTTTAATGTAAATACGACTGTGTGCGCATGTGCGTAATTCTTTACTTACATTAATGCATGCTAATGCCACTTGATGGAAATTCAGTTGATTATTATAATACGATAAATTTAAAATAGACTAAAATAAAGTGAAAGGCAACTAACGAGCTCCTATACCCAAAGAGTTAAAGCAAAATTTCATTTGCTTCGAAGAGCAGATGAACTTCGGTTATTAACACAAACATGTGTAATTTTAATGTAAATAGAGTGATGTAGTGGGAAACGAGGACATTTTTTGTTAGCTATATGTAAAGATGATGATTTAAAAATGGATCAGAAAAATAAAGAAGTCAAAACCATATTCCCTCAGGTCTACCTAGTTGCCAAGGAGAGGTCAAGGGTAATAAGTTCTTAGAATACCCTCATAAACTCAAATTTAAACCTGATTCTTGGGATAACATCCTTGGCAGAGATATCAGTATAGCAAGTAACCAGCATAATCAGTATATCTATCTATACTAATAATAATATTAAGGTATGTTGGTGTTTCTAACTGCACTCCTGCTCTGATCAATTATAGAGTCAAAGAGATCCTCTCATTCATTAGTTTATTTTTGATAACATTTTATTTCCAAAAGAAGAAGTGGCATTTTGATACCACAAAGCAGAATTTATTTCCAAAAGAAGAAGTGCCATTTTGATACCACAAAGAGGAATTTATTTCCAAAAGAAGAAATGGCATTTTGATACCACAAAGCGAAATTTATTTCCCAAAGAAGAAATAGCATTTTGATACCACAAAGAGGAATTTATTTTCAAAAGAAGAAATGGCATTTTGATACCGCAAAGAGAATTTTATGTCCAAAAGAAGAAATGACATTTTGAGACCACAAAGAGGAATTTATTTTCAAAAGAAGAAATGGCACTTTAATACCACAAATAGAAATTGATCTCCAAAAGAAGAAATGTCATTTTCATACCACAAAGAGGAATTTACATTTTAACAGACAAAAGAGAAAATTAGATTTCAATACTAGGAAGATGAGTCCCATTTTTTCTCTCAAAATAGGAAATGTCATTTACACACCAAAAGAGGGAAATATCATTTTCATATAAAAAATATAAAATGGCATTTTCATACTCAAAGAGAACATAGCATTTTTTTGCTCATAAGAGTAGATGGCATGTTTAAAAGACAAAATGAAACATGCCTGCCCATTAAACACCTGCCCCTTGTGGGTTTTAATATTACTAATAGGGGTGGTCTTTTATGGTACTTAAGCTCCCGATGGAAGTTTAATTTCATAAACTTCATTCATTTACCTTATTTGTCCGAACTTCTTTTAGACTTAGTATTTATAACTCCTCTTTTGTTATCCTCCTTCTAATTTCATTATCCCTGTCTTGTCTATTAATTTTCTTACTTGCAGCGAAAGCCAGGTCAAAGCGTCGCTTTTTTTCAAAATGAGTAAAGTTCAATTGTACCCATTTAGAGCCATGAAATGACCCATATGACCATGGGCCATATAGTTATTCACCCTGTAGATTTAAAATCTGCCATCGGATTTGGCGCTGGGTGGTGCCATCTAGTGGCAGAAGCCTAATTTAGCCATTCAAAGACTCTTGTAAGTGATTTGAACCATGAGAAACAATCAATGCAATAACCATTTATCATCTTATCACAAAACGCTGCAGGTTATTGGAGGGACTTTTCCTCTTGATTGTTTTCGTCTCTCATTTGGCAGCGAGTATATATGCCTACGTTCCACCCAATACTCTTTGTTACTAATACGACCCAAATAATAAAGGGTTTATCAAAAGTCAGCCACCAAAGGAAACAACAGAATATTAAGACATAAAACAAACACGTCAATGCTCAGAAACGTGCAAATGTTTTGCGTTGAACTCGTCTGAAAATGCATAGAAGTAAATAGGCGTCATTCTTTACTTGATTTGTAACTGATATTTAATCAATTTTCTAAGAATGTTATAGTAATTTTCTTTTATAATTTTTTTATGGTGCCAGAATCTTTGGACACCCTGTAGAGTATACAATGAACTCTAGAAACTGGACCTAAACAGATAACATTTTTAGTCTTTTTGATAACTAAACAATTATTCCTGTTCTTGATAAACAAGTTCATTTGTTGGTAATGTTTATTATGCCTTCTTATATACTCATTAAAATGTATCTTTATTCAATATTTATTCGCGTTTCAGCTAAAACTGGTCCTAAAGTGACCATTTCTGGATTCTCGACCAATAATATAATGCGATAGTCTGAATTATTTTAGCTAATATTTTTCACTGTTTATTTTTGTTAATAAAAGACATGAGCTGTACCGCAGGTGGCATAGTGCCAACAATGGAATGATAAAGCAATCAGCGTAATAAAAAGAGTTACGAAAAATTTAAAGTAGATAGGTGAGAGGGGGATAAAAGAAAAGCAGGAAACTAGATAAAATAAACGGGTAAATAGAGGAGATTTGGACATGAACTAGCCAACCAAGCTATGACAGTGGCTCTCAAACTTTTAGGATGTGGCTTTCTCCTCAATTTTCTGAATTTATAGTAATTTAGAACAATTATATAATTGTCACTTTGGCAATTTGATTTGACCTCTTTTTCTCTCGCAAAAAAAATGTCAATTTATTTAGATATAAAAACATTTTTCCATCATTGAGAAATGTTCTCCTAAAGTATCCTTACTACTAATTATTGTAATGAAAATACCGACCACTAACTACTAAACCACATTGACGCATGAAAAAACCCCTAATTAATCAATTATGAGAGTGATGATTAGGCGTCTTTCGCACTCCAAAGTACTAAAACCACTGGTCTAATCTCTATAAGTTTTGTTTGAAAGAACTTTCACAAGTTACAACTTGGGGAAACTGAACAACCGAAAGTAAAGAAGAAGACCTTAAGTAATCAATTTGTGCCGCCTTCGACGTTGATTCAAGGTTTAGGTGTTTATTGATAAAGAAGGAAAAGGAGAAAAATTTATGAAATCGAGTTATAAAAGTACTGAAACATATATTTAATATTCCCTAAGTTCAAAAGATTAAATTACATGCAGCGAAATTTAATGACCGGATGACTAAATAAACCTTGTTCATATTAACGCTTTATTTAGACAAAAGGTGATTTGCATTTTAATTATTAGGCATATTAGTTATATCCATGAATGGCAATTTGACTCAATGTGGAATTGAGGAGTGTTTTTTTTAAGAACGTTTAATGGCTTCTTTTACTCGTTGCTGGGTCTAAATAGGCATGAAGAGAGAGAGAGAGAGAAAGAGAGAGAGAGAGAGTGAAAGATTCAAGAGAAGTGTAGGAGATGACCAGAGTGAGAACTGCAGTTTCACTTCGGACATTGTGGTTGTGATGGCCTGCCTCTACTCCAAGTTTGTTTTATCTGTGGTATTGCTCCTGTTACACCATTCACCCCCTTTGTGGGTAAAGGAAGAAAAAGTGTGGTGGAACAGGCAAAAAAAATTGAATAAAAGGAAATGCAAAGACATATATAGGAATGGCAGAAGATGTAAAAAAAAACTGATCCGCAGGTACTGTTGAGGATGGAAGACATAACTGGAACCAGATGCAATTTCATACCGGAACTACTTTCACAAAGCCGCTTACGAACTTAAGTTACAAGAGGGTACCTCTTGTAACTTAAGTTCGTACAAAAGACTCTAAGCATTCAAAAGTACGAACGTATGGAGCCTTCTAATATGGAAGAAGGATGAACTCTGCTTTTTATCCTAGAAAAGACTCAAAATGAATCGGGAATAATTTGTATTCAGTGTTACAGAATTGGTCGGTTCCAGGGGTCACATGCACATCATAGAAAAAACTGTAGAAACACAACGTGTCTACATGTCTATTTATTACCTGAAAATATCTGTGTGCTCTCTTTTACTCGAAAAATTCTGGTTTGAGAGTAAAACCTTTATCTGTTCTTTCCTTGGTCAATAAAATCGTTAAATTTTATTGGTGACCCTTGGCGCTCGTAAACATTAATGCTGTAAACAATGGAATCTACTGAAAATTTTAATTTTACTACAAAAAGTTAAAACCTTTAATTTTCACTTTAACTTTATTATTCACTTTGTCTATTTTTATATATTTTTTTTACTAATTAATTAACTCAAAAAGAATTTCCTAGAATTTGATTCTTTTCGAGTTTGTCTCTATCGAATTTAAGGCCGGTCTGAGGTTGAGAGCGGATTTTGTTATTAGTTGAATTTTCGAGTATTTTGCTTCGAATACGGAATTGTTTTCGAGAAGTAGGCCACATTTAAGATGTGTCATTCCGGCCCTACCATTTTCATGGTTTTACTCGCTTTTTTTATTCATTAGGGCGCTATATGCCTCATTTATCCTAATGGTTCCATGGAAAGAACCGATCATATCCAACCAACTTCACGCGTCGGAGGGAAATTACCTCTATTAGTACCTAAATAGGCCATAATTGGGGTGGGAATAGAATACTTATGAAAGAATTAATTAAGTCAATAAGAAAGTTTTAGGCGATACAAAGAATAAGACTATATACGCGAAAAGCCAGTGATAGTTATAACGTGAAAGATAAACAAACATAAGCAAACGAGTCAAGAAAATGGAAAATTCAGTAGGAGCAAGAGTATATTTTCTATTAGTTTTACGAGTAGAAAAATACTTTCCAAGGAAGTAAGATATGATAACAGAAAGTAATAAATAAGGGAATGCCGAAAACATTGAGAATACATAAAACCTTAGATAAATGACAAACAATAGATCTACCTTTTCTTTGACACTCAGAATAGTAGAATGTTTCCTTTACTTTACTCTATAACAAGGGATGAGGAATCTTCTTAGCTATTGCTCTCCTTGACTCTGGTGAGCGTAATCTGAGTAGGACTCCACCACGTTATAATGGACTGCATCAGGCACTAAATCAGAAATATCGCTTTTCTACACGAGCCATTTTCAGCTCAATCAGTGGGAATAATGCTGGTTTCTAATTATTCTTCTAACAATAGAGAGCGCCCAACTTCTGTATTTAAACAAGATATTGTTTACTTAGATCATTGAATTTGGCAAGATAAAAATAAGAAACAATATCTTTGTCTTGGAGCCTGGCTAGACTTTGGCCTATCCGGAGTAACATACATTCTTGTCAAGCTCACCGCAAAATAATAGCAAGAAAACCAAGATACTACCATCAGGACAATGATGCAGTCACATAGGGTAAATTCCTTCGCAGCGAGGAAGATGAGACAGCATAGAAGGCCCTGCCGAAATTATTTTTCGTGCCTATTTGGTTTGTAGTCTTGATACGTCCAGTCTCTTCTCTCTCTACAGGAGACATGGATACGCTTTTTGTCTTCCACTTGGTTTGGAACTCTTGCCTTCTCGTTGGACTACAGTAGGTTTTCACATTCTCTCTTTCGTTGACAATCTACCGACGACAAAGAGCAAACCCGAATATTTAATTCGCAGTCTCTCGTTTCCCGAAGCAACTGCCCTTAGTTGTTATAACTTCTCCTTTGGTGTAAACAATATTCTCTCCTCCGTTGGCGGTCACCATCAACGCTTTGACCTAAAGCCAATGTCTCTTTTGAGGATCTATCCACAGGAGATAAACATTCCGCCAATCGTTTTGCCTTCCGTCATCTTCCGGAGGTCAACATAAGCAAATCTTTACTATCTAAAATTGATCTTATTCCTAGTACTTGCCTGGAAGATCGTTGACTTGAACACAGTCGAGCAACATATTCCTAAGCTAGTTTTATCAGTCGTTAAAAAGATTGCATTTATTTCTCTTGTTTGTGGTCAATTGCATTCATTCTTGAGCATTGCATTCCATACGTTCTTTTCTGATTACCCTAATTTAGTCTAGGCTATGCCCGAGCGAGTTTTCTCTCGATCATCTTAAAATAGTAGTAATTAATCTCTTTCCATTTAATTCAATTTAACCCTAATTCTCTCCTGCTGTAAATAACGCCATAAAGACCGCCGTAAACTTCTCTATATTAAAGCAAGTAATAGAACTTTCCTCTATTGATTCTTTCATAACAAGAGAAATGTTCCTTTGCCAAATCATATCAGATCATTTTCGTCAACACCGAGGAATGGGCTCAAACAGAGCCACCTGGAAAATGCCTCTCTGATTTGCAGGAGGAAGGGTTCTTTTTCTTCCCGAGGGAGTAGAATGAAGGATCGCGAATCAACAGGGGATTTTACTAGACCCCTTGGCATACGGTCTGTTACTGTAAGCGGATTAACGAAAAACCATTTTATTAATGTGCATTACTGGGCAAAGAACCGTAAACTAAATTAAATGCACTCATTACACTCGTACAGAATATATATATATATATATATATATATATATATATATATATATATATATATATATATATATATATATATATATATTACCTACAGTTTTACATAGGTTCAAAATCCTTGATTGATATAACTTATGGTTTAACTGAATTGGAACTCCCATCCTGCAACTACCCAAACACAAAACGGAATGATCTGTTAAATGAGAGTTATTCACCTTTATTTTCTTTAGCGCCTCAGATAGAGGACTATAGTTAATTCTTGAGTTATAATCCCTTCCAGACATTTTTACTCTCCTTTAATTTCCCAATGTTCTTAATTGACTTCTCCCAAAACTTCGGGAGGAAATGAATTTTTTTAATTTTGCCTTTTTAGTTAAAAAAAGAACAAAAAGTCCTTTTATTCCTTTGCTTTGAGGCTATCTGCCTAAAATTATAAAGTGCATAAATAATTATATATATGTGGTTTTTATTATGGTCTTGAGTTTTTATGTAAATTCCCCTATTTGTGAAAAATTCGATGACAACTGGGGCTTAAAAATGACAGAAGTTCTAATTTTACTCTATAAATAGAATGAACAAATAATTAATCTGTCAAGAGTGGAAAATCCGCCTTAATTTCATCTCCATGTTGAAAACTTGATTGTAAAACTGATTACCAATTTTCTTCTCTTTTGTTTAAAATATTTTTTAATAATTAAAAGTAGTGAATAGCTAGGTATATATAGCACATAACAAAGATATTATTTTTAAAGACCTAAAGACCATACAAATGTGTGGTCAAAATGTATTTATATCACTTTTTGTCCCGACTCTGAGTATATATAACACGAACTGGAGAAAACCTGCTCCTCTTACTTTTTTGGAAAACTCCGTTCCCTTCTTTTTCAGTTTCAATGAAAGACGAAGATATAAATACAATTACAACTAACCGGAGCCGATGTCTGTAAAATCTAGTACACTCACGTCTACACTGCATTACTATGCATTAAAAAATTCATAGTATGCATGACCCAATAAATTAAAAATAGAATGTCGTGTCAGTAGGTCAACGAAACAAGTGTGTGGTTTGTTTTTCCTTTCTGGTATTTCTTGGCTTGGTTCTTTAATTCATACCTCACCTCACCTTCATCCATACCTCACCTCATTGACAAAATCCGCAAATAAGTTTATGAAATATACATAAAAATCAGAATAATAAGCGCTGACAAGTTCAAAGGCTCAAGGGGGCTATCATGGGGTTTTTGGGAAGGGGTATATTGTGATTTGGCCCCAACCAGTGATCAGAGCTCAAATTCTTCAAAGTAAATGACATCTCTCTTTTGCTGCTATTCTGGGGCCTTGAAATCAAGACGCTCGTTGGATTTGTAGTAGTTCCAACTAAATTCCTAATTACACCTGAGCTTGTGTGATTTGAGATTATTGGATAGTAATAATAATATGTATTTTAGCCTTTGGTTATCCTGAAAATAATCTAAGCATTCCTATTTTATTTATTATTCTAAAGCAACTCTGATTACTTATTGTATTTTATTATTATTATTATCTTACAATTATTGTACTTTATAATTATTCTATTTTATTTATATTCTTTTTTTAATGTTGTAGAGACATCAATTAGGGATAACTTGTTCATTTTAAACTCCCAATTAAGTTTCAAAAATTGGCTTCTTTTGCAGCTTAGGGTGACCGCATTTGATCATTTAATTGGGTAAAAAAGAAACATATCGAAACAATGAGCATTGAAATTATTGGTAAACATGTAGATTAGTGGTTCGGCCGAAAAAGTGGATTTTTGTCTGTTTATATTTCGTTCACCGGGGCATGAATATTCATGCGCGTTTGAATCCTATTTAGAACATTATTCTATAAACAATTAGGACTATATAATGGGAAGCTGTGCCCTCCAGACCCCCCAACTGATTAAAACTCAGGATCATCGTAGGGGGGTCCCCCCATTGTGTTTATTTACCCCAAGACGAGCAGTCCCCTTAAATTTACTCCAAAAACGTAAAACATATTGAAACATAGACGAAATAGTTTACGTCCCATCGTTCGCGCCGCCAATCTACATATTTACCAAATTATCAAGTGGTCAAATGGTAAAAAGGCAACTTGCTTCTTTTTGAAGGACAAAATTTTTGCCACTTCGTACAACGAACGCAAGCATGGGCGGAGCAACTTGACACCAAAAAATCTCTCTAGGCGAACCTTTTCTTTCTTCCCTTTCTGCTTTGGACCTTACTTGATAAAAGAATCTCAATCCAATGCTCAATCAGGAATGTCCAATCCTTTTCGTTGAACATCGCCAACATAACTCAAGCTACAATTCCAGAACAGATTTATTTTATAGCTTGGCAAGTTCTTTTTAGGCAGGTAAAGTGAAAAAAAGAAATAATAGATTAACTTTAATTGCTACAACATTTAATCAATTCGTTAGTTTTCTGGCTTATCGACTATTTACACTTATATATGTGTCTGTCTCTATCTGTTTTCACTGTTTATATATCTCTGTCTCTGCCTCTGCTTCTGCTTCCGCCTCTGTTTCTGTCTCTGCCTCTCTCTCTCTCCCTCTCTCTATCTCTCTCTCTGACTCCGCCTCTGTCTCTGTCTCTCTCCCACGCCTCGGTTTTTCATTTTGAGAAAAAAAGTTCCAATGACTCTCATAATTAATCCTGAATATCTTATACTCTCTACCCTCCCTTCCGATGTGCTACCATTTATCCTCGCGAAAGAAATTTATGCCTGAATTTCGTCGATTTTAGACCACACTCAGGTGAGTTGCAAACCTCCTATTCCATCTTTACTTATCCTTTGATATTGAAGCCGAAGGAGAAATAAACCATAAAATTAGTTCCGAGTACAGATGTTTCTGCGATCTTTTAACATCCGTAAATTGGCTGTTATACGCAGTCCCTAATCAACTCATCAGAGGTTGACATCTTTCCTTCAATTACCCAATGTCTCAATCATTCTCATGCCCAAATTTACGTTTGAAAGTATATTTATTATAATTTAGTCATTTCTGTTCAATAACAGGAATTTCTTCCATCCACGTCTGTCCATTCAATGAAACACTATTACGTAAATGACGCTGGAAGAAGATAGCATTGTAAAGACTTCCTGTCGCTCAAACGGTACCATTGACAGAAGCCTTATTGACAGAATGCTGGACAGACGGAATATGCGCGATGTGTTCGAGAAATTAATAGGGCGTTTTGTGACATGTCAAGATGTGTCATGATGAATGACAAATAATAGACGTAGATTAGTTTTCAAATTGGAGAGGGGCAAGTTACGTTATTTGTAGAAACCTCAGACATCGACAAGAAGTATATATATATATATATATATATATATATATATATATATATATATATATATATATATATATATATATATATATATATATATATACATATATATATATATATATATATATATATATATATATATATATATATATATATATATATATATATATATATTCCCTAACTCTAATAATTCCGTACTGGGGTGGGATTCGAACCCCGGTACGGAATATTTCGAATTAGGAAATAACTTTTTCCGAAGAAAAATGATTGTTTCACTATTTCTTGCAGTTTTCTGGATTATATATATATATATATATATATATATATATATATATATATATATATGTATATATATATATATAAATGCAATGTCCCGCAGGAAAAATGAAAAGGTGCTTTCAAGTACTTTCGAATTTTATTCAGTTCATTGAAAATGAACTGAATAACGTTCGAAAGTACTTGGAAGCACCTTTTCATTTTTCCTGCGGGACATTGCATTTATTTCGAACCTCACGTGCTACTTTTTGAGTTATTCATTTCATATATATATATATATATATATATATATATATATATATATATATATATATATATATATATATGAATACAGAAGAGCGGAATTTTGTTGTGATAGCTCGTATCAAATGAGCGAAATTTAATGCAGTACGAGAAAAGTTCCTGAGAAAACCTGGACCTACAGACAACGTGATCCGTTTACTCGGGGACAAATTTAAAAGAACTGGATCCGTACATGATAAGAGAGGAAGAAGATGGAAAAGATTAACCCCGACAAAACTGAATAAATTCGATAATTGTTTGAAAATTAACCAAGGAACTCGGTGAGCAAGGCCAGTCAGACTTGATATGCCCAATGCAACAGTACACAGAGTCTTGCGTTTAAGACTTATAAAAAGTCTTATCACATTCAATTGCTGCATTCCCTAAAAGAAGAAGATTATTCAAATTGAGCAGCAAGATGCGAAGAATTTGTGGATCAAATTGAAAATGAAAGCATATTATATAACATATTATTCAGTGATGAAGCGACCTCCAACACATGTGGTAAAGTTAATCTACACAATTGTCATATCTGGGCCAATGAAAGACCAAGTAGTTTCATGGAATGGAATTGAGACTCTCCAAAAAGTTAGCGTGTGGCTTGGAATAACCAATTTTAAAATTCATGGCCCAGTCTTTTTTCGTGAGCATCTGTGACAGGCAACATCTACCTTGATATGCTCCAAAAGTTTTTAGAACCACAGCTTGTTGATTTTAGCATTGTTAATAGAGTCATGTTTCAACAAAACGGTGCAGCATTATGCTCTAATTGTCCGAGATTACCTGAACAGCCGCTTTCCAAATCGATGGATTTTAATGTGGATGAGCTAGACCTTAGCCTCCGCGTTCTCCAGATTTAACTCTCCTGGAATCTTTGGCGTGTGATTTTATCAAAGCAAAAGTGTATCAGCAAAAAATGAGATTTAACTGAACTTAAAGAACCTATAATTTCAGCAATGCTGGACATAACCCTCGAAATGCTCCACAATGGTTATCACAATGATAAAGATCGATTTAAAATTTGCAAAGATACGGACGGAGCATATGTTGAATAGGCTAAATAAAGTTTTTCTTTTGTTTTAGTTTTGATGAGTTTTTGTTTTCCTTTTTTGATCAGAATTGAGCCGTAAGAAGGGATTATGAAAAGGATTGAAAAATATGTTAAATTTGGGCACACCCTGTAAATGGAACAGTACAATTTTGTGGAGCACAATTTTAACATAATCAACATAATTCAACAAGAATTTTCATAAATGTTTTCATAAAAGTTGGGGACACTCGATATATATATATATATATATATATATATATATATATATATATATATATATATCCCGCAGAAAAAAATGGTTTCAAATGCATTCTCCTTTCTTTTAATAAGACCTCAATCAGACATATATTTATTTAACCTATACATGCATTACGCTCCTTCAAGTGATACTTTTGGCTATGAAGATGTAAAGATTTTTTATTTTTAAGCTTTATCCTTTATCTGATGCACTTATCTAAATTAAAAAGTAAATAATAATGGATTAAAACTAGGTTAGTTAATTGCGTAATCGCATGAATAGATTCAAACTTATGTCTTCAATCGGTTTTAAGGGGCACAACATTTTTCCACAAATATAATGACCAACGCTAGCTCTATAAAATGCCTTTGGGGAAACAAGTATTAAATTGTATTTATCTTGAGCAAAGGTTTTTAATCTGAAATAGCAAGAATTGTTGCAGCCTCAAGATACATCGTTTAAAAGACGATCACAAATAAAGTTAAAACATGGAAGATAGAGGAACAGAAGAGAAGTAAAAGAGGATCAAATCTGTCCAAAATATTTGAAAGAGACGAATAAATCTCGTAACAGCTATTTTGAGACTACCTAAACCTATAACTCACAAGAGATCAAGTAGATAATTTGTATAGTCGTGTTTTGTAAGTAAATGAATCCATAGGTACGAAAAGAGAATAAAAAGCACAATATTTTTCTGATTAAACGAAGATTGAAACAGTGAATAATGGAAAAATATACTCCGGAAAGATCATTTAGAATTCGAGATTTTCAGTTCAAGTTTTCAATATAAAACAGCTTCCCACAGAGGCGGGGGAAGTCTGTTCTTGTAGAACCTTCAACCAAACAGGGAAAGCCGAGGGAGGGTGTTTTATTACTGTCCGTGATTGTTTATTAGTCAAAAGAGTTGGCTCTTAAGATAATTGACACAAAAAATGCCCCGTGAAAAGTAATGCAAAATAATAATCCATCATATGATGGTATCTGAAAGGATTGGAAAACTTTGTCTTTCTGCATGATAATGCGAATAAACGCAGTGCTATATGAGTAGTCACATATTTAGAAGGGAAAAATCATACAGGGAGTGAAATAAATGAACTGTCTTGCTCATATACTAGACTTGAACATTCTCGAACCTTTATGTTGTGGAATCATTTAGACCCCCTCCCCCCAAAAAAGAAGAAGCTGCCAAGAATATTAAAATATTCATGTGGGAACGTTTAAGACCCTTGAAATAATTGTTAACGACTTTATATTACTCAATTTCACCATATATATATATATATATATATATATATATATATATATATATATGCGTAACTGAAAAGTGAAGGCATCCTTTCTTTGTACGACCGAAAGCTGTCAGTTGTAGTTGTCGTGCAAACTAGCAAGCATCTACCACATTCACGCTTTGCTGCCTGATTAAGGAAGTGTATGCCAAAAGTTACGCAGTATAAAGGAAAAAAATGACAACCATCACTGCTTTGAACTGCCTGGGTGCCAAGCATTGTTCCTCAGCCCCCCGGCAGCCTACCGCATCATTTGTCTCGAATTCCTCAAATTTACCCATCATGAAAGTATTTAGAAAAGACAACGATGGGATTAAATGAGAACCATTTCCATGTTATGTGATAGCAATGGTAGACTGTATATGAATCAATTGCTACACTTTTTATGGGTGTTAGAAAATTTCCTGCAACACACCTTCCCTAGCGAGGCACGATACTCGGCCCATAGGCCGTATGCAGCAGTGTTGGTTGTCAATATGGCCTTATACTAACTGCACGGTATATACATATATATACTTGGAAAT
Source organism: Ceratothoa steindachneri (assembly GCA_963969495.1). Lineage (NCBI taxonomy): Eukaryota > Metazoa > Arthropoda > Malacostraca > Isopoda > Cymothoidae > Ceratothoa > Ceratothoa steindachneri. The sequence goes on from OZ018326.1 coordinate 82,806,361, forward strand.
GACTAACTTTTATTTTTTTAATTCATTTATTTGAAATTAATATTAATAATATCCATAATTTTATTGAGTAGTGTATATAAAATTAAACATTAGTCCAAGAATTACAGAAGGAATAATCTTTGGCTTTCGCGGGGCATGTTATAACCTTTTTAGGTCCAAAAGTAATGTTGAGAAACTTCGGATGCTTTTATAAATGCATGGAAAGGCAAATTCAGAATAACAGACACTTCCAAAGTTTTGATGGCAAATGGCTGATATTCATAACTACTCCTGAATTTAATTATTGTCAAGAACATTTCTCGAAGGCGCATAAAAATTGGATTTCAACTACCTTACGATCTCTCTTTCAAAAATGCACGCTACCGTAGTTCTACAAGGTTTCTATGAGAAAACTTTCGTAAAAACAAGTAAGAAAGCTAACAATAATCTCTGTAATAAGAAGAATGACAACTTAAATATGCTGTAAGTATTTTTAAATGCGCATGTACGAAGAGTTTCTTAATATTTAAGCATTAAGTTTTAAGGCACCTATATTTTTTGCCTAGGTTTTTCTTAACGCTGAAATTTTATTGATTGGTATTCATATTATTATAATTGAACACCTAACAGTTGAGAGGAAGTAGAAACGAAAGGAGACTCCTGTTTCTTGAAATATTAAGCACGGACAGAATATATGAAATAGCTTAGACAATTTATGAATACAACAAATGGGTTCGGTGTCCGGAGGAAAACTGCTTTCGTCAAGGAGTCTAAATGATATGCTTGGTTGGAATTAAATGGCTTCCCAGTGTGATTAGGTTATAAATAACACAGAGTTGTTTAATAGAAGGCAAAGATATTGCCGCAAAGTTTAGTTTGAAAACATTTCTAAAATTACCCTTGATCGAGCCAGAATTGATTTAGGACTACAGAACAAGTTTGGCCACAACACGTTGAAGCACACCTCTGAATTACTAGCACACAGTTACTAAGATCAATTCAGTGTGTTCATTTATGGGGTATAAAATCTTTTCAAGAATGCCCCCGACGCAAAACCATGGGGGCCTTGTAATTAAAAAAATACCCCTTATTGAAGATGTATAAATGAGAAATGCTTTAAGTTTCGTTTTGTCCTGGCTGATCCTAATTTCATCGTTACTTTTAAAGAGAAACAATATAAACAATTTGGTAAAAGGAATTCTCCTCTCTGCCTTACATTTTAGAATAAATTAATTTGCAGTTTAGACGTGTCATTTTTACTAATTATTCTGTCTAATTTTGAACGGTTAGATAAAAAATATTTGTACCCAAAGAACACCAGTGCACCTTAGAAAAAGGTCTGTTAAAATTATCCAAGCAGCATAAAAATACATTATGAAACAATCGATTTGCAAATGATTTTGACTATAATATGGAACTCTTTTACTGTGACGTAAGCAAGTATCTTGTGAAGTTTGTGACTTTTTCGAGTTTTTGTTCAATATTTTATAAATAACTACCTTTAAATCAATGATGTATGTATAGAACATATATAATCTGCTCTAACTGCTCATCTTCTACAATGAAGTCAAGTAACAAGACTTAAGAAAAACCTGTAATGCTCTTAGATTTTAATTGCTTTTTTATGAGTTAAAAACTATTTACTAGTTAAGGGATGTCATCTAAAGAGGCATTTATTATTCATTAGTTCACCCGGTGTAACTTTTGACCTGGTGCAGATGGTTATATGGACAATAGCTCGTTATAAATCCTGTTTGTTCTGATGGCTATTGACAAATGATCGTTTGTATTAGTTTTTTATGTTTTTTTATAAGTATTTTGTATGTTTATGATGAAAAACTGATTGCCTTGTTGTTAAATCCTCTTGGAAAAGAACCATGACTGAAGAATTTGACCATGCTATAGGAATCTAGTCTTCTCTTTGATATATTTTGTAAACCAAATTTCAGGTAGGTGGGCAAGAGCTTATCACCTTCAAAAAGTTCCCGGAAAGTATTTCCCATCTACGTGTGAAGGCAGGAACAATTTGTATTTAAACATGTCCATTCAGAAACATTCTTGCAGTATTCTTTAGAAACATGATCATTTAAAAGCAAAATTTGTGAAAGTTACATCATTTACACTTATACACAACCATGAGCAACTTGGAAAAGCAAAAAATTGGAATCTAATGCAATATCAAAATTTAGTGAGACTTGGTTGGAAGAAAAGTGAGATTGTTGAAAGTGTAAGAAAAGTTTATGGAGAAACTGCTCCCAAGAAGACAACCCTTTGTGAATGGATAAATCGTTTTTCCAATGGTCTGGAGGGAATCGAAGATCGCACTCTGAGTGGAAGACCTTCAACCTCCATCAATAATGAAAACATCAGTCGTGTGAGAGAACTAGTAAAGGAAGTTCGTCGATATTGTGTCGAATTTATAGCTGGCAATCTAGCCATATTAGTGAGTTCGATTCATTCAATTTTAAAAGACCATCTACACTTGAGTAATCTTTCTGCCCGATGAGTGCCAAAAATGTTGCAGGATCATCAGCTTGAAATGAAGGCCACTCTGTGAATTTAAACTTTGAACAAGTGGGATGCTAATCCAGACGATCTTTTACAAGTAATTGTGACCGGAGATGAAACTTGGTTGTACCAGTATGACCCCTAAGACAAATAGCAATCTTAAGCAATGATTGCCGAGGGGGGCAAATCAAAGGAAAAGTTGAAATATCTATCTAAAGATTATGGCAACAATTTTGTCGGATTCTGAATGTGTTTTGCTAATAGATTAACTAGAAGGATAAATAATTGTAAATGCAATCTATTATGAACGTGTTGTGAAGAAATTACATCAAGAAATTAAGAAAAAACGCTAAAGATACTTCAGAACAGAGTTTTGTTTCATGACGATAACGCTCCGGTTCATTCATGATGACTTGTAAGAGCAAAACTGAGAGATTTGAGATGGGAATTGCTCTCTCACTCTCTTTACAGTTCAGACTTAGCTCGCTCTGACATTTTTCTATTTCCAAATTTAAAGAAACACCTGAAGGGAACTCGTTATGAAGGAGAATACAACTTGTCTTCTAACAACCACTGCTAGCCTCGAAAGGAGGGATCGAAGGAGTAATTCGCCACAGAGAAGCTGAGTCGAATACAGCAGTGTAGGAGTCTCCTCGTTCCAAACTCTTATTTCTTCTTAGTTAATTTTCTTGACTTTGGGCTCTTGGGATAGAGGAGACTGAGAGAAAGAATTTTTCTCTGTCGTGTCATCTTTGGCAAGGGTGCCGGAAGTGGATTTTAGTTTATCTATACAGCGGTGCCGGGAGGGAATTTAGACGTTTACGCCATCTCGCAGAACTTCTCGTTGTTATAATTAGGCTCGCTATAGGGCGTCTTATCAAACGGAAGTTACCTCAAAAAGACGGCGATCGCGGTTTCTTTCCGTCTTAACCGTCTCTCTCTCTATATCTCTGATCTCCATATGTAAGTGACAGTCTTATGGTCTCTGGTTTCTGGGTGTTCGTTCACTTTGACGTGAGTTAGATTATCTCTTATTTTAGAGCTCTTTTAATCTTTCTCCTCTTTAATCTATGATGGCTACCTGTATATAATGAGTAAATTGTTAAATGATACATATATATTTAATGAATTTTTATTTTTCATAGAACGTGTTCAATATTTTCATATTCTGTGACTTGATTTTGAATTGCTCCGCGAGACTCTAAGGATAATTCTCTCATCATTAATTGTAATTATTTTAGGTTTTAATTAATATCTTCGAAACTAAACAGACTGTTTTTTCAAATTAATTTTTCAAATTTACATTTTACTAGTTACAGACTGGAGCCTAAATGGCAAAGTTGTATGACTATGAATGTATAGGAAAGGATGTCAATACTGAGTTTTGTATTCTTAATTTTTCTCATCTATTTATGAAAAAAAGTAGGAGGTCTAATGTTCAGCTGTCTTATTGCAGTCAAATATTTGCATTAGTATCTTTAATTAGTTTATTTCTTCAATTTTGTTTGTTTTCCGTTTATAAAATGTATTCTGCCCTAAGAAGTTTGTTTTAGTAATTTCTTTCGATCATCTTTTGGTAAACACTAACAGTCATTTCATTACTCCAAATACTTAAGTATGATTTAAGGAGTGAGGTGTTTTAGGTTAATAAGTAATAATCATGATTAGAAAGAAGAAAACATTTTATTATTGCAAAGTAATTCAATTGATTAAGTAGCCACTTTAGTTCGAGTAAGGCAAAATCCCGATGACTCCCTGATGAAACTGAAGTTCTACGTAGTACAATGAGATTACAGTGTTTCACGAAGCCCCGATTCAGAGACCTCATTGATCTCGTTCATTTTGGTGTTTCCTTCTCTTCACTTGAATCGATTGTGAATGATGCATAAACTTCCCTGTTTTAAAATGCAGTTGAAAAGAAAATCTGCTGTGGTGGATCAATTAGGCAGAGGGTAGCAAGGTGGTGGTGTTATTTTACTGCAATGAGAGTATTCGATGTAAGTTCTAGGTGAGGAATAGAGAGAGAGGTGAGGGCCGTAAGTGCAGGAAAAAAGCTTAAGTCGAAGTGATTTTTTTCTAAAAAAGATTAACTTCGTTGGCAATTTGTCTCTCTTTCATAAGGGTTGGATTAATTTGGCCCTTCTTTGGTAAGAGTGCGATTCCATCCCGAGTCGAAAGCCATTTCAGGTCGTTCTAAGTCATTCCAGGCCATTTCCAGTCTACGGAGGTCATTACGAGTCGCATTCAATTAAGCTGACGAGAGACGTTCAGCGCCTGACTTGAGATCGACGACGAATCGAGAACAAAGTTAAAAATCGAACTTGTGATTAAAATTTTCCCTCGTGCAGCGTACCCTGACCCTTTTCTAACCTTATTCCTGTTCCCACTTCCACAAATCATTTTCACAAATTTCCCCCATCTCACTTTCCACGCACGCCTACCATTCCCATGCAAATTTTCGCTCTTTGTTTTTAAGTTGTAGCGAAAGGCTAGTTCAGAAAACTCCTCTTAAAAGCTTAGAAAGTAGCCAGAAGCACCCATAAAAGAGGTCATAGTGACGGAAAGGTTAAAATATCCCAGATTCAAACTTGATTTCCAGAATAAAGTTTCCAACATGTTTCGCGCTTGTTATGTTTCATCGTGTGTAAAGTGCAGAATTAGAAAACATCATTGAATTTCTTTCTCCTTTTCACACACACACACACATATATATATATATATATATATATATATATATATATATATATATATATATATATATATACATATATATACATATATATATATATATATATATATATATATATATATATATATATATATATATATATATATATATATACAGGGTAGTGAAAAGTCTGAACCCATAGGCAATTTCCTATATAACAATTTACAGTTTACAATAACTAAAATCCACCTTTTTCAAAACACTTACTCGGGAGACATATAATCTTTGCACATTTCTAAGCAAAGAGTTATTCCCTTTTATGGTTTCAATTTCTTGTGTCATGTTATCTTTTAGTGTTGCCCTCGATGTCCAATCCATTTCCCTGTGGAAATGTGTTGTCCAAAAATCTACGCACATCCTTCGCAAAATGTGGCGGAGCCCCATTCTGTTGAAACCACATATCTCACCGAATTGCTAATGGTGTGTCATTTAGGCGAGGCATAAGGACTGTTTGTAAAAAATAAAAGTACGATTCACCCGTTACCGTGACTGGGAAGAAATAAGGACCAATTATCGTAATTCTTCAAATAGTCACCAACACCATAATCCATGGGCAGTATTGGACGTGCACATCCTCAATCCATTGAGGATTTTCTTTCGAAAGATACGGTGAATTATGCCTGTTAACAGAACCGTTTAAGTGAAATGTCGCTTCGTCACTGAATAGAACATGCTTTTCCATCTGTCTCTATTCTACAAACCACTTACAATACTCCATATGACGACCCATGTCTTTCTCATGCAGCTCTTTGTACTAATTGCACTTTATATCGATGAATCTGATTGCGAGACAAAATACGACCAATAGAACGCCCCAATACACCCGTTTCCTGTGAAACATTTCTTAGTGACTTACGTGGGCAACGTTTCACATGTCTGCATACCTCTGCAGATGTTTCAAGATCAGTTGAACTTATTCTTCTTCCACTACGGGGTCGGTCGTGGACGCTTCCTGTTTCTTTAAAACGAGTGAAAGTTTTGCTGACAGTTCTTTGTGTAATTGGTTACCTATTCAGGTACTTATCATTAAAAATATCTCGACTGAACGCAAGCGGGCGCCGTCCTTCGAATACAAGAGCACAAGTTCTACTCTTTCTGGAATTGTTAGCTTTTCTGCCATAGGTATCAATCTGAAAGATAAAAAATATAATAATAAATGATACTAAAATGATCGAAATTATGTTTAAAAAAAAATTCTATAGTAAATTGTCTATGGGACCAGCCTTTTGCATCCCCTGTATATATATATATATATATATATATATATATATATATATATATATATATATATATATATATATATATATATATATATATATATACGGTGGGTGCAATAAATATCTGATACATGGTCAAAGCTTTATTTACCATAGTTACACAACAGCAAGGTAATAAAATTGAACATCCTATGTATTTTTTACGTTGAATACAAATTCGGTATTAAAATTCACAAATAGTAAAGTGTGAGGGAACCCCACGTGGAATCTCTTGAGCAGACGGAACTTCCATGTGGTGCAGATGGCCCGGTTAGGCCTGAATTGGTAAGCCTAACCCCCCAGCCTCCCCTTCCACAAGCGGTAGCCTCGAACCGCGTCCCCCACGATTCACCTTTGCGGGTACTAGAATAGCCTCTACAAGAAGATTCGAGGCCATTCGAGACTAGAACTGTTTCCCGCTAACCACCCTCAGGGAGAGCCTCGAACATAAATAGAGTTGGACTCCCATGAGGAGACACAAAGTTAAGAAGTCTCGCCCAGACTGCAGAAGGTTTCCCATGGTTCCAAGTCAAGTGCTAGCAACAAAGCAAAGTTACAGCTGGAATATTTTGTGTATTTGGAATTAGCCCCAGCCAGGAGGTAATTCCACTGAACGATCGCCCCCGAGTGGTTTTCCCGACTTCTTTCATCAACTCCTGTCGAAGCCCTCCTCATTTCGGATAGCCGAAATACTCTCCCCTGGACCGGAAGTTACCCCCCCCCCTTGTTTTTGGAGAACCGTCATCACTCCAACCTCCCGCTCAGAAGTTCACAACGGCCACACCTCACGTGCAGAAGACATCCGTAAGCCAACCCCTCTTCACCTTTCAGTAACCCAATTGAGTTAATTCCTCCCCCCCCCTATTTGAATAGTTTCTTCCTGTAATACCTTAAGTTCTAACTTCATAGTCTCATTTATAACTACAATTCCCCCTTTCATTTACTGATGTGATTTTGCCCGTTAATTCTCTGAGGAAAGTTTACCCATCAATTCTCTCATTATTTTTGTGTAAATAAAATTACATTTTTAAATAACCTTGACATTTGCCATTGCACTCTCTCGCTACTCAGCTTGTCTGAACTCGTGGTTTCCCGTCCGTTTTGTCAGTTCGCTTTCAAGTTATTGGTCCCTCCCTTATAGATATAATATGGTATTGATATAATGTAATGTCATACTACGACATAAAGCATTGATATTATATCGACAAAAGTGTTAGATTATCACCTCAAAGAGTATCCAACACACTCACAAAATTAGTTTTAAAGCGACAATAAATAGTTCTCAAACATTACTGAGTGGTTTACCTGACAGAAATGCTGTAGAACTTTCAAGAAAAATAAACTACTTCGTCCACGTAAAACAGCTGACCTCAGTCAGTGTCTGAGAGCTGCATGAAAAGGAGGACATCGTTCAACACTCCAATTCTAATATGGCAAAGACTAAAATTTGCCAAAAAGGAGCAGAGAACTAATTGTTCAGTTACATAAAAGTGGTTTCGGCTATAGAAAAAATTTATATATGATAAAAAAAACAATCTTAACCATTGGTGACATAATGCGCCTGTTCAAGTCATATCAGTCCACTGCAAGTATACCACATTCAGGGCATCCATCTAAAATTTCAAACCGTGCGGCTAAGCATATAGTCCGTAAGTAAAGAAGAATCCTCGCGTGACGCGGTCTTAACTTGAGAAAGATTTGGAAGCAGCTGGGACAAATGTATGCAGAAGTACAATTAGAGCAGTTCTTAGGAACGAAGGATTCCATTCTCGCACACCAAGAAATACACCTTTGTTGAAACCAATTCATGTCAAAAATTGTCTGAAGTTTTGGGGACGTGGTACTATGGTCTGACTAGACGAAGATTTAGTTATTTGGGCGGAATAGTGTTACCACGTTTGGAGGCAGAAAAACTCAGCGCATGATCTTAAAAATACAATCCCAACAGTGATCACTTACGAACGGAAAAATTGCTAATAAGGTCAATAGACAAGCTCTCAGATCCCGATCAAAACACATGAACCATTTTCTGAAGAAGAAGCACTTGTTAGCACAAAAGAAGTTTACTCAAAGAGCGCATGGAGAAGCCAGATCAATTTTCATGTAAATGCGTGGGGCGGATAAGAACAAAATTGAACTTTTTACCAGGAATGCAGCTCGCGATGTTAGATGCCGACATGGAGGCGGGAGGTTAGGTTATTCAAACATGGTGGCGGTAGCTTCATGCTGTGGGGCTGGTTTTCTCTGTATTGTGGGTAGTGTTCTTCATATCATCAAAGTAAATAAGAAATGGAGCCGAGTAAAGTAAATATTGTCCAATAACTTAAGATCCACGTTGGAAATGTGGCGGGGGAGGGGGGGGGGCATGGTAATTAGATGTCCTATCAAGATAGTGAATGATCAGTAGCAAACGGCCAAAGCGACAGGAAAATATTTCCTGCAGAACAATATTAATGTCTTGCCATGGCCTAGTCAATCACCTGACTTGAATTCAGTCGACTGTTTATACCAAATATTGAAGAAACAAGTGTACAGTGAATTCCAGCGACCCCCTGTCAATTGAAATTAATATGAATGGAGGTGTGTGCTAAAAATCCAACATAATATTTTCTAGGGTTTGGTCACGTCTTAGAAAAACGCTTGAAGGCAGTTATAGAAAACATAATGGTCCAACAAAATATAAGGCAGTCACTATCCAGTTTCCAAATATTCATTTCTCTCCATATATTTATTTTGTTGCATAATTTCATATACAATTTAAGAATGCATTTACTCTCTGTCTTTAATGCAATAAAAAACTATTAATTAATAATATGTTTATGATATATATATATATATATATATATATATATATATATATATATATATATATATATATATATATATATATATATATATATATATATATATATATATATATATATATATATATATATATATATATATATATATATATATATATATGGCGAGCGCGCACAACATTAACCTAACTAGAGATATTCTAGTTGACAACACCGCAATTAAAAGAAAAGAGGGAAATAAAGCTAGGCTGAATCTTCAAAGAGAAAGATAGAATAAGAGGAGGAGGAGTTTGGAAGAGAAGGTGGAGGAGAATAGTGAGAAAAGTAAGGAAGTGGTAGTCAGATATGTATGTGTGGGGGTGCACGGTGAACGGGCCATCTTCATCTGTTATTTTGTTTATTTTTTCGTATTTGTTAATTTTGTACCATTACAGGACCCTATTATTATTTTGTATTACTTATTGACATACTAATTTGTCCCATTTTGAGATTTATTTATTTTTACTCTCTTATTATTTCGCAATTTTTTGTTTCCTTTTAGTTGTACTTTGGTACAGGTTCCGTTCTTCTGGTGCTGGGGAGGTATCTTTTGTAGACCCTCTGTCTCTGGGTCTAGAGCCGCTACAGTCTACATAGCGAGAATAACCTCTAGGCTTGCCCAAATGCATCAAATTTTTTGATAGAGGTATGTGTTTAGTGGTTCAAGACCTGTTTCTTCATGGAGACCTTAGAGGTCCGATACTCATACCACTTAGCGTTGGCATTAAACCGGAGGCCTCAATTTTACACTCTCTAGAGTCTTGTTGGATTTTTCTTTGACGCTGCATCGAGCGGAATAGCAGAGTACATTAGTTTCAATCTGAATAGACTGGTGAACAACTTATTTTTATTGTTTGTGCTGATTTTTCTAAATCGAAGGAGTTTTTCGAGTTCAGTTTTGGCCTATTCAATCCTGGAGCAGACCTGTCTGTTCATGCCAGTACTGGCAAATTTGTTGCTGAGGACTGATACGTGCGGTGAGTAGTCAATTTCGGCGTTTTCTAGATAAAGAGCGAGGGAACGACGTCTCCCCCTTGCGGCTGCTGAGAATTCTGATACGTTGATCTGTATTTTCCATCGTTTCTCGAACCTGGAGATTCTTCCAGCTTCTGCTGTCGTAGCTCCTCACAGAATTTTTTCTGCGAAACAGAACCTAGTTAATATCGTCCGCATATTGGATGTTCAGAGTTCTCCCATCAGTTGGTTTGGGGACGTCTCTCGTAAAGATCGTGTAGAGAGTGGAGCTGAAGCATTCTCCGTGAGGGACGCTGAACAGGAGCACGAAGGCTTCCCTTGTATACTTCTTGAACGCAATGACAGCTTGGCTGTTGGTCAAGTAGCTACATATGATCTTTTCGAAGTTGAAGGTGAGTCTTAGTCGCAAGATTTTGTACTTCAGGACGTCGATCCAAACTTTGTCGAAGGTCTTCTTTACGTCTCTCCAGCACCCCTTCGCCTGCTCTGCCGCTGCCTGTCGAAGCATTTGGGCTATGGCTGTTTCCGTGTTTTGGTGTCTTCTGAATCCGTGCTGTTCCTCGTTCAACAGAAAGTGCTCTGACAGGTGTTTTGATAGTCTGTTGTTGATAATTTTCTCCAAAACCATCTCAATGGTCTCCAGCAATGAGATAGGTCTGAATTTCATGACCTCGTTAGCTGGCTTCCCAGGCTTAGGGATGAAAATCATTTTCGAGGTTTTCAGGCCATCTGGGAAATATCCCATACCTAGGGACGAATTGAGCAGGTTCAACAGCCACATCTTAAAAGCCATCTTAATAAACGAAGAAAAGCCGGCCCTCAACAAAAAAAAATTCCACTAAAAATTCCACTCATTGGATTGGCTCGTTTCCTTTGACGTTATGCTCAGGTGAGACGGAATAAATATCCCGTAAAACTGGGTTTTTTTCATTTAGCCCGATTCGGAATAAACCATATTTCATCGGTAAAGGAGGAACATAATACATAAAGACGCTCCGAAGATGATCGAATACGATCGAAAGCTCAGTAATTTAGTGAGTTTTTTACCAAACCCATTCATTTAGAAGAGAGATAAATATAGGACAAGTGATCTATCATCTACAAGATGGACTAAAAATGACAGCTAAAAGAATAGAAAGTTGCCAAAGGAAATTGATCAAGGCGAAATATACCAAGGTTTTCAACAAAATTTGCATTCAAGAAAGACTGCTATTCATCTACACTAATATATATATATATATATATATATATATATATATATATATATATATATATATATATATATATATATATATATGGGTAAAAATCACGAGAGGGAACATGTGAATAAGTATAAATATTTGGTTGTACCACGAAGGGAAAAACAAAGATTGATTGGAGCTAGTATTTTCATTATCTTAATAACGAAAGTACTAGCTACAATTAATCTTTCTTTTTTCATACGTGGTGAAACCAAATATAAATATATATATATATATATATATATATATATATATATATATATATATATATATATATTTGGAACCATTACAACTGAAATTCTAAAGATAAGGAACTTCAGTGTACTTTCCAGGTATTTACTTCCCCCTAACATTCTCACTTATACCTCGTGATATTCCTATCATATATATATATATATATATATATATATATATATATATATATATATATATATATATATATATATATATATATGCAAAAAAAACGCTATTATTGGAACATAAAGTTTATTATTATTATTATTAAAAAGGGACCAGTTTAATAACCGTTTTAATAATAATAATAAACTTTATGTTTCAATAATAGTGGTTTTCCTGCTGTATATTTATTTACTCGTTATTGAGTGAAACATTGTTTATATATATATATATATATATATATATATATATATATATATATATATATATATATATATATATATATATATATAAATATATATATGATGAAAATTAATGCAATATCGCAAGTAAAGATGAGGAATTAAACCACATTCTCCGAAGACAATTTAATTCAGAACAGTTTCGGTGTATCTCACACCCTATTTCAACTGACACTGGATAGAAAATTTAATAAAAAAATGCATACAAGCATAACAGGTCGTGAAATATCCCCTCTTTTATCCCCAATCCCCTACTTGTGGCTAATCTGGGAGGGGGGGGGGGTTAGGCGCTTAATATATTGAAGGGCTGCCATTTTACTATTTTATTTATTTGCTTTCTTATTACAGGCTTAAAGGAAAATTGACCCTCAGATAGATTTAAATTAGGAACTGACGATATCAAGCTCGATTCTACGATTCTTTTCTTAACGTAGTTAGCCGATTTAAATACCATTTGAATTCCATTGAAATCAATCGTATGAGATATTAGAGTGGGCAGCGAAAGCAGTGGAATATTTTGCCATGTTAGAGACAAGAATCATACAAGCGCTTTCAATGGAATTCAAATGGTATTTAAATCGGCTAACTATGTTAAGAAAAGAATCGTAGAATCGAGCTTGATATCGTCAGGTCCTAATTTAAATCTATCTAAGGGGCAATTTTCCTTTAAGCCTGTAATAAGAAAGCAAATAAATAAAATAGTAAAATTTCAGCTCTTCAATATGTTTAGGCCTAACCCCCCCCCCCCCAGATTAGCCACAAGTAGGGGATTAGGGATAAAAGAGGGGATATTTCACGACCTGTTATGCTTGTATGCATTTTTTTCTTAAATTTTCTATCCAGTGTCAGTTGAAAAAGGGTGTGAGATACACCGAAACTGTTCTGAATTAAATTGTCTTCGGAGAATGTGGTTTAATTCCTCATATATATTTATATATATATATATATATATATATATATATATATATATATATATATATATATATATATATATATATATATATATTAGATTAGTTAGAATCGACAGCGATGGTTACTTGGTTAAGCTTACATTGCAGCTTTTCAAACTTTTCACACTTTCTTTTCAAAAAGCGAAAGGTAGAATAAAGTGCTAGCAAGTGGCATATCTTTATTAGCCGAGACGTCTTTCAATCTTTCAAAGGTCATATTCTGGGGTAACAGTGAAAAAAACCGTACAAAATAGGTTATATATATATATATATATATATATATATATATATATATATATATATATATATATATATATATATATATTAGGCGATAGGGCGATTTGCTGGCGAGGAGCAACTTAATTTTCAAGATGAAGCCAATGACGAAAAATAATCCAATCATTTTTCTAAATCCATTTATTCAAATTAAAAACGCTTTGAGCTTGTGCACTCATCTTCTAGTTCCTAGGAATATATGATAATTCATTAGCAATTTAACAATAATAAGAAATATAACTTTAGATTGCTTACATGAATTGATTGTATTAGGTTAAGGGATAAGTTCTTGCGGTTTTTTAATGTTGTTGTGATTTAAGTTTTGTGGACGTAATTTGTGCACATATTAAGAAACAATAATAAATAATGAGTGCAAAATTTGCAATGGTTAGGCTACGTCTCTTTACAGCGTAGACTATTAGGCTTTTGCTTCGGCTACGTCTTGAATTTGAGTAATAAGTCATTGCGGTTTATTAAAAAGTTGTGTTAATTTAATTTTTGTTTTGTACCCTCAAAATGGAATGTCAAGTTGAAAGAAAGGCGCATTTTCCACACTTGTTGTTATTCATTTTCAAAGGAGACGGGACCAATGCAAACGCAATCAAAGCTTGTCGCGATATTTATGCTGTGTACGGAGAAAATTCTTTATCAGGAAGGACAGCTCAATGGTGGTTTTCACGTTTCAAAAACAGTCATTTTAATCTTAATGACGAAGAAAGTTCTGGTCGTTCGATTAAATTGAATGAAGATCGTTCGATCGACCTTCTTCAAGAAAATCCTTGTCAATCGACTAGAGAATTGGCTGTACAATTGACGTGTGATCAAAAAACTATAGTGAATCACCTTAATTCGATGGGGAAAGTTCAAAAACTCGGTGCATGGGTTCCGCCCGCTTTAAGCGAAAGCGAAAAAACTTCAACGCTCCACGATTGCCGCAGGTTTGCTTGCTCGTCACAAGGCTACTCGTGGATATAAGGAAAGATTTTTTCGCGGCATTATCACTGGCGACGAAAAGTGGTGTGTTTATGTCAACATGAACCATCGAAAACAAAGGCTTAGCCCCAATAAAAAACCACTTCCGCGATTAAAGCAAGGACTTCATCCACGAAAGAAGATGCTGTGTGTGTGGTGGGATTGTGAAGACATCATTCTTTATGAGTTCCTTGCAAACAACGAGATTGTCAATGCAGAACTCTACGTTCAACAAATGTATCGACTCGCCGAAGCTATTCATGAAAAGCGAATTCATCGACGTTATGGACTCCTTCTGCAACATGACAATGCTCGTCCTCACATTGCAAATATGACAAAAGACGCCATTCAAACGCTTAATTGGGAAATCCTGCCGCATCTTCCATATTCGCTTGACTTGGCTCCATCCGATTTCCATCTGTTCCGATCGCTCTCCAACAATTTGCGTGGCGTTTCGTTCAATACTGATGTGGAATTAAGAACCTGGTTAGACGAATTCTTCGAGTCAAAATTCAGAGATTTTTAGTTCAGAGACATCGAAAAACTAGTTGAACGTTGGGAAGAAGTCATAAATAACAACGTAGAATACATTATTGATTAAATTGCATATTGTTATCATTAAAAATGAAGTTTTTCTAAAATTGTTGATGGTAATGAATAAATTTGATATACCGCAAGAACTTATTCCTCATCCCATTAATAACTGTGGAATATAAGGGTGAATGCTTTGTCGTAGAATGACTCCCCACGATACTATATATAACACTATTCGTTGAGGGAACTTAATTAATTATCTTTAGAGTGCGTTTTACTGTCTGGCGGCCGATATTATGTATCTTCAAAATGCTTAAGAAGTGGAACCGAGCTCAAGGATAATAATATTGCTATCATTAATAAAATAGAGTTTTATTAATAATAACTTTAAACAATACAAAAACGGAAAATATTGACAAACAGAATGGAAAGGGTCGTGGAGACTCGGGCTAATCCAAGGATTTAAGGGATCAAAAAAAGGTAAAACAAATATGGAGTTAAAGAGATGGGATGGTTCGATAAACCATTTAAAGCACAGGATAGAATTGACAAATAAGGGATCAATACTCAAAAGGTGACGCTTGGCTTACGTAACTTCATTAGGGTGCAGTGGAAGGTACTTGAAGGAATATTCGGTCCGCTGGCGAGTTCCAGCCGAAGGGGGAGGATAAAAGGATCCTGACGAGGCGTCTTGGGAAGGAGAACCGTTTCTCGACGAACGGCTGGAAGAACAATGGCTGTTCTAGGTTGTTCTCTTCTGAACAAAGGGGGGATGAGAACCGTCTCTTGTCTACAGGCTCAAGAACAATGGCTGTTCTAATGTTGTTCTCCTTTGAACAACAGGGGGGGGTGAGAACCGTTTCTTGGCGAAGGGCTCAAAACGAACAATGGCTGTTCTAATGTTGTTCTCCCTTGAACAACAGGGGGGGGGGGAAGAACCGTTTCTTGGCGAAGGGCTCAAAACGAACAATGGCTGTTCTAATGTTGTTCTCCCTTGAACAACAGCGGGGGATGAGAACCGTTTCTTGGCGAAGGGCTCAAAACGAACAATGGCTGTTCTAATGTTGTTCTCCTTGAACAACAGGGGGGGGATGAGAACCGTTTCTTGGCGAAGGGCTCAAAACGAACAATGGCTGTTCTAATGCTGTTCTCCTTGAACAGCAGGGGGGAATGCCTTGGGGACTTGACGTCACTAAAGGCTCGAACCTTTGGCACTCAAGGAATATTGTCCTCCTGGACAAGTGATGGTGAATCTCGAGGCCGAGGTCCCTTGGCGCACAAAGGGAGAGAGGGTCGTGGTGATGTTTCGCGACGAAAATCTGGATCTCCAATCTGATCTTAGTGGTAAAGTTTCCATATAAATAGCCAGGACATCTCCTTGGCTTGGGGGAGAATGGGGTGGAAGCTTCGAGGGAACGCACAGCTGGGCCGGAGAAAAATGCCTTATCTGTCCATAAGCCTAACTCGATCTGGCGAGGTCGGCGTATGGGGGCGAACGGGGGGGACGATAACCTCCTTGTTTAAACATTGACGTCCGGTAGCTGTTGATAAGACTCCAAGCCTCGAATCGAAGATGCACGTGGGCCTCCTCGAGGTTTTAACTAATATGGGATAGGAGTTGAATTTAACACAGATTCAACTCGTTCTATCACACCCCTCCATTCCAGGGGAAGTTGTCACTTCGAAAAAAAAAGAGAGAAGGGACAACGATAGAGCTCCGTTGTAGGGAACTCGTTTTCTTGTACCAACCGTATCTTCCTGCACCTAACTATTATTACCTCAATACATGATTATTTTGATCTTTAGATTACAGGGGAAAATAACCTTTCATACAACTTAATAAAAAAAAAAAGGCATGGAACAATGAAGTGATATAAACTTAGTACATACGGGACAAAATAATTTATACGTAAATTAATAAGAACAAATATATATACATCAAAAAAATTAGACATTGAGCGTTACAAAATTTAGACATATACATTAATTAATTATATTACAAAAGAATCTTAAATTAAGTCGTACAAGACGGTATATACCTACATGGAGATACTAATCCTATGAATACAATTGTTCTACGCTATTCGGTAACGCATTCCTACTGAGTGCGTCAGCGACCTGGTTATCGGAACCTTTGATATAATTTATTTTAAATTGATACTCTTGCAAGAGTAAACTCCAGCGCATGATGCGGCCGTTTGAGTGTCTCAAATTCCTAATATAGGCTAACGGACGGTGGTCGGTTCCTATTCAAAATTCTTTACATATCAAGTACAGCTTGAATTTGTTTATGACCCAGATAATTGATAGAGCTATCTTTTCTCTAGTGGCATATCTCTTTCCGCGTGGTAATAATTGACGACTAGCATATGCAACTTGATGACTCGTTCTGTCATCCACGTATTGAAGGAGTACACCTCCAATGCCCTCGTTGATCACGTCGGTCTTAACCCCAAAGGATTTTTCCGGGTTGGGCAACTTAAAAATGGGGGCAGAAATGAACTTACTTTTGAGCTGATTAAAATGGGAAACAGCGACATCATTCCAACGTAAACGATCGGAGAAATTCTTTTCCTGAAGGGGGCATAGGGGGGCCAAAATTGCAGCGAAATTCGGAACAAATCGCTGATAGGGAGAAGCTGATTCTAGGAACGATCTTAATGGCTTCTTTGTAATCGGGAGGGGCATGTGGGCGATTGCCTTAATCTTGTTCTCGTGGGGACCTAACTTGCTTTGTCTTATTTTGAAACCCAAATATTTGATGGTTTCGTGGGCAAACTGGCATTTGCTGGGGCCAATGGTGAGGCCATTTTCACGCAGTTGCTCGAAAAGAGCTAATAGGGTGGATAAATGGTGATTCCATTTAATTAGTTCTTGGAGTTGACTCTTCTGACGTGGTGTCAGCTGCGCGTCACTATCCAGGTCAGAGGGTTCCAAAGACTTGCCTGGTAGGGAAGGAGGAGGGTAATCGGCATCAGGTTGGATGCACACTGTCTGGATTACCTTAAGGGACTCCGCGGGGCAATCCTCTTCAAGCGCCGATGCTTCGTCCAGTTCTACGAAGGTATCTCCATGGGCGCGTTGGGGGTTCTTTTTTTCTTGGGGTCCAGGGACAGTCTCCGTGTCCTTGTCTGGGGCCTTATCACCTAAGAGTTTTAGTGAATCACATTCCTCTTTTTCCGTCCTAAAGTCCTGGTTAGGGGTCTCCGAGAAATCGGACGGTATCGGGGTTCTGATGGGGACGGGCTCCTGGGCTTCTTTCTTATCTCGGCCTTGAGGAAGGGCGGCCTGAAACACAGGGTCGAAACTTACTTGGGGGCTCTTTCCTATAAGTACGGAACAGAATTTTATTGGTGCTACAATGACTTCAGCCTAGCCATTATAATATTGACACTGCAGGTAACATCTAGCGACGGGGAATCTGTTCGCCCGCCCAAGGTAGTCACGTACCACCGCAAATTTTTCGTGGTTAGAGGCCACTGGGAGGAGTTCGTCGGACACGATGAAGCATGTACATCCTGTGTCCCTGGCGAGAGTCAATACTCGACAGCTGTCCACGCTGCCCTCCTCATATTTCAAAGTTCCCGATGAACTTTTACCAAAAACAAAATTTACCTGGTGGCCTGACGGAGGGGGAGAAGTTTCTGCTTGGGTCTGCACCACCGGGGGAGCCGGGGTTGCATTAATCTGGTGAACTTGGTGGGCTGGTCCGCTTTTAAGCCTAGAATTTTGGGGGCAATTCCAGCTCATGTGGTTTTCTGCACCACAGGTGAAGCATATGGTTGGTCGCTTCGGGAAGAGAGATGGAGGAGAAGTCTTAACGGGAGGTTTGGAGTCCCGTTGTTGGTTTTGGGGAAAGAAGTTTTGGGGTTTTACGGGGCTCGGAAACTTTGTCAGCTTCCCTGGGAAGGAGCGCGAGTCCGTCCTTCTTTCTTCTCGTTGGATTACTCATTCCCGTTCCTCTCTTTCTCTTTCTTTTTCTACATTTTTTCTTTGAACTTCTGCTTTAATCCGAGCTAATTCAACCTGAAGGTCAGCTAGTCTTATCCGTTCCTCTCTATCTCTTTCTTCTCGTTGTATTTCTCTTTCTTCCTTTTTTCTTTGCTCCTCTAGAATGTACTCAGTTAGTTCTTTTCCGGAAAGTCCACAGGACTCTCCTTGCGCTTTAAAGATTTCGAACGGAGTCATCTTTGCACTTGGGGCGCACTAGTCAACCAACTAAAATTCCTTGCAACAAGAATTATGCCTCTATAGAATTAGCCTACCTAAATATGGGCACTGACCTATTCGTACTTGGTTTCTCAATCTAAATAACCACTGACTAAAATCACACAAAAAACACAAACAAATTATTATAACCGTTCCTTGAGCCACTCCAGCTTCTTAAGTTTAAAAAAAAAGGGGATAGCAATCGTTAAAACAAAAGGGAACTACTATATTCTATTATTATAACGAATAACACTATGCTTTACTCGACTGAGACCAGTGTTTGCAAAGATATAGCGTTAAACCTTACACACCTGATACCAAATTAAATAGTATATATATATATATGTCGTAGAATGACTCCCGACGATACTATATATAACACTATTCGTTGAGGGAACTTCCTTAATTATCTTTAGAGTGCGTTTTACTGTCTGGCGGCTGATATTATGTATCTTCAAAATGCTTAAGAAGTGGAACCGAGCTCAAGGATAATAATATTGCTATTATTAATAAAATAGAGTTTTATTAATAATAACTTTAAACAATACAAAAACGGAAAATATTGACAAACAGAATGGAAAGGGTCGTGGAGACTCGGGCTAATCCAAGGATTTAAGGGATCAAAAAAAGGTAAAACAAATATGGAGTTAAAGAGATGAGATGGTTCGATAAACCATTTAAAGCACAGGATAGAATTGACAAATAAGGGATCAATACTCAAAAGGTGACGCTTGGCTTACGTAACTTCATTAGGGTGCAGTGGAAGGTACTTGAAGGAATATTCGGTCCGCTGGCGAGTTCCAGCCGAAGGGGGAGGATAAAAGGATCCTGACGAGGCGTCTTGGGAAGGAGAACCGTTTCTCGACGAACGGCTGGAAGAACAATGGCTGTTCTAGGTTGTTCTCTTCTGAACAAAGGGGGGATGAGAACCGTCTCTTGTCTACAGGCTCAAGAACAATGGCTGTTCTAATGTTGTTCTCCTTTGAACAACAGGGGGGGGGGGGGTGAGAACCGTTTCTTGGCGAAGGGCTCAAAACGAACAATGGCTGTTCTAATGTTGTTCTCCCTTGAACAACAGGGGGGGGGGAAGAACCGTTTCTTGGCGAAGGGCTCAAAACGAACAATGGCTGTTCTAATGTTGTTCTCCCTTGAACAACAGCGGGGGATGAGAACCGTTTCTTGGCGAAGGGCTCAAAACGAACAATGGCTGTTCTATTGTTGTTCTCCTTGAACAACAGGGGGGGGATGAGAACCGTTTCTTGGCGAAGGGCTCAAAACGAACAATGGCTGTTCTAATGCTGTTCTCCTTGAACAGCAGGGGGGAATGCCTTGGGGACTTGACGTCACTAAAGGCTCGAACCTTTGGCACTCAAGGAATATTGTCCTCCTGGACAAGTGATGGTGAATCTCGAGGCCGAGGTCCCTTGGCGCACAAAGGGAGAGAGGGTCGTGGTGATGTTTCGCGACGAAAATCTGGATCTCCAATCTGATCTTAGTGGTAAAGTTTCCATATAAATAGCCAGGACATCTCCTTGGCGTGGGGGAGAATGGGGTGGAAGCTTCGAGGGAACGCACAGCTGGGCCGGAGAAAAATGCCTTATCTGTCCATAAGCCTAACTCGATCTGGCGAGGTCGGCGTATGGGGGCGAACGGGGGGGACGATAACCTCCTTGTTTAAACATTGACGTCCGGTAGCTGTTGATAAGACTCCAAGCCTCGAATCGAAGATGCACGTGGGCCTCCTCGAGGATTTAACTAATATGGGATAGGAGTTGAATTTAACACAGATTCAACTCGTTCTATCACATGCTTAATTCACTCTATGCAATTTAACTAAATAATACTGCAAAGTTATGATATACAAAAGGTTTATGGTAACTATAGTGAAGAACGCACATTAACACTAAGCGGTGATATATTTCAACTGACGAATATTTGAACAATATATTGAGTATGGTTTGGTATGTTGTGTTTTTTACAGAACATGAAGAGGAACTGACGAATTATCTGAATTAAGAGTAGGTTTTAAAGATTTAATATATATTGATTCTGCGATCCTGAGTGTGGTCGAACATTTATTGCTGGCTATTATTTTAAAGTTATTTATTGTTATTGACGTTTTACAATTTATTATGTAGTCTCCTACAGGTAAATGTTCTTTTTTCGAAATAACAGTCCCTGTTCGATTGCTAATTCCATATGCGACGATTTACGAACCACCAATGATCGCACAGTGCTGCCGATATATGAAGGCGAGGAACAACTTGAACAAATAAATTTGTAGACAAAACCACTGCGCAAACAATCAGGTGTTCGATCCTTGTAAGGGAAAAAAGTTTGTATTGATTCATCATTTACAAATACGAATCTACATTCAATTTGAGATAAATATTGTTTAGAAAAACGATTAGATTATTTTTCGTCATTAGCTTCATCTTAAAATAAATATATATATATATATATATATATATATATATATATATATAATATTATATAGCTTGGGCCTAATATAAAGAAGAGGATCAAGTTTTAAGTTAAGGGGTGGACCTGCTGAACAGTGAAATGTTTTGTTTTACTCCAAATGACTAATGAATAAATTTCTTGAAGATAATTAGACTCAATTTTTTAGATTTCACAATGTAGTTTCCCTCTTGTTAACCTGGGTAAAATATAAAAGTAACTGGTAATAGAGGATATATGCATAGTACATTAACACGTGAAGTCTTCAAAAAAGTTTTAGAAAAAAGAATAAAATTGAAACAAAAGGAAATATATTTCATTTTTTCACATAAGCTTCATTGAGTTCAAAACACTTTTGCAAGCGATAATACCATCCAATCCATTTAAACCATTTATATAATACTAGCAACTCTGAGAGATAAACCACATGAAAACAGTTCTTTTAACATCCTAAAAAACTAGTCCCTTTGTTCTTTTATAAGTTTTGACAACAAAAAAAAGCATGGACACTCATTTTTCCTTTGTTGATGAAGTTAAATAAGCTGTTTTAACTTGGTTTAATCATCAGTAGTCAGTTTTATATACTTGGTTTAAATTGCTGTGTATAACGATTTGCAAAGATGTTGTGAACTCAATGAAGCTTATGTTAAAAATATATTTGTGCTTCTTTTTTATTTTAATTTTTTTTTCAATTTTCTTCGATCTTTTCAAAGACCCTTTGTCCACTGTAGCAAGAGATTTAATCTAAGTCTTAAAAAATGCTAGTTAGATCCTAACTTTACAATTGTTCTACAACAATTACAAAGGTTTTGTAAGTACTAAAGTGCAAGATATGTTTGTATATAGGGATAAGGTGCAGCTCTAAATTTTAAAATGCTTTAAGAACTTTGTTTTCCTCCATTCCGCTTGATCGGTGAAATTTTACTCTATTATAATTCAATAATAGACAATTGAATTAAACTATTTTTATCTAAGATTAACATATTTTTAAGCCTCATTTCTAGGAAGAATCTGGTCGGTAAAGGCTATAATATTTAGTATTTATCGGGAATTCCGAATCTATGGTTATTGGCGTGGGATTTCTGCTCATTAATGAAAAGGACAGGAACGGCATTTAATTCATGAGAACGTTCTCATTCAACGGGGAAGGAAGTAAAGATGCGCAGAACCGAAGAAGAAACAATGGACTAGTGTTAATGACAATAATTATGGAAATCTTTTAAGATAAGAATGGTTAGCATAGCAAACAACCTCGAAGCCATTAGAGAAAATTTCGTAAAGAAAAACAAACTCTCAATTATCGAATTTGGACACGTTTATGGAAGACTTTCCTTACGGCAAAAAGCGCCGACGAATTCCTTAACGATGCACAAACGTCGCTTGCCTCATTTTGTTAATTCCCATGGATGACATTCAATTAATGGACAGAGGTCTCTTGCTTCTGTCTTACCCTCACTCGAAGTGAGGCTTGACACTTAATTCGAACTTTATTCGAAATGAAAATAAAATTTGCATCTTCGACCTGTTTTTTTTTCACTCAGAACTGGGAAATACTGAAGGGAAAAAAGTTAGAAGAAATATAATAAAGCAAAATTGGGGAACTTACCTATATTCATACATATAAAAATGAGTCGTGCTGGCAAGACCTGAGTAACAAACCTCTTCTGTTTTAAATACTTCAGGGAAGGTGTTAGAAAATTCAAAGATTGGTAAAGTTCTGCCAACACATTAATCGAATCTGGGCCTCATTCCATAGAATAACTCGGATAATCGAATCTTCCAAGGACCAATTAACAGATTGTGAATTAGGCTTCAGTAGACTTAGAATTTTTAAAACTATTCCACAAGAGCTGAGTAACAAACTTTTCACCTTTAAATACTTCATAAGAAGTGGCATAAATTCAAAAATTGGTAAAGTTCTGTCAACACATCAAACAAAACTGAGACTCATATGTGAGGAAATTGATTGCTAGAACTTTCCGAAGACCAATCAACAGATTAGATTTAGGATTTTTAAAATTATTGGGAGAACAAAGCTTTGGTCTAATCCTACAGAACATGATCAATCGTTTAGGAAAGTTTTAAAAAAGGATGCAACAGAGATAAAAATCAAAGGGATGATAAAAAATATTATTGTTAATAAGGAATGCAATTTCAAGTGTTTATATAGGAATTGAAAAAATAGAGGGTTTTATCCATAAAGGGCTGTTGCAGGATGGAAATTATGACTGGCATTATTATGATGAATGGACATAATGTGTTGCAAGTGTATTCTACGAATTGAATGACTTGAAACAGCATTAATATTTCGGAACCTTGTTTAAGATAACAATAATAGTGGTTATTTGTTGATTAAAGAACTAGAATTATTATTATTAAAAAATACTTTTAACCTGTTTTAGGTTAAAGAGGAAATTGGCCTCTTCGAGGGGTATTATATTTTTAAACCTGTTTCTTAATTTAAAAATGGTTTCTTTGAATTAGAATTTTGTTTCCATAAATGTTGAGCATCAAATTGAAGAGATATTTCTACCTGTTTCCATACTTGAGTTTTTGCTGCTCAAAGAAATCATGGTATGAAATGATGAAATAAAATCTAGGGAGGAAAACATGCGATGAAATGATAAATGAAATCATGGTATGAAATGATGAAATGAAATCATGGTATGAAATCATGAAATAAAATCATAAGATGAAATCATGAAATGAAATAATTGGATGAAGTCATGGGATGAAATCATAAAATAAAATGAAATCTTGGGATGAAATCATGAAATGAAATGATGAAATAAAATTATGAAATGAAATTACAAAATTAAATTATGAAATAAACTCATAGGATGAAGTGAAATCCATTTAAATTTGGGATTCGCTGTCAGCCCCGCCCCTAGATGAACCCAATAGATTTAAAATATATAACAAAAATTTATGGCACAGAGGAGAGCAAAAATATTCACTAGCGTACCCCCATGTTTTCATGAAAGACGGGTCCCTATGAGGTGTAAAAGGGACAGGGCTTGCTAACATCTTCAGAAAAGTAACTATGGCAACCTGGTCCTCTTATATCGAGTGCTTTGTACGCGTTTTCTTCGAGGTGCAAAGGGCGCAAGGTAGCAATTCCAAGTTCCTCGAATTATTTGATGCAGTAAACATTTATAGCATAACTTTCATTATTCCTAATATATTCTCAACTTATGACTTCAGCACCCATTTATTTGTATTTTCACTTCTCTTATCTGCGCCTGTACATCAACCCTTGCTAAAAGTTGACTATTTCTTTTTTAAATTAAGTTACGTATAACTAAGAACAGAGATTTCCGTAATTAATAGACATTGCTCTTGGTACGTAATATCAGAAGTATCAACAGATGCGGTTAAAAGTTGTCTGAATGTGTTTTTTTTTTTTGTTAAATGACAAACAATTAATATTAAAGACAAAGATAATACACTAGAATCCCGCGGAAAAAATTCAAAACAGGTGAAACTCGATGGTAAAAGATTTAAAAAATCTCTTTATCATGTTACTAAATGAAAGGAATAACGCCTCTAATTACCATTCTAATTAAAAAGAATCTTGTTACAAGGAGTTGATTCAGATCAGTTGATTTTTCAGGCTCCTCCTCGTTAATTGCGAGTTTATAGTTTTTTTTTTAATTCAATTGTTAATTAATTAGGTCTGAGTTACACTAGGTTAGATTGGGTTTAAGTACGTAGTGATGATAGTCATCTAAGTTAACAGAGCCTAAACTATTTAAGATTAAAATGCAACCCCCTAAAATTATAATAGGAGACACGTCAAAGTCAACCCCGAAAAAAATCCCCTATCTCACCTTATACTTACAGGTAGCTTACCGCTACACCCTAGATTGCCAATGAGGTTCATAAATATTCAGGGTCTTTTAGTAAGAAAGAGGAAGAGGTTCAAGTGATCTTTACTTCCATAATGTAATCAGTTCGCTACTATCATTTCTTGCATTATAATTTTCCACGCTCAAATAAAAGTCGATTACGTGGATAAATCCATATAAAAAACTACCATTTGGTGTAATTGTATTAATAAATTCATTCTATATTTAAATCACGCATAAATATCCAATATGACTCTAATAATTTGGGTGACAAATGAATAGAAAAGGCACAGTCATTTAGTTGATCACATTCATCCCAGATATTCACTTTATTCCGTTCGTGGTCCCTTTGATCCAGTTCTGCTATCAACAGAGCCAGCCTACTACTACTACTACTACTACTACTACTAATACTCCTACTGCTGCTGCTGCTACTACTACTACTATTAATACTGCTATTTCTACTGCTATTACTACTGCTACTACTAGTACTACTACTAATACAACTGCTACTACTACTGCTGCTACTACTACTGCTACTAATACTGCTACTAATACTACTACTACTACTTCTACTACTACTTCTACTACTACTACTACC
Source organism: Ceratothoa steindachneri (assembly GCA_963969495.1). Taxonomy (NCBI): domain Eukaryota; kingdom Metazoa; phylum Arthropoda; class Malacostraca; order Isopoda; family Cymothoidae; genus Ceratothoa; species Ceratothoa steindachneri. The sequence continues at coordinate 82,832,376 of OZ018326.1, forward strand.
TCTACTACTCCTACTGCTACTACTACTACTACTACTACTACTACTACCGCTGCTGATACTGCTACTACTACTGCTACTACTAATATTACTACTGCTGATACTACTACTACCTATACTACTACTACTGCTACTACTGTGATACTACTACTACCTCTACTACTACTACTTCTGATACTACTACTACTACTACTACTACTACTACTACTACTACTACTACTACTACTACTACTGCTACTACTACTTTTACTACTACTTTTACTACTACTACTACTACTACTACTGCTGCAACTACTACTATTACTACTACTACTACTACTACTGCTACTACTGCTACTACTACTATTACCACTTGTACTACTATCACTACTACTACTACGGGGGATAGAATTCTAACGCGGAGCTGACATGCAAGTTGCAGGTAAAAAGTTGCCGTGTCCATTTTCCATATAAACTCTCATAAACTCATAAAGTAGCATTCGGGAAATCTAAGAAAGTTTCAACCTCACTCTCCTTCCTTGGTTCAAGTTCACATTTTTCATACTTGTGCACCTGATTATTCATCTACTTTATTGTTACCAAAACACAACCAGTTATACATTGATTAACGATATATGCTATGGGAAACTTTAACTTACTCGTTCGCAATTCTCTACTCAGTTCTTTTTATTTTCTTTCACACATTGTTTCATTAGTGATTTAGCATATTGCATCCATGCTGAATGCATTAAGAATCATTCATGACACTACACTTATGAAAGTTGTTTTTCTTGCTCATCTATTGTAGAATGAAAGTACTTCTACTATTCAAGTATAAAGAAAATTAGTGAGTTTGGCAAAAAAACCTTTAGTATTTTCGATTTGTTAGAGTTTATCTATTCCATTTGATATTCCAACCGTTTCTTCTCGCAGCAAAAACGCTTTCTGTAGTGGTCAGTTTAGCGTTGCTTCTTGATTGTATCTTTTGATTACCCATAAATTCATTGGTCAGAGTTTAGAGAGACGTTTTCTTATCAGCGATTGACTTTAACACCAATTAAATACTACAGAACTACAGAAAAAAGGACCAACAAAGGCTCTAAGGTCCGCTAAAGGCCATTGCGCTTATACAGACGGTGTTAAACTACCACTATCTAATGTTAGTGTATCATGTTTTTTTTAACATGCTGGTTTTTAACTATTCCAAATCTATGGTACACACTTATCTACATGTGTAGCCTTTAAAATGCAAGCTCATTTATCTCTTAAAAATCACGTATATGCTATGACGAACGGGGGGCGGGGGGTAAGAGGACAGTACTCCATTCTCTCGCAGAGAAGAAAAGAGGTGAATTTGCATTCACTCCATACCATGCCGGGGACTTCGCTGGCATCCTTTTGTTCATCATTTCATTTTATTCCTTAACTTTTTATTACACTGGTTTGCGTCAAAAGGGTACCTTAGGTTTTCTGTAGTGTTTCTTAACAAAATTGACCTCTTAAATCTGAATCTGGCGTCCTTTTTCTCTATCAGGTCCATTTTTGGCGATACAGGGGGTGATATTAATTTTATAGTTTATACATGTCCTATATTACATAACAATTTCAATAGCTTTTGCACTCCTGTATTCGCAGTAGATTTTGTGTACATTTTAAGTAATTATGTTCATAAGTTTATATTTTTGCAGGTTAGAAATTGCTTAGAATTATAATAATAAGAATAATACTAATAATAGTGGTTGAGTTAAAAATAAACAGAAAATGTTAGAATAGCTCCGACAGATTTTGCTATGTTTGCGGCAAAGTGACTTTTTCAAAGCAGGAATGTACAATCTATTCTGTAATTAAAGCTTTGTATCATGCATATGTTGGAGTAAGGCTAGAAGATCAAAATAAAAGGTTTGCAGCACAAATCTGCTACAAGGGATGCTACATAAGCTTAAGACGCTGGAGTCAGGGCGAACAGAAGTCTCTCTCTTTTGGTGTTCTCATGGTGTGGAGAGAGGGCAAGGACCACGCTACGGACTGTTATTTTTGCATGACAAATCTTAAAGGTGAGCACTGTTACCAAGTATTTAGGCTTTCTGTATTATACTGGCTCCTGAAAATGTCATTATTATGCATATACTTAGAATAAAATTAAAAACTATCATAGTTCATTTCAGCATGAACATATCTTTTAATAAACATTCATGTACTATCTACAACTCCAAATCAATTCCTTTATGTTATATGCAATTATATTTTCCACAGGTATAAATAAGAAGAATGAACATAGTGTGGCATCAAACCCCTTCCCCATGGTCTAAGAATTTCTATACCCTCTCCCCTGAACATATAGAGGTCTATGAAGAGATTAATATGAAAGTTGATCAAGATTATGACACATCTGAGTCTTATCAGGTTTCCACATATGATATGGTTGCAAGATCACTCACTCAAGTTCAGTTTAATGACCTGATAAGGGAGCTGGGGCTTTCAAAGGAGAATTCACAACTTCTTGGCTCTCGACTTCGTGAAAGTGATCTTCTCGCTAAAGAAACAACATTTTTTGGGTACAGAAATAAAGAACAAGAGTGTCGAAGCTATTTTCTACAGCATTTTCCAGCTCTTTAGTATACTGCGCCAATATTAAAGGACTTGTTGAGGCCCTTGGAATTTCCTACAACCCATTAGAATGAAGACTGTTCATAGATTCCTCCAGTAGAAGTTAAAAAGCTGTGTTACTGAATATTGGTAACAAGATAGCTTCCGTTCCTATAGGCCATTCAATCTAACATACTGAAAGTTATGAAGATATGAAAAAATTGTTGGATGCAATAAATTACTCCACCCACAATTGGAGGATATGCAAGGACTTAAAAATAAGATCATTTTACACTTGGCATTTCTATGCTCCTTGATATTGACATTTTGATTTTTAATTGTTAATACTTGTATACACCTTTTGGTCAACTTACATTTTACAAGAATGCAAATCTAGAAATCATGAGTCATTTTGGAGTTATACTTTTTGTTGAAGTGTCTCCCTATAGGTTAATGCATCTTTTGGGGTTAATTGAGAACTTATCCTAATTGAGAAGGTATACAATATACCTCAATAAACCCAAAATAAGATGTATATATATCCAATTAGTTCCATTTCAATGATTTAATGCATCGGCATACAAAACTTTTATGTACAAATTCATATTATTATTGTTTTAAAAAATACTACTTTGAATTTGTTTTTAAAATATTAAACTTTGAATTTACATACCCTGTTAAATTTCTTTTCGAGTAGTCTCTCTTATACTTCGGATGTAGAGAGGCTACACGAACCATCCCTGTTTCCTATGTTTATGGGACGGGACAGTCGTGGAAAGAGTATGCACTATGAGAAGAAGGTTTAGCCTCCACGAAAAGCATTTAGAATTGGATTAAACAATGTGATAGCTGAACCTTTAGTAACTCCTCCCAAAATACTGCTTCCTCCACTGCATATAAAGCTTGGCATAATGAAAAGTTATGTCAAAACCCTTAATAAAGATGGTTAAAGCTTTTAAATTTCTTCCTCAAAAATTTCCACAAATCAGTGACGCTACGCTCCATGCGGGAAATTTTTAAGAACCTCAGATCAGGAACTTGATGAGAGATCAGCAGTTTGAGGCATCAATGACGGACATAAAAAAATGCCTGAAAAGCTTTAGTTAACAATTTTCTAGGCAATAATAGGAGCCCAGAATATGTTTCCCTAGTCAATCAGCTCCTAACAAGTCTCAAACATTTGGGAGCTCGAATGTCTATAAAGATACACTTTTTATAGTCCCATCTGGATTATTTTCCCGAAAACTGCGGGGATTACAGTGAAGCACAGTGGGAAAGATTCCACCAGGACATAAAACAATGGAATTCAGGTACCAGGGTAAATGGGACGTAAACATGTTTGCGACTACTATTGGTGTTTGAACCGTAATGCACCAGATGAGAGGCACAAACGAAATTCGTCAAGGGCGTCTCTTCTTGGAAATTAGAATTATTTTCTTCATGTGACATTCTTTAATTTTTTGTTTTATTAAAATGATTATAGTTTGCATACGTTATTATCCCTACGTTGCATTCTTTCTAACTCCGCTATATCTTTGTTTAGGGAAGGAGCTCAAAATTGACCCACATATTCAGATCACGCTAGAAATCCTGGCTCTCAGAACGATGAATTTTAAGCGGAACATCCATCTTTCAACCAATCCTCCTATCTTAGAGGCCTACTAAACAAACATTTTGCCATATTCAAAAGGTTTTATACTGTTTAGATGCTTCAATTTTTCTATATTTTTTTACTTTCTTCCCCCCAAAAACCCAAGATAATTTAGCTGTTCATTAGATCAAAGCTATAAATATGCCCCGCAAAGCTCTTCAGCCTAAACTACGTAAATAATAATTAATTTTAGGTGATTATGAGCACCTTATTTCGGAGTGTAGATGTTCAGACTAATGCCCCAAACCGCAAAGCAAATTCTCGTAAAAGAATATTGGCACCTTCACTGTGCCTAATCCTCATAACGATAAATCTCGACTGCCAACAGGTTATAGTGCCAACAAAATTCAAAACAAACATGGAGGTATAAATGGAGAATTAATAAATAAATATATATAAAGACATTGCGTTTTTACTAGCAACGATTGGCAGATTATCTGGGTCATATTAAATCGGGAACTTTGTTTTATGTTAGTATTTGTATCATTTATCACAACATCATATGTCAGCTAACGCTAGGTGCAAATATATAGGACTACTATGGGGCGAATAATCCTATCTAATTGAGGATTAACTTCCCGCAAGGGAGGTGTGAATTGGGAGATCAATTAAGTGACGTCATAGCCCAGTATGATAGGATATCGCATAGCGTATCAAAGTTAAATGGACTTGGAGGCTAAGTAACCTCCGTAGAACGAGAGAACACAAATAGAGGAAGAACTTATTTAATTACGATGAAAAGATAGATTTTCCTAACACAAGATAATTTCATGTCAGTTCGAGTAAGTAGAAGAGTAAGTAAAGTGATAAATGAAAAAAAAATATGAAAATGTAGGAAAGATTATAGCGTGAGAATTCAAATGAGGAGAGTAAGAGGTTATAGGGAGCGAGGGGACCACCTGTTAGTTAACCTACTCTCTTTTGCAAGCATATCTCATCCGCTTACAAGGAAGAGTAATAAGGAATAAGGGAGGAAGTGCAGACGTGTGAACAAAAATGTTGGATACAGAGAGAAAGCGAAAGCACGTGCGAATTCAGTCCTGCTCAAAAATAGGAACTTGAACGTATTTATTGGGAATCGAGCAGAAAGAGAATAAAGAATATAACGAATGAGGATTGTAGGAGAAGAGAATTTAATTGAAGAAAATGGGTCGTAAGTGACAGACCACAAACGAAAAGGAATAAGGAGGCAAAACAAATTTGAATGTTTACTATGGGAATTAGAATAAAAGAAAAATAGAGTATGTCAAACGTTATTTCAAAACAATTCTTCAACCTAAATTTTGGGGAAAGGCTATAATCCTATTTATTTTCATGGTTCTTTGTATCTTCACTCCTTTCTCTCTGTGTCATAGAATATATCACAATTTACGAGTATATACGTATAGAATTCTTTAGCTTTCTTCTCGTGTCCAAGTCTAGATCTTTTCGAGCAATGGGGTTCTCTAAACATCTCCACAACATGAATAAACCTTTTCAAGCAATGCTGAAAGAAGACTCACTTAGACTTGGCATTGTAAGCATGTCATCAAAATGTATTACTAATACCAGATTAGTGCAGTGACCTGTTGAATCCAACAAAAGTACCTCACCCGATGAAGTGAGCATGAGTATGAAATTGTTTAGAATATAATAAAAAAAGCTATAAAACATCAAAGGTTAAAAAAAAACAATTCTGGGAAAATTAAAACATTTAGAAAAGACAAACGAGATAACGAACCCACAATACAATTTAAATACATTTGCAGGAAAATATTTAAGTAAAACCTAATTGCATCGTCTTGAATTACTTAGCAAATTGAGATATAAATTTTACACACAGGAGCATTCATGTAATTTTAGAAACTAGTCAAGACTCTCGCCAGTTAAACTGCAATGGAAGTAGATTCAAAGAGTCTAACCAATACTAGACTATCACATAGTCTGTACTAATGTAAGAAAGGGTAATTACTTGTAACCGAGCTGATTTAAATAAGATGTAACACTGACCTACGAACAGCAGAGCTGTCTCAACCTCAATATAAACTCACTACTTTTGTAGTTTGTTTTAAAATCAGGTATCATAGAGATTTTAGCTTTTGCAAATTTCATACCGTATCGCCCAACATAGCTGCAAATACCATAACTCTTGGGTTGAATTGCATGCGTCCTTCCTCTACCTAATGTGGATTATCAGTAGCCCAATATCGTGTATTATGTCTATTGACATAACCGTTTAGGTATAAAATTGCTTCACCACTCAACATGATACGTTTTTACAGCTGCCTCTGCAGCATAAACCATTCAAAAAATTCCATACGACGATCTCGATCATCACCATGTAATTCCTGGACTAACTTGACTTTATACGGTTGGTAATGATTGGTGGCTAGAATGCGCTGAACCTAACTCTTAGATACACCTGTTTCCTGTGATAATTTTCGTATTGACTTTAAGAGGCTTTGGTCCACACTATCTCTAACCAGTGCAGTTGTTATGTGATCAGCGGAAGTTCTTTTACGACCACTTCGTAGTCGATCACAGACGCTTTCCATTTCTTTGAAACGAGAAAGATCTTAATGACAGTTTTGTAGTTGATTGGAAACCTTTCGGGGTACTTAGTATTGTGGGAATCTGCAACCAAACGAGAAGCGTTACCATCCTCTTTGTATAATACAACCAACTCTATTCTTTATGTTCTGGTTAGTTTAGCGACCATAATGTAACGATCTAAAAAATATAAAATAAATTAATTTTAAATCACAATTCTCCTTTATTCTTCATCAACATAGTTGCAAGTCCCTATACTACGTTTGTGCCAACATACTTTCGAGAAAATTTATTCAGATAATAAAAGATAAAGATGAAGGGAATAGGTTACAAAATTGACTAAATAAATTAGTTGTGTAGTGTGAAGATCTTGGTATGCAATTTATTTATTTTTAGGTTTGGGGGAAAAAAAAAATCCTAAATTCAAATATTTTCTCCAATGTACCGAGCTCAAAGCTGTAAATGAACACCTTGATAATAAATTAGATAATGAAATAAATAATAAATTATAATTATCAGGTCATTTGCAGCTAGAGAGAAAACAACAGAAGTATTACTTTTCAGGAGGGTGAAGTAGATAATATGTTAAGGCTATACTTTTCGCCTAAATGATAAGTGGAGTCAAACATCTAAGCTATGAGGAGAAGCTTAAAAAAAATATTATTCTCGAACCTTAGACAGACTTTTATTTTTTTTTATTTTCGGGGCTCATCTGTTGAATGCCTACTGTCGGCGTACTCACACCACAACCTACTACTAGGCTAAATGAGAAAAACAAATAACAATATTTAAATAACAAATAACAACGAAAAAAAGGACAAAGACTAATAAAACAACGAGAAAAGAAAACAAAGCAAATAGGCAACAAGAAGGAAGCGCGCTCCGGGGTCGGGGGTAAGCTCGCTTCCTCCGGTGCAGGAACTTGCAACCTACAACAAAGTGGTAAATAGAATGGAGGAGGCCAGAAGGTTCTATAGTCCACAAGTCTGTGTGCACGAACCAGTTCCGAGTACAAGGGACAAGCGGTAAAGACCTCACTCGTCCCATTCCCTGGACAGGTAACGTGCGCGAAGATCACCCAGATGAGGACATTTAACAAGAATGTACAACTACTTTTCACGATGCAGTATATATAGTCTAAACATACCATCCTCTTTATTGTCCCCCACCATCAGCTCTATCGAGAATTTCACCTTTTAAATTAAGATAAAACTCAAGTAAATCCAAACTCTTAGTTAACGGGTTTTGAAATTTGAATATTTAAATTAAGATACCTAAAATTGTAAATAAATACTAAACCACTCCGGTTACAAGAACAGATTTATACAAACATTGGACTCTCGCCTTATGAATTAAATCCTTGCGTGTAGAAACTTTCTATAAAAAATAGTTTTATAGAAAAATATGTCTTTCTTAGAATAGATGACATATTGATTGTAGCTGAGGCTGGAAGAATAATTTTGAAGATTTTACGCATAAATTTTAATATGAAATTGTTTTAACCCAATACTTTTTACACCAGTTAATTTGATAAGACATTAAATTTTAAAATAATTCATTACATATAATTTTACTTTGGCGCACGAGTGTTAAGAAGTTAATTCAAAGAGAATTTTCTTATCTGAATCATTATTACCAATGTAGAGCTGCCAACTCAGTAGTATTATAGCCATTCTTAGCTATAGTAATCTAAGTGTTCTATGTCATTTATTGTACATTAATATTTTGCTTAACAATTATGATAGGAATAGTTTATTATTAATGTAATTAAATATAGGACCTATGATAATGAATATTGGAACCAAGTGAAGAGGTTCCAAAAGTTAAAGTTAGCCCAAATCTTTGGCTTATATGTGAACGGCAGATGCGGCACGTAATTCTATAAATGAGTTAGTTCTCCCCCCAAAAAATCGGCATGGCTGAAATTCGATGCCACACAAAGGACTCCAGCGTAAGAGATTACTGTGACCGTGTTTTGAACTGGCGTGGCGATATTCGAACTAGAAGGTGAAAAAGCAAAGGTCGTGAAACCCATCCTCGAGTACCACATATATTGTGATGAGTGGTGGTTATAGTGATGGACACCGTTCATGCTTCCCTAGCCGAATTGAGATATGTAGAACATAGGGTAGATCGTTAATGAGCATGTTTATATAATTCATGGTTTGGGGGAATATTAACTTTTCTATCCAAATTTAATTAAGGATATACAGTATATGGATCTAATGATATAAAAATGAAAGATGCGTGATTTTCTATTCATTATGTAACTTAAGAGCGTAAAGCGGACGCGCGAGGGTCATCGAGGGTGGCATTATTATGGAAGGGTTATAAACTTTGCAGCTGTACTCCGAATATGGTGTGCTGGCTCTTGGAGAGCAAACGTTGGTAGCTTGGCCCAGGAGGTACCGTTAGATTTCTCGTATTAATCGAGAAATGGGGACGGGAACTACGAAGGGCGGTCAATAAGTTTTGCCAATCGGTTGGGCGAAACAGAGGAACGGGGATGGCTGTTTGTGGGGGTGTTAGGACAAGTTATGACAAGTCAGGACCTGCAACTGCACTCTCCTGCCTCGTCTATTTAAGAAGCAGGAGCTTATCACAGATCGTCAGTCACAAATCTTTCAACAATGGAGAAGTTTGAGCACCGTGCAGTGATGAAATTTTGACCAAGGAAGGCAAGAATGCAAAAGAGATCCATGAACGCATGGTTGCAGTGTGCGTCGACACAGTCCCTTCCTATGCAACTATTGCTCGCTGGAATATGGAGTTCTTCCATCGTCGTGAGTCCCTTGAAGATGACCCCCGTCCAGGACGCCTATCAGACGTGACCAACGAGGACAATGTGGCCCGTGTGGAGAGGATGATCATTGAAAATCGACAGGGGAAGGTCGAAGAAATCAAGCGAGAACTTGGAATATCACATGAAAGTGTTATCAACATCATCCACGACAATTTGACCATGACCAAGGTCTCTGCCCGTTGGATCTCTAGAAACCTCACGAAACCTCACGCCCCATAATCGACTTTAACGTCGTCAAGGTCCACAAGGCCAGAGTTGCACAAGCTGCCCTGCGCAAGTGCGGATTCAAGAAGCTCAACTATTTTCCCTTCAGTCCAGATCTGGCCCCTAGCGACTACTTTTTATTCCGCCAGCTCAAGGCTGCACTGCGTGGACGCCGGTTTGGGGACGAGGGAGATGTCCAGTTCGCCATCTAGGAGTGGATTGAACAGCAGTCGGCAGATTTCTGGTTGTCAGGAATTCGAAGCCTCAGGGACAAGTGGCGCAAGTGCATTAAAGTCGAGGGTAGTTATATTGAAAAATAATAAAACCCATTTCCTCATATCTCGTTTCCTTATATCCGAATTGCAAAACTTATTGACCTCCCCTCGTAATAATCGCATAATTACTCAAACACATGCTATGGAAAAGGGTGGGAACTAAATAAATTTCTTATTTAATTTTCTTTTGCAGCTACCCTCCTTGATTTTGAGCCTTTTTAGTTAATTTTACATTGTCTGTTTATGTGTGTTAGGATTTATAATTCACACTTACTTGCAATATTTTCTTGCATTTTTCCCTACCGTTGTTTGATTTTGGTATACACGTGTATGTATATGCACACAACAATGTACCTATGACAGTTTACCCGACTATAGAAAGTAAGATAGTATACAAGAACACACAAACATAATCTCCAGTCCACACTCCCAAAAAGCAAAATGTGTAACTCACCAGTGAGGGTGAAAGGTTACCCGGCTGACTGCGTGATTGGAAAATACAACACTACTGCTCATCTATCGCCTCACCCTGCGAGGGCCAACCCCTAGCGCTATTAGAGTACTAGTGAATATTTTCATAATATTATTTGTATTACTAGGTTCTTTAAGGGATGCGGGTTTTCGATGATATTTATGGCAAAGGCTTGTGTGGTTCATATATGTGTGAGAATTAGAGGAGCTAGGGAGGTTTACGGAAATAATGTGGACCACTTCACCAATGTGGATTGAAGGGTATAAGGGTGTAAGGTGGTAAATATGCGCGCGCGCACACCGCACAGCTAACACGATCGTTTTGTGTCTCTTATCCACAAATTGGCCACGAAGAGTCAGACCCCGCCGCATACTACCTGATTGGAAAATAATCCACCATTTCTCGTCCTTCGCATTATCCAACTAGGTTCAGCCCTAGTGTTCTTGAATTTGTTGGTCGTTGTTTTGACAACAAACATGAAATAGTTGATAATTGACAAGAGAAAATAATAATAGCACATAACAATTTTCGAAGGTAATATACATAGAAGAAACGAAGACGAACGCAGATTGTATACAGTATAGAATATAATTCCACTTCATTTGGAATCTGATAACGAGTATTTTGCGATAAATTTGACCATCGACAGGAAAATTGTTTTTGTTCCTCTTTTGACTGTTTCCCTTCCAACTCCACCATTGTCATTCGTTCATGTTTCTTCTGACTGTTCTCTCCTAATGCCTCACCTCGTTATTTGATTCCTTTATCCTTCTTCTTCGTCTGTCTGTTTCAAAACCATTTCAATCATAGTTATCCATACATTTTTCTTCTTCTTCTGGCAGTTCTCTTTTTTTCAAAACATTACTAAGGATCTCTGAACTCATAATTTTTTTCAATTCTGGCATCAGATCTATCCCTGAGGATGGGTGAAGTAATTGTCTACGTATATTCGCAGATGATTTATACTCCAGAGGTCAACAGCCCGAAGGGTTGTTGGCCTCTGGAGTATTTGGGATTTGAAATCGCTTTTTTCAACCTCATTTCATCATTCATTTTTTTTTTTACTCTTTGTTTACAAACCAATTGAATCCCTTTTAATGTGAGAGGAAACAAAAAAATAAATATAATAAATACTTTATTTGTTAATTATTAACCCACACCCTACACAAATAAATTAATTCTGAATTTATTACTTCAAACCGCTTCTTTCTTTTATAAAACGGCAATTCTTCAGTTTTTATTTTCCTTCTGCTTCTTCTTCTTCTTCTTCTTCTTCTTCTTCTTCTTCTTCTTCTTCTTCTTCTTCTTCTTCTTCTTCTTCTTCTTTTTCTTTTTCTTCTTCTTCTTCGTCTAAAATTTTAAATGAACATTTCACAAGCGTCTTTACTATTGAAGATTCGTCCCAATTAGGATCGTTAGTTGAAGAAGTAGATAATAGTGATATTTGCATATCCGATATAACGGTTAATGAAGTGGAAATTCTTAAATATATTAACCTGATGAAAAAGTCGAAATCACCCGGGCCCGATGGCGTTTACCCCACTCATTTAAAGGAACTTAAGAATGAGCTTGCGAAGCCGTTGCGTGCAATTTTCAATCGCTCATTAGAAGATGGCGTAGTCCCTGTAGACTTCAAGCGTGCAAACGTTACACCAATATTTAAGAATGGGAATAGATACGAAGCAACGAATTTTCGTCCTATTAGTCTAACTTCGGTAGTTGGAAAGCTTTTAGAATCGGTAATTAGAGATAGAATAGTGTGCCACCTCGAGCTAAATAATCTGATTAAAGATTCCCAACATGGGTTTAGGCGGGCGAGATCGTGCTTGACAAATTTGCTCGAATTCTTCCATAAAATGATTTGCGTTTACGACGAAAGCAAAGCTGTAGATGTAATCTATCTAGACTTTAAAAAGGCGTTTGACACCGTTCCGCACGAGAGATTATTAATGAAAGTTAAAGCAGTCGGTGTGAAGGGTAAGATATTAAATTGGATTAGAAATTGGCTGAAGGATCGTTCGCAGCGAGTAGTTATAAATGGTGAATGTTCAGATTGGGTCAACGTCAGTAGTGGAGTGCCACAAGGCTCCGTTCTTGGCCCATTATTGTTTCTAATATATATAAACGATTTGGATAATGGCGTATTTAGTACGATTTCTAAATTTGCTGACGACACGAAGCTGGGCAACCGTGCCTATGTAAGATCGGATGTAGAAAAATTACAAAAGGACCTAAACTTGATTGTCAGATGGGCGGATAAGTGGCAAATGCAGTTTAATTTAAGTAAATGTAAGGTGATGCATTTGGGTTGCCATAATTTGAGGGTAGAGTATACCATGAAAGGCCAGGTCCTCGACGTAGTTAAATTGGAAAAAGACCTGGGAGTTTTAGTCTCGGATGACTTCAAAGTAACGAAACAATGCGCGGATGCATGTAAAAAAGCAAATCGTGTGCTGGGTTATATCGCGCGTAATTTCACGTTCAAATCCAAAGAGATAATTTTACCATTGTATAAATCACTTGTGCGTCCACTGCTCGAATATGCGGTTCAATTTTGGGCTCCATACTTAAACAAAGATATCGCGCAATTAGAAAGAGTGCAGCGTAGGGCTACAAAATTAATTCCCGAGCTGAGAAACAGGCCCTATGAGGAAAGACTCAGGGCATTAGATTTGCCATCTCTCGAAGGCAGAAGATTACGTGGCCAGCTAATTGAAGTATTTAAAATATTGAAAGGATTTTCAAACGTTGATTATAGGAATTTGTTCGAATTGGATCATAGGGGAAATACTCGGCAACACGGATTAAAATTAGTGAACAAGCGATTTAACACTAGTATAGCCCAAAACTATTTTACGTTTAAAATTACTCAAATTTGGAATAGGCTACCCACCCACGTAGTGGATAGTAGGTCGGTAAATATGTTTAAAAACCGTCTCGACGCGCACTTAAATAGTATAAATATAACGTAGTCTGAGCACAGTAAATAATAACGTCTTTGCAAAAGGAGTTTGGAGCGGAGGAACAACGAGAGTAAAAATGATGCCAGCGATTTCTCTTGCATGTGTAGTTTAGATATCCATTTTCTTTTCCGCCTATCCTATAACTAGATTTTCACCACTAGCAGTCGAGGGCTGCGGAAGTTGAGAAGAAAAACTTTCTATCACCCCCCCCCCCTAGGTTGAAGTAGTTAATATGCCTGACATTGTACACATGTAGATAAGTGTGTACAGTAGATTATATATTTAAAAAAAAAAAAAAAAATAGCATGTTAGAGATACACTCGTAGATAAGTGTGTATCGTAGTTTCGGATGTAGTGTAGCGGACTAGCCTCGAGCGGACCTTAGGGTCTTTGTTGGTCCTAGATTCTGTAGTTCTGTAGTTCTGTAGTTCTTCTTCTTTTTATTCTTATTCTTATTCTTTTTCTTGTCATTTTCCTTTTCCTATTCTACTTCTTTTTCTTCTCATTATTCTATTCCTCTCCTTCTTCTTCTGTTCTCTTTTTCAATCTCTTCTTCACCTCTTATTTCTCTTCCTCTACTCCTCCTTCCTTCTCCTACTCTTTTTTTTAGATTTCTTCTTCTCATCCTATCTCTCTCCCTCTTCTCATTCTGCTATTTATTCTCTTACGTCTCTTCCATTTTGTTTTTCTTTTTGCCTTCCTTCTTCTTTTTTCTCTTCTTCTCTTTCTTACCCATTTTCTGTTCATTTCCTTTCCTTATTAATTTCCCCTCTTTCTTATTCTCATCCTTCTTTTTTTCTTTTCTTCTCTTGCTCTTCAATCTTTTCTTCTCTTTCTCTACTTCTCTTCTCCTTATTCCGCCCCCTTTTCTTCTCTTTCTTTACTTCTCTTCTCCTTATTCCGCCCCCTTTTCTATTCTTACTCTTCCTATTCTTCTTCTCTTTCTTACCCTCATCTTTTACTTAAACTTGTCCTTCTACTCCTCCTCTTCTTCTGTTTTGACTTCTTTCTTCTCTTCCCCTTCTTATTTCCTTATTCTTCTCCCTCTTCTTATCCTCACCTTCCTTCTCTTCTTGTTCTTATACTGTTATTTTTGTTCCTCTCTTCTTGCATTTATTTCTATTTAACCCATCCCCAAATTCCTGTTCTTAAAATATATTTTTAGGGAGAAAAGGAGCAGTTTCTCCCCTCCTCATTTTGCTCCACTCGTTTTAAGGTGCCAATTTCCTCATGATAAAGATTAAATTAAAAATCTATTTTCGAAAAAACTTCGATAAAAATTTCGTATATAAAAAAAAAAAATCAGCCATAGTTAAATTTTTATAAATTTTCTGAACTTCATTAATAATAGTAATAATAATAATAATAATAATATTATCTTGATCTTATAAAAATGCAAAAAATACCACGCCATTCATTAACTAAGCCCCGCAAATTTTTAACCACTTTTTCACTCATTTTCCCAAAATTCCGTTTTAAAAATATAGAATTAGGGATAAGGAAGGAAGGAAACAACGTAATGAGTTGTGAGTGCCACTCTCTAGATCAGACCTGGGCAACCTTTGGCACGCGTGCCAAACGTGGCACGCCAACGACTTCTACCGGCACGCGAAGCCAAATGCTTAACTTAAGAAAACTAAGTAAATGTATCTCCAATTTATTTTATTTAGCAACCGGATTGTGGACAACCTCTTATAAATTATGTTATCAGAGAGGCAGCAGCAGAAGTCTCATTGATCGTAAATAAATGAAAAGGTCCACAATTTTTCTTTCTCTAGTTTGGATTTGTTGTTTTCTTCTTCAAATGATAAAGATTCAATTCTGTTCAATATAATATGTATCTTTTTAGGTAAAATAACTATCTTTTCTTTGTAATTTTTATGCATCCTAAGGAGTTGGGAATGAATAAAAAGAACATCTTTAATTTTATATCCTTCCATTGTGTTTTAGTCAAGTATTGGCCCCTGAGAAAATTTTGTAGCAAAGATTTGGGCAATTTTGGCACACCCACTTAAAAAGGTTGCTCACCCCTGCTCTAGACATTTTCACATCCGTAGGCAGTTGTGAATGAACCTCCGTCTATATATATATATATATATATTAGTATAAATAGGTAGCAGTTTTTCCTGAATGCATATTTTGTTGGAGACCATTGTATATTTAGCCTTAATTTATTTTCTTTGTAAACGTTCTATTTTTTCTTATTATTTTATTTTGTCATGGTAGTTTATGTCTTAAGTTCATCTCTTTTTTTTTAAACCCAGGTTTTTACCAAACAAGTAATTTAAATAAAGAGAGATGAACTTAGGAGGGATAAACTACCATGAGAAAAGAAGATAATAAGAAAAATCGAAAGTTTCCAAAGAAAATTAATTAAGGCTAAATATACAATGGTCTTGAACAATATATATATACACACTCGATAAAATTTGTTTAAGAGTATATTATGTCTATGTTTGTAAATGTGTATCTACTACACCTGACTTAACGAAATTAAGTAGCAAGTCAAATAAAGATCAAAACGACAGGTTCAGGCAAAAGCATCTCCTCCTCTTCTCTCTCAGACTATTTTTGAAGCCCAGAAATAAGGAGCCATTCTCCGTAGGTGTTCAAGCCGTTGTCTTATTTTTTTACTTTTTTTTAGCTCATTGCCTTTTCCTTGTTATGTTAGTGTAAATTGGTATCTCTTCAGTTAGCAGTTTCTTTCTACTGCTTGGGAATCTAAAATTTCTCCTTATGTTGTCTTCAATGTTTGTTTTAGTCGTTAAATCATTGTGTCTTTCTTCTATCTTGATCCAAATTTTCTGTGCCATTTTCCCTAGAGTCAGGATGAGTGGCATAATATTAGCATCTGCTTGTAAGTCTGCAAGGCTTCTTCTGCCTTCACTCCGTCTCGTGTCCGTTATCCAGTAATTTCAGTAGTTTTGACTTTGAGAGGCTGTAGGCTGGAATCGGTGGATAAGTCAGGACCGTCTGTACCTGCGCGTTATAAACTTTGTCCTTATTTTTATTTCTTAGTTCTCTCATCTTTGCTAGAAGTGATATTCAGTTATCTGTCATATATTTCATTTTCTTTTGTTGGGTTGGACTCTTGGCATTACAAGAAGTCCTAGCACTGTTCTTTTGCATTTATATCTGTAGTCGTTTCCGTCTATTACTATTAGGATTATTTTAGATTTGTTAATGTTTGTTTTTATTTTACATGTTTTCTCATAGTTGTTTATATTTTATATTTCCAGTTTCTTGACTTGACT
This sequence comes from Ceratothoa steindachneri, assembly GCA_963969495.1. Taxonomy (NCBI): domain Eukaryota; kingdom Metazoa; phylum Arthropoda; class Malacostraca; order Isopoda; family Cymothoidae; genus Ceratothoa; species Ceratothoa steindachneri. The sequence continues at coordinate 82,849,089 of OZ018326.1, forward strand.
TGCCTTGTCCTTAGGATTTCGGTAAGGAATAGTAACAATCCGTGTGATAACGTCTTCGTACTGCTTGTTAATGCTTTCTTGTGTTAAGGGCCTAGGGCAATATGCGCAGTGTACAATGAGTAGATTGTCGGAATAAGACATCCATCCTGTCGCACTCCAGCCATCAGTCGGAAGTTTGGTCTCTTATATCCCTCTGATCTTTTTTGTATATAGTCGCAGAGTAAGTGCTCCAAGTATCTTATAGATTAACCCTTTGGTCTAAACTTTGTTAAATGCTTTTTCACCATCTTACATAACGATATAGATTGCGTTTTTCTCGCCCTTGACTTTTACGATTTTTTTTACTAATCAGTGCAAGTACCACCATTGTCGTCTCAGAGTTTTTTATAAAACCAAACTGAAATTCGTTATACCTTTCCTTTTAATCTAGGTGTTCTACTAGTCTACTGTTAGTGATCTTTACCAAGACTTTACCAAGGAAGTTAAGTTGTGAAATTGGTCTGTAACTCGCTACCAAGATTGGTGGTTTGTCTGCCTTAGGAATTAAGATCATCTTTGCAGTTTGAACCCATCTGGGTAGTACCTCAGAGTTAGGCAGGCATCATAAACCTTGGTATATTATCTGGTGCCCTTGTGAAGTGCACTTTTGTAACCCCTAGTGATCCGGATGTTCTGTGTTTTGAAGAATTAATCGCACTCACAACCTCTTCAGTGCTAGGTGCATCAGTACCCATGTTTTCTTCTTGTTCTATCTGCTTAAGGCCTAGAATCTATCTGATGATACTTTTTTCGGAAGAACTCTCCAACTATATTTTCTATATGCTTGTCAAAGTGGTCATTGTCCTCTGGTCTTATTGTGATAATCCTTTCCCAATGCTCTCGGAGTCTCTGTTCGTTTGACTGTTATCTGTGCGCTCTCTATTGTTATCATCTAGCTTGATGTGTTTCCTTTGCTCTTACTTTAATTCTATTTATTGCATTCATTACTTTTTCGGATATTTCTCTTTATCTAATTTATCTATTAGTTCTTTTAGTTTTTCATTCTGTTGTTTTTCAATTAATATCCGCACTTTGCTTTTCAGCCTTTCGGTTTTCTGTAGTGCTGAGTTTGCCTGCCTTGTTGCCTGATTTTATCGTAGGTTTTTGTTAACTTTCTGGCTTTCCTTTTCATTACCCAAGTCCATATTGGATGTATTAGGTATCCACTTACATAATCATCTTCATAATGTTTCTAATTCCGCATCACATCTTCTTTGCTCTCTTTTTAATGGGGTCGGCTTTTACGTCATCATTGTCTCCTCTTACTTATTCCAGTTTGTTCTTGCATAGATTTTCCTCTTTGAGATACCCACCTGAATCGGATTTTGGTTGACGAAATCCACTATACCAATGTGTTTGCTGCTGGGTAAGGCTATTGGCTCCATATGTAGATTGTAAGGCATGTTTAAACTGTTTAATACGATATTTTACTTTGTTGCGCTTCTCCCTGTAATGTGTGTCGAGAAATCAGGCCTGATTCTAGGGATTACAATATATTCATAAATCCACTAACGTTTGTTCTTATATCTATAACCCGACTCTAAGGAGCAGGCGTTAATTTCACCCAAAAGTATAGTTAGTTGTCTGTGTCTGAGAATCTCCATCATAGTGTTTAGAGGCAGATAGTCTCTCCGAGTTGGCTGGTGAGGAGGGTATTCGAATTGGATAAATATTTCTAGATATGCTTCGTCAAATTGCTTCCATTCTCTTTATATTTTTCATTTCTTAATTGCTATTACAGTTGCATCGTGTCTTTCGTTCGTTGGGTTTATAACAAGTACGTTATGATTGTATATCTTTTATTGTACCTTTGTTAGTTGTAGACCATAGTCAGAGATTTTTATTACGTCCAGGTCCATTTCTCTGAATATATATCCGTATGCAGTTTTTTCCAGCCGTTTATATTTATGTGAATTATGTTAAGTTTCTAAATTGTTCCATCTTTGTCTTTTTTCCGTCTGTTTTTTGTTTTGTTTTCTCCATTAGTTCTTCTTCGTACCTTTGCGTTTATCTGCTGCTTTTTGCCACCTTCAATTTTCGGCAATTTGGAAGGTTTCGATTTTGGAGTCTCTAATACTAGTCGGGAAGATTCTAATTCTGTTTTTCTATAAAAGTTTATCTGCAGTTTCTTCTTCATGATGTGAGTTAAACACCCACTTGCATCATCCACTCTTTACTCTTTTTATATCATCTCCCTGCTGATAATTGGGTGGCAATTGATCAGTGGATTTGATTAAAACCGTGAGTTTAAAGTCTCTCCCTTCGTAGACACACCCTTCTTGTTTTGAATGTGTTTCTTTCTTGGCATCGAATTGCGATTCTGTTTCAGAGACTATGCCTTTCTTAACTTTTTCTTCTTTTTCTGGCTTCTATTTCTGTTTCCTTTCCTTCATTGCAGATATGTTGCTGTTATCCGATTCCTCCTTTGCTGGGTTATCTTCTGTGACTTCTTCACTTGTTTCTTTGATAGTTTTCTCCTCAGTTTTTTAAAGTTTCTTTGAGCTTATCATTAACAAGAGTATTGTTTCGTTTCATTGCACCAAATGCTGCAACAGCGAAGATCTGAGATGACGGTATTCTTTTGGTCGACGTTTTGGTGATTCCATTTTTTTAGGGCATCATGTTTAACATTTCAGAGAAGGAGCCTGGTATCGCCATGTTTTAGATATGTACGTACGTAATACACGTACATATCCGAGTATATACAGTCCTGGGCCTTCTTTGATGCTGAGCACTACTTTCTCGTTCTGCGTTTTATTAATTGCCGCTTTGTCTCTATTTGCATATGTTCGGTAAATCTTTTAGTCTTCTTTTAATATTCTTGTCTTTTTGTCTTCAATATTTAAAACTTCCTTCCTACTCGGGCAGTTTATTGCCATGGTCATATGGTGCCGCCGCAGTTAATGCATTTTTTTGTCGTTTCCGTACAGTTCCTGATGTTGTTTGTTCCCTCTTTACTTCCTTCAAAGCACACAACACTGTTGCTTGTACAGGTCTTTGATGTTTGTGCTTCCATAGCGTAGCATAAGAAGCACGTCGGAATATTAGCAAATCTTTCTTTTTTTATCTTGGCCGGGAAAGTTTTTATTTCAAAAGCCAATATTCCCTAGGTTGCAGCCTTGTTAGCCTATCTAAGGAGTTGCACATCACTTTAAAAACCTGATTGTGATTCTCAAATTTAATTACTTCGCCTATTTTAAGGTAAGTATTTTAAATCTCAGGTTCCTAGTTGAGCTCATCGCTTCTGTGAGAGCCCACCCAGAGGTACACCTTTCTGCAAATAAAAGATCTGCTGGCAATAACTTGCGGTGGTAATTTCTGTGTGAGTCCTATCTTCTTAAAAGTTTGAAATCCTTCTTCAAATACGAGCTTTTCCACGTCTTGTTCCTTATGTCAGATATCGACGTATCCAATTTGTGAATCTTTAAGTTTAACCAATGCAACCCTGATCTATTGATCGAAGGTTCGAATTATTAGGTCCAATTATGGTTTTGATGCTCTTTGTTCAGGCTTAAAGATAATCCTTTGCTTCAGCTTCCAGGATGGTTAATCCGATTGAGAGGAAAGGGGGGGGGGCGTCACCTACACTGAAAAAGAAGAGAGAATCAAGGACTTTATTCCTATACTAAGTGTATACCTAATTTTTCCTTAAATGCTTGCCAATTAATGTAATATAACACCCTCCTACATTGATAGATCTAACCTACTAGGCACCTGGCCAAGGTTTCCGGCTTGTGTCTTTAAGGAATCGCCTTCTTCGTGCCTCCTGACCAGGCTTCTTTCCGTGGTCCATTAAACCGTGCAGCCAAGAGCTTCTGAGTGTTTTGAGGGTCGCGTTATATTCCAGAGTAAAGAAATATATTTTTAGTGAAACGTGGTGACGAGTAGATAGTGCCTCTTTGAGAGCAACCCTGCACTTAGGAACAGGAGGAATCTACAATCTGGTAAAGTGCGCATACAGCTTCCGAGACGTTTGTAGATGTGTTTGGATAACATTTTCTTTCTCTTTTTTAATTTACCTGTCCTCCTTTACTTAGCATCTATAAAAAGATTCTGAGTAAACAGACTGAGTATTTCAATCAGGGACCGATGACATTCGAATTCGAATGAATGTGTGTGTGTAGAGCGAACAAAGCATGTTTTGATCGACAGAAAATAATAAAAGTAATGAAAAAAGAAGGTAATGTAGGAAATTTGTAAAGGGATGTAAGGCGTCTGGTGCTCAGGCTTATCGTTTTCCTTATATTTTTTTGTGTATCTTTCGTTGTTGTTCTTATTTTAGTTATTTTAACAGCGTTAAAGCCTTTTGTCTTAAAAACTTTAATGTTTTTTGTATATGTAATTAGTTAGCATTTGCTGTGATTTTATGATTTTATTGTTTTTACGTTTAATATTAAATATTTCTTGTATTTTATTTATTTTGTGGTGTATGTATTTTTGTAATATTATTTCTTTATTCTTATTTTCATAATCGGTTATGTTGACTCATAATAGGTTGGAATTTAGTCGTATTTGGTTAAAAATTACTTAGTTCGGCGAGTTTCGTTATTTGGTATGAGTCAGTTTTCTTTTCTGGTGTTAAACACTTTCTCATGCGTAGAATGTCACCTCGTTTCCTTTAGCCAGGAGCATATAGGAGCTTGTAAATCTTGCATAGCTTCTGGCTCTTTTGTGGTTTTAAATCATTTGAATGATTTACACATTCACCACTTAATTAACCAGTGCCTTAATATTCCTAGTCCGTTCTTCGAGGACTAGGTTAATGGTAGTCTTGACCGCATCCCTGTGTAGCCCTTCTTGGTGTCTTCTGTATCGCCTGCGTTTACAGGAAATTAGGTACACGCATTTGTTATGCTCGACTTTTAGTCTCCTATTTTGTATCCTCTAAGCATAAGAGAGGGCGGAAGCGGGATTGAGAAGAGTAGATATTACAAATGCATTGTAGATCTTCCTCTTATTTATCCTCGGATGTTTCTGAACATGAAAACATTTCTGACTGCGGGCGAGGCTTTCGAAATTTGATCAGTGACGTGCTTCTTCTACCCAGGTGAAGTAATCTTTATTCCAAGTACATTGCATTCCGTGGTGTAGGGAAAGCGTCTATCCGCCAAACATCTGATAGTAGTTTCCTTCCAATTGTAACTATCTTGAATTTTTCTTGGTTAGTTCTAATTTTCCATTTGGCCTCGTAGATGTTTAATCTTTCGATTTCCTCCGCCGTCATACGAGCTTGCATAGCCACGTTATGCCAAGGACACTATTATCTAATTTGGCTGAAATCATCCGGGAAACAAATGTTGAGGCAAGTGGAGTTGTCATGGGCTGAGATAACTGCGTTGTATATCGAGTAGAAGACAGACGACCCTTTGCGGGAGGCCTGCATTAAGCATAAAATTTGGTCCCTCGTGCTCCCCAAACTTATATACGCAGATTTCTCCTTGATCTAGTGACAGAGTTCTTTCTAAGTTTTCAATTACTCCCAGGCGCAAGATTTTGTACGGCATTCCCTTTTGCCAGACCTTATCAAATGCTTTTGATACATTCCGACATGCAATGTCTACGTAACTCTCTTCTCTTTTGGCTTGAGCAAGCGTTTCTGTGATGGCATTTATCGCCATCCCCATACTTCGCTTTTTTCGAAATCTAATTTGGTACTGTTTTACATGGAGTTAGTTCTCCATATGATAAACCAGTCTTCGGTTGAGAATTTTCGCGAAGGGATTCCCGTCAAATTTAAAGAGAGAAATTGGCTGGTAGTTCTCTCTTGTTATTGGATTCCCCCGTGCTAAGCTAAAAAGAAAATAATTTTAGGTGCCTTGAAAGCATCGGGAAAGCATCTTGTATTTAGACAGTTCTAAAAATAAATTTCACTCCTGCTGCCGTTTCAAAATTTAAATTTGTTGGTCTCGATTGATCTGGGGTCTTCTAGTAGTGCGGGTGCTTCCTAAGTATTTGTGTGTTTAGATCGATTATAATTTTGTTTTCGAACTCTTTATCATAGTCTTCGTTCTCCTCTTTAGTTATACTGAATATTTTTTCCCAGTAACTTCAGAATATTGCTTCTATATTTAACTTTTCTGTTTCGATGTTTTCATCTTTGTTTCTAATTTCTATTTTCCTCGTTCTTCCAGTCGATCCTTTGAGACGCCGGATTTTTTGCCAAAAATCTTGGGGAGGTCCATCATGATCGAGACACCTGATAGAATCGTCCCATTGTCTCCATTGTTGTTTGAGAATCAGCTGGTTGAGCACTTCTTTGAAGTCTTTACTTCGTCGATTTGAGTCACTTGATGCGCTTCCGATGTTTATCTCGTATAGTAATTTCAGTTCACGGTATAAATTCTTCATGTTTTCGGTCCATCTATATTTTGAGATGGAACTATACTCGTATTTCGAATGTACACTCTATCTGCGTTAATTAGGTTGTTATTAAGGTTGTTAAGTGCCTCGTCAATCTACTCTAGAATTGCTTCGTCCAAAGTGGGAGGATAATATTTCTCAACGGGGTCTGCCTACTGTGCCTAGTCTGTCTTTTTGTAGTTTCTTTCTGATTACGGCTGTGACTTTTATAGGGTTCCTATTGATGGTGATTAGGGTCCCTATATGATCACTACACGGTACCCGGACTGGTTGCATTTAGTAGTTAAACGGCAGCTGAAGATTGGCCAGACATATCTGGCTTCGCTGCATCTCCTCTAATAAAGTTGGGGAAGTTGGGGCTAATATACTGGACGATGATTCTGTCAAGCAAAGTATTCTAGGCTCCTACCGATGCCATAGAAAGCTCTATAGCCAGATTCCTGAAACCTGGCATTTAAGTCCTCCATTAGTATTGTAGAGGGCCTTCTGCCAAATAGGCAAGTGGGAGACTTTAAATGTAAAAGGTCTCTCCTTGGCGGCTGGTATCAGGTGGCTATCTTTCCAATGTCTAGTTCTACCTCTATTGCTAAATAAGCTGCTTCGAGATTTCTAATTAGCTTGTATTTTACCTCTTTTTTAATCGTAATAGGGGCTTCGTCAAATCACTCTTGCGAATAATTAGTGATCAACACGTCATAATTTCAAATTTCTTTTTGTTCACAACGAGTGATGATTCTGTTTTCTAAAATCAAAATGACATTTGCATCAACTTCCCTGATTATATTTCCGTAAAGAGTCCTTTTCCTCATCCAGGCATCTGTGTTAATTTACAAGATTCTTAATGCGCTTATTGGCATGATGTACTCTTATTTACCGGTGTTTTCTCTTGTTTTTCTTCTTATTAGCCTGCGGGAAATCTTTCAAATGTCCAAGCTTTTCAATCTTCGGAGGGGATATGGGTCTTTGAATTACCCTTGTCGCCTTTGTACGAGTGCATGAGCCGTCGTTACTTTCCAAACTGCTGTTATTTTTTTTCTTTTCTTCTTTTTTTTATTTTTCATCATCTTCTTCGGATTCTTATTAACAAGGCCCTTCCACCGTCTCTGTTATGCCTGCGTTTCTGTGTCTCATTTTTGATCACAGACTCCTTGAATTCCTTCGAGCATTCAGGATTTACCCACAAAATGATTGACGAGTGGTGGTTTGTTTACAAAAGTGTATTTAAGACCTAGTTGTAACAACCGTTTCACTTCAATAGGTATATGTGTGATGCATATGATTTTTTGGGTATTTAAATCGCTTGTGATCCTTGCTTCTGACGGATATGCCTTTGTTGCTTGCATCTCGTCACTTTTTTCACGGCGCTCGCGTAAGTATTCTTCGCATTCATTTTTTCTTCGTTCCTTTTTCAGCCAATTTACGGCCATGGCCTGTGATCGCCCTTAAAGTTGAGGCACTACTTCTATGTGGTTTTAAATGTCTTAAATCGGTTGCCTTCTGAGGTGCATTCGCTGCACCACAGCTTTTCTCTCACCGCTTGATTACTGTTGGCATGTAGTATGATGATGGATGGGTGGATCCGGTTGGGCTCCTCAATAGGGATGATTCATGGTGGACTTGATGAAAGTAGCGGCTACATCAACTTCCGCCACCCCTTTTTCACCTCCCCTCGGGTTTCTTACATCATAGCTGCTCCTAACAAACACAAAGAAGGAGGTTGCTTCTCTGTGTGAGGATTGCTCCCCCACCAGAAAATTTCCTGCTGTTGGCTATTCCTCAAACCAATTTCGTCATGAGCCCCCAATTTTATATGTACCAAGTGGCGAGCATATTTAAGACCAAATTAATGCATCGCAGACACCTCGGGCGTGTTCTCACATTGGTCCGTGGGCGGGAGATTTTAAGCTGCCATTTGATTATGACTCTCTTAAACAAAGTATTATTTCTCTTTTTTAAGATTGGAAAACGCTCCACCTGGCTTTCAGGGTAATCTGTTATCGTAGCAGAGTGGTTATTGGTCCGTACCTAAGTACTTTTAGAAATATGAATTTCGATGGCCTTGACAACAATGCTTTGCTGTAGGATTATTGGCCTTCCCAATGACGTTCGTTTACGTTATTGATGCTTTTATAGGTTGGAGTCAGAGTAAAGTTTACTTTTAGTAGAAAAGGAACACTACTCACTCTGAGCTGATGCGCTGGATGTTAAGGATTAGGCTAATCCTTTTGATGGGAAGAGCCTCCTGAAATTTCAAGCTGCAAAGATCCGAGTTTCTTCTGCGAATGGTAATTTATTCAAACAGAAATGTTCCTCTACTTCGTTCGTTGCGCTATTCGTTGCAGTGGCTTTGATTCCTCCTTCTTGCAACAGCATTGTTAGTCATCGGCTAAGGGTAGTAGTGGTCATACCAATATATTGATTGTTTGGATGAGGCTTGCAGTCTTTAGGGAGGCATTTGAATTTGTACATCACATATGTACTCTTTTGGATGGATTATTTTTTTACAGAGATTGTTTCTCATTAATAGGTTGCTGACTTTTGTTTTTATAGTATATTCGTAGAGATAAATAACATCGCCATTTTCTTGGATTATTTTACCTTTTATTATATCTTAACTTTAAAATTGTATGAAATTCTTTCATTTACTAAGCACTTCGTGTTTGTTTAATAATAAGTTCATAGTACTTTCAAATTTGAGAACCAAGGGGTGTTGTGGCAAGCAATATTTGCGGTAGCTAGCATCTGATGTTTGTACGAAAGTGAGCTTTTGGTGACATTTCATTGCAGAAATATAAATAAATATATATATATATATATATATATATATATATATATATATATATATATATATATATATATATATATATGTATATATATATATATATATATATATATATATATATATATATATATATATATATATGTATATATATATATATATATATATATATATATATATATATATATATATATATATATATATATATATATAAATATATATATATATATATATATATATATATATATATATATATATATATATATATTTATATATATACATATATATATATATATATATATATATATATATATATATATATATATATATATATATATATATATATACATGTAGAAATTGGGACATCCAAGAACCAGTATTAGGAAAATACATAATTGAGAAACCTCCTTATGCCAGCATAAGAGGGTTTCTCACTAGACAGACTGACCCATTGCTAAACTGGAATACTCTTCAATTAGGAATCATTTTGAGTCTTCAATTTTCAAGGTTTTGGGTTCTGTGGATAAATCCGGCGACCTCAACATTTCGGAATCACTATTTATCCAAATTACAAAATGCAGAATTAAACTTTAGTCAGTCTTTCACACCACTTCACATTTCTTAATTCATATATTTTTAATTTTAGTATGATTTATAAGTGATTTTTAACTAAATTTTGGGGGTAATCCATTTAATTATTCTATTCCTTGGTTGTCCATGATTTCAGTTATTTTAAACTACTTTACACGTTTATCTCTGTTTGTAGATAGTAGATCACTTGTCCTGTATTCATCTCTCTTTTAAATAAATGGGTTTGGTAAAAAACAAACTAAATTACTGAGCTTTTGATCTTATTCGATCATCTTCGACGCTCCGAAGATTTTCGAATAAGATCGAAAGCTCACCAATATAGTTTGTTTTTTACCAAACCTATTCATTTAAAAGAGAGATGAATAGAGTACAAGTGATCTACTATCTATAAGATAGAATAAAAAAAGAGTTAGAAGAATAGAAAGTTGCTAAAGGAAATTAATTAAAGTTAAATACACAATGGTCTTCAACAAAATTTGCATTCAGGAAAGACTGCTACCCTGCTACACTAATATATATATATATATATATATATATATATATATATATATATATATATATATATATTTATATATATATCCTTGATTCGTTTCTGCATTCTAAGTTTGCTTGTTAGATAATCATATTGTTATGCTCCATTATAGGCTGAAGATAAACAGCTAATCTCCGAAACTTTCCCAATTATACCTTTTCCTAATACTAGTTCTGACTTTGATATATAATATATATATATATATATATATATATATATATATATATATATATATATATACGTATATATATATATATATATATATATATATAATAAATAGAAAGAAAATTCCTTGTAGGAAATAAGACATACCAGGTATATACCTGGTTGACTGAAAGGGCCTGAAATGCTGGTGGTCCTTGCATCTCGCAAAGAGAAAAAAGTGGGCATTTTTTGGCCCAGCACCACCGTGAAAATATCCGAAGAAGAATCATTCTCCAGAGGTAAATTTACCTGGCCATGGCAGTGAGCAAGTTGTCCTTTGGAGGAGAGCTGGTTCTTTGAATGGGCTCCCAGCAGTTGCAGGCTGGTGCAAAGTACAACATACTGACACTCAGAATTTACACTAAGCTTCACAAACTACAAGAATGATTTAGTACAGTCTATTGGAACGTCATTGGCCGCAGCAAAGCTAGGCATTATGAAAAGAGTGAAATACTCTCTTATTGAGATAGAAAGGGCAAACATGCTATTTTGTATAAGATTCCTAATACATGACCTAACACATTTTCGAATATAAATTATATGAACATTCTATAGATTATTCAAACTAGCATATAATGAAAATATCAAATAGGTGTCCCTAGAAGCAATTCACCACACTTGGGTAAAGGATTTAAGGACTTCTATACCGCACAAATGAATGCACCTACACGAGGAAACAATTAGTTTAAAACTGATAGCTTAAACCAAATATTTGAAAATAACGACATGACAGAAAACCGGTTGCAAAATTCACAGTAGATGAGGGAAATTAACGCAGAAATAAAGTGGAATATTAGAATGTTCAGATGAAGCAGAACTTTACCATATACACTAGGCGGTAGCATCGATAAACAAATTTCAGCAAATCAACATGCACAGTTCAGGCTTTGTACACTTGAGTACATATATTTTAAAGGTGCAAAAAGTTTTCATGAGAATATTTGAAACACCCCGTCTTTTTTTTAGTTCAAAATCACTTTATTTTTTCAAATTTTCGAGCCAGAAAGTTATACACCATCAGAGTTTTTGGTTTGTTGTTATAAGTGCTTAATAGATTAGAGTTGAGTTTAAACTGAGGGATAATGACAAACAAGTGATGAATTCAATTTGTATTATCTAACTGATACAAACTATTTGTAATTGATACATTAAAATCATACTTTGTCTCAAACGATGGCATGAGGTCTCGGGATTTTAGTACCACCCGAATGCAGCCATCATTTGCTTCTTTTCCTTAAACTTCGCCAGAAGCCTCCGTCACCATTCGCAAACACCGCTCCACACCTTGAAAATGGCATGAAATTTCAATAGAGTCTGGCTCATCGAAAATATTTTGCAGGTCCGCATTAGATAGATTTATCGTAAGTGGTGCCTCAAACTTGCACTCTTCTTCAGGGGGAAATAAATCTGTTAGGCTCTCAGCAGTCTTATCTATGTTTAGTGGCCTAAAATCACGTATCTCTTCCTCATACATAGTAAGTTGTCGGATCCTTATGATTCTGTCAGTATCTAATTTTCTGTTCTTCTGATTAACGTCTGCCAGCATGGACAAAAGGACGTTCTCAGGATGGGCCCAGTAGGAATTCCTTTGGATTGTTTGCCCTGCTATGGCTTTAATGGCAGGTTGGAGTATTTGCAGAAGATTAATCTGTTCCGGGAGATGTTTAGATCCCTCCGTGCATTTCAGAGAAAATTTGATGTGAAAACAGATGGGCCCATAATGATACAAGACAAACTCTGTTAGGACATACAATTCATTATTAGGTTTTCCTGTTGCCACATAAACTAAACATATTCTGCTGGCAGTGGTGAGCCATCTTGCATGAGATATTGACCCTGTCTTCATATATAGGAGATAATCGTCAATTACATCACTTCTAATAGCACTGATAATTCTGTACAAGTAAGCTTGGTGCCAACTAAGCTTATTCACATCTATATCTTGAAGAGGAGCTTCTTTAGTAATGCATTGAAAGCCATTTGGTGATACTGGCAGAGTTTAACTGGTGGTTAAGGCTTTACCAATTGGTCCTTTCCATTGATCTCAACTTTCTGTTGGACCAATATATTTACTGCAAAGGTGCCTCAAAGGAAGCTCATTTAGATGCAAGCTGCAGATGATCCACTGTTAAGGACGATGTAATTGACATTCTAGCCTTCTTATGCCTCTATTCTTATAGCCATTATTAGTTGCCAGGCTTTCATCTCCCACTGCATTTATCTCATCTTTAATATCATTTGCAACAAGACATTTCATCAGTTTGTCCCATAATTCAGTTCTTTGGTCAATAAAAAATTCATGCTCTCGCCGTGGCACTTTCATATTTTTTACCCACTTGCAATCGAAAACATCAGCACACTTGCAGCCTGCTATATTAATAATTTGACCCAATAATGAGATAACCTTCTTACTCCTAGTGGCATCCATTCTTTGTTTAGATGCCACAGTTGCTTCTTTCACCAATCGGAGCAATTTTGTTTAAACATTCTTGATCGGTTAAACTGGAATACTGTTTTTTTCCAAATCTCAGTAAGGACCTCGGATACTTCAGCAATAACATCCTCGTTTCTCTTGTATTTATTGTCTTTTACATACAGAATATATCTTTCAACCTGTTGTTTTGTTGGCAGCTCATAATGAGAAACTTCAATGAAGTGGGGTGCCAAAGACACTGTGACTTATTGATGTTCTAGTTCCTCTACTCATCCTAGCCCTGAAAATGTATAATAGAAAGACTCGTTAGTATAAAACAGAAATAATACATGTGATGAGTGAATCTAGAGCATACATTCAAAAAGGTGAAGACATATCACTACATAGGAAATACTCTGTACATATCTTGTAAATTCGTTATACATCGATTAATTTATAATACTTTTCGAGTAGCTTACATAAGGAGTTAAAGTGAAAATTTCTTCTTGTATGAAACTTACCTATTTCTAGCTTTAGAGACGAGAACTATAATAAATGATCACAACCAGACTCACGCTACGGAAAAGAAAATTTGTATGCAAAATATTTCTTTCCCTCAAAATGGATTGTTACGATTTTTTCAGATTTTTTTCGTCTTCATTTCCCAATTTTGGATGGTTTGCTCTACAAAACCTGAAATGTTCCTTAAAAGTTGTTGCGACACTACGCCCTATTCTACACTGCTTCCAAAAGAGACACAGCTAAAGATCGACAGTGGTAGAACCAAACAGAATAAAAAGTAAGACCCATTACACTATCTTGAATTGAAAAAAAAATCACCTTTGACATAGTAGTTTGTTGTTAGCTTTTTCAACAGGGTTAACAAAGACAATTTAATCGGTAATAAGATCCAAATCAAACTAAAATACAAGTAACACTGGTACGCGTGATCATCAGCAAACTGTTCTTTAATTAATGCAGAATTCACAATTAATACGAAATACTAAGTCAGTGGTAGTAGCATTACACAAACAAGAAATTAACAAAACCTACCGTAAATAACTTTAGCATATCCATAGTCGTGCAACCTCAAAAACTATCTGCACTTGGTAATTAATAAAATATTAGCGGTTCTTTCTCCCTTAAATTGTTCCCTGCAGTGATTGATGATATTTTAAAGTTAAAATAGTTCGCTGGTTTCAGTCATCATATCAAGCTGCTGATTATCAGGTGGAAGTCAGCCAGGGCAAGCCCCAGCTCCCCACCATGTGATGTCCAGCCACGGTGGTAACCTCCCTAGTAAATACTGTCAGCTTAAAAAGAATCTGGGCAGAGATTAGAACTGTTGACCCCAAAATATTGGGAGATATCTAAATTACCGCTTTGCTGAAGACATCATTTGCTTCCTATCTCAAAAATTATAATTAATTATAGGAGAACCATCGCAATACACTCTCAGATTTAGACTAGATATGAACTTTTCAAAAACAAAAATAAGGATCAATATGTGGGAGTCTCTGCCACTTAGATCGATTCAACCACGTGTCACCCAGGATGCAAATGGGTTCGCCAACTACATCTCCTCAAGAAACCAAAGCTTTACAACAAGACGTTCTAAAATTTCACTACTATTGTAAAGTCGTTTCTCCTCGAGCTACAGTATACGCCCGGCCTTGAATTAGCACCTTTACACGCGCTCTGGTCATACCCAAGTACGGTTTCTCCTGATGGGGAGAGCAATAGTAAAAAATGTTGGTGCGAGACTACTTACAGGCTTTAATCAATTAATTAAGAGACAGAATAGAACTATAAACTGCTCTATTCGTATTCCCCTCTCAACAGCGACTTCTCGACTCGTTACGCCGGTTCCATAAATACTTCTGATTCTTGTTCTTCCTCGAAGGAAATCCAAGCCAGTAAAGTGCTGCACTCAATGTAAAGTTTAGCCATCCTCCTTAACGTGGGGTGAACCTTATAAATGATGTATAAATCCAAACCTGAATTCCAAGCTTAATTCATGACGACAAAGATTGGTCTGATAGTAATTACTGTAACTCGACAATTTTAATTCAACTGTTTATAACCTATTTTAATATTTATTTTTCTACAAAAGTTTTACTTGTTATTAATACCAAAGTTTCCTAATTGATTTACTTTGTATTTATTTAAACCATTTTGTCGCCGCATTGAAATTCTGCTGAGACTATTGCCTAATTACATTGCTGCCGAGAAACCAGGCAATCCTGGTTTCTCTAAACTCGGAGAGGCTCTCCTCCCTAAAATCGAGACCAACTTTTTCTTCTTATTGGGTAGCGTCAGAACCTAATGCGGTACTCAAATATTTAATATATTGACGTTTGAATGAACGTTTAAATTTCAAAGCGTGCACAAGTATAGGATATTTAGCATAATCCGTATAACAAATCAGGCTTGAGAGTGAAAGACAAGCGTTGTTACATATTCAGATGCGTAATAAAAGTCTATTTGCTTAAAGGTAAGGTATTTACTCAATGCACTTAGCAGTTCTAAATTATGGCAATTAAATTTGAAGACGGGTCATAGAATCCATGCAAAATGTGAATTTTTTTTCAAATAACATAAGACGATCCTAGAAGAAACGGTAACGATAAAAGATAGGTCCAAAAAATCCTAAATTCGTCGTCTTTAGAAATAAAAAGACAGAAATCGACCTCAAAGAAGGTACGCGAGTGATGAAATTCACTCAATTGCAACAAAGGACTACTCAGGAACTTACTCGTGACCTTTTTGCGCTTGGTGTCAATGAGCACGACGCTATTGGTCGTCAGGGGGTCAAAGTTTATCCTTCCTCGAATGCGATTGAAGGTCTTGGTGTATTTTTAAGGATTCTGACAGTTTTGTGGTGTATGCGTTCAAAACCCTCCAAGATGTGGATTCAGAGAAACATTCTGAAAATTCCTCATGTGCAGTCTATAACATGTCACCACTTTCCATCATTAATCGAAACATATTTTTACCCAAATTTAAAATGCAACATGTTTACAGCACGATTTGTTCGCGTTCAGATTGCAACCTGTCAGGTAGTGTCGAACTAACACTACAAATGGTAGCGCTTTAAGTAATCCCAATTTTTCATCTTTAGCAGACATTACTTAATTCTACAGAAAATCCCCAAATGCAATTTCTAGCTAATTTTACAAATATTCATAGTATTTCTCCCGCATCTGTTCAAGTGTGCACCTCAGCTGTTATTTGTATACGTCTATGTAAGTGTTACCTGTGCACATATAATTACGAAAGAAAAAACAAGTTTATATTCTATTCTAAATAATTTGTCATGTGCCATTGTTTGTATTCGCTTAAAAAGTGTAAAGTGTCTCTTTGTAAATTGTCAGGTGCGGTATTTTGTTCATCCGAGAGCTTCGATCAAGGTCGTATCTGAATGGGGTACACATAAATGAACAACATTAAATGATCCACATAATAAAGTGTATCTTTTACTTCACATTAAAACTTTATTTTTTAAAATGAGTTGAATTGTACTGACAAATAAATTATATAGCCTTTTTATTTAAGAAGAAAAATTCGATTAATAATTTTTGTTACTTTTAAATCTAACACATTTTTATCTCTTGAAAACAGATTTTACTCGTTTAATTTAATAGGGGAACGAAGCCTATAGCCGCTCAGGTATTTGAGTAATTATTCTCTCATCTTCTTACAACATAAACGTTTAATAGTCTGATTTTCACTCTGACTTTAGATTTTGGGATCCCGGCCTTTTATATGTTCACTAGTTTCTATTTTTCTTTTTCTGTAGTTTTTGTAAATGTTTGTTCCGCGAGGCTTGAAATTTTCTCGTCGTTCTCGAATTTAGGACTGATTACTTTTTTATACGGATGTTAAGTAAATATCAACATAGAAACATCTTGAAGTGACTACATAAAATGAAGCAAAGGAGCGTATACAAAAAATAAATATAGACAGATTACTCAGATAGTTAGAGCCATGTTAAAGTTTAAATTGCAAGACAATTCAAAGTAAGTAATTAGGAAAAATTAAATTTACTGTATATTGAAACTAATTTTACAATGAAATTGCCAATTTAAATAAACCTTCTTGTATATTAAAATTAGTTATGACAACCTAAATTATATTTTATTATACAGGGTGTTTCTAAAAATATGATATCAATTAAAATATAAATACCCAAAAAAATTCATAGTTTAGACAAAATGAAACTTAAAGGACAATGATGAGTAATATAAGTTTTATTCCTCAAACTTTAAATGTGAAGTACAAAGGTATGTCAAGTTCATGAATGATTTCACAAATTCTGAATATGCGTGCATCCTGAGATACGGCACACTTGTAGTTGGTAGTCCAGTTCTTGCCAAACACAATAAAGCATGTCATTGGTAACAATCTCCAGTGCGACACTGATTTTCCGCTTGAATTTCTCTAGGTTTTCTGGAAGAGGGGAGACTTACACCAATCCCTTCACATAGTCGCCTAAAAAAACTCGCAAATTCTCAGGTGAATGTAGATTCCATTTAAACAGCAGAGTATCTTTCTTAGCAAGAGCCCCAATCAATCTCTCTTGTAAATTTTGCTCGAGACAAACCCGCAATGTGAACTTCCAGCCAGGAGAGACTCCTCCTTGTTGAAATATGAAGTTTTCTTATTCATTTGGAAATAACTGATCCTTTAGCAATTCTGAAGCATTTGCAGGATAAACATTGTCATTCACAGTTCTCTCAAAGAAAAACGGGGCAACATATGCTTCTTGGAAATGACGCAGAACATAATTTGATTTGGGGGAGTCCTTTTCGTGCTCACCTGCCTCATGGGAATTATCTTCGCCCCACATAAGAAAAATATACTTGTTAGCTTTTCCCTTTTTTATGAAATAGACCCTCATTCTTGAAAACAAGACGTTCATCGAATTCATCTCCTTAAAGTTTATCTTGCAGACCTTTCAAGCCTAAACGAGAAGCAGCTTGTAGGATTTAATTCTTAAGCGTTTCCTCAGGACACGTCAAACTGTCGTTGGAGGGAGTCGGTTTTCAAGGCTTGCACTTTGTATGGGTGTCTGGAGCTTCGCCAGTTTTATGCGAAGACGCTCAACCGTATCTTACGATTTTGGTGGTTTTCTAGCTCACTTTGCCCTGCTCATGTCGCCTTTCACTTTGAACTTCTTGTGGCTATCTAAATCTGCATTGCTTTTGGTGCATTATTAGCGAATTTTTAAGAAATGCACGTTGTGCATTGTTGTTTGACTATATTTGAGCATATTCTAATACACAAAACACCTTTTTTATTTCATTAAATAGAATTTTCATACCTCAAAAGATAAAAGCTAAAACATTAGCCATAAAATTCAATATGTTTCCACACTTGCTGTTAAAATTTTAGTTGAATGGAATAAAAAGCGGCCTAGCTATTATATTGCGAAATGATATACCTTTTTAAAAACTATATATATACATATATACGTAAAGTAGGCGGCAAAATTTTATAACACACTGTAAGAAGTGCAAATTTACATACTTTTAGGTAACGTAAGTTAATCAAATTTGCAGCATAAGTGGAACTTCATGTAATAACTGCAATGCAATGATTAGAATAGCAAAGTAGTGAACAGGAAAATTTTTCTAAGGATAATTAATAGTGAAATTTGACAACTCAAAAGCTTATAACACATTCATATTACTTGGTTACATTACCCTTGTTTTCAATTATACCTTGCAAGCGCTTTGATTAGTTTACTAAAATCTTTCTACATGTACTTGGACTGATTTTGTTCCATTCCTGTAACAAATTTTCTTCAAATTAGATCAGTTACGCGGATCTCGTTTCCGGAGATTGACTTGACAATTCCAAAACCTTAATTCTACCTGCATGCAGCCGATTCGTAATTCTTAGGGTTTTTGCTGTATGCTTAGTGTCATTGTCTTGCTGAAATGCCCTTACTGGTTTGAACTTCAGAGAACCAACGCTAGATAAAAAATTTCTTTCCAAAATTTCTCTGTACATTACGCCCTTCATTCTTCTTTCGACTACCTCCATTCTTCCAACCACTGATGAGCGAAATACCATACCATGGTTGACAGCAAGGATCGTATTCTTTGGCGCATAAGCCGCATACTTTATTCTCAAAAGTTTGGTAATTGAATTTCGACAGAAACTTCTCTTTTCATTTAATCTAACCAAATAATTTGTTCTTAAAACGTTGCTTCTTCATTTAAATGTTGATTTACGAACACCAAGCAAGCTTTCCAGTGAGCTTTCTTAAGCAGTGGAGTCTTTTTTAAAGTACGAGAAAGAGATCATAACGACGCAACGTTCTACTTTTTGTATCCTTGCTCAATTCAACGTCACTTCTTCTACATCTTCATGCAGTTCTCTAAGAGTCGTATGTCATTCATCACATACTCTTTTAGGAGAGTTTCGATGTGCAGGTTCCGTTAACACCTTAGAGCGACTTCAAACATCAAAAGGATGAATGGCATTACGAGACTTCCAGTTGAGTATTATTATACCAACTGAATTTAGTGGTACTATAAGCTGTATGAAGATTTTCTCCTAACCAAGGATACTCATATGAAGGACTACAATGTCTTTTTGAAGGTCTTGAAGGATTTTTTTGTTTTCCCTCATGATGTAGATGTTGATGGTACGAATATTGCTTAAGGAATGACTCAGTAGCCTTACACGATGACGAGATAAAATAAAACATCACATTTATTTTACAATATCATAGATATTCGCAAACGAATGAAGATTAGTTTTTATTCGCGGGTGACAATATATAGCACTATGTTAGTTGGTGGGTTGGTCCCCGTTTCGCTTCTTTTTTGTAATAACATTGTGACTATCAGGCCGATTTTAACGAAATTTGAAACACGTATGTTTTTTTACATATTCTTTCTAATAATAGATATATGTAATTTCCAAAGTCCTCCCAAGTTAGCCCGGGAAGTATTGTATTTTGGCAATAACACCATAACTATTCAACCGATTGTAACGGAATTTGAAACCCTTATGTTGTTTTAACTTCTCTTTTAAATGATATGATTACCAAAGTCCGCCCAATGCCAGCCCGGAAGTTATTTTGTTTTGGCAATAACATTATTATCTATTCGGCCGATTCTAACGAAATTTGAAACCCCTATTTTGTTTTACATTCTCCTTCAAATGATATAATTGCCGGGGTCCTCCCAAGGTTAGTCAGGGAATTTTGGAAAGTTTCGAAGGTTGTAAGGTCATAAATTAGAATAAGTGAGAGCACGCGACTTTTGGGGCAGGTGTAGTAAAATTTCACTATTGTCCTAGTATAGTTTATCATGTTCACCATCTTGTTTTTCTGATCATTGTATTTATTTATGGCCTAAATTTTTATTTTAGTTGTAAATGTCATTAGCCTTCGTTAAATAAAATTCTGTAATACAAAACGTTCAAGTTGGGGAGCCGTTGGGAAATATCGATCATAAAACGATTAAATTTGAAATAAAGGTAAGCGTATCAGTAAATGTCACCTCCCTTTTGTTTTCTTGTTCGAAAAATGAAATTTTGATTTGTTTCGTCATCATATACGAACCTACGATTGATATAGAACCTTTTTAAATAGAAACATACCTGATATGTATTCAGATTTAAAAGGAGTAGTGCTAACGGTAGTTTTTCAACTAGAAAAACGAGTACAAAGAAAACGCAGATATTCAAATATAATTTCCTGGATTATCGCTGAAATTTTAAATTCAATTTCGGAGGGAAATTGATAATGTATAATACAAAACACAACGTTACGGATTCAAATCGTGCAAGTTATGTTATATATAGAAGGCTGGTAAAGAAAGACATGGAAAAGCAAAGAAAGACTATTAAGGAGATATATATATATATATATATATATATATATATATATATATATATAATATATATATATATATATATATATATATATATATATATATATATATATATATATATATCAATTAATTCTATAAACGAGACCACGGGTTTTATTACTACGTTAATAGGACCCTTAAAGAGTAGATAGGGACCCATATCAGATAATCTTGACGAAACTGTTAGGATAATAAACAACCATTTCGTAATCGTTTTGAAGCTGAGCATGATCTTTAGTCGTTTTTATTTGTGAAGGGATAGTCCAAATAAAGTTCAAGAGAGGTAATATCTCGCCAATCTGTATAAAGGGGGAAAAATTCGATCCTAGCAATTTCGTCTGATTAGCCTAACCTCGGTAAATGTTAAAGTCTTAGCATCGATAACACTGGGAAACAATGTATTTGGTGAATGGACAAAAGTACATTTTCCTACTTAATGAGAGCATACTGAATTCAAATCTGAAATCAGATTCTTTCTAAATGCTACAGATTTATCGTTATGTCAATAACTGATATTATACAATAATTTTCATTTTATCACGCCTATCATTATGCCCTAAATTAATTTTGAATCATCCTTTTGCGTTATTTATAGTAAAGCAGGTGATTTACACAAACATTTTATTGCATATGAGAAGAAACTTGAATTACACTTTAGGATTATAAATACTGTAATCAAATAGATGCTATGTTCTATGACTATGTTCTAAATCAGAATCTATATGAAATTTCCTATATAAATGACATCGATTCTGCTACCGAAGAGTTAATTTTAAGGTTCAACGATGCTTTTAAACTTAATTGTCCTCTAAAATCTAAAACCATATCATATAAACACAAAACAAAACCTTGGATAACAAACGCAATTATAAATAACATCAAAAAACGTCAAAAATACTTTTCTTTTTATAAGCTCAGTCAAATCATAGAACATACATATAAAAATTTTCGGAATCAAGTTACTAACCAAATTAAAATAGCCAAGAAAAATTATTACAATGAACGATTTAATCAAACGAAAAACAATATAAAACAAACTTGGAAATTAATCAATTCTGGGATAAAACCTGAAATTATTAAAGGAGCAAACCAAATTAAACAAATTATCATTGACGGTAAACCAATTGATGACAATAAGGAAAAAGCGAATGACTTCAATAAATTTTTTGTCAACGCAGGTAAAAAAAGCTCAGACTCCTGCAAAATAGTCGATAAATCTATTCTTTCGTATTTTAATGAGACTAATGTACCAGATTCCTTGTTTTTTTTTCCTGTAAGCGTAGCCGATATAAAAAAAAATCCTTAGTTCACTAAAAAATAAAAAAATCAGGTATTAATTCAATCTCCACTAAAATTTTAAAATACATCTCTGATATAGGTGCTCCAATTTTAGCCTCAATAATTAATAAATCATTTACGCAGGGTATATTCCCAAGTGTATTAAAAGTTGCTCGGGTAACACCGTTACCTAAGGCCGGAGACCTCACAAACGTCAGCAATTACCGCTCTATTTCATGTCTTACAATGTTCAGCAAAATATTTGAAAAAATAGCATTCAATAAACTTTATAAATTTCTGGAATATAATTCACTGTTGTATAAACACCAATATGGTTTAAGACGTCAGAAATCAACGATTCACGCGATAATTAACCAACTTCAATATTTATATGATAACATCGAAAAGGGCCACATTGTATTCTCAATTTTTCTCGATTTTAAAAAAGCTTTCGATTATGTCAACCATAATATTCTACTTTCAAAATTAGCTATGTACGGAATTAGAGGTACCTGTCAAAATTGGTTCAAATCATATTTAACTGAAAGAAAGCAATTTGTCTCCGTCAATGGTCATGACTCATCCCACCTTAATATTACAACTGGGGTCCCACAAGGCTCCGTGCTAGGGCCACTGTTATTTTTAATCTATATTAATGATATTGTTAAATTATCTTTTCTGTTTAAATTTATATTATACGTGGATGATAGTGCCTTATCAACTCCCTTGCCATATGACAAACCAAGCAACATTGCATCTACAATAAATAAAGAACTCGAAAATGTCTTCAGGTGGCTTAATGTTAATAAACTATCAATAAATGTAGATAAAACCAAATATATTTATCGCCCATATTAAAATGGGCGACGGAATAATCTATGAAACTACTTATATCAAATTCCTAGGCATCTTTATTGACAAAAATCTGAGTTTTAAACAACATATTACGCATATCTCAACAAAACTATCAAAATCGATTAGAATATTATATAAATTAAATAAGTTTCTTCCTAAATCTATTTTCCACTCTTTATATATGACAATGGTGCAACCTTACTTGACATATGGCATAGAGAGTTGGTATGGAAAATATCAAAATTATCTCAATAAATTAGTCATATTACAGAAAAAAGCAATTCGAGCCATCCATCAACTTGACTAAAAAGAGCACACTAATCGATATTTTAAGGAATCCAGAATTCTAAAATTAAATGATCTCTTCGTTTTTCAAACATCCTTATTCTTTTACAAAACAATAAAGTGTTCCTATAATAACTATATATTTAATATGTTACAAACAGCTGATAATACCCATAATCACCAAACCCGCAATAGAACAAAATTTATTTCACCCTTGTATTCAAAATCAAAATCACAATGTAGCTTTTTCGTACAAATCTATCAAAATATGGAATGGCTTTGACGACAATATCAAATCCCAAACCAATTTAGCTCAATTCAAAAAAACTCTTAAAAACAATATAATTTCGGCTTACTAAATTTCGATTCAGCTTTTGTTATTGTGTATTTATTTGTTATCGTACACTATTATACTGTGTACTATTACTTTGATTTATACATTATAAATATGTTATTATTTATATAAGACTGTTGACTATGTTAACTACAGATCCTTTGAAATAATCGCTGGAAATAAAATAGTTTTTTAACTTATCTCTAAATTTAAATCATTACAATGGTTAGGTTCTCAAATTTATACTAAGTTGTTTATATTTGTATAAACATGAAGGGATTTTATTCTTGATAATCTTATGCTTAGTCTAAAGTTTTAAGTTTCTGCCCTAAAAGTCACTGACTAATTTTGGGCCCATAACTAATCTTTGTATGTATATACATATATACGAGTATGTATAAGTACTTAGTGTAACTTGTCATCAA
The DNA here is from genome assembly GCA_963969495.1 of Ceratothoa steindachneri. Classification (NCBI taxonomy): domain Eukaryota; kingdom Metazoa; phylum Arthropoda; class Malacostraca; order Isopoda; family Cymothoidae; genus Ceratothoa; species Ceratothoa steindachneri. Next base: position 82,873,073 of record OZ018326.1, read on the forward strand.
GATTCAAAATGTAATATGTTTATACTGTACATTGGATTAATATGGAATAAATAAATAAATAAATAAATAGATGCTGATTGCAATCAGGCAAAAATTTGCATTTGTAACTCTTTATCTTGTAAATCTTCTCTGGCTGATCTATTCTAATCGTCCAGCAGTAGTACGCTACCATGTGTCTATCCCAGTGACCTTTTTAGCGCTCTTACATCGTCATCAAATCCTGATGGAAGCGTTCCACTTGTTCGTCGCTCACGGCTCCCATATTCTCTGGGAATCAGTCTAGGTGACTATTTAGAAAATGCAGCTTCACACTCATGTTGCATCCCAGATCAGAATATTCTAAAAGCATATTAGTAACCAGATCCTCTTAGTTATGCGCTTTTTTGTTTCCCAAGAAGTTACGAACAACGGCAAAAAATGAGAGCCTGGCTGCCTACTCTTTTTCATTCATGGTATTAGCGAATCTAGAATCACTCAGAAATCTTCGGATTTGGGGACCATCAAACACTCCTGCTTTTATTTGTTCGTATAACAAAGCAAGAAACGCTGATACTATGTACTGAAACAATCATTGTCAATCCTCAACGCCTTGGCATACTGCTTCATCAACCCCAGTTTGAGATGAAGTGGAGGGAAAACGATCTTCTCTCGACCTACGATTGGCTTATTAACAATGTTTGACATTCCTGCTTCCAAAGTTTCCCGAACTAGCAAATCTTTTTGGGACCCGTGTTTGTCACGGGCTCGACTGTCTCACATACAGATATAGTATGGAATCTTTGTATATCCCTTCTGCTGACCAAGGAGGAAGTTGACCATCTTAAGGTCTACACATATGATCCAATCGTGTTCATAGTACTTAAATAAATACATGACCATTCTTATGTCATCGTGAGTTTCGCGCAGATGGACAGAGTGACCGAGAGGAACTGCACCAAAATCATTGCCATTATACATAAGCACACACTTGTGGCTACGCTTGGAGCTATCCAAAAACAGTTTCCACTCAGCAGGGTTACAGGTGACAGGTTTAAACTCAGTAAACAGACCAAGAACATCGTGCAAATATACAAATTGTTTGTCCTCAGAGAAATACTTAGCAAATGTACTCTTCCTTGTTTCTGTAATATGATACCCGTACCGACCTGTCAAACATATGTCTCTCACTCAACCTGGAGGCTAAAAGTTCTGTAGCTTTCTTGGAGAGCACCAAATCACGTATCAAGTCATTTAAATCCTCTTGATTGAAACAGTGAGGAGCTAAGGACTGTTCAGCATCTGATGATGAATCTGCAGACTCTGAATCCATTCCGGGAACGTCCATATCAGGTACATCATTTTCATCCTCGGAGAAAGCATATCCACTGAAAATCGGAACTGGTAAAGACTTAAAATGAGGTACTGGCCGGATCGCCGAGGGATTCTTAGCGTATTTGATCTTGTGCCGATTTTTTTGGCCAATCTCTTTAGTATTTACCAGACCAAAATAACAGTTCGATACATGATCCTTTGGCTCTCGCCACACCATGGGGATTGCTAAAGGAAGACCATTTCTCTTTCCTTTTGTCCACTCACGAAGATGTTCCTCACAAGTATGGCAAACAGCATGTAGGACTCACTTCTTATCTTGAATGCCAAGAGGAACATAAAAATATGCCTTATAAGTGCGGATCACAAAGTTTGATATATTGAGCCTTTGACGAACTAGTATGTAACAGCCACATATGTAGCAGAAAATGTCTAGATCATTAACGCAATTTCCTCTTGACGAAGCCATCACTGTAACATCAGCCTTAAAAAAAGAAACAATAATATGAATATTTTGCACAATAACACTTATTACATCTTACTACGATCTACTGTAAAGTATTTGCTTTCTACAAGCATCCTTGCTGTCCGTGCGGAGGGCAGTTTTCGGGGAAACGAGAAAATAGAAATTACAGAATAACTATAGTATGTAGGTAAAAATGGATAATTTATTTGAAATCATCATGAAAATTTGAATTACAACTGGCAGATAAATCTATGTCACCATAAAATGTGATGCAATTTGTTCCCCTATGATCAGAGACAGGATAGTAGCTTACGGTAAGAATAATAATCTAATCACGAAAATTCAGCACGATTTTAAAACCGGACGATCCTGTCCAACAAATCTCTTAGAATTATTTCACTAAATGATTTCCATCTACAATAATAACAAACCACTATCCATAATTTAGCTAGAATTTAAAAAAAAAAACATTTAATAGAGTACTGCATAAAAGGGTCTTTCTTAAACTTGAAGGGCATGGAATAAAGTGAAAAATTCATAAATGCATAAAGCACATCACCTAGTGATGCATAAGATAAACTTAAACAGGACCCTGGTAACCAGCGGAGTTCCTCATAGGTCAGTTCTTGGCAAATATTTGTTCGTGATATATAAAAGCGACCTCAATAACGTGTTAATTAGTAAAATTTGTAAATTTTCGGACGTCACAAAAATAGAAAATTGTGCGGCAACTACATGTGATGTAGTGGAACTGGAGCGAGACCTAAACAAACTTGTCAAATAAACCGATAAATGGCAAATAAAGGTTAACGCACGTAAATACAAAGTTATACACTTAGGAAGCATAAATTTCATCACAAAATTTACATAAGAATGGCCAACTCTTGGAATCCGTAGACATGGAAAAGGAACTTAGGTTCGTAATTTCATAGGACTTCAAAGTAGCCTAGGAATAAATCTATGAAGAAAGACTTTGTTGGCTAAATCTATTACCCCTTGCTAGTAGACTTTTACGCTGCCAGATAAAAGAGTTTGTACAATCTTAAAGGAATTTTTTCAACATAAATTATTTGCTATTCTTGGAAATGCATTTTATGGTAAATACCCGTCAAAATGTATACACATTAGGGAACATGCAATTCACCCTTGGCATAGCACATAAAATTTTAGCTATAATATCATCCAACGTGGAAAAGCCTATCAGACAGAGTAGTGGAAAGTACAATGGTTGATATATTAAAAAAAACAGATGAGGTAAATAAAATTCGCGTGTAAATGTAACCTATTAGATCACGGAGGATTATTTTACAAAATCAGGACGGAGTATATATGCACAAGTGCCCACTGCTGATTGCTGTTTGTAGAACTGAAGTCCAAATGTGTTTTCCATATTTCTTTCTGGCTTTCAGGTCAATATTATTTTCAACAATATCATACACGGCGTTGCAGGAGAGAAGGACCAAACCTAAAAGCTTATACGAGTGCGAGAAGTACATAGAGGTAATAACGTTATTAGAACTTGTGCGATAATAAAGACACTCGTAGATAATTGTGTACCTGGTCACTATAGATATATTAAATCCATTTTACATACTATACTCCTAAGTTGAAGTGGCATTAAGCATATTACTTGTGGAATTATCCCTGAGTGGACCCTAGAGTCTTTGCTGATCTCAGTTCTGCTGTTCAATCTCCCTCTCTCTGTATATATATATATATATATATATATATATATATATATATATATACATTATATATAAAAAGGCACTCTCCTGAACTTAAAAGACATTATTTAAAATGGAAAATGCATTTGAGAATGACAAAAATATCTTCACGCAGTAAATAAACTGAATGCGACGCACATAAATAGGATAAAAAAAAATCCCCTTTATTGATGCCTTAAGAAGGTCATGGAGTCAATGGGCTGGGTTAATCCGATCTTGTTCTATTCTAATATCATTGGATTGTTAGTGGTATGTGTACTCTAAAAGAGCAAAATGCACAGAATATTAATTCATGCATTGTCTTTTGTAACTGTTGCGACATGTCTTATTGGGTTTTACTGAAAAAATAGAAGAGAGTTGAGGTAAATACCAACTGTCAGCTACATATCGACAAACAAATACAAACACGGCACATTTTAATCAGTTCAAGTGAGGTCAACATAAAGGATAAGTGCAACGAAGCACCTTAAATATATAAGTAGAGTACAAGCACTAAATAATTGAAAATTATCAACCAACAAAAAGCCTAATCTCCACTTGAGAACTAGGTCAAGAAATGAAAAAAAGGTTGGAGGACAGAGTTAAAATAGGTAAGGTTAAATTTTAAAGTAATGCATATAAAGAGTGTTTTATTAAGAGGGATCGAAGTTAGCAGTAAATAAAAAAGTTTTATTGGTGAATGTTTTTTTTTATTTCACTATTTGATCATCTTATTTGACTCATGCCAATTATGTGTCAAAAATAATATCGCCTAAATGTTCTCCAAGGTTTCGGTGGTACACCCACTCGATGGTCAAAATTTTGGATGACGTCTGTGAATAGTTACTCCTCGATCTCACCAATATTGCATATTATCTGATTCTTCAGCTCTTGAATTGTTGTTGGCTTGTTGGCATAGATCTCACTTTTGAGATGACCCCAAACGAAGAAATCTAAAGGCGTCAAGTTACATGAACAATTTTCCCAATTGCACCCTCGGTTGGTCGATTATGTTAACCAAAAAACTCGCGAAGTGCTCGAAATGCGTTTCTGTTTGAACGTCCATTTTCAGAATAGGCTTCGATAGCTTTAACACATTGTTCGATTGTTAAAATTTCCATAGTTTAAATAATTGCCAAAGACTGATGTTCTTAAATCTTAAAGAAAAAGAAAAAACTCACTAGACACTTAAACTTAACTCACATTTAAAATCGGTAATTTATTGGAATACCCTTATATATATATATATATATATATATATATATATATATATATATATATATATATATATATATATATATATATATATATTCTCTTATTAAACTTATTTACCGAAGTTATTTCAACGACCTTCCCAAGCGAGTCAGTCTAAGTTTAGGTTATTTTATAAGAATGTTGTGCTATTTTTAGTGTTGAATATTACGCTTAATATAATAGCTTGAAAGCATTATATCTAGCGGCCCCTCGTTCCTTCAGTGAAAAGATTTTGATGTGCCTCAGTCTGCATCGTATGATTCATTTTTTAATTTAAGGAATAAACTTCGTCGCTCGACACTGAACATAACTATGATTTCCTCTTGCAAATATGGAGAACTGAGTTGCACGGCATGCTGCTCCATATAAGGGCTTACAAGCGTCACATATATAAGAGAAGGATAATATTCATATATTTAAATGCAAAATACCTAACTTTGAAGCTTAAAATTTTACCACCTATATCTTAATGTCTTCTGAGATTATCATGACAATTGCACAAAAGATTGCATGCAACTGCCATCTCTACGTCCATACGTCTATCTTATACAAATTTTTGTAAATTTTACAGCCCATATAATATTCTTCCCGAATACCTAATTTTCTGTCATCGTTAAACTTTGAAATTTTCCATAATAGATTAATGCTAAGGTCCTTTGTACATATTAAAAAATAGCAAGGGTTCAAGAACAATTAAAGAGGTACGCAGCTATTGACGAATGCCTATGATGGATTATTTTTATTGTCATCTTTGCCTATGCTTTTAAAAAACAAACTTAGATCTATTTTAGTTTCTTACCAACTATTCTGTGCGATTTTAGCTTTTTCAATTCTTTTATAAAGAAGACGGTTCAAAGCATTTTTGAAATCGAGATAACCTACATCTACACCTTTATCTTGGTCAAACGTCACGATAATTTTCTAAAGAAATCGAACATATTACTTAGACATGAGCATTCACGTTGAAACATGTTTAAGCTAGTCATTTATTTAGCTATTTACATCAACTATCTTGACTCTAATAAAGGACTGCTAAAGTTTAACAACAACCAAAGTAAGGTAAAAGGAACGAAAGTTACGAGGGTCATTCTTTATGTCTTTTTAAAATTGAGGTTACACTTGGCTCCATAACTCTATGAACAATTTCTTCGCAATAGAATTTATGAAGGGGTATTAATTACTTTAAAACGATCACTTTCTAATACTTTGAAGTGGATTGGATATATATTATTGGAAATTTTCATATTCTTAATGTAGAATTTAATTTTGTTTTCGTTTATTTCAATATTTGAAAGTGTTGTATCTTCAACAAAATTTAATACGTCTCGGATGTAAGTTATGACTCACTTTGATGGTATAAACGTTCTTAAAATGCTCATTTGTTTAACCAAGTAATGCGGCTAGTTATCACAGGCACCCTTGCTATTCTGAGGTGGCTTGATACTCTAATTTGCTTATAATTATTTGCATATTTATAAAATGACCTGAGTCTCATCATGCTTTGAAAACGATGCTAGTGAATTTTCCTAGTTTCTTTTAGTTGTTCTTATTTCGAATTTGACGAGACGACGATAATAAAGGCATCAGATTCAAATCTCGAAGGTATTGCTGGTTATCTGCATAGTATGCAACCGGTTATGCTCTTTTATTCACGTTTTAATTTCACAATTTATTCACAACAGTTGATTTGACCTATACAAGGTGTCCCAAAAGTCACGCACCATAGGAGAATTAGGTAAGTTTTTCCAATGGTTCGTCACTTTTCGAACACACTGTATTTTCGGCTAGATATTTAACCAAGACCAAAGTATATAGACCAGTGCATCAAAAGATTGAGATAATTTAGAGATTTCTAACATAAATATTAAATTCGTTGACACTGATGTCACCGCCGTCGCCTTAGCAACGCGCCATGCTGTCCCGAGATATTACGTTCGTTGACTCATCGACACGAGTGTCACTATTGAAATAAATAATAAAATGGAAACTTTGGTTGTGGTTTAATATCCAGGCAAAAATACAGTTTATCCGAAAAGTGAGGCACCATAGGAGAAATTTACCTAATTGTCCTATGGTGCGTGGCTTTTGTAACACCCTGTATATTACAAGCCTTAGATTATTCCGCATTACTTCGTTGTTCATAGTAAAAAGGAATGCTGAAATACATTATATATTTTCCAGGCGTCTTGATCGTCTAAGAAATATCCCAATTTACAAGTTTTAAGCAGGAACAAAAAAAATAAAAAACATGCAAGACCAAAGTCCATTTTTAGATGAGAACTTTCATGCAAATTAGTAATATTTAGATTACATCGAAAAATGGGTTTCTCAAATTATGTATTCAACCTGTACATTTTTCTCATTTCTTCTTTAATACTAAAATACTTTCCCCCGTGCCAAAAGTAATAACCCTCTGAAATCCTTTATACAATGTAATTAGATATTTGTGGTAAATGAAGCGAGTTTATATATTTAATTTCAATTATTTTAATGCTTAGTTGGACCCGTTTGAACATCGTCAAATTTTCACAAATTTGTGGCGCTATCTTCGTCGCTCAGCTTGTAATCTTCATACAATTCTGTATATTTCTTATTGTGGTAGTTCTAAGTGCTTTCCTAACCACTCCCTACAAGTGTTCTATTGGATTTAAATCTGGGATCTGTGGTGGCTACTCTATAAGGAATGATCCCCACTTCTTCGAACCAATTCTTGGTTTTGCTAGATGTATGGATTAGGGCATTGTGCTGCTGAAATATAACTTTATTTCTTGGTGATGAGGGATGCAATTTATGAATAAATGGCTCTAAAGCTCGTGCCAACATGGTGGTATATGCAATGGAATTCATTCTTCCCTGGCATAATAACCCAAGAAGAGAAGGAATTAAAAATCTACATTTTCTTAGACATTCTCGTGCAAATCTCCAGGAAAATAGCACATAATTTGCTTTCTTTAAAAATTGTCCCCTTGCAGTAGCCAAAATACATTTAATTGAGGATCGGCTAGAAAAACGTTATGAGAAGAGTAATTAGCATTTGAAAAAAATATGTGTCCACAACTAGAAAACGATAACTAATAGCTTTCGTAACGTATGTATTGTAACACTAGCCCATGTATATTGTAGACTGGTTCTTCTGGTATTGCTTATATATTGAGATAGCGAGACGGTTTAAGGTCAAAAAATCCTTCAGAAAAAAGGGTTGATCATTGAAAAAATTAACGGGTGACACTGTTTCCCATTTCGAGTTATTTTACTCTGCCAAAAAGGGTGGTTTCACGTATAATAAAGACTTAAGGGGGCTAATGGTTCCTGCGAGTCGACAGATAAAGCTGGTCATCATAAAAAATTATACTCCGAGTGAAAATCAGATCATGCAACAGATGTGGATGACGAACTAATTTGAGACATTAGCCGGTACTTCATGTCAATTCGCTAAAAATCATTACCATGATTGTGTTTCTCCCAAATTTCTTAGGTGCTTGATAGATCAGCTCGGTTGATCCTCACTATTGAGCATGTCCGGAGTGAGTCCTGAAATACGGACAAGTGTTTTTCGGCTGAGAAAAAAATTACTTTGTTCTGATCGGATGGGAAACAATAGGGAATAGAAAATACAACCGGTTATCGATAATATTAATAGAAACCAGACATCATGGACAACCTGAGGAGCAAACTCATCAGAAAATCACCCATTCTGAAGAACTCATGGCTCACTAAGGTAATTCGCTTCTTTAATGAAATTGTGATATATCCCACATTAAGCCCCTTGTTATAAATCCATCTTTATCGCTTGTATTCTTTACTTGGTTCTGAAGAGAAGCAAAGCTCTGGCTGTAAATATAAACGCCATCGCGTTCATCGGGTTCTCAATGAAGCTCTTTCAGGCTATTGGCTAAGGTTCTTCGATGGATCACCAGGTTTAATTCATGCAAAAATAAACAGAAATGTCTCAGTACGTAGGAGGCTGGTCATACTCGAGAGTACAAAGAGCTCTAGCACGCAAGTCAAAACACACATAGTCAATCACAACACCAATCGATTTTTCCCTCCTTAATTCGCACATACACCACATATCTCTTCAGTCCAGGAATCTGTTATAGGGGCACTATGGGTTGCTTTCTCGTTGATTTGTGATAAAAATAGAACCACCCTGATTCCTGTTCCCAAACTCTCCACGAGATCCTGGCCCTTTTGCTCTCTGGCAATTGTCTCTCTGTGTCTTATTAAAATTTCTTTAGCTGGTTGTTGTATTTCGTCCACGAGTAAAGAAAGTGAGTCCTACTATTAACTACCTAACCAGTGTTTCATTAAAGCTTTGTTATGTAGATTTGCTACACTGTACCCTCATCTCATCTATCTACTCGCCCTTCTCTATCTATACTAACACATGTCTACGAGAGCGTTCTATTCTTTGGACCCTTGCCTGTTCTGTACTGGCCATTTATGGCTATGTTTTCAAATATGGGGGCTTCTGGCCCTCTGTGACCAGTGAGGATATCGACACTTGTGTGGTCACCCTGTCAAGTGGTTCCCCATACCATTTAAGCCCCCCCCCCCTCCACCACATTTGGTATAGGGGCATAGGAAATAGACCAACGGGTCCCCCGGTCACGCTAACCCAGGCCGTTTTTGCCATCTAGGACCAGGCTCAGGCAAAATTACACAAATGGTCTGTCTGTATAGTGGGATAGCTTTTTCTAGAACTCAATCTGTTTTACTTTGTGAAATCAGATCTCTAACGCGAGGTCAGCGAAAGTAGTTTAAACCTCGCGTGTCCTTCCTTATTCACTCGTTTAATTCAATAGTTACTTAAATCAAACTTCTCCTTAAGGTATTCCTTAAATTCACTACTAAATTAAATATGTGTGGTGTGTATCTTTTAGGCAAGTGTTGTATAAATTCTCATTGGTAAGGTAAGAAGGCCAATAATTGATTTATTATATCTTGTTAACGTCAAGTTCCTTTTCTACACAATCCTTTTACAAATTTTTAACCTCTCTATTAGAATTTTTAACAGTATTTTAGATTTACAACTAACTTGAGAGAGTTCTCTGAAATAGGAAATAAATTTTTCAAATTAATTTGATTTAAAAATTCATATTTCCTAGCGTTACGTTAGCCTCACTCCGGGACTTAGCGGTAAATTGAACTAACGTTTATTTCCGACAGAGCGGGAGATAAATGTAATAAAAAAATGAGGAAAATACAATCGAAAGTTAAAAGAAATACCGTGAGATACTAAAGAAAACGTAAAAAATGAGAGACATGAAACGAACAAGACTGAAAGAAAAACAGCAGAAATATATTATTACAATGAACATCTACTATGTGCGAAAGTGTAAAAGTGTGTTGTATGAGAAGTTTACCTAGAGAGATCCCAAAGTATTTTCTCACTAAATGTAGAAAGTGAAAACAAGTAGAAATAAGGAATAGAATTTGAAATAATGTCTGTCAACAAAAAAAGAAGGATCACTAATTGTGTTCGAGCACAAAGAGAAAATTTTCAACTGTTAGTGTAATTATATGATATTAATTATTGTTTCGCAATTTTTTGTTTCCTTTTAGTTGTACTTTGGTACAGGTTCCGTTATTCTGGTGCTGGGGAGGTATTTTTGTAGACCCTCTGTCTCTGGATCTAGAGCCGCTACAGTCTCCACAGGGAGAATAGCCTCTAGTCTTGCCAAAATGCATCGACTTTTTTGATAGAGGTATGTGTTTAGTGGTTCAAGACCTGTTTCTTCATGGAGGCATCTAGAGGTCCGATACTCATACCAGTTAGCGTTAGTAATAAAGCGGAGCCATCGATTTTCCACTCTCTGGAGTGTTGTCATATTTTTTCTCGACGATGCGTTGAGCGGAATAGCAGGGTACACCAGTTTCAATCTGACTAGACTGGTGTACAACTTCTTTTTATTGTTTGTGCTGAGGTTTCTGAATCGGAAGAGTATGTCAAGTTCAGTGTTTGCGTATCCTTTCCTGGATCTGACGTGTCTGTTCATGTCAGTACTGGCAAGTTTGTAGCCGTGGACTGAAACGTGCGATGAGTAATCAATTTCGGAGTTTTCTAGATTGAAAGAGACGGAGCAACGTCTCCCTATTGAGGTTGCTGAAAATTTTGATACGAAGGTCTGTATTCTCCTGCGTTTCTCAAACCTAGAGATTCTTTCAGCCTCTGTTGTCGTGGCTCTGGCTATCATCCTCGCAGAATTTGTTTCCGAACCACAGCTCGGATAATGTCGTCCGCATATTGGATGTTGAGATTTGTCCCATCAGTTGGTTTGGAGACGTTTCTCGTAAATATGGTATAAAGAGTTGGGCTGAGGCATCCTCCTGAGGGACGCCGGACAGGAGCTAAAAGGCAATGACAGCTTGCCTGTTAGTCAATTAGCTACAAGCAAACTTTTCTAAATGGGGGTGAGTCTTAGTCGCGAGATTTTGTACTTCAGGCCGTCGATCCAAACATTGTCGAAGGCCTCCTTTACGTCTCCGCAAACGACGTCGATCCAGCACCCCCTGGTCCACCTACCGGGGCGTGTTGAAGCATGTAGGCTATGAACTTTTTCGTGCTTCGGTGTATTCTGAATCCGTGCTGTTCCTCGTTTAACAGAGAGTGCTCTGAAAGGTGTTTTGATAGTCTGCTGTTGATAATTTTCTCAAAAACCTTCCCAATGATCTCCAGCAATGAGATAGGTCTGAAATTAATGACCTGGTTTGCTGGCTTCTCAGGCTTAGGGATGAAAATCATTTCTCGAAGTTTTCAGGCCATCTCGGAAATATCCCATTGATAGGGACGAATTGAGTAGGTTCAACAGCCTAGCCATAAATCTTTCGAGTGCCTCCTTCAGGTTCCTGATGGTGATTTGGATGAGGCCTGGGGCTTTAGGCTTAAATGAAGCGATTGTATCTTACAATTCCGCAATGGTGATGCGGTTCTTCTCTTGAGAGTTGCCGTGTAGGCGATGGAGCTACGAGGTTCCATCAGGGTCGATCCTGCCCTCCTTTATCTCCATGTACTCAAGAACCGGACCCTCGAACCTAGGTCAAAGTTTTCCTCTCCTGCATCGGAGATTTTAAAAACTTTTTCCAGACTCCACGGAATAGCTTCTCCTTCTCTCTGGAGAGGTCCCCATGGTACCTTCGTGCCAAATTGCAGTTGGGCCATGGGAACGGTAGTTCCTTTCTACTCTATTGACTGTTTCCCAGAAAGATTTTGGATTCCTGTCAGTGTCTAAATTTTAAATTAGACGGTTCCAGTTCTCTCTCAGTTCGTGGGTCAGCGTAGTGTTCAGCTGTCTTCTGAGGTGTTAAACGAGTAGGAAATCTATGGGCCTGGTGTAGCCTATGTCGAGTATGCGGTTGTAGACATCAGCGAAGCGCTGTTGGAACAATACTCACTCTTGTATAGGGGTATTTGTTGGCAGTGTGATTTTGTGAGAGGTTGTCGGGATAGCTATTGCATCTGCGTTTGAAATGCAGGCATTAATAGCAGTAAGCTTATCGTCGAGGTCTACCTTGGATGCACCGTCCAGGTCAAGGAGGTCCAATGGGAACACCCTCATGTATGCTTTTTAGTTGGTCTTCGAGAAGTCTTTCCGTGGCGCAACAGGAACTGGAATAGGATCAGCTGCTATTGTGATTAACATGGGAATGTGATCGCTAGGTGACAGCCTTCCTGGACTGACGAGCTGGTGGAACGAGAAGCCTGGATTCTTAAGAACTACATCAGGCTTGGTGGCCTACCTTGGATACAAGAATGTAGGGAAACCTGGCCCGATGCGCTCAGCGATATCCCTTCCTAGCAAAAGGTCAAGATCACTGCCTCTTGCGTTTGTCCTTGCATAGCCCGCTGCTCTGTTCCTGGCGTTCAGGTTCCCGGCGAATAATACTGGGTGTTCTTTCTTGAAAAGTGTATACAAGTCATGGTAGGGCAAGAATAAATGGCGGGGAGGTTGGTAGCCCGCGCCGAGTTTGATGTCACCCAAAGAGCACCTTAGTATGATCGATAGAAAACATTCACCCATTAGATTCCCTGTTCTGTACTGCAGATCTTTCTTGACTGCTATTATAGTTCCGTCGAACCTTTCTCTTGGGACGTTCCTTTGGAGAACATTGTATTTGAAGATCTGCTTGTCGTCGTCCCAGATTCCAGTTTCTGACAACAGAAGAATGTCCAGATCCAGTTCTTGGTAGACGTTGTACAGCTGTTCTTTTTTCACATGCCGCCCATGCACGTTGTGTGCTAGAATAGTTACCCTATTTATAGATGGCATCTGGTGTGTCTGAGCTGCTTGAGGGCTTTTGGTTGTTGGGTCTGCTCGGTCGTTGCTTTTTGAAGAAGTATGGTTCGTATAGTTTGAAGTTGTCGTCGTAATTCTTACTCTGCATTACATTAGGGTTGTCTTGGCCGATTCTTCTTCTTCGGGTGAGTCATAACACCACTTGATTTGGGCTCTTTTGACACCTGGGGCAACCTCGTCGATAGATATCTCTCTTTGCCAAGTGTTGTTTTTGTTAAGGGCGATGGTTAGTTTGATATCCCTTCCGTCGAGCTCGTGTTCTTCCTGCTGTGGTAGTCTTTCTATTTCCTCCTCTTGTTTTCTGGGTTCTTCTTTGTTTTTCTTTCTGAGCGAGGCATGGAGCTGTGTTTGGTTGGATGCAGGCTCATCTCCAGTCGCTGTAGGTATATCCTCGTATGCTTTTGCTTCTTTTGTTGGCTTGACTAGTTCTGCTTGTGCTGCCCTAGTGCATGTTACGGAAAGAACTTTGTCTGACTGTGGGTTATCCGGGAAGGTGTTAGATTTCAGGCAATTTGCAGCCAGCGTCTTGTTCATCTCGGTATTAAATGACCTGGGGAAGGCTAAGTTTATAACATTCGCGTGAAGAATGTATGCTAGCATTTTAGGAGGGGTCACATCGGTGAGCTGTAGGACTATTTGGGGTTGTGCCGGCTTTGTGTTTGTTTGTGGTGGAGTCTTGGCGGCTGTTGCGTAAGAGATTTTCGGCCTGTCAGCGGCTACTCTCTTCTTTCTTAGCTGTTCCTTCCTGTCTGGTCACTGCATGCTCAAGGTACGGATGGGACCAGCGCAATTAATGCACATTTTCTTCTCGTTAACGTAGTGCATCCACTCGTGGCTGGTTTGTGCGCACTCGCAGCAGATCTTAGCGTCATCCTTGTCTGAGCAGACACTAGTAGGGTGTTATTTGACCTTGTAGCAGGAAAAGCAAGTTATCAGCTCGAAGAATCTCCCCGTTTAAATCTGCCATGGGGAGATAGTTATGGAGAATAGCTTGAGTCCTAGGGCTGAAGAAGGTTTGGGCTCTAGTCCTATGGCGCTTATTTCTCTGATGCTGTTCGTCGAGGTCAGTTTAACCAGGTCCGCCTGAGTGGAGCAAATAGCGGTGTACCCTCTGGTGACTTCGATTAGTCTTTGGAGACCAATCCCCAGTTTCCCAAAGATCGTTTCGAAGACCTTGAATTTTCGGGGTTTTCATTCTCAATGAGCCTCAGTGGGACTCGAAAGTCCACAGACCTTCCCACTCCGTTCATGGTTGAGACTTGGTATCATTGGAAGGGGCGGAATGCCCCATTTTGTCTACGCCGGGTAGCTCTCTCCTTCTCCACAGGCAAGATAGAAACAAGAGGAATCTCCAATCAGTCTATCTCATTCTGTTTGGTACCTGTCAGAAATAACAGGTATCTCCAATCAGACCGACGACCTTTTGATCAGGCCCCGAGGGGTAAGGCTAACTAAGTCTTCGGTGCCCGGGGGCAACCTCCTCCTCCCCAGGCCAGGTGGAAGCAGGAGAGATCTCCAATCAGTCAACTCGAGCCTGTTGGCACCCCAACGAGGAGCAACAGAAAGAGGAGGTATCTCCAATCAGTCCACCGCTTCGTAGCAGGGTTGGTGGTGGAGGCAGCTCCAAAGCCTTCCCGGACTAGTTCAGCAGCTATGTGTAAAAAGTAGAGTTGAGTAACAGTGATTATTCTCTAGGCAGTCTTGGTTCAGCCGAGGGGGATGGGGCTCCGTTTATAAGGTCCCTGATGACGTGGAAGTGCTGTCTAACCTGGTAGGGAACTTTTTTTATGGGACTTGAAAAGTCCCTTTTTCACGGTTTTGGAGGCCTCTTCCGCTTGACTTTGCCTCCTTTGCCGGGTTGAAGTAGTTCTTGAAGCGAATGCAATTAATCAAAAACAATCATGAAATTGGTGTACTCAATAGTGGATGATTTAGATAGTAGTAGAAGATAGTTGGTGAAAGTAAGGTTGGGTTTCTCTTGTTTGAGGGGCATCGCAAGCGTTTTTATCCTTTAGTTATTTTATTTTTTCTTCTTTGTTTTGTTAATGTTGTCTATTGTTTGTCTGTGTGCGTTCTTCTTTTGTGTTCTTTTCTGTATTTGTCTCTTTGTTTTATATTCTAGTTTTCGTGCGATGTTGAGCTTTTGAGCTTTTATTAGTACTCAAATTTAGTGTTATACCTCGTGTTTTGATCTGATGTATTTGCTGGTTATTCGTTGATTGTGAGATTAATCTTGTCTCGTAGTTGATTGTCATACTTTGTGTTGTTTATGTATATGTGTAGATTGGTATTTTTTTTTCCTCGGAACAGAGGCTAGGGCTTGGGAAGCGCCAATTTTGAGCGACCTTCCCGTTCAATCTGGCAGGGATGTTAATTCTGCTACCAGTTCTTTTTACTTCTGGGATGATATCATTAGCCATTGTAGACCAGACCTTTTTGGCCAGTTTCTGGGTTGTGATATTAATGGGCTATAGTCACTGCCTGCGGTGCAGGTCCCTCTGCCGAAGATGCTCTCTTCGTCTAGTTTGATTTATTCAGAGGGATGCACTTGCTGGAGCTTCCTCATAGTGGTCTTGCTGGCCGTTTGAGTTACTACTGCAGGGTAGATGAGCTTAGCCCGGATAAACATCAAGTATATTTTCCTGATATTCGCCGAGCTAAGATTTCTGAACCTATATAGCTTAGAGATTTCTCTCTTCGCCATATTCTGCCTCTCCTTGTAGTGACTCGAGTATCCGTGGTCGGAGATTTTTAGGCTCAGAAAGGTGCCTTCGTCGGAGTAGCCATATCTCCTCCCATCTATTACAATGAGCCACGTCAACTTGCGGCACAGCGGGAGGATCTTAAATTTCTCCCTGTTTGTCCGGATTTTCCATCTTCTCTCGTATTGGTTGATGTTCGAGATCTCTGCAATGTTGTTGTTCGCCTGATCCCTTGCTCTCCTAACCCTACTGGGGACGATCTGCGTGACATCATCTGCGTATTGCAGATACATCGTGTCCCTGTGTTTGAAATCATGAAATTGATTTTCTTTCTTTAGTGCTTTTATAGGTCAATTTTGGAGTACCATGTTCCTTTAGCAGAAAAGGTGAAGTACTCGCTCGGGACTCGTGCGTTGGGTTTTAAGTTTGGGGCCCATTTCTTTAATGACAAGAGCCTCAAGAATCTTCAGGCGGCGAATGTCAGGGTTTCTTTTGAGTATGTTGGTGTTTTCGACCAGAGTTGCTCTTGTAATTTGCGCGTTATGCTTTTCTTTGTAATGTGTTTTTGTTCCTTCTTCTTCCAAATGCATTGTTAGGCACCGGCTGATGGTAGTAGTGGTCATACCTATATATTGATTATTTGGATGAGGTTTGCAGTCCTCATGGGGGCATTGGAATTTGTATACCACATTTGTAGCCTTTAAAATCGATTGCTTTTCGCGTAGGTTGTTTTTCTTGAATAAGTTGCTTACTTTTGTTTTTTTTTATAATAAATTCGTAAGGATAACTTGTTATTTTCTTTGATTGTGTGACTTTTTACTCGTAGGGTAATGAATGGGGACAGGTGAAGAGGAATACTACTCTGTAGGATAAATCGGATCTTGTAACTATAAGGCATCTCAAAGTAAATTCAACCCTTATATAAACTAGCCTAACCAACCTAATCTATAATAGGCTAGGTAAATTCAGGTTACGTTAGGTTAGGTTTAGCAGGTTGAAACATTATACATATTAGGGTTGAAAAATTCTTGGGATACTTTATATTTACAAAATGTGGGTCTTTTACGGAACAGGTCCGGAAGTGAATTAGGAGTTCGAGGCTATCGCCAGTCTTTGTTTAGGCTAGGGTTAGACTAAGTTTAGGCTAAGGTTATTTTAGTTTAGTTTGGTGCTGTAATATGCTTCAATGCAATTTCAGTGTTGGATTGCGAAAAGACACTTGGTTAGAAGAATCAAAACTATATTTTAAACATTTGTTTATTTCATTTACGCATGGAGCAAAGGGTTCACACCTTATGTATTTTTGGTTTAAAGAACACAAAATGTCAATAGATGCCATAACAGATTATAAAAACTTTCTGCAGAAGGTATGCGCCTGTTCCTTGCTCCCAAAACTAACCTAACCTACAGTATGTACTCGCACTACAAGCCTCGAATGTCATTGCCCAACCTTAGCCTAATCTTCACCTCACAATAGGCTCGATCGTCTAAATCGCTGCTGGGCCTGTTCGGCAAAAACCCAAAGGTCCAATATGTCAAAGACAATCAGTGTCAATATATATGTGTGTGAGAGAGAGAGAAAGACTTAGAGAAAGAGAAAGTGATAATGAGGTACAATAAAAGGAGCTGTGTAAAGCTCAAATTGCTTGAAATCTTCCTGCTAAATGAAATGTATTTTGAAATCTTTATCCACCGATATTTGTTGGTGGGAAATTGTGGTGAACGGACGAGTGCTGCTAAATAGATTATAATTCAGAAGAGCAATCAAATTCTCGCCTGTTTTCGCGTTTTAAAACGGGCGCTGATAGGTGATGCAAATTTTAAGCGATTGACAAAAAGAAAATGTAAGTTAGGAGAATTACTGGAGTATCTGTTAGGGCGCGGTAGAAAATGTTTTGTAAGTTCGATCAGACTAGCCACAAGGGAGACTTTCATTATAAAATGGTTTAAAGAGGCGTAATTTATTCAATAAGAGAGTGAACAACAAGAAAACAATGACCAAAATGAAATGTTTACCTCTTTTGTGTGCGGGAACGTATAAGTATCACTATGAAGCTGTAGGCGAGTTTGAGAACGAGCAAACGCTGCATGTCTATGTGTGTGCGTATCTCTAGGGCTTTTTTGTCAACCTGTATTGAATTGTGATTATGTGGGTGTGAAGAAGTAAAAGATGGTTTGGCCCTCTTCGCTCCGCCCAGAGAGATGGTTTCAACTTCCTGAAGAAATGATTTGCGCCAAGAATACAAGTCACTTCCATACGAACTTATATCACTCATGGCGCCCCAATTTATTCATAGATGTATATGTGCAGAGCAAGTTATTGAGTCGCCAATAGGGTAGACGACTAGAATATTAAAGGATATCACTGCGGAGAAGTGATTAATAAAGATACCATCAGAAGTGAGAAAATGGGCAAAAGAGTTCTTTTATTGGGTGATTCCTATCATAATTGACGTCCCAAAAAAGTGAGTTCACGGAGTCTCAAAGGTAAAAGGAATCTAATAGGAACTATTGGATAAATTGCATTCTTCCAGAAAGAACGATTCCGGTAAAAGAGACAAAATGCAACTTTTGTGAATAAAGTGAAGAAATAGTTGCAACTTCCGGTCAAGACACCTTCTCTAGTAGTGTTATAGACTTTAAAGATACCAAAGAATATGAGCATGACACTACAGCCTGGTAATGCTTCCTGAATGTCGTGATTAAAGTGTAATTTTATCGGGGGGATGAATAAAACTGTGAAATTAGCAGAAGAAAGCCTGGGACTCAGGGAATAAGAGTAGGGCTTGGCGTGGAAGAAGAGGAGAGAAGTCACGATCTTTGGGATAATTTTGCACTAACATCATGGTCTGTCATTTGACTGTACGATAAGACGTATGAGGGCTCGGAGTCCAGCTTGAAGACAGGAACGACGACTGCCTTAAGTGACGTCTAGGAGAAGCCGAGATCTCGCCAGATCTGTTCTTTTTATATCTAAGAGAAAGTGGAGTGACAATGAGTAGAAGTGTTATAGGAGAAAATAGGAAATCCGGTCAGGGCCCAGAACGGCCAGCCGACTGACTGAAAGTGCATGGCGGAACTCTTCTATATGGAAGAGATGGTTATAGACTTAATCATTAGTGGGAAGCAAGAGATGCTAAAGTGAGATCTCTGATTAAGACCTTAGGTCGAGGAGATGTGAAAAGCCAAACTCTCGGCCCTGAAATTAGGTGCGCACGATCGGTCGTGTTTCCCCACTACGCTCCATTTATCTTTGTGTAAATAGAACAAAGAAATCTTAGATATACTACTATCAGGAAGGGCAGTGTGGATCTTTAATTTAAAGATCTAACAGCTACGCTTGCCTTGTTAATCTGTGTCATGTGTGGAGGAAAACTGGTGCGGGGCTGTCAGCGAATGGCACGTTTCTTTGTGTGAATAGCTTCAGTATAGTGGACTGTGCCAGAAGAATGTAGGCTAGATGAAAAAAGATAAGTGATAATTTGTGAGATAAAAAAACTAGGACCTCATGAACTGTGAAAAATATTACGTGATAGGGAACCATAACTTTCTCACAAAAAAATCGGCCCAGTCTGCTATCGGATAATGCGAGCCTTATCGTGCAACAGTTTGGCTAAGTTCAATGCCAAGATTCTCCTTTTGCGCCATATAGAAGTCCAGCACTTAATACAGTCAGTGGAAAAATGGCAATAGGTAGGATAGCATGCTTGTTCATTATTGATGGAAGATTCAGCTCTGAGGAAAGTCGAGTAGCAGTCGTTTTTGTAGGGGTCGATGCTGTTAAAAATCTCCTAAAAGAAAAAAGGGTTCGCAGAGTTGAATGATTAGTTTACCTATAGATCCAGAATAATTGCGGTTATGAGGAGACATATAGACCATGTATACAGTTTATTATTGATCTAAGTAGAGACGGACACCCATCGCATGAAGGTCAGTGCAAAAAGATAGAGAGAGAGATAAGGTGACATGTGTATAATATCTGGGTAGAGGCAGTTCTTCAAATAAGAGAAAGCAGGCGGTAATGTCTAGAGGTAAAAGGAAAATGTAGTGGTAGCAGTTTGAGTGGGGAAGAAGAGGAGTATCTTGAGGATATGAAAGAGTAGAGAAGATGTGAGGGAAAGTTGGAAGGGAAATGGACACTAATGAGGGATTTTTGGGAGGGGCCTGAAAGGTTAGGATTTTTGGAGAGGCTCGGAAATTAAGGCCTCTGGGAATGGTACAATGAATAGAGGTTGATGGAAGGACTTGAGTGGTATGTAATATATGAAGAACCTGGTAGAGAAGAAAGGAAAGTAACTGGAGACTTTACTATTCTGACAGCCAAGCAGGATCAGTTAGAGGAGTCAAAGCTAACTAGATTTGCGGAGTTATAAGAGCTCTAATTCCTTCTACTTTAACCAGTATACAACGGTAATTCCAATGAAATAATGAAAGAGAGATGAAAAGTAAATTAGGATAATCAAAATTTATGGTTTAACCTTGGAAATTAAGAGGAGAAATAGGCTTCCTAGGGAGATCAGGTGACCCAGTACCGTTTTTATATGTAGGATCAGGGGAGGGAGGTTTTATGGCGTTGGAATACGGGAGAGTGGGTGGTGATGTTTGGGAGTAAAGGGAAAGAGAGTGGTAGCAGTTTGAATGAGGAAGAGTATTTTCAGTTTTCAGAATATGAAAAAGGAGAGAAGAAGTGAGTGAAAGTTGGAATGGGAATGGACACTAATTAGGATTTTTTCTGGAGGCCGTGAGAATCTTGGGAAGGGAAGCAGTAGGGGTAAGTTTTAGGGCTTATAGTTCTGATGTGATGAAGGGGCCTTAGATGTTACGATTTTGGAAGGGTCTCTGAAATTCGGCCCTTTTGGAAGGGTAAGCAAGGTAAAGGTTGATGGAAGGGTCTAGGAGGTAAGTCTTTTAGGAAGGGCCTAGTATGTGAGGTTTTTGGAAGGGGCCTTGAGTTAAAAGTTTTATGCTGGGAACTAGAAGTTTAGGTTTTAAAAGGGGCCACAGGAGTTGGATACTTGTAGATCGTCTGTTGTTACGAGAGTTAGAATTAACATGGGGCTCTTAGGAAGGCAGAATAATAGCTACTGCACCTCAGACTGGAACTTAAAAGGCAAGCAGTAGAGAAAAAGAACTGTTTAATTTCTGCAGTGCAATTCAAGGAGTAGGAATTTTCACGATAGGGAAGAGTGTGGAACTCAAAGCTACAATTCAGTCACATATTCACCGCCTGTCGGCTGGTAGAGCTAACTTTCACGACCAGTTGCATTTAAAGTAAAGATTGGGGCTAGCGTGTAAGAGCGTCGATCGAACATACATCTCCATTGAGCACCTACACCCTAGTAAATGTGAGACGGTGGAACCAGGAAGCTAAATTTTAATCGCAGTTATGGGGAAAGTAATATTGCCTTGCCGACCATCTGGTAGAATCCATTGATCTTCGTTACACTATTTCACCCTGGAGAGAAATTTTCCTCGAAGAAAAAGTTCACTAGGATTTCCTGAAGCCACTTAGCAAAAGTGAGGCGTTTGAGATTGTCGTAAGATGGCCGTGAAGAGGGCACGCCAGAGAATCCGGATACAGATCCCAGTGCGAGGGCTAAATAAACAAATTGAGTGTGGTTAGCCTAAATAATCAATTCTTGGAGGTTTTGTGATTAGAAAACTAATGGTAGAAAAATATATAACTTTACTATATACACAGAAAATATTAATAACACAAGTAAGTAAATGAAAATAAATAAAATGAGACCCGGGGTACCTAAACAGGGTAAGGGGGGGCAGAAATGACTCGACAGGTATGAGAGTCTGAGAGAGGATGCAAGGTGATTGCTTCCAGAGAAAATGGGAGAGTGCAATTATCGGGGAGACTCACGTGAAGCTTAATTAACTGGAGGCTTGAATACGGTGAGTAAACGGGGGTGGGAGGGCTGCAAAGAACGTATTGCAAGATTTCGTCCTCTTTAACCTCGTTGAGAAATAAGAGAGGGAGTACTCTAGTCGTTGAACGAAGTCGATAACCGAGTGAGGGATGCCTGCCCGTGTCTATCGGAGGGAACTCTTGCCTTGGGTGCGAGTAAGGTCAGGTAGAAGTGACGCGTCGGGTTCGTAGCTGGAAGCAGTTACGAGGCGAAACAGGGTGTACGAGACTGTACCTGGCTACTAACCAAGATGGGAATGTATGCTATTGCTTTCTCAAAGCTTTTTTCGAAATATTTATACTGCCTTTGTGGAAGCGGGTCGCCGAGGGTGCTCCAAAGGATGCCGAGGATCCTATTAGACTTGGCGCTCCAGGGGCAAGAAGGTAGTCTTGGCGGCCTCGAAGCATTGAGCAAAAGTCCTGGGCGCCAACGGTCTGGCGCCGATTAGACAGTGCAACAACGAGGAATGGAGCCCAAACGGATTACGCGGTCGCGCTAAAATCTCGCGGCTCCCTTGGGGCTTCCTGGCCTTGCAGATGTATCTTCTCAGGCGCGACAGGTAGACGTCCACAAGGAGGATACTCTCATCAACCGAAGGCGGCTAATTGGGGAGATGGAAATTTAGGTTGTGTGTAAAATAAGGCGGCGGATTTTCAACGAGTGTATAGAGGCTTGCATTATTTTTTGGATAGTTGGTAAGATTTTGGAGGAGTAAGGGAGTAGGTTGTAGAGTGGTGGAGGCTTGTCAGGGCTGCAGCTTAGGCAGGGAAATTGTGTTAAAATAATGGTATGATACGTGAGGAAGAACAATGCTGGGCAGTGATTTATGATTGGTTGCATTGCGGTTGGCGACGCCATGGGAAAGCGTGGGCGTGATTAGGGAGGGGTAATAGTAGGAGCTTTTGAGTAGTCCATTTAAATAGCTAAGTTGTTACTGTTTTAGAACAGCCAGTGTTATTTTGTTTTCCTAAAGACTTAATATTATGGTGGGGCGCATACGACTGACGTCTAACAGAGTCGCTCTGTATTTGCGTTGCGCATAGGGTGCAGGCCGAGCTGGTAATAACCATTTAAAAGTACCCATTCCTACCATTTGATTAGGATTTCGTTAGCATGTCGCCACCACTTTGGGAGTAGGCGTAGCAATTATAGAAGATAAATAAATAGATAAGGTAGTACGAGTTAAATGTATGGGGTTGTAAGAGTAGCAGTTGTTTAAAAACAAACCCTGCAAACCTAAAACAACAGTGGCAGGAGTGAGGTTCCCTCCCCCCCACCCCACTCCGAGCAGAGGTCAACTAATAATTAGTGCCTAGTAGCTTGCTTGCCAAAATCACCACCGACAAAAAAAGGAAGCGAGAAAGAGCTTATAATTTAAGTGGAGAAATAAGGGAGAAGGGAAAATGTCGAGAAGAATTAAAGAAAGGGTAGTGTGAATCTAGTTTGAGATTCCCTTATCCACCTGCCAAGTGTAAAATTATACACATGGCATCCTTTTAAGGGTATGGATTAAATAAAAAATAAAATCTCTCGTAGGACATGGAGTAGGTTCCAGCACCATTTCCTCTTCTCTTCGGTTGAGTATGATTGCCTTTATCATCCTAGCACTCCTCTTCCCCTCTATTCTTTCTTGCTGCACTGATCTTGTTTATTATTCCATATTTTTTACGCCCAAGCCTTATTTGCGTGCCCTGCCGAGGAACATTTGGCCAACAGGTTGAAAAAAGTGTTCCTTTATGGGGCCCCGCAGGTTCAACCGTTACCATATGCTCCCATTTGACACACGGGTTGTGTGTTTAGCTTTTGCAAACTGTTTAAAACAAAGGTTCTAAGTCGCTGAAAATGATAATTAAAAATCCCTGTATTTCGTTAGCCGGTGACCACACTGGTCTTTACGATATGGCGACAGCTGAAGATGAAGGTGTTTCCTCTTCACTAAAATCTTGTGGTAAAGCGGCTTCCCCTTTACCACCACCTCTACTCTGGGAAACGCTACAAAGCAGGTACGTCTACAGCGAGGAAGTGGCCGCCCTTCTATTTTTTCAGGGGCCGTTTCCTTAGCAGATATAGCAGGAGTAGGAGGTCCTTCTACTTCAGCAGAAAGCCCAGAACTATGGAGAATCACTTGAGAAGGACACGAGCTGAAAGAATTTCTTGAGGCATCCACAATTCATAGACCCCAGGCTTGTGAGATTCAATGTGTTCAGGGAGGGGGGGAGGGGGTCCGCAGGCCTTCCCTTCAGTGCAAATTAGCCAGCACTTCTGATCCACTTAACTCTTGAGTTCTGCCGGAATTTTTACACCACTGGCTGCTGAGTTTCATTGGGGCCTAATGTCAGGTTCCTCGCTTTCCTTGTTTTGTAACGATGCATCCTTCAATTGACCATTACTTCTTTCTCTTATCGAGGTCCAGCTGTGCCGAGAGGTTTAAAACAAAATCGACTTCGCCCCAGTTGGTGAGGTCATCTCATAAACGAGAAAAATTTCTGAACCAAGTCTAAAATAACACCGATCTAACTCCAGCTGCTATACCCTAAGCAAATTATGTAACATTTCTATAATATGCACTACAGCAACACCATTTAACTTAAAATAATGCATAAAAAAGTCGAAGTTGCTATGGATACCACTTTATGGACAACATTCGCAAACTTCTACACAGCAGAGCCGGAAAAGAGAATCACAAAATAAAATAAACTACTTCAACCCCAAATTCTACACCCGCTACGTGGAAGACAATAGCATTATTCGATAACTCGAGTTATATCCCACTATTCATCATATACCTAGAAGATGAAAGTGTGCTAAAATTCATATTTGAAAAACCCATAAACAACAAAGTTACCTTTCTAGATATCAAACTAACGCGGCTGAAACGGGTAAAATAAAAAACCGCATTTACAAAACATCATAAATATACACACTGATACATAGAAGAACATACAAGGCACGCTCTACTGGGCCAGTTTTCGACACAAAAATAAAACGAATAATAATTTCACTAACCACGATTTTTCATTTCTAAAATACAAAAAACAATATCTAGAATAATAGAGAAATTATACACAAGACACCAAAATAGAAATAAACTATCAAAAGACAGCCAGAAATCAAATTTTATTTTAAATCACAAAATCCTGACAAAGTTAATGACAAAGACTTAGTTGCCAGCCCCCATACGTCTTTTCTGCCATTCTGCCAGGTGAGTAGCCACTAGAAAGGCCATTATGTTACACTGTTGGGTCTACAGGTCCCTAACAGAACAGATAATGTATTAGTGTATGCTTGTGTGAGCTTTGGGCAATCTAAATTAGATGTTCAATGTTGACTTGGCTTTGGTTGCATGCTGAAAAAAGTCACTAAAGGAATATCATAAAACTCCTCAGATGAAATCAGAATACAAGGATATTAGTGAAATGCTATTACAAACACACCCAAATTCATCCAAATTTTCCACAAGACAAAATTATTTAAATGATAATCATCTGGTATATGAGATCATTTATTCTGGCAACAACAGTACGTCGTCATATATCAGAAATACTACTAAGACACTAATAAACAAAGCTAAAAAACACCGATTTAAACTTAACCCAATGAGAAAACACTTAAGAAGAGTACTTGGAATGGCAAAAATAAGCGACATCTCAGAACCCTTTAAAATTATTTAAAGATCTATCAGCGAACAACATCTAAAGCTGGCAGAATCAATTCTAATTGAAGACAAACAAGCAAATTTAAACATTCAATCGATGCGACTATTATTGAGTAGCATCGGAGTAAATTTGGATGAATGTTTGGTGCACGTGTAGAGCAGTGTGTAACCGTACTCATAGAAATAACCTACGGAAAAAATACAATAATGTTCTGCACATATGTAGAAAAATGTGTACCTTTGATTTCCAATTCATAGTTCTCTAAAATGTCTTTAAATGCACAATCACCCAAGTATTATAATTATTATAATCATTATTATTATATACAAGAAAACAATGAATTTATCGAAGCAAACTGAAATTAGTTTTGCAATGTCATTATTCGTTTTCTACATAAAATTAATTTAATGTGCCTTGGTTGATTGTAAAAGCTTTTCAAATGTAAATTGTTTGTGACCAAAATGAATGTTAAATTCCATGTTTCCTCCTGTTCGAAGCATTGGTAAACCTGAAGTTTATGGCATAATAAAACAGCTCCAAATCACAAATTAATGACTTACAAAAACATAATTATGTGATTAACTTGGTTTGCAGATGCACTTAAAGGTATAACTTATTCGTATTGCCAGCAATTATTGTACCCTGATCATGTCAGGTCTACAAAGGCTGGTCAGCGACGAAGAATCCGAAGTGTGTACATGTTGTACAACTCTGATGTATACGCAGTTCCTCTTGTGGACATTGAGGCCAGGAGGCCACACAATCGCCACACGCACCTGCGCGAGACAAGTAGATATAAGTTAACCCACATCAGGTGTGATTATTTGCCAAATAGACCCGCGATTTGGGTTGATTTGGTAGTGCCTTATATGTACAGTAGCGACGGTCGTTTCTGATTGCGGTTAAATAGGAGGTCTCTCCTACGAATTCATCGAACCAATGCATATCGGTAGTTAATCTCCACCCCGTGTCAGGTACTAATCCCGCACCAGTAGTCAAATCAAACATTGTTAGTCAATCCTGCAGCGATTGTCAATTGCTCGTAGATAGTCAACCATGCATCGTTGGTCAATCTCCCGTCGAGAGTCAATCTAAGGTCGGTACTCAATCCCACATCGATTGTCAATTCCGCGTCGTTGGTCAATCTTACGTTGGTAGTCAATTCCACGTCAGTAGTCGATCTCCCATTGATCGTTAATACCGAGTGAGTAGTCAATCTCGTGTAGGTAATCAATCCAGCGTCGTTAGTCAATCCCGTATCGGTATAAAAAAAAAACACTTTCAAATTTGATTCTAACTGTGTGGAGATGCAGTGATTCCCTTCTAATAATATCTGAATGTCCTTGAACAGCCTCAATATATTTTACCCTTCAAATATCTGTAGTGTTCAAGGTCATACCCTTGGAGATTCTTCACAAGGTGTTGAGATTTGAAATTTTGAGTACCTGTGTTATTTGAATAAGCTTGTTCCGCGAAATTTATAGTAATTAATCCCTCTCCTGATTTTTCTTCAGTTATTGAAAATCCCTATGTTGGTTACAAGACATACCATGCTATTGAGAGGGGGGGGTAATAAGTTCAAACTAAAGTAAATCTGCGCTCTTGCCCTCGCGAAAGCCTGTAAAGAGAAGAGAGAAAAAATATGAGAAAGATTGACTGAAAAAGAAAATGATGGATAGAAAGAGCGGCAGCCATATAAAGGGTTAAATGAAGAAAAAACCAGCAACAAAAATATGCTATTCAATCGAACAGAAAATGAATTTCACGTAAAGATCGAGATGACAATCGCTTCTAATTCCATGGTCAGAAGAGACCGCAGCTCTTTGGAAAGGGGCGGGGGGGATGATAGTACTGTGCTAAGGCATCGCCTAGATTGCAAGGAAATTTTCGACGGTACCAGAGAGAAAGAGTAATCAGTTGTGTATCATAGGAGAGGAAAGTATAAGATACAAGGAATAGGGAGAAAAAGACATATTGGAGTAAATCAAGGAAAAATTGGAAAGAAGAAAGCATACGGAGTAGGGGAAAAGGACATCTTGGAATAAAAATCAATGAGCATAGAGCAAAGACAAAACATAGGGACTAGTGAAAAAATGGAGAGAAGAAAATACACGGAATAGGGAAAAGGATATATTAAAAGTAATCAATAAGTAAATGGAAATAAAGAAATACTAGTACTAGGGAAAAATGACATCTTTGAAGATATCATGGAGCAATTAGAAATAATGAAACACAAGGACTAATGGAAAAAGATATCATGGAATATATCACTTCAAAATTTGAATAAATGAAACACAAAGATTAGAGAAAAATCACCTCTTGGAATAAACAAAGAAGAAATTGAGAGAAAAAAACAAGGGTTAGAGAAAAGGAAATATTTTTTATTAATCTAGAATCAAATGGAAATTAGGAAAGGTAAGGATTGAAGAAAGGACCTCTTAGAATAAATCAAGTTCGAAATAACAAGAATAAAGCACAATGGCTAAACTAAAATAACATCTTGGAATAAATCGAGAAGCTAATAAAAAGAATAAAATAAAATAAATAGTGGAAAAGGACATTTCGGAATAAATCAAGAAAGAAATGGAGAAAAAAAAAGGATTATAGAAAATGATATTTTGTTATGAATCTAGAAGCAAATGGAAATTATGAAAGAAAAGGACTTGAAAAAAATGATCTATTAAAACAAATTATAGAGAAAATAATAAGAATAAAGCACAATGACTAGACGAAAACGACATACTGAAATAAATTCAGGAGCCAATAGAAAGAATAAAGCAAAAGAACTAGTGGAAAATGACATTTTGTAATAAATCAATTGTCAAATGGAAGGAATAAAACACAAACAGTGGGGAATAACAGCATTTTGGTATATATCGAGGGTCAAATGAAAATATGAAAGAAAAGGACTAAGGAAAAAATGACATTTCTGAATTAATCAAGGAGACAAGGGCAAAATAAAAAAGATTGATTAAAAATATATCTTAGAATAGATCAAGACGCAAATGGAAAAGTAAAAAAAATGATCTAGAGAAAAAGGACATCCGCGATTAAATCAAAAAGCATATAACAAGAATATAACACTATGACTATTTACAAGAGATATCTTGGAATAAATCAAGTGACAAATGGAAAGAATAAAACCAAAGGCCCATAGAATAAAACCTTTTTGAATAATTCCAGGCAAAAATAGCAAGAATAATACTAAAGAAATCAGGAAAAAGGACATCTTGGAAAAACATCAAGTAAAAATATAAAGAATAAAACGCAAAGAATAGGAAAAGGACGTCTTGGAATAAATAAATGAGCAAAGATCAAGAACAAAACATAATGACCAGAAGAAAATGATATCTTGAAATAAATAAAGGAGCAAATGTCAAGAATAAAACACAAGAACTTGGATAAAAATGACATCTTGGAATAAACCAAAAAGCAATTGAAACAAATAAAAAACATGGAGTAGGGAAAAAATGACACTTTGGAATAAATCGAGGAAAAAATGGAAAGAATTAAACACAAAAACTATGAATAAAGGATGCCTCTTAATCAATCACGTAGAAAATGGCAATAATAAAATGACTGAGGAATAAATCAAGAAACAAATTAAAGGACTAGAGAAAGGGGAACATTTTGGAAAAAATCAAGGAGCAATTTAAAAAATAGAACATATCGACTAGCGAAAAAATATATATGGGATTAAATCAAGTAGCTAAGGGAAACAATAAAACATAAATTGCCGGGGAAATGAAATCTTGGAATAAATCAAGGAGAAAATGGAAATAATTAAACCTAGTAATTAAGAAAAAGTACATCTTGAAATAAATCAATGAACCAATAGCAACTAAAAAACACAAGAAGTAGGAGAAAAGGACATTCTGAACAAAATCAAGAAGTAAATAGAAATAATAAAACATAAGGAATAGAGAAAAGGACATCTTTGGATTAATCAAGGAACAAATCGACATAAAGAAACACAAGGGCTAGAGAAATAGAATATTTTCCAATAAGTCAAAGAAAAAATGGAAATAATGAAACAAAAAGACTAGAGAAGAAGGACATCGTGGAATAAATCAAGAATAAATTGAAGGAATGAAGCACAAATACTAGGGGCAAAAGACATATTCTAATAAATCAAGGAGTATTTAGGAAAAAGGAAACCCTAAAACTAGGAGTAAATGACATATTATAATAAAGCAAAGAGCACATTTAAAGAATGAAATACAAGTACTATAGAAAAATGACATCGTGGAATAAATCAAGGAGAAATTAGCAAGAATATCGCACAAGGATTAGGAGAAAGTGACATCTTGGAGTAAATCAAGGCGCAAATGTCAATAATTAAACACAAATATTATGAGAAAAGGACATTTTGGAATAAATTAAGGAACCGATGGAAATAGTGAAAGAGAAGTGCGAGGGATTAAATGCTTTTTATAATAAATCAAGGAGAAAATGGAAAGAATAAAACTCAAGGTCTAGAGAAAAAGGACATCTCTGAATAAATCAAGTAAAAAATAAAAGAATGAAACACATCAGCGGGGGAAAAAGACATTTTGAAATAAATCAAGGAGCAAATTGAAATAATAAAACAGAAATATGAAAAAGGATACTTTCAGTTTTCTTTGTTCAAGGATCAGGTTTGTTTATGCCAGACTATAGAAAAATACTAATTCTTTCCTTTTTCTCCATCTGTTTCTATTAGCTAAATATGTATAGATAAATTTCCCCACCTTGCGATCTCTCGTCTAAAATCTATGCCAAAATATTTCACGGGTAGCCCCATTTTCCTTCAATCTTAGTTAAAACTTTCATTTTGAAAGTTTCGAGGCTGACCTTATCTAAACATCTCTACTTTTTCAAATTTCATATCCCCTCTATTCCCATCTTTTCTTGAGAATGGGTATAATAGGATACTATTTTGTAGGGCATTAGTGTTAACCATCTCTAACACCTCACTCTCAGTTTCAATTAATGAGAAGTTCTTAAGTGCTTTTAACCAATTAATGGTTAGAGTTGTAATGTTATCATTGTATATGTAAAGGTAGTATATCCTTCCAATGCGTGACATAATTCATCGACCTTTGAACCTTGTCAAAAACGAGATAAACCAAGTCACTATAAGTCTGACTCATATATACAAACAAGGGGACAAGAACTATTAAAGATGCAATGTATATATTTCACAAGTATGGTACGTCCTCTCTCAAGACCTTGACCTATGTAGAATAGGATTTCTTTCGTGTTAGCGATAATTCCGTTTATGCATTGAACCACAGCGACAGAGGCACAATTTCCACACTAACATCGGGCGTCTCCATCCCAAGAAAACCTTTTGACAACAAGTTGACCAAAAACAGTGAATTTGTGGCCATTTGTCTTCCAGCATTGGTTGAACAATGACTTGGGAAGACAGGCTTGCTTTGTTGCACCATAAATCGCCTTACCTTATTTATATAACATTAAACAACCTTTCAGGATAAGAGTTTATTACGGATATTTGCTAAAATAGTTTCATATGCAAATGAGGCTGATTGTATCGAGAAGATTGTCGCACATAAATTGAGTGAAGAATAGCATTTTAGTGCTCATGCTACTCGTAGCTCCGTACCCAAGAAGACTTATAGAGTTGAGCGAGCTTGTCAATTTATTTGAGAAGTAGAGCAAAGTGTGGTTGATGAATCGCTTGCCAATTTCAATGATGTTCTTAAAATCTTAATGTAAGAGGAATAGTTTGATAAATAACTTCATATGGTGGTTGATTTCGAAAAAGTTTTGAACTTGTTTACGCCTGTACCAGGAACAATCTAAATGCTTACTTCGCAAAGCTTAGTAATACCATTCTCTCTCGGACTCTATTTTGAGTAGTCTGTTTTCATTGTTTTTTTTAATAGCCCCTCCAAAAAACAAAACAAAACAAATCCAATGACCTTTCTTTGGTCAGATTACAAATCGTGGAATTTATCTTCTAAAAAGCATAGAACCACAGATATTAGAGTGCAGAGCTACTTCAAGAAAGCGCCAACCCATGGTCGATTAAATCAGTTCGTCCAGAGCTTCATAGAGCTGGCTACTATGGACGCCCTATAATTGTCAAACCTATACTTGGGATACCAAAATGGCGTCGCAAATTTATACGACAATTTGATTAACTATTCTGGGTTTTTTTAGGACGAACCATCCGTCACGTGTTCCTCTTACGACGGGAAGAGAAAGGAAATCGGGAGGTTTCTACTCTATTGTATACTTTTGTGTAATTCGGTTGTTTATGCGTTAACTATTTGCTTCCTATTTTATCTTATTTGAATAAGTCTATTTATTTCGTTTTTGAGATCTTAATTAATTCACCTTTCCCAATCTAAACGCTTTATATTGTGTGATTAATCTCCATTGCCAGAAATTGTTTCGATACTTCTTTTGGTGTAGTTAAAATTAACTCCCTTCAAAGTGTAAATACATATACTTAGATTTGAGCAGTGTAAATATAATTTAATAAAATACTTTAGGTATTTAACTCATTCATAATTGATAATGTAAATCCCAAGTTAAAGGATTCAGAGCCTCCTCTATCCCTAATCAGCACCAGACTTATAAGTGCATTTAGCGCTCTGTACTGTGTGTAGTAGGAAAATATTAATTTCCTACATTGGCACCCAGATCCGGGAATCCTAGATCCAAGATGACTTTGGTGAAAATCTGAAGAGGATCAGTATGTTGAGCAGCTTACATTAAGTGTGTGAAAAATATATTATTGAGCGTATAAGTACGATAAATGAGGCATTGATAGATGTGACCAAGTGAGGTTTATAACAGATAAGAGGAGCGTGGCATAACTATTTGCACTAGGGGTAAAAGAAATGATAACAACGTGAAGTGTATGCTGAGTACATGGATTTAGAGAAACCTCACTATCGCCTGATCGAGAAACATTATGAAAGATGGCATGAATGTATGGGTTTAGTGGTAAACTATTGAATAGTGTGAGAGCATTTATGTTCAAAGTACGGCGGGGCAGTGCTATGGGCCTTCTGCCAAGAGATAAAAACCTGACTGGACGAAATGCTGCAGCACCCTACCTTTAGGAACGTCGAATTTAGCATGGATTCATGATAGGTGGCTTTGTCCTCAATACAGCATAAAGGGCCGTGGTATTATTTTAGTGGCATTCAACCGCGCGAGCTCTACATGGTGGTAAACTAATTGAAGTTGAGATCTTAATTCTTTAAAACATGACCTCAGCTTGCCACTAGGTGAATCGAACATTAAAATAATACTGGGATGAAAGCTAAAACTTCTTCAATGTTATTTTAACTCTATCATATCCAGTACTTTGTTTCGCCTCCAAAATCTGTTGTAAAGATCTTACAAGGAAATAATCTGACGGAACTTGTTGATCTAGTAAGAAGGAAAATTCAAGCAAAATTTCCATATTCTTTGCTTAAATCCTGGTTGCATCTATATAAGTAAATGTGGTTTTGCGTTATTATTCATATTTTCCAATCTGTTTCTATTGACCAATGAAACTTGCTCTTTAAACAATGATGTTCTCGTTGAAATTGACTAAAAGTACCCTTAGGATCGATGGTCTCATTACGATTTCGCTCGTGAAGACAAATGACTCCTATATACATATATCTCACCATATATAAAATTAACTCACAATGGTGTAATTATGGTTTGGGCACATGGTATTTTCTTTTGATCGTTTCCATAGTTTCTTTGAACAAATATCAATTTTAAGGCCTCAATTTTCATCCTTGGCAATGATTTCTTCTAGAAAATCCGATATAATGCTTTATCCTCAATTCTTAAGGAGCGCTCGCTGCCTGGGTGGATACGACGTTGAATTTCTAGTGTCAAGGAAACAGTATGATCCCCACGAGTGTGGACACAAAACTTTTAAGGGCGTCACAACCTGGCTGCCATTTGACGGGCACTGAGAATTGCCCAAGCAGATAGTAAGTAGTTCCAAATGCATCATCAAAGTACTAATCATACCACCGCTATTTTGTCCTTCCCGTTTTCACAGCCTAATTGCCTACTGTCTCCACTGTTATGGAATATTTGCAAATGTAGTACTAGTATCAACTATATGGTCACTCATCTCCTCATAATCATTGTAGAGTACTGAAAGTCTCTACAGGAGTAGTAATATTTACATACTCATAAGCGGCATAAGGAAGGGTTCTATGATCCTTAATAGGTGTCACAACAGTAAGATCCGACACCTACCGCCTCCAACACACGAGGACTGGTCCCTGGTGCTTTCAGAGCTTGTTAACGATGTCTTTCTGATCTTTATGTATATTTAACTATTCGATCAGAGGTTTGAGTGTTATAAAGAATAGGTAAAATATATTAGCTCACTTTCGACGCTTTCTTGAGCCCATTGAGTTGGTTAATGATTGTTAATTGAAGTATATTTGCGTGGGTTATATTCAAATGTTGTATGGGTTGTATTGAAATGGCGTACCATTCTTGTGCTAACATCTTAGCATTTTTTTTTCATTTTTCCAAAGAAATTGGTTATACAAAACGAAATGAGAGGAAAATTACCCCACCAAACCGTTTCCAGCAAATCCTGATACTTAAAGCTTTGTTTCCATAGCCTGAGTAGCACATATTTGAAAATTTAAATGTAATATTTATGTCATTACCGTTCGCATACGATTTTAAGTGGGGCTAACTAAGATTGAAACATATGGAAAGCTATACATTTTTTAAAATGCTCCAGAATTAGCCCTCTTAAAATGGTATACGAACGTAAATAATATAAATATTACATTTAAATTTTAAAATACCATACAAAAACTTTCACCAAACTGCGTTCTACCAAAATTGTAATTTGTCATATATCGGAGAGTCTGGTTACCTTAGTAAGGGGATAAAAAACACCCAACAGATATAAGGGGTGCAATTTCCTAAGGCTCTTTGCGCACATACAAAATTCTGACCATAGAATTGATATCAACCAAGCAAAAATTACTTATAAATCAAACAATTATATTAAGAAGAGAATTGCAAAATCAATAATCGTTAACAAACTTAATAATTTTAATTTATCTTAATGGAAATATAAATTTAACAAATATATCTCGAATAAAGCTGCTAAATTCATCTATAAACCGCCGTAACCAGTCCTTCACGGGGATTAGAAGTTGGCCTCCGGGAACCAAGCAGATATTGATGTTTTCCAGTTTTTTTCCTCTGTTTTCATTTTGTTAGATCTTTTGCTATCCTTAATATACTGGAGTCGCTTGTCGTGCATTTCATTATACAGTTGATAATGGCATCATGCCGAAACTAGTCCTGTTTTTTAAATAAATCAGATTCAAATATTGCGGTTTATTATCATTTTTACACTGGATACATATCGCGTTAATATGATATTTTCTAATATATATATATATATATATATATATATATATATATATATATACATCATTGACAACGCCTACCCGGTGTCCCAAAATTGAATGCGTATTCTGATGAAATTCAAAAATTTTATGAAATATTCCTGTTGAATTTTGTTCATGATGTTCAAATTGTACTCTGCACAAAATTATAATGCTCCATTTACAGGGTATTCCAAAATTTTAATTTTTTGTTTAATCTTTTTCAGAACCATTTAATAATGAATACAAAAAAGCGGATTGTTGTTGTGATAGCTCGTATCAGAGGAGCGAGATTTAATGAAGAACGAGAAAATTTCCAAAGAAAGTTTCGAAAATCTGTACCTACAGACAACGCGATCCGTCCAACTGTGAACAAATTTAAAAGAACTGGATCCGTACATGATGAGAAAGGAAGAGGACGGAAAAAGATTGACCCCAACAAAACTGAAAAAGTTCAAAAATTGTTGAAAATGAACCAATAACTTCGGTGAGAAAGGCAAGTTAGAGACTTGATATGCATAAGACAAGAATGCAAAGAGTCTTGCGTTCAATACTTGTGATTATAATTGAGCCGAAAAAATAAACATAATTCTTTTCTCCTTTTAAATAACCTTTAAGAAGGGATTATGAAAAGGAATAAAAAACAAATTAAAATTTTGGGACACCTTGTAAATGGAATACTACAATTTTGTGCAGAGCACAATTTGAACATGACCATAATTCACCAAAACCTTTCAATTCCATTAAAATACGCACTCAATTTTGGGGACACCAGATATATATATATATATATATATATATATATATATATATATATATATATATATATATATATATATATATATGTAATGTACGAGCCTATTTTTTATTTTATAGGTAGCTATTAATCTTTCGTAAATAAATAATTTTCGGCGAAAACAAATGTTTTTTTTATTTTCCTGAATTCTCTGTTCTTACCTCGGTAATAAAACTGACATCATCTTGTAAACAATTTTATCCTAAACAATTATGAATTTCTGAAAACGTGTAGAAAATGTTTTATTTTGTGGGGTGTCGTTGTAAATCTAGAGTAGGAATACAACTCCGTCATCGAGTGTATGTATGTGTGTAAGGTGAAAAAGTTAGGGGATCGTGTGTAAGGCATTCTTTTAACCGGAGGAAGTGTAATGAAAGGAATTGGAATTATAACAGTACATAAATTCTCTTTATAACCTTCATAATCTTTATAACTTTCGGGGGCATTTGAATTTCGCCGCTTCATTCCCGAATTACTTTAATTTCGATCAGCCTTCTGCCAATAACGACTTAGATAGATTTGAAGATGGTCAATGTCTCTCCAACTCTAAATATTTTTATCTACAGTGTTCATTGTATCAGAGGATTCGTATTAGTTATGTCTGCTCGTCTGTCAATTCTTTTAGGGTATCTAATTTCTCTATCCTTCCACCGGCTTCTCTTGATGCCAATGGCTCTGTCTTGTACAGAAGAGGTTTAACGGTCAAATCGAAGAACTCCATTTAGGGTTTATGTTAAAATCATTAACTCGATGCAAAACATCTGCTAACTGATGGTATACAAAGTCGAGAGTTATCAATTTTTGTCTCGAAGTTCCTGGTTATTTGAAAGCATCCTCCTTCTTCAGAATTTATCACTTAAAGCGGTTCGGTTCGCTATTGCATTACTTTAAAGTTACTATTAATTTGCCTTTACTTTTAATTTAGTCTCTTAGTTTTTGGTTACGTTAAAAGTACATCTTTTAGTTTCTATCTCAAGTAAACACAAAAAGAGCCCCATACCTCAATGAACTAAGCAGCGCTAATCTCCCCTAGCCCGATTTCGGCGGGGAGACTTATAAAAAAAGTCATTAATTTTGTTGCCTAAAAGTACGAAGCGAAGTGTCTAAATCTCAATTGGTTAAAAAGAACACAGCTGACATTTGCCACATTTATCTCACAACTGTATCCGATATATATCAAACTATTTTTTCGTGTAAAAATCTTTATTCGTGTGTTGTTGTTGTGGTTGAGATCAGTAAGGTGATTGGGTGACTTGTTTTGATTTGCACCTGTGTACCAAATGAGTTGAATTTCGAAAATGTTTCAAATTCGGAAATATTCTTTTCGAGACTTTGTTTTACGACATATTTGTTTGGTTACGACAGGTTGTTTGTAAATTTGCAGCCTTGGCGTCAATTGTGGTTTTCATTTCAATCAGGTTTTTGAAAGTTTAAAATTTACCATATAAATGATCGAGACTCGTGTTTTTTTTATAACTCGCGAGAAAAAAGTAAACTTATAACCTCATAACCAAAGATTATTTCTCCAATTCGACATACCTTACAGAAAGAACTTTTAAAATAAATATTGATTTTGTGTGAACAATAAATATTTATAATACTGTTTTTTTTTTATTTCGCTATTCAATGCCATAGATCTTCACAAAATACTTATATATCACCCAAGGAAAAGTATAGAAAATCGAACGGCGTTCAAGCATGTTTAAGAGAACTAAATTACGGGGATGAGGGTGTGGCAGTGGAGAGTTCATTCCATATTCTTGGGTTAAATATATAAAAGGCAAGACCCTGAATTCAGCAAAGAGGTTCACAAAGAACAATCGATAGGGGGGCAGTGCTGGAGCGTTGGGATCTCAGGCGATGATATAGAGTCAGCAAGGAAGACAGGTAGAATGGAACTTCGATATTCAAGGCCTTATATTTAAGTAGAAGGAGCCTAAATGTGATCATCTGATGAAATGGCAAGAGGAGCTGTTTCCAGAACAAGGGAGTTCCATGAGAGAAATTTTCCCTTACGGAATAGAACAAAGAATGACAACGTTGTGAACCAGTTGGAGAGATATAAGAGTTTAATTCCTTGATATGGCAAGAGGGAAGTTTCAGTAGCCAAAGAGAAGGGTGAAGAGGGCATGAAAGGCATTCTCAAAGATGTTTTGGTCAAGATGAGAACTGTTGTGGCTGAGATTATGGAGAAAGCAGAAGGAGAATCTCAAAACGTTAGTAGGCAACGTGAGTTTTGAGGGAAAGATTTTTTAGTCTATCGAAAAAATGGGCAAGGGAGGCACTTAAGTTTATATAAGGAGACAAAGTTTTGCGGCGAAGATGTGAATGACGTAATTTAATACTAAAGCTGTTTTATTATAGATGAGTTTCAGGACGTTGCCCTAGAACAAGGTTGTCTAACCTCCTTTTTTTCCCAACGGGCCAAATTAGAAATTTAAGTATATTCACCGAAGAACAAAGTTACTTAAATATAAATTTCAAAAAGTTTAACGATATATATAATTACAAACAAAATACTGTATATTAACAGTAAAAATTAAATTAGACTTATAAGCAATAAAATAAAAGCAATGTGATTTGGGGGATTGCCTTCCTTCTATGATATTCTTAATATCTGGTTTTCAAAGTAAATGAAAATATACCTAAAAAATACCCCGTAAAAATAAAATCTGAGGAATAAGTGAGCCGCAATGCGGCCCGCGGGCCGCGGGTTGGACGTCCCTGTCCTAAAACCTTTCAGTATTAAGGTTATAGTGGGATAATGGGTTCCTAAGTGTTAAGTTAAACTAGACTAGAGAAATGAGAAATTAATTCATGTCATCAGCATAAAAATAAAATGATAAATAAAGGTGATGCATAACTTTGGCCTCTCGTTCGTCGTATCTCCAATTGAAAGCAGCTTTTGCTCCTTTCTCTTCCCACGCCTGGCTTCAACTCCAGATTTCTTCGCGTCGAAACCTGCAATGCTGCACGAGAAGATGTCCTCACGCAGCTTCTTGAGGACCTCCTTGTATTCTTTGTTAGTAATGGTCTGGAGAGCATCGTTTGTGGCAACATCGAAGAGATCCTGAAGGGTAGCCAGGAACATCTTCTCCTCGACACGGTCCGATTCTCGCCCACGAGTCTGGTGTTTCTTGAGTGCTTGGTATTCGTCGTGGATTCTTCGAAGTTTCCTTACACTAACATCCACCCGCTGCCTGGGGATCCTGGCCCTCTCCCATACGGTGAGGACCTCGCCACATGGCAAGTTTAGAAGTTTCTAGACGGTCATCTTTTCCACGAGGTGATGGAACAGGTACAACGACAGCACATCTCGCTTACTTAAGAGACAGGCACATGACAGTGAATCAACAGGCTTCCCGAGAAGCATACACTCGGGGCTCAAACAAGTACTGACTGCCATAACCTGAAAATAAAAAGAAAATATTAAAAGTGGGGCGATCTCTAAATATCATTGTATTGTGATGAAATTTCGTAAAATGACTTACATAGGTGTTTTTACAATTAAAACATCACTCGCCTAACGATGGGTATCCTCCCGTGCTTGCTACAAAAGAATCTTTACAAAGACCACGCCCTTCTCATTAACACACGGGACATTATGGCTATAATATGTACATATCTCTTCGATATCATCCTGGAATCTTTAACATTTTAGGAATGGTAAATTAGACAGCTTTTATTTTTGATTATTTCTCGGCTTTGTTGATTTTAAGTTTGTATGACGAAACTTAGAATGGATTCGTTATTCAAATTGCTAAAAATTTAACCAAGAAAAAGATAAAGCTAATAAGTTTTGAAAGAATAAACAAGATCCGTTGTTTAACTTCATGAAATTAGGCATTGACCAATGGAATTAAGATAGAGATACATTATAATTCCGCAAAATATCCTAATTATTGCACCACCAAAAAAATAATCATAACTTTTACATTTGATTAATAATTTTTAGTTTTAGTATTTATAATCATTTGCTAAATTAATCAATTTTCGGAAGTTGGTTTTGAAAATATTATGAATAAATATTCTTCATTGTGGATATTTAAGAATATGGTAAGGTTTAAATAGCCCAAACGACAGCTTCGTCGGGATAACTTTACTATATCCTTTCCTTGATTAGTATAAAAGCTAAAGAAGAAGGGAAGGATGAGCCATCCTTACCCGACCCCAATTTTTAACTTTCGAAGAAATAGTTTCAGCCACTGAATATCACTCAAACTTTAAGGTTCATATATGTACATAATATTAAATAATGTAATTAATTAAGGTGGGAATTCTCTTTTAATTAATTTCTCCATTGTTTATAATAAACCTCTCAAAACAATATAAAATGTGTAGTCATTCTTGCTATATTTGTACACAATTATTTTCATAGTCATTATGGTACTGCTGTTTACGTGTCATTTCTAATTCCAAATTTAGCTAATAAGCTAAGAGTGAAATGTTAAGATGAATAAGTTTCAATATTAAAATCATTTTAGTACATAAGATTAACTCATTACACAACAGAAGTAATAACGACAATGCAAATCAGCTAAGCCTTTCTTTATAAACGGGCTAACATTAACGATACCATTTTGCTGAACGAGCTATGAACAACATTAAACTTATTTTAGATGATAAGACTATATATTATTATTGACTAAATAACTGTTGAGTAAATAATTAACTAAATACGAGTACTATGCATCAAAGAGTTTTGGGTTCCTTCTAGTTGTCTATCTGCATCTGATTTTTATTATACTCATTTGTCATCAAGTGCTGAAGATCTAATGTTATTGTATTCTTTTTAGTGAAATTTCAAAAAGTGGATCAAAAACTTTCTACATCATGGTTCTAACCACAAGAAAACGTCGGTTCAACTTTCATCTTTAAGATCTTTTCAAAAATTTAGTTTTACTTCAAATTTAGTATTGTTTTCTTTCCTGTGATTGTCTAACTTCACATATCTCAATTCGCCAGATTGATTCCAATTTAAGAAACTCTCTTAGGCCATTACACGTTGAGCTCTGCAATAATCATTCCATCTGTCAGCAAAAATAAGAAATTTTGAAGAGTTGTAGGCATCTTTCAGATTTAATGCGTGATATTTATTACTACAATAATGATAGTTTTTATTAGACTTTACCATGTAATAACTCAAAAACTGCAAATCGAGAATAGCAGGTTTTCTTGCTTATTTTAATCTTTGTTGGAGAAGTTTCGCCCTAAAATATATAGGACAGTTAACTTTAATCGCATTAATAGTATGAACATATACTGGGTATCTGTAGGCTATTAAATATAAAAAGAAAATGTCACACACCAAGAATTCCTAACTACAAATGAAAGAATCAACGACACAAGGTCGCAAATAAAAGGCATACAGAAGGAAGTAGGTTGAGTTGTGAGATGAAGTCAATTGGTAAGTCAATTCATTGTCAAGAAATATCAGCAAGCTGAAGGAAAACTCTTCAAAAGACCCCCGAATTACACACCTGAACTCTCCTCGCTAGAATTCCATTAAATTACTACAATATTATGTACATTGTCCTGCCTATTATTTGTGATTAAATCAAAAAATAATAATTATAATAATAATGTAATAATAATAACAATAATAATAGACGTTTTATATGGTACCCTTCAAGACCATTAAGCCTTCGCAGGCCGCCCGTCCATCGACTAGAAAAAAGCCTAAACGAAGCTGTAAGTATTGAGAGCCTGCTTGAAAGCGTCAAGGAAAAAAAAGGACCGTATTCCAGGGGTTAAACTATTCAGGCACGATTACCGATGCAGTAGAGACAAGTGGGCGGAACCGAAAGGAGGTTTCACTTCAGGAGAGAAAGGCTTTTTGTTGTCTGTGTACAGCCAGCGACCAAGACAGATAAGGTGAATTAGCGATGTTTAGGATTTTAAATGAGACAAGGAGTACTTTAAAAAAGACATTTGAAATTTCGGGTGCAAGCAGTGCAGTTCACCAAGTGGTGATGTGAGATGGGTGAACCGTCTTCGACAGAGAACTCGTGACGCAAAGTTCCAGAAAATTTCTAAGATAAGATAAAAAGAAAAGTGTGAGAGAGTAAAAGGCTAGAGCGACCGAACATCCACATACCACATACCCCCCTCCCTCCCGCTCCGAAAGGAGCTCAAATAGTAGTTTTATTCCATTTTCTGTTTTTCAGTTCTGTCGGTTACGTGTTTCCTCTAACCAGATTTAGTTATGGTTGCAAACAGCACTTTAAATTCGTTAGTGTATTTATATCTTTCGTTGTATATGCATATGTCTGTTTGCTTTTTCCTGTAAAATGGTATAATTTTGAATTTATCTCTATTCGTGCTAATTTTTTATTTCTGTTTATATTGATTTATCCTTCGTCTATCTTCTTCTTTTGTTTCGCTTTTAATTTGCATACCGTTACGGTGACACGATCATTTACGTTATGTCATCCGCAAACTCTATCTTTATCCATTCTTTTGTGGCTAGAAAAGGGATGTCTACTGTGTAGATAGCGTATAATTTACCCACCTTGGGGAATCATGACTTCAAGCTTAAAGAGATCCCCAAGGTGACTGTCTGTGTCTATATACGCTTGTCTATCTATGATATATTCGCAAAATATCCTCTCAATTGAACTTTCTAATCGTAGTTGTAATATTTTGTACTGGATGCTCCTCTGTCAAACTTTGTCGAAAGCTTTAGGCACATCTCTGCAGACAATGTCTACGCTCATCTTCTCGCTCTTCACCTTTGGTAAGTTTTCCATTATTAGACATAGTGTCATGTCCGTGTTCCTGTTTCTCCGTAATACAAAGTGACACTATTCATAAAAGTTATTTTACTTGAGGGGTTTTCAGATCTTTTCATATACTTTCCAGAAGAAATCCATTATTTAAATAGGTAGGTAGTTTTCGACCCGACAAGGTGATTTTCTCAGGTTCTGGTATGAAAATCATTTTCGCCACTTTCAGGTCGTCGGGGAAGTAGCCTGTATTGAAACACGCATTAAAAAACATTCTTTAATTCTTCCAACCTATTATTAGTGTCCTCAATCTAGTTTTTCCTCGTAATTGCTGATTTTCCTGATGCTTTTTGTTGAAAGCTGCTTATTGTTCTTATAAGCTCTTCGATCGTTATAATGTAATCAATTTATTTGCTGTTGTTCTCATTTACGTCTTCTAAAATCTCACTTTCAAAGTCAGGTCGAAGTTAACATTTTCTTAACTGATCTTAAAAACGTTCTTCCAGTGTTCTATAAATATTCGTTCAACGTGGGTTTCATCTTTCAGTTGGTTTCCTCTCTCATTCTGAATACTAATCCTTTCCTTTACTGGCTTGTTTTTCATACTGTTTACTTATTTCCAAACTTTTTGGGCATCATTCTTTAACTATGTTGTGGAGTAGTCCGTTCCATTGCTCTTCTAGTTAAATTGCAGTTGTAGTATTTTGTACCGGATGCCAATGGTTGGTGTCCTTTTCTACGTATTTATTCTGAAGTCCCTCTAATTTCTATGTTCTTCTTTATCATTTCAGCTGACCATCTAAAGTTATAAATGGTTCTATGGGTTAATTTGTGGATTGCCTCATTGTCTGCGTTTATCAGTGCCCCTCAAATTTCTTTTAATTCTTCGTCAATTTGTTCTAGAGTCGCTTCGTTGAGTGTTTTTGCTTCATAATCTCTAAGAATTTCTTTATTTTTGTCCAGTCTGCCCGATAATTGGCCTTCTATTGGTTTAATGGTTTGTTGTTAACGCCGTTTCTATGTGGTCGATAATTGGAATGTCCACGCATTTTAATTGGTAATTAAATTGGACGTTTAAGTTGGAATGGTAGATATATGGTTTTGATGAGACATTGATGTTGAAGTGTGTTGGCAATTGCGTTCCCAATCTTCGGAGTATTCCCCTATTTAAGCATCGTTTTCAGATCTCTGCTCGCGCCGTTTGTGTTTGTATAACCATTTTCTGGCTTTCTATTATTGATCAGTATTGTGAATTTTGCAATCAGGAGGCTGTTCCTAATAGGAGGGTGATATTCCTCAATTATTATAAGATTCGTGGGTTCAAGTTGTATTTCTATTGCAGCGTATTATCTTACTAGTTCTCCTTACGTCCTACATAAATTCCAGTTCATTTTTGACCTCAATGGTGGTTCCGTCGAATCTCTCTCTTGAATATTTCGTTGTATTTCTAGGATATTCTAGTTCCACATCTTTATCTTTTGTATTTACCTCTAAGTCATTTATTTGTTCTGATATTAGTATTATATCAGGGTTTAATTTTATGAAAATATTTCCGTAAATATATCCTTTCTCTTTCCATCCGTTTGTATTTATTTGTGGAATTTTTTATTTCTGTGTGTTCATAATGAAGATTTTGTAAGGTTCATCTTATTGATAATGGTAGTCTCGGGCGGTTGAATTTTGCGCTTTTTCTTCTTTCTACATTTTTTCTCGTCAATGCATATATTCTTCTTTTCTTTGCGGTAGGTTGAGGTAGACGGAGCCAGTGATTGTTCCCTTGAGGTTGTACTCTTTTTTTTTTTTAGATTTCCTTGTTTTCCGAGATTTTTCTTTCTGTTACTCTAGTTTCTTGAGAAGATTCCTCGGTGAGGGCTTCTGATTCGGTTTCATCTGTATTTGTATCGTCTTATTTTTCATCCTTTTCTTTAGTTTGTTCGATCAGTTCTCTTGTGGTGTTTTTAGTTTTATTTTAGTGAAGATCACCGTATAGTGAACTTCTTTGGGGAATTTCGTTGGGTGGAATCCATTTTCTTTTACTATCTCATTGAGTGACTTAGCATAGCCTACTGGGTTCGCTATGAACAGAATATGCTTGTAGAATGCAGGTTAGTATTAATAGCTTTAAATTTCCGTTTATATTTACTCAAGTTTCCATCGTGGGTTGCTGTGAGGTTATTTTGGTTGCTGCGGCGTATGTCATGTTCCTTTGTCCATTTGTTCTTTCCTCGTTTCTTCATTCTTT
This sequence comes from Ceratothoa steindachneri, assembly GCA_963969495.1. NCBI lineage: Eukaryota > Metazoa > Arthropoda > Malacostraca > Isopoda > Cymothoidae > Ceratothoa > Ceratothoa steindachneri. The sequence goes on from OZ018326.1 coordinate 82,917,532, forward strand.
CTTTTTCATGATGCATTTTGTTTTAAAGCATGACTTGGCCATATTTCTGCGTTGTCCTCTGCAGTTAATATATTTTTCGACGCATTTTGCCAGTTTCTGTAAGTGTGATAGGCCGAAGTGCATTTCAAGCAAATCACTAGGTCTATTTTGAGGAATTCCATAGTTATATGGTCCTCGATTGTATAGCAACGAAAGCAGATATGTATATAGATAAAAGCATCTCTTTGGATGTTAGCTTAGGGGATCTTCATGGAGAATGCAATTAGTCCTTTATCAATGATTTTGGAAGCCATTTTACTGTTTTCGCACGCAATTTTGAAGAGGTGTGTTTGCTCTGGATTTAATGATTCCATGTAATTTTTGTGGTAAGGGCATTCTGACCCATGGTTCGGTATTTTTGCATACCACGCTCTGTTGGCTGTAATCTGAGTTAAACTCTTTGCTTCCAGGTCGAGATTCTTGAGTGTTATACTCCCTACAAAGGAAAAAAGTTGTTCTACGTCCTTTGTCTTTGGGAATATAAGGATAAATCCTTTTGGCACCTCGAGGCATTTGATGAGTGGGATTTGTTGGTCAGTGAAGATTTTTTGAGCAACTTCCTGCGGTTTCCTCTACCCTCGCGCATTGTCAGTCTCAAAGTGAGTTGCTTAATGCATTCCGTTTTCATGGTTCTCTTGCTTCGTGTCTCGCCCCCCAAGTCCTACTCTGAAAGGAGAGAATCTAGAGGTCTAATCCCTATTCTGTCTATACTTAGTGGTTCATTAAGTACCTTCCTACTAGCCCACTCCGCTACTATCCTATCAGAATAGTCTTACACCATTAGATGCCTCTTCAAGGTCTCTGACTCATGTCCTTATGTGACTCACTAACATGGCTTACATCCAGTGTTAACTACAACGTACTACCAAGGAGATCTGGGTGCAGTGAGGGTTACGTTATGTTATGAGAATAAAAAATTGTGGAAAAGACATAGCGCAAAGTGTAGATAATCACACTTTTTGGGATAAGCTAGTACTCAGTAACAGGAGGTCTCTCCAATCAAACTAACTCCTTTTGTAGCTTGTCTATGGTTTTTGAAGAAAATTGGCTTTCAGTAAAAGTGCACGTTTTTGCATTTTGACTTTTCCTTGGCCTCGTCTCCTTTATCGTTGAATTAGAGCGTAAAAAAAGTTGAAGGGGGTGAATTGTAGTGTTTAGATCTCCAGTGAGAAGAGAATTACTGTAATCAGGGAAGGATGTAAGAAAGGCAGGGATAGCCATCTTGAAACAGTTTCGATCAAAGTCGGACTCGATGCAAGTGAGGTTACCGGTAAAGGAGAGACGATTTGGTGATATTAGCAACATCCGTTTTGAATAGCCTTGGGTAGGAATTGGAAGTTGAGAGATGGACGATAGTTTGAAGGATTATTGATGTCAAGATTTTGTTTCTTTAAAATCTTTCGGACAGCAGCATGATTAAACCAGAAGGCACTTCACCTAGTGATACAGAGGCGTTAAAGGTAACCAGTTAGTGTGGTAGATCGGCTGGTAAGAACTAAACAGAGAGGATTGGTGGGGAAGGCGGCGTTGATGTGAGGTGGTGTTTTGGAGGATATTGAAGTCGCTGAGTACAAACACGATGGTGGAGGAGTTTGAGAAGGCGGCGTTGGGAAGATCACCCAGTTCGCCAAAGATGAGATCTGATGGGCGACCAGCTGCTCTGCAGATGTTGATGACTTTGAGCAAGAAGCTTAGGGTAATAGTAGTAAGAACCCTTTGAAGATGTCAAATGAGGGGTCGATCAGTTTGAGTGAAAGGAAGAGGAGGTCAGCAACAATAATACCAACCTCAAAGCCTCTCCTGTTGGTTTCACAATGGTTTAGGAAAGTGTTCTCGCTGGGTATAAAAGCCCTGCAAATTTATTTTATGGAAGAATCTCCCCCTCCTACCCACACACACATCTTACTGATGCAGAATATAATCTTATCCGATATAATTTTGTCAGAGAAAAAAATCTGCTTTTTATTTTAATTCACCGCGTGTGGCAATATAAGGATGCAATAGTGACAAGTAGGGTAGTCTTCTAGGAAGAGGTGTCAGGCAAAGGTAGAGATGTATGGGTGTTGAACTTAGAGTTAAAAATGAAACGCAGCGCATTATTGCAAAACATTTTAGCAAGTTATGGACCTTCAACTATTTGTAAGTAGAAGGAAGCATCCGGCTGATGTTTGTATGAACAGAGGGGCAAAGCGCGATCAATTCAGTAATAGAATAGTGTAGATGGGATTGGAGGACAGGAAACTGTGATAGAGACAACGTAGAGTGGGTGGAAACAGCCATTCAGCTAGTGTGTGCGTGTGAACATCCAAACCCAAACAAAACAAAGAATATATATAGTTAAATAAGAGAGATTGAATGTGTATGCGAGAAGATTCAAAACGATAAAACTAAAACATTAAAGACATAGGAGAAAAGGCATAACTATAAGTAACTGAAAAGTATAAAAGAAAAAAAGCGCAGGCCGTTTGACATGACGAAATTCCAAGACAAAGGAGAGACACGTTTAAACGTAAATTAGAAAAAGAGGTACTTCAAATTTAAGGAAACACAAGGGGAAGTACAGCCCTAACATAAATAATAATTGCTTAAAGACTAAGGAGAGCTATTTGACGCAACTAAAGAGCCGGGAACAGTCAATATGATTTAACAAAGCAAGTAAGAAAACAATTTAATTGAACACAAAACACTAGGGCTAACCCTAAACGCAGGAAATGCAAAGCAAGAGTGGTTTGCAGAAAACAGAACTATAAAATTAAAATGTAATTCAAGACACTACCACAACGTGAAGGCCTTTTCATAGATAATGATTATGTAAAGAGCAATGAAGCTTGCCTTACCTTATCTAACCTAGTATTTAGCTTACATACGTAAACTTAAATTTCCAATGTCAAACAAGAGGGCGGCCCAAATTTTCCATGTGAAGAATAGCTAACCTAAAAGGTATCGTGAGTGGTCTCTGTCGAAAGTTGAAACTTCAGCCCGTGGTTTGGAGGAGAGGCAGTGTGAGCGAAGAAATAATTTTAGCTTGGTACTTCTTCCTAGAAAGAAAGTACTGGCAAATAAGCTGCACAGTGCAAGGAGCAAAGAGATTATTATAACCATTTAATTATCATAGTAATTTGGCCCCTTGCTGTTAAAATGAAGGCAATATTTATATAATTATGGTAATTATATAATTTTATTTGTGTGCCAATTATATAATTATTGATTCATGGAATTTCTGAAACTGAATCATTATGTCTACTATCAAGGTGTTATTTCTTATTTCCCTTTTATGTTAACCCTAGCAGCTCTTTCCGGTACTATACCTAGTACCCTCTGTTATCGATAGGTAGCCAATAACGTCCCCTCCAAGGCCTAACCTTCCACCCACACACTACTTATCCATTTATTATTCCAGTTCTTACACGCTACCCGCCAGGTACTGATCCGGTTTATTTTAAATCCATTCCTTTGATTTTATTCTTATTTGCTTAATTGAAAATGAGATACAGAATAATTATACACATAAATATTGAAAAGCAGAATTGTGATTTACATCCATAGTTTATTCGCTCAGAAAAGAAAGGAGCGGTTTGACATATGTTAGTGATCACTGTCAACCTGACGTATATGGACAGGTAGGTCATATATTTAAGTCCACAAAAACAGGTTGTATAAGAAAAAAAAGGCGCACAAACGAGCGAGATTTACCCGCTAGCCCTTGTTACTGAAAAAAGCTATCCTAACTAGGCTTGAATCCACCTTGTCTTTATGTCCTTTGACGAACAACAGTGTATGAACGATCTGAATTGTTTGAACTTTTTCCTAATTACTCATGATAAAAAACTAAAGGAATACAACAAGGACATACGCTTTAATGAGAGAATAGGTTCTTGATAAAACAATAGGACAGGTTGGTGTGCAAATTTTTGTCTGATGAATAAAATTTATTCAACAAAACCAAATAAAATTAATATTCAGTGATTGAAACTCCATATTTTTAGGGCTTATACCCTTGCATAGCATTAAATAAATCATCTAATTTCTGCACGGATACCACATAGCCGAAGCATAACTTTTAACAATCTCCACAAATCGCTCTGATTTCCGTAGCAATGGAAATAACATAAATACAAAAATATCTGCGTTAATGACAGTAAAAAAGCTTGGTATACAGTTTTATACATATATGTATAGAGAGCTGAGATCACAAAACTGACTATTACGGATTACACTATAAGATTTAAAAATCCTCCTCCATGGAAATTGAAAATATCAAATAAAACCTTAGTTTGTAAGGTTGTTGCAAACTCCTATGAAAGAGAATGTATAAAGGGCAAATCCCGTACACACGTTCGGTTATAAGTCTAGTTCAGAATTCAAACTCAATTGAGTGATTCCATAAAGAAAATCAGAAATTGAACGAATCCCAAATTTCCAGCGAAACTCAATAATTCGCGCTTTCGTATGGAAATGATGTTTCATAAATCGTTCCATTAAACAAGCAAGATGCTGTGGCATCGTCCTTAAAGAAGAATACAGGGAGCAGGGTGACCGCCCACTTCACTGGAGGCCTGAACAATAGTGAAAATGAGCTTTGATATGTAATGATGAAGGAGAAAGTTTGAAAGGAAGAGAACGGCAAAGGAAGGAGGATACTGCTGGGCTGACGTCATAAATAGAGGATTAAAGGACCTTTAAAGGTCTTGTAAGGACGATTAGACTTGTTTATTTGCCCTTTAATTGATCCATACATTAGAAGCCGTTCTTATTGAGCGTAATAAATATGTCTTCGTTGAGCAACCAGAACCCATTTACGATTGGTGATCGACTGGGTAGAAATGAAGCATCATTAGATATGATGGTTTTGTCCTTATCTCTTTCCCTTATTCGCCTGTGTCAGGCTTCCATCGTCTCAATAAATTATACCCTGAAATTTTTTGAAAGGCCTTCATTTGCTATTCAATTTTTCGGTGAATAAAAAGAGTTAAGAAAAAAAGAAAAGTATAACTAAAACGCCACACCCGATCTATTGTGGTAGTGAACTTTGAACTACAAAACAGCTTTAAACAACTTTGTAATAACTTTCGAGAATTACTTTGAATTACACACTAATTTGATCGACTATCGTCAGCCACAACATAAAAGACACATATCGATTGGAGAAAAGGCTCCATAGTCTTAGAATTATTCAAAGGTTACCCGAAAGAATATTCATGGCAATTTGGCAATAACTATTTTATCTGATATAATTAATTCAAAAACTATCCCTAATTGCAACACGAAAATAATTATACTGTTCAAAATTTCTATGGAATTGCTTCTTGTTTGCTTTCCAGGATTCCATGAGGTTTCAGGATATTTTTTTCGTTGCAGCCATGGACCTCAATTCTAATGGAAACCAAATTTGCTGCCGTTAAGAACATTATTTGTTTATGTATTATTTCCTTAGTAACTCTGGTATGAAGGAACCATTTGAATTAAGTCGACATTGAGGTTGCGGCCACACATTGGTCGCCCCCACCCCCGTTGCCCTTTAAAAAAAGATTTCCACTTAGATAAGTGTCAACTAATGCTAGTTGGTGGTAAAACTTCTTCTAGAAGTTGGTGGCTCCCATATTATAAGTTTATTTCATTAGAGTATTAGATTAAGACCAACAGGAACCAATTGGTCCAGACACGGCCAATCCCAACTCAATAAATCATCAACAATCTTAAAGACTCATCAAGGCGTCTCTCGAATCCATTCAATTATATGTCATTAAAAATCTCTAAGGGAAGACCATTTCGATAATTTTGTAGTATGTAGCTAAAGAAATTTTTTATAATGACAGTTTAAAGTCTTGGCTCACACGCTTTGACATTAATGGCCTCAAGTTCCATTCTTGGTTTCCCTGAGAACGTTACTATTCGCTACTGTATTGTCAAGGCCTTTGATGATTCTTGAACGTTAGTTTAGCTCATCTCTCTATAACCTTTACATATATCCTCCCCTCGTATTCTAACACCATTTTGCGACTACTGAAATAAGATTTTATCATTCGATATTTACTGTAGCATTTATTTAAACTAAATAAAATGTATCTTATTTATAGTTACAATTTGTATTACTTTACATTTTCCTGCTTTTAATCTCATCTAGTATTCAAATGAGTACTCAGTAAGTCAGTCAATATTTTTAGTTAGTTTTAGATCTTTCTTCTTCCTCTCTGAAATTTGCATTGAATAAGTCAAATTCTATATCATTCGAATATATAGCAAAGAGTAATGTTTCTAGAACATGACCTTGCGAGACACCGCTTGTCACGCAATGCCATTCTGATGGAACCGGTCATTAATTGGAGCTGGTTTTTTTTAAGCAAGAGTTAATCCAACTGACTAAATTCTTTTAGATGCTACGGGAAACTTTTCTTAAGTAAATGACGTCAGTTGTTTTCTCAGAACCCTATTCTGGTGGAATATTCACTAGGGACAATTTGTTTTTCTGCAAGTCTAATTCTCTGTCCTGTGTCAAATTAGGGGATTTAGATATTCGGACAATTTTAATTTTATTCATTAACAAAAACGAATATACGTTTTATGAATAAATAAACCCCAAATGATAAAAAGTAAAGAAGAACAGATAGCATTAATCCGCCTTAAATAATTATTGTTAAAACACTAAAACAATGGACAGTCGTACAGATGGTCTGGTACAATGTAGGTAATGCTGTGGTGACACATTCACAATTTTCCCTGCGATTGCTTACCCACGAACGTTTATTGGCAGTTGGCAACCGAATAGGTCAATCATAAGTGCATGGTACTTATTATTTTCAATGTGAATAAAAAATCCTTTAATGAAATGCTAACATGTTTTTAAGTCCTTCTCACGGGATGATGACGTAGGTAGTATATGATGTTATTATGAAAATCGTTATCCACACCCAATTCCCTTGATATATATAAAATCAGTCTATAATTGGGATAAATTTACCGATAGGTTTTCCATTGTATAGAAAATATTAAAGAAGTAATTGAATTTTTCATTTAGGTTTAAAATATCTTTGGGTGATTTCTGTATATTTATACCTACCGCAAGTGATTTTGAGATTATACTTTCCTTTTACTATCAAAACAGATTTAATAACTTTATTTTATTTACTTGAAAGAACGAAAATTGAATACCAATAACATTTTTGCTTATGCCTTTCGAACCCATATCTATCATATGATTTTGTCCGTACTAAAATTTGTTTAATTTTAATGTACGATACAACTTTAAACTGGGTTAGGTCACCAACAAAATCACTTCAGTTGTGATTCATATAGTTTGTTCTCCCATGTCAGCAACTGACTTTTCAAAATGTTTTTACTGTTTACTACTTTTAAATCATGCACAATAATCAATTTTCGATTTATTATAACCAATGATCACTTAAACGTTTGTAGGTCCTCTATCGTAGCCTAATTCGATTCACCTCTATTTAGTAGGATGACTGAAGCACCTTGGGGCAGGTGAAGGATGCTTGCTTTTATCTTGCTCGGTTTATCCCAAAGATTTGGTCAAAAGATATAATATTTTTCTCCCTTCAAATTATGCTGATTATCGCCAAACTAGTTGAATTTCGCTTGAATTTTTAAACGCGTCTTAATAGGTCATTTTCTGCTAACAAAAAATCATAGCAACATCTTTTAGTTACTCGGTTTCATATTAATAAATGCATTGGTGACGTAAAATAAAGTTTGTATTAAAATATATTAGAAAAAAAAGCACTGGAAAAGAATGGATACAGAACATAATTTATTCACAACTATACATAAAATTAAGTAAACAAACACGGACATAAATAGATATAGACGTTTAGATTATCAAGGAAGATAAGAGGTAAGCAGATAATAATAGGAGGCAATTTTCGCAGGGCGCTTTTCAAGGGGACATGAGAATTATGTAAAATTAGATTATAAATAGCTTTACGCATCGTTATAATCATTTATTTAAGTGCATTTACTGGTAGAAACAAATGTTTGTTTTCTAGCCTCAGTAGCCTTGCTACCGCGGCTCTAAAACCACTGAGGGGTTTTATCTGCGGCGAAGCGCAAGGTCGCTTTTTTTGCCAAAGGAGTAAAGTTCAATTGTACCCATTTGGAGTCATGATATGACCCATATGACCATAGGTCATATGGTTATGGTTATTCATCCTGGAGATTTAAAATCTGCTATGTAGTGACAGAAGCCTTATTTAGCCATTCAAAGGCACTTGTAAGTGATTTGAACCATGGAAAACCATCAATGCAATAACCATTTATCATCTTATGACAAAATGCCGCAGGTCATTGGTGGTATTTTTCCTCCTTGTTCGTCTTTCTTGCGGTAAGCACCGATAAGACGGTGGCATTTCAACTCCTTCGTAATAACTATCTTTTATTAGTGAAATGACATGTATAAAACGAGTTATCTTACATGGGAAAAGAAGGAAGTTTAAATGAATATTTTATAAAAGCGTTACAAATAAATAAAAATGATATAGTTCAGAGGATCTATTTTATTCTGGAGACTATTTTCGCAAAGTGACTGGCTTCCATCTTCATTTCAAAATACAATGATAGTGACCAACCCCAAATTAAATCAACCCTTTGGCCCCTGTTATAATTGTTTCGTGACTGAAGATTGAAGAATCTTTCGAAATTTGTCTCAAGAATAAAGATCTGAGCAGCGATGTCATCTTCCTCCGGGAAGCTATAAGCAAAAAGATTTTCCATTGAAATGCATCTTCTTCTTTTTTTACTTTTATTTTGCTTATACAATGAATTGATACTGAGGGAAAGGCCATTATCCATTTAGAATGAATACGAGTTTCTAAATCTTTTCGTCCCTTAATGACGGAGCCGAAAGGTCCTGGTATCCGAGTCACTAAAACCTAACTCTTAAACTAAAGAGCGCAAAAGCTCACGAAATTATGATCGTCTTTCTAATTGCTATGTAAATTAGCAAAATGTTGGAGAATAAAGTTAAATAAAATTATACATTACGAATGAAATTAAAATCGCGATTCTCTCTCTCATTTATTCCTTCTTTCTCACTTTCCAGCTTTCATTTTCTGCCGCCATCTGATTGGAGTAACACGCATGAAGACACATTTATATAAGAATACATCAAAGTCGAGATGCGTTGTGTGATTCGAGAATTATTGACACGGGTACATCACGTGTAATTATGTCCCATTGGACCGTCTGAAATATAATATTAGCAATGAAAGAGACACGGAGAGGATAAACGTTGATTTAATAATCCTTTTTGTTATGCATATAAATTCCAACAAATTTATGCCATTATAAGAAAATATTTCTAACAAGTATGAGAGCTGGAAGGGAGGATAAATTGTTATCTATTTATATGTTGGGTTATTCAAATGGTAGTTTTGGGGTTCTGTCTCGTACCTGGTATAGATGCAGAATCTCGGAGAAAATATATCACAGATTATGCTGATTGAAACTGTTCAGGAATCTTTTGAACAACTTTAAAAATGATTTTTTATTGAAAAGTAATGTTTGGGCGGTTCGAAGTATACTCGAGAGGCCACAAATTTCCTACTCATTGGATCTCACATTAAAAAATTCATGTTTATATGTTAATATCTTGTTTTCTTTAATCTTTTCGAGGAAGTGTTTCTTTTTTTTCTTTCTAATATGACTGAATGCGGGAAATTAATTTTTATATGTACATTAGAGAAATTCGAAGTAAAAGCAGTTTATCAGTAATATTATGTTAATAAAAAACCTCTTGTCATAAATACATATATGTAAAGTATAGCTACTCCTAAGATTCGAACTAGCACCGTTTCGAATAATAAGCACTGGCGTTACCACTGAGCCTCGATGGACTAGAGGTAAACAACGCGAAGAAAGACGACTCTCATGTGGTGGATAAACATTAAATATCAAATAATTTCGAAGAGCTGATAGAAACCATAATATGATTCGAAACCATAAAACAAATGTGTAAATAAGCAAATATAAATATTTCCATTCTGAAGCGTAAGAAAGCAGGAAACTACCGGAAGAAATGCTCAGAGAAATGATAGAAACCCCTCATTTGGAACCACTATAAAGAAAGGACCCAGAAAACAATCTGGTAGATGTTGAGAAGATGAAATTTGCTCAGCAGAAGGAAGACCATAGCAAACCAGAGCACTAGACCTGGACCGTGATCTCTATATACTTCCCTGAGGTGACACTTGCCAGAGGGGAATAAGTTAGACTAATATATATATATATATATATATATATATATATATATATATATATATATATATATATATATACATATATATATATATATATATATATATATATATATGAATGGAGTGCGGTGACATTTAAAGATGAGGAAGCAATTACACGTTTTACAAAAATAAATATGTTAATTAAAGTAAATATGTTGTTCATTAAAAATAACTATAAAATTGTAGGCTACTCACTTTATTGAAATGTTATTTTTTTAAACTTTATTTAAATTTATCAAGGATATTCTGTTATATTTGGCCTACATTGTAGTTTCGAGTGCGTAGGCCTACCTGTTTTAATAATAGTTTCTCTTTCTTTATAAGTCATCGCACCAAAATTCTTTTTTTAATAATTTTTCAATAATGCAATCGGATTTTTTCTCAACTTCATTTGCATCCATTTTGTTTTCAAGGGGGTTATCACTTAAAAAAATGAATAAACAATACGCAACACCTAGCTAAGTACTGACTCAGGGATACTGATCTCAAAGATACGAAGGGTGACTAATGACAATGGTAGGCCCAGCACAATCCCGGAAATATTAACAAAATGCTTAAGATATAAGAGCTTAACCATACTAGAGTTTTGCTATTTAGCCGTTTTCTTTCCTAGAATCAGTATTTAAAGATAGAATAAAATGTTGTTTAAGCTTCAGAGCATAATAATAGTTACGTCAATGTGTCCTAGATATTTTGATGCCTTTTCTTAGATTTTGGCAACTCAGCTGGGTTGCCAGATGCAAGCTGATAACTTCAGATCCAAATTTGCTTCTTTTTCCGTATACAAATGGGTTATTTCTTTCCTAATTCTAACTTGCGTAGAAATATCTAGATAAAAATAACAAAACTCGAATGACTGTATACTATTGCTAAGAAAAGCAAAAGATCTTTTAAACTATTCATTCCAAAGCAGAAAAAAACAGAATTATTATTAAAATTAAGGGAGAGAATAAAAAAGTAGAAATTTCGACGAAAAGGATGCATTTCTTCGATTGCATGTCGAGCCTATCAGGGTCTAACGCCAATTCGATTGAAAGTGAGCGGTACCGTATGGTGTATACAAGTATAGGCAAGCATAAATGTGAGAATAAAATTGGTTCCTTCTTAAATAGGGAAAGCATTGCTTCCCTTGCTTCCATTGACTACATGCCACTGATATATATATATATATATATATATATATATATATATATATATATATGTATATATATATATATATATATATATATATATATATATATATATATATATAAGGATACACAGGAGGACACACAGGAGGCTCAGTCACATGTGATTTATTTGGTATTAAGGAACAACGTTTCTTGATGTATCGCCTATCTTCAGGTTCTAAAATCATAAAACAATAAAAATATAGTAATATATGATTGAATTGTTATCGTCAGTAAACTTATTAAGAAGTCCTTCCATCTGTTAAAACAAGGCAAAGTTACAAAATGTTGATAAGGGAGGGGCGAAAAAGAATTAAAGTCTAAATTAATTCAATTTCATTAAAGTAAAAAAAATAAGAGAGTAAAATAAATTAGGCGAATAAAAATGTAAAAAAAAAATTATGAACAAACTAACTGTCGAGGGTTAGTGAGTGGGTAATCCTAGTCCCCTTTCCTTGGCATCTATTTTAATTCCGCACCAAGGTAAAGTGGGGGTGAAGTGTAGCCAATACACCTCCTGTAGCCACTTCCTGGGAATAAGAATAACCCCGGTGCTTCCCTTTCGATCAAAATTAAGATAATGATCCCTTGAGTGTGTTTTCACTCATTAAAAGCCAGTCATGGGTAGACTTATGTAATATCGAGAATTGAGCCGAGTGGATTGCTTATCAATTGCCAAAGGATCGTCCAAAATAGTTAAAACACACAGATACAAAAATAAACTTTAATATACATAAATTTGTAATATGAAATAGCATATATATGTATAAATAGGATTAATCTTTACACTGAATTTGTAAGTCTATATAATGTCGTGGGGATTACACTTGGAATCTACTTACTAGGATGCTTGCGTCTTAATTGCACCCGACAGAATGAATTGAATAATATCACAGAATTAAGCCCTGAATTACTCACTTGAAATACTCGAGATTATGAGCTCGGGGTGGAAATTCTAATTAACGATTAAACTGGTGAAGTTAGGGGAGGGGATAATTTACTTTAACGATACCTTTGAGTTCGTAAGTATTTGGAGAATGACGGTGAATGTCTTCTTCTTCTGAGGATGTTTGCTCTTAGCTCGGTCGTCAGAGGTTACCAAATGGGGGGGGGGAATACTAGACCGGTGTTCTGATATAATGATCCTATGCTGGATCGCGAAGGCGAGTGAAACCGTGGCTCAAATCGGAATTCTTCTCCTCGAAGTGTCCGGTCCGATTATTGGCACCTGGAGTGGGTAGCCAAAAATGATTACCTAGCTGAGTCTAGAGTAATCCGCAGAGGAAGGTCATGTGTAAGCTCTGACTCTGAAGGGGGGGGGGGAGCCTGCGAGAGTTTTAGCACCTAAAAATACCGTGATGGCAACAACAAATTCCCCGAAGTTTCTTCCTTGCAACGGGCGAACTGTTTCCTTTGTGGGACTAGCTCCACACACAACGTAATTCCAAGATCTCCTGTCCGACTCCAGGGAGAATTTCCTTTTTTATTTCCTTCAAGAGCTAAAATCGAGAGAAAGCACTGGATTCTCATAAAATTCTTATCATCGCGCGAAAAGACCTTTTGTCTGCCGCCAGGACATGCCGAACATTCAAACCTCGGCGCCATCATAGCTTTCCTTGTCTCAAATCGCATGTTTATGACGGCGCAAAGAAACTCGGGCCTTCGTCGGCTGGCAGGTGTCTTTTGAGGCAAACATTTTCCTGTGTGGCCGGCAGCGAATTTGGTTATCTCAAAGGTACGAAAAGGGGTGAAGGGTATTCGGGCCGAAAAGGCGAATTTGGAATAAAGGGGGGACACGCAGCTGTGACGGTGTATTTATATATGTACTAATGCATGGATGTATTTAGACTTTTACACTAACATGATAGAAAAGACATATATTAAGATCGCATTAAGATAAAATTATGCTAAAGTATAAGATCGATATGGTAAAAATGACGATATATAATACAAAACGTTAAGAACACTCAAAAAAGGGACTAGAACAATTTTAAAGTGCAATATTAAAAATAATCAAATTAAGACTATTTAGATAAATGAGAAAAATAATAGATAACTCATGAATTCAGTTGGATATGAAGGCAAATGCTTTGTTAGACTCGATGCAGGTGACATATTTAGAACGCGAATAATTAGAACAGTAAGTGCGAATGTATACCTAAACTTCGTCCAACAATGTGTTATACCTTTGCTCCGAGCTTCTCTGAACCAGCCAGCAGTATTTATGCAGGAAAACTTGCAATACCATAATGCATAGCGAGTAAAATACTATTTCGAAGAAAAATATATCGAAGTAATGAAGTGGCCTGCTCAGATCCCGGACACAACCCATTTGAGTACCTCTGGAAAATCATTGGAGAAAAAAGTTCTAGATTAGTAGCTTTCAACTCTGACAGATTATTCGACAAAAATTAAGCAAGAATGGAACAAAATAACACCAGAATTTTACAAGAAACTGGTTGAGCTTCTGTAGCCATCGTTGCACCGATCTACTAGAAAACAAGTGCTTCAACCACTCATATTAGGTATTATAATTTTTACCGTCTTCAAGTTCCACTTTGTTTCCTGTGTTTTGGCTTGCAAAGCAATTCTTTGGATAACCGCCTTCGTATTTTGCACGTGTCATTATTTTATTAGTCATTTTATAAAATTTGAAGACAGAAAAAAAAATGCACAAACCTTGTGAAGCTGACTATAAATACACACAGTACAAGAGGAGTAAGAATTGGACGCGAATGAGCAAATGAGACAAGAAACCGGAGGTTTTTTAAAGGCAAGAGAGAGGGACATTACAAGAATCCAGAATCAAAGGGAGCAGAGGGCGTCACAGTGAAGGTGATCTCTTGCCTTTAAAAAAAAACAAAAAAAACTGTGGTTTCTTGTCTCATTTGCTCATTCGCTTCCAATTCTTATTCCTCTTGTACTATATGTATTTATAGTCTGCTACACAAGGTTTCTGCATATTTCTTTCTGTCTTCGAATTTATTTGAAAGACAGAAAATAAAAATGGATTAGCCCTGTGGTGGTTGCATAATCACTCGCAGATCCTGTAGTTGCTTCTTCTTTGTATGTGACATGGACAGTGAGCCTTTAAATTTTGAGCGGGTAAGAGGATGTGGTAAAAAAATTCCTTGGAGGTTCCTAGCTTAGGGAGATACTGGGTTTAATGGGGTAACGCTTTGGGCAAAATATAGTTACTGTGCCTGGTAGCTTAGCGGTAAAGCATCTCACCGGCAATCAGCAGATCCGGGTTCAAATCCCGGCCAAGAATTCAAAACTTTTTTTCCCTGGCGTTATTTCTGTCTTCTTGGTAAATGATCGCCTCCACTGTGCCGCCCTCTGCTCCCTTTGATTCTGGATTCTTCTAATGTCCCTCTCTCTTGCCTTTGAAAAAACCTCCGGTTTCTTGTCTCATTTGCTCATTCGCGTCCAATTCTTATTCCTTTTGTACTATATGTATTTATAGTCAGCTACACAAGGTTTCTGCATCTTTCTTTTTGTCTCCAAATTTTATTTAAAAGACAGAAAATAAAAATGGCATAGCCCTGTGGTGGTTGTATAATCACCCGCAGATCCTGTAGTTGCTCCTTCTTTGTATATATATATATATATATATATATATATATATATATATATATATTATTCATAATTTAATTATTAGACTTCGGAACAATTTAAAGAAATTTAAAAGAGAAGGAGGTAATTGTGGTAAAAAACTGATACTAAACTAAGTCAACCCTAATAAAATGGCATCGGGGTTGCGTATTATAACGCCTAAGTTCATAAAAAGATCATAAATACACAAAATTAGAAACTCTAACACATTGATTAGATAAATATCCAAATTGCGATAAAAGTCATTATTAACATTTTTTTCCATAATTCTCTAAAAAAAAAAACCCTCAAGGACCGATTTACTTTTCATCGACCAGTATATTTTCTTCTGAAGCAACCAATCTCCAATAGACGGAGAAAATGTGATTTCGCAAATCTATAAGAGCAATTTAGTAAAACAAAATTGAATTCAATTAGTCTTAGACAAATTGAAGGCTTTAGAAGGAAAGGTTTTCATTTTCTCAAAAGCCAGACGACGGCTTTATTTAGGCTGTTCATACTGTGATTTAACAAACTTGACTCGACACTGATAAGGGAATTCAAATATGTCAAACCGTAAATACACCCATTCAATCCATATCCTTATTTGACCTCTGTCTTAAGAATATTGTTGCTCTTGGATATATTAGAAATAAATGTTGTCTTTATGGAAGCCTGTGTCGTCGAAATATAATGGAGGCAAAAACAATACAGAATAGTTAACAATTCGATTAATTACGTATATTTTATGAGGATAATTAAATATTAACAACTCAAATTACCTAAGCCAAAAAACTCATCCACAAACCCGCAGAATTCATCACATTTTCTAGTAAATTACTTTAACCTAGTGAAGAAAATCGTAGAAAGAAGAAGCAATCAAAATTTTTCACATAAAGCCATTAACTTAACAGTTAAACACTTTTATTTCATTTGGTTTGTTACGGGTGTTTAAAAATCCTTGGTCGGAGAAATCAAACATCCAGCATAATTTACGATGGTGAAGCAATAGTGAGAAGTCACCCATCTGATAAACCAAAGCTTAGTAACCGATTATAGAGTAAATTTAGATGCATCTCTTGAAGAGTTAGACAGTACAAAAATTATTTCTGGGTCCATGTACTCTGTTGCTGATGGTAAAATACCTTAAGCGAATTATCGAGGACACAATGCATTCTTTAACCTCACATGGTTACTTCGAGTCGTGAGCAGTAATACGACGAAAGCCAGACAAGTGCAGCGAATGCAAGGTACCATTATCGAAGGAACTCTGGGTAGAGAATGACGCACTTGAAGGCGTTGAAGTGGCGTCTTTATAGTGGATATCAGCTCTTCTATCACTGTGAGTTTGTTTCGCAAGGAAGGGTGGAGGAGGGGGGGGGGTCATCAATTCGGCCGTAGAAAAGTATATCTGCGAGTGAATGTAGCTAAAAAGATATTCGTCTTTCTCAAAGACTTGGTTGACCAGTTTCCTTTGGATTTGTGTTGGCCTCCTGAATCTTTTCTCATGAAAATCTTCTATCAAGTCGTTAAGAGGTCCAAGTAAATCCAATTCAGATTTCAAAAGTAACCCGGGTGTAATTATGATTTTTTTTTCGCCAAATTAACTAAAGAAGAGATAGACCAATGCCAAACTCTTTCTTTTAGACTTGTTTCCATTAGTTATTTCTTGAGAAAATTTCCCATTCGGTTAGAATAAAAACTCTGCTTTCCATCAGAATTCCATTCCTCATCCCGTTAACATTTTTTGCGTTCATCTTCTTGTTTTCAATAGTTATTTTGGTGTTTTGCTATTATTCCCTCTAAACTCTAACTTTCTCTTTTAATTTTCTCACTATATACATCTGGCTTTGCTATAGCTCACTATTAATATCCCAGGCTCTCGTCGTGTGTCTATTCATATGTGGAGGCCGTTCCAGTCAAAAAGTAATGAACGTTTGCTTTCTTTGAGTTATTCTGTTTTTTAACTACGAATTCATTTTTAGTAATTGAATCAAAATTACGAGAAAGAAGAATTAAGAGAGATGGGTATTTTCTCCCAAAGTGACACCGAATGACAAACCATTTAATAAAACCATGGGATTGGTGGGCTTATTGGAAGCAACTAATAAAAGAGTTTTTGCTAAAATTAATCCGTTGTAGAACATTTAATACACCATTTTATTTAAAGTTTTTTCGATGAATAATATTTATTTAATAAACTAAGCATAATTTATCTTAATAGGACAAAAGCACTCTATGCGTGCCTAGTCTACGCTAAGTGTTAAATAAATCGCCCAAATTTCCACCATGGAGATGGCCTAGCCTACGCATAGTGTTAAGGGAATTTCCGTACCCAAAACCTAAATAATTACAAGAATATGGGCGTTTTATTTATCGTATAAAACTTTGTATACAGGCCACTAATTAATGGCTTTATAAATATTTTTGTAAAAATCAAAACTCAATTTTAAATTTAGGCGCTAAATTTCTATCTGATTTAACTCACAAGGGCCGTTCAAGTTTATATTATAAAGGATCTGTGCTATGTGAACGGATTAGTTCCTGTTGATGTATAACTTATATTAATGAGCACCGTGGGAAGAATATTATAATAATATACAATTTTGTTCATAAAATAAGCATGACAACATTAGATGAAATTCAAGGTGCCCTCAGTTTACCTCCTTGGCTTTTTGTTTAGTTTTGGATTTCCCCCCAAAAGAGCCTTTTCAACTCAAACGATGTGGTGGTGGTTAATGATTTAACAAACTTGGATTGGTTGTCTTCCCTCATTATTCTGTTTCAAACGACTCCATGGCCAAGTCATTCTTTCTCTCTTCCATAGGATTTGTCTCATTTTGGCGCCGCCTTGCGCACTCTTTTTTGCATTAAATTACACAGAGGAACAATTTTAATCACATTTTATGGTGACTTAGATTTATCTTCCAATTTTAATTCCTTTTCTCATGCTGATTTCAAATATATAATCCATTTTTACCTGCATGCTATAGTTATTCTGTAATTTTTATTTTCTCTTTCGCCCGAAAACTGCCTTCCGGACCGACAGAGAGGGTGCTTGTAGAAAGCAAATACTTCACAGTACATAGTAGTAAGATAGTAATAAGTGTCATTGTGCAAATAACAGGTCACATGTTAGAGTGATGGCTTCGCCAAGAGGAAATTGCGTTAATGATCCAGACACCTTCTGTTAATTATGTGGCTGTTACATGCTAGTTCGTCCAAGGTGCAATATATCAAACTTTGTGATCCGCACTTATAAGGCATATTTTGATGTTCCTCTTGGCGATCAAGATAAGAAGTGGGCCCCACATGCTGTTTACAATAGTTGTGTGGAACATCTTCGTGAGTGGACAGAGGGAAAGAGAAATGGTCTTCCTTTAGGAATCCCCATGGTGTGGCAAGAGACAAAGGATCATGTATCGGATTGTTATTTCTGTCTGGTGAATACTAAAGGGATTGGCAGGAAAAATAGGCGAAAGATCAACTAACCCAACATTCCCTCGGCTATCCGGCCAGTACCTCATTCCGAGTCTTTACCAGTTTCGATTTTCTGTGGATATGCTTTCTCCGAGGATGAAAACGATGTACCTGATATGGACGTCCATGGATTGGAACCAGAGTCTGCAGATTAATCATCAGATGCTGAACAGTTATTAGCTCCTCATTGTTTCAACCAAGAGGATTTCAATGTCTTGATACGTAATTTGGCGCTCTCCATGAAAACTGCAGAACCTTTAGCCTTCAGGTTGAGTGAAAGACATATGCTTGCTAGGTCGGGTACGGTTATCATATTACCAAACAAGGGAGAGTACGTTTGTTAAATACTTCTCTGAGGACAAACAATTTGTATACTGCCAAGCTATTCCTAGTCTGTTTATCGAGTTGAAACTTGGCATATATAGCCCTGCTGAGTGTATAGTGTTTTTGGATAGCTCTAAGCGTAGTTTCAAGTGTGTTATTTTGCATAATGGCAATAACTTTGGTGCAGTTCCTCTCGGTCACTCTGTCCATCTGCGAGAAACTCACGATAACATAAGAATGGTCATGGACCATGAACACAATTAGATCATATGTGTAGACCTTAAGATGGTCAACTTTCTCCTCGGCCAGAAAAAGGGATATACAAAGTTTAAATGCTATATCTGTAAGTGGGACAGACGAGCCCGTGACAAAATCTGGTCCCAAAAAGATTGGCCAGTTCGGAAAACTTTGGATGCAGGAATGCCAAACATTGTTAATGAGCCAATCGTAGGTCGAGATAAGATCGTTTGCCGTCCACTTCATCTCAAACTGGGGTTGATGAACACTGACAATGATTGTTGTCAGTACAAAGTATCGGCTTTCCTGCTTTGTCATACGAAAAAAATAAAAGCAGGAGTATTTGATGGTCGCCGAATCCGAAGACTTCTGAGTAATTCTAGATTCGTGAACATCATGAATGAAAAAGAGAAGGAAGCCTGGCTCTCATTTTATGCCGTTGTTCTTAACTTCTTGGAAAACAAAAAAGCGCATAACTACGAGGATCTAGTTACTAATATGTTTTTAGCATATCGTGATCTGGGATATAACATGAGTGTGATGTGAAGCTGCATTTCCTAAATAGTCACCTAGACCGATTCCCAGAGAATCTGCGAGCCATAAGCAACGAACAAGGTGAACGCTTCTATCATGATTTAATGATGATGGAAGAGCGCTACCAAGGTCACTGGAATAGACACATGATGAAGGAATACTGCTAGGCGATTAGAAGAGATCAGCCAGAGAAGACTTACAACAGAAAGAGTTACAAACGCAATCTTTTGCCCGATTAAAATCAAGAAGAGGTCCTCCAGCCTGATGTACGGTCATTAATAAATTAGCATCTATTTGAGTACAGTCTTTGTAATCCCAATGTCTAATTCAGGATTCTTCTCATATGCAATAAAATGTCTATGCCAAAAAACCTGCTTTACTATAAATAACGCACAAGAATTATTCAAAATTACTTCAGGGCTTGATGATAGGCGTGATAAAATGAGAATTATTGTATAGGTAATATTAATTATCGATATTACGACATATCTGTAGTATTTAAAGAAAATCTGATTTCAGATTTGAATTCAGTATGGTCGAATTAGGTAGGAAAATGTACTTTTGTCAATTTACCAAATGCATTGTTCCCCAGTGTTATCCTTCCGCAAGTGTGTCTCTTCTATTTCGTCTCCTTTTAGATGACTCATTGTTTCCCTTTGTCTCCCTGTCTCGCCATTCATTCTGTTCATTGAGGAAAAATTTTCTCGTTAGTTACACAGAATTCTTTCCGTTTCTTTTTTATTCTCTCTCTGCAAACCAGAAACCAGAGGGAATCAAAGAAATTAGGCGAACCAGAGCGTGGCTCACTCTTATGAACTTCAATTGTATAAGTACAAATATCTGGGTGAGTGTCACGTGAATGAATTAATGATAGGGAATTATCGCTAACACGTTCAAACTCACATTCATGTTTGAATCTATAAGCAAAATTGTTTTAGGTAGTTGATATAGAATCGTATTAGTGCATGAGTAGTTTTCTTTATAGCGTCCATCCGGAACTGCCACCAAGGGCATATGTCACCATAAAGACTGAGTGGGGTGAATAAGACAAGGCTGAGTGAATGA
Organism: Ceratothoa steindachneri; assembly: GCA_963969495.1. Taxonomy (NCBI): domain Eukaryota; kingdom Metazoa; phylum Arthropoda; class Malacostraca; order Isopoda; family Cymothoidae; genus Ceratothoa; species Ceratothoa steindachneri. Next base: position 82,938,221 of record OZ018326.1, read on the forward strand.
TTGAAGAAGTTAAATCATGATGTGGTATGTTCAAAAGAATGGTGGTGAAAATTTGCTTAACTTATTTTCATTTAACCTCCCCAGCGAATAATTTCCATGATGGTGTATAAAAAGGTAGATCCAATCTAATGGACTTCAAAAATAATAAACTCTTCTGTTTCGTGTTCTACCATCATAGATCCTTTATTATTTGCACTTTTCTCAATCCTTTCATGTCTTCTATCATTTGTTTTGCCGTTTGTTCCGGCACAATTTACCTCATAACATCACAGTAAACAACTATGCTTTTTTTAATCCAAAATTAATTTATACTGAAAACATTTTCCCATTTTACAGTAAATTAAGTTCTTACTTTTTAATTGTTTTTTTATATTAACTTGCTCCTTCAGAGTAGCAAGTTCTTTTCTGTTTTTCTCCTCCCTGCTTTACTCTGCCTTTTGCTAGGAGGATACTAGTATTCTGGTAGGGGTTACTTCGTCAAATAGTACAAATTTAGCAACTCAACTACTTTATGGTCGCTAGAAGTTCCTTTTTACCTGCTTGAATAAGCGTAGTAAGCAGTAATGGAAATGTCAGTCAGACCTCATCCAGAACGACTGAATACCACTATCCGCGTTACTTTCATCTGGCTATCAAGTTGAAAACGTAGTTAATTTAAGGGTGGATTATGAAAAGGTTTTGTTATTAGGAAGTTAAATTGAAGCAAAAGAGTTTAAAAGGATCAAATGATATCTAAAAATGTACATACTGGTTTTCTGCCTAAGGTAGTGTTTTGCTTGTTTGTCTCTCCAATTTTAATCTCTCTATACCAATAATTCAACTCTTTATTTAATACAACTTGAAGGAACTGCTACCACTTTCGAGAGTTGGAATGCAGTGATTTTATTAGATTCTTGATCCCAGTACACATTAAGAGGATCACAAAGACTTAAGTAGTTATAAACTGAGAAGGGAAGGATGGCATAAGGAATTGGCGGGAAGAGAAAACCCACGCTTCACCTGCTGCTATAACGTTGTGAACTAGGTCATCTCCCTCCTCAAAGACATCGATCTCGTATCGACGGCCTTCTCCAAGCTCTGTAGGATCCTTTCCTTGGCGGCGAGCCAAGAGAAACCGTTCCATAAATTGTTTATTTTAAGCATGAAGAAGTCAGGCTATTTGAGCCTCGGATGAAACACCTAATCACTTGTTTACAACTCTTATTTATATTCTTTTTAGGGGTTCTTCTCTTCCATCACACTCCACACCTGTCCCCCATTTTCAGCATCCTCCATATCGAAGGAGCAATAGTTCATCGAATATTTCAGTAGCAGCTTTTTTTCTATTCTTTTATGTACGTATACAACTCTCTTCTTGCACATACCAATGCGTTAATACTGCACATAAGCGGACAGTTTTCTTCCAGCGATTCGTTTAGTTTAGTAATTGTGAATTTTCAGTGTTATTCTATTAGCTCTTGGGTTTAATGGAATTTAAATGCTTGTCTTTTCTACGTGTTTGAGGAAATATATCATCAATCTTTCTCATATTTAACTCCTGAGTTAAAGTAATTACGGCAATTTATGCCCTTGATAGCCGTTGCCAGAAGAGCACTATAGAAAAAAAAATAATAACTCGTTTCCATTTTCCTCAATTTGAGTGCATTAGTGATTATCGTAAAATTATGAATTTTTAAAGCCGCATTCTGAAACGGAAGAGACAAAGATAAATATACACTGAATTTCTATAGAAATAAAATAAGTACCTCCTTGTAACCTTATGGAACTCCCTCTCGCCCAGGAAGTGGGAGCAAATCGCTGTGCCATCGATTCCAAAACTATCTTTGATGATTTTTTAAGGTTTTTAACCCATGATCTCTATAACTAGATAATATTTCCTATAATTCTAGATTAGATTCATGTCGGTGGCCCATAATGACCTCACCATTTGTCAAAACTCCCCAGATTGCTCTTGAAACAATTCTGGGCAACTTAGGCACGAAGAAAGCGCGCCTTATCCTTCTGTAATATCTCATCGTTGTTGGGACTGCATTACGTCGATGAATGGCTGCATATGGTCGCCAAGCAGTGCATTTTAGTGACATGATACTTTAGATAAAGCAGCGTAACTAAAGATGTAAACATATTTAATCCCCTTCCAACATATTCCAAAACACTAACATATATGTATATGTACTGTACTGTTTTTCTTTAATTTTTACAGTCTAATTTTGACTACAACCCAAATAAGGTGAGTTTGGGCTCTTCTTCCCTCAGAGAATATAATAAGTAGTTATTGCATTGATTTGTAACTTCATCCCTTGATGACGACTTCCTCACATCAAAGTTTTCAATCCGATGTTGCTATTTATCATATTTTATCGATATTTTTCATAGGTCCTGACAAATGCATTATGTCCTCTCCTATTCACTTCTCCGACTAACTTCGTTTGGTTAGGCGTAAATAATAGGGACAGCCACACTGACTGATAGAAAGAAAGCGCCTTAGAGGTATCACATGCATTCATAAGTTAAGCACCTACAAATCGCTAGGCACGGACGGGCTACTATCACACATCCTACAGAAGGTTAAAGACGAGGTAGCCCCGCATCTCTCCGGGATCTTAAACTACGTGGCAAAATAAGAGAATGATTTTCTTTTAAAAAATATTTTCAAAAAGATGATGAGTAGATAAATTACATTTCTTCAGTAGATAAAGGCATGCATTTAATATATATTTTGAAGATTCCATATGATACAATCGTATATTTAAGAAATTACACTAAATAAAGTAACAAAATAAAATATTGCCAAGAGCAAAATAGGATAACGATCATTCACAGAATTGCTTAGAAAGCAAATACACAAGAAACAAAACAACATTTGACAACGATGAAACTTGAAACCCGTAACATGAGGTGGATGTTCAAGCCTTTGTTTTATATTACTTCTGCACATCGACGAGCACACTTCCTCTTGCCTAATTTTCTTTAATAAATCTGCCACAGGTAAGGCTGCTGGTGTCGAGAATGCATTTGTCACTTGGATTGTTCTCTCGCATACTCGTGTATCGGTACGGCAAATTTTTTAAATTTCGACTGGATTTCATTCGAATGAGGTTAATTAGATACCGCTTTGTTGTACGTGACCGGATATTCTACCCGCAGTGATACGTCCGGAAGTAGCTATTTTCTCCTTGACTGGCCTTGTTGGAGGGTAGTTTAGGAAAAGAAAGAAAGATTTCTCTGTGCTGACTGAATGTAAAGTGGCTCTTTGTTCATTGGACATTTTCCACCTTCTCCACATACCACTCTTCCTTATTTTCATAACACATCCTAAAACTACATACACACCCAGTTACACTCAATTACAGACTCGGGTAACCCCAGATTCCGTCCCAAAATACGTCCTTGTTTGAAATGGCGGAGAGATGAGGGAGACGCGGCGTATTGACCTGAGGACCTTGCCAGGCCATCAAAAACCGGACAGGAGCAAGGTCTTCGAGAGAATTTACGTTGATCTCAATATTGCCGTCGTACGGCTAATTGATTTGCCAAATGGCTACGCAGCTATCTGTGCGAGAGAGGCGGACATCGAAGCCCTCTCCTCCCCGCGTACCTCAGACGCACTTCGAGAAATTGATCTCATACCTCAGACACCGCCACAAATACGCACACATAGAAATGTGATCTTCCGACGCCTCGACCCCTGGGTTGGAGGAGACTCGATTGACAAAATCACGGACGAGATTCTTCGGAATCATAAGTGAGCAAACGTAGCCAAATTAATCAAATACAAAGACTAAACCCAGGTTTTTTATTGTTGTCTTCACCAAAACCACAATGGCGATTAAGGCAAAGGGAAACGGCCTTCTCCTCTTTAATGTCCGCATATGCCCCAATCAGATAGAGCGTGAGGAGTTCGTTGACCTGCAAATGTGCTTCAGATGCTACAGGTACAGCGAACACACCACCACCACTTTCTCCAACCCTACACTCACTGTTTGTTCTGTGTGCGCCGGCCAAGGCCATTCATGGCGCAAATGTAAAAGTTCGTTCCAGAAGTGACTAAATTGTGGTAGCTAACACAAAACCATGGCAATAAAATATACAATAAAGAAGGAAGAAATACAGAAAACAAAGGAAAAAGGCTGAAACGAAGAGGAAAGAAAGGGTAACGCCACCTACGCAAAGGTTGCCAAGGCAACAGTCGCAGAGTAGTGTTGCCACTGCACCTACCAACCTGCAAATCGAAAATGAAAAGTCGACAAAAATAATGTGCTGCATATATTATGCACACATTTCTAACTGAACCAAGCCTGACACCTTCGCGAATGAACTAAACACCATGCTCGTGAATAACGGCACGGCAAAAAATGTGGTTCCCGGAAAACCTTCTGTCAGACGAGGTTCTTCAGTGAATCTCCAACCGCAGACCAAGATAAGCGGCCAAAAAACTCCCGACACGAGTAATGCCCTTTTACGAGATCCTCGAGTTCAAGCTATGGCTGCCCGGTAGAAGGCACAAACTGACTCACATACACACCCAACTACCACAACAGAAGCCCAAGTCGAGCAGAAGGAGGCTACTGCTGTGAGGCCTAAGAAGGTGGAGCATTTGCCCCGCCCCAAAAAGGCCTCGCAGTCACGTTGACCGAGTAGGTCCTCATCTTCAAAAATCGGGCTCCCAGGTACATGTACTACTGAGGATGTTAAACCTCAGAGTATATGCTGCCGAAGGGAACCAGTTTCCTGACGCCGCAGCAGAAGATATTTTCGATGTCCTTAGGGCCGGACAATACAAATTGGAATACGAGCCTATCATACCTGAACATCTGGTAAAGCAGGCTCTCCTCCACGACCTTGTCCAATCCTCAACCAACACTTATGCTATTCTCACGGACGCAGAGTTCCGTAAGAAGAGATCAGGCAAGGAAAAGACTCCTCAGTCCTCCCCCAAAGAACAAAAGCATACCGAGAATAAAACACTCATCGCCATAACATCTAAGTTGCATTGCAATCATAGTATCAAAAACTAGCCGAAAAAGTGAAGAAGACCTTACCCGAACGGATTATGACAACCCAATTTACGACAACTTTTCAACAAAATTTTACCTAACGTAGTAACGAGTTTCACTAGTTACTACAAAGGCCTGAATGCCACCTAATTTCGACCCACAAAAAACACATCACGAGATTAACATTGCCAGAGCTACTCCTTTGATCAGGGATCTATTCATCTATATTTTCACATACCTTTTTTACTATACTGTCTACTTTTATTGGAGATACCCTTCCATCAGGGAAAGATACCCCTTCAAACTTATACTAAACTTACCTTTACTATCTTTTTCAAAACCCTTTCACCACTATACTCTCTTACTTTTGCTCTACTAATCTATACTTCCTAACTTGTTATGTCCAATGTCCAATGCTGGTCTCGAACTTTGTCTCCAATTGTCTTTCAAAGGTTCACAATTTGTTTAGGTACGAGCTTTGAGCAAGCCCCTTAATTAATTCGATATCTACTCGTTCGAAATAGCATTTTACTCTCTTGGCATTATAGCCTAGCACGTTGGCCTGAATAAATACTGCTGGTTGGTTCACAGATACGCGGAGTGAAGGTATAAAATGTTGTGCGAGGTTTAGGTACTCCTTCGCATTTACGGTTCCAATTATTCATACTAGCGGACCAACTCTCCCAAACAAAACATCTTCATACCAAAAACGCTGCATCATCCATGCTTTGCAGACTTTGTAACAAATTTTTGGATAAATTTGTCACCTGCAATGCATCCACCAAAGCGTCTGCCATCAGATTTATCCAAATTAATTTTATTTTCGCCACTGAACTGAATTCTTTCCCAATCTACATCCCTCCAAACAGCATGAGCTACAGCATTTTCGAGTATCACTTTCAGATTCTTCTGACTGAGAATTGGTTTACTTGCGGGAAAACGAGCTTTGAAATCAGATGCATTAAGGCAAAGAGACACTGCAAAACGGCTCACTTCTTTGAAACTCGTGGTTTTAATTTTTCGACACATTCTTGCGTGAGTCTCAAAGGGATCCTTCATAGATAAATGCCTAATAGTTATGTCTTCTCGGAAGGTGATTTTGCAGGATCGACAGACTTTTTCAGCAGTTTTATAGGTTTTGTTCTCATTGAATAACTTCAGAATGCGCGAAATCACTCTCTTGGACCTTCCTACCTCTCTTGAAAACAAAGAAAGACTGCTCCACTAAGCTTTCAGGCGAACAATTCTCTGACTGAACTCAGGGCTCAGTTTTACGTGTAGTGTCATCTCTGCAGAGTGAAGACGACAATAATGGTGGTAATACATATTTTCTTACCTACTGAGCAAAATGTTGTCAGATAATTTCACGAAGGTTCTGTAAAGTTCCTGAAAAAATCGTTCTATTATTTTGCACGTGTCAATATTTTATTTTGTTAGTTTATTTAGTATACTTTCTTGAATTTACGATTGTATCATACAAAATTTTCATAAAATATATTAAATGCATGTCTATATGTAACATGTAAATTTCTTTTACCTAATCACTATATTTTGGAAAATATTTTAATAAAGAAAACTCGTTCTCTTATTTTGATCAGTAGTGTACACGGTTATTAAATGCATGTCTATATGTAACATGTAAATTTCTTTTACCTAATCACTATATTTTGGAAAATATTTTAATAAAGAAAACTCGTTCTCTTATTTTGCTCAGTAGTGTACACGGTTTTGCAAAAGTTATATACACTCTGTTTTTTCAATTTTTCCATTTTTTCGTGTGTGGTAGAAAAAGTTCCTTTAAACAAACTTAAAGTTCTACTTTTCCAGCACGTGTCTTTAAAACGTCTTTTTGGTTGTTTGCAAGTGTGTCAAGATGTAAGTGCAAAGAATCGAAATCTCTGCTCTCCAGCGCGGGGCCATAACATGTCCGACATCGCTAAGCGAGTCAAAGTCAGCCCGATTACCATCCACAGAATCAGGGAGAGGCTCAAGAGAGGGCAAGACCCCCTAAAAATGTCATCGTTCAGGAAAACCTCAAGTTGTTATCAGTTTGGCTGTGAGAAAAGCTTTCGAAAGACTTCCGAACCTCAAAAATGGCTGCGCTCGCGAAGAAGTAGAAAATCTGAGTAGCCACGTCTTCCAGGGCCATCAAGGAGGAGGGTGACAAGAGCTTTAGGTACGGGGAAGGCTTCTGCTCAACGACCGTATATGAAAACAACGTCGGGAGCGCTGTCGTTGCTTTCTCAACGACTTATAGAGAAATAGCAATCGAATTCTCATTTTTTTTCTGCTGAAAAAAACTACACGGTCGATCCGGTCATCAAGAAGCGGAACTACCACGTGGTATAACTAGTTCCAGTCTTTCTACGTGTCCATGATCAAGCACCCTTCCTCCGTGATGATGCTCTGATTCGTGGCTTCGAATGGCGAGTAGATGCCGCTGGTGTAGTTCGCGGCTGGTTGCAGGCAAACCCCAGCAGATTAAAGAGACAGCTTGGACATGAAATTTCTGTCCTGAGTAAGAAGGGTCACGAAGTAAGCGGACTAATCTCTCATCAGGATGATGCACCCGGCTCACATGGTAAAGACTATGCAAGAGTGGTTGAGGTCGAACATAAACTTCTGTTCGAAGGTCTTTTGGCCACCGAAGTCGCCCGACCTCAACTCGCTCCAATACAAGGTGTGAGCGCATGCCAATGGCAAGACTTGCAAGGTCCACCAAAGCAACGCCGACGAACTCAAGTTCTCCGTCAACCGCGTGTGAGCCAGAATGAGGAAGTCCTCCGTCCGCAACGTATGTGCGACCATAAAGTCTCGCTTGGAGCTCGTGCTAGCCACTGAGGGCGGGCAAATTTATTAATATTAAAATTTAAACATATTTATATCTCACAACTATAAAAACTTGTTTAACTGCATCAGAACTTTTATTGTTTCCTTTACTGAGAACGTCGTAACGAGTGTTACAGATCTTTTGCAATACACCTTAAATGGAACGAGCTACCTGCAGAGGTCATTGTTTGAAGCATTGAAAATCTGAAATATAGGATTGACAGTTTTTTTTACTATGTACATTCGTATATAGGTAAACTATGATGGCGGAATGTAACTCTAGATAAAAGTAGGTCTTATAATTTTCTTAAAGGTTCTCAACTTCAGTATTAGATTCCTAATTATTCTCTTTTTATAGCATCCCGTTATCTTTTTCACTCTTTTGGATATCCAGATACTGGTGAGAGAGGTAGGTGGGAAAAGCCATCATTTATATATCTTTGAGGGACTTTTATTCCCTCTGACTCAATGAAAGGTTCAATTGCTGCTTCTTTTAACAACCTCTCCTCAGCACTTCCTTCTCAATGACCTTATGTCGTCTCCTTTCTCATATTCATTGTCTTACTCATACGCTTTTCTCGTCTCTTTTTAGTATTACTGGAAATAATCTCCAAGAAATATCGCCAACTTCAACTAGATAAACGATAACCTTCTCCAAATTTCTAAATCTATAGTTGTTCTAGTCATCATTTAATTCAATGGCATTATTTTTCTTCATTTTAGACCGAACAGTGACTCCACCACTATTCGTCCCATTCATTCTTTCTCTTCCTCTGGCAAGTTTTATTGGCTGAAACCTAGGTCTTTATCATTGTTTTTCGTAATAATTAATGCCTCACACTCAAGTATACATCTTCTTAATGTTTTAAACAACTATCAAAACAACAAAGTTGTTTTGTCTCTTGAGAGAGACTTCTACGAGTCCTCATTAATCATCCCTATAAATAGACAGGGTTGAAGTCCGTTTTCATTAATCTTTTACAATATGCTCAAAAATACTTCGAACTAACATTTTAACAACTCTATTAACTATTCCTTTTACCTTATTATCGTCTTTTAAATGGTTTGTTTTTCCCATTTTGCTCACTGAATACAAATGATAAACATTTATCCAATTTTTCAGGCACTCTTTCTTCATTGTCTCATTCTATATTTCAGTTCTGGTCGTTGCAACGAAAATTTCCCGCGTAGTGAAACTTCGTCACAATTCGTGATTGTAGTTTGATTAGGAGTTAACTACAAATAATATTTGAATGATAAGATTATCATGGATGCTATTTTGAGTAATTGCAATGAAGAAATTCTTCACGAAGTTGCCGTGGTGATATTAAATGGGCATTGCATCGTCTGACAACTCTAACAAAGTGTTAGTTAAGTGAAATGGGGATGTAGAAGCCATCTTATTTAAATTGTTATTGATTACATTCATAAATAACCTTTAAACCATTAAATTGCCAGCAACAGTATTTTTATGTTTATAAATTTTATGGGTAGTTGCTTCTCATTCCAAATCACCTGCAGTTAATACGAAGTAAATGTGGGATCGAGTTATTTTTTTAATCTATTGCCTGATTTATTTAAAGAAGTGAATTGTGGGTCGGCACTTAATCAACGCTAAACTTTAGTTAAACGCGCCTTTGCGATGCGCTCAGTGAAGGGTTATTTCACCAATTAAGAAAATTTGCATTTAGGGATTAATTGCCCAAAACGACTGTTGCTATGGTCAATCCCCTATAATAACACATAAATGGGATACAACCGAGGACCGATTTCGTGCTCATTCGGGGTAAATGGGGACAGGAGAGAGACAAGTTGTCAGAAATGATTTTTGTTTTGTTTTTAGTCAAATACAAAGTGAAATAGTAACGAAGACATATCACGCAGATAATTAGTAATTAGAGATCTTAAAAAATGAAGTAGTGAAGGTAAAAGAAGTGAATATAGTGGGGCGTCCTGCAGGCATTGGGGCTGGAAGGGTTCAAAACTGCCGGTGCTAGGGGCGGGAGAGCTTGTTTCAAGGGAAATAAAATCGAATTCATTAGAAGGTGTATTCGCGTGAATGAACGAGAACACTGCTGAAACGTGACCGAAAGAGAATATATTTTGTGTTGTGGGAGCATCGCATTTCAGACATCATAGCAAATCATTCCTATTCCTAAATTATTCCTTTGTTTAGTTGCGGTTTAATTATTCACTCATTCTGTCGTCATTTTCAAGCTAATCTTACAATCCCTATGCGAAAAATGATTTAACGGAACGATAATAATAAATGCTTGTTATTATCATCTTAATTTTTATAAGTTTACCATTCGTGTCACCCCCCCCCCCCCCCTGCCCCTAGCACAGCATGAACATTACCTTTCTGACCGCAGATAAGGCATTTAAGTGAAGACAGGGATCTGTATCGCCACCCGAAGATCAGATGCGGATCAGGGGTAGTTTAATCATATTGAATAATTATATTTTGGATTTAGTTGAAAGCTTTTGATCAGTATTTACGGTTGAAAGCTATGAGGTTTTGTCCTTTTTGCTAATTTGGTTTATAAGTAAAAAGTACATTTACTTCACTATATACTTACGGATCCATGTATGAGATCATCAGCAAACAGCGAATTGGATTCAAAATTAGCAAATAACATTGCAAAGGTCATAAATCTGCGCTCCTGAGCGCTCGACTGATGCTCTATCAATCACATCATTTTCAAACCAAATTCACCCCTAGCCACACGTTCTGATCGAACTTTGATTGGAATTTTCGAGTATATAAATTAAAAAAAAATACTATTATTCCAATCATTAGTATCATTATTTTATTTATTCATTATTATTATAATCAATATTATTAACAGTATCAGTATCTTTTTAGTGAAGATCATTTTAATTAGTTATGATTTTCTGAGCCAAAATCGTAATAATATTCATACCAACTCTATGCACAGACACTTTGTTCCCATCATTTGTTGCCCTTCTCCCGCCGTCGCTCAGTTGACTTCACTAAATTCCTTAGACTTTAAAAACCGTGTTTGTTTGCATTGCAGTCGCATTTCATTGCCACCTGAGGAAAATGGACAACTGTAGACCCGTGGCTAAATGGGCACTTAATTTAAAATAGTACAAATTAAATATATATTAATCGTAATTTTTTTTCTAAACAAAAATAGTTATGTCACTAATGTAATAGAAATACATAAAGTCTTATAAAATCAAAAGTAAATTAGTATACCATTTTTCTTTACTTTTTGTCTAAACTTGCCTGTAAAGGTTTACTGACAACAAAGCCTTGAATATCTTATATGAGTGAAAACAAGGCAACCACCTGACATAAGAGAAAACAACGCAACAACCTGACATAAGAGAAAACAACGCAACCACCTGACATAAGATAAAACAAGGCAACCATCTGACATCAAAGAAAACGAGGCAACCATCTGACATAAAAGAAAACAAGGCAAACATCTGGCATACAAGGAAACAAACAAACATTTTAAATAAGTGAAAACAAGGCAACCATCTGACATAAGTAAAAACAAGACAACCATTTGATATAAGTGAAAACAAGCCTTAAACATCTCACATATTATAGTGTGTTTGTAATAAAGGGTGGTCCTGCGAAAATCTCCCCCTCTCTCCACTACCGTGAGTAGGTTTCGTTAGTCTGTTGGTCAATGTATGAGGTAGAAGGGACGATACACACCTTAAAGGGAGTGTCAAGTTGTATTAATACTCGTTCTTGTCATATTTTCCTGTGACACAGAGAAAGATGCAGAAATTATCATTATATAAATATTACTGAAGAATTGATGGGTAGGTAAAGGAGACAGGGCTTTTAAATAGATACGTCCATAATTCATACAAATATCTATCCATACATTTCTCCTTCCACGGTTTCATTCATACCGTCATTGCTGCAGGTGAATACCTAAACTGAATACTCACAAACATGTCTCTGCAGGCGTTTTTGTCTTCGTTATTTCGCAAATTTAAAATCTGATGTGAAAATGATGGAATAAAATTGATGGTGTTGCATGGGGGAAGTAATTAGTTTCGAAAGGGGGTTCAGGTGGGGTCAGGGATCAATTTTATTGTGGGTTCATAAAAATGGGATTGGAGCTGGGGTGCGTCGGGAATTGGGGAACTCTGATTTTGCGATTCATTTGTCGGTGTCGCTCACATCCGCTCCACCCCTCTCCACTCATCCCTTTCTTACCTTCACTCTCTCACTCTCTCTCTCGCTCTCTCCTAAGTTTTAATAAAGAATTCAGATCAATAGGTAACTTAAAAGAATTATAGTTAAAAGAGTTCACATATCAAATCTCTGAACGGCTTAAAGGTAGCGCCTATCTCTCTTCGCCCACTGGACCTGAAGTTAGCGCGAATATACAAGGAATTATTGTTGATGCGAATTTGATATACAGCACAGATTGATGAATTAAGTCTCGTAAATCAATCTCCGCTGCAAACCCAATTTTTGAGCTGTAAAAGGGCGGCTGAATAAAATTAATTATTTTTTCAAGCAGACTTACCAGTAGTGTAAGCAAATTTAATAATAATAATAACAATAACAATAAAAATAAAATAACAATAATAATAATAACAATAATAGCAACAACAATAATAATAAAAATAAAAATAACGATAAAAATAGCAAGAAGAAGAAAGAAAAGAATATAAGAAAGTATTTTAAATTGATAAAGTATTAACAACTTAATCGTCTGCTTGCACTTATTTTGGTCCCAAAACGGCGTTCTATAGCCGAAGATTTGACTCTCTTACGTATTTTTTATCGCATTATTATATTCCTTTAGATTAAGATGACATTTTTTTTCCTTGTTCAGACCCGTTCTGGAGTAGAATTTTAATTGTCTTTAATCATTATATGTTGCATTTGCAGAAGTAAAATGCGAATTTCTTTCTTAAGACACCTCAAATAATGTAAAAGACCTTGTTTTAGTAAAGTAGGATTGTACGAGTATTAATTCTAATTTATTAGATTTTTCTCATTCTACTTTTTTGTTACACTACTTTTTTATCTTTCAGTGTTTCTATTCTTCATTCTACGTTCATTCCATCTCTTTTTATCCGTCTCTCTCTCTTACTCGCACACATATACCGGGTTCTGAAAAGTTCTGTTACGCTCGATTTTTATACTTCGAGAGGTTTATGTGTGTGGTAAAAAAAAGTTACGTGAAACAAACTTAAAGTTCTTCTTTTCTAGCATGTGTAATTAAAACGTCTTTTACATTGATTGTAGGAATGTTGAGATGGAAGTGCGAAGAACCAAGATCTCTACTCTCCTGCGTGCCAGCCAAAACAACTCCGACATCGCCAAGCGGCTCAACGTCAGCCAGATGACCGTGCACAAAGTCGCGGAGAGGCTCAAGAACGGGGAAGATGTCATAGATCGACCTCGCTCAGGAAGACCTCATATTTTCAACCCTTTGAATGCGAGAAAGGCCGTCAAAAGTGCGCCAAGCTCAAAATGATTGCGCTCGCGAAGAAGAAGAAAATCTCGGTGGGCACAGTGTTCACGGCCTTCAAGGAGGAGGGCGACAAGAACTTAAGTTGCCTGAAAAAGCCTCTGCTCAACGACTCTATGCGAGAAGAAGGTCGAGAGGGCTGTCGTTGCCTTCACTATGACTTGAAGTGTCGTGACAATCGAGTTCTCCTTTTTTTCTGATGAAATAACCTTCAAGGTCAATCCGGTCATCAGGCAGAACGACTGTGTTAATCTTCGGCTAGGGTGTTTGTCTACGACCAAGCATCCGACCTCCGTGTTGATGCTCGGCGTCGTGGCTTTAAATGGCGAGAAAATGGCGCCGGTGTGATTCTAGCACGGTTGCAGTCCAGTTGCAGGCTACGAAAAGACTCCCTTGAGTGAAAAAGATCACGAAGAAGGGCAAAATTCGTCTTTCAGCACGGCAAAGAACGTGCAAGAGTGGTTTGGGTGGAATATGACCTTCTGGTCGATCGACCTTTGATCGCCTTGTCGCCCGACCTCAATCCTCGACTACAGTGTGTTAGCGAATGTCGAGGTCAAAGCCTGCAAGGTCCGACGTAGCAACTTCGACGAGCTGAAGTCCGCCGTCAACCGTGTGTGGGCCAGCATGAGGAAGGACTTCGTCCACAACATGTGTACGGCCTTCAGGACTCGCCTAAAGCGTTTGCTTGCCGCTGAGGGTGGCCACATTGATCAATAATATATTTAAAACACATTTTCTATGTGTTTTAAATGTATCAAATCTCAAAACCTCTCATTGTGTCTTTTGTAGAGAGCGGCGTAACAAGTGTAACAGGACTTTTGCAATATCCAGTACACTGTTAACTATTGTCTCAAGTTTGTATTTGTAGGATGCGGTCTGTAAGTTTAAAGTAACCTACTAAGTTTACTCGGTGAAAATGACTCCATCGTAGTTATTAAATTTTCCCACAATACCTTTTATATAACTAGTTTCTTCTCCTTTGAACTAAAGGAGTAAAGGAGGATTCTCGAAAAGAAAAGAAGAAATCATAAAAGACCCCTTTTGTTGTATATAAACAAGCATATGATTGTCAACCATAGATTTGCTTGCTGTGTGAAGCTATGACACAGAAATTTACTGAAAAAATTGCTATCTTACACACACTTTAGCTTCCAGGTTATAAGGAGCCTTAAATCTTAAAAATGTGATCTGCTGGTTTATGAAATTTGATTGGGATTATTTCGATTTGCATGTAATTGTCCCTTATTATTATCACGTAGAAATTTGTGTCCCTAGAGATAAGAGAGAGAAAGAGAGAGAGAGAGAGAGAGAGAGAGAGAGAGAGCGCAATTGAGATAATAATAATTAATAGCAGCATTGACCTGGGAGAGAGAAATTAATGTAATATCAATTATTTTACTTTAATCTTCATCCTCCTCATCATCATCACTAACTCTATAATTTTTGGAGATTTTGTTGAGTTTTTGAGTAATAATTTAATCTTAGTTTGGTTATGACTTATGTTTTTTTTATCAAAGTTCAGAAATAAATATAAGTATCGAAATTTTTTGAATTTTTTAAAACCCAAAGAATAAAAACGGCGAAGTTCTGAAAATTTATTTTTATATATCTTCTTCTATAACTATATTTTAGCAACGTGATATTTTGAAAAGAGGGAAATTTAGTTTAGTTCCTTTTTAAAATTATTATAATTGGCGAAGTTCAGAAAATTTATGAAAATTTAACCATTTTTATATTTTAAATTTTAATCTTAGTAGAGAAGCGCAAGGTTCCCCCGTAGGGGGGAGTGTCGAAGCCATTGCCTGGTATACACAATGTTGTTCATGGGCAAATTACAAAAGGGAGTTTTTGTTCTTTTTTGTAAGACTATTGCAATCACATCGTATTGTATGTATATCATTTTCAAGATAATCGAAATGGGAGACTTCCCCCCAATACACCCCACTTAATTGTTGGGGTTGCAACCCCCCACACCTCACAAATTTTAAATAAACTGGTAATATTCCTAATTCGAAAAGCGTAACATTAGATTAGAATTCAAAAGGCGATTGTAAAATGTCGTTAGGCCTCTAGTTTTTCTACCGCGTTACTTGACTTCATATAATCTTCCCAAGATGGCGGGCAATCTATTTTTCGTCATAACATCATAATTAGAAATTTTCCCAAATTTAGTAGCGAAACTGCTATATAGCGTATATCTTTGTTATAAATATCTAGAGAAATTTATAACAAAGCGCCCACAAAATTCGAAGGCAGACATAATCTCAAATTTAACTTAATCTTTAATATTAACAGCATTTTCTTTCACTTATAAGAATTTTATTTATTTAATTATTCATAGAATTTTCTGAGTGAGGATCTACAGTTTCAGTAGGTTCGAAACCCCTGTTTGATACAGCATAGAGTAAGAGCCACAAAGTCGAGCCCAATTACAATTCTATTACCAGCTAACCACAACCCGTGTGGTTTAACTTTGTCCATTTATTGTATCGACTTGACGCCTATAGGCCAACGCATTCCACAAGTACCCTCCTCACTATTTCTGTTGTTTCTATCTCTATCACATTCTATCTATCTAACATTCTCTCTCTCGCTGATTTTTTCTTTCACCATCTATCTATCACATTCTGTCTCATTCACATTGTCTCTCACATTTTCAATGTCAGATTATCTCTTTCTCTCACATTATCTCTCTTTGTTACATTCTCTCTCTCGCATCCTCTCCACCAAACATTCTCTCTCTCTAACGTTCTCTCTCACTTTTTTGCTCATATTCTCTATCTCTTTTGCATTCTCTCTCTCCCATTTCCTCTCAAATTATCTGTCTCAAACATTCTGTCTCTCATATTTTCTCTCCTCACATTATCCGTCTACCAAATTCTCTCTCACATTCTCTCTTCACATTATCCGTCTACCACATTCTCTCACATTCTTTCTAGCGAACATTTTCTCGCTCTTTCTTCCTCAAATTCTCGACCTCGTATTCTCTCTCACATTCCCTCTGAAATTCCTCCTCAAATTACATCTGTCTCAAACATACCATCTATTCCCATGGACCTACCTCACAATACCGCTACGGCTTCAGGTTGCTTTCTGTCGTCTCCGAATTGGACACACTCACGGGACGCACCGCCATTTGATGGAGCGCTCGCCTGCGCCATACTGGGAAGACTGCGTTGTCCCCCAGACTGTTCGGCCCATTCTTTTTGGATGTCCCAGTCTGGGTGATCTGTGGGCAGGCTACCTGTCCCGGTACCTGGATGAGTGGCTCCGCTACCGCTTGTCCCTTGTACTCGGGACGGGTTCGTGCACATCGACTCCTTGTAACTCCTCGTGCACTCCTTGTAACTCTCACATTCTCTTATTCTAACATTCTCTCTCTGACCTATTCTTTCTCTCTCACATGCTGTCTCATATTATCTCTCATATTCACCCTCTCTCTTCCCTTCCACCTCTCTGCCTATCCCCTTCTTCCCTCTCCCCCTTTAGTTCTCCCTCCTCCTCCCTCCCTTTCTTTCTCATAAAGATAATAATAACAATCATTCGTAGACCATTGGCACCAGGACCATTCCTCGTTAGAGATAAAGGTCTGGAATATCGTTGGTGAGGTGGTGTCCCAGCAACCAGTGAGCCGAAAATCCTTCGTGGCCCATGTGAGAGCCGACTATTCCGTGTCAGGTGAGTGTGGAATTGAAACTCCCATTGGCAGGTTCCAAGGCAAAAGAGTAATGTGCTGTCTAGGCGGACGAAGGAAGAAGTGGAATATACAGCGTTGTTATGATTATCTATGCATGTGATGACGTGCACGGCTGGACCTGTCTCCGAGCAGGGGTCAGACTCGGCACACACCATTCCGCTATCCTCGTAGGAATCGAACCTAGTTTTCAGTGTTGGAAGTCCAACGCTTCTGACCTAGCCACTTCCTGCACCGATAAAATATTTTTAGGTTCTTATGCTTTATTCTATCTCTTTGCCTTCATACTCTCTCTCTCTCTCTCTCTCTCTCTCTCTCTCTCTTTCTCTCTCTCTTTCATCCAAGCACCCTTACAATAATGTATTTACTTTGATTACATCGTTTTCATTTTTCATCAAACAGTTAAGTAAACATAAGTAAGACAGACGACACAATGAAACCAAACAGACAGATAACTGTAGAGGAGAGAAGAAAATGGTATATATAGTAATAAGATTCTGGTTATAGCCTTTACTTGTGAAGGAACGAAGGAGATAAGACAAAGGAAGAAAAAAATATAAAAGAAAGTGCAGAAATACTGAGAAATTATGATAAGAACTCCAACAGCAAAAATATCCGCTAGCTCTTAATGGTTAAACTCAACAATTCAAATATCCGACCTCAAAATCATGCTGTGGGTGTTTGTGTACACATCCAAACGCTGTACATATCCCTCATGTTCAAATAAATTGGTTAAATAGGTTTTATTGTCAAATTGTCCTGAATGTCAACTTTAAAATTGATATTTTGAAGTATTGAGGAATTGTTTCGTTTTTTCTCTTATCTTCGATAACTTCCTCTCCACACCTTGAACCAACAACATGAAACAGAACAATGTTTGCTTCCACTGATAAAGCATTTTTCGATGTATTATGTCCGATGGAGTTTGTTTGGCATCTTCCACTCCCTATCTTACTATACAAACACCCACAAACACATATGAATATATCCAAGAGAGGAAGACGTAAGAAAAGGCTCGTATTCCATAGTGATTTGATATTTATCTCTATAACATATTTTTGATTCCTTATAAGTCCAGTGTGTATAATTTAATATATTTCACGGTTATGCATATATGTACGCATGTATAAACATTTATATGTAGACTCATGTGCTTCTGAATGCACTTATGAAGATGTTTCTATGTCTATTAGTCATCTAATCAAATTCGAATATGCAGGAGTATGAGGCTATTCATGTGAATCGGCAAGTTTATCAGTTTATGTATGAATGGTTATTATTATTTGGTTTTGACTAGCTTGGATAGACTATGACAAACTTCTCCCTATCTTTATCATATTTTCGTTTAGCTAGTTGTGAACCAGGGACCAGGCGGTTGAAGTGAGTTAAAAAAACAAACAAATAAAAAACGATACATTTTCTCTTATTCATAAACATGGTATATTACTGACCGAAGAATCATGCGAAGTAAGTCTATTGGTGCTGGTTGAAAGAATTGTTAACAATCAGCTTTTCATTTTCCAGTAGTGTAAGATATATATATATATATATATATATATATATATATATATATATATATATATATATATATATATATATGCTTAGAGATCACTCAATGAGCTAAAAGTTTGACATTTTTCACAATTATGTTACTATGGTTCTTGGTTTATAATTATAGTTCATGAATTAAATTTTGGCTGGTATCTTAAGTAGAAGACGAATCAACACGATAGAAATACTAATTTATGCACAAAAACTAAATAAATAAAATTAGAATAAGGCTCAGCATTATCAAGGTTTCATTAGTGTCATAAAGATCTTGCAGAATATGACAACTGCCTAACACTGACCCACTACCGCTTCCGCTATGCCGTGGTGTCTAGTTGCTTTGGTCATGCTGTGAGAGATGGATGCACTGAGTTGTTTCCCTCTCTACCATAAGCAGTTGTAAAGTGCAGCCTAGACAATAAGGGCCATTTTCTTTCTTTTTTTTCTATTTTTACAGGTACCATGGGGTCTGTAACCAGAGCTATGATAAGTGTCTACCTACTTGATACAGTCGAGCTTACCATCATTGGGAGCATTGCTACTATCAAGCAAACAGGTGCTTAAATACTGCTTCTACCTCCATCTTAACCAGTAGATGACGACAAAGGAAGCAGCGGCAGAAACGGTCAAACTAATGAGTACCTTCTGAGATCGCGCACGTATTCCAATGCAGAAAGTTTAGCGAGCAAGAGAGAAAGTTATACGACTACATGATAACTGGAATAGTTTAAAGAAGAACAAAAACAGGCACACAGGAAAACAAGAGAAGAATGAGAATGATTTCCTTCTGTCCCTTGATTGCCTCTTTGACATCACACATAAGGATGCGATGTCAATGATTACAATCGCCGAGGACAAGCAGTTTCTACGAACCCAGAGGGAGGAGGTGCGCCGAGGCGCAATGTCAACAACACAGGACATGTCTCTTGCACCTTGAGAAGAAAAACAGCAGAGGGATGAAGAGAAAAAAGAACAGCGTATGAAGCGCTCTCAAGCAAAAAAGCGTAAACTGGAAGGAATCTCTGAACTCGCATCCAGCTCTACATCAAGTTCCAGTAGTTCCAATCACACTCATTCCCCTTTTCAGTGTCTCGGTGCAGAAAAGGATGCTGACGGCTGTGTTTCAGGGCCATCTTCAGTCATCATATCCCGAATAAAGCGCACTAGGAGCTTTTTAGAAAATCATTAATTTCAAATCTCAGCCGCGATGGATAGGGCCAAGATATCCAATCGTGCAGGAGTTCATATACTTGCAGCAGCTGCGAAAAGCCTTGGTCATGATCGCAAAAAGCTAGTGTTAAACCGCTAGTCCTTCCAGCGAGACCGGAGGAAGTTTCATGCAGAAGCGGCTAAGGAAGTTAAAAACTCGTTCAGGCCTTTAGTGCCGCAGATCGTGCACTGGGATGGCAAAATGGTGCTGACAGCGGGACGTGGTGCTGCAGCTATAGTCGAGTGACTTTCTATTCTGGTTTCAGGACATGGCGTTGCAAAGCTATTGGGAGACCCAGTCCTTCCCAATGGCACTGGCCAAGCAATGGCCGATGCCGTGATGACTGCTTTCGAAGACTGGGGAGTAACAGATCGCATTTCTGCCCTATCCTTTGACGCTACAGCTTCGAACACGGATTTCGCCCAGAGCATGTACCATAATCGAGCAACGGCCCAATCGAAGAGTTATTCACCTCGCTTGTCTTTACCACATCTCTGGAACTGGTGTGTGAGAAGGCATTTACAGCATGCATCGGCCGTTCTTCTGGGCCTGATATTGCTTTATTCAAGCGATTTCAGACAAAGTGGAAGGACTTGGACAAATCTCTGCCTCAGCCATTCACAGAGAAAGACATACCTCCTTGAGCGTTGTGATAACCTCATGATTGAGTTCACCCAACTACTGGAAGAACACACGCCACGTGAGGACTACAGTGAGCTACTAGAAATGTCCATAATCGTTTTGGTTGTATAGACGAAGCATGAGATCAGAATTTGGCGTCCTGGTGCCCTACACCGTGCTCGCTGGATGGCAAAAAATATCTACGCCATCTAGATATACCTGTTTCGACATTCAGAGCAATTCCATTCCACTGGAGTTCAACGATTCGTCACTTTCACCATCTCGACTTACATTGTGTCTTGGTTTCGCGCGACATCTCCAGCTGTAGCCCCGGCACAAGACCTCTAAATGCGCTAGATGCTGGTGTCCTACCCCGACAAGGCAGTGGCCAAGGCGACAGCTGCAGTCTTTGGGTAACATCTCTGGTACTTGAGTGAGAGTCTGGTTGCCCTTGCGTTTTTTGATGATCATCTGGCCATTGAGATGAAGAAGGAGATGTTGAATGCCTTGCAGAAGGAAGGGGCCTCTGACGATACTCCTCGACGAGCAACGGTTGAGCTAACATCTACTGCACTTGTAGATTAAACTGTTGCAAGTTTTATGACGTCTACCACGCCATCCTTCTTTGAGATCCTTGGGTCGGATGCAAGTTTCCTGGCATTTGACCCGACTGAGTGGCCCGAAAATCAGGAATACTCCCTCGCCGCTTCCTGCGTCAAGGAACTGCACACTGTGAACGACTTCGTTGAGCGGGACATCGCCTTTTGGCCCTCACAAAAGACGAAGAGCAGAGGCAGTTCCTCTAACAAGTAGTGGAGAAACACCGGAGCATTACATTCAAGCCCGCAACTCTACAGTAACTTCAAACTAGGCTACAATGAATGGGAGATGGGTGCCCATTAAACCCACCCCTTGAGGGGATAATACTTGAGAAGAGGGGGACCTAGAATTAGTGCTATGAAATGAAATGTGTTTACAACTATGTTTATTGCATCAAATAATGTGACTTTTAAATTGTTAGTGTAAAACAGTTTTCTAAATCACCTATGATGGCACAAAGAAAATGTCCATCCTGTTACAAAATATAGGAAACTTCAAACTCGTTGAGCTACCACTGAATATTAATATTTTAAAAAATACCTGCATATTTTGTTTTCGGAGCAAATGGAACTTTTAAACTACCTATCCCTGGTAAAATAAAAAAAAATCAAAATTGCCATGAAATAAGGGTCACCCTTATCATATATATATATATATATATATATATATATATATATATATATATTGTCGTGGTACACCAATCTATACCATAGACTATCTATATTATGTGGGGGTGACTTAATCACCTACTGCAACGCGAATGGTTGAAGGACTGTTTGCAGGGATTAACGATCGACTAGGAGGTGAAACTTGAGGCGTTGGGTTTCAAATCCTAAATAATCAGACAGAGTGCATAAATAGTTGGCGAGATTTACTTGAATCGGCCGAGAGTATTGTTCAAGGTTAGTTAAATATTAAACAACAAAAATATAATTATATTTACCAAGATTAAAATAAGAATAATAATGGGCAAAATGGAATTATTTAAATTAAAATAGACTATTGAAAATTATTATGAGGAGGGATTCTCAAATGGAATTAATTGATTAATGATACTAGGCTCAGATAAAAAGGGGGAACTTGAAAATACTATTAATGGAGAGGGTTTCAATTTTACGGATCGGTGACTTTGAGGAGGTTCCTTCTTGAGATGAGGCTAGTGGGAAACGATCCGATGAGGCACGTGGAGCACGATCCGATAAGGCAAGTGGGGCACGGTCCGAATGAGGCGGGTGGAGCCCGATCCGAACCAACCTTCCGATAAGGATAGCCAATCTTCAAAGATGACGTTCGACGGGGAATGTGGGAATTACTCGTAATTCCACTGGTTCGACTAAACGAAGGAAGACTATTGCGCAAATACAAAGGCTTGCCGATCAAAGAAGCTACCAAATGACTGGAGTAATGAACGCTCACGGGACGAGACCATAAGAACGGCCTTTGTGTGCGGGCTGGACTCTTCGAACTACCGAACAACCCGAGTATTTGTATGCCCGATTCTGAGGGGGCCGGGGAATTTGAAGAAAAGAGTCACAATCTCCACACATTTTAACTTGGAGGTGGAGTTGATTCACCATTTAGCAGCAAATGGCGAGACAGAGCGGATCTTTCACGCCTCGTCACCAGGGGGAGTGTGGAGAAAGGAGTCACAAGCTCTAGACATCTTATATCGGGGGCGGAGTCGATTCATCATTTAGGAGCGAGATGCGAAAAACAGCGGCTCTTCCTCGCCTCGTCACCGGGGGCGAAGAGGCTTCAGACGAGTTCACAGGATTGGGGAATATTTTCCCAATGCGCACAGGAGTCGAAAATTCGTGAATGCTCGAACAAGAAATGACGTCGTCCACGGCAGGATACCATCGGACGTGATCTCTAATAAGGGGGGGGGGGTCAGAGGTTGTTCTTGTACATATATATATATATATATATATATATATATATATATATATATATATATATATATATATTATAAGAGCACTCTCTGTAAAACTTTAGACAAAATAAATAATATTCAGAGGTCGCGCTCACTCTTTAAAAATATTTAAGAAAATTAAAATTAGGTGCGAATCTTAAGTTTGTAATTTTAGTTCTATTTACAGTTTAAAATATATAGGAATTGTTAGTGTACATTTAAACTAAAGTACAGTGAAATAAACGGTTAATTACATGTAAAATATAGACGTGTTTTATACTACTAGTGAATCGTAATCCTAGAGAATAAGTATGAACTGAGCAGAAGGACTCTGTCAACGAAGAGACTGAGCTCAGTGTGTGTTCTGCATTGTCAGAGTGAAGTGTTACTGTGTGTCTCTCTCAATTACTTTGTTATCTTGTTAAAAACATGACACGAAGCACAACTGATGTATGGCTGATCGGTCAACAAATAGATATATTAAATCAAACTGCGTTTCCATCAAATAAAGTACCTTCCTTATTCGTTGAATTACAGAAATTCTAAAAGAGAAACCGTTACAGAAGCTTTAACTTCAACTGTTAATGATGTGATGAAAGTTTGGCAAAAAGCATCCATACCAACAACGCCAAAATATAATGCTGTAAAGAAACCAAGCAAATTCCGCGATGAGTGCCAAATGTTGAAAAGGGGCAAAGGAAAGAAATGAGAAAGTTTTCACTAACAAAGGAGAACAAATGGAAGGAAAGTTTGTGTCAATTATTTGACCTTTCTCATGCCAAGGCTGGCTGATGAACTAATAACTATTGAAGAAGATAGAGAATTTTTACATTTACAGAGAGAAGGTCGAAAAGGTAAGATCATTGGAGTAGATAAGGAAGATTAAAAGCGCCGAGAATTAGCAGCAAAGTTCTATAGATGAAACTATAGTTCTAGAAGACAATAGTGCCGGCACTAGTGCTTCCAGCAGTGACACATTATCAAGTGCAGAAGAGATTGATCTAAACCACCCTTCAACATCTAAACAAGGGCCACCAAGAAAGAAGAAATATAATATTAATGAAAATCTGCTATCTGCATTAGATGTGGCTAAAAGTCAGTGATCGATCTGCTTCTCTAATTCTTATTCTAGCTATATTAAATGTGGGAAAAAATCCTGAAGATTACAGCGTAAGCTACGTCTCACTTCGTAGAGAAAGACAGCACGGAATAAAAAAAATAAGCGAAAATATCACTAGAAGCTTTGAGACTGACAAACCATTGAGTGTACATTGGGATGGCAAGCTTTTAGAAGACATTACTGTAGATTAAGTATTTGATCGTCTTCCAGTTCTAATATCTGGTACTGAAGAAACACAACTGCTTGGAATACCAAAGATAGATCATGGAATAGGCAAAAACAATGCAACTGCTGTATATAAAGAAATTTGTCATTGGAATTTGACAGAGAATGTACAGAGGAATGTGCTTTGATAAAACAGCATCAAACACAGGGCGTAAAAATGGAGCCTGTGTCCTAATCGAACAAAATATGGAAAAAGATTTGCTATTGCTTTCTTGTGAAAACCATATTTTTCAAATCCTCTTAGAATCAGAGGGCTCCTACATTAAAACCATCTTCAATTCCTACCATTGAGGTATTCGAACGATTTAAATCAAACTAGAACACCTGGACATGAAATCATTTTATTTATTTGAAAACATCCCTCAGCAAGAAAGAGAAGAAATGATTGCCTTTGCATCCAAACAAGTGAGTGAACAGCAACCTCGTGATGATTATAAAGAGCTTTTAGAACTGACACTTATCTTGTTAGGCGACACTCGATCGACTGAAATAAATTTCAAGAAGCCAGAAGCTTACCCCAGAGCACGTTGGATGGCGAAGCTGATTATTCTATAAGAATCTTCATGTTCAAAAAGCATTTCAAAATAACAGCAAGACAAGAGGGAAATTTGTTGTTTTTCTGCATCAATTTATATCAAACATCGGTTTTCTGCTCCCAGTGCTGCAAGTGTTCCACGTAATGATTTGTGCTTACTGAAGAGCCTTCAAATTTACACAAGTATAAATGAAGCACTAGCTAGTAGAGTTTTGCACAAATTGAAGAATCATTTGTGGCATTTGTCAGAAGAGTTAATTGCTATAGGTTTCTTTGGCAATTAAACCAGTCATGAGGCAAAACGAAAAATAAAAGAAGCTTTTACAACACCATCAGACCCAGATCAACCAAAGAAACACAAGTAGATATAGAAACTGTGGAAAAAAAGCAAGTTCAAGATTTTGTTACTACTAACACAATGTCCTTCTTCAAGATTATGCGTTTATCATCTTCTTTTAGGGACAAACCGGTGGAAGATTGTACTCAAGAAGAGAGTTTTAGGGGGCAAAAATGTTGTTAACCGCATGGCAGTTGTTAATGACATTGCTAAAAAAGTAAAACTGATAATGAACGACAGAAACAGTATTCACTGCAAGTTGTATCGAATTACAGAAAGAAGGTCGCACACAAAACAAAAAAAAGCGCTAATATCTCTTATTAAAGAATAAGATGTAAATTTGATACTAAAACTATATCATGTTAATCTTAATCATGATGTAATAAATGAAACAAAAGTGATATAATAGGCCTCCTAAAGAACTTCTACCTAAAAAAGAGTAACGAGACACTTGCTGAAGCGTACTAGGTGTCATGTAAATAAGCAAATTTTCAAAGAGTGGGTGCAACCTTAAGATATTTGAATTTTAACTTGAAATTTAGTCAGGGTCGTTTTTTTCTAACACATATTCATTTGAAATGGTATCTTGGGGTTTCTAAACGAAAAATTTTTTACCCCCATTTTGCATCACCCTAATATATATATATATATATATATATATATATATATATATATATATATATATATATAATACTCGTAATTGATTTTTTCAATGGGAATCTAGTACGTAGTAGGAATAGGAAGACCCAAAAGATTACACTAATCATAAATTGACGGACGTTTCAGACCTTCGCTAGGGCCATCATCAGCGACTGTATCGACTACTGAGAAGGGGAAGAAATATTAACAATGACAGTTAAAGACTTAGAAACATGCAGAGATTTATACATTGTATATTCGCCGCGTGTTTACCATCAACTCTCCTTTGTCCTTTGAATTCCCTATTAATTTCTCTCTCTTTAATAGTCCCGATCGATCTTGCGAAGCGTACCTTAAAAGCTGGTTTATTCGGAAGATTTTTTTTTGTCTTCCGCCTAGGGTAGTGGGCTAAGGGCGGTTTAATTGAGATCAAACGGTTGATCGCTTCCCCTAGTGTGCACGTTCGAATCCCACCCCTGTACGGAATTTTTGCGAATTAGGAAATATTTCCGAAGAAAAATTATCCTGTTTTCCTCTTTCTTGTGGTTTTCTGGATATATAGCATATGTATATTATATATATATATATATATATATATATATATATATATATATATATATATATATAGTGATCATTTATTCCAAATAATCCTAATTAATTTATATTGGTTTGATTGATTAAGTGCCACCTGATTTTATGTGGTCATTTCAGTTGTGCTCAAGGTAAATAACCATAACGCATTCTTATAGGCCGTTGGTTCTTAATCCTTTTTTATCCTTGCAAAACGCCATCTTGTTATTGTGCCCTGATCCCACTTCAATAAAAGAATAATGAAATAGATAACAACAATATGAGGTTCATTATGATTTTATTTTTTTTTATATATTCACATAGTTTGAAATTCGTCCATATTAGAGTTATATATATATATATATATATATATATATATATATATATATATATATATATATATATATATATATACATATATATATATATATATATATATATATATATATATATATATATATATATATATATATATATATATATATATATATATATTGTGATAAAACGGGTTGAGGTCGCGTTAATTTCAACCCCTATCCCATGTTATTTAAAAACCACGATGCTCCCACGTGCATCTTCGCTTTGAAGCTTGGCGCCTTATCGCAGCCACCTGAGTCAATGTTTAAACAAGGAGGTTTATCTTCCCCCCGTTCGCCCCCATACGCCGACCTCGCCAGATTGAGTTAGGCTTATGGGCAGATAAGGCATTGTTCCCAGGCTCGGTTGTGCATTCCTTTGAAGCTTCCACTCCATTGTCCCCCACGCCAAGGGAGTGTCTCGACTATTTAGATGGAAACTTTACCACTAAGATTAGATTGGAGATCCAGATTTTCGTCGCGAAACATCACCCCGACCCTCTCTCACTTTGCGCGCCAAGGGACCTCGACCTCGAGATTTACCATCACTTGTCCAGAAGGAGGACAATATCCCTTGAGTGCCAAGGTTCGAGCCTGTCGTGACGCCAAGTCCACAAGGCTTCCCCTTCGTTGTTCAGAAAGAGAACAACGTTAGAACAGCCATTGTTCGTTCGAGCCCTTTGACCAGAAACGGTTCTCACCCTTCCCCTGTTGTTCAGAAAGAGAACAACGTATAACAGCCATTGTTCTTTTGAGCCCGTTCGCCAAGAAACGGTTCTCACCCTTCCCCCTTGTTGTTCAGAAGAGAACAACATTACAACAGCCATTGTTCTTGAGCCCGTATACAAGAGACGGTTCTCACCCCCCATCCTGTTGTTCAGAAGAGAACAACGTAGAACAGCCATTGTTCTTCAAGCTGTTCGTCGAGAAACGGTTCTCATTCCCAAGATGCCACGTCAGGATCATTTTATTTCCCCTCTTCGGCTGGAACTCGCTAGCGGACCAAAAATTCCTTCACGTCGACTTCCTCTGCACCACTAGTATAAAAAATAACGTTAGCCGAACGTTACCTTTGAGTATTTAACGCTTTTGTTAATTCTATCCTGTGCTTTAAATGGTTTAGCGAACCATCCCATCTCTTTAACTTTATATTTGTTTTACCTTTTTAAATCTTTTAATCCTCGGATTAGCCCGAGCCCCCACGACCCTTTCCATTCCCTGTTTATGTCAATATTTTCCGTTTTGTGTATTGTTGATAGTTATTGTTAATAAAACTCTATTTTATTAATGATAGCAATATTATTATCCTTGAGCTCAGTTCCACTTCTTAAGCATATCGAAGATACATAATATCGGCCCGCCAGACATTCACGCACTCTAAAGATAATTAAACAAGTTTCCTCAACGAATAGTTATATATGGTATATCGTCGAGAGTCCATTCTACGACATATATATATATATATATATATATATATATATATATATATATATATATATATATATATATATATATATATATATATATATATATATATACTATTTAAATTTGGTATCAGGTGTGTAAGGTTTAACGCTATATCTTTGCAAACACTGGTCTCAGTCGAGTAAAGCATAGTGTCATTCGTTATAATAATAGAGTATAGTAGTTCCCTCTTTTTTAACGATTGCTATCCCCTTTTTTGAAACTTAAGAAGCTGGAGTAGCTCAAGAAACTGTTATAATAATTTGTTTGTGTGTTTTTGGTGATTTTAGTCAATGGTTATTTAGATCGAGAAACCAAGTACGAATAGGTCAGTGCCCATATTTAGGTAGGCTTATTTCTCTAGAAGGCCTAATTCTTGTTGCAAAGAATTTTAGTTGGTTGACTAGTGCGCCCCCAAGTGCAAAGATGACTTAGTTCGAAATCTTTAAAGAGCAAGGAGAATCCTTGGGACTCTCCGGAAAAGAACTAATTGAGTACGTTTAAGAGGAGCAAAGAACAGGAAGAGAAAGAGAAAGAGGAGAAAGAGAAATAGTAATCCAACGAGAAGAAAGAGAAAGAGAAATCCAACGAGAATAACGAGAAAGAGAAATCTAACGAGAAGAAAGAGAAAGAGAGGAACAGATAAGACAAGCTGAGCTTCACCATCAGATTGAATTAGCTCGTGTTGAAGCAGAGATACAGTCCGCCAGTTCCCGTTCCGAAGCAACCCCCAATCTCTCATTAAAGCTCCCCA
The DNA here is from genome assembly GCA_963969495.1 of Ceratothoa steindachneri. NCBI lineage: Eukaryota > Metazoa > Arthropoda > Malacostraca > Isopoda > Cymothoidae > Ceratothoa > Ceratothoa steindachneri. The sequence goes on from OZ018326.1 coordinate 82,967,112, forward strand.
ATTTCAAGGATGGAGAGGATTTTGGAGCATTTTTAGCCCACTTCGAAAAGATCCTCGAAATCAATAACATGGATCTGGAGGCTGAAGGTGTAGCCAGATTACTTCCCCTGTTAAATTGTAAATTGCGCGAAATTTTCATATCTTTACCATCTGAGTGTACAATTAACTACAGCACCTTAAAAGCTGAGTTATTGGCCACTCATAATATGACTCCCGATTTCTACCGCCAAGAATTTCGAGGAGGTCGTATTAAACCCGGACAGACGTTCCGTCAATTCGGATACATTCTTCAGAGGAATTTTAAATTTTGGTTAGAATCCTCAAAGGTTGATCCGAACTACGAGTCCTTAACAGAATTCGTGTTGCTAGATTAATTTTTGGCGTCTCTCCCGACGGAGATCCGCGCGTTTGTCAAGGATCGTCGGTGCCAGACCTTTAAAGAATGTACCGAAGAAGCGGATGTCTATGCCGCAAGCTATAATTTATACCCAAAGGAGAATCGGATTTCTCACCAATCTCCCTACAAGGAAAGAAGGAAGGATTCGCGCTCCTTCACAGGAAAGCCGACGAAGTTGCCGAGCCCCGTAAAACCCCAAAACTTCTTTCCCCAAAACCAACAACGGGACTCCAAACCTCCCGTTAGATTTCTCCTCGATCTCTCTTCCCGAAGCGACCAATCATATGCTTCACCTGTGGTGTAGAAAACCACATGAGCTGGAATTGCCCCCCAAATTCTAGGCTTAAAAGCGGACCAGCCCACCAAGTTCACCAGATTAATGCAACCCCGGCTCCCCCGGTGGTACAGATCCAAGCAGAAACTTCTCACCCTCCGTCAAGCCACCAGGTAAATTTTATTTTTGATAAAAGTTCATCGGGAACTTTGAAATTTGAGGAGGGCAGCGTGAACGGCTGTCGAGTATCGACTCTCGTCAGGGAAACAGGATGTACGTGTTTCATCGTGTCCGACGAACTCCTACCCCCAGTGGACCCTAACCAAGAAAAATTTGCGGTGGTACATGACTACCTTGGGCGGGCGAACCGATTACCCGTCGTTAGATGTTACCTGCAGTGTCAATATTATGATGGCTGGGCTGAAGTCATTTCAGCACCCATACAATTCTGTTCCGTACTTATAGGACAGAGCCCCCAAGTATGTTCCGACCCTGTTTCTCAGGCCGCCCTTCCTCGAGGCCGAGCTAAGAAAGAAGCCCAGGAGCCCGTCCCCATCAGAGCCCCGATACCGTCCGATTTCTCGGAGACCCCTAACCAGGACTTTAGGACGGCACAAAAGGAGTGTAAATTACTAACACCCTTATGCGATAAGGCCCAAGACAAGGACACGGAGACTGTCCGTGGACCCCAAGAAAAAAAAAACACAACGCGCCCATGGAGATACCTTCGTAGAACTGGACGAAACATCGGCGCTTGAAGAAGATTACCCCGCGAGTCCCTTAATGTAATACAGATAGTGTGCACCCAACCTGATGCCGATTACTCTCCTCCTTCCCTACCAGGCGAGTCTTTGAAACCCTCTGACCTGGATATTGACGCGCAGCTGACACCCCATCAAAAGAGTCAGCTTCAAGAATTATTTGAATGGAGTCACCATTTAACCACCCTATTAGCTCTTTTCGAGCGACTGCGCGAAAATGGCCTCACCATTGGCCCCCGCAAATGCCATTTTGCCCACGAAACCATAAAATATTTGGGTTTCAAAATAGGACAAAGCAAGTTAGGTCCCCAAGAGAACAGGATTAAGGCAATCGCTGACATGCCCCTCCCGATTACAAAGAAGCAATCAAGATCGTCCCTAGGATCAGCTTCTCACTATCAGCGATTTGTTCCGAATTTCGCTGCAATTTCGGCCCCCCTCAGCCCCCTTCAAAAAAATAATTCCCCGATCGTTTACGTTGGAATGATGTCGCTATTTCCCATTTTAATCAGCTCAAGAGTAAGCTCATTTCTGCCCCCATTTTAAAGTTGCCCAACCCGGAAAAATCCTTTGGGATTAAGCCCGACGCGTCCAACGAGGGCATTGGAGGTGTACTCCTTTATTACGAGGATGACGGAACGAGTCATCCAGTTGCATATGCTAGTCGCCAATTATTACCACGCGAAAAGAGATATGCCACTATAGAAAAGGAAGCTTCAAGAATTATTTGAATGGAGTCACCATTTAACCACCCTATTAGCTCTTTTCGAGCGACTGCGTGAAAATAGCCTCACCATTGGCCCCCGCAAATGCCATTTTGCCCACTAAACCATAAAATATTTGGGTTTCAAAATAGGACAAAGCAAGTTAGGTCCCCAAGAGAACAGGATTAAGGCAATCGCCTACATGCCCCTCCCGATTACAAAGAAGCAATTAAGATCGTTCCTAGGATCAGCTTCTCACTATCAGCGATTTGTTCCGAATTTCGCTGCAATTTCGGCTCCCCTCAGCCCCCTTCAAAAAAATAATTCCCCGATCGTTTACGTTGGAATGATGTCGCTATTTCACATTTTAATCAGCTCAAGAGTAAGCTCATTTCTGCTCCCATTTTAAAGTTTCCCAACTCGGAAAAATCCTTTGAGATTAAGCCCGACGCGTCCAACGAGGGCATTAAAGGTGTACTCTTTTATTACGAGGATGACGGAACGAGTCATCCAGTTGCATATGCTAGTCGCCAATTATTACCACGCGAAAAGAGATATGCCACTATAGAAAAGGAAGCTTCAAGAATTATTTGAATGGAGTCAGCATTTAACCACCCTATTAGCTCTTTTCGAGCGACTGCGCGAAAATGGCCTCACCATTGGCCCCCGCAAATGCTATTTTGCCCACGAAACCATAAAATATTTGGGTTTCAAAATAGGACAAAGCAAGTTAGGTCCCCAAGAGAACAGGATTAAGGCAATCGCCGACATGCCCCTCCCGAATACAAAGAAGCAATTAAGATCGTTCCTAGGATCAGCTTCTCACTATCAGCGATTTGTTCCGAATTTCGCTGCAATTTCGGCCCCCCTCAGCCCCCTTCAAAAAAATAATTCCCCGATCGTTTACGTTGGAATGATGTCGCTATTTCCCATTTTAATCAGCTCAAGAGTAAGCTCATTTCTGCCCCCATTTTAAAGTTGCCCAACCCGGAAAAATCCTTTGGGATTAAGCCCGACGCGTCCAACGAGGGCATTGGAGGTGTACTCCTTTATTACGAGGATGACGGAACGAGTCATCCAGTTGCATATGCTAGTCGCCAATTATTACCACGCGAAAAGAGATATGCCACTATAGAAAAGGAAGCTTCAAGAATTATTTGAATGGAGTCACCATTTAACCACCCTATTAGCTCTTTTCGAGCGACTGCGTGAAAATAGCCTCACCATTGGCCCCCGCAAATGCCATTTTGCCCACGAAACCATAAAATATTTGGGTTTCAAAATAGGACAAAGCAAGTTAGGTCCCCAAGAGAACAGGATTAAGGCAATCGCCTACATGCCCCTCCCGATTACAAAGAAGCAATTAAGATCGTTCCTAGGATCAGCTTCTCACTATCAGCGATTTGTTCCGAATTTCGCTGCAATTTCGGCTCTCCTCAGCCCCCTTCAAAAAAATAATTCCCCGATCGTTTACGTTGGAATGATGTCGCTATTTCCCATTTTAATCAGCTCAAGAGTAAGCTCATTTCTGCTCCCATTTTAAAGTTTCCCAACTCGGAAAAATCCTTTGAGATTAAGCCCGACGCGTCCAACGAGGGCATTAAAGGTGTACTCTTTTATTACGAGGATGACGGAACGAGTCATCCAGTTGCATATGCTAGTCGCCAATTATTACCACGCGAAAAGAGATATGCCACTATAGAAAAGGAAGCTTCAAGAATTATTTGAATGGAGTCAGCATTTAACCACCCTATTAGCTCTTTTCGAGCGACTGCGCGAAAATGGCCTCACCATTGGCCCCCGCAAATGCTATTTTGCCCACGAAACCATAAAATATTTGGGTTTCAAAATAGGACAAAGCAAGTTAGGTCCCCAAGAGAACAGGATTAAGGCAATCGCCGACATGCCCCTCCCGAATACAAAGAAGCAATTAAGATCGTTCCTAGGATCAGCTTCTCACTATCAGCGATTTGTTCCGAATTTCGCTGCAATTTCGGCCCCCCTCAGCCCCCTTCAAAAAAATAATTCCCCGATCGTTTACGTTGGAATGATGTCGCTATTTCCCATTTTAATCAGCTCAAGAGTAAGCTCATTTCTGCCCCCATTTTAAAGTTGCCCAACCCGGAAAAATCCTTTGAGATTAAGCCCGACGCGTCCAACGAGGGCATTGGAGGTGTACTCCTTTATTACGAGGATGACGGAACGAGTCATCCAGTTGCATATGCTAGTCGCCAATTATTACCACGCGAAAAGAGATATGCCACTATAGAAAAGGAAGCTCTATCAATTATCTGGGTTATAGACAAATTCAAAAGGTACTTGATAGGAAAAGAATTTCAGATAGGAACCGACCACCGTCCGTTAGCCTATATTCGAAATGTGCTACACTCCAACGGCCGAATCATGCGCTGGAGTTTACTCTTGCAAGAGTATCAATTTAAAATAAATTATATAAAAGGTTCCGATAACCAGGTCACTGACGCACTCAGTAGGAATGCGTTACCGAATAGCGTATAGTAATTGTATTCATAGGATTAGTATCTCCATGTAGTTATATACCGTCTTGTAAGACTTAAATTAAGATTCTCTTGTAATATAATTAGTTAATGTATATGTCTGAATTTTGTAACGCTCAATGTCTATTTTTTTTGTATGTATATATTTGTACCCATTAAATTACGTATAAATTATTTTGTCCCATATGTACTAATTTTATATTATTTCATTGTTCCATGCCTTTTTTTTTATTAAGTTGTATTAAAGGTTATTTTCTCCTGTAATCAAAAGATCAAAATAATCATATGTATTGAGGTAATACTAGTTAGGTGCAGAAAGGTACGGTTGGTACAAGAAAACGAGTTCCCCACAACGGAGCTCTATCGTTGTCCCTTCTCTCTTTTTTTTTGAAGTGACAACTTTCCCCGGAATGGAGGGGTGTGATAGAACGGGTTGAGGCCGCGTTAATTTCAACCCCTATCCCATGTTATTTAAAAACCACGATGCTCCCACGTGCATCTTCGCTTTGAAGCTTGGCGCCTTATCGCAGCAACCTGAGTCAATGTTTAAACAAGGAGGTTTATCTTCCCCCCCGTTCGCCCCCAACGCCGACCTCGCCAGATTGAGTTAGGCTTATGGGCAGATAAGGCATTGTTCCCAGGCTCGGCTGTGCATTCCCTCGAAGCTTCCACTCCATTGTCCCCCACGCCAAGGGAGTGTCTCGACTATTTAGATGGAAACTTTACCACTAAGATTAGATTGGAGATCCAGATTTTCGTCGCGAAACATCACCCCGACCCTCTCTCACTTTGTGCGCCAAGGGACCTCGACCTCGAGATTCACCATCACTTGTCCAGAAGGAGGACAATATCCCTTGAGTGCCAAGGTTCGAGCCTGTCGTGACGCCAAGACAACAAGGCTTCCCCCTCGTTGTTCAGAAAGAGAACAACGTTAGAAAAGCCATTGTTCGTTCGAGCCCGTTAACCTGAAACGGTTCTCACCCTTCCCCTGTTGTTCAGAAGAGAACAAAGTAGAACAGCCATTGTTCGTTTGAGCCCGTTCGCTAGGAAACGGTTCTCACCCCTTCCCCTGTTGTTCAGAAAGAGAACAACGTATAACAGCCATTGTTCTTTTGAGCCCGTTCGCCAAGAAACGGTTCTCACCCTTCCCTCTTGTTGTTCAGAAGAGAACAACATTACAACAGCCATTGTTCTTGAGCCCATAGACAAGAGACGGTTGTCACCCCCCTGTTGTTCAGAAGAGAACAACGTAGAACAGCCATTGTTTTTCAAGCCGTTCGTCGAGAAACGGTTCTTATTCCCAAGACGCCACTTTAGGATCATTTTATTTTCCCCTTCGGCTGGAACTCGCCAGCGGACCGAAAATTCCTTCACGTCGACTTCCTTTGCACCACTAGTATAAAATTACGTAAGCCGAACGTTACCTTTGAGTATTTAACCCTTTTTCAATTCTATCCTGTGCTTTAAATGGTTTAGCGAACCATCCCATCTCTTTAACTTTATATTTGTTTTACCTTTTTAAATCTTTTAATCCTTAGATTAGCCCGAGCCCCCACGACCCTTTCCATTCCCTGTTTATGTCAATATTTTCCGTTTTGTGTATTTTTGATAGTTATTGTTATAAAACTCTATTTTATTAATGATAGCATTATTATTATCCTTGAGCTCAATTCCACTTCTTAAGCATATCGAAGATACATAATATCGGCCCGCCAGACATTCACGCACTCTAAAGATAATTAAAGAAGTTCCCTCAACGAATAGTTATATATGGTATATCGTCGAGAGTCCATTCTACGACATATATATATATATATATATATATATATATATATATATATATATATATATACATCCCGATCCATAGAGGCACTTTCTACCAGCAAATAGTGTCTCAAAGTTCAATTATGGGGGATTGTTGAGCGGATTAAATTGTCGAATATTATGGCAATTTATCTTTACATTCACGCAAAAGGCTGCCTTGTCTTCAATCACAAATTTCTCCATGAAACGAGCAGGTTTATGGACAATCCATTCTGTAATTTGTCTAAGAAGAAGAAAATCAGTTTCAGGAAGTTGGTGCCTTGCATGCATCTTATAGGGATACCATTTGAAGTCGTGTTAGTTTAATATATATACATATATAGGGAATTTACAATTTGGCTCTCTTTATTTATTGCTATTGTTCAATAGATTTCGCTTTCAATTTTCCCGGTTATTCTCATCCTTATAATTGTTGTGCTTATTGCTGCGTTCGCAGTTGGCTGCTTCGGAATCCGTAATTAAAATGTAGTTTTGGTAAGGCCTCATCGAGAAGTCTTATCATTTGGATCACTTCATCGGTTTGGTAGCTATATAGTTTTTGCCATATCTTTTTGCACGCTCGTGAAGCGTAATATTCACTGAGTCAAAACTCGTGATGTCATATAATATTTTGATGATAGGCGGTCCCTTTAGGCAACTTTGGTGGTAAATCTAGGAGCACAATTTTGTAGCACTTGTGCCTTTCTCATCTGCCCTTCGCTCATAACGTGTAGGATTATCGCGCAATATAAAAATATTGGTTCACCAAATTCAGATATAATTTTCTCTGGTGATAGTGATTTAAAGCGATAAAAGGATTAAAGCCTTTTTGAGAGGGCTATCACAAACTTTTCTTTATGGTAGAGAATATAACTCAGGATTTAAAGTCAGATTACTCATCCTTCTTGGGACTATGGAAAATTCATCCTTCACAAGAATGTTTACTAGTCTTCTTTTTCCTATAAATACCACCTTGAATTTGTTGACGTTTGGCCAAATTTTGTTTCTGTTTGCGAATTTGTTGAGGATATTTTTCTCTCTACTATTCCTTTTGGCAATATCAGCTGGATTGGGATAATTTTGTTCGCTATGTGATTATATTGTGCGTAGTCATGCGTAGGGTCATGTAGTTCTCCGCCATATATATTGTGTAAAAGATAATGTTAAGGCAGCGTCTCTGTGGCACCACAACTTCCATGGTTAAGGGCTCTCCTTCAGAGTTGTAAAATTTGAGAACGTTTGTAGTTCTTCGAAATAATCACAAGGATTTTTTTCTAAATATATTCCATCCCAAGGTCGTTTATTTTTCCTTTAGACTCGCTCCCTATACTTTCTCAAACGCAGAGGACATATCTCATAACAATCCTGAAGAATACGAGGCGCAAAGTATAAAAAAAATTAACCAACTTGGACAGGAAGTCACACCATACCACTATGTGGATATGGCCCAACAGACACAAGAGAAAGGAACCTCTTCCGTTCTGTATCTGCGTTTACTAGGTGCATTTTAGTAATATCAGTAATGCCGGGTGCTTTTTGCTTGAAGTTCTTTAGGACTGCATCATACACCTCGAGGTTAAAAGGTCTCTCTTCCTCTTGCGTCTGTGGGGCCATGTCCACATAGTAGAATGGTATAAGGTCTGGTCCAAGCTGGTTTATTCTTGAGATTATTTCCGTTCGTATTCTGTATCATATTCTTCATTGTCTTCTTTGCATATTCTAAATTTGTTTTGCGAATAAGGATTGAAATTATGTTCTATTTCCGGGTCGGCCGCAATTTTGTTGCCATTGACTGATGGAAATGCCAGCCTTAGGTGGAGTGCTATCAGTCTCTTTATCTGGCTCCAGTTTTTTTAGGTCTTCTTCAATTTCAATATTACGCAGGATTTTATTTCAGGTTTCACTTGTTTTTTCTCTGATTAGACGTCGAATTTCGCACCTTATATTACGCAGATCCGTAAATCGGTCCGCTGTGTAACTATGGTTAATAATTTCTTTAATTTATGTCTCATCGCCAAGCAGGGGGCGTTTTATGCTATCTCCTGTGTATAACTATACTGTCTGCCTCAATGATATTTTAATATTAAGCGGCAAAGGTATTCGTCTATATCCGGGCTTACCAACCTAGGCGGTAATTACCACCTGTGGATGATTTGTATTTGGGCAGAAGGCAACTTTGTCATCCAATGCACAACCTCTTTTCTGATTAAGGGTCACTTGATAGTAGGGCAGAAGTTGGCTCATGAGCACATAAAAAATCAGATGAATTTTTTACGAATGAGTTTTGATCTGATGAGTCCAAAACTGAACTCTTGGCCCAAATGCATCTTGCCATGTGTGGGGCGAAGTTATGGCTTCACCTATGCATAGAAGAATTTCCTTCTCACAGAGAAGCATGGAGGCGGGAGTATTGGCATGTGGGAGTGTTTTTTTTAATGGTACGAGTGCTTTTCACATAATGGGTAGAAAAATTAAGGAAACCAAATACTGAACAATATTTGCCAAAAACCTACCGACAATTGTGGAGAAGTTTGAAATGGAGGATCATTGGATGTTCTAGCAAGACAATGATAGAAAGCAACCGTCATAAACAACAGTAAGTGGTTTCTGCACAACAATATTAATGTTCTTCCGTGGCCTTGTCAATCCCTTGACTTGTATCCGATTAAATATTGGAGACAATATTAAAGGAACAATTCTCCGAGAGTAGAGCTGAAAAACTCACTTAAGAACTATATGTAAGGGGTAGTGGGTCAATATTCTAAAACAATGTTGCCAGGGCTGGTTTAAGTCTTATAAAGAATGCCTACCAGTAGTTAGAACAAATGACGTTAATGAAGGGAAATTTTAGGCTCATTCTCTAATTACTGTATTAAAAAAATACTCATTTACACCTTTATATTTCTTTTGTTTGTATAAAGTAATACCCATTTTAGGAATTTATTTATAGTCTCCCTTAAATATAAAAAACAGCTGTTGATTAATAATATAGGTGTTAGATACAGAACCTAACCGCATTGACTTCGCCTTTATTGTTCAAATATCAATAGGTATTACAAAAACCTATTTAAGTCATTTTTAGAATTGGCTGTCTTAAATTCCTATTTTATATATAATAAAGAATTTTACGTCCAAAAAGGAGTGGGGATGAGCCTACCACTTGGGCCAACTTTCGCAAACATCTTCTTATGCCATTATGAACAACTTTGGCACAATAACTCTCCCATTGAATAAAAACAAATCTATTACATGTCGATGATAGATTTGTATTAATGAAATCACGACAACAGGCGGAACAATTCCTTAAATACTTAAACTCTAGACATAAAAATAGAATTTATACAATGGGGATAGAGAAATTGTAGACTTCCATTTTAGATGTAGATATTAAACATTCAGTAACAAAATTTGAAACTTCCGTCTATCGGAAGCCTACATTTATAGGTTTAGGCACAAGCTTCTTTAGTTTCTTGCCAGAAGACCTTAAGTTATCCTCGATAAAAACTGACTCATTAGTGGAAAAACATATTAAAAAGTTTATAAATGAAATTAAGAAGACTCTAAATAAATTCTATCCATATCTCGACTCAAAATTTATGTTAAAAAATAGGCACAAAATTGGATCCTATTTCAACTATAAGAACTGAATTCCATTCCATTGCCGCTCCTCAGTAATTTATAAATATAGTTGGAATCTTGCGATTCATGTTATATTGTTTCGACCATTAGATCAATCCATTGTCGCATTCATTAAGCCGCATCGCGGAAGGTTAACCCGCACGGGGCTGATTCTAAACAAACCAGACCCCTCGTCCATGCGAGGTCACATCAAAGTATGCAAGTCTGAAATTAATCTGGATAATTTTAAAGTACTTAGTCATAGCTCCATCTCATCGAACTACGACTATTAGAATCAGGACCTCGAAACGTTCAAACCCAGACAAATAAAGATGCTTTTATCAATAGCGTGTGCTTGGTTTTCACCTTCCTATTTAAACGCCGATTTGGAAGAAGCTCAACAGTTCACATAAATATATATATATATATATATATATATATATATATATATATATATATATATATATATATATATATATATATATATATATATATATACATATATATATATATATATATATATATATATATATATATATATATATATATATATACATATATATATATATATATATATATATATATATATATATATATATATATACATATATATATATATATATATATATATATATATATATTTATGCATATCTCAACCCCAAAATTATGTCCAGCAGATTTCTGATAATCCAAAATTCTAGGGCATTAAAATGCATTAATATAATGGAGCGGAATGCTAAAGTGAGTGGGCATTCCTCCTATTACGGCACCCGCATTAACAGCCACTAGTGCCTGGCCATTTCCTCGAAATATTTAAGTCATTTCCTCGCAAAGGGAAATGGTCCGAAATGCCCCCAGGAAATGACAAATGCTGTTCAGTATTAATGGGCACTCTGCGCTGCCATTTCCTCTTATGCTGCTTCCGCGCTTCTCCCTAATTCATTCCGACGGCTTTGAATTGATAGATCGATTTCATCGTTTCCCCCCTTCTCCATCCTCCTTGATGCTCTCTTCACTTCCCGAGGTAGCAGAGCTTGCGGCCAGGAGAATATCGAGTATTCTTTGACGTCACCGTCCTTCAAAAAGAGTCACTGATTGTTCGTAGGACCCACAACGTAAAGTGAGGCCGAAACGTAGGAGGTGAGGATGATCTTGTGAATTTATAGGAGAAATAAGAAGTGGTAAACAGGCACAGACGATGGAAGGTAGCCAAAGAAAGACATTAGAATAAATTTTTCTTTTATATGTATTTCCAAATGGTAATGAATAGAAGTGACGCTTCAAAACCAATATCCATGAAGCTACCTCTCAAATGAATGGTTTGGAGATATACGAGAATAGGTTGGTTTTAGTTAACAAAGAAGGAACTTCATCATATTTTTGTACCAAAGGGTTCTTGTTCACCTCCCCATTTCATGGAAGAATAGGAAAACTACCTTCTTGACGCTTGTGGTCAGTATATGTATACTAAGTTTTATAACCCTTAAATGGGGTTTTTAGTGCTGTAATCCTCTACGTTTTAAGCTGAGATTCAACAATATCCAAGTTTAATATTTCATTTTATTCTCTTTATGGTTCCAATATCTATGTAAGTTCCAGGCTTGGATCCTATCTATTGCGGATCACAGATCCTGTAATCAAGAAATGAATTGAAGTAGTCCAACTATCACCCCTTTGACTTGGAATCGTCTTACTACCTGCCAGAGCCCTCACCAGTTGCTGCTGACCTGAATTTTTTTTTATCTTAAGTGAAAAGTTCTTGGAGGACCACTTTCAACCTTTCTCCCATCCATTTCCGAACTACACAACTCTCTATCTCCAATGCTAACTCCTTTAGAGTGTGCTCAAATTTCCGTCTGCCAACCTTCGCTCGAGGTCGACCCTTTTTATCCCTGACTCTGCATTCTTATCTCCTTGACTTGCTTTGCAGTCATGGGAACAGATTAGGTGCATTTTAAGTAGCTCTCACCCCTTTATTTTTCACTCACATCCGCTAACCAAGAAACTAGCCAACGGGTTATGCTGGTTATAAAAGGACGTTTCCTCTCTCACACTTCCACTAACTGCAGTCATGCTCAAGGGAAGCTACCAAACACGATCCTCGAACTGATGGACCCAGCGAAGAGAAATTTATTGATATGTAACGTTGTGACAAATGTGTCAAACTTAATGAAAGGCAAATTTTCATTTGCCAGAGGAGTAATTCTTGAAAATTTACACTCATAATTTGTATTCAGTTAGTGCAAAATCTGCAGCATGATACCGCTCTTGATCAAATGTCGCCTCAACGGTTTATTAAGTAAATAAATACAAAAAGTTATTACATACATTGCAGCATAATGAAAACAATTATTAACATTGTAGTAATAATGATAGAGAAACAGTGGTGAAAATAGACTTTAGCAGAGGAAGTAAAAGTACTGAGTAGAAGTAGGAAATGATAGCTTCCCTTAGACATGGAAATCATTACGAATTGAATTTTTCAAAGTTAAATACAATTCTAATACTATAAAAAGATTATGGATAATTTACTATAAATTCTTAATATTACTGTTTATATTTACATAAAATTAATACCTATTATCATACATTTGTTATAATTCATTTAATTAGTTTGTCAATTGTAATTAAATTAATTAACACTAAAATTTTATTTACTATCACTATATATAATTTACTAATTTTTCATTTTTGCTTATTTTATTTACTACATTATTTCCATTAGATTATTTTCACTAAATTCGCTTAGTTACACTTTAATTATTCATAACTATAGGTTAAAACTAGATTTTCTATCACTGTCTATAATTTACTAATTGTTCACTTTTGTGCTATATTTATACTTATTTTATTTACTTCACTATTTTCACTATATTAATTTTCACTAAATTTGATTAAATAATTTGTTCGTTATTATTATTAACTTTAATTAATCACTTTTTCGTATTCACTATTTAATTTCAGATGTTTTTTATCCACTTCGTATAGCCTTGAATGTCGTCACGTTAACATTATGCACGTCTCTTGGGTTGATGTACACTAGAGATTTTAGGAGTAGAGCCGCCACTTCTTTCCTGGAGTATGGTCCCTCGTATGTCCATTTGTAATCAGCCACAGCTAGGCCGATGATGAGTAGTTCCAAGTCGTCTTTGGGGGCCGGGGACAGGGGGAAGCCTAAAACCCGGATACTCACGTCTTTCCCGTCGAAAAAGAGGCCTCTTTCGAGGATTTCCTTCTTCTCGGTGAGGGGAAACCCTTCGAGTTTTCCATCCTCCTCTTCTTCCTCGTTCGAGGTATCTTGTTGTTTCTGCAGCGTTTTCTCGGTATTCTTCTTTTTCCTCTTCTTTTTCTTCTTTGCGCCCTTTTTCCCTTCTTCTCCTTCCTAAAGCGTTTGTATTTTCGCTTCTTCTTTTTTTCTCGGTTTCATTTACCCCATTACTTGAGGGTGCCCTTTTTTGCTCTTCGATGAATTCGAGATTGAAAAGTCCAGTCAAGTCTGGGTTTTCGGGAAACCAGACCTTATTATTACAACCATTCTTCTCAAGAAGAAGGTTGAGGTGGGATGAGAAGGAACCGGGGTTTGTAGGATTTGCCAGGTGGGCAAACATGACCATGGCCATGATTTCTTGCCCTTCCTTAGGCATGACCAACCTCGTAGCGTTTGTTCGTGTCGGGGTGGTCATTCTCGCTGCTGTATCCGCGTACGTGTTTTTTTTCTTTCCTACTTTTTCTTCCTTAATCTTCACTCTCGTTTCGCCGTGAGTTCTTCTTCTATGCCCTATTAGCCTCTTATTGCTGTTGGCCGCTTGGTTTCACTACTCTTCAATCTATCTTCGACGGCTTCGCGACGTTCACAGCTTTCGCTAACTTCACAATTTTACTCTGTGAAAGCAAAACTGTAATAGACGCAGTGATGGTATATGGCTAGTATAGCAATGAGTAACCAACTCCACACCGTCTTGGGCATGCCTGGGGAATGTTCTTGCTCCACGCTAAGCAAGTGACTGTGTCCAATAAACCATTATAACAGTACTAAAATGAACTGTATCAATTGAGTAATTTAACTTTCAGCTTTGTCGTCGCAGTACACGAGATCAATTTCATTCATCCGTGGAGGTACGCTATATCTTTTTATTTTTATCGTGTTATACATATCTTGTTATATATAGTTTTATTATTTTTTAATACCTATATTTGATTTTCTATTTCAATTTATTAGTGTAAGTCTTTTTCTTAAATATAAGTTAAAAGTAATTCGTGTCTCATTGGACATTGGACATATAAAGTGAGTAATATAGTAGTAGAGGGTTTTAGTAGGAGAAATAGTGGGGAAAAATGGGAAAATTGATAGAAAAACGAAAATGTAAAGGAGAATGAAAGACAGGTCCCTGGTCATACGGCATATCTGGCTTCGTTTGCGTTTTGGTATATATTTTTTGTTATATATATAAATATATAAAAAGCATTCAAACCTTCGTAGCAGAGTTTGTTTTGTTTTTTATCCCTACTGCTTTTGGTAAAGACTTTTTATGTTGTCTTTATCTGGGTTGTGTACACTCTAATTTCTAGTTATTGTTTTTTATTATTTTTTTATTTTTTACCTGTTGTTGTTTTTGATATTTTTGGCGAGTTAATCGCGCTAAAATTTGAGGGGAAAATTAGTAAATTAGCACTTGACTAACTTAGTGAGAAGGGATTTTGTTTGGCTTTGTGTTGGTTGGGTATTGTGAAAATCTAAATGAAAATTAGGTTTACGTCGTCGTCTATGAGTAGTCAGCTGCTTTTAAAAGGTTTTGCGTATTCTATATCACCAAAGTCCATGTGTTCGAGTACAAAATCGGGAGGGAGGTGCCGGTGGGTGTACTTTGTCCCAGATATTGCATAATCTCAGGTGAAGCTCCTCGTTTATAGGGGTATCCCCAGTTCACCAAGGAGCTCACTCTGCCTTCTAAGCTCTCTCACTCGGGTTCTTGTTTAATATAGACAGCCCTATTTGGGGCATTTTGCAGTTTAAGGACTTGGGTCTCAGGAATCGCGTTTATAGGGACCGGCGGATGCAGAAGTTTAATCGAATGCATGCATTATAGATGTCATAGTATTGTAGTTGTTGCTATATTTTTCTTTTTTGTCAGAGAATTTATATGTTCAATGACTTTAGTGCGCCAGTCTAACCCTATTGCTATTGAAGGACAACAATACTTCTATATTGGCTGAGTGTACTTTTACCTTCTGTATTATTGAGATGCCACAGCGTTTAATCCGTTTTAAGGAAAGAGCCAGTCAGACGTAAAGGATCCATTGAAACACCAGAATTATCCAAAAATAAATATATATTTTAAATTTATCAATTAACTACCAAAATAAAATATTTACAATCACATAATAAGTTTAACAGGGATAACAATGCTTGAAACCAGGCCTATTTCAGAAGCTAATCATGCCCAACTCGAAATAGGCTCCAAGTAAACAAACCAAGTGCCGATTAGTTATTAAACTCCAATTTAAGTTTCACTCTTCTAACTGTAAATATGACGGGATTCACTAAAAATTGTCTCCATTCAGTTAATTTGAGTACCCTATTAAACTCCTACTAAATCAATAGAAATAAAAATAGTCATTATGACTTACATGAACGAAATGATTAGGGGTTGACGGATGTCGCTATATTGGATTTTTCCACGCTGCTTCTTCTACGGCGAGCGGCTGGAGTTTTTTCTTTCACGAGATAAGGTGGGGAAGTAGGAGAAGGAATGATGTCAAATTCTTCGGTTCAACGTTAAAAAGCGGAGGGAGGAGTTGTACTCTCTGGCTCAAGGAGTGCTCTTCTGGGTAACTCTTGAAGCCTTTTTGTATCCTAGTCTTCTTCGAGGGGTTGCCCAACTGGATTTTTGGGTTTTCGAGGTGATTTTGAATGTACTTGAAAAATTGGATCATCCTCGGGTATTGATTCTTCTTCTCTTTCCGTTATTAAGATCTCAATTTGTGAGTCACTCGAGGGTGACCGTGTCTTTTTTTCTCTTACTTGCGAAATTCCTGTTTGGCACTAGGAATGGTGGTCCAACCAGGCTTCTTACTAAGCCTGTGAAGGATACTTCGGTATTGCACCGATACAAAACGTGACGTTTCTAAGTTGTAGAAAAATGATTTGGAAACTAGGTGAAGGACCAATCTCCTCGATCTGGTCATCTATCGTGTCTCACCGAATAATAATCTTTTTTCTTTCCTTATGGGCTTATTTATAGTCCGGCGTCCGCCGGACTATAAATAAGCCTCTCCTCATGTGGTTCGATTCTCTCGCTCTTTCCGAAGGGGGACTTTAACGTATATGTACACATGGCCCCTCTGTGTGCATATAGGTTATAATTCCTCTACAATAGATATTTAGTTTGTTGGAGGTACTCAGGTTTATGAACTTGAAAAGTTCCCCCAAGTCCCTCCGTGCATTCGATGTAGTTTTAGCTACATGACTCCCATATCCACGAGTCGTAATACGGAGTGCCAGAACCGTTCCCTCCATGCGGTATGGGATGAGTGCACCCCAGACACGGATGTCTGCGAGGGTCCGTCGGAATAGTGGAATTACACGGAACTTTTGGGCATTAGTAGATATCTTCCATCTTCTCTCGAAAGAGTTGATGTTTTCGATTTCTACCGCTTTACTCTGTGCCATGTAATTCACATTACGATAAGGTGTCGTACATATCATGGTTATATCATCCGCAAATTGGACATATAAAGAGCGTTCAGTCAGAGTTTGTGGAAGGTTGATGGCGTATATGTTGTATACCAAGGGGCTTATACACCTGCCCTGTGGCACCCCCGCCTCTTTAATGTTTACAAACGCCCTCCTCTCCATTACGTAGTTGCATAGATTCCTTTCAAATATGGGATTGAGGCCCAGTTGTAAGATTTTGTATTGCAGGTCTCTCCTCTATACTTTGTAAAAGGCCCTTTTGACGTTGCGGAGTACCAGATCTGCGTGGTGTTTTTCAGTTTTTACCTTTGCCAACTTCTCGGTGATCACGGCTAGCGCCTTGTCTGTTCCTCGCTTGCTTTGGAAGCCATGTTGTTGGTTGTTGTGAGAATTATTTTCCTCGAGGAACGTATTCACCCTGTTGGCCAATATTTTCTCTAATACTTTCCCTGCCATTTCTATGAAAAATATAGGCCTGAAGATAGTTGGATTGTCCGGTGGCTTACAGGCTTTGAGAATGAATATCATTTTTGCTACCTTCCAGTGGTCAGGGAAGTAACTCACGTTCAGGCACGCATTCATCATATTCATGAGCCCCAAAAGATGTTAAGCAGGGCTCGAATAAATTTCTTCCATGTCAGTCCTGTACGTCCTGGTGCTCGTTGACGAACGGATTTTAAGGTTTTCAAAAGTTCTTTGGCAGTAATTCTATCGCCGAGTCTCTCCATTTCCCTTTCCTGCGATACATAATTGTGAGAATGGGTTCTGTGTATCTTTATTATTAACAACGAAAAAGGGAAAGTGGTGCCATCAACATCGATACTAAATGTTAGTGAGGATCAGAGGATGAAGCGAAAAACCGTCTGAATTCCTCTTCAATCTAATCCATGTCCGTAATTTCGGTATTTTCACGTGTAAGTTTTATGGTATTTTGTGTCTGTGTACCTCTTAGTCCTTTTGCTGTCTGCCAGAATGTACGTAAGTCGTTTTCTATATTTAGTCCGTCTATCAACTTGTCCCAAAGTACATTCTTTTGGTCTACTAAGAGTCATTAATTCGTTGCGTATCTGTCGTGTTTGTCTGTGCGTAGTAATTTTGAGCCAGTGAGGTTTACTTAATTTGATCTGTCTTCTGTATTCCCTTGCGAAAGATTTCATTTTAGGGGTCCAAGAAGGGGCAGGAAGAGTTTTGTATTGAACTTGGGGAATTGCTTCCTTATTGATTTTTAATAAATTATCATTAATTTTATCCAACTCCTCGTCAATCTCTTCTAGAGTGACATTAATTAAGGGGTCAGGGTTGTAATTTTCGAGGAGTCGTTTATAAGTATCTCAGTTGGCTTGAGCGTAGCTCTTGCGTTGGATAGGACTTGAATGAAAGAGGTTGAGATTTTAATAAGGATAGCCTGGGGGTCGCTGGGGATGGGAGGGCGCGGTTCAATGAAGTAGTTGTAAGGGAACACAGTGCTAGTAAGCACTATGTCTGGTTTTATGGCTGTTCTGTGTGTAATGTATGTGGGGAAGTTTGGTCCAATTCTTGTGATAATTTGCCTTTCAATTCGTGTCTCATATGGTCCTCTTCCAATGATAAATGGCATCATAAATGAGAAAAACACCATTTAAAAATAAACTTCAAACAAAGCATTCGTAATATCAAAAACAGATGAGTTGGGCCCATTCTCGATTCTACTTTTAAGATTCAGTTCTGGTTTCCTGCTTTATCTGTTGTCTAAACCAAAAGCTTTGCTTGACATTTAACGGCCATATGTTTCATTCCGTGGCCAGAACTCTCTTGTAAGTCAACCATACCAAAGACCTGGCAGCGAATCGAAACATATGGTCAAATTTCCCTTCTTAAAAGAGCAAATCAGGGCTTACGTCTTGAAAAGATAAGTAAAGAAGTGAAAACTTTCGCCCTTACAACTCTAGAACATTTTTACTAGTTTCTCAACTCATTTTAATTCTACTCGTGTTTTTTACGGCTGATGTTAAGGGGATCTAAAGAACCAAACTAGAGATCGCTAAAGCATATGGCAGCCGCCTTATCCTTGGCAGAATCGTTATATTACCCTGAAACTACCTTATAAGCAATGAGAATTATGTTGGATCACCCAGGAAACAGTGTTTCCACTTCATTAGACTGTAATTCACATGAAGTACGTAATGAGTACAATCGGGAAATAAGTATAAGGATGGTGGTTTTTCCAACGCCGCACTCACAGATGAGTATTCTATTTCTCTGAAATGGCAGCAAGACTGTTTTATTATGGCCATAAGAGATCCACAGACAGTGGTTCGCGTGGAGGTGGAAGGATGGTGGGTTCAATATGCATACAAGTTTTCATTTTTTAGCCTAACTGTTCGTTTCTGCCAACGAAATTAATCTTATGTATTAAGAAAAGGTCACAAAGAAGACTCAAAAGGATTAATTGCAGTTATCCAGATCATTGTTAAACATTAATCGTGTCATAGAAGAATATATTATAAAGTATTTATTTTGAAGTTTACCTTTTCAGTATCAAATTCTTCTACAGGTGGTTGTTCAAAGTTCACATGTATCTAGTTCTTTTATACAAATCCTGCCTACCGAAGTTTAAAATGCGCCTTCCAGTCTCCAATATTTAGTACTTAACATTTGGCACTACAGTCTTTGAAATGATTAATCTCTCTCACCTTTTTCTCTAATATTTTCGTAGTCCCACTTTTCTTAATTTCTACATTGATTCTTCACTGGGCGAAATTTATCTTAAGTTACAAAAGTTTCATATATTTCTCAATTAAAATATCTCCTCTTCAAATGGTGGAATCCAGGAATATTATTAGCTCACCTGAGCTTTAAAAGACAAGCTACTTAGCTTTCAATGTCCAAGAATATAAAAATTTTTCAAGGTAAGCAAAGGAACAGTAAAAGAAAGCCTATTCGTACTCGTAGGACTTCAAATGCTTCATCACATGATTGAGAGCAATTTCGAACGGCCAAAAGTGTGTTTGAGTTAAGATTTTAGCATCCATTTAAAGCAAGAAATTTGTAATGGCCTAATCCAATTTTATTGGTCTTCGATTTTACAAAAAAATTCACTCGCATTTATTTAAAAATGCCGTTGAGATTTGCAATGAACACATGGAAAGATTAAAAGAGGAAATAAAGAAAAAAAGAGCAGAGAAAAATGGACTCCCAATATTATTGGTCAACTTTTGTTGGAATCTGCAACTTCATCATCCAGTAACTAAACCTAACGACCAAGAAATTATAGTAAATATTAAACCAAACCGCCAAACTATTTTAAACTTAAGGTACTTATTCTTTTTGTAAAGATTATTTACCTATTTTATATCAAAATTATCAGTATTTTCTAGTTGTCTCATAAAAGTTAGATTTTATTCTAATTTTTATAGATGGTAAGTAACTGAGAAATAAGGAATTGTGGATCTACAATTATCCTACTTTAATTTATAACGTTCGTTCAATTTTGAGGCCTTTGATGTTTTAAGCTAAGCAAACACTTGTTGCTCGTTGAAAGTAATCTTATTCAATTAATTCACGCCCCCTTCCCCCCTCCAACCACTCGCTTTTAACCATCACACCCAAGGGTGCGCAAGTAACCACTGAATTCCTTTTCAATCAAAATCTCAATTTTTAATTCAAAATCGCGCTTCTCTTTTACTTCAACGGTAAAAATAAATTTGATATTTTTCCTTCATTCGTTTTTGAATCTGAATTTGAAATCACTGTCACGAATTCCTGCGGTGGATGAATTATGACCTGCGTTCCGCGTTTTCACGTTCCGACGCCACCCTCCAGATTGCATTTAAAATATGGCTTAGATGGTTGCGACGGCCGATCGGTGGTCATGTGCATAACAAAGAATATTTGCATATATGCCCCGAAACGGAGAAGGGCAGAAGGGGTATTTATGACCAATCATAAAACAGATGTAAAGGTCCTATTTGGTCGCAGGTGGAAATTGGTCGCAATAAATTTTAATACCGCTAAATTTTTTGTGTGGTATTTGCTCATTGATGCACACACATATAGGTAGGTGTATATATAATCTTAGAAGCACAGGTTCCAACAGGCACACATATAAAGAAGTTACTACACATATTCTTCATAAGAACATAGCTTTATTGTCAACAACGAAAAAAAGAAAGTGGTGCCATCAACATCGATATTAAATGTTAGTAAGGCTCGGAGGATGAAGCGAAAAAAGACTGGCAAAAGTGAAGAAATGAAAACTATGCAAAATCCCTCCAACCTTTGAAGAGACTACTTCAAATTTACTTCTAATTTCCTGATATAGGCTTGAAATCGAAGTTGTGCAGACCAACATGTGTGACTGGAAAGCATAATAAATTGTGTAATGACAAATGCCTATACTTTAGCCTTCACGCACAGTGACAGAGTTATAACTATAAAGGTTTATGTGTAGTTGTACTGTATTCCTTAAAGTAAACGAGCGGGAAAATTGATTATAATTTAGGAAAGGGACATGTGTTTCCTTGGGTATTGAAAAAGGAGAGAGCAATTATGTATATTCAACGGAAATATGGTGTGTCCTTTAGCTATACCAGTCTCGCTATTATATACCGATTCGATATCAAGGAAAAGCATGTTTATCTTGAGTGGTGTTGTAATAATTAAATTATTATTATTATCACCACTATATTTAGCATCTAAATGCTAGATCATCTACTCGAGCTGCCTTGCAAACTAAGATTTCCAAAAGTGAAAGTGTTTGATATAAGGCCCCTGCAATGGCAAGAGAGAGCTGAGAAGAGAGGATTTTGTTATGATTGAGCTTATTGATGGATTCAATTGGTACTGGATAACGGTTGATAGTCGTAGAAGATACAAATGGAAATATAGGAGACAGGATAACAAATTGATTTTGATATATCAGGAGAGAATAAATATGTAGGCCGTATCTTTCTGTATTGAGATAAACTTTTGTGTAGAAAATCTATTTTAACACGGTGTGTTTAAATATACATAGGGGGGTTAAAGGAAAAGAAAGGACTTAAAGTTTCCTGGTGATAAAAAAAATGCTAATAGGTATGCTTGACTTGAAAGCTGTAAGAGTTATGAATTTGTGGTATCGCACCGGATGATTGTGCTAAGTAGGTGTAAAGAGGTCGGGGAAAGGACAAGAAGACGCGATAAAGGTAGAAAGAGAAGTGAAATCAATAGTGAAAGCATCTCAAATGCGGAAGAAAATTAAATCTATGCCAAAATGCTTGAGAGGAAAGTGAGAAGAAAGTATATGTGTGAAAATGGAGGTGAGAGAAATGTGGATTGTCCTTAATGAACTGATAATGCAAAAGTAGCCCGTGTTTTTGCTAGAACCAGACAGTGAAACGTTCATTGTATAATGACGACGTAAGCCATTCAGTGTATAGGAAACGTGAGATGTACAGGAAGAGGCATAATGTTGCAGATGAAGTTGCCAGAGAAATACGAATGATTGGATGAAACGAGAGGAAAAGCAATAAAGGAGGTATTTGGAAGGAAAATTATTGAAGATTCGGAGATGAGAACATGAAATTGTTTTGAAAGTGAGAAAGAAAATAAAAGATTAGAGAACTATGAAAGGATAAAAGATAAAAATGTAAGTGCACTTGTGAGTGATCATGTAGTTAAAAATAGATGATGAAAATATATTGATATGTTTGATATTAGTATGAAAGTGAGATGAAATATAAATATGACTCAGATTTGTTTGTTCAAACCAGGTATGGAACCGATAAACAAGCATTCCTAAATTGGTGGCACTTGTGTTATGAAATTGGTCTAGTACTTGTGTTAGACTTTGTAAAAGTAGAGCAAGAGTATATTAATGTGATTAAGGGAACATTGTAGAAGTAGAAGGGGGATAAATTTGACTGAAAGAATTAGGAAAGAACGAGTCTGAGTTGACAGATGGAAAGCGTATTTTGGCTAAGTCATGTCGATACGGACGCGTATGGTAGGTTCTAAGAATGTATGGTTGAGATGGTAAACTGCTGGATAATGTTAAAAGTTCTCATGACGTAATTACAGCATGTGTTCGGGTTAAAGAGAGCCAGAGTGATTAGTTGAATATGCGTGGGAGTGTGACGCAAAGATGTGTGACGTAATCGTGGAATGCTGAGAGAAATATGAGTGTAAATAAGGGACAGGGTTGTGAAATTGATGAGAAATGGAGATGTAAGGTGAATAAAAGCGAATTGTAAATGTTGATTGAATTGTTTTGAGTAGTGCTATAAGGAACTACTAAAATTAATTAGGTTTATGGAGGGGGTCAAGAAGGATGGAGTGTGAGGTCATGTTGTGGCCCTAGAGCAAGTACGATGCTTTAACTATCCACTGAAATCCATGAATGATGGTGGTATGGTATAGGTGGAGGGCGGCGACAAGGTTTTAAATAATAAGAAAGAGTCTGGAGTGAAAAAGTAAAATGTGGCACAAAAGTTGCATGTGTGATTGTACTAATATTAGTGGGCGGTAGTGAGAATTTTTATATAAAACTAGAAAGAAAGATCGAGGTCAAAGTAATACAAATTTAGAGCCATGTTGAATGTTAAAATAGAAAATGTAAAACGGACGGAATGATAAAGATTTATAGATGATATGAATAAAGTTATGAATGAAGTTATGACAGAGAATGTTCTTTATTCTTATGGGCGTGCGTGAAATTAGACTTGCGAAATCAATATGTGAGATGAGTGACATAGTGCAAGAAAGATTGGAAATTCGAATAAAAGTTAGGTTGATAATATGAGTGAGTGTTTGAGAGAGAGGATGTAATCGAGAGGCTATGGAATAAGTGATCCTATGTAAGATAGGTGAGCATGACGGTTATGGGAGAAGGGGTGTGCTGGAGGTATTGTTCCTTGGAATAAACATGACTTGTCCCAATGGCATGTAATTCACACCTTATGAATGACTAATCGGGATCAAAGTCTAAAAGTGTAGAAGAAGAATACGGGTGCAATAGATTATAAAAGGGGTGGGGGTATTGTTTAGGGGCGTTGATTTGTAACGCTACTTTTTTAGAGTAATTGCTAGTGTTTTCACTATTATTAATATTATCATTCTTGTCTGCTTGAAAGAGAGGAAGAAATCTCATAACGCCTTCAGGTGCGTGCATAAAATGCTCGCTCAACCCTTTTGTTCCTGCGAGGGCAGAATGCAGTGATCATAAGGGGCAAATCTTTAGTGGACGGAGTCCAGTTATGTCAAATAATAAGTGTCGATGGGGAGCACTTGAGTGTGGGTGAAAAGTGGAAGGTATAAATTTGGACCAGGAGTTTAAATATTGATTATTCAATTCCTAAATGAATAATTTAGTTCATATAGTAATTGTTGCTCATTTATTCGAAGGCAGTACAAAAATATTCAATCATAATTTTTCCGAAACCTGAAAGATTTAATTTAACAACACAATTATAAACACTAAACAAAAGATCAATGAGAAAACTGATTTTCTCATAGTTTCTATTAACTTAAAACAACCGTCCCAAGAAATTCTATTAACATGCAGCAGTCTTCCCAAGAATTTATTTTAACATGCAACAGTGTTCAGGGAAAATTATATTAAATTGCAACAATCTCCCCAAGAAATTTGATTACCGTGCATAGTCTTCTCAATACATTATAGTAACATGCACAGTTTTCCCAAGAAATTCTATTATCATTTTAAATTTTTACCATCACATTCTTCCTAATTCTTCCTTTGAATACATCCACCATTCGTTTTCATCCGTCGGGTTTCTTTTTTGGACGCGCTTTTTTTTCGTCTTGACTTTACCATGATCATTTTAAATCTTTAATTTTTGAATGTTTAAAATACCTCTTCATTCGAGAGGCTATATTATTCTGAGCCGTCTAACGATTTATTGTTTTAGAGACGTTAGGGTTTCTTTAAACAGAGCAAAATAATCTTATCTTATTGTTCGACAGATATCAACAAGTGTTCCTGTACTATTAGCATAAACCAACCCTTTAAAATTATGCTTCCTCCTCTGTCGTCTCTTTCCCTGTACTTTAAGATTAAATATTAGGTATTGCGGTGGTCATGCCATTGTTTGCTCACACCTGATGTGATCATAAATCTTGTAAAAAAAAACGGCATGATTTATGGTTAGTATGTAGTTCCAAAAGAAACGCTTAAGAAACTTTTCACCAAACATTTCTTTCGTTTTGCAATTAGGGCCAAATCATTCTATTGTTGTTTCGTTGGTCCATAACTCTTTCTTTTCAAATACTTAATAACGGTAAATCTTCTCCTTTGTCAAAATGAGCGTTGCTGTAAAGTGAGTTTAGGAAAATATGGCTTCTTTCAATATCAGTAAACATGAAGGAACTATGGTATACGGACTTTTTCAATGTCTTCTCTAAAACAACTTAACCTACAACTAAACGTGGAAATATTTTCTTTCTATTGGTGTATGAGAAAAAATTTCCCTTATTACCAATAGTAAAAATATCGTTATATAAGAAAATGAATTTCCTACCGATTCTTAGGACAGTTTTTCTTGTTATAGAAATCCTATACTCGCGTGTCATTGCCTGAACTGATGAGAGTGAGATGTTTAGTTGATTTTATGTATACATATTTCACCCATGCGTGTTTAAGTGACTCGAAGTGTAATAAAATATCTTATTATGTTTAAAAATGTGCGCTGATATACACACTGAGAGGAGAAGTGCCAAAATGCTCGAGCACATGGACTTTGATGACATAGGACACGCAAAACTTTTTAAAAACAGCAGACTACTCATTAACAACAACGTAGACCCAAAGTTTACTTAGATTTTTACAACATCTAACGAAAAAAAGGCCAAACATAATCCCTTTTCACTAAATTAGTCAAGTGATAATTTTTCCCTCCAAAGTTTAGCGCGATTAACTCGCAAAAAAACCAAAAAAAATCTCTTCGCCAAAAGCAGTAGGGACCGAAGAACCCTTTGATATAAAGCCTTGAATTCCTTTTATATTTATATATATATACTTAGGTGTATATGCAAATATATATATATATATATATATATATATATATATATATATATATACACTAAAACGCAGAGAAAGCCAGAGATGCCCTATCACCAGGGACCTGTCTTTCATTCTACTTTTCATTTTTGCTTTCCTATCATTTTTCCACAATTTTCCCCACTATTTCTCCTACTAAAATCCTCTATTACTATATTCCTCACTTTATATGTCCAAGTCCAAGTACCAAAATTGGAGGCTAACAATAGAATGGTTATCGATGCCTCGGGAAAACAAAATTCAATTTTGTCACTTATTAAAGAAACTTCAGAAGAAAAGTCCTTACTCAATTGGAAGCGGAAGCTTGTTTACAGTTTTATGATTCAAAGCCAGTCGACTTTTATCTAGGACCGATTTGGATGCTGGCTGATCGCTGGAAGAATATTGAAGAGAATATGGACTTGATTTTGAAGAATAAATGTTAGTATTGCTTCAAAAAATTTTGTTGTTTTCTTTTTGCTTCTAAGTGAGTCACGACTTTCTGGCTAACCTAGTATTAACCCTGGGAACGAATTTATAAAAATTAAACTTTACTTTCATTAGTCATTTGTGGAAATTTAACAAATGAATATGTGAATTCATGTAACTTTGTATCTATATTAGCATTTTAGATCGCGTGCAAGTTATATTTTTTTTCATTACAAATACGCGCGCGCGCGCACACACACACACACACACACACACACACATATATATATATATATATAAAAATATATATATATATATATATATATATATATATATATATATATATATAAGAAAGAGAAATTGGACGCGAATGAGCAATGAGACAAGAAAAAACAGGAGTCTTTTAGAGGTAAGAGAAAGGGACATTAGAAGAAGACTAGAATCAAAGAGAGCAGAATGCGGCACAATGAAGGCAATCCTTTACCGAGAAGACAGAGACAATGCCAGGGGAAAAAAGTTTGAAATTCCTGGCCGGGACTTAAACCCGGGTCTGCTGATTGCCGGTCATATGCTCTACTGCTGAGCTACCAGGCACAGTGAATCTACTTCGCCCAAAGTGTTACCCCATCAAACCCAGTATCTCCCTAAGCTAGGAACCTCCAAGGAATTTTTATACCACATCTTCTTACCCGCTCACAATTTAAAGGCTCATCCCCCATGTCACATACAAAGAAGAAGGAGGTTCCTAGCTTAGAGAGATACTGGGTTTGATGAGGTAACGCTTTAGGAGAAGTAGAGTCACTGTTCCTGGTAGCTCAGCGGTAGAGCATCTGATCGGCAATCAGCAGACCCGAGTTAAAGTCCCGGCCAGGAATTTCAAACTTTTTTCCCCTGGCGTTATCTCTTTCTTCTCGGTAAAGGATTGCCTTCATTGTGCCGCATTCTGCTCTCTTTGATTCTAGTCTTCTTCTAATGTCCGTTTCTCTTGCCTCTAAAAAACTCCTGTCTCATTGCTCATTCACGTCCAATTTCTCTTTCTTGTACTATATTGTTATATAGTCTGCAATGCAAGGCTTCTGCACCCTTATTTCTGTCTTCAAAATTGTTTTGAAAGGCAGAAAATAAATATGGCGAAAGCCCTGTGGTGGTTGTTATCCCCCGCAGAACTTGCATTTTCTCCTTCTTCCTTATATATATATATATATAAATATATATATATATATATATATATATATATATATATATATATATATATATATATATATATATATATATATATGACGGAGTAGTAGGCTAGGAAAGGGGAATGAAGAAGGGAAGCGATGCAGCTAGGTGCTGATGATGTGTTACGACTAGATTTTTGGTCCTGTGTTTATAATAAAAATAATTGCCTTTATAAGTTAATTTATGAATTGGTTTATAATTAGCTTTTTAAAACATTACTTTATTATTCTATCAGTAAATTGAAGGGAAAAAGAGGAAGAAATATAGAAAAATCATAATAGAAATAATCACTATGTCAGGAATTCGGAGTGGATTGAGATGGGTGTGTGGGATTAAGAGGGGCCTGGGAGTAATAATAGAGAAGGAATAGAGAAAGAAAGAAAGTGAATTAATATCAAAGAAAAAATGAAATAAAGGAACGCAAAAGAAAAAGAAGTAGAATAAAAAAATAAAAGGTAAAAACGATCTAAGTGAAGATACAGATGCATTGAAGAGCTATACAGGTGACCACAGCGGCTTGCCTTTGACCTTTTTTAGGCCTAATCCAATTCAAAGTGATTGAGATGACCTTTTTGACCTTATTTTTATCTCTGATAATCTTCTAATGAAGCCTAATCATAAGGATATCTCAAGTTTGGGGCACACCAGCTACACGATTGCGAACATTCGTGTTCAACACAATCATGTGTACAAACACGAACATTTGCGTGTTACGGTCGTAAACTGGTCCAAACTCTACTGGAGCTCCATCGCTTGCTGTTCACTGCAAAACCTTGCTTTTTCTAAACTTGTAGTCTCCTCCATCCCTCTCTCTAAAAAATTAACAATCTCTCAATGCCTATGATCATAACGTCTACAAATCTTTTCCCTGCTTGTCCTCTAGTTCTAACCACATATTTCCCATTATGCTTTAATATTTTGACAATGACATGGAAGATTTTGTTGCCTCCTGTTTTGATTCCCGTAAGTTTCTTGTCCAACTTGTTCAATACAGCCCGTATTCTTCTATACATCTTAACTGAGTGTTACAAATGAAGTAAATTTCGACTTCGGGGGTGTGAAATGTACGAGTCTCATGAGTATCGTAGAATCAAGCAATTCTAAAGAGTGGATTGTGCAACTTCCCAGGAAGATGCACGAGAACGTGCTGGCATCCACTTTAGTTGATATATGAGAGTGAAAATATGGCATGGAAGGAAAATGAAAGTTCTAGCGTGAGAGCAGTGCAATTGGACCATTTGAGCGGGATGCTTATTATTTGAAGTTTAGATGCATAGAATGAGTAATGCCTTGTTAAGCGTTTTTTTATTAGTGAACGAGGTAGTTACTTAGAGTATTCTGAGGTAGTGTAGGCTTGAAAGGAGAATGGATGGAGATAGACTGGTAAGTAGAATATATGAATGAGTTTCAGGGTGTGCGAGAGAGTGAAAGACCATAGAAACAGTGGGTTGATTATGTGAATAAGCGTGTAGGATAGAATAGTCCATGCGCATGAAACCAAAATTTCACTTTCGGTATCACCCAAAGGGAGGAAGGCTAGTTACATTTTTTGAATAGATATATGTAGGTAGATTATATTTTTGTATGATAACCTTTCCAGATGCCCAGCTAAATCTTGGTTATCAACTCATGAAATTAACTATCACTTAAGAAAAATTTCACGTTAGACGAAGGCACATTATCTAGTTTACGCTCATAGTTAGGACTCTTTTCAAAGTTGAATAATACTGTGTTTGATATCATTTTGAAGCTAATCCTCTAAGCTTCCATTTAAATTCAATTGTGAATCTTTTTGTTAAATATGGAGGTTACTTCAGATCCTCAAACAACAAAAGTATAAATTTTTTCACAATTTACGCCTAAACTATGTTCTTTCCCTCAGCTGTGTGGCATTTAGGAACACCACATACACAAAACACAAGTACCAAATACTCAACTAACTGTGAGCTTTCAGAAAATGTATAAAATACCCTTATCTTATCATTGTAAGAATTCAATATATAGGCTATGGCGACGGTGGCCATCTTTGCCAATTTTCAACTTTTAAACTTGACGGTCTAGATTGTCACGTAATAGCCGATGACGATGGATGAGTTATAGATCTGCATGAAGGTTCACTCCTGAAGAACATGAAGAATCTCTTGAAGAATTCCCACTTACATATTATTTCTTCGTAAGCCAATAATATACGATTCTTCTTAGTTGTTAGGTTGAAAATGAAATTGTGGAGATGCTTGTCTTAGGTAAGTTGGTGTAGTAAAAATTAATTTCATATTCACTGTGTTCTATTTATTGATTTCAACATAATTATGGCAGAATTTCTTGACTATGGGAAGCAAGTGAAATTCAGCCTTTCTATTTAATTTTGGAAGTCCATGTTTTCTTGCTTCTTCTCTTAATTATGACTTTTATAAAGGTTTTCCTTCTTCTACCTATTTCTGCTAGTTATTGTCCAATTTTGTTTTTACTATGAAATGGCCTTCGATTCAGTAAATACCATTTCAATTGACTACACAAACAAGCAATTTAAAAAATTACATTGACATACAATCCAACAAATATTGCTATGCAACATCACAATTTAAGCCTTTAGTGTCCAACGTTTCCATTTTGGGAAGATAATTCCTAATGACTTTTAAGTTTTTAGCTTAATTCAATAATTGAACATCTCAAAATGTAAAACTATGTTTTATTCTAGAATTTTTTATATATTTGTATAAAATAAAATTTTAGCAACCATATTATGGGTTATCAGATATATACAAAAATTACAATTATCACTTAATGTTATAAATATAATAAAAAAAAAAATGTTTAAAGTTTTTAATACCTTTCTATTATATGATATTATAATTTAAAATAGGATTTTACAAATCATTTTTTAAACTTCTAAGATCCACAGGTAATTTTGTATAGAAAAAAAATAGGTCAGAATAAAAGGTCTACAAAATTGGAACGTTGCACACTACTGGAACTTTTTTTCCCCCTATATTTCTATCACGCTGCACTGATTATATCACGTTCAAATCTGTATCGTGGCGCAATCCACAGGTTTGATTGATGTGGTATTAGTCATTTGAACCTCAGAAAACATTGAGTAAACACGTTTAGTGTGCTCTCTCTTCATGCATTCTACATCGTTTTATGAGTAATTAACTTGTTTCATTTCGTTAGTTTTACTCCATTTACGTTGTGTTTATAGGCAGAATTGCATGTACAATCAAGAAATCGGTGGGGCAGATGTCTTTGATAGTTTATTATCTTCTTACCGACCATGCTTACGATCTAGAAAATGGTGGTGTAATTTGTTTTCACACATTCTAAATATGTCTGTGATAGCACCATACCGATTTTACCAGCATGTAAACCCTTCCACCAATATCACTCACCTGCAACAGTTCAGACAAGAAATAGTGAGAACACTCCTAAAAATGGAAAAAAAGAACGAAAACGGCGCGGTGGGCCAAAGGCTCCAGGATGCATAAGCTCAAGATTTGAAGAAATCAATCACATTCTGGTACCAGCTTTGTAAGGTAGATGTATAGTATGTTCAAAGAACAACAGGCTGCAGTGCCAAAAGTGCAACAAAAGAATGCATAGGATGGGATTCAGTGACATGTATCATAAAATGTAAATAAATATTAAATAGGATTTGATATGCACAGCTCATTTTTTTATGGAGGACCTGTAACAAAATTCATCATTATAACTTTAGTATGGAAGGAAAAGTAGTGTTTTCGTTTATTAATGGTTATGAATTCATATGTATATTTACATCCAGTATATGGTTTCATAGGCATAAATTATACATAAAAAATTATTTTGTCATCACCAAAGTTGCCCGATATATTTTGCTTTGTATATATCGTGGAATGGCAGACTATATAAATATATATACGTAGGTAATTTGGGGCTTGGGGGCCGAAGTTGGTTGAAGACCGGTAGTGAAAGGGGAAATTGTTATGAGTCTAGTGGGGATGCTTTATCATTAACTTTGCAGGGCCCTTTTAAACAAATATTTCAGAGTGCAAGTTGGTCAAAGATTAACAGGTAGCTGGTACGCGCTGGGGTTGCAAAAAAAGACAATGACGAAAATATATCTTTACTAACAACAAAATGATATTTATATTTACACAGAATTTGGGTTTAAAAGGGAATGGTCGCCCAGACGGGGTTAAAGGTATACAAGATATACAGGTAGGTTAATTAAGGGATTACAGAGGTCAGATTCAGTTTGGGGATTTAAAGGGGGATTTTAAACTGGGACGTTCACACAAATAATGCAGCAATGAGTTAAGCCAGATTCAATATCAATCTGCAGGTGGCAACGGTTGCGATTACCTTACGGGCTTGTTGCCGAAAATGGGCCAGTTGGGGTATGATAAATGTGACGAAAGAAGTCGGTACTTCTGGCTTCAGACGAGGGAGCACTTGTCGAGCCTTTGGGGTCGGGACTACTTATCAGGTACTTGCCGATTGACTATGGCAGAATTCACTGATGTCGAAGCTTGTCGAGTGACTATGGAAGAGTTCACGGATGGGGATACTTGCCGATTAACTATGGCAGAGTTCACGGATCGATTTAGCCTTCAACTCGAATCGAACTCACTCCTGGGGGGGGGGGGAGTTTGCTTTAGCCCCTTCGCCGGAGTAGGTGGAGGTCTAAGATTACTCCTCTCTAAAGTCAGTCGAAGGGTTATATAGGCGCCTGGTGAGGTGACTCCCGACGCGCGCGCGAATTTGGGGAAAAGACGGCGACTCCTTCAGGGAAAGGGGGAATTGTAATAACGTTGGTTGGAATGTCTGACAGATTTCAATCTTCGAGCGGAAAGCCAGAATGCTAGCGGAGATGTGGCCGTAGGAGACGATGACATCGGCCCCTAGGCAAATACAGCTAGGGCGTGTAATAACGGCGTTGGCCGCTTCCTTGCCCAGGTTCAGCCATCTTTTCACAGCTCTATGCGGTGATCTCAGGATCCACGTAGGTACAGAAAGGCACGTGGTCGCCATTGACCTCATTCTGCTACAATATATATATATATATATATATATATATATATATATATATATATATATATATATATATATATATATATATATATATATATATATTATGATAAAGTGATTAATAAGCATTATTATAAAATAAAAGAAATCGTTATGTTTATTACTTACATATATCTACTCTATATTGATTTCATAAGTTCATTGTATCTAGTTCATCAGGAAAGCTAGCTTAAAAAGGTCTTTTTTTATTACTCTACCAGGCAATGGCTTCGCTACTCTGGAGCTTGCGCTTCGCTACTAAGATTAAAATTTAAAATCTTAAAAAAAGCAGCCATGGTTAAATTTTTATAAATTTTCTAAACTTCGCCAATTATAATAGTTTTAAAAAGGAACTCTAGACTAAAATTTCCCCTTTCAAAATATTACGTTGCTAAAATATATTTATAGAAGAAGATATATAAAAATAGATTTTATGAACTACACCATTTGTAATTCTTTGGGTTATAAAAAATTCACAAAATTTCTGAACTTCACCATTTTGTTTTTGATATTAAAAAAAAATGATTAGAAATAACTTTGATAAAAAAACATAAGTCATAACCAAACGAAGAGGAAATTATTATTCAAATAATAAAAAAAATCCCCTTCCTAAATTATAGAGTTAGGGATGATTATACAATATATGTCATATATATATATATATATATATATATATATATATATATATATATATATATATATATATATATATATATATATATATATATGATAGCTGCATATACATTAGAAAAATGTGAAAATAGTTTTTGAATGGAATTAAATATATATAAAAGATTTTTTTTTTAAAACCTTTTTCCCCTAAAAAGTACCCCTGAAGTGTCCAACGTTCCTATTTTGTGAACATGTTCAAAACCTACTGTAAATAATTTTATTCATGGTATTGATAATATCCTATTAATAGTGGACACAACGTGACTTTCTAAGTAAATTTCAATCACTTATGACCATGGAAACTGAGACCTGTCACTAAAGGGTTAATCTTCACTCGATAGGTAATAAAACACAAATAAAGAAGTCAAAAAGGGAGAACCCATCTCCCTGAAAACTGTTTCTCGCATACTTGAGGGGATTTTCAAAACTTTGGGCTGAGATCAAAAGTTAATCAGAATTAATAGGAAATATTTAATAACTATTCGCTTTATTTTAAGATATTATTTACCTCGACTACAGACGATCAAATGTTAGAATGGGTAAATACATAGCTTTCCCGAGGATGAGAGCATGAAATCTCCGGAAAATTTCCCCATGCAAAGCTGTAAACTATTTGATGAGACATAAAACCACCAAGGTGTCGCTAGATTTTTTTATTTGTCTTCTATTACTGATCAAATTGAAACTGAATAGCGAAGTTGCATGAGTCTGTTTGTTTAAACTCTTGTGTATTTACAGTTCTCAGCGAAGATGACACAAATGATGGATGCTTGTTCTACTCTCCCATTTCCCTTCATGTCATGAAATCATTTGGATATTCGATCCCGTTCCTTATCATGTTGAACTCTTCACAGAGCACATCTGATTTGAAGGCGAGTTTGATGTCGCATTAGTGTGTATCATACCGACAAGATTTTATTTAGCGTGTATGCTGCCAGGATACTGTTATGTTTAGTTTTGGTTAGGTTTAGTTTTGGTTTAGACACTCACCAATAAAGCATAACCTAACCAAACCTAATATTTTATTATAATAATTAAGAATACCATCAAACACTTCAAATTCAATATAAAAATGAGTAAAAGTTTAAGCCGAAATTGAATTGCATATTTTAATATTTTATGATTTCAGTGAAGTAACAGCATTTTAGTTGAAAGGTGACGTTTAAATCAGATTTAGAAAAGTCTAAACTTTTTTTTTTTAGCAAAAATGACTAATCTATTTTTTTATGTTCACCCTAATAACGATATATGCAAAGATAGAAGACAAAAGGTGGTATGACACACGCTAAAGCGCCAGGCAGAGTCTTCTAAGGAGGCGGCTGTTGGATGATATTTGGCATTAAACATTTGCTGCCAAAAGTATATTTACCCGTACCTAATACTAAAATTTCTCACCGTAGTTCATGAACCGTTTATTGCAGGTTATTGAAATGTGGGTGCATTAAGTCAAATGTATTAATAGGCACAGCCACTAAATTTTAACAAGGTTGATGGAAAAATAAAGGAATAATAAGACGTTTCTTTTCAAAATAGCAATAAAGAGCATTCATATTCTATCGAGTTTGATAATATTTATACAAATTCTGCTTCATGTCAGTATTCAAACTATTATTAATATTTTTGACTTGGTTTAAATTAACTTGGGATGAAATGTTGTTCTATTTGTCTTTGAAAACTTCTCTAATTCATCGATGTGTTGAGAGTGCTTGCATATTCACGGACCATCAGTTCATACCATAGATTTTCTATCGAGTTGATATCTAGCGACTGTGACAGTCATTTTGTCGTGGAATGGCCAGACTCTTTCTCTCTCTCTATATATATACGTAGGTACTTTGATGGCTTTGAGCCGAAGTTGGTTGAAGATCGTTAGTGAATGGGAAAATTGTTATGAGTCCAGTGGGGATGATTTATTATTAACTTTGTGAGGTCATTTTAAAAACAAATATTTCAGAGTGCAAGTTGGCCAAAGATTAACAGGTAGCTGATACGCGTTGGGATTGAAAAAGAAAGACGATGACGAAAATATATCTTTACTAGCAACAAAATAATATTTAAATATACACAAATATTGGGTTTAAAGGGAATGATCGCACACACGGAGTTAAATGTCTACGCGAGACATAGGTGGGTTAATTAGGGGATTATGGAGGTCGGATTCAGGTCGGTGATTTAAAGAGGGATTGTAAACCGGGGCACACACACAAAGAATGGATCGATTGGGTTAAGCCAGATTCTAGATTAATCTACAGGCGGCAACAGTTAAAATTGTTACAATTGCTTACGTGCTTCTTGCAAAAAAGGGGCCAGTTGGATAACTATGTACTACTGCGAAGGGGGAAGTCTGGTTACTTCTCGCTTCAGATGAGGAGCCCTCGTAGATGGCCTTCGGAGATGGGAATCCTCGTCAGATACTTGCCGATTGACTATGGCAGAGTTCACAGATGTCGATTTAGCCTTCGTTTTCGAAACGAAATCGTCGATGGGATGGGGGGGAGCGTCCTTCAGCTCGTTCGCGGTAGTAAGTGGGAAGTCTATTAGTGCTGCTTACTAAACTAAGTCAAGGATTATTTAGACGCCTGGTGGGGTGGCTTTTGGTGGCTTTGAAAGCCACCTCCACACACACGCACGGTTTCGTTGAAAATTCGACTACTCCATCGGGGAGGGTGGATTGTGATAACGTTGGCGTGGAATGTTAAACAAACTTCGTTCTTATGACGAAAGGCAGGGATGTTGGCTGAAAGGTGGCCATGGGAGACGATGAAAATCGGTCCATAACCAAATACAGCTGGGGTGTGATAACGGCGTAGGTTCTACTCTCACCCTGGTTCAGCCGAGCTTCCAAAGCTCCATGCGGTGACCTCAGGACCCCTTGGGTACAGAAAGGCATGTAATCGCTCTTGGACCCTATTCTGCTATACATTTTAACTGTTTATTTTAACTTCCTTCGAACAGAAAGAAACCATTCTTAATATGTTTATGGTTAAGGTCGTGTTGAAAGGCCTCTCTTTTTCCTAAGCTATGCTTGCGATCATCACTCATCAGAAAATCTTTAAGAAACTTTCGGTAGTATTCACTCTTCCGTTTATTTGATGAAGTTTACCAACGACTATAGCAAAGGAAATTCTCCATAGCATAATAAATCTACCTCCAGGTTTTACTGTGGGAACACTGATTGATTTTAAGACGAGCCTCATCGTTTTTACGCTAAAAGATCGTTAGACTAGTTCAGAGGGGCTTTCAATGAATATCTTTTAATAAAGGTTTCTTCCTTAGACGACATCCATGCGTTTACCCTCAGTGTAATATATTAAACAATGTATTCAAGTAAACATCGACTCCTTCCTCTTCTAATTAATCGTTTATCTTCAATTTAGTCACCCTTGGATTAAATTTAATAGATCTAAAGATTCCCCGAACTGTGTGGAGCAGAATTTTTGGAAGAGGACCAGAAACTGTCTCCAATTCTTTAAACTTCCCTTCACTGACTTTGATGTAGAATTAAGGACATTTCGTTATTCAGGTCTTCTTGTAACTCATTTTAGATTTGAATTGCATAATTATTCTCAATTGATCTTGTAAGATATTAGGCTACCTTTCAGCATGGTGATTGCTTGTAGATTGCAATGCCCTGCAAAAGGGTGTTAGAAGGTTCTAAACTATTCCGGACTTAGTTTAAACTATAGATAGGTCAATTTGAAACTTTGTAGTATTTTAAACCATACAAATTAAACATATTGATGTGAAATTGATATCGTATGAATACTTTTTCATTGCGAACTTTTGTGAAAACCCTTTTAGACTTTAATGTGTCAATCACACCGATTAAGTCTTTGTAGATGTATCTCTTAATGTATTCGTCTTAAAGCCCCCGAATAGTTCATTAACTATAACGAAAAGGGTGTTATTAGATAGGGTTATAAGTAGTTTCTTGAGCAAGTGCATATAGTGTATGGTTCAGTGCCGCTGATGGTCTCCAGATAGTGCTCCTACTCTTTGAAGTCGCATTCCAACCCAAGTGCATATAGTGTATGGTTCAGTGCCGCTGATGGTCTCCAGATAATGCTTCTACTCTTTGAAGTTGCATTCTGACCTAAGTGCATTTAGAATTCCGCAGGAGAGATATTTGCATACGCCCTCGTGACGCTGAGTATATTGGACACCTTCAGAAAATGCTTCAAATCATGAGTTGAGTCACACTTTCAGTTTGGCCGTGGCTAATACTAAATCCTACACCTGTCAGCCATCTCGGACATCTTTCTATTGCCGTCTTGCTTTGGACCCACATTATAAGCTTTTCACATCCAAAACTTCAAAACTATATATTATCTATATGCTCTATTTTGAGTTTGTCTCCGTATATTCCGGCTCTATTTATGGATTTTTTACTTTGCTTATTGTTATGTGGGAGAGATTCTATGTATAGTTTAGCTTCTTCTAGCTATGAATCTAGTTACGGTGTTTTCATTCGCCACTTATTCCATTAATACGTCAGCCTCAAAGTGGTTGGCCAGGATTATAATAGATATTTGTTCTAAGATCAGTATGTCAATATGTTGTGCTGTGAGCCTGGTGGTGTTATCTTGTGAGAGCTTGAAGTGGTATAATATCTGTTTTGTGTAACCTGTTTATATCAGTTAGCCACATATATTTTAGCAAGTTAAATTTTTGTCCAAATACCAAACCTGATGATTAGGTAAGAGAGTATTTTGATTTATATTTTGTCAAGTCCTTGCTCTGTGGATTTTTTTTTCTTCTTTACTAATGCCATTTTAAAAGGTATTTCGGATTTATTATAATTTTCAGTATCTGATAAAAAGCCTAAAGTTATCATAAGAACCATAGGTGGTTCTGAAACTAGTCTGTTTTTTGGTGATGATTGTAGGTGACATTGTTAGTTTGATGTTTATGATTTTTTAAAGTAGATGGTATGGTTTGATAAAATATTGATTGAATTGTAGTTTGATAAGTTCTTCCTGTAGCTTCAAATATATATATATATATATATATATATATATATATATATATATATATATATATGTGTGTATATATATATATATATATATATATATATATATATATATATATATATATATGCAACAAAGCCCATAGGGAAAATTCATACTAGGATTCCAAGTACTTTGGAACATTATTTCGAGTTTTTTTATCATTCTTACTTGATAAAGAACTCGAAATAAAGTTAGAAAGTACTTGGAATCCTCATATTAATTTTCCCTGTTAGTTTTGGTGCATTTATTGCTTACTCACGCAATACTTTGTGAGTTTTCCACACACACATATATATATATATATATATATATATATATATATATATATATATATATATATATATATATATATGTGTGTGTGTGTGTGTGTGTGTGTGTGTATGTGTATGAAATGTCTTAATGAATGAAATATGCTTTTCCTCTGCAGATATTATTTTGGCGCAGATTCATTCGTCTGCGAGTCCCTTGATCGGTTCTTCCCCCTTAATGCAAGTTAATTCCCCTGGGGCAATGTGTGACTGAGAGCATCAAAAGATTTTCTACCACCTCAAAGTGGCCTCTGTTAACGATTTTCACATTTCGGCTCCAATTCTTTTGTCGGGGATGATCGGCGTCTGGTCGTTGTAAACAGGCAGCCCAGATTCCTCCCCTGACACATGTGGCCACCTGCTGACTTCTGTAAGGAGCTACCAAATTACACTCTTGTATAGTCCTTTTCTTGTGTTTCTTTTGCTCATATGATCATGAAAACAACTTTTTTTAAAATTTTTGTCCTCTAGTGTTTGAGGTAGGGTGTTAAGTTATCTTGGGCTTATCCGCCGTCGCCTTGTCTTCGACGATTGATATTTTGTGGACATCAGACTTGGTCAGTGTCTGAATTTTGTTCTGAACTTCATCTGTGGGGGTTTTATCTCTCTCCCTTTACCTTTTTATCGCAATAAAGATAAAACAAATAGTAACCGGTCTACCATACGACAGTGATAATAAATTCGTGTTTTACCTTTAAGAATTAATTGTTATAATTGTTCTTAAACCCATTTATAATTTGCTTATTAACAGCCCATTTAAATAGCCAAATATTTTGAAATACTTATAAAATAAATCGCGGTATATTTCAAGTCTCGGTGACCTTCGCTTGGTATCCAAATGAGATTATTTCTCATTTTAACATTTTAGAATCCCTCTAGGACTTTTAAAACATGGATTGTTCCTTTCCAATAATGATAAGTTGATTTTTTATATCTTGTGTTCATAAGAATTGTGTGGCGGGGCAACAAGTTGATAGCGCAAAGATATTCTCTTTCTGGCACCATTATACCATGATTGACGATCTCAAGGAAAAAGACCGGAAGGACTAGCGGAACTAAAAAGATCAGTATGCAATTTTATTTTTTAATATAGTCCGATCAAAAAGTAAATGTGGACTTATATTTTTATTAACAGAAACACGTTTTAATATTAAAAAAACAGGAGAATATTATGAATATGAATAAAGCTTATAAACAATCTTGAAAGGGGCCCCCATTGGCATAAATACCGGCTTAGATCCTTTATATTTTATTTCTAAAGACTGCCATTTGTATTCCAAAATAAAAAAAATTAAAAAGCGCACACTGACTTTTTGATCACCCTGTATAAGTGCGTGGATGCGGAATATTTCAAAAAGGTCTTGAAATATAGCTTGATAACTTTTATATCTTTGGTAACCATTCCGGACAGATAATTCATACAATACTAACTCGAGCATGGCAAAATTGAATTTTTAATTCTGTATCAAATATAAACGACGTTTTAATTTTATATCAGTTTCACTTACTTTTTAAGTTATCAATAAATACGTTTGTATATAAAGGTTTAGAATTACATTCGTACTTTTACCCCTTTTGAGAAGCGGGTTTTCTTTGAGAGCCGCAATTTTTGCCCTAACACTGAACAAGCAGCCCTTATGAGACACTAATTTCAGGGATTGCATTCCCACCACATCATCAGGGACAAATTAGATCTTCAGAAATGTTAGCACCTCGGAGTTCACCCCTACCTTCTCTAGTGTAATGTGGCAGTTGTGGTTATTTTAAAAGCTCTTCGTGAAGTGAGCTTTTTAGGGTTCCTGAATGGCCGAGTGGCCTAAGTCACCCGCCTGACAATTTATCTTTTTTGATCCTCTAGTTTTTGTGCTATACCACTTTAGTCTCATTCTAATTTAATTTTCCTTCTTAGTGAGATTAAATCATTTGTTTCCATTCAACAAAAACAAACAAGAATCTGATATTTCATGAACTTTTGTATATTTGGGAGATTCAGGAAGATGTTGTGCTCTCTGTTTGTGTGTATGTGTACTCTTAGAACTCATTCCTATTTACAGTGCCTGCAAACTGTCAATGAGAGTGATCGATTTCGGCTTCAGCTCGAACTGTGAAGTAATAGATCTTGTGATATTTCAAAACACGAAGTAAATGACTCGTAACACAATAAATCCATTTCAAAGATATAGTTTTATCTGAGAGAAATTGATGTAAATATGAGGCAAGATATGTCTGTCTTTGGGGAGCTTATCTCTATGCGCCGATAGTTCAACTTACATTGTAGTGTGAGATGACTTGCTAAACAGGTTATTCAAACCAGAACAAATACACGAGATTCCGCAGTTAAGAGAAAACAAATAGAGATATAGAACTTTTTAAGATTAAATTTAGTGTTTTTGGTTGTAAAATGTACTTTTCATTTACCTGCAGTGCTAAGTCATCCTAGCGTATGTAACTATATCTTAATTATCACGAACTGGTCTATTCCCCTTTATCTAGGAAAAGTCTGCAGCTAACAATATCCTTCCGATATTTTTTTATGTATATTTATTAAACACGTCTAATGCATTTAATTATTTTCGGAAATGTTACACGCTATCCATTTCACAGAGGGAGAAATTATGGATGACAACGTAATAAGAAAACATACTATAGATGTATCAATTTTAAGCAAATCACAAAGACTCCTGATATTATTGGACCATTATCAACGCAATTATTTGTTTCATCATAATGACACATATTTTTTTAAACAAACTCACTTAATATGTAAATTAATGCACGAAGCATTTTTGATAGCCGGTTTATTTTCGGCATAACCGCCTTTACGATCAAATAATGCAGAGGGCTGGATGGTGCCCACTTCGACTGTTCCCAAGCAACATGACAGCAATAGACAGAAAATAAGAAGAAGAAGATATATTTATATATATAGAACTTAAATATAAACGTGCCTTTTACTTTTTTACACGCTTTCTTATTCTATTCTCTTCTCACTCGATTTAAAGTTTAATAAAGTTATCACAAAGTTGACTCTTATTTCTGTTATGGCGAATAAGAGGCCGCAAACTCCGAAGCAAACGATAGATTTTAAATGGCTTAAAGGGTCGCAATGGTGATTTGGGGAAATTTGTGAGACCTTGTGATACTAACTGTAATTTAGGATTCAAAAGCAGATGCCTGGCAAGAGGACCTGCTGGAGATAACTGTACTTTAGAGTTCGAGTGC
This sequence comes from Ceratothoa steindachneri, assembly GCA_963969495.1. Classification (NCBI taxonomy): domain Eukaryota; kingdom Metazoa; phylum Arthropoda; class Malacostraca; order Isopoda; family Cymothoidae; genus Ceratothoa; species Ceratothoa steindachneri. Next base: position 83,008,799 of record OZ018326.1, read on the forward strand.
AAATTACCAGAAAAAGGAGCTGCTGCTACGAGCTGTATTTTAGGGTTTAACCGCAGAACCACAGCAATAGAGGAGGACTGTGTGTTTTAGGGTTCGAATGCAGAAGGCGCGTAAGAGGACCTGCTTCTATGAACAATATTTTATGGTTAGACCGCAGAGGGTAGGCAGGAGGACCTGCTGTTACGAAATGTATTTTAAGGTTCGACCGCAAACGCAAGGCAAGAGAACCTGCCTTTTAGCGTATTTTAGGGTTTGATCGAGGTCACCATGGAAGAGGACCTGCTGCTACTAAATGTATTTTAGGGTTTGATCGCAGACGCTAAGCATGAGGACCTGTTACGAACTGTATTTTATGGCTTGACAGCAAAAGCACAGCCTGAGAACATAGTGCTACGCACTGTATTTTAGGGTGCTACCGCAGACGCCAGACAGAGTACCTGCTGCTACGAACTGTATTTCAAGGGTTTACCACAGACGTGAGGTAAGAGGACCTGTTGATACGAAATGTATTTATGGTTTGGCGGTAGATACCAGGTAAGAGAGCCTGCTGATATGAACTATATTTTAGGCAGATGCCAGGCAAAAGAACCTGTTGATACGAACTGTATTTTAGGGTTCGACCTCAGAAGCCCAGCATGAAGACCGACTGCTACAAACTGTATTTTAGGGTTAGATGGCAGAAGCCAAGCAAGAAAACCTGCTACAATCTGCATTTTAGGGTTCGGCCCCAGACGTCAGGAAAGAAGACCTGCTGCGACGAGCTGTATTTTAGGGTTTGACCGCAGCCGCCAGGCTAGAGTTCTTGCTATTTATATACAACATACGAGAATTTAACAACCTTCCTTTCCTTAATTTGTGCAAGCCTTTGAGTACAAGGCTTATATTTACAAGTGTTTTCACCTCCTCTTAATTCACCTTTTAATTAAAATAATAAAAAAATGAAATAATTCTACTATTTACGTTAGATGATAACGTTTATACTATCGTTTTTATGGCATGACGCAAAGAACATCTCATTGATATATTAATCGGCTCAAGTAACAAGTATCAAATAAAACTTTACCATGCGAATATTAACGAACCGTAAATTATTCATCTATAGAATACGAACCCTAAGATATTGGCTTTGCTTTTCTTGATATGATCCTATTTATTTATATATTTAAAAAATCCTACCCACCCTAATTCATCTCATTACTCGTTGTTTGTATCCTGCCCACGTATTTATTCAAGGAGAAAAATGAATAATCCGTGGATACTCTGGTAATTGCCAAGTTAATGGCTAAAGTGCTAAAATAACGAATAAAAAGTTAACCCACCGGAAGACAATTACTTTGAATTTGTTTTCCAAAGCCTTGTCTTACACAAAACTCCCATCTCATCTCCTGAAGGGTCTTGATATAGCATATTTAACTAGTTATATGTCATCTTTCAGTATTGTGCGGGTATATTTATGTGTGAGAAATTAGTGCTCGAACAAAAGCAAACGCTTTTAGATATGCGAAGAAAGAAGAGTGGGTGGAATTAGTTCAGCCGATAAGCGGTTGAATAAGGAAAAAAATCCGGGATAGCTACAATTAGTTTTATCTTCTTCATAATAGGGTACTTAATTACATATTCATGTTGAAACCCTCTACTAGCACAGATTTGGCCGACATCTTGATAAAATGGTGACCCAAAACAGTTCCTCCTTAATATGTCGATTAGGATCCATTTTTGAAGAAATTTTGTCGATATATAAAATATATTGGATAGAATTTTCTCTGAAAAATGTTCCATAAGCTTTTCTAGTGCTTTGAGCGGTCTTGCCGTTATAGGTGCTAGAATATTTGCAGCATTTTTTTCATGGCGTACAATACCAAATATAACGAAAACAATGTATGCTGACCAAAGTCGCGTGGTCTCACTTATTCTGATTTATGACCTTACAACTTTCAAAACTCTTAATAATTCACGGACTAACCTTAGGAGGGCCTTATCAATTATATAATTCGAAAGAGAATGTAAAAGAACATAAGAGTTTGAAATTTTATTAGAATCAGCCGAATAGTTATGATGTTAATGCCGACCTACATAGTAAGATATATATAGAGTCGCACCAGACTAAAAATTGTCTTGCAAGCGTGTTCTTCCTAAGCTATTCTGACTTAGGGCATACAGTAAATGCATAGTAGTGGAATTAGCACCTTTGCACCTATCCATCCACCCAAAGTGCATTGGCTAGATGTAGTTATTATTAGTCACGGGAAGTGGTGCGTGCGCCTTTATATCTCACAATGTCAGTCGGTCGGTCGGTCCCCGTTTTGCATTTAATTGTTTTAGTAATAACATCGTAAATATTCGGCCGATTTGAACGAAATTTTAAACCATTATGTTGTTTTACATTTTCTTTCGAATGATATAATTAACAAGGTCTTCCCAGAGTTAGCCTGGAAATTGTCTTGTTTTGGCCATAACATCATAACTATTTGGCCTATTCGAACGAAATTTGAAACCCTTATGTTGTTTTACATTCTCTTTCGAATGGTATAATTATCAAAGTCTTTTTAATGTTAGCCCGTGAGCTATTTAGTTTTGGTAATAACATCATACTACGAGTATCTTGCCAAAGGGCTGACATTTAACTATTTTGTTTATATGCTTTCTTATTACAGGATTAAAAGAAAGTTGACACTGGCCAAGGACACCCAAAGAACATCATAACATAGGAGTATATGCAATACCATGCAAGATTGCCATAAAGTTTATATAGGAAAAATGGGGAAAAATATAGACAAGAGTTGTACGAACACAAAAGAGATATTAGAGTGGGCAGCGAAAGCAGTTGAATATTTTGCCATGTTAGAGAAGAGAATCATACGATCAATTTCAATAGAAGTAAAATGGTATTTAAATCGGCTAACTATGTTAAGAGAAGAATCGTAGAATCGAGCTTAAAGTCGTCAGTTCCTAATTTAAATCTATCTGAGGGTCAATTTTCTTTTAATCCTGTAATAAGAAAGCATATAAACAAAATAGTTAAATGTCAGCCCTTCAATATGTTTAGGCCTAACTCCCCATCCCCCAGATTAGCCACAAGTAGGGGATTGGGGGAAAAAAGAGGGGATCTTGTATTATGCTTATATGCACTTCTCTTATATTTTCTACCCAGTGTCAGTTGAAAATGGTGTGAGATACACCGAAACTCTTCTGAATTAAATTGTCTTCGGAGAATGTGGTTTAATTCCTCATCTTTTCTTGCGATATTGCATTAATTTTCATCATATATATATATATATATATATATATATATATATATATATATATATATATATATATATATATATATATATATAGGTAGGCTTTAATTCCTACTGATCGTGCGAAAGCTGGTTAGAGGCGGGTTGTGCCGTAGCCAGGATTCTCACTATAAAAGTCCCACTTGTTACTGGGGGAAGGTTTGTGATTGTTGAATTCTAAGAGTGCAAAATACAGGTTGAATAAATTAGCCGAAGGGATTCTTAATTAAAGTCTTGCCAAGGGTACGTCAAAAAGGAGGAGCCACAAATAAACACACGTACAGAAAATAAACTTTACTTTACATAAATATAATAATTAGCAATAGTTAAACGGGCAAAATTAAGGATCAAATATTAAACACTGACGTTAAGCCTCTAGATTTATAATGACTCAATATGAGTATCAATCGCTGTTAAAAATAATAGGTAATTTAAGAATAGAGGGACACTGGGTTTACAGATTACCATTAATTGTGATGGATTGGAGAGACGACTACTCAGGTCCAGACGGGGTGGTTTGGGTGGCATTAACACGAGTTCTCGGGGAGAGGGGGGATAAGACGACGGGTTAGGGGCTGCTGGCTGCATTTTCGGTTAGTTCACTCCTAACTGGGTGTGACACTAACAACTAGTAACTTTCAGTAACTATTTGGATGTTCCTTTTCTTTCTCAAGTTATGTTGAGCAACAGAGCGTACTCTTCTAGTCACAGACTTTGCGGGGCGGGATTTACCTTCAGGAACACTTTGAGACAGCGACCAAGTTGACTCGACGTCGCGTTTGTAGTCGATACGTTACGGCAATGACTCTCGTTCAACGTTAGGATTACGCGAGTAGATTTGGGACACTGCTCTAGAGGGGTAAATGGCGATGTTATTTATATTGCAGATTGTGGAAAATCGAGAGAGAGATTCCATTCACGACAATTCGCTTATCGCAGCGCCTTCTGGACAATCTCCATAATATCATAAAGAAGGCAAATAGGATTTAGGCTTCTTTGTGAGATAGGCGTTCTTTCGTCCGACTTCCTGTTGCCAGTTGGGGAAAGGGTGGGAGAGGGGAGAGAGAGGAGACGAAGGTCAACTCAAACGGCAAATTTCTATCATTCCCACGATTGTCTGGCGGCATGTGAGTATGTACTTTCCATACCCTCACAGATAGCTTATACAAAAGGCGTTTGAAATTTCTCTTATTTTAGAGAAATGGATGGTTGCCTTGTCGTATACGTAACGCACCTTGAACCTTAGCTAATTCGAGATGGGTTTATTAATCCTGTCGTCTATAAAACTGATGGCGCTCCTTGTCACCGAAGACTCGGCAGCCTCCAACAACCCCCCTACTGCCTTGTAGGGCTCCCTCTTTAGGTAAAGGCTAGATGAATGATAACCTTGATAATAAAACTAGGACTGAGGGCCACTATAGGCGAGCACCAGCAGACCGGTGCTCGGCAGCTCCCTGCAGCCGAAGATGATGCCTGATCGTCTCCTGCCCTCAGGAATCTTCTCCTCTTGGTCAAGATACGGGCCTGAAGTGAGCACGCTTTCTTACTCATTTAAATCTAGTGCAGGTTTGATGTCCTCAGCAAACCGACCCTGACCAAGGTCGGAAACCACCCTGAGGACATCCGTCATCCTCGACCTCAATGGACTTCCCTAAGCTAAACTAAATCTAACCCTCCTGAAGAGGGTTGAGGAACTCCAGGAGACTTATATATTAATATATATATATATATATATATATATATATATATGTGTGTGTGTGTGTGTGTGTATGTGTATATGTGTGTTGTCTTGCTCTTTGGTCCCATTAGCTCAGTTGCAGAGCACTAGTCTAGATAACCAGACATCTGAAGTTCATGTCCTTGTCAGGGCGATGGGTTTTTTTTCTCTCTTGGCTTTTCTCAGGGTCATCTCTAGTAAGATTTCTTTTCTCTTGTTTCTGTGTATCACTCCCCATAAACTTAATGTACCCCTTCGACCTATTCTAGCAACCTATGACCTCTCTAATTATAAAACAGCAAAATTCATTGCCCCACTTCCTTCCCCCCTTGTCTTTACATTTAAAAAAAGAAATACAAAACAAAATTCCAGCTTATATTTGCCTAGTTTTAAAGTATCCTCCATATATACCCGTGTCCCACTTTTAGAAACAATTGATATTTTTCTTAGTCGCGCATTCAGTTCACCTAATTCTCTCTTTTACGATTATAATGAAAACCAAATAAGGAAAATAATACTTACAGTTTCTTACAAAAACTATTTCTCATTTAATGGAAACTTTTTTCACCAAATAGATGGCCGAGCGAATCTCTTCCTGTGGGACTTAGAAGAGGAAGCACTTGACAAATGCCCTTTATAATTCCGTCCTCTCTTCTAGAGGAGATACATATATGACACCATCGCCCCTTTCCGCTCTAAAAAGTTGATCTCATAAATTCCTAGAGTACATAAACCAGTTACATCCAAATATTAAATTCACTCAGGAAAACGAAGACAACGACTCCATTCCTTTCTTAGACCTTCTAATAACACGCACAACGGACGGTTTCTCCACTTCCATTCACCAAAAACCTACACATACGGGCTCTGGACTCCATTTTCTTAGTCATTGTTCCACCAAAATCAAATTAAACTCTATCAAAAACTTACTTTCTCGCGATTACAATCTTTCCACATCATACCTCAATTTCCATAACGAGATCACTTTCCTCACTAACTATTTCCAACAAAACGGATATTCTCTAAACTTATACGACCGAACTCTTCGAAATTTTATCAATAAAATATTTAACCCGAAAGATCCCTCATACAACGTCCCTAAAGAAAAGGTTGTTGTACTTCTCCCATATATAGGACCCCCTCAATTTACTTCTCTGGGCCAAACTGTCACCATTTCTTAAAAATTCCTTTCCTGCAACACATTTCATACCAATTTTTAAAAATACACGCAGAGTACAATATCTTTTTAACATTAAAGATAAAATAACAACGCTGCTTCGATCCTCCATCATATATGAATTCACCTACTGGAGATGTAATTCCGAGGTGTATTTGAGATCGACACAGCGCACAGTACAGTACATACCCGTATTTGGGCACATTTAGGCATCAGCAACAGAACTGGAACCCAACTCACTACTCCCAAATTCTCCCCTATCTGAATACACTAAGAAAAGAGACATCCACACCATAAATCCAACTTAAATAATTTTAAGTTTAAATTTAAAACCCCACTTTAAACTCCGACACAAGCTCATTTCCACTTTTATTACAACTATATTTACCCTCGAATTACGCACGCCAAATCCACTCTCCCCCCAAAACCCCCTATTTTTCAAATATTTCTATTGTCTTCCTTTTTTACAACGAAGACACCCCAAACTAATTAATCTATTCCCTAATAGTTAAAAGCCCGGCATTTTTAGAATTTGAATATTTACCACCTCTGCTGCTTCCCATTTCCCATATAATTAATTTATAAATGACTGATAACTCCTCTAAAAAATTCTTATGTTTGTATATAATTATAATCTCATATCGTTGAGAATGGGTTGCAACCCGAATCGTCGGTACTAAGAGGTTAATATATAATAATGAACTTCCTAAATTTAGCTTGCTTATTTATACTAAAAATATGTATACACCTGGCAACGCGCAACCCCTATGCTCTCTTAAGAGATATATATATATATATATATATATATATATATATATATATATATATATATATATATATATATATATATATATATATATATACGAGGGGTAGTCAATAAGTTTTGCAATTCGGATATAAGGAAACGAGATATGAGGAAAAGTGTTTTATTATTTTTCAATATAACTATCCTCGACTTCAATGCGCCACTTGTCCCTGAGGCTTCGAATTCCCGACAACCAGAAATCTCCCGACTGCTGTTCTATCCACTCCTGGACAGCGAGCTGGACATCTTCATCGTCCTCAAACCGGCGTCCACGCAGTGCAGCCTTGAGCTGGCGGAATAAAAAGTAGTCGCTAAGGGCCAGATCTGGACTGTAGGGGGAATGGTTGAGCTCCTCGAACCCGCACTCGCGCAGGGCAGCTTGTGAACCTCTGGCCTTGTGAACTTTGACGACGTTGGAGTAGATCATGGGGCGTGAGGTTTCTAGGGACCCAACGGGCAGAGACCTTGGTCATGGCCAAATTGTCGTAGATGATGTTGATAACACTTCCATGTAATATTCCAAGTTCTCGCTCGATTTTTTCGACGTTCAGCCTTCGATTTTCGAGGATCATCCTCTCCACGCGGGCCATAGTGTCCTCGTTGGTCACGTCTGACGGGCGTCCTGGACGGGGGTCATCTTCAAGGGACTCACGACCATGGCGGTACTCCCTATTCCAGCGAGCAATGGTTGCATAGGAAGGGGCGGTGTCGGTGTACACTGCAAACCTGCGTTGATGGATCTCCTTTGCATTCTTGCCTTCCTTGGTAAAAAACCTGATCACTGTGCGGTGCTCAACCTTCTCCATTGTTGAAAGATTTGTGACTTACGATCTGCGATCAGCTACTGCTTCTTAAATAGACGAGGCAGGAGTGTGCGCCTGCAGGTCCTGACTTGTCATAACTTGTTCTAACACCCCTACAAACAGCCATACCCCTTCCTCTGTTTTGCCCTACCGATTCGCAAAACTTATTGACCGCCCCTCGTATATATATATATATATATATATATATATATATATATATATATATATATATATATATATATATATTTATACGATATATATATATATATATATATATATATATATATATATATATATATATATATATATATATATATATATATATATATATATATATGAAAATGGATGTCAGTTTTCATTTTTGAACCCCTAGGATTTTCCAGAGAATCAATTTTCCCACAAGGCCTCTAAGTCACGGATCTGTCACTAAGGCACCGTCTCCTTCTCTCCCAAGGGATACAATTAAAGGGAAGTCAAAATTTCTCTCGCGATCTTAAAAAAATAATTTACATACGAACCAAAATAGAATGAAAAACTTCAAAATATTTGAAAGCAATTTTTGTTGTCCCTCACCCCCACACTGTGCATCTATCTCACTTCTGTTTGTTTCTCTTTTCTCTTTCTTACCCTCTCTCTGTCTCTCATTTTCTCCGCGTCTCAGACTCTGCTTTTCTATTTTGCTTTCTGTTTCCCTCTTTCTCTTTCCATATATATATATATATATATATATATATATATATATATGTATATATATATATATATATATATATATATATATATATATATATGTATATATATATATATATATGTATATATATATATATATATATATATATATCCGTGGGTTTCTCTCTCTCTCTCTCTGTATCTCTCTTTCTCTCTCTCTCTCTCTCTCTCTGTCCCTCCATCTTTTCTCCAGTCTACCTCTCCCCCCTTCCACTCCCCCCCCCCGTATCTTCCATATTTCGTTACTCTCTCTGATTTATATATATATATATATATATATATATATATATATATATATATATATATATATTTATCTATCTATCTCTCACTCTCTCCTTTATTTTCCTTTCTCCCCGTTCGGGGCAGGGCAATATGTTTTCTTTGCCATTGTGCTGATGGTACACAGCGCCACGTCCAGCCTCTGCTTACCCTCTCCTCCTACTTCCTTTAACATCTACTCTCTCTATCTACTCTCTTCATCTCATTTACTACAGGGGGTCTACTATGTAGCCTGTTACACTTTGTTCTCCTGCCCTCAGTAAAAGACAGAGTAGCAGGGTAAGAGTCTTGACTTGAACTCTCTTACAGGGTCGTGGCAAGTTGCTGTGCTTCTACCTCGTTCCATCTCTTCATTTTTTTTCTACGACTATCCACTCAACCGTCTGGTTAGGATTAAAGATCCGACTAGCTATCACATGCATTGTCAGAAGAGAGGCTTTGAACCTCTAATAACAACGACATTTAACGCTCGTATGTGGCAGAGGACTAGCAGTAGAGGGGTACACGACGTTGGGGTCCTAATAATGGAGAGATCGGATTTCGTCCCCAAAACCTTTTCTCCCGGTGTAATTTAATAAACACCTCTCTACGGCCGTTATTGGCTACATAATGCTGTGATGCTTAGAACCACCTCGCTTTAAATCCTTGCCAAGTGCCAGGACAACTAAATGTCTTGGTTCACTTCTCTGATTCTGCCACAATAGATCTTCAGATCTTGGCGGACCTCTCAAAGCTCAATACGTCTGTTTAAGGATATTTATTCTGTCGCCCCGCCTCTCTGGCTAATTAGTTACAGACTAAGATCAAAGTTGCAAAGGCGTTACCTGAGGCTCGATTACGTTAGGGCTCCTCATCGGAGAAAACCTGTCGTTTTTTGAGCACGCTGGCTTCAAACTCTTTTTTTGTTTTTTTGATTCACTGATGGCAATAAGTTAGCCAAAGGTCACATGTTTTATCAGAAACCATCATTAGCTAGATTCACTGGAAGGGAGCCGAATGTGACCAGTTTCTTGGACGGGAGCCTTCTAGCGAATGCGGCGGACTCTTCTGAGGCGGCCATTGATTAGTGCCCTTTGGATACTCTGGCTTACTGATGAATATGACGCCGCATTCTACCATGAATTTCTTGTAGGGTTATGCGAAGGAATTTGTGGTTTACTCATTAGAATATATTGCCAAAGAGATAGCTGTCCAAAGAACGGTTAATGTCGAAGGTTTGATGAGAAAGCAAGAGGGAGCGGGGCACTCAAGACCCACCTCTACACTCTTCGTCACGTTTGATTGTGACAGGCTCCCTCAGTTGGTGCGTGCTTGTTGGTATCGTTATCGTGCGGTCATTCATGCCATTGCTTCAAAGTGCTACTACTGCCACATCTTCTGAAATATGAATCGCTCATATAGTCGCGCAAAATCGGATTTACCCAAAGTCTGTGTAAGTTGTTCCAAGGCCATACACGATAAGTCTGTATCGTGCATGGCCAAGTGTGTCAACTGCAGAGAGCCACACCCTGCTTTCTCGAGGCAAAAAGGCGCATATATCGTGTAGAAAAAAAATTCTGGCCTTTCAGGCTGAGGATCATATCTTTTTGCGAGTTTAAGGACTAAATTCTGGTGCGTTCAGTGCTATCTGGGGCGTCTTATACGTAAAGTAATAAAAAAGGCACCCTCTGCTCCTGTCTCCTCCAGGCCTAAGAGAACAGTCGATTCTATGACTATTCGAAACTCTTATGTGGCTTCTATCCTCCCTCTTTCCAGATGCTGCCCCTCGTAGAGATGGTGTCCAAAGGGATTCAAACGCAGCCGCAGCTAAATCCAAGGCTCCTACCTTCCTCAAGTGTGAGACGTTTCCGGTAAGACAGACTGGCTGCGCAACTCCACCGTGCCGTTTAACTCACAGGAGGCAAACACCCTGAATTTGGTCATATGACCATTTTTGGGTACTTCTAAGACCTTCCACAAAAGGAAAACAGCACCAAAACAGACTCGGCTCCTACGCCCCAACTTAAACTTCTACAGTGCGACTGGAAGATGCAGAATCTTCCAAAAGAGTTGCCGTCGCGACCAAAGCCACCCGGCCTACGGAACTTTTCGAGGCGGAGGGTAGGAAAGACTCGCATAGCAAGCCCACCTCCTCGATAAGTCCTCGAAGGTGACAATACCTTCACCGCATTGTAAGACCAACAGCGCCCGGAGATTTGCCTCTGGGAAGCATAACGCCATTGTGATGAGTGTCTTCTCTTCGAACAGGGTTCCCGTAGCTCCACCAGGCCCCGGCCTTGGAAGGGATATTTCATCAATGGAGTGCTGTGGCGTACGAGTCATATCCTTGCAGACCTGATCGCGGAGCAAGAGATCTGTGTGCTAAATGTGGATGTGTTTACGTATTACGGCGTGAGAGCCGCTTTATTGGTCTCGATCTGTCCATGAGCTCTTCAGATGTATAATCTAATTTTGGTTTTTAATTGGCTGATGACATTCATAGTGGCAGTGACCATTCTGCCATTTAACTATAATTTTCTGGGTTCCTGCCGCCTATACCCCCCCCCCCCATTTCCGCCATTTTTGTTGCTTGGAGCGGGCGCCGTGGTTCGCACTTCACGAAATGACTGATTTAACTATCCTAGTCGAGTTATGGTCGGTGGATGAGGCGTTGAGTTTTTCGCCGCCAACCTCCTCCTCGTGGACCGAACAACTATTCCTAGAATCTCTGATATTTTTACAAGTCTTCCACCTTCTTGGTGTTCTGCAGAGTGTAAGACATCCCCTAAAGAGAAGCGACATGGCTACTTGCGCTATAAGCTCTGAACGAACGATTTCAATCACAATAAATTTCGTCGAGTTAAACCTAGGCTACAGTATGTTCCGAAACACGTCCTCGGTTCTAGGATTTAAAGGGAATAGGGATTTCTCGCAGGACCTCGCTCCTGTTCTCCAGACTCCAGAAGAATGGGACTGATTAATTCACATTCTTTAGCAGAGACGCTACTACGCCACCATTCAATTCTCTCTCTCTCTCTCTCTCTCTCTCTCTCTCTCTCTCTCTCTCTCTCTCTCTCTCTTTCTCTCTCTTTCTCTCTCTCTCTCTCTCTCTCTCTCTCTCTCTCTCTCTCTCTCTCTATATATATATATATATATATATATATATATATATATAATTTATATATATATATATATATATATATATTCATATATATATATATTTATATATATATACAGATATATATGCGTGTGTGTGTGTGTGTGCGTGTGTGTCCCTCTGCAATTATCGAAGTGCCTCGTGCCTAGTATGCTCTTCCCTCCGTGGATAATATGACTTTTTCATAATTTCAGCAACAAATTTTATTATTTGATGTAACATAAACTTAGATAAATTTCATTATAATATCCCCAAATAGTTTTTCAATCCATTATTTTTTAAATTACAAAAACACGCTATACTGAAATGTAGATATATAGGTAATAATCCTCTCAAAGACAGGCAAACCGACAATGACGGCCTAAAATGGGTTTAATATGTTTCCCTATTTTTTGGTGACCGAAAATTAGGCAATCTTTCTTGTGGTTACAACTGGGCTGTCACATTTTGGCGGCAGCAGATCGCAAAGCGCAGCTTTTGCCCTCAGAACAATTCATTTGCGCTCATTTTCTTCTCGATGCGACACCCCAAACTGTCAAATTCTGTCAACTGAGGAATCTTCTTAGATATTTGATAGCCTCTATTTATTTATTTCCTCCATTATTCCCAAGAAAACATATAAACGTAAAATAAGGAGATGGAAATGGATAAAATGTCCGTGGAAATAGAAATAAAAATAGATAAAATTTTAATTGAGAGATGCCATAAGAAACATAAATGTTAACAATGCCTTTATGAAAACCGTATGGCGAAATGTGAAGAAAAAATAGTATAGGTTCAGTAGCTCTACTGATGTTTTGATAGCGAGAGAGACATACAGACCGAAAGAGAAAGTAGAAAATAATATAACAGGCGAATGGTGGTCATATAAAAGATAATTCTGGTTATCGTTTCTCTTGAAGTTGGCGGCAGTTAGATCAGAAAGGTTGGTCAAAAGAAGCTCATTAGCGCCACTGTTGGAAGATTATGATATTAGGATGCTGGGCGACCGTGAAGACATACACACATGATATAAATAAATAACAAACAATCCCGGTGATTCTTCTCGTTCCGCCGTCGCCATATTTCTACCGGTGATGACAAACAAATGAACGTCATTTCCACCTAACATCTTAAATTCCGCCATCATGCACACACACAGAAACACACATACACACCCATATATATATATATATATATATATATATATATATATATATATATATATATATATATATATATATATATATATATATATATATATGAGGTTAGATAAGAGCAATAGTAAGAATGCTTATATCCGCTAGAAAGTCTCTTAGAGTTCCTCACCCCTGTTCAGGAGAGTTCCTTAAGGAACTCGAGGATACTTTTTAGTAGATCAAGGAATTTTTAATATTGCTCTTGTCTCACCAGATTAACATGGAGGTCATTGTTTATTTATCATATTCAACTTCAGCCTTCCTCCTAACCTTTAGATTTTATCGAATTTTCACATCCATCATTCAGTAACTACTCACCTACCATCGGTTATGGACAAACCACACTCACTCTCTAATCTTAATTGCGATTCTTTTAAATCATGCCCGCATTTGTTTTAGATCAATTTACTCATTTATACACCTTCCTATACATATATTCCTTAACTATTTCTTGTACTTTCAACTTTTTGCTTTCTCTTTCGATCTTTGACACGCCTAATTGCAATATTTACTTTATATTCAACGTCCCACATTGCTCCAAGATTATCTTTAGACACTAGGACAAAACCCACCTTGTTTCTAGGGCTCCTGTTTGCCTACAGCACCTCCTTATAAATTTGTGTATATTGAAGTATATCGACTAGTTACACCAAAATTATTAACTATGTCTATTTTTATACCTCCTCAATCTATTTTTTTATTGGGCTATGAAGGTCTTCCCGAAACTAACGCCCTTTGGTAGAAATTGTATCATGGCATGGTCCCTAAGCACTATCGAATGTACATACTCATATTTATCCATAACCCTTTATCATTATTCAATCAATAATAGTCACATCATCATTCTCTTTCTACTAGCCAATCCTGGTATTACGCTACTCATGCCACACTTCTGCACAATTTCTTTTGCGCCTTTCATATTCGTCCCAGTTCAAGCAGGTCAAATTTATCCTTAAAGCACATAGCAAATTCCATGTGCCTTAGGTCCCTATCTCACGCGTCAATCTACTGATGAAGATTTTGTATACCATTAACTATTAAGCTCTTTTTAGGTAGGTCTGTTCCAATGAATCCTTTGATCTTATCGGAGGTCAATAAACACATTCGAGGGATCATTATATGAATATATGTACGTATCATTATCACAGCTTCCCCTCCAGTCCAGAATTATGTTGTTGTTGCCCTACCACAGCGATAAGATTGAGTGATAATTCTATCTTATTTTTTGCAATGATTCATCAAAATGTCCTTACTCTATCTTGGAAGTAAAAGAGAGAAATTTCTTTTTGACTTATTTACGTGCTATGAAAATGTATGCTCTGATTTAGTGTTGTGAGTCGGTGTCAGTTTACAACACGAGATAATTTAGAATCTATATTCTTTTGTGCTTAGTTTTAAGGTAATTCTCCATTAAATATGTATATACTATCTCTCAACACAAATGAGAAAATGGAATTAGCAAACACCAATATATATTAGAGAATTGCCTATATACATATACTAATTTTCAAGGATCATTCAAGGTATATTTTAGAAAGCTAATACATCGTATTTAAATTCGCCCTATTTTATAAAAATAAGGTCATCTCGTGCCAAAAAATGTTCGTCCGTTTTATTTAACCTGCGTGAATAAAGGAAAATATATTTGTCTGTTCAAAACATTTTTATAAGTATTCATAGAACATCCATTCTAGTTTTCAGACCTTCAGTAATATGATGATTATTTGGTTATGTGTGTGGCTAATATGTGATTATAGAATGCATAATATACAATAAAAACACGTATATTGGACGCCCGAGTACTATGTTCCGTGCATTAAATGTGATTCAGAGGGTAGGCAAAGGTTAAAAGAAAAGAAATATTTCATCTATAAAATAGTTACATAGTTAAATGGAGGAAGCAAGGACTACTTAGTCTACTCAAAGGCCAGTCACATTGTCGCTACGATGCTGATTCACGCAATATTCAAATCGCCAGCCTAAAATCTAATGGCACGACACCTTCTTCTAAAGATTTGTTAAAAAGTTTCGTTAGCAGTCTCACTAACATGTTTCGAATTTCTGTTAAATGTACCGGATAGGTTCAATCAAGGTCTGAGGATTTACTGTATTTTAACTTATTGATATAAAAATCTATTTCTGCTTCAAACATTTCGATATCTGTTAAAAGGTTATGCTCGTTAAAGTTTATCATATTGTTCGATGGTGGTATATTATTCTCGTCTTCCTTTATAAATACCAATGCAAAAAAGATATTAAATATTTTTCCCACCTTTTCTGTATCCAAAACTAACTTGTTATTAACATTTTTAATAGGTCCTATTGTTTCATTTATAGGGTTTCTATTGATACATTGTAGCGGGCCGAAAATCTATCCTCTAACCCCAATCGATCAACCCGCGAAATAAAATGAATTGGATATACAGTCCTTTATTTACAAAAAATATGGGGTGAATATTATAGGAGATATGGGGGTAAATATACTTGAGATCTCGATATATATATATATATATATATATATATATATATATATATATATATATATATATATATATATATATATATATATATATATATATATATGTAAAATTAATCCTATCTTATGAATACTATCAATCAATATATATATAAATACTCAATTAGACTATTATATTTTAAAGAAAAACAACTACCAATCCGAAAAAACAATTCTATATAAAATCGAACAACAAAAAGAAAAGGCTTCACATGGTACCAAAAAATCTTCGTAAAAAAAACTAGCGCTTCCGAGCTCGGTATAATGCGATCTGGTCGCGTCTTGAGGCTATTAAAGCCCTCCCTGTTCAGTCGTGACTCACAATAACTTCTTGACGTACAAGCTATATTCTATTTCAATATTGCAAATCTTACAATCTAAGCCACCCTTATTAAAAAATTATTACAGGTCAAGTACAATCTAACAGAATATTTGAGTGGTTTTTTGTTTGCAATAGACTGATATATTAAAACTACGGCTTTATAGGAGTTAATTTAAGTAAATTAAATCTTGTAAAATTTATCAGAGTGTCCTTTCGCAAATTACAAATTGTAAATAACTAGTGGAGAGAAAAAACAACATTTTAGACAAACATGAAATCGCTAATATATATATATATATATATATATATATATATATATATATATATATATATATATATGTTTTATTAAAAGCTAGTTTCGAATTGATAATTCTTTTTGCAATCTTCTCAATTTGTCTTATATTCGCCTTTTCTTCATTGTTTAACCTGTAGATAAGCGTACCGAAGTTTATCGGGGACTGATTTTTTTTATTTTGCCAAAGGTAGAAGTAAATTAATGTAATTTATCACTTTCTTTAATTTAACTGACGCATTTCAATACATCGAGTATCATCTTCAGAGTTACAATGGGGAATTATTACAAAGTATTCAGTTTATATATGTTACAAAATATATTAAAAAATTATGAACCCAGCTATACACGTATACACAGGTTGGATCCAGTTGATAAAGGGCGGAGAAGTAGGTAGCCAGAGGGGGGGAGATAAAGCTGCTTGCCAGAGGGGATAAGTGGCTAGGGGCAGCTCTGAGTACACCTGTCCCTCTGTTTTATTTTCTTGCGCTGGAGTTAGAATGTTGTTTTGTCCGAAAAAGATTGTTCAAAAAAGATTTCTGAACCCCCTCAATCTTTGTCTATCAAGTTAGAAGACAGAATAAACCACCTTTTGCTCAAGTTAAAAAACCTTAATATTTTGGATTCATTTATTTTCAACCGCCTGCACGTTTCAGGTTCCCACCTAGACTCTCTATACGGACTCTCCAAAGTCACAAGGAGGGCATGCCCCTTCGCCTCATTTTAGCATCTTATAATCTCCCCTCTTATAACCTAGCTAAATATTTGGCTCCTTTAATAACCCCTCTTTCCCCAAACCAGTTTAAAATTCAAAAAAGCTTCACCTTTGTGAAAGAATTACAATTTTCAGCTTACTTATCCCTCCTTTATGTGTAGTCTCGATGTTTTATCTCCCTTTACTAATGTTCCTCTTGACCAAACCATTGACATAATTGTCCGACGTGTATTTTCCCTTAACAACTCCAATTTTCATGGATTTACCCCTCCACTTTTAAAAGAAACGCTGAAACTAGCCGTTGAGGACAATAACTTTTCCTTTAACAACGAAACCTACTGCCAAATAGATGGGGTGGACATTGGCAGTCCTTTGGGCCCTGTCTTCGCAGATCTCTTCACGTCCTAATTTGAAGAGCAATTATTAAGCCTGGAACTTGGAAGCAATGAACCCTTACGTTACCGCCGCTTTGTCTATGATACATACATTCTGTTCAATACAGAGGAGTCCTTCGATAAATGCTTACAATATGCCAATCATATACATCCTAATACGAAATTTACTTGCGAAAAGGAGTTTAATTCTTTCATCTCATTTTTGGATATCCACATTTCCCGTTTCCAAAGTTTTTCGTAAGCCAATCTTTAGTGGTCAAGGCCTAAACTTTTTCAGTTTTTGTGACTTTTCTTTCAAAATAAGTGCCATCAAAACACTAATATTCCGGGCTTTTAATATTTGTTCATCCTACTCCGTATTTCTCACTAACTATTTCAAACGAAACGGTTTTCCTGTGTCAGTGATTGAAAAAATTACGGCCCAATTTTTAAACAATATTTACCATCCCAAATTTAAATTCCCTACTGTTTGTAAAGATATCCGGTTACATAATCTTTCCGGGTATGAGTTTTTTAAATTAAATTTTTTCAAAAGAAATTACATCTCTATTAAATAAAAAAAATGTCCATACCAATTTTAAGTTAATTTTCATAAATAGACACTACATAGGATTATAATTTATGAGTAAGGACAGAATCGCACCTGAAGTGAAGTGCTCCGTTATTAATGAGTTTACTTGCCCCAATTGTAAACTGGAGAGATACATAGGCATTACGGTGCGCTCACTAAGGGCGAGGTTCTGTTCCCACTTGGGTGTTAGCCACAGGACAGGGAAGGTTCTCTCTACGGAAGAATTCTCACCTATTAGGCTTTACTCTATTAATTTTAAAGTTAATATCACAATGGACGATTTGAAAATCTTAACAAAGACCGCCGATATCATATCATTAAGGATTCTTAAATCTAGGTATATTAAATACCCTTCGCCTTCCTTAAATTCCGATTCTTCTTCTCACCCACTACTTCTACTCTAAACAAAAATATTACCAACCTCCTAACCTTCTCTTTCTTCTTACCCTCCTTGCCTTTTCTCCCCAGTTATCCTCTAACGGCTGATTGTTTAAGGTTAGTTTATCTCGATGTGTTTCCAGTGTTTCCTCAATTGTTAATTTTAACTCCAAACATAATAATCCAAATATATCAAATACCTGTAAATTTTCGCAATCCCCCCTTAATAGATATTAAATACTTCCCATAAATTCATCATTTTGATTGTCTGTTAAAATCTAACTTAAATTGTTTGTCTACTCTACGAATTGTATTTTTCAGTACCTGAAGATGGGTGAAAGGTTCACCCGAAAAGTTGTATCTATCAAGAAAATGAAATTTAATTTCACTTTATATATCCTTTCGTTCATCCTTCAAATTATATATATATATATATATATATATATATATATATATATATATATATATATATATATATATATATATATATATATATATATATAAGATAAAACCTCTCCATTTACACACATTCTTACAGAGGGATAGAGACGTTATTAGTAAAGGGGTGGGAGAATGTCCTTTCACAAACACTCACATTCGCTCCATCACAACATAATCGAAAAACAAAACTTCTTAGGGTTATGTTTACTTTCTTTGGCAGGTTGAATTTCTTATTTTCTTTTAGCGCTTTGTATATCATTCTAACATTCCCTTCGTCGGGCTACGTAAATTTGACTATTTTCATGGGATGAGTGACGCTTGTATGCACAGTTCCTATCCTTCAATTTGATTTCGATATCATGGTTCCCCCGTTTCGTTTGTTTTTTCGCTGAATGAATTCCTCATCTCCAAAATGCTCGGCGAAAAAGCTCCAGCACTGATTAACATTTCCTAACGTTGGATCCCACTTGATCTCTTTAAACTTGTGGTTGAAGCCATTAAAGTCCCCACGTTTAAAATTTTGGAATTTAATATGAATATTCTCATTGTTACGATTTATATTAATGTCGAATTCTATTGATTTATGATCGCTGGAACCTATACCTTCCTAAAGACTAATATCCAAGATAAGATAACGTTGTTCCCTAGAATTACGTCAAGGATATTTTCCCCTCGGGTTGGCTCATTGACTAATTGTGTTAAATAGTTTTCTTCCATAAACTGCAATAGACTCTGCCCTTCCCCATCCCGATTAAATGTTTCATAGTTAATATTTGTACAATTTAAATCCCTAATTAATAAAGTGCAATTATTTTTAATGTTAATTCCAATAATATTATATAATTCAGTGTCAATCTCAATCTGTTGTGGTGAGGTTCTATACACTACAAAGATATTTAAAAGATATTTATTAGAAAACCATTCGATTTTATTTCGGTCCATATTACCTAAACTTATTGCTTTCATCCGTTTCAAAGATCTTTTCATCCCAAAATAAATGAATATCAATTTTACTTGAATAAAACTAGATACGCTTTAGAGCAAATAAACTGCTAAAGTTTCTCTTCGAGCGCTTCCTTATCAAACAATCTGAAGAGGACATGTCAGGGTAGTATTGCGGTAGATTCAAACGTAGATTTTTCAATGTACCACTCATTGAATGTTCCTTGCAAAAAGCTCGACTCCTTTTGGTTTACTAGCGTTTTTTGCATTCGGAAAGTTCACATTGAACTCTTCGCTCTTAGTCAGCATATACATATGTCAACTATTTTTTGGCTTTAGACAATAAGATTCGCAATGAGAAATTGTCTGATAAAGCCGCACTCGATGAAAGACTTCAGAATCAAGAAGCATAGAAAAACTTTTATTTATTTTATTGAAATGTGTTTTCATTTATCCACGTCAGTTAAAATAACGATAAAAGTTTCTTGGACATCTCTGTTTCAATAGTAACATAAAATTAGAAATATACATGGTATGGTCACTTAAAAGAAAAAGAAACAAGCAAACCTAAATTGGGTAAATATAGTAAGTACTTGATTGGGAGGTGGATTAAGAGTCGAGAAGATTTCTAGATATGCGGAAGCTGTCAATCAAAATTTCGACCTCATTTATTTGTTGGGTTCGACAACCGTATACACTTTAGAAACTTCTGACTGAGCCTAGTGCAAATCACAACCTGATATTGTGAAGAGAGAATAAGCATTCCCTGACCAGCTTTCGTCCATTCATCCCCATTTCTTTTCTCCTATTGCTCTCATCTTTCTTATCTTTATCTATCATATTACGCACCCGAAAGGGTGTGTCAGTTATAGTATGAGTAACCTTGCTCTAGCTGACATTTGGACAATTGCGGACCCTATTGGCCCCAACAACCATATTTTTCCCTCCCTAACCTGATGCTTGCAGGAGGATCTGTGGTACTATATCTTCCACACATTTTTTCCTTGATCTATCTTCACTACTTTCTTCGAAAGATCTCGCCTTGAAAATTATCTGCGTGCAATGTCTTCGTTTCTATTGCGCTCTAATTCCATGAGGGGAAAGAAATATTGAAGGACCTTAACGAAATCATGTGTCATTTGTAGATCTTGTTCGTTCCTTCTCTGGATTCACCTCACTCTCTTTGCATCTTTTTCCTAGTATCCCTTTGTCTATATGGGTTACAGTGCCTTTGCTGGCTTATGTATGCATCTTTATTTGATACACTTTGTTATACAATTTGTGTGCGTACGTGTGCATATCGTAACAAGTGGACCTAAGACCATTATTATACGCGTCTCTTTTCACTTATTTTCCGTCTGGTCTTTACCCCGAAAACCCAATCCAATTCTACATAGGTGTAATAAAAGCAGTATTCATAGTTATAGCGATAAAATGGTAATTTACTCCACATTCCGAATATACATCAAAGTCATTCGAAAGACGCCCCCCGCCCTTTCTCCCCTCACCCCGCGCTTTTTCCCCCAAAGCTTCGAATATAAAAGTTTTCCTCTAAATTCGTGCTTTGTGGATTAAATGGGACTTTTTCCCATTTTCTTCGAAGTAAAATTGGCTTCTGTAGTCGAAAGTGAAACTATTTCATACTCCCTTTTTTCAGGGTTTTTTTTGGTCACATTTTGAGACACGGGCCACATAATTACAGGGAAATATTGAGTGAGAAAATCGATTAGTAATTCTACATATGAACAACTACAGTTTTTATTATATAAAATTTACTTTAAATCTATTATTCTATAAACCTATATAATAGGCCTGTTGTTATTTATTTCTCATGCAAAGCACTAATTTTCAAGTTATTAGCATACGAATGTAGTATTTTCCAAGGAACAAATCTATTATTTGCCGCTGCTACGACGTCATCAGCCTAAGGGATTAAAAAGAGATACATTGCTCCGATTCAAGAGATACATATTAACAACTATGAAGCTAATTAAATTATAATGTAGAGTGGTAAAGGTAATTGGTTAGTTAAACAGGTTTAGTTTTAACCTGTCGAAATACCAAAAGTGGAACAGGATATGTATAGTACGGCGTGTCACTAGAATCGGATTCTTGTTTGGTTCTTTTCCGTCGGGAAAACAACACACAAAACCTAACAGCTTACTAAAACAAACTAAACGAACCAGCCATAATTAAGCTAGCCTAAAAAAATGACTAAAAACTAACTAACCTACACCCCCACCGGCTGCCAATCTTTTTTTTGTTATAACATCTAAATTTAAAATTTTCGTGACTTAGTGAAGGAGATATACAGTGTATGTCTATGATATACACTATATGGCATTTTCGCGTAATTTTAAAAATAAAAATATTGATAAGAAAAGAGCCTTCGATTGCGTTGAAGATGTTTATCTAGAATTACCAATCTTTCTTAAATAAAGGGCAACAATCAATATTTAGCAATCTCCAAAAACCTAAAGAACAATCATGCTAATAACAGCGAACCTAATACGTTTGTGTCCGCTTCCTTTGACATAGTAAAATTGCGTTCTTTCTTTTTGACAGGAATGAAAATCGTTAACATTAACTGCTTTTCATTGGATACAAGTTGTGCCGTTCGTGGTGTTCACCAGCCAGCTCTCATATGGGGCACCAAACAACTGTTTTCATGTTGCAGTGGCTACATTCCTGCAAACCGCGTCGACAGGCAAGCTAAATCAGGTTGTGGGTAGCCAAGGGGAGGGGGGACTCATTGTGATATGAGGCTTGCCTACCCACTATTGAAAAAATGAACTCTGATCGACTATGCCATGGAAACTCTAGTGGTTCAACGGAGAAAAGAGCGGATACAGTAACGTACTGTGGAGTCCAGAGGTAGATAAGGTACGTATGACATCTTCGTCTTCCATTTCATCCGTCTCCATCTCTACTTGTCTTTTAACCTTGTCCTGCCACTGGATAATTTTTTTTTTTTAATTTTATAGAGCCCATCTGGCAACTTCCCACTTGGGCACAAGTCACCGAAAAACACGACAGCCTAGAACTAGGCTACTTAAAAAAAAAATATGAAAACAAAACAATGATATAAATTGGAAGACTTAACAATCAGGAAGCAATCTCCAGCAGCGGGGGGAGGTCCCCCTCACCCCGGTGCAGGAGAGTGCAACCTACAAAACAACAATAACAAACAAAAAACAAAAATAACCTTGTATGAAGGGGAGAATCTCGGCCTCCCCCCAAAAGTCAACAAGTCCACAGGTCAATGTGCACGAACTCGTCCCGAGCACAAGGGACAGGCGGCGGTAGCGACTCCACCCATCCCGGAACCAGGAAAGGTATCGTGCGCGAAGATCACCCAGACTAGGACATTCGACAAGAATGTGCCGAATAATCTGGGGGACGACGCAGTCGTCGCAATACCGTGCTGGCGAGCGCTCCATCAGATAGCGATGCGTCACACGAGTATGTCCGATTCGGAGACGACAGAAAGCGACCTAAAGCCTTTGTGGCATTGGGGGATAGGTCCATGGGAACAGTCGCGGCGCAATGGCACGTAACTTTAAGTTTCCTTCGACCGTCTCCCATATTCTTTGCCAAGCAGTCCAAAGAACTGCCCGTATTCCTGCCATGTAGTCGGTGTGAGGAAGAGCGAAACGCTGGTCCGGTCGCAGAGTCCTCGCGGACTCTTTAGCGCCCTCATCGGCGCGCTCATTCCCCGCAATTCCTACATGTCCAGGAACCCAGCAGAAGATAATCTCGACATCTGCCCGTCTTGCCAAAACCGTGGCGTCACGGATCTCTCGAACCAGGGGATGAAGAATTCTAATGCCCCGAGAGCACTTAGGGCGCATTGAGTGACGCTATAGATCACAATCCGGTCTCCAAACCGGGCACGTCGCGTAATCTTTCGTACCGAGTAGTGCATTGCAACCAACTCGGCTGTGAAGACAGACGCAGCGCCTGGCAGAGCCCCGCTGACTTCAAACAGAGGAGATACGGCGTGGAAGCCGACCCCTTCTTGGGACTTGGAGCCATCCGTATACACTGGCACGGTTCCAGCGTAACACGATGTGTGCTCCAAAAAGGTGGAACGCAATACTCCCGGCGCCGTACAAGCTTTGGGAGCAGAGGCGTGGCGACAAATAGCCAAATGTGGTACACTCCAGGGTGGCGCATTGGGCAGAACCAGGGCCGCCACCGGCCCGAGAGCTATATATAGATCTCGAAAGAGTTTCCTGGTCCTAAACCCAAAAGGCTTAGTGTATGACTGGTGCCTCTCGGCGATAAGGCACTATCAAGATCAGCTGCGGA
Organism: Ceratothoa steindachneri; assembly: GCA_963969495.1. Taxonomy (NCBI): domain Eukaryota; kingdom Metazoa; phylum Arthropoda; class Malacostraca; order Isopoda; family Cymothoidae; genus Ceratothoa; species Ceratothoa steindachneri. The sequence goes on from OZ018326.1 coordinate 83,032,780, forward strand.
TGCAGTGAGAGCTGTTGGCGACTGAGGGAGGCGCCGTGCTCGCGCCTACAGGCGAGTGATGCACTGCACGCGGCGCAGAGCGAGTGGCATCTCCCCAGCATCGACCAACAGGCTCTCAATGGAGGACGTGCAGAAGGGCCCGGTCGCAAGGCAAAGGCAAGTGTGGTGGATAGAATCCACCTTCCACAATGAACGCTCAGCTGCGGAGGCATAAAATTCGCATCCGTAGTCGAGCTTCGAACGAACAAAGGATCAATAAAAAAGTAAGGCAGTAGCCCTATCAGCGCCCCAAGCGCTGAAAGTCACGGAACGGAGAATGTCCATGGCGCGGGTACAAGAGACCCTAAGGCTGCAAATATAAGCCTCCTAGGTGAGGCGTTGGTCGAATACAAGACCAAGGAAACGGTGTGACTACACCACATCCAGGCGCACTCACATTAAGAAACAAATCTGGGTCGAGGTGAAGCCATGGATGGCGGCTAAAGTGCACCACCTCAGTCTTGGCAAAAAAACCCGAAACCTGTGCGCTTTGGCATAGCGAGAGACGCGGTTCAATGCCTGTTGTAGTCGACGCTCCAGAGTTGGCATCTGAGCCGCGCCAAAAGAGATCGAAAGATCGTCCACGTAGAGCGTAGCGAGAACATCTTCCGCAGCACCAAGGTGATGCCGTTGATGCTCAGGGCAAAGATTGTGACACTGAGGACACTTCCTTGTGGTACACCCTCTTCCCGCTCCTTTGAGCCGGAGAGGGCTCCCCCCACCCGTACGCGGAATCGACGATCTCGCAAAAATTCAGATATAAACATAGGGAGGCGTCCCCTTGCACCCATCGTGTGCAGAGTCTCCATGATACCGTATCGCCATGTGGCATCATAGGCCTTCTCCAGATCTAAAAACACCATGGCGTAGTGCTGTCTACGAAGGAAAGCCTCGCAGACGGCATTTTCCAGTCGGAGCAAAGCATCCGACCTGGAGTGAAACTTGCGGAAGCTGCACTGTGCAGAAGACAGATGGCCTCCACTGTCCAGGAAAAAGGCTAATCTAACATTTACCAATTTCTCCATCAACTTGCACACGCAAGAGGTTATAGAGATTGGGCGGAAACCGGTCGGAGTAGAGTGATCTCTCCGCGGTTTGCGAAAGGCAAGCACAGTAGCTATTCGCCAGGAATCTGGAAGAAAACCCTCCACCCAGATCCTGTTGAACAAATCTAACAGAAAGTCCATGCCTCGTTCACCCAGGTGTCGAAGCATGGCGTACGGGACATCGTCCGGACCATTGGCGGTGTCCGCGCACGAAGTGATAGCGGAGCGCAACTCACTCACAGTAAACTTGTCGTTAAAGGGTTAAGCCGGCGACCTTCTGAGACATGACGACGTGCATTGAATGCTGGCGAAGCAGCATCCCGGATAGAGAATGCGGAAAAAGCAGTTGCTAAGGATTCCGCCACGGAAGCGGGGTCCGATATTGCGGTCCCATTCTCCTGGAGAACGGGAGGGGGGTCCTGCGAGAACCTGCCCCGAATCCTTTTGACTGGCTTCCACACCTCAGCTAAAGGGGTCTTCCCGTTAAGTGAAGACACGTATGTCCGCCAAGAAGAGCTGCGGGCGTGCTTCGAAATATACCGGAACCTAGCCCTAGCCCGACGAAATTCAGCGACAGCGAAATCGTTCGGGCGGCGCTTATAGCGCATGTAGACGTGAAAAACGGCCAGACGTCCTAGGAATAGTAGTCAGACCAACGGCGATGGGGTTGCCGGAGAAGAACTCAACGGCCTCATCTACCGACCTAAACTCCTCGACTGAGATAGAGAATTCAGTCATTTCCTGAAATGCAGGCCACCGAGCCGTGCCAAGCACCACCTTGGTGGTCTCTTAGGCAGCAGTTGCCCTGAAAATGCTATTTGAATGGAAAAGCGATCACTACCATGGAGGTCATCGACCACCCCCCCAATCAAAATCAGGCTGTGCATCCGAAGAGCATAAAGATAGGTCAAGGCAAGAAAATGAAGCGGTTCTCGGACAGTGATGCGTAAACTCATCCTATTTAGGACGTTCATCTCAAACTCTTCGATCAGATCGGCAAGGACTTGTCCCCTCGGATTTGTTGGAATAATATCCCCAGAGAGCATGCCTGCCGTTCAGATCTCCAAGCAAGAGATAGGGCCTCAGCAACCGTGCCACGACGCGGCGAAAGTGCCCCGCGTCGAAGTCTGCGGACGGTGGAATGTACGCAGAAATGATAGTATACCTCCTATCCAGGTGCAGCTGCACAGCCCCTGTCTGAAAGGAGGTATCTAAAGAGAAAGGAAGAACGGAGAAATCATGCCGGGTGTAAACTACACATCCCCCAGCCCGGCCATCCCGAGGTGGTGGGGTCGCAAGACACTTTTACCCCAGGAGGGCGGGCAGGGGGCACGCGCCTAGCATGGTCTCCTGCAAAAAGATAGCTAACGGGGAACGGGACCAGACAAGCCTCCGCAGCTCCTTCCAGTTGGCCCGGAGTCAACGCCAATTCCATTGAAGGAATATGCCCTCCAGGCCTAGCTCGGAGGAGACGCGGGGCCCTCCTCAAAATAAACACCCTCACGGGAAAGGCCGTACGCTTCCCGGGGGCAGAACCCCGGGCGCTGTTGGCCGGACAAAGTGCTAAAGGCGCTGTCGCCTTCGAGGACTTATTGGGGGAGATTAGGCTTGCCATGCGAGTCTATTCCTCCCTTCACCTCGAAACCTCAGGCGGGCGTTGCGGCTACAAAGGAGGGGGGGCCCCTTTTTTGAGGAAACACCGTCTCCGAGCCACTCGCTCCACCTCGGGGCGTGGGCGAAGGAACCGAAGCTCCTTTGTTGCTGTCCTCTTTTCCGGGGACAGCTTTAGGAACCCTAGAAGATGGCCTAGCGACCATCTTCCAAGGTGTTGCCTCCTGTGAGTCTAACGACTCAGTAGAGGCGCGTAGCCGTTTCGCCTTACGGGAAACGGTCACACTGAGGGAAGATGGGGGAGCGCTGGTTTTAGCCATGGCTGGGTATGAGCCCTTTTTGCCGCCAGCTTTACCAAGGGAGCGCCCGGGTTAGGTAGAGCCCACAGAAGAGCTCCGAATGGCCGCGGAAACAACCGTGCTCGTTGGCCTGGATGGGCCAGGAGCAGAGGGTGCCTTTCGAGCTATTGAGGCATATGACGTCCTAGGCAGAGCCGGGCGCGCCAGGATCAAGTCCTTAGCCTCGCGGAATGAGAGTAGATCCTGGGCCTGAACGGCCAGGATTTCTTTCTCAAGGAGATATGCACCACATTGCTTCGAAGAAGCAGGGTGCGGCTCTCCGCAATTGACACACTTGGCCACACATGATTTGGACTTATCGTGTGCGACCTTGGAGCAATTTACACATAATTCGGGTGACCCCGATTTTGCACGTCTACATGAGCGATTCGTATGGCCAAAGCGGTGACAGTAATAGCACCGCCACGGCAGTGGCACGAATACCTTCACGCGGTAGCGGTACCAACCGGCTCGTACCGACTCAGGGAGCTTGTCAACGTCGAACGTGACGAAGAGTGTAGGGGTGGGTCTCGAGGCCCCTTCCTGTTTTCTCATCACACGTTCGAGCTTGACCGCCCCATGGTCGGCCAGCTCTAGGGTGATTTCTTCAATGGAGTAGTCAACGAGTTCCCTCGCATAACCTACTCCTTTCACAAAGTTCATGGTAGAGTGCGGCGTCACACTCACTGGTGTGCCATGAAGTGTCCAAAGAGCATTTATCTTGGCCGCCTTGGCAGGATTCGCCGCATTCGCCAGAAGGCTCCCGTCCGAGAAACGGGTCACCTTCGGCTCTCTACCAATTACACTAGCTAATCCTCTTCTCTGATGGATCATGTTGCCCTTGGCTAACATGCTGCCATCAGTAAAGCGAATGACGAGGAAGCGTTTGAAGCCAGTGGGCTCGAAAACGCCAGGTAACCTCTGAATCAGGGGCCCCGATGTCATTGAGGCTCCACCCTGAATGCTTTTGGTCTTAGTCAGGGGCTCCGCAACCGGGGAGGCAGAGGGGCCGGATGTGCCGATCTTGGCTTGGTCGCTTGCCAGAGTGGCAGCAGACCAATCCGTCCCCGCAGCCCCCGCGGATGGAGAGGAGCCCTGAGTCTTCTTTGTCTTTTTTATCTTAGTCCTTTTCTTTTTTGGAGAGGAGGGCGGGGAATGAACCCGCTTCTCACCTCCGCCGGTAGAAGCCCCTATGCCAGATGGAAAGGGCCTCAGCTAGGTCCTTCTCCGGAATGAAGAAGGTTCTAGGGGTTGCAGGGGCACCGGTCGGAAGAGATCCCTCCCCTCCTTGTACTGCCTCAGAAACCCTAACCGTTTGAGGAGGACCTTGCATATGGGCGGATTTGGGTTCGGTGTTTGGCGCCGAGCCCGGATTCTCCCCCATGTAAGGCCCTACCCTCTAAGGCTGAGTTTCCTCAAGGACAATATCTATTACAGGAGGAGCCTCAAGTTGTCCATCCCCTCCCAGGACATCACAGGTCCCCTTGGCAGTGTCTCCAGTCTTTTGTGGGGAGACACAGGCCTTGACCCCGGCAAGGTTTAAACTCCTTGTCAGTAGGTCTTTTGATATGGGCGACCTAAGGGGCCTGGCTTCCCTCTCCCCCCTTAGGGGGTTTGCCCTACCGAGCGGCTTATATGAGGGGCGGTTGGCAATGGGCTGCCTTGCTGGCCTTCTTGGTAGTCCCCCTAGAAAGAAAAGGAGGGACTGCCGCTGGAAATAGGGAGGTGCCCGAAAGCACATTCAGAGAAGAGGGTGAGGGGGAGTCCCCTACACTTGTAGGCGTAGGAGAGGAGTAAGCCTCCTCTCCAGTTAAAGAAGTATAGAGGGTCCCCTGTAAAAGCACAAGGGGGGATACCTCCATTTTTTCGGTGGAGCTGCCCGAGGGCGGCTCCATTGATGTTACAGGGAAAGTTGGGGGTTGTTTTTTGTTTCTATTCATCATTTGGCATGGTGCCCCTTTTTTTTACACGAGATGCAATTTCGCATCACCTCTCGCAGTAGTCCGCACTGCAAGAGGTGCTTGCAGGCCTGGCAGAGTCAGGCACCGCCATTTGAGACCACCCCTCCCGCCTGTTGGCCTGGCAGTCCATCGGCATGGCGGCTCCACCTTAGACACGGCGTAAAATCAAGGATAGACAGTGAATTGAGGATTAAAGGGATATGAGGAAGGTATGGGTGGGGATGAAGGAGGTTGCTAAAAAAACCCCATCCCGAACCGGAGCTCAGGGGTTAGGGAACATTGTTCCCTCCCCCCTCAGCCCCGATCCGGGACGGTTGGCTTGAGAAGAAGGTCAGCATCTACCCTGTGAAATTAAAGGCTGACCAGAGAAAGTTGTGGGAGAGGTTGTATGAAAAGCGACGAGGTAGGGGAGAAATACAGGCTATCTGAAGGAAAGAAGAGAGGCTAAGCTGAAGCCGGACGGAGCGCTGGATCCCGTCAGCACGGCGGCCAGGATGGCAAATCGCCGCGCCCCTTACGGGGTGCCACTGGGTATAGATGGTCCTGGACAAGAGAATGAGGTTGACGCTACGCAAATCCTCCCCACTTTAAATGAAATCTCGCAAGTCATCAGTCATCCTACATCCAATCCTACTATCTTATATTATTAAGTCTTGTGGTAATAGGCAAACGACGGAGCAACAGGTGGGGATACATTGGCAATCGTAGCCGAAAAACTTTTAACAGGCCGGTCAGAGCATAGTATCCTTCTTCATTGAATAGAAAAGCATTGTGTGTATAGCAGCGGTGGACTCTAGCAGCCGTCTTGGCGCCTGACCAGCACATTTAGGATAACGCTGCTCACCTCTCTAGCATGAAGACTGGCTAGCAAAGGTGCCCAAAACATTGCATGCTCCATGCCACACTAACCAGCTTATGATAGCTGGTGAAAACTCTACATACACGTGCAGTCGAAACTAATCACTAAGTTAATTCTATATCCCTGAACCTTGCCTCGTGGAACATTCGAACAGTCTTCGATAATGATAGTTCCGAATGAACCAAGGAACGAACAACACTAATTACAAACAAACTCGACCCAAATAAGATCGATATCGATGCCCTGAGTGAGACCAAGTTGGAAAGAAAGGGTGAGTTCTGCGAAAGAGATATAGGATACCCCTTCTATTGGAGTGGACGTGGACCTGAAGAGCGATGAAAAGCTGCAGTTAGCTTCTAAGTAAAGTTTGCACTTGTCGGAAAGTTGACTGGCTAACCAATTAAAACTGCATAGAGATCACATAGTTACTTGAGGAAAAACATCATGACTACAAAACTTATCTTGATAACTCAAATTCAATAGCAAAGAGAACTGCATTAAGAAATATAGGCTGCACATTCCAACTATAGATTTTCCAGATGCGAGATATCTGGATAAGTAACAGACCTGATGAGATCCAAGGCTATGCAGCCAGGAATGATACGAAGAACTTTTGTAGTTCCCTAGAAGATGTCTATGGCCCTTCCAACTCGATTCCAACTTTATTCTTTAATGCTAATGGGTCGCGACTAATCAGCGAGAAATACAAAATAATTGAGAAATGGGCTGAACAACTCAACACCGTATCAAATCATTTCTCTACCATCAATGAATAAGCACTTGACTAGCTACCGCAAGTTCCTATTGTCGAGGAACTAGGTGCTAAATCAACAATGACTCAGAAAAGATAGCGGTTCGTTTTTTATCTAATTGTAAAGCACTTGGCTCAAGCTCAATGCCATATGAATTCTAGAAAGAAGGTGGTATAACACTCAAGAAAAACTCTTCCAGCCGTTCTAGTGCATATAGTAGCTTGATAATGTTTCCCACGAGTTAAACGATGCTTTCATTACTCACCTTTACAAGGGTAGATAAGATATTCAGGAGCGTGACAGCCATCAAAGAATAACCCTAAAGTCGATCGCAGGAGAGAAAGAGCCTTCAAGATTTCTTGTTAACAGAATTACAGTACACCTTAAACAAGGCCTCCTACCAGAGAGAGAACGTGGCTCCCAGAAATGACGCGGAACTATTCTAAGGAACCTACACGAGAAATGCCAACAGCAAAACGAATATTTGTAAAGTAACTGCCAAATGTTTTGAGACTAATATATATTTTTTATTTTTTCCTTCGTTATTAAAATTTAAGTGATAGGAATAATTATGATGATATTTAAATAAATGCAGGTTTATTAAAAAGTCAGCATTTCCAAAATAAAAACAAATATTAGGCATAATAAAATATAATGCATTACATCGGTGAATCCAAAACCGCACTCTGTTTCTCTCCAATTTCAGGAATGGTTCTTTCCCAAGAAAGGAATGCGACAATTGTTGCTTTCCAAAAAAATGGTCTAGAATACAAGGAGATACGAGTAGTTGCTAAGAGTATGGAAATATGGAGCATCATCTTTTGGATCATTGATTAATTTAATAAGACTGGTTAAACTACGGTAAAGAAGTCCTCTGGACGTCCAAGAGCTTCAAATGAACGCCAAGAATGTCTTTTGCTATGTTTCCAGCTCAAGGATGGGGTTGCCTCCATTGCGAAGCTTGCTCACGATTGGAAAGAGGTAGGTGTGAACGCTTTAGCATGCACAGTGAGACAGAGACTTTTCAACAAATGTCTCAAGTTGAAAAGGGCTGCGCAGAAGCCTAATTTCACCAAGAAGAACCTTACCGATAGGCTCGACTATTAGCAAAAATATAAAGAAAGGAATGTTGAAGACTGGAACACTTTGATGTATTCTGATGAAGCTCCCTTCCCCTCGTTTACAGCTTCTGGAAAATCCCTTTTTGAGAGGAGAAAATGTAAATGCTTTCACTAGTAATTTGTCGTGCCCACAGTGAAGCATTCGAACACTCACTACATTTGGGGCTTCTTCTTGTCTAAGGAAACTAGAGTGCTAACAATTTTGCCGAAGAACACTAAATGCCATAAACTCAAAATGGTACCAAAACTTGCTTTATCACCACCTTTCTCCGACACTTCAGGACCAAATAGGCATGGTAACGGCATTTATTAGCATGGTGGCGCATCATTTCATACAGCAAAAGTAATAACAAAGTTTTTGTCTGAAAATAACATTTATCTTTTGGGACCATGGCCCCAAAATACGCAATTTTGAAGCCAATAATGAATTTGTGGGCAATAAACGAACTGGCGTATGATAAACAGAAACTTTTCAATTTTGACCAGTTGTAGGTGTTTGTTGAATAAAACTGTAGGAATATCAGTCAAGATATCATAACAAATTTGGTCTCCCTCAAGCCATAACTAATAGAAGCAGTCCTTAAGAACAAGAGGCATTTTCGTAAACAATGATTGTGCACATTTGTATATTTCACTTTCATATTATGATAATAACATACTGAAACAGAATGAAATGTTAGATTAGTTCTATTACTTTTCTTATACGAAAAATATAGTAGTTTCAAAACCTTTGGCCATGACTCTAAAAACCCTTTTGATGCAGTCAGAGCTTCGCTGTATAGCTCATGTAGTTCACAGGCCAGACCATCGGCTCCCAAAGAAACTGTTCTGTGGCGAAATCGAACAAGGCAAATGCTCCATGGGTACCAAAGAAGCGCTTCGAAGATACCTTAAAAGCCTCACCCAAAGCCTTTAAGATCAGCAATGTTACATGGGAGCAGCTCATGACTTAATAAAGTGGTGTTCAGCTGTTCACAACGGCGCGATGACCTGCAAAGAAAGCGGAACTGCTGCAGCGGAGCAGCGCACGCGTTTCAAGAAAAAAGCCCAGTATACCTCAAACTGCCACAACCATTCCTTGCTCGCACTATTAGAGAACCCTTATGGTGCAGATTAGGCTAATTAGCCACCTGCTTAGTGACCGTTATTGACCTCAACCCATGGGTGTCTGAATGGTCTTCGTCAAGAGGACGGACGAAATGGAGGAAATAAAAATCTGTGGAAGAGATATATATATATATATATATATATATATATATATATATATATATATATATATATATATATGTATATATATATCAATAAAGAAACTTCTCCCATTCGAGATCATTCAATTAAATGTAAGACAGAAATTTCCCACAAAAACTTTCAAATTATAGGACATGCAAAGGACTCCACTTCCCTGCGCATTCTCGAATCATTATTTATAAAACAACTAAATCCCAGTTTAAATTCTGATTCAACTGCTTTTTCCCTCCTGATTTCATTAACGACTCAAAATATTTTCACAACCTACCAATCTCTAATCGGTTCCCTCTATAATCTTTCCTCAGTCTCTCCCCTTTTGCCGTCCACTAAAGGTGACTAATATTTTTGTGTACCAATTAATTGCCCCAATTAGTATATTTTTATATTTATCCATATTTATAGCATCTACATTTAGTGTCAAGTTTTCAAATGATTTTTTCACATTTTCAATTAATTAAATAATTTATTACTATTGCTCTTCATTAAGTGACTAATATCTGTGTCAACCAATAATTTTCAAACGATTTGCCATAATTTCAATTAACTAAATAATTTATTTCTAATCCTTTTGTGAATTATAATTTTTGTAATTTTAAACGTGTTCTAAATCTATCTTTTATAGACCAGAAGATGGGTAATGTACCCGAAACGTTGTACTTAATTAAATGAGAAATTTTACATGTCTCATTTTGGGATTTATCCTCAACCTATATATATATATATATATATATATATATATATATATATATACATATAGTCTTAGAACCCCTATGGGCGTTGAGACCGAGAGAACACACGTACTAAATACCCCAGATATCAGCTGTTATAAAAAAGACGCTACTAACTTCGCAGTGTATAAAGAGCCACATCTCTTATTTGGGTGCCTAGTAATACTACTCTGAATTCCACCAATAACCGTACACAACGAATAGATATGACCTCAACTTGCTTAAAGTAGGCAGAGACGCCGGCTTGGCAACAAGATAACACACTCTGCTCTATAATAATGCGATGAATGAGGTAAATTAGACTGGATGGGTTCAGCTTCCTCGCAGCTTCACCCTGCCTTAACACCGACTATTAAGTCACTCTTTTTTTTATAAATTTGATCTATCTCCAACTCATTTTTCTATCCGATGACGACCGCTGCTAGTAATCAGGCTGAATGGTGATGTTAATGGATCGGGTGATTTCTGGTTCTGTTCTCGCTTAGCTGGAAAATATCCCTGTAGTCCACATTGACGAAGCTTCGAAGTAATTTAAACACTTCGATAAGCTGACCACGCCGCCTCTGGGTCACCAACGAGAACAAATCTAATTTCCGTTACATATCTTCGTAGCCTTTGTGTCTGATAGAGGGACCAGTTTGTTTGCCCTGGCTTGCACACGTTTTAAATGCATGGAATTTGTAGAGAATAGAAATTAAAATATATTTTCTAATACCGGGTATAGGCTTTTTATACCTATATTAGTTAATACTGTGTTTTCTGAAAATACTTGTATTAAAATAACGATAATCACTCTTAGCGAGGAGACAAAATAGGTCGTGCTTACACGGGGCATCTGGCAATAAGGTGATCTATCGAATATGGTCATAACAACCAGCAGCTCTGGCCACATAAGACAAATACAGTCATTCTTAAGACCACTGTCTCTTCTTCCTTGGTAACTTAGCACATACAACATATCAGTTTACATCCATGAACCGGACGAAGAAGTTTTCATTCTCCGCTCGCCTGACTATAACTTTGTCTATACTTTCCCCTGAAACGAAAACTGGCCCCTGGTCTCCACGGGTTTGCCGGCATTTGTCATTCTGATCTTTATATAATTTTCATCATATATTTAAGAGAGCTAATTCACGATCCAAAACGACGGATGGCGCAAATAACTACCGAGATATTATACTTGATGAAGCTGTACGTAAGAAATTTTAGATTCATAAAGTTCGAAAATCTTTTCTCCATCCCGTCTCCTCCTGACTCTTCGACCGATTACAGCACTGAACTGGTTTGTCCGCGTTTAATCTCCTGGGGGAAATATCCACGCTTGTGGAAGTTTCCAAAAGAGGGAAACCAATCCAGTGCTATTTAATGTCAAGTCCTTAGTCCGTCGTTGGCGCTTTTGTTTGCAGTGATCCTGCAAAGATTTGGTATTGTTCGTCTTCAATTGAGTTTTCTGATTTTCGTTTCTATAAAAGAGAATTAGGCGTCCTTTCCCAAATGCCCTCTTAATACTCAAGATTAACTATCGCTATCGCTAGCTAACACTCGTCCGCTCATTTCCCATTTCCACATTTCTTTATGAAAATCTTTTCCGCCCAGATAATTGTACTATCTCTATCTCCATATATATGTATATATATATATATATATATATATATATATATATATATATATATATATATATATATATATATATATATTAGATATAGTGAAACAACTGTATAAGTAACAAAAGTTTAATTTACGAGACTAGTTTCGGTATGTAATTGATCATACCCTCTTCACTCGTACACTGAGAATGCGATTGTTACAAAAGTCTATAAATAACATATATATCAGAAAAAAAATGAAAAAACATAAAGAAAGACAAAACGGGGGAAAGGTCATTGATCGTTGACTAATCTGTTTACAATGAGGTTACGGGAATAGATGCTTGGCTTCTACACAGGGGTTTCACTAGCATATATATATATATATATATATATATATATATATATATATATATATATATATATATATATATATACAAACGAATTCCATAGAAATAAAGACAGGCTGTATCCAAGTACTCTCGAACTTTATTCAGTTCATTATCCTTGATAATGAATTGAATAAAGTTCGAAAGTATCTGGAAATAGATTTTTTTTTTTCTTGTGGGGTTTGTTCGCAATTATTGCTTCACTCACGTTCTACTTTTTGCTGAGTTATATATATATATTTATATATATATATATATATATATATATATATATATATATATATATATATATATATATATATATATATATATATATATATATAAAAAAGATAATGGTAAATTACAATATTCGAATCAAGATTTTATTTATAACTATCGGACTAGTTTCGGCAAGATGCCATTTTCAACTAATAATCAAGACACTAGGCAAAGAGCACAGGATATATAAGGTAAAGACACATCCTAAGCAAAATGAAACAGCAGGAAAAAAAAATAACTATAGTGAATCTGGCGTGAATGTCGACAAGCTAAACAAATCAAATGGAACCGGATACAATCTGGAGAGTTGCTAATCCTCGAGACGCATTGCGCCCGGAGCTGCTTATAATTACGATTGGCGTCTTTATTCATTATATATTTGTTAAATTTGTATTCTGCTTCAGATAAATTGAAATGATCAACTTTGTTGATGATGATGGATTCCGCATTTCTCCTCTTAATATAATTGTTGGATTTATAAATGATTTAGCATGGTTAAAATTAATTCTATGGTCGTGAATTTGCATGTGCGTAAATAAACTTGAAGAGTTCGTACACCTTCTTATATCAGCTAAATGTTATTTCATCCTCTTATTAAAGTGGCCTGACTCTCCGATGTAGGTAAATTTGCACAAAAACGTAATATACTGTAAACCCCAGCAGCGAGATTGATTTGGCGCAGTAGTAGCGGAAGTTCTCATGGACTGACAGCCTAATGAAAGACTGACACTACCTTGTATCTCGTAATATACCTGATTGATTTGCTGCGATAGTTTTCACTAATGATCTTGATCTCTGTAAGAAATTCGGAGGTTGTTTGCCTATCAGAATACTTAGATTGAGGTTTACGAGGCGCTGTATCCGACTAATCACAGCTTGACTCATCCAAATTTCCTGGTCATCTGAACCGTCCTCAGATTGACACACAAGCATTCTGTGATCTTCGCATTGGAGCTTCAAGCATAAATACCAAGCAGCACATCTTGCCCTTTACAATATTTTTGGGGATTGATTTCAGTATATATATATATATATATATATATATATATATATATATATATATATATATATATATATATATATATATATATATATATATATATATATATATATATATATAGATATATATATATTGTTATTGAATATTTGAATAAATAACAAATTATTAACTTTGCCTTAATCCTTTATCCTTCTTTCAGCACTACTTAGAAATATCTTTTCTTTGTTTGTGACTGACGTGTCACTTTGCCACTTGAGCTCCGTGTTTTGGTTTAACAATCTATTTCCTTGTCTATTTGAACTTTCGTTTGATCTGTGTTAAGATTTGCTTTTCTTTGTGTGTTTGTAAATCTATATTTTTTTTTCAAGTGTAATCAAGCTGTTACCAATACCAGCAATTAACCTCGTTAATTATCTGTTAGAAAATGGCATGAAAGGCTATAAAATTCAAGTAATTACGTATGCTACTAAAATTTGTTTGATTTCCTTTTAATGTACGTAAATATTTGGTTAATCTGCTAATCATTATCTTTTTATAGTTTCTGTCATTGAAATTACTTTAGGTGTTTATGAGATGTCGATAATCAAATGAAGCAGTGTCATGTGGTTCATTTCCTATAATTACATACATTGGATAGAACCAAAATGTGAAACATTGAATCGCGAACAAGAAATAGATTTTACGCAGTTTCTCATTTCTTTGCAAGGGCCCTACCTGCCTCCTTTATTAAATTCAGTCCAGATTAGAAAGGTCGCCCTCCCTTGTCCTCTTAAATTCATCTACTTTGGTTAGCTACGAGTACCTTCTATACTGTTTAATTCCTTAATAACCATGCATGATTTCGAGTTAAGACTAATTTTTTTTTTGTTAATTCGGAGCTCTTTCGTTATCTACCAACCTTTTTTTTATTTAAAGCCTTTTTGGACTACGGTTTTTTCGTAATATTGATTTGTAAGTAAATTAGCAAAACAATCCTTTAAAACTAAAAAATCAGAACACAATAAAATAATTTTTAATATTAAGCGGAAAACAACATTAATATCATTCCAAAAATCAGAATATCCAACCTAACCTAATTATTTACTCTGATTTTATCAACCATGTTAAAAATGTTTTCCGGTAAATGTTAAAACTTATGTTTTATGGTGTTCTTATTTTTTAGTTTTAACACATTTTTGCTAATAAACTTATAAATTAATATTATTTCAATGCAACCCCCTTGCGAAAAAAGTGTTGTTCAAAGAAGTTGGGAGAACACTTATTAAACGAGCACCACAATTCCGTTTGCCACTGGTTCTAGTTTCTTTTTTTTTAATCTAGTTGGAGTAAGGTTCTCTCCTTTTTGTATCTGGCACCACGAAAGCATTTGGTCTCTGGTACTGCAACTCGAATTCCCTTCACCTCATGTTGTTGATGACGTTTTGCTTTCATTTTTAATTGAGCAAATATCGTTATTCACAGGAATTTATATGGAAAGGAAATGGTTACAATAAAATGGATGGGAATAATAACTCTTTAATCGATACCTATGTTTGTTGTATATATTTGTATACACACTTTATGAGTATCATTTTTTTGGGGGTGGATTCCAGAGTGGGATGCAAGAGATATCCAGATTTATGTGAGGCAAAATATATCTAACAAACTATTCCAGCAACAGGATTACTTCCCATGGAGGATAGCTATTTGGTTACATTTAATCGTGAAACTACCGGACTCAATTACTGAGTATAGAAATAAACTTGTTGATTGCTGTTATCGCCGATAAGTAATGTGGAGCCCCTTTAAAAACAGATACATGAAATTTTACGTCCTTTAAAAGTCAGAGGTAACAGCCAAAACTAGTAATAGAATGGAAAGCGAGTGTCTAAGTATTAGCTTTTACTCGCGGGCGACTCTATGTTGGTTGGTCGTCTGTTCATGTTTGCTTGTGCTCGTTTTGCTTTTTTTTTTGTAATAACGTAACTATTCGGCCGATTCTAACGATTTTCAAAACCTTTATGTTATTTTGCATTCTCTTTCGAATGATATGAGTGCCAAAGTCCTCATAAGGTTAGCCTGGGAATTATTTTGTTTTGGCAATAGCATTCTAACTATTCGGCCGATTATAACAAAATTTGAAACCCATATATTGTTTTACATTCACTTTTGATTAATGTTATTGTCAAAGCCCTCACAAGTTTAGCCCTGTAATTATTTTGTTTTGGCAATAATGGCATACAAATTCGGTCGATTCTAACGAAGTTTGAAACCCTTATGTTTTTTTACATTTTCTTTCGAATGTTAGAATCGACAAGGTCCTCTTAAGGTTAGTCCAGGAATTATTTTCAAGTTTTGGAGGTCGTAAGGTCATAAATCAGAATAAGTAAGAGCACGTGAGCAGACTTTGTTTAATCGCGTGCGATTCTATATCTAATTATGTCGGTCGCTCGTCCCCGTTTTGCTTTATTTTTGTTTTTGTTAATAACATAGTAACTATTCGACCGATTCTAACGAAGTTGGAAACCTTTATGTTGTTTCACATTTTATTTTGAATAATATAATTGCCAAGGTGCTCCTAAGGTTGACTCAAGAATTATTTTGCTTTGATAATAACATCATAAATATTCGACCAATTCTAATTAAAATTGAGACCTTTATGTTGTTTTGCTTTCTCTTTCGAATGATATAATTACCAATATTTTCCCAAGGTTATTCTGGAAATTATTGAAAGTCTTGAAGGTCATATGGTCATAAATCACGCGCCTTTGTCAGCAAACCTTGTTTTTAATGGGAAAGGTTATACATAGTTTAGCGGGTGGCATGCGATATGGGGAGAGACCTTTGTTTCTAAACCAATGATCTTTACAGCCACTTTCTCCTTTTCAATCACAAAATGTTCATATTTCTTTAACCCTCGCAATTTTTTAATAAGTTGTGGAGTATTTAAGTAATCTCAACAAAACTCTCATATTTCTTTAACCCTCGCAATTTTCTAATAAGTTGTGGAGTATTTAAGTAATCTCAACAAAACTCTCGCCTGTTTACCGAAAATCTTTGTATATACCTCCTCTTTCGGGGGCGTTTCCGCGCCTCGTTTGGACAGGTTATTGTTTGTGTAGAGTTTTCGAACTGAAGCTTATGGTTTCCTCTTTATTCTTTCTTCAGTTTTATAATCCTTATATATCGGTGTTTCTAGAGCTGAGTTATTTTCTTCGTCATTTTGCCTGTCAAATAGTTTTGGCTACGTTGAATTAGGGCTCACTTCCATTGCATCTTTAGCATCGGGGCTATTTCCTTCAAAGGAAATGTGTTGGGTGATAAGATGGATGATTCACAACAGATTAATGATAATGACTCTCCGAGTCGGTTTCGTTATCAAAGCTGTGTCCTCCATAAACGGATGAAGGTGCAACCTAAATCGTATTCCTGGTAGGACCCTAAGTGTTGGTGATCAGAAGTAGCCATCAATGTTTATAGCTTAGTCTCTACTCTGAAACTCTGTATTTATTTCCTCCTGCGCCTTTAACTACGTCTCTTTGTGAGCGAATAGCATATTTGGGCAAGACTATGTTTGGTAAAACTCAATTATAGTTGTATTAAACTGACTAGGACGGTGAAGAGGTAAAGCTTAGGAGGTTTTGTATTCTTTTATATTCTAGGTTCAATAATAATCTCCTTTAATTAAAAACCTGTCAATATAAAGGGATCCTAACGTATAGGATGGCTTTTCAGTCCTTTTCTTCTAGGTCGAATAAGAAAGTTAAAGAATCTGTTTCTGTCATACATGAAACTGCTTTATTGTAATATGGACGTACTGACTAGATAAAGGTAAAATAAGACTATAAAACTACTCTGACTTCTAGTATCAAGCCTCATTCACCTCATTTCGTGTGTTTTAAAGTATACTTCCTACCTTTAGGGTGGAAAGTATAAAAATGGATTTGTGAAACCTCTAAAGGTTTGAAATGCAATAGATTTTTTTATTTAAGGAGTATTACTCTCCCATTATTGTTAGCTTTATCGCACTATCTTTGATTCTGTCCTCTCCCATAATTAGTCTCTCGCTGGCTTTTGCTGGAAGGAAGGGAATAAGAAGAGAAGAATAACTTTATAAGACTCGAAATTCTTTGTCAGGTTCCCTGCATATTACTTATGCCATGAAATGGCTCATCCGTACTTATCACCCTCTCATTTGTTAATTCATTATTACTTTGCCTTCCATTTGCTTATTCTGTCTTTATCACGTCCATCAAAAAGTAGCGCCCACTCTCACGATTGCCATTGAATAGGGATGTTGACTCTGTTCTCTCTGACAAATTTGGTCGTTGGAGAGTTTCTTGCTAGGTCGATTAAACCTTTATTTCCAGTTGATTCCCCTTGACTCCTTTCATAACTATGTGGACAGGCAAATATCCTAAATATAACTACAGAGCATAATATTTTACCAGAACTATAAGAAAAATTATCGTGGAACCTGGAAATAAGCCATAATCTACTGCAAGACTTCCTCTGTGCCTAAGTCATCCGCCGCGCGTCGCTCGTCCGCCATCGCTCCAACTATAGTTTGATTAAGGCTGAGTCTTATGCCCACCTTCAAAGGAGGAAGGTAACCCTGTTTTCGTTAAGGAATAGAAAATTTTGAATAGAGTTACGTCCAATTACCATTTACTAGCGCTGCAAGTAGACAAATTAAGCTATGAGAAATTGAAAGGGAAGTTATATATTCCATTGTAACTGGAAATGAAACTGCTGTTCTGTGATATTTAACCAAAAACAGAATCAATAGAGTCGCGTTATTTAGGGAGAGGCGCATCAGGAAAGGCCAGGGTCACACCTGCAATAAAAAAACTGAGTTTAACCATTAAGGGGACCTGCGAAGGTAATTTGATATTAGATTTTATGCTAAGAAATACGCTTGCAAACAAGAAGCATTATGCTTCTATACTGTATAAATTATGCGTCTCCATCAAGGGTAAAGAGTAGAGGTAATTTGAGTCAGACAATTAGGCCCATCCATTACAATGGCCAGGGTCTTTTGATCGCGGATTTGAAAAATTCCCTCCCCCCTTCTACAGTTGACGAAGCTCCCAGTAATTATAAATTGTTGGCTTGTTAAGAGTTATTTTCAAAAATATAAGAAAACTTCCGACAAACAAGAGGATAAAACGCGCCACAACCAGACAAAAATTTGTAACCAGGAGAGGCAACTTCACTTCTGCTCAACATTGGATCGCGTTAGTTTTATGCAAGCCTTCAACTGAAGACTTAATTTGAGATTTTTATTTTTTTAAGCTTAATTCGTAGTTTGAGAATTTTCACCTCATGGCTATAAGATGTGCTTATTTCATGAACAATGTAAGTTTTACTCCTAATGTGATTTGAAAGTTGCGGTATCTCTATTGATATCATTAAGAATATCTTCCAAGATTAGAATTAGGCTATTTGACCCCTGGATTATCGAAAAAAATAGTTCATTCTTTATAAATTGGTTTACATTTTTGTTACGTTTAAGATGCTTCAATTTATTTCGGCGATATGAATAAGGATCTAAAGAACGAAGACAAGCAGAAGGAGAAAGAAAAAACCCCGAAAAATTCCTATAACCACTGTAGAATAAAGTAAAATTAACGTTTTAATTTCATAAAGAATAAATCATAAAGTCATAGATGAGATTTCTATTAATCATTGCAAAACTTAAGAGTATCGACATCGTTTAATTTTACGACTCAAAGTTTAAAATTATATTGGCACAGAAAATTGAAAATCATTACTCCTCTTCCCCGAATAGGCGTCGATCCCCTATACTGTTACATCAGGCACCTTAAGGCTAGTCGAGAACACTATTCATCTATTCATCCCTGGTTGGTGTCTGGAAGTGGGTGATGCCCTCATATCTTGAATCCAGTTGGGGAGCGGAATGCCTTTACTCTTTTTCCACTTCTTTCTTTTCATCCAGGTAGCGCAACCATGCTGCGGAGCGTTTGGCCACCGAGTGAGAGAAATGGTCCCTAGTGAGCTCAAACCGGCCCAACCGGTACTCTATATGCTATTTTAGATCAGGCTCCGAGAGAAAAATGTGTTCACATGCCTAATATTGTGAAAAGAAACTACAAATGAAAACAAAACTAAAATTTGACTATGAAGTCTATTCCACTTCTATTTCATCTAGTAAAGTGGCTGCCTCTTTAATCTCTTTTTTCTGGCAGACGTTCCTAACCATCCCCTTATTAATTTGGGAGGTGGAAAACCTATGCTGGATCAAGGGACTCACGTAGTACTCAAAAATAAAGAACGGGTGGCAGAGCCCTGTGCACCGTGCCACAGGTTTTTGTTCATCTATAGATCGAGGGCTCTCCTGGAACAAAAATTGTCTTATATAAGGTTATCATATAACCATAGTAAAATCAACTGAAAATATTGAATTTCACGGAGTTCAAAGAGGAAAATTTCGCTTGTAAGACTTTGTACAGTGATCCTTTAATTCAACAGTCTTGTCGTAGGTCAGCTAGGCTTCACTGACCTTCGCTTACCCTCCCTAGACGCGAGGAAAGTCCCTTTTAAGTACGGGAGATATTCGAGTGCGTTTTCTACCGTTGGCTGACTTAGAAAATAGATCAATGGCTTTTTTATGTGACGTTGGGATTTACAAAAGAGAAACAAAAATAATCTTTACTATTATACAAAAAAAATAACATAATTTAACAATAATTTATACACTATGGTAAAACTAATCCTTCAGCAAAGGAAAATTAATTTACAATGAATACTTCGACACGAGCTATGAGTAGTACAATATTTACCCAAAAGGAAACGGGAGGAGATGATGAGGTGAAGCTTCATAGTCGACAGTGATAGGGAGAAATGTAATAGGCTCACAATTTTTCAAAATGGGAGGGGGCTTCGAGTGGTAGTTAGAGGGAGTATCCTCGCAGGGCACGGAAGGAAGCGCGTTATTCCAGAATGAGTCCTTACGTCCTTGACTGCCGTAGTTCTGAACAACTGGTTTCCGGACTGCGAGTTCTTAGGGAACCAGAGAGTCACTTGTAAAGTGGCGGGTTGTATTATTTGGCTGGTTCCAATAAATCCTCTTGATAACTGCTTGGATATTGCGTGAGTAGTGCCTGCCTTCCGGTTGAATACTAATTTGCTCGTTTCCGCGCTGGAAAATATATACGACTTCGCCAGAAGTAGGTAACAACAAGGCGCGACGAGTAAGGGCTTGGCGTTCTCGCTAATTTGGGTTCCGGGCTCTAGTTTAACTCGTCTCGCTTCGTTATCGCCTCGGAAGTTTACCGAAAGAGGCCGGTTAAAGGTCCGTTCGTCTGTGAGATACCCCCTTAGTCCTCTTTGTCCGCGTGAATCTCTCTCCCTCTGACAACTCTCTTTTAATACTTTAAGAGAAGTCGGCAATCATATGATTGTCCTACCTTCCCTGTTATCGCTCTTCCATTGTTATTATATCTTTAGGAAACCTTTCACCTTGTTTACTATGTATATTACCTAGCATTTCAGCTAATTTTTTAAAACTGGTGTTAATAAATTTAGTTTTTATGTTCACGCTGCAGCTCAGACGATACAAATTCGTCAGCATTTTCAACAAGATCTTTGTAATTTTTCGCCTTTTTTGTCCAAAAGGAAATTTGTAACAACTCTCACAAAAGAATTCTATGAGTCTTTCTTAATATCATTCATAGGCGTAGTGTAAAATTTGTATCATAATTCTTACTTGCCACCCATCAAAAACACCATCTTTTATTTTTTCATAACTTAGACTAGGTAATTTGTCACAAATGTACTTACATCATTCTCCCTGTACACCTATAGCTTTTACTTACTAATTTAGTATATTTATTTAGTTTGATGTGAAGAAGAGGAAATATTATTTTATATTTATCAACTAAGGGCTAGCTAATGACATATTTTTTCTCTAATAGTTAAAGATGTCTTTCTAGCCATTTTTTCTGAATCTAATGTTTGTGCTTAGTCTGAATATGCCAGAGACAAGAAACATGGACAGTTAATGTATCAATCTTGTTGACCAAGTAAAAAGGTTAACTATTTTAAGATTGACACAGATGGTCCATTTCTGGTCACTATATATAAGTAACTTTGGAAGTTTTATAATGTCTTCCGCTTTTTGTTTTCTTTATATGAAATGAATTCACAATTGGAATAGAGCCCTATATATTTCAGTGAAGTAGCACAATTGTATGATTTCAAACTTTATAAAAACAGACGCCACTCATTTAGATTTAGATCAAAACATATCAGATCGCAGTGCGTCTAAAAAACCTGACATATTACGAAAATAAACTAAACCACACTCAACTTTAAAATATTGTACAAGGTCATATTTCCTTTTAAAATAAAATGTTATTTTCGGAGCTTCTTTAAGTAGTTGTCTTCTTATTAATCTTGAAACTAGAAGTTCTGACGATTCTTTTGAGAGACCCAAATTTCTTAATAAGTCATTCCGTTTCCCTCTATTAAAACACTTTGGTACTGAGTTAGTGCATGAAACATGATATTCAAAATCTACATCATACTCATGTTCTACAAATTCTACCAATAACATCATAGCCCAGAAGTAAAGGAAGCTCTTTCAAACTTGGCACAGGTGTTTCATCTGAATGCGGCAGCGGGCGGATTGTTGATTCAAAACTTGGGTATGTAACTTTACTCTTACTATTTCTATTGTAACCTGAAATGTGATCTAGGCAAAAATAAGCCATCCACATGGTTTTGTGGTTCTTACCATATAATTGGAAGACCAAATGCTAAAATTTTATTCATAAAATCACTACTAGTTTTCGTTGACTTGTCTACAGTAAAATTTACACCTACATAACAAAAATAAACTGGCCTGTTTAAACACCTGTCTACCAGATATGAAGGCAACTTCAATCTCTCTATAGCCCTTCCTCATGTAACATAAGTCAATTACATAATTGATTGTGATAATTACCAATCAACATTGTACAAAGGCTATATGAAGTAAACTCTGGTGAACTAGAATGTCTTCAAATGTCTACGTCACAACAGTCCGTAGTACATACATACAGATTGGGTAAATAAGAAAAACTGTTGTGATAGAAAAATATTGAGTTGATTATTTAATTCATTCTATCAAATTTAGTTAATTATAATCTCAGATCAAAAGCAAAAATATTAAATTTATTGGTCGGTTTAATTAGTTAATTGAGAGAACATATGTGAGATGCATATGTGTTGAGAAGCTAGCGATTTATAATCAAAGAAGATCCAATAGCAGGGATTTCTATTGCTAATTATCGTTCATCTTGAAGAAAGGTTTTTGAATGGTTACAATCGATGAGGTTCTGAATTAATGACATTATCAACAAATCATTTGTAAAGACCAGTCAATCTGAATGCTCTTTTTAGTCTTTACATTTATAAATTGGGTGATTTTTTTATGCCCTTGTTCTTCTCACCCTTTCGTTTTACTACCCCCTATCTTTCTTTCCTTTATCTATCCTTTTACTTAACTTGTAGGAGTTTACATCTGAAGGATTGTGTACCCTTCCGGCCCTAGTGCCATCAAGAGGATATGCGGGTGTCTCCTTTACATTTACGTTTCTTTCATTTTCACCACTTTATTTACAGATATATCTTTTCTTAAGAACTTTCTGCGGGTGATTCTCTCGTTGGTATTTCGCTTTAAAATCGAGGATAAAAATGAACAATTCGACCTTGTCCTTGAGCTCGTTGCAAGAGACATTCATTTAGGAGAATGAATTTTGTGCGCCTCAGAGAAATTTAGCTCATTTAGAGATTTATATTTGAACAGTATCGAGCTTTAAATGAGAATGAAGACTTTCGACTGACTTTTTTTGTTGTAGAAAACAATATACACGGTTTCCATAAAGTCTGGACACATAGGAAATATCACAATAGTCAACTCATTCACCAGACCTTACCCGCCCCTCCTTGACTTATTTTTCTGGGGTATGCTAAAGCATAAGGTGTACTCAATCAAAATTAGAGATAAAGACACCTGAGAGAACAGCGCATTATTAATGAATGAGCGCAAATCGAGGGATATTTAGAGTTAATGCATCCGGTAAATCAGGTGAATCTCGCAAAGCGTATCGAACTTCGCATCACAAATTTTCTAGATGACATTAAAGATATTATGTATTAATATTTCAATCAAATAAAATGTAGTTTATCTTTTATTGATGATATATACATTTGCCTGTGTTCAGACTTTAGGGACACCCTCTTCAATTATATATATTTATTAAATTATTCCATCATCAGTCACTTCCAAAACCTGCCTGCTAAATAAAGAATTATATATTTTTTTAGAAACAATGCGTCCTCATTCTCATTGAGACATAATGAATATGCAATAAGTCGCTATAAATATGTAACGCACCGTCAGAATTCGAAATAATGATTGTTTACGATTTTAATTATTTATTGTTCGGTTCTGAAGTTTATATAAACCTGCATTATTGTATAATTTGATATTTTGTGTACATTCCTCATCACTAAATTGCTCACTTATATGTTTTTATATACCAATGACAAGTGATACGTGGCTCAGACGGTTCTTGCATCCATTTATTGATTAAATACATATTTGTATCAGAAGGTTATCATATATACATACATACAGAGTTAGATGTATACATACCGGTGTTACTGGTAAGAAAATTCTTAGCTTAAACTAACTTTTATATCCAATAAATATTTTCAATACTTTTCTTAGTTATTTTGGGGCTCACTTAAACGTTCTAGAATAAACTATAAAATAGAATTGGGTGTAAAGGAGGCATCTTTCGTCGCACGATTTTTGTCCTTTTTGTCACATTTCTAAAATAGCAAAAGTAAGGAATAGTGTTAAAAAACCCGTGTGTTATTCCATCCTGAGTCACCAGGAGCACGTATGGACGAATATATAGTACAAACAAATGAATATCGGCTCAGCCAGTCATAGGCAAGAATAGGATTCTTGCAACAGAAAATTCTGTGTTGAGTCTTCGTAAAAAGCCCAAGTTCTCAGTAAACGATATTCACAACATCGTGAGGAACGTTTTTGTTAGCCCAGAAACCACTGAGAATCAAATAGGTCAAGGTTTTGCTGCAGGTAAAGTTAAAGATTCAGAGACGACAGTAAAGGGATTCCAATACTAAATAAGCACCACAGTTAAAGAGCTAGGAGGAAGCCATATCTTCCTGAAACTCGCATTATCCCAAGGCTTAAATTAATAATTAAGTATATTTATAGTGAAAAGACATATATGAAAGAAATTATTATGCTAAGAGGTAATTAAAATATAAATATTTGATCCAAATTGCAAAATACATGTTCACTGAAAATCTGGTAAATCGCTCTTTGTGAAAAAACACCATACCCGTAAAACACGATGGCATAAATTAATGCTTTGTGGTTTCTTTGTTGCTAATGGTACATAAGCATTTGATAAAATCAATGAAAGAATAGTAAAGGGAAATTTTTTAACTAAGTTGATATAAAACCTTCTATATACCATCAGTAAAACACCTTTGGTTATACCTTTTCTTTGAGGCATACAACAATTATTCTTATGACGAATAGCAACCTAAATCACCGGGTTCATCTACTTAGAGACTCACACTTTTGGTGGGTTTTAACCTGAGACTCACCTCTCGCTTAATTGTCAAGACAATATTATTGTTTACATCAGAGGGCCCCCAAATGATAGAAGCAGCTGCGTGGCCACATTTCGCGAATATTGCTCGAATGTCTCGCAAATATCTCAGGATTGTCTAAGACCTTTGCCAAAGTATCTCTATTATGCAGGATAGCCTTTCACTTGCCCCTTATTGTCTACCTGTGCCTCTTCCCGAAAGACATTTGGGCCGTATTCACTAATTAGGGATTTTCTTTAATTAGGAGGTAATTAGTCTTAGAGCCGTGGCTCACGTGCCAATGTTCTTCATCCAGAATAGCGGGCGAAAGTGCCATTCCAAAGGAAGCTTGAGTCTTCTTGTAGTATGTCCAGAGTTCCTTTAATGTACCTGTTTTCTGATTGTCCCGACAAACAGATTAAACTTTTAACCTTTGAGACGCAACTCTCTATTAAAGGTTTGTTCTTCTAGGATTAGTAGATACCTTGTCAAAGCGAGCAAAATCCTTTTTAATTTGATATAACTACTTCTGTCCTATAAGAGTTATTGTATTGTACACATTTGTCCGGAGATAATCAAAATAGCCACAAATTAATTCTTTATGCTTGCAAAGTTTGCATCAGTAGTTTTGGTCATTTAATTTTACCTAACCTGTCTTTTCTATGCTTTCTTTTTTATCCTAAGCCTGTCTTATTCCTTTCTCGATAAATGGAAATACCGTCGTTCAATTTCATTAGGAAACTCTTAAGCCAGAAGACTATGTAATTGTACATTTTGCAGGGAAAAAACAAGCTTTTCATTATGTAGGCAAGCTACTTCATGAGTGTACTGATTATGACATATGGATGATTGAGTATCTGAGCAACAAACATGCACTAGGTGATTAGCTCATTCCATTCAGAAAACCTGCAAATTGTGAAAATATATTGTAAAGAAACTTTCCCTACCAAACATTGTGCAAGGTAGGATGACATTCCCTGCGCAATTTTTCCACGACCTTGAAGCACCAGTGCATTAGCATTTCAAACACCGAATCTGGATGTTGTTTTTGTGTTTCTTGTATTGCCTTTTAATAAACCAGTTTATTGTTGTCAATTATAAAGAGCTAATTAGGGGTAGGAGGTTAGTTTTTTCTAATTTCCTTAGTTTGATACGTCCAAATTGGTTAATTAAGTTTGTTATGGCTACCAACTATTAAAGTTTATAAAGGTCATCTTTTATGTTCCATGTGTTATTTTTCCTAAGTTGGCCCGCTTGCCCCTAAACTCGGGGTAAGTGGGTCTCGTGTTTATACTTGTTAATCAAGTATAATCAAAATACTTACCATGTTATTCAAAAGTCTTATAAATCCATATTATTACCTCAAAGAACCAAAGGATCGATTTATATGTTCCTGCAATAAAACCAATGAAACTCAAATTTGTATTTATTTGGCAGTAAAACTTTTTAAAAAAAGCGGAACCCCTTGCCCCAATCTACGGTAACTGTTCCCTCTTAAGGTTCAGAGCAATAAAGTTAACTTTTTAATTATTTACTCGATTAAAAATTAATTAATTTGGGTATATACTAAATGTTGCATATTTATTTCAAGAGTAATACAAAAATGCAAATTGTTCCATTTTTACTTTTATAGCGCCCATCTGGCTACTGCTACCAAATGTATGAGTCACCGTAATTATTTCCCAGCCTATTACTAGGCTATTTTATAAAACATAAACAAAGCAAAACAAATAAATGCAAAACTAAAGCTAACAAAACAAAACAAAACAAGAAAAAATGGAAGTAAACCTCTGCATCGGGGGGGAGGTCAAATTGTCCCTGACCTCGAAAGAATTAACTTCGGTAACAGGATAAAAGTGAACACAAAAAAATTGGTTTGCATAAACATAGGAAAAGTACTAATGTATATTTTGTCTCAGGTCTATAACTGAAAATTAGAGCTCCAAACGTTTGTCAAAGTTTTCTATATCCTAATAGCTCTCTTCACAAATATCTGCTCCATTCTACCTTATTGTGCATCCACGACTCTTCCTTATTTGCTAGGTTTCTTTGGTGGCAGTGTTTTTTGAGCTCCCTCCATAGCCAAATGATAGTTGATGATTTTCTTTAAAAATAGCCACCAAAACTTATTCCTTATTGTTCAGTTGATGCTAATGGGTATTTTTGAATAGACACCATCTAAACAACTTTATATTGGCATGATGTTTTTGAAGGAAGCACTTCACCCTCCTTCCACTAACTATGTCTTCTGCAATTATGGCCAAATACTTGTATCTTCATTTCTTCTCTTCGTAATGTTTTTTTCCGAGAAGATTTATCACGGTGAACGCACTCCTTCATTAATGTGAGTCTATAGACAATCTGTGTTTTACGAAGATCAGAAGCTAGCCCAGTAGTCGGGGAGCTAATGTTGGTAAAGGGACCTCTTCACCAATGTCTCTGAAACACTAACTCGTAGCTGCAGCCAAGATTAGTCATATTTCCTTTTTATTGTTTTGAGGGGAAAATTTAACATTCTTTTACATTATCTGATTATCAAGCAGTGATAAGTTTTAAGTTTTGATTTCCTTCTTGGTGTTGTTTTCGGTTTGAGTGTAACTATACTTGAGTAGAATTTTGCGAACGGATTGATGCCCGGTGGAAATTCATTTCCTTTTATATTTCTCAATAAGTGTTCCCGATGTCTCAAGACATTACAAAAAAACGAGTTATATTTTCAGTGTTCCTTTCTTTGGTCTCTTATAAGATGTGACATAAGTGGCCTTCTATATATAAATTTCAATTCCGTATTTTATACTAGAGTATTATGGGAAAAGTATTAGAACCATTGATTGGAAATTAAACGAATATGTAATTTTAACTATGGTGAAAGAAATTTAACAAATTTATGCATAATTATACTGTTATATGTATATTATTAACCATAATAATTTTAATATATTAAGGTTTGTAGAAAGGTAGTTCAATTCCCCCTTCTCTAGACTATTTTAGCCAATGTATGACCTGTCTTTTGTTATTCCTTGAAAAGGTGTTTGAGAATAAAAACGAAAACGCTCGGAATCGTTTTTTACTTTTCCTTTCTGTGTATTTCTTTCTCTTTCTTTCTCTCTCACTCTCTCTCTTTCTCTCTCTCTCACTCTCTCTCTCTTTCTCTCTCTCTCTCTCTCTCTCTCTCTCTCTCTCTCTCTCTCTCTCTCTATATATATATATATATATATATATATATATATATATATGTCGAGGGTTTAGTGAGTGGGTAATCCCAGTCTCACTTCCTGGACATATATTTTATTACCGCACCGAGGTGAAGCGGAGATGAAGCGTATCCAATACCTTAGCCACTTCCGTTGAATAAGAATAATCCCGGCGCGTACCCTTTTGATCAAAACTAAGCTGATGACGCACTGAATGTGTTCCTTACTCAGTAAAAGCAAACCATGGGTGGGTCAGTTGAATATTGAGATTTAAGCCGAGTGGATTGCTTAATAATTGCCAAAAGATCATCCAAATTAGTTAAACACACAGATACAAAAATAATCTTTAATGTACATGAATTTGAAATAAGCAACAGCGTATATAAATATAAATAGGATTAATCTTGCACTGAATAAGTAAGTCTACAAAATGTGGGGATTACTTGCAGATTACTCACTGCGATGTTTGCGTCTTAATGATACCAGACAGAACGAAGGGAATATTATTATTGAGTTAAACACTGAAAAAGAGTAAGCAGTTCTAATATTCGAGGGTATGGGTTCGGTATGAGAATTCTAGCTCACAAATAAACTGGTCAAGTTAGGGAGGGGATAATTCAATTAACGATACCTTTGATTTCGTTTCGTCCAAGGTTACCGAATGAGAGGGTAATCCTAGACCGGTGATATGCTGATCTTTTGCCGGCTCACGAAGGTGAGCCACACGGTGACTCAAATCGGACTTCTTCCTTGAAGTACCTGTCCGATTATTCGGCTCCTAGAGTGGGTAGCCAAAACCGATTACCTAGCTACGTCTAGGGTAATCCGCAGAGAGAGGTCCTGTGTAACCTCAGACTCTGAAGGGGATGGGGCTGCGAGAAGTTTGGCACCTATAAGTACCGTGACGGCAACCGCCAATTCCCCAAGAAGTTCCTTGAATGCAGCGAGCGAACGGTTTCCTTGACGTAGGTCCAAGATCTTTTGCCCGATTACAGGGAGAAGTCTTCCTTTTATTTTTCTTACGAGCAGAATCGAGAGAGAGAATCGAATTCTCGTAAAATCCGTATCGTCATGCGAAAGACCTTTTTTCATCTTTGGGCCAACGGTATTTCTTTCACGCCTTCGAGTCATCTCGGAGTTTACGGCGGTGCGAAAAAAGGCGACGGAGGATTCGAGGCGAGAGGTGCATTTTAGGGATACGAGAGGGCGCGCAGCTTTGTGTCTGAGTGTTTCTGCGTACACCTATGTACGCGGTATTTAGACTCTTACAATATATCTATATACATATATATGCATATATATATATCCGAGAACTCACAAAAAAGTCTCACGGTAGAGAGTCGATAAGCCATAGGAAATAAGGAAAGATGATTAAATAGTTATTTCGTCTTTAAATAAGACCGAACAAGGATCATTAATAGATTAAAAGAAGAGAGAAAGAGAAAGCATAATAAAATAATATAAACTCTTTACCCATTTAATAAAATGAAAAATGGACGTGGCTCGCACCTATGCCATCGTGTGACTCTTGTTTAATTCAATTTAGTTAGGAATATTACATGTGGTAGATAAGATAGTTGAAAGTAGGTGAAAAAGTTGGTTGAGAAAATTTGCCCTGGTGATGGTGGCTACGCTTTTTCCTTGTCTTTCATATTTCCTTTTGCTAATCTTTAACTTATAAAACTTGTTTTGTACCTTTGTTGTGTATATAACAAGTGTATTTTATCGCATTCTAGCTTTTCTTTGCATACAAAATCTGACAACCCTCATAATTATTTTCTTTTTCTTTTATTTATTTGTATTATATATATATATATATATATATATATATATATATATATATATATATATATATATATATATATATATATATATATATATATATATATATATATATATATATATATATATATATATATATATATATATATATATATATATATATATATATATATATATATATATATATATATATAATCTTAAGAATGAACTTCAGTACAAGAAATAAAGTATTTTCCATTATACTGATTCTTTAACACAACGTTTCGGGTTCCATGGCTATCATCAGGTCTGACAGAGAAATAATTATCAAGAGATTTTTTTTAAATTCTAACATTTTTCATATTGTCATAAATTGAAATTTAAATTAAATAGACACAACTTTATTTAAATGGGGGAGGAGAATTGCGAAGAAAAAAGGGCAGAGTATGTAACCTACCGGGTTGAACTGTGAGAAAAGCTCACCTGAAATAGTTAAGGAATGGAGGCAGGAAGAAAACGCGGTGGTTGGAGGAGTAGTTAAACTTATAGAAGCGGAACCTCACTTGTGTCGTTATTTAGGGAAGGCTTTAATATTTTAATGTACATGGACTCGAAAATACGAAGGGAGATCTCAATGTTACATCGTTCAAGGATTTTACAGTTTTCAGGAATGACATCAGTTTTACGTTCTATAATATGAGATCTTATGGCTGATGTTTCTTTATGGTTCAAAGGTTTGCTAGTCTTATTATTAATACCTAAATGAGAACACACTCTGGCCTCAAGAGAACGAACGCTGCTGCCTATATACGAGCTTGGATCACAGTGAGGACAAATGAAATTAGGTATTAGTTTGTAATATCATTGCTGAATAGTCAAAAAGTGTCCACCATTGTGTCGTACACATAAATGAAGAGGTAATCTGTACTGCGATGTACTTTCTGAATCACGTGTACAGATAATTTATTCATCACGACTCCAAAGGGTGTTCTTTGAGGGAGAAAATGCTCAAATTTTTACCTCTTAAACTTTGAGTTTCTGGAAATCCACAAATAAAAATCCAGGGCTTCTTGGTTGAAACCCAACTTGCTTCGTTATCTAATCAAATCTCCTGGAAAATGTGTGTTAAGATAAGTTCTCACCGTTAAGGCCTAATGAGGAGGGGTGTCATCCCGCTCATGCCACTCCATATAGCCGTTGGTTGGTTCATCAGTATTAGAAATGATTCCTCCTACAACATCTTGGAGTAGGCCTCATCGATTACCCTCTTGTCAAAGAAGAAATGACTAAAGGTTCTGTATTTCCATATATCACACCAAACCATGAGGATATGGACAACTTGTTCCTTAGAAGAATCAAACTAATGAGGATTGGTTTGTACTCCTTATCCAGTGCCCCGTAAGGGGCGTGGCGATTTGCCATCCTGGCTGCCGTGCTGACGGGACTCAGCACCCCGTCCGACCCCAGCTTAGCCTATTGACCTTCATTCAAAACACTTGTTTCCTTGCTTTTCATACAACCTCTTCCACAAATTTCTCTGGTCAGCCTCTAATTTCACAGGGTAGATGCTGACCTTCTTGTCAAACCAATCGTCCCGGATCGGGGCTGAGTGGGAAACGGGAAAACGTTCCCTAACCCCTGAGCTCTGGTTTGGGATGTTTTTTTTTTAACAAACTGCTTCATCCCCTCATCCCCTTTCCTCTCCTCTTCACAATCTATCCTTTTACGCCGCGTTCAAGTTGGAGCCGCCATGCCGATGGACTGCCAGGCCACCAGGCGGGAGGGGTGGTCCCAAATGGCGGCGCCTGGCTCTGCCAAGCCTGTAGGCACATCTTGCAGTGCGGGCAACTGCAAGAGGTGATGAGCTTTTGCATCCCGTGGCACAAATAGGGTCACCATGCCCATGGATGAATTTTCAAAACACCAAACCCCTTTAGCTCCCCCTGAAACAGCGACGGATCTGCCCTCGGGCAGCTCCAGCAAAAAAATGGAGGTCCTCCCCCTGTGCTTGCGCAGGGGACCCTACATATTTGTCTAACCGGAGAGGAGGCTCACTCCTCTCCTTCGCCTATGAGTGCAGGGGACTCCCCCTTAACTCCTTCTCTGGAGGTGCTTTCGTGGCACCTCCCTTTTTCTAGCGGCAGTCCCCTCCTTTCTTTACAAAGGGACTGACAAGAAAGCCAGCAGGCAGCCCTTAGCCAGCCGCTTCCCATCGAAGCGGCTGGGTAGGGCAAACCCCCTTAGGGGGGAGAGGGAAGCCAGGCCCCTTCGGTCGCTTGCATCAAAAGACCTGCTGGCAAGGATATTAAACCTTGCCGGGGTCAAGGCCTGTGCCTCCCCACAAAAGACTCTTGACGCTGCCAAGGGGACCTGCGATGTCCTGGGAGGAAACGGCTAACTGGAGGCCCCTCCTGTGATAGACATGGTCCTTGAGGAGACCCAGCCTCAGACGGTAGGGCCTTCCATGGGAGGGAATTTGGGCTCGGCGCCAAGCACCGAACCCGAATCCGCCCCTATGCAAGGTCCCCCTCAAACGGCTGAGGGCTCCAAGGCAGTACAAGGAAGGAAGGGATCTCCTCCGAAAGGTGCCTCTACGACTACCAGGACCTTCTCCATTTCGGAGAGGGATCTGGCTGAGGCCTGCCCATCTGGCATGGGGGCTTCTGCCGGCGGAGGTGAGAAGCAGGTTCATTCCCCGCCCTCCTCTCCAAAAAAAAAAGAAAAAGACTAAGAAGACCAAGAAGACCGTGGGCTCCTCTCCATCCGCGGGGGCTGCGGGGACGGATGGGTCTGCTGCCACTTTGGTAGGCGACCAAGCCAAGATCGTCACATCCGGCCCCTCTACCCCCCGTGTGCGGAGCCCCTGACTAAGAATAAGACCAAGAGTGCACAGGGCGGAGCCTCGATGACATCGGGGCCCCTTATTCAGAGGTTTTCTTGCGTTTTCGAGCACGCTGGCTTCAAGCGCTTCCTCGTTATTCGCTCCACTGATGGCACCATGTTGTCCAAGGGCAACATGATCCATCAGAGGAGAGGATTAGCTAGTGCAATTAATAGAGAGCCGAATCCCGCCGAGGCGGCTAAGATAAGTGCTCTTCGGACACTTCATAGCACCCCGGTGAGTGTCACGCCGCCCTCTACCATGAACTTTGTGAAAGGAGTAGTTTATGCGAGGGAACATCACCCTAGAGCTGGCCGACCATGGGGCGGTCAAGGTCGAACGTGTGATGAGAAAACAGGTAGGGGCCTCGAGACCCACCCCTACATTCTTCGTCACGTTCAACTGTCACAAGCTCCCTGAGTCGGTGCGTGCCGGTTGGTACCGCTACCATGGAAAAGCATTCGTGCCACTGCCGCGGCGTGCCATTACTGTCACCGCTTCGGCCATACGAATCACTCATGTAGACGTGCAAAGTCAGGGTCACCCGAATTATGTGTAAATTGCTCCAAGGTCACACACGATAAGTTCCTAACGTGTGTAGCCAAGTGTCTCAATTGCGGAGAGCCGCACCCTGCTTCTTCGAAGCAATGTGGTACATATCTCCCTGAGAAAGAAATCCTGGCCATTCAGGCCCAGGGTCGACTCTCATTCCGCGAGGCTAAGGACTTGGTCCTAGAGCGCCCGGACCTGCCTGGAACGTCATATGCTTCAATAGCTAGAAACGCACCCTCTGCCCCTTGCTTATCCAGGCCAACAAGCACGATTGTTTCCGCGCCCATGTGGAGCCCTTCTGCGGGCTCTACCCAGCCCGGGCGCTCCCCTGGTAAAGCTGGCGGTAAAAAGGGTTCATACCCAGCCCCAGCTAAAACCAGGGCTCCCCCCTCTTCCCCTAGCCTGACCGTTTCCCGTAAGGCAAAACTGCCACGCGCCTCCACCGAGTCGTTACACTCACAGGAGGCAACACCCCTGAAAATGGTCGCTGAGCCATCTTCCGGGGTTCCTAAAGCTGTCCCCCGAAAGTAGGACAGCAACAAAGGAGTGCCTTCGCCCACGACCCGAGGTGGAGTGGGTGGCTCGGAGACCGTGGTTACTCGAAAAGAGGGGGCCCGACCTCCGAAGCCGCAACGCCCGCCTAAGGTTTCGAGGCGGAGGGAGGAAAATACTCGCATGGCGAGCCCAACCTCCCCCAATAAGTACTCGAAGGCGACAGCGCCTGGGGTTCTGCCCCCAGGAAGCATACGACCATTCCCATGAGGGTCTTCAGTTCGAGGAGGGCCCCTGTTTCTCCTCCGAGCTAGGCCTGGAGGGCATATTCCTTCTATGTAATTGCCGCGGACTCAGGGCCAACAGGAAGGAGCTGCAGAGGCTCGTCTCGTCCTGTTCCCCGTTAGCTATCTTTTTGCAGGAGACCATGCTAGGCGCGTGCCTGCTGCCCGCCTTCCTGGGGTATAAGGGTCTTGCGACCCCACCACTGCGGGATGGCCGGCGTGGTTTACACCCGGCATGATGTCTCCGTTCTTCTTTTCTCTTTAGATACCTCCTTTCAGGCAGTAGCTGTGCGGCTGCACTTGGATAGGAGGTATACTATCATTTCTGCGTACATTCTATCATCAGCTGACTTCGACGCGGGGGACTTCCGCCGTGTCGTGACACGGTTGCCGAGGCCCTATCTCTTGCTTGGAGATCTTAACGGCAGGCATCCTCTCTGGGAAGATTACTCCATTAATCCCAGGGGACAAGTCCTTGCCGATCTGATCAAAGAGCTGAAGATGGGTGTCGTAAACGTGGATGAGTTTACGTATCACTGTCCGAGAACCGCTTCATTTTCTTGGCTTGACCTATCTTTGTACTCTTCGGATCCACAGCCTAATTTTGATTGGGGGCTGGTCGATGACCTCCATGGTAGTGATCACTTTCCCATTCAAATATCATTTTCAGATCAACTGCCGCCTGAGAGACCACCTCAGTAGTGCTTGGGGGGCGCGGAGGCCTGTTTTTCAGGAAATGACTGAATTCTCTATCTCAGTCGAGGAGTTTAGGTCGGTAAATGAGTCCGTTGACTTCTTCTCCGGCAACCTCATCGCCTTAAGCCTAACTACCATTTCTAGGAGGTCTAGCCGTTTTGCACGCCGACCACTCCTATGGTGATCGGCCGAGTGTGAGACGGCCCTCAAACAGAAGCGCTATGCCTACATGTGCTATAAGCGCCGCCCGAACGATTTCACTGTTGCTGAATTTCGTCAGGCTAGGGCTAGGTTCCGGTATATTTCGAAGCACGCCCGCCGCTCTTCTTAGCGGGCATACGTGTGTTCACTTAACGGGAAGACCTCTTTAGCTGAGGTGTGAAAGCGAGTCAAAAGGATTCGGGGCAAGTTCTCACAGGACCCCCCTCCCGTTCTTTAGTAAAATGGGACCGCAATCTCGGACCCCGCGTCCGTTTTGGAATCCTTTGCGACCGCTTTTTTCGCATTCTCTAGCCGGGATGCTGCTCTGCCAGCATTCAATGCACGTCGTCATGTCGCAGGATGCCGCTGGCTGGACTTTACCTCCAGAGGCATAGAAC
The DNA here is from genome assembly GCA_963969495.1 of Ceratothoa steindachneri. Lineage (NCBI taxonomy): Eukaryota > Metazoa > Arthropoda > Malacostraca > Isopoda > Cymothoidae > Ceratothoa > Ceratothoa steindachneri. The sequence goes on from OZ018326.1 coordinate 83,067,794, forward strand.
CCTGTAACAAGTTTACTGTGAGTGAGTTGCGCTCCGCTTTCGCTTCGTGCGCGGACACCGCCCATGGTCCGGACGATGTCCTGTACGCCATGCTTCGAAATCTGGGTGAACGAGGCATGACCTTTCTGTTATATATGTTCAACAGGATTTGGGTGGAGGGTCTTCTCCCAGACTCCTGGTGAATCGCTACTGTGCTCGACTTTCGCAAATCGGGGAGAGATCACTCTACTCCGACCGGTTTCCGCCCAATCTCTCTAACCTCTTGCGTGTGCAAGTTGATGGAAAAATTGGTAAATGTTAGATTAGCCTTTTTTCTGGACAGCGGAGGCAATCTGTCTTCTGCACAGTGCGGCTTCCGAAGGTCCACTCCACGTCGGATGCTCTGCTCCGACTGGAAAATGCCGTCTGCAAATCTTTCCTTCGTAGAAAGCACTACGCCACGGTGTTTTTCGATCTGGAGAAGGCCTATGATACCGCATGGCGATACGGTATCATGGAGACTCTCCACACGATGCGGGCGAGGGGACGCGTCCTAATGTTTATATCTCAATTTTTGCGAGATCGTCGATTCCGCGTACGGGTGGGGGGAGCCCTCTCCGGTTCAAAGGAGCAGGAAGAAAGTGTCCCGCAGGCAAGTTTCCTCAGTGTCACACTCTTTGCCCTGAGCATCAACGGCATCACCTCCGTGCTGCCGAAAGATGTTTTTGCTACGCTCTAAGTGGACGACCTTTCGATCTCTTTTGGCGCGGCCCAGATGCCAACTCTGGAGCATCAACTCCAACAGGCATTGAACCGCATCTCTCGCTATGCCGAAGCGCACAGGTTTCGGTTTTCTTTGGCTAAGACTAAGGTGGTGCACTTCTGCCGCCATCCATGGCTTCACCCCAACCCAGATTTGTTTCTGAATGGTGTACGCCTGGATGTGATGGAATCGCACCGTTTCCTTGGTCTTGCATTCGACCAACGCCTCACCTGAAGGGCTCATATTCGCAGCCTTAGGGTCTCTTGTACCCGCGCCATGGACATTCTCCGTTCCGTGACGTTCAGCGCTTAGGGCGTTAATAGGGCTACTGCCCTAATTTTTATCGATCGTTTGTTCGTTCGAAGCTCGACTACGGATGCGAGTTTTATGCATCCACAGCCGAGCGTTTATTGCGGAAGGCGGATTCTATCCACCACACCGACCTTCGCCTTGCGCCTGGTGCCTTCCGCACTTCCCCCATTGAGAGCCTGTTGGTCGATGCTGGGGAGATGCCACTCGCTCTTCACCGCGTGCAGTACATCACTTGACAGGACGCGCGAGCCCGGCGCCTCCCTCAGTCGCCAACAGCTCTCACTGCATCCGCAGCGGATCTCGATGGTGCTTATGCCGCCGAGAGACACCAGTCATACCCTAAGCCCTTTGGATTTCAGGGCCAGGAAACTCCTTCGAGAGGTAGATATAGCTCTCGGGCCGGTAGCGCCCCTGGTTCTGCCCAGGACGCCACCCTGGAGTGTACCACATTTGGCTATTTGTCGCCACGCCTCTACTCCCAAAGCTTGTACGGCGCCGGGAGTATCGCGTTTGACCTTTCTGGAGCACACCTCGTGTCACGCTGGAAGCGTGCCAGTGTATACGGATGGCTCCAAGTCCCGAGAGGGGGTCGGCTTCTATGCTGTATCCCCTCTGTTTGAAGTCAGCGGGGCTCTGCCAGGCGGTGCGTCTGTCTTAACGGCAGAGCTGGTGGCAATACACCACTCGGTACGGGAGATTACGCGACGTGCCCGGTTCGGAGACCGGATTATGATCTATAGCGACTCACAAAGCGCCCTGAGTGCTTTTGGGGCATTGGAATCTCCGCATCCCCTGGTTCGCGATATTCGTGACGCCACGGTTTTGGCGAGCAGGGCAGATGTCGAGATTATCTTCTGCTGGGTGCCTGGACATGTAGGAATTGCGGGGAATGAGCGCGCCGATGAGGGTGCCAAAGAGTCTGCGAGGACTCTGCGACCGGACCAGCGTTTCGCTCTTCCTCACACCGACTACATGGCAGGAATATGGGCAGCTCTTCGGACTGCTTGGCAAAGAAGATGGGAGACGGTCGAAGGGAACTTAAATTTGCGTGCCATTGCGCCACTAATGTTCCCATGGACCTATCCCCCAATGCCGCGACGGCTTCAGGTCGCTTTCTGCCGTCTCTGAATCGGACACACTCTGTGACGCATCGCTATTTGATGTAGTGCTAGCCTGTGCCCTATTGTGACGACTGCGTCGTCCCTCAGAATGTTCGGCACATTCTTGTCGAATGTACGAGTCTGGGTGATCTTCGCGCACGTTACCTGTCCCGGTACCGGGATGGGTAAGGTCGCTACCGCCTGTTCCTTGTACTCGGGACGAGTGCGTGCACCATGACTGGTGGACTTGTTGACTTTTAGGGGGAGGCCGGCCTATCTCCTTTTTATTTTTGTTTCTGTTAATTTTTAAAGTAGCCTAGAACTGGGCTGTTTGTTTGCGTCGACTTATGCGGCGACTTATCCAGTGTTCTTACGGTAGACTTTCCGGGAAACATAAAAGTTCCCTTGATCAGAGAACAGGAGAATAAAATTTTCTTACTCACCCATTGTCCTTCTGCCATTTCAAAAATTTGATCATCTTCATTTAAACGTATATGGAGTTGCAGTTTGTATGGATTCCAGTGAAGAAGTGTCAAGCTGTGATGGATGCTACACTTAGAGATCCATGTTTCACTGGACATGCGTCTAAGTGAACATTGGGACTGACAACGAACCTAGACAACAAATTTATACTGATCTCGTTGTTCGTAGCAGTCCTTGAATGTCCGCTAGGTGGCTTGTTAGCTACAGATCCAGTTTCCTTAAATTTGGCTATTAACTTGCCAAAACCTTGGTATGTGATGCGTGGTGTACAATTCTCTGGCGAATTCCCGGTGACTGCGAGTACCGACTATCAAAATAATTGAATTCTCTCTCCTCTCTTTTTAGTATCTTGTTTTACCTGAAACATAATAAAAAAAATAGAAACACCTATATGTCCATACTTATGGATCATCCTGTTATATATAAATATAAATAAACGCAAGCACCGGTATAGCAAACTATAATTTTCTCTATAATGTCTAAACCATAATGCCTGGCATTGCAATGTTTTCGATTCGAAGAGAAATAAAGGGTGTTCCATTAAGACGAATCAAAGTTAGCAGTAAAGAAAACAGTGTTATTTGTAAAAATTTATTGATTTCACTATCGGATCATGTTATTTAAGTCATGGCAATTATGGGTGAAAAGTAATATTGCCTAAATGTCCGCCAAGGCTTCTGCGGCACACTCCATTCGCTGGTCAAATTTCTTTATGACGTCTCTGCATAGTTGCTCCTCGATCTCACCAATATGCCTTATTATCTCATCCTACAGCTATTGAATTGTTGTTGGCTTGTTGGCATAGACCTTACTTTTGAGAATCCTTAAAGGAAGAAATCTAAAGGCGTCAAGTCACACGATCGTAGTGGCCAATTGACCTCGCTGTTTCGAGAGATGATGCAACCTGGGAACTTCTTATTCAATAAAGCCATTGTTGCATTGGCTGTGTGGCATGTGGCGCCATCCTGTTGAAACCACAAATCTTCGACATCCATAGAATTTAATTGAGGCTATAAAAAGTTGGTTATCATGGCACGGTTCGCTCGCCTGTCACCGTAACAGAATTCGCCGCATTATTTTCGAAGAAATACGGCCCAATGATTCCGCTAGAAAAAAATGCACACTAAACACTGACCTTTTGTGGATGCAGTGGCCTTTCAACAATCTTCCTGGGATTGTTATCAGCCCAAGTGCGACAATTCTGCTTTTTAACGAATCCACCAAGATGAAAATGAGCGTCATCATTAAAGATAATTTTGTGCGAAAAATCATCATTAGCTTGTCTTTGCTCGTGCACCCAATTAACGAATATACGGCGCTTCTAATGGCCAGCAGTCTTCAGTTCTTGTGTCAATTGAATTTTGTAAGCGTGTAGAGACAAATCTTTTGTCAAAATTCGATGTATCTTTGTTGTGGAGAGGTTCAATTCCTGCGCCCGATGACGAATAGAGGTGTCTGGATCTTTGGCCACATTCTAGCGCACTCCAGCAATGTTTTCAGCTGAACAGCGTAAACGAGCACGCTATGGCATTTTCATATCTGCCACCCACTTCGTTTGTTTGAATTTACGAACAATTTTCCCAATTGCACTCTCGGTTGGTCGATTATGTTGACCAAAAAATCGCGAAGTACCCGAAATGCGTTTCTATTTGAACGTCCATTTTTGTAATAGGCTTCGATAACTTTATCACGTTGTTCGATTGTTAATCTTTCCATGGTTGAAGTTGCCAAAGACTGAAGTTGTTAAATCTAAAAAAAAAAAAATCATTAGACTTTAAGCGTCTAAATCTGTCCAAGTTATTGGAACACCCTTTAAATGCAAACTACTAAAGAGTTCAATGCTATTATGTTTATTAAAACTTCCGGGACATACTCTGAATGATAGATAGTTCAATGTTTAGTAGTTTGTAATATTGGAGATTAAACATAATAAAAGATAAAATATAGGTAGAGTTAGAGAGAGAGAGAGTAAGAGAATAAAGTGGATAGAGGGTGAGTTTAAAGAATAGATGATGTGTAGGAGACAGAATAAAAAGATCCCTGGTGAAAGGGTAGCTCTGTTTGTTTCAGTTTTTATGTTTTGTGGGGTTTTTTTTTTAATAAACTATAATTTTTTTAGTTTATTTTAATTATAAAACATTGCTAATTTAATTAATGGGGTTTCATCTTAATGATGATTTCTGGCATTCAAGCCTTTATTTGAGACGGGGGGTTTTAATCTCGCTGGGGGTATTTGAGCAAATATTATTTTTTCCTTTTGGAATGTTAAATTGAGTTTAAAAAGAAAATTTTTATTTTTAGCGTGAGTTTGAAGTGAAGTTAATTTTAGCTAATAAAATTTGCTCATTACACTGGTTGAGACTTGTCTATTGTCGATTCTGTAGTGTGTATTGGGAAGTTACGTCATCGTCAGACTGTAATTTACTGCTTTTAAATGGTCTTATTTGTCGGTCGGCTTTGATGTCTAGGTGTGTACGAGAGAATTCAGGGGTCAAGCATGCACCAATGGCTTGCCATATCCTCTTAGCTCTCTCGTGGAGCGCCACGTTGATTGGAGATAATCCAACCGAGTGGTGGAGCTCCCTCTGTCGTTTGTGTTCTCTTCTTCGGGTATTTGTAATAAGTAAAACCGCCTTGTTCTGAATAACTTGTAGTTTCACAACGTGGGTCTTGGCGCTTGCGTTCAACGGCACCGGGGGGTACAAGAGTCTCGAGCAAATGCACGCATTGAATATCTTGAGTTTATTTGAGCGAGTTAGGTCACGGAACCTAAAAAACTCCCTCAAATCTCTGTTGCTATTAGCGACTGTTCGCTTGATATGCCTCTTGTAGCCCTTTGTGGTGATTTTAAGCCCCAGAACCGGCCCTTCTAGGCAGTAGGGGATTCGCTTCCCTTCTACCCGTATGTCATTGAAGGTCTTGCAAAACATGGAAATTATTTTTAATTTGGGGGCATTGGTCGATATCTTCCATTTCCTCTCAAAAGAGTTGATGTTGAAAATCTGCCTAGCCCTATTTATCGCCATAAATTTCCTGTGAACGTAAGCAGCTGTACAAATTTGCGATATATCGTCAGTTAAATGAACGTATATCGTACCTTCGGATAGAGGTTGTGGCAGGTCACGTGTATATATGTTGTATAGAAGGGGACTGAGACAGCCCCCTTGTGGGACCCTGATTCAAGCTCGAATTCGGGGCCTTTGTATCCTCTGATATGTAGATATGCTCTCCTCTCCATTATGTAGTCGCAAAAAATCCTCTCAAGAATGGAATCGAGGCCTATTTGAAGGATCTTAAATTGTAGGCCTTTCTTCCAAACGTTATCAAAAGCTTTTTTGACATCTTGGAGCACCAGGTTGGCATGCTTTTTGTCTGCCTTGATCTTCGCGAGCTTTTCCGTGATAAAGGCTAGAGCCGTATCAGTCCCTCTTTTCCTTCTGAAGCCGTGTTGTTGCTCGTTATGCAAGTTGGCTTAGTCCAGAAAAGAGTTGACTCTGTTGGCTAATATCTTCTTTAAGACTTTGCCAGCAAATTCTAGGAAAGATATCGACCGAAAGCTGTCAGGGCAATCCGGGGGCTTTCCTGATTTGGGAATGAAGATCATCTTGGCCACCTTCCACTGGTCGGGAACGTAGCCCGTGTTCAGAGCGGCATTCATGATGTTAAGAAGCCCACTCAGAATATTAGGCGGGGCCTTGATGAAATTCTCCCTGGTCAGCCCCGTGGTACCCGGTGCTCTTTTACGAAAAGATTTTAGTGCAACAGAGAGCTCTTGGGCAGTAATTTACTCCCATAGCTCTCCATCACTCTTTCCTGCGACACACAATGATGAGGAGAGGTTCTGTGTATTTGTGTGTTTAGTTGTTCGATTATGTCAGTCTCGAATTCAAGGTCGTAATTGTCATTTTCTTCTGGGGTAATTGTGAAGATTGAGGACCAGAAAATCCTAAAAAATTCCTCAATCTCTTCAGGCTCGTTGATTTCTATACCGTCATTTATATATGTTATTCTTTTGGGCGGGCTCTTCCTTTTAACCGTTTAACGGTTTGCCAGAAAGTATGTGAGTCTCTTTCAATGTCGAGTCTTTTTATTAGTATGTCCCATGTGAGTATCTGTTGGTCCTTAATTAGTGTCTGGAGTTCGTCTTTAATCTCTCTTAGTCTTCTGTGGGCATTGTGGTTGGGGCCTGTCAGCGATACTACATTGGACAAGTCCTTATATTCCTGGGCCAGGGCTTTCATGGGAGGGTCCAATGGGGATCTGGAAGGGTTTTAAACTTAATATTGGGAACACTATTTTTATCAGCTTTAATCAGGAGCTCAGTGATTTTATCCAGCTCGTTATCTATTTCTTCTAAATTGGCGTCGAGTAAAGGGTCAGGGATATAATTTAGAAGATAGTTTCTGTAGCTTTCCCATTTCGCCTGCTTGTAGCTTTTGCGTTCTGGGATTGCAATTTGAATGGGATTTACACCAATTGCAATTTTAATAGCCTGGTGGTTACTCGGAATTATGGGGCCCGGTTCAATCTAGTAGTTATATGGAAACCTTATACTGTATAAAACAATATGAGGTTTCGTTGCTGCATTTCGCGTAATGTATGTCGGGAATTCTGGTCCGATTCTTGTCATGTATTGTCTGTCAAGTATGACTTCGATGTTTTTGCCTGCATTGTTGTAGGAGGTATACCCTGCCGCTGCACACCTTGCATTCAGATCCTTAGCAAAGATTACGTTTTTCTTATGGCTGAAGATCTGTAGAAGGTTGTGCATGGGTACATAGCCGCGTCTTGGGGGTTGATACCCCGTGGCCACGACCAGTCCTCCCAGGGTAGTGCCTACCTCAATGTCAAGGTAAGATTCATCTAAGTCGAGTAGTTTTTTATATTTTAGTCCTCTTTTGACGGCTATTGCGCAGCCGTCCTACCGTTCCTGGCTATGATTTTTACTGATGACGTCGTATTGAAATATTTTTAACACTTTATGCGGGGTCAGTCCGTATTCGTTAATAAGTATGATGTCAGTGCCATTTTGTCGCAAAACATTGCTATAGATGAAACCTTTTCCGTCCCATCCATCGACATTCATCTGTACTATCTTTAGTCTATTGGTCATTTTGTGTAATGCTTGGCTCTTTTTATGTTTGGGATTAAAGTAGACGCTTATTCGCGATCCACTTTAGCCCCATGTGGTGTACTGGGCGAGGTGCGCTCCTCCCAGGGTAGTGCCTACCTCAATGTCAAGGTAAGATTCATCTAAGTCGAGTAGTTTTTTATATTTTAGTCCTCTTTTGACGGCTATTGCCTAGCCGTCCTACCGTTCCTGGCTATGATTTATACTGATGACGTCGTATTGAAATATTTTTAACACTTTATGCGGGGTCAGTCCGTATTCGTTAATAAGTATGATGTCAGTGCCATTTTGTCGCAAAACATTGCTATAGATGAAACCTTTTCCGTCCCATCCATCGACATTCATCTGTACTATCTTTAGTCTATTGGTCATTTTGTGTAATGCTTGGCTCTTTTTATGTTTGGCATTAAAGTAGACGCTTATTCGCGATCCACTTTAGACCCATGTGGTGTACTGGGCGAGGTGCGCTCCCTCCCCTTTCGTTTTTTCTTGTATTCGGTGTCCGTGATTGTGAGAAAGCAGTCAGTGGGCAATTTGATCATGTTTTTGGAGAGAGCCTCCTCAACCTGCCGTTCCAGAACCTCATCAGAGCATTCCCAGTTGTATCTTCCTGTCCTAAGACCCTCGGATACTTCGTGGGAATTGATTTCGGTTGGGAAGGGGGCTGATTCGGGGGCATATAATTTAAGATTGAATCCTCTCGAATGATATTTAAGCTGGGTCTCTCTGCCTCGAGATGAGGAGGTTGACCTGGGACCACGTGTTTTTAAAAGTTTTCTCGACCTTAGAGACCTGGTCTCTTTTGGTCGTACTGCTTCCTTGTTTAGTGTCTTGGTGTGTGTTTTGGGTGTATTCGTGTCAATTTTGGGGGGTGTGAGTGGCGCTGGTTTATTTGTTTGGGGAGTTTGTTTGTTTTTGTTTAGACGTGGGTCGCGTGTGTTGGCTGTGTTTTGGGGCGTAGGTACATTTTGGCACGGTTCCGGGCACTGAGGGGCTACGGTTATACGCATAACCTCCTGTGAAGGAGGGTTGTCGGGAAACCACATCTCCTGCAGGCCGTTCTTTATGAGCATGCGGTTGACCTCGGTTGCAAAAGTTCCAGGGCGAGTAATGTTGGCTATGTGTGCATAATAAATGCAGCACATAATTTCTGTGGAGTGTTCGTTTTCGATGTGGAGATAAGTTTTCTGGTTGTTCGTCTCGGCAATCGCGGCTTTGGCTACTTTTGCATAGGTTGAATTAACCCTCTTTTCCTCCGTCTAACGTCGTAGCTGGGTTTGTCTTTGGATTTCAGTTTTTCTGATCGGGCATGCCATGGACATAGTCCTGTGGGGGCCTTCACAGTTCAAACACTTTTTGGAGGTACTCTTCCAGTCGCGCCATAAATGGTTAAAACCAGCACATATCGAGCACAGAGTAAGGTCTTTCTCAGGGCAGCTTGAAGTGGTATGTTTGCAAAACTTGTAGCACCGAAAGCACATTTGCAAGTCGACAAACTCTTCCCTTTCAATCTGCTCTGGGCAAACTCTTACGCTAAATAGAAGTAATCCAAGATCCTTCGCCTTTTGTGCCATTGCCGTATCCTCGAACACAACCTTAAATACGTGCGTGTAGGTTTTAAATTAAATAACCTCTGCAACTTTTGCCCAAGGGTGGTTCCTTTCGAGTTTGTTTTTGATATCTTCTGCCGAGTGGCTCCAGACCCAAGAGTTGAGGCGCCTGCAGATGACACTACGGTGAGGTTTTATTTGTGGGGGTGTGTGGGGTTTTAAGTTTACAGTCTTCAAGCATTCTACTGCTTTGCTTGAGGTCAAGGCTTCACAATCGGCCTCCCTCGCACAAATAGCAGAGTATCCATTCTGAATTTCTATAAGTCTTTCCATCGCAATCTTTAAGTTTTCGTATATTTGTTCAAACTCTTTGCCTTGGTCCGATTTCAGGCCCTCTGAGAGGACCCGAAGAGTTATACGAAAGGTCTTTCTCATTTTTTGTTCATCCTACCGCACACTGAATGGTTACAATTCATAAATCGTTTGTGTAAAGAAATGTGGTGAGAGAGAGAGAAAAAGAGGGGGAGATCAAAGGGTCAATGTCCAAGTACAAAAAATAACCACTTTACCTCAAAAACTTTTCACGGAGGAGTGAAGATTCGTCCCGTAGCCGTCCTCAAATGAAGAAGGCCAGTGGTCCACTTACGAAGGATGGAGCTTTCACAAACAAGAGCCGAGTCACGCTGTTCGCAATTCAACGCTAAAAATTTACTTCATAAATTCCAGGTAAGCTGTCAAACCGGGAGTCAACTGACTAAGGCAACCAAAGCAGTCCTGTACTTTGTAATATTTCTTGTTTTTTTTTCAATTCATATAGCAGAGTTCTAATAGCTTGTCTATACTCCTTTCTCCGGTGCACAATGGTACGACAAACCAAAGGTTTAAGGTTTGAGAAGTCCTGCGGTTGTAACATAGTATAAATAGGTTGATTTCTGGGTGAAGCTTATATTTATTAATTTCACTGTACAACAATAAAAAAAACCCTGGAAATAAGAATGACCTTTTCTAGGTTTTTTTGGCGTAAATCACGAATATAAATTCTGTCTCTTTCTGTGACACTCAAGGTTTTCGTAAATTACGATCTTACGTTAAATTCACTGATGGTTCCGTAGAGATTGAATGCAAACAGGATTGGACCGAATCTGACAACTCTAAAAGTTATAAAAAGATTTTGATATAATTTTCAAAAGGGTGTTTCTAAGGTATTTGTCAAGCGAACCTATGAAATTATAAAGTATACTCAATATCACTTTAGTTATATGGGTCCAAATCCGTGATGACTCTTACATAACGATTGATAATTTTGTAACTTACTATAAATGCTTCCTATCTTTACTTTTTTATTAATATTTGTTGATGTTCCTCTTTATATTACTTTTTACACACTACAATGTTTTTTCTTTACAGGAGACAGAGCTAAAATTTCTAAAAAATGCAAAATTTCACTAGACAGTTTCTGGTATATATGTGGATCAGTTACATTAGCACAATACAGGAGAGAATTGACTAAACATGCAAAAAAAATTTAGGAGGTGTACTTTGGATGTGAGTTGGGCAACCAGGAGGAACGCTGGGCACTTCACATATGTTGTGTCAGGTATACAAGTTCCTTTCTGCCTGGGTGAGAGGCAAAAGGCCTGGCCTTATGTTTAGCGTAAAAATGGTCTGGGGAAGCCAAAGGACCATTCAACGTATTACTACAACTGCTTAACAGATATTAAAGGTGGGTATTCAATTTGCTTTCTTTTATGGTCTTTAATATATTTTCAAGAACTGTATTAATTAAAAAGATCAAAATACATACTATGCTGTACTTCCATTATTTTTGCATGTTCTCACAGCCAGTGATATCCATTTTTAGTCTGATTTTATTTTGTTTCACTGCAGATCGCAACAGAAAAGACAAGAAATTTATCATGTATGTAGATCTTCAATCTGCTATTGGTCTAGTTTGACATTCAGGTGCTATTCCTTTACCACAGCCGCCCTCTGAACTACGAAGCGATGAGACGAGCAACTCACACGATTCAGAATCTCAAGATACACCATAGTATGTGGCACAGTAAACCACACCTCATCCTCCAACCGGAACTCAATGATCTAGTTCGTGATTTAACTCTTAATAAGCAATAGAGTGAACACCTGGCCTCACGTCTGCAACAATGAAATCTGTTGGATTAACATACTTGAATTACAGTATCCAGGAAGCGTTCTGCAAATCTACAGCAATTCTTCACTTTTGAAAACAACTTGAGCTGACCTATGAACCAAATGAGTGGAGGTTATTCATATATGCATTTCCTCACAACATATAAGCGGTTCTGTTCCACATTTGAAACACCATGCCTTTAGTTCCAGTTGCACACTCAGCATAAGTTACAAGGAGCATAGGTGGCTAATTTGTGGGACTTGAAAGTAGTAGCCCTACTTAATGGGCTAACAACTAGCTACACCAGGTTTATGTGGTTCCTTGGCCATTGAGACATTAGGGCCAGATCAGAACTTTATGTACGCTCAGAATGGTTACCTCGGGAAACTATGACGCCTGGATTCCAAAATGTATGATGTCGTAGAGTTGCTCATAGTCTGATCCAATAATTATTCTATTCCTTGATCTGGATACACCGCTTTTGTTTAAGTCGATGGTATTGAGACCCTATGACTCAATCTACGATCATTATATATATATATATATATATATATATATATATATATATATATATATATATATATATGCCTTAATTCCTACTGAACGTGCAAAAGCTGGTTAGAGGCGGGTTGTGCTACGGCCAGGATTCTCACTATAAAAGTCCCACTTGTTACTGGGGGAGGTTTGTGATTGTTAAATTCTAAGAGTGCATAATATAGGTTGAATAAATTACCCGAAGGGATTCTTAATTAAAGTCTTGCCAAGGGTCGGTCAAAAAGGAGAAGCTACAAATAAACACACGTACAAAATAAAACTTTACTTTACACCCAAATAATAATTAGTAGCAATAGTTAAACGGGCATTTAGGTAAATAATGATTAAATATTAAACACATATTAGTCCGGGTTGACAGCAATTATAAATAATTATATCAGGGAATGACTCACTTGAATCTCCTTAAAAAAAAGGAGGGGAGGATAACACTGACGTTAAACGTCTAGATTTATAATGACTCAATGGGAGTATCAATCGCTGTTAATTAAATAGGTAATTTAAGAATAGAGGGACACTGGGTTTACAGATTACCATTAATTGTGATGGATTGGAGAGACGACTACTCAGGTCCAGACGGGGTGGTTCGGGTGGCGTTAACATGAGTTCTCGGGGAGAGGGGGGATAAAACGACGGGTTTGGGGCTGCTGACTGCAGTTCCGGTTAGTTCACTCCTAACTGGACGTAACACTAACAAATAGTTACTTCCAGTAACTATTTGGATGTTCCTTTTTCTTTCTTGAGTTACGCTAAGCAACAGAGCGTATTCTGCTAGTACCAGACTCTGCGTGGCGGGATTTGCCTCAAGAACACCTTGAGACAGCGACCAAGTTAACTCAGCGGCGCGTTGGCAGTCGATAGGTTACGGCAACGACTCTCGTTCAACGTGAGGGTTACGCGAGTAGGTTTGGAACACTTCTGCCGAGGGATGAACGGCGTTGTCATTTATACCGCGGACTGTGTGAAATCGAGAGAGAGATTCCATATATGACAATTCGCTTATCGCAGCGCCTTCTGGACAATCTTCATGGTATCATAAAGAAGGCAAATAGAATTTAGGCTTCTCTGTGAGATAGGCCTTCTTTTGTCAGACTTCCTCTCGCCTTTTGAGAAAGGTTAGCACGGATAACGACTTAGGTCAAGGCGAAGGCGGGGGAGAGCGGTAGAATGTCGGGGGAGGGTCGGGGGAGAGAAGGGAGACGAAGGTCAACTCAACCGACAAATTTCTTTCGTTCCCACGATTGTCTGGCGGCATGCGAGTATGTACGTTCCATACCCTCACATATGTAATTCATGAGCCACTAGTTAAGAAGAAAATAATTTTGGCACCACTGCATATAAAGCTTGGCCTAATAGAGTAATTTACTAAATCACTGCAACATTACAAGACAGGTTTCCAGTACCTCAAATCGATCTTCCCTAGAGTAATTGATGCCAAGATTAAAGAAGGCATATTCGTAGTTGCTTAGATTCGTCGACTTATTGCTGATGAGGACTTTGAGGCGACAATGAATGAAACTGAGCTCGCGGCCTGGCATACATTCAAAGAGTTATGCAAGGGACTTCTGGCATAGTACCATGGGGCCCAGTAGAGCGTATATGGGAGAGCCTAATCAAGTGCTCCTAAGATCTCGGATGCTATATGTCACTGAATATACACTTTCTTCATTCTAATCTGTCTTTTTCCCAGATAATGCAGATGTAAGTGGTGGACATTGAGAGAGGTTCCATCAAAATATAATAGCGTCACTGGAAAACAAGTTTAAGGGAAAATGGAGCCCGAACCCTGCTATGCTTGCTGACTTCTGCTGGAACCTGAAGGGTGATACACCTAAAACGTCTTACAAACAAAGAAGTAAATTCTAAAGTGTAGGTTAATACATTATATAATGTAACAAACATGCTGATTCATTATATATTCATGAATTAATTATAATGGACACATTTAATCTGACTTTGAAAGTGAAATACATTTATGGTATCGTGGAAGTGGGTATCAATTACAAATTTATTAAATCAGAAATTTACAAGAAAATGTTACGTGATGGGAATTTATTTTGTTAGCAAATTCAAATTCAGCACACACAACTTAATAATAAAATGCACATGAGATCTATGCTTTTTTCTTGACAATGAAATTTGTTGTACAGCGTTTTAGTTGCTGTTGGAATTTGGAGCCTTAGCTAACTTGGTAACCGTTGTAGCTGTTTAGCTAAGGGCCGTCTTGTGATGTGAGCGTATGAACTCAAATGCATTTGTACTTTTTTGCTCGTGGTCGTTGTATTTGATCTGATAGCCTCTAGTCAGAAGTCTAGAACAACAGCCACTAGTTACTGCATTGTTTTCTGTAACATTTGGGCAAATGTTTAGTCAACCTCTCTTACACTTACTTGACGTTGGGCATATGATTATGCAACAAACTTCTTTGAACTTATTGATTCATTTATTTATGAAAGTGTTTCTAGTTTTGAACTTGGTCAACATAAAGAAGCTTAAAAGTGCAATCGAAACTTGGTCGCAAAAGAATTAATCCTAGAAAAGCTAGTACCAAAAATAAACTTTACAAAATAGGCCAGGTTGTATGAAGCGAATTGTTTCTCAATGAAAAACCTTAGAGTCGAATAATAACCACATTTCTTTCATATGTGATCCTGCGTATGCGCTCGATTCGATGTCTTAATTCTTACATTGATTTCTTTGATTTCATTGATTTCTGATATTTTGCCATCATTTAAGTAAGGCAACCTATACTGGCTACGCCTCGTGTAAAAAAATCAGTATATCTCTTATTTTTTTAGCCTTTAGCATGGTCAAACATGGATAACCAATGGCGAAAATTTCAGTTTAGTTGATGCCAGTCGCTTTTAAAGACCTTCGGTTGGACGACGATCCAAAAAGGAAAACATTAAAGCCAACCCAAATATTACAAGCTCTGGGCTGGGAGAGACGTGGGAGGTTGCAAAAAGGCCTGCTTATTAACAATTAGTAGAGCTTGGGTACATTTGCTTGAGAATTTACCGAAACATTAATTGAAGCAGAATATTCATGAAAAAATGTTATGTTATCTGTTTGATGGGCTTTCAAATGTATTATTTATTATGAGCTACTACCGCACAATCATCCATCAATTTTGATGTGTACTGCCATCAATTGGAGAAAATGAATAAAAAATTACCAGATGTGGAGAAAATTGAACAACAGGAAAGGGGTTGTGTGCCCAACAAGACAAAGCCAGACATGTGTCTTTGGCTACTCGTACAAAGTTGTATGAGATGGAAAGAAATCTCTTACCGCATCCATCATGATCTCGCGAAAGGGCACCATAAGAATTTCATTTGTTTAGGTCCCTGCAAAATTTCTTGACTCGAAAATCCTTTATCGAGTTAGATTTTGTAAAAAAAAAACACTTGGATAGCTTCTTTTCCTCCACGGTAGCCCAGTTCTACGTGGATGGAGTTATGAGGCTGCTATAAAAGTAAATTAGAGTTTGAGACCACTTCGGCTACTGGTATACTTCATCTTTTGTTCGAACTTTGGCTCATTCTTACTTCTGCAAATAAAATAATGAATAAATTGATATATCAACAAACTATTTCAATATCAATACAACAGGAAAGATAGAGAAGAAGGAAGGAAATAGAGAATTTTTTCTTGAGAACTACAGGTAAATTAATATTAAAATTAAGCTGTGCTATCCAAGACACAATGTTATTCTAACCTGTAATAATTAGTGTATATATTACAATTAACCATTTTACTGCTTTTTAATCCGTTACTTTGGAATCAAAGCTGACTCGCTATAAAGAGCTGCCAGGATTGGTCTCATATACGGATATATAGACGAACAGACATAAGTTCATTTAGTAATAGATTATAAAGTTGAACATTATATAGATAGATGGATCTCAAACGAAATATTTTGGTCATTGATCGAATAAAAATGGGAAATTTACGGTCAGATGGTGTGCGTGATCCCACGTACGACCAGATACTCATAATTTCATCTGGGAGCGGTTGGCCTTTTATCGAAATTAAAAGGAGCCAAGGTGTTACTATCAAATTTATATGACTCCCTTGGCGTCCCTCTTCCCTCACCTCCTCATACTCCACCTCACGACTTCCATATCCAACTCTACTTCCACCCTTTTACGCCCATCGTCCAGGCCTGAGATAATGCTAAACATAGGTCTTTTTATCGGACCCAAAACTCGAAACTAGATTCTTTCGTAACCGAGAGGCTGTGTTTTAGTTGGGTGTGAAATTAAATTTGTAATTGGATGTTTGTGTATGCGTTTTAACATGAGTGTGCACTGTCATTTGCAAGTGTTTTTAATAATCGTCTGGTAAATTTAATGTTAACTTTAAAAACGAGTACCTGCTTGCAGGGGAGAAGTTTTATTTCCATATTTCAATTGAGAAAAGAAAGAAAATTGGTGCAAATAATGAGGTCATTTTAACTACGAGACAAAAGAAGAGAAAGAGACAAACGGATAAGGGAAAACTAAGTAAATAGAAAGAGCAGGGATACATAAAATCTTAAGGAAGACAAAGACTGCGATAAAAATGTCAAATAATACTGTTAATTAAATAAAACTAAGAAGAGGAAAAAATGTGTGGAAGATATATAGTAAATTATCTATCTCCGATTGTTGGAGTCAGGAGGGCATGCTATTCTTGAGATGTCAGCAGCTTGAGCCAGCAAGGTTTTTATAAGCCTTCAAGGACGAGAGAAACTAAAAAATCGCACGAGACTGAGTTTGAATATTACTCAAGGGAAAAGTGAAAATTCGATTCTAGAAATCTTGAACCTCCTTGCGGGGGATTTTTAACGAGAGAAATATCATTAGATGTGATGGAGGCAGTTTTAACGACAACCCATCCACCTGAGATATTTGGAAGGTTTAATTGCCTCTGATGCCTTCGAGGAAGAAGTTTAGTAACAGAAGAGAAAATTAAATCTCCTAGTGTCAGTAATCAAAGAGAACTTCAAAGTACTCTAGGGTGTTCGTTTTTAGTGACTTTTAGGACAGGTTAGGTCTAGTAATAATCTAGTTAGAAGAATATGCGTGTCTAACTATTCTGTAGGGCAGGCGTTTGCGCGATTTTCGTTTTTGCAAAGACAGATTGAATGATGCAAATTTATCGAGTATTTCTGAAAGAAACAGCTAAAGACAGATTGAATCAAATTTCGAAAAATTAGGAGCAAACTAAACCCTGCCAAATTTAAGCTTCAGATGACAAAACTATGAAATGAGAATATATAAATTTAAGAGGATTATTTATTAAGTTCAAACAAAATAACTTAAATCAGAATTAGGTTAGATTAGGATATACACTGTACGTATCTACATTATATACTAATCTGCTATGGCTATAATTCGACAAAATAATTTCCTGATGGGTTATATAGAGATGTTAATTAAATGCCATTACCTCAACGAAATACAAAAATAAATATTACAAAGTGAGTTAGGAAACATTTTGTTCTCAAAAGAATTCGTTTCCTTTAAAATAATCCGAAAATTTGCCTAAATAATGGAATTTTTCAATCAAAATGAGCATCGTTCAATTGATATCGTTCGACCTACTCGTATAGGTATGGAGTAAGACTTCTTCCCTTCATTTCAGATTTTCTGCCCCTTGTGAAAAGAAGTCCTGTTATTTTTAAACAGGCACACTGATGTGAGAAGTTGTCGTTTACACTTACTGCTCTATGTTGCCCTTGAAGTTCTTATCGTATTACTGCTCAAGAAAAAGCCTTTCTACTTCACTGTCGGTGGCTTGAAGCGAGGAATCCTGGATCCTCATGGATGGTTAATTCCTAAAAGTTTAGAAGTGTCAACCTTACCACAATGAAAACTTACGTTATAACCAATATTTCTCATTAATTTATGACAGTGAGTCCCCTTCCATATTGTAAGGTACTAAGTTTACTTGACCAATAAGATAATCTTTGGAATTGGCTGAATAAAACAGCGGTTAGTGGGAGAAATAAATAGAGCTGATTGTGATGATGAATATCTCGGCTGCGTCTTCTGTATAGGATCTGAGAATTCTCCCATTACTACTAAAAACTATGCACTTTTGATTTTTTCTTGATCGCGAGCCCTAGTTTAGACTATAGGGCTGGAATTGTTGCCAGGGCATTCGTGTAGGAGAACTCAAAAACTGTGAATGGAGTCACTTGATTGTCTAAGTGATGAACCACAAAACTCTTATGATTCCTTACTTTTGATTGAAGTTAATAAATAATTACGAACTTATAAAGTTGAGGATTTCGTAAAACGAATAGACATGAAATTGCTGGTAGTTGCTTTTAAGAAATAACGCCTATTCTAGCCTCTACTTAAGTTAAAAGCAAACAATCCTTATACTTATGTATATGAGCGAAGAGTTAATAGAAATATACATTTGAAACGGTATATCAATGAGGTTTAAGATAATTCCTTGTACAACTACTTGAAAGCAAGAAGTAGAACAGTTACAGATTCGTATGGAGAGTGCAAATACTCAGAAATACAGAGTAGAACAACTTTGCGGTGGTGATAGTAGTCTGACTAATATTATAAGTTAATTGATTTTTAAAAATATTTCTGAGCATCACTAATCGAACGCAGACTTGAACTCTTTGATAGTCAATAATTGATATTTTAATTTATCTCTGCTTTCTGCATGTGGGTGGTTTAGGCTTTGCCACAGTTAAAACTAATTGCAGGGCTCAAGCACCACTTGCTTAGTTTGATTCGAAGTCAAACGAAAGGGCACTGACTGACTAACTGACTAACTGGCTCAGGATCGAATTGAGGACATTAAATCTGTACTCCTTTCCAAAGAATGAATAGTTTATGATCCCTATACGTTGAATAGTATTGATCAATTAAGCGAGACTTCAAAACACTCGAATGGACGATTAAAAGAAAATTGCATGTAAGGATAGCCAAATTTATTGAATGGTAATAATTGGAAACATCAAGGGTAGCATGAATAGTTGTGACACGTGATATGATTGGATGTAGGTAGTAATAGGGGTCATTTTCCCCGATTGTAAATAAGGAATCATTGATAAGGAAAATAATTATAGGAAAATTAGATATTTTTAGTTTAGAGTTAAACCACTCAACTGAACCGAATATAAAGTACGTTAAGTAAACAGGAGAAGAAACGGAATTTGGAACGGTAGGAGAGTTGCGCGCTCAGCATTATTGCGACAAACCTAAAGTAGATCAAAAGATTTTAAAGCATGATATTATATATATATATATATATATATATATATATATATATATATATATATATATATATATATATATATATATATATATATATATATATATCGTAGGATATCACGACGTATAGGTGAGAATGAGAGAAGATAGTAAAAACCCAGAAAATACACTTAAGAACTCCAGTGTATTTTCCTGGTTTTTACTTCCTCCTCCCATTCTCACCCATATATATATATATATATATATATATATATATATATATATATACATATATATATAAATAAAGAGAGAGAGAGAGAGAGAGAGAGAGAGAGAGACCGAGTATTACAAAATTACTGTTACACTCGTTACGGCGCTCTCCATAAATGACACAATGATAGTTTTAAGAAGTTAGACCTGTTTTAATTGTTTTACCATATAAATATGTGTTTATATTGTAATATTAATTAATGTGGCTGCTCTTGGTGGTGAACACACGCTCATGGCTAGATTGAAGGCCGCATCCACGTTTCAGAGGAATTCTTTCCTCATTCTGGCCTACACGTGGTTGACGGTTGACGGTTGACGGTTGACGAAAGACTTCAGTTCGTCGAGGTTGCCTTTGCGGACCCTGAAGGAGTTGCTTTCAACCTGTAATCACACACTGAGTCGAGAAGATTAAAATCAGGCGACTGCAGTGGGCAAAAGTCTTTCGACCACAAGTTCATGTTCGATTCCAACCAGTCTTGCAGGCTCTTGGCCGTGTGGGCCTCGGCACCGTCCTGCTGAAACACGTACTTTTCCTTCTTCGTGAACCTTCTCACCCAAGGAGGCATTTTCGTGGCCAAGATGTTACTGCACTCGACCGCGATGAGCATGTAACCGATCATTAGAAAAATGAGAATTCGATTGATCTGCCACTTTAAGTCGTTAATAAGGTGACAGCACCGGTCCATAGGTTGTTTTTGCATATGTTCGGTGAGAAGAGGACATTCCATGTTTCTCAAGCTCTTGCTGCCATCCTCTTGACGGCCCTAGACTCCGGGGATACCGAGATGTTCTTCTTCACGACCACAGTCATTTTAACCTTCAGAGCACTTTCGAAGGACTTTTTCACAATCAAACGGTTGGCAATTTGAGGTCTGCCTGAATGAGGTCGATCTTTGAGGTTTTTCCCGTTCTTGAGCTTCTTCGCCAATCTGTGGACAGTCATCCGGGTGACTTTGAACC
The DNA here is from genome assembly GCA_963969495.1 of Ceratothoa steindachneri. Lineage (NCBI taxonomy): Eukaryota > Metazoa > Arthropoda > Malacostraca > Isopoda > Cymothoidae > Ceratothoa > Ceratothoa steindachneri. The sequence goes on from OZ018326.1 coordinate 83,088,248, forward strand.
GGTTGGCGATGTCAGACTTGTTGTGGCCCACGCGCAGGAGGGGAGAGATCTCTAGTCTCCTGACTTCCATTTCGACACATCTGCACACACTGGAAAAGTACAACTTTAAGTTACTTGTTTGACGGAACTTTTTCTATCACATACGTAAATCTCTCGAAAGATAAAAAAAAATCCAGATTCTAACAGAACCTTTGCGAAACTTGGTATATATATATATATATATATATCTATATATAATTGAAATCACATGACACGTGATATAATAGATGCATTTATAGTCTCAATGAAATGAAAATTGGCATCACAACACTAAGGAAGGTAACCATTGAAAGCTTAATAAAGAAAATTTGAGATATAGAGACGGAGAAAATCGCGAAAACTAATATAAATCGTTAGATGAAAAATGAATAAAGGAGTAGGATTCGAACCTGTGTCCTCAAGCGCTCATCGCTATTGTGACCAGGACGCTTATATATATATATATATATATATATATATATATATATATATATATATATATATATATATATATATATATATATATATATATATATATATATATATAAAAAGAGAGAAAGAGAGAGAGAGAGGCTTCACTCACTATGTGTTTAAAATAATCTGAAATTATTCCTTTTACTTGCTTCACTATTTGTCTGTCTTCCTGACTTTCTCCTTTTCGCTTAAGTACGATATCCTTGAATTCCATCCTATCTTCTTTGAATCTATGACTATTCTTGATTTAAGATGCCATAATAATAATATGCTTCCATTAATACAAAATCTTCCTCATACCTCATGAACATATCATACCGATCTCATAAACACGAAATGTTATTTCTTTGTAGAATTACCTTGACCTCTTGTCAAGTCGTTCAAAACGATCTCTACCGAGTGTAAGCATCCTTGCCTTTTCTCTTTGCTTTCGTTCCACAATTATATTTAATTCTTGAAAGCTACATAGTTTTCTACCATGCACTGCTTCTTATACTTCGCAAAAAGGAGTGAAGGAAGTGTCAATTAGGGCATTATTCTCCAAGCTGTAAAGAGTGAGTAAGCAGCAAAGATTAATATATTATATGTAAATAACATCGAAAGTAAAGATTAATATAAAAAAAGCGGAGAAAACAAGAGAAAAATTAAAGTCAGTAGTAAAAATATACTGATCATTGAGAATGAAATATTTAGAAGCCGTAAATAACAAGAACATATAGAAGATCATGCAAATTTGCAAACTCTTAAGAATGGGTTTGTACAGTGAGAACTAACATTCAGTAGGACGCGCTTAAGTACCGTTCCGGAATACTTTAGAGGGAGAGACATATTCGAGATCTAGAGACAATCATTCCTTTGTTGTCAACGAGCGCAATTGAGACATGGTAAAGGCTTGACCTTAATCTTTGCTTAAGCCCCTTCATCTTTGTGATTATTTGAAATAACAAGGTAAAATTTCTCAAAATAGAAAAATGAGTTGAGACTAACAAATAATAATAGCTTTATTCTTGGCTAGCCAAACATACTTTTTAAGCTTTTGGCTTGTGGCTTGTGGCTTGCTGCAAAACCATTGCATCTTTTCTTAACCTTGGTGACAGCTCGATTTACAGGCTTAATCTTGGATAAACCTGTGATAATTATCTATCTTTCTTGTATGTAAGTCTGTTTTGTTTCTTTTGTAATCTTATCCATATCCGCTCTCGCTTTGACCACAATAATTTAGAGGTCTCCATCCACGCTTTAGTTACCTACCACTTTGACTACTACAGTTCCCTTTTATCTAGATCACAGACTTTCACTCATGGACCTGAAAATTATTCAAATGTTTGCGGTCGTTTCCTTCGTGCAACTCTTCTTCTCCGTGAACCGCAATCACTTCCCCTGAACCTATATCAGTCCCCGAGAGCCATACGTTCCTGTTCTACCCCTCGATTAGTTTTAGTTTGTAATCAGTTTTGCTGCATAGGTGGTCGTTCTTTCGCGATCTTCGCTCCTACGTTGTGGAATGATCGCTACTTAGTGCTACAAATCTGCCAATTCAGTCAAAAATTATTTTACTTAATATACACATATTCTGCAAACACCAGTGACCTTAAAAAGTGCAATAAAAAAAACGTATTTATTACTATTTTTGAATTGTTAATAACTTTTATTTAGCAAACATTCTGATAATTAACTACTTTGAGTGAAATTGTTTCCAGTACTGTCCAGAAAGATCCCAATGCCTGTATTTCTATCACATCTTTAATAGGATATATCAGTGAAAATCAAAGGTTTCCAAAAATTTCTGTACGATAACCTACAGGTGTAAAATAGGTGAGAGAAAAGGTTATGTAAATTTTGATCAATAAGAAGCAAAAAAGACTTACACACAAGAAAGATAGATAAGCAATTTGCTAGAAAAATTGAATTCTCCAAAAGGATTCAAACTCCATAAGAAACAAATTACTAATGAAATATAGTGATTAGATTATCAGTGTAAAATATTTGTATAAGTAATAAGTAATTATAATTAGTGTAGAGACCTTTATTTTCGACTAGCTAAAATTACCGGCCCAAGAGCGGGGCAATAACTTTCCAAAAAACACTACCACTATCTACCAGAATAGCTCTCTCTCTCTCTCTCTCTCTGCTCCATTCTCTCCATCTCACCTCTCCCCTATCTCGGCTCTCCCCTCTCCTTATTCTCCCCCACTCTTTTATGTTCTGAATCTCCCACACTCCCCTTTTTTCTCTCTCCTGTTAATTATTTATGGCAATAAATAGGAACTGCCAAATTGTTCGATTGAAAAGGGTTTTCCCTTTTGTAAATGATAATTTATTCACGTATTGTAAAACAATAATCTAAATTCATTTAAGAACTTTCGTGTAAACCATATTTTCAATTTTTCCTCCTGGTTTGGTAAAGTATAGGTTTTTTGCACTACTAACCCTAGAGCATGCCCATGTGGAATGCGTGGTTCTTCCAACTGGAGCCCAGTCACTTTCACAGTTTGACCTTACGACAAAAGATGATCTCAAAGGACACTGCAATCCTTTGTAATCAAATGTGAGATAATTAGGAATAAGAGAAATTCGAGGAATAAGCACATCCTCTCCTGTTCTAAAACAACTTGAGGTCACTCCCTCTCTTCTCCCTCTCCCCCTATCACGCCTCTCCACCAATCTCTCCCTCAATATGCTCTCTCTCCCCCATCCCCCACGTCCTCCTTCTCCTCCATCTCTCCTTTCCCTCCTCTCCATCTCCCCGTCCTCTCCTCTCCTCTGGATATTTAAGAAACACACTGAGATATGAGAAACTGGATGTGTCTAAAGAACCCTCTATTATATCTATGAACCAAATGGGGTTTAATAAATCAAAAATGTGTGACATATGAACGGAACTTGCGTTTATATATATATATATATATATATATATATATATATAGATGATGCTTTGACATCTCTTGCCACAGGAAGGGACCAACTTTTGGCATTTTCACGCAGTAATCTTGCTCCATTCATCTTGAAGAATTTTTCTGATTTTTTAACTATTTTGGGATTCCTCACCTTAGACCACTTCTCTGAGTGGTCCAATCCGGACGCTGTGCAGGCCAGTTTATAACTGTGATATGCATGTCGTATATGAAGGTCTTGACCAAGCTGATTGTGTGCAGGGGGATTTATTTTGCACGAATATGGCAGGTTGTTCTTCGGAGGCTCACAGATGCGGCAAATAATGCTGTCACGACAATTCTTTGTGCACTTGTACATTCACTGTGCCCCATAGGAGCACGAATAGCCATTGTCCTCTTCAGAAATCCCGCCCACTATCATAACATTTTCTCCACTTAATTCACACCCACTGAATCCAATTGACAGACAATCTTTCTACTGCTCTGCGACGATCCAGCATCATGTTATCCTGTTCATGTTCTTTGGATTCATCAAAGGCTTGGCCGTGGGTGTCGGTTGTTAAGAATGTCTTCCTCCAGCCGACCTCAAATACTCTGCCTGAAGACATTGATTACCAAAATCTCACTAATCTCTCTAGAAACTGCAGCAGGCATTTTTAAATTATCCTTTACAATTTGTGTAATTGCTAGTTCTTCCCATTTTGAGGGTTCAATTCCTTAAACTTTATTGATACAGACTGCATTGTAGATTCTCGGAAAACAGTTTACTATCTTTTGCAATGATGATTGCTTGTAGAAAAAGACTCGAAATTTAAATGCCAAAGAAAGGGGAGTTAGAACCTTTAATCCTATTCTTGACTAGTCCAAATTATAAAAGAAAGGTCACAAAAACTATTTGCGTAACTTCGAAACTCTCATAGTTAAAAACTTATAAATTAGAGACATGAAGTTGAAAATTTTATCATATGAATAGTGTTTGGTTGTGACCTTCCGTAATAGTGTTATTATTCCTTTATTTTTTTCTCAAACTTTTTGAAATTTTGTGGGTGTGTTTATTTCCACATTCCCCTTTAACCTTCTAATTCCCGTTATCTTGAAATGAACGTTTCAGAAATATGGCGGAAAATATTAGTATTAGGTAAGGATATGAATACGTTCTCGAGCAAAGATTGATCTAGGAAGAGTTGCTTAAATGGGAGCGAGGAAGAGGTTCGCGAAGCAACATTTGTTCCTTTGGGGGTTAATAGATGAATCGAATATGGTTTAGGGTATACTAGCTAATTGCTAGGCCACTCCGTGGTACATGTTTGTAGAACTCGTTCACTTGCAACGGGGGAAAGATTCGAGAGACATATGACCTCCCTGGTCTCAGGGAATTTTCAATTAAAGCAATGAAAACGCTACGGGTAGCATCTTTCCCGGAAAGGTTTTGGATAAAAGAGAGATTGGTATAAAGTGTGTGCTCAATTATCCAGAGGGAGACCAATTTGGGTGAAACATTTACTCATTGTAAGTATATTATATCATATTATATAAGATTATATATTATATGATAAGGAGAGTACGCTACTCTCCTAAATCTGTGTTCACCCCACAAATAATAATAATAATCAGTAAGTAAAAGTATCTTTGTGCCACAATATAAGAAGTCAAACAATATGCAGCCGAATTTTTTGTGACAAGACTTTTCATCTCGGGCAAAGTCGGGTACCAATGGTTGTCGAATAGAATCAGATCTCCATAGGACGCGGAGGAGTTGTTTCGCCTAAACTCGAGATCAAATTTTGCATTGGGAAGTTTCTTTCAGGCTCATGGCTCGAGATGTCCCCTTCTAACTTAACGATCTGGTAATCTTTAGATCCATAAATATGATTCTCAAATAACTAGAATATCCTGGCATTTCTCGGCTTTAAAGAGAAAAGAGTGAAGTGGACACTCCCCATACACGTGACTCTATCTGCTGTATGGGATTCTTCGTTGGTCGAGACAGATCTCATTGTTCTCTGAGGACGTTCGTTGTCGGCTAGGAACATGGGCAGGGAAAAGACGCGTGTCGGAATATAATATTTCATTCATTCGGGAGCGGATTAAGCCCATTCATCTTTCTCGTCTGCCTCTCACTTCCCTTTCTCTGTCAAAGTAATTGCAGTTTAGTCAAGAGCCAAGTGGTTAAATACTCTAATTTTAGTAGATTCAAATTGTTGGTTGTAAAATTTATCACACATGGTGTTGCTGGAAGATTTTTCTGTCCCATAAAATCAAACCATTCCCGTTCTTTTACATTCACTACTCTATAATTTTATTCACGATGTATAAGAAGAGAGGGATTAGCACTTCTATCATTGTCCAAAGTTATAAGGTCACTCCCGTTCAAACACACATACAAAGGTTAATGCTAGCGAAACGTTAGCCCTCAAGATGAAGTCGGATAAAACTCTTTCTCTTCAGTGGTTCATTAGTCAAGCCTCTTCCCCCTTCTCATTGACCCCTTTCCCTGCTTCTAACTGGTCCCGAGGCTAAACCTTTGTCTCACCTCTTTCATTAAAATGCACCAGATAAATGAACCGATAATCGGCCCAATAATAACTTTTATTACGGCGTCATTCGGCACTTATCTCTTTTATTAAGCGGAGACTTGAGGACAATCTTGAATTATGAGTTGGCGAATCGTCGCCAGATCTTGGCCAACTTAAAGGGTGGGGTCCATTGAGCAGACGCGATAACGCGGGTGGAGTGGAAAATTAACTTCTTGTTAGGGCTATTCTCCCCCATCCTTGATAGTTATGAATAAATTATATATTAATCTGAATGGTAATTAAAGCATTCCTACGGATAAATTGTTCGTACGATATAACCGTACCCAAATGTAGTATGTTTCGTCGCTTATGGGGGACATGGTATCTTAGGTCCTGATCAACCATGGGTTGCATAGAGACCAGATATCATGTTACTTCTATGGGACTATATTTTTATCATTATTTTTATGGTGCTCTATATTTTTCTCATTTTTCACGTTACTTTTATGGTTCTCAAAAAAGGGGTAATTGGTAATTTAAGCTAAAAGATGATAACAGCAATAATCAACTTTACATTTATTAAATGGAATTAGTACAAAAAATAAAAAATAAAAACAATTAAATTAGTAAAAAATAATATATTTTATCAAACTACGAATTATAAGTTATATTGCACATTAATGTGAAAACAAATTGTTAAATGGATCATCAGTGTATCGAGCCACAACATCATTTGCTGTAAATAACAATTTAACAACTATATAACAACATCCTTTCATTTTAATTTTGTGTTTGTGCCGATTCCAATTATTTGGGTGTGCACACCTGCATTTGGATTTTCAAAATTAATTGAATGATTTACTGTTTTAGGCTTAAATCTTAACCGTTGAGTGTTGCTGCATCGTTCTTCTCAACAATTTCCATATACCCCACGGAAGTATTAGTTGATCTTTCTACAATTCTAAATACCCACACTCTTCCATCTGCGCTTCATCTACAGTGGTGGTTAATTTTATGAGAGAAACAGGACTCATCTATTTCAACTCTGATTCCCGATCTTCCTAAAGATATTGGGGATAGTTAGAAAGTTGTGTGCATATTTCTCTGAAAAAATTGTATATATATGCACCGTGACTCTTAAAGAAATTTGTAGTTGAAAGGATACTTACTTGCTTTTCACTCAATTCTATTCCCTAGAAATATATTAGATGTATCATTGCTGAAGACTCGTAAGTGACCTCGAAAAAAATGATATTACGTATAGACACTTTGGAATTATGTTTATCGCATTGCTTATATCGACATATCCATTGAAATGTATTTTTATTTCAGTTCGTTTATTTGAAATAATATACCATTTACAAGATTCAGATTTCATATTTGCGATTAAAAGTGATTTATTTTGTATCCACTGTATAACATCCTTGGAGTCTTTACCTGGAATTAATGGTACAACATTATTAAGATAAAATTGTCGATCCATTTCGTAAGGGCTCTAAAGACGATATGAAAATAAAGTTTGATTAATAAATATCTACACAATCCAAAATTATTTTATCTTCTTGTCGTTCTAATTTTTGCATTACTTTTTTGGTGCTCTTTAGTTTTCTTATTACTTTTAAGATACGGTCTATTTTTCCAATTACCTTTGGTTACATTCTATTTTTGAAATTACTTTTAGGATCCCCCCCAAATTTTTGTGAAGCATAAAATGACATGGTCCGAGACGAATTATATGGGATGTTTCAAAATCTTGTGTAACTTGTACTCCAGGGCGTAAGCATATATGTACATTGAGACTCACCCAGGCAAACATGGTAAACGATTCTTCAAACTTCTCTTGTTTTCACTTATCATGAGATTCGATATTCATTTGTTTAGAACATATGTAACTCTTATGAATTTCTCTCTTTATAGTATTTAAATAGATAAGAAAATGACCTCTAACGTATCTTCTAGGCCACAAAGGCATATAGATCCTAAGTCTCAAGGACAAGTAAAAAAAACTATTTAGCGGAATCTTCACAAATAATTTTTTCCGAGTCTTGTTAATTGCTTTATTTAAACACAGAATGGTTAAAATTCCAAAAGATCCAAACTTGGTTGCATGCACTTAAATTGAGGTGATATATGTTGCCTATTTTTTGCTCATTTACTCCTACATTGCTTTTGCCTTTGGTTAGACAGAGAGAGTAAAGCAATCTTTTATCACTATGGTGACAGTTGCCCGTCGTAAAAGAGAACTGAAAATAGCCACACCCTTTGAAAAAAAATTCATAATACATTAAACCATCAAAAATCATGGGATACGTACTTATATAGTATCATGTAGGAGACCCACCGTTTGCCGGTTTAAGTGTAGCAATCCGACGTGGTATCGACTTCACAAGTGGGCGGAAAACGTCTGAAGAGATGTTGACACATTCTGTCTAGATAGTTGTCCACATTGGCCTGATATAAGAAAGTGTTGGATTTTGGATGCGAAAATACCTGGTCACCACACCCCATGCATTTTAGATCGGGTTCATGTCGAAAGAACGTAGTGGCCACACCCTCCGTCAGACCTCTCTTGAATGCACCTCAAACCAATTCTGGACAACTTGGGCCTGATAACACGGTTCATTATTTAATCTTGATGAAGTAAATTAAAGGGTGCAAATGCCCATCAGGCAATCATACATTGTGGGCATCGATCAGTGAAGTATTTAGGGGGACCAGCGTACCAAACCCATCAAACGTGAACACACCCTACACAAGTATGGAACCAACAACAGCTTGCATGACGCCTTATTGTCAACTGGCATCCATGGCTTTATATGGTTCGTGCTACACCTGAACTCTACCATCAGCCTGAGACAACTGAAGCCGTGATTCATCGGCCCACGCCAAATGTTGCAGTTGTCGAGGGTCCAATTTGCGACGTCGGGAGCACAAGTGTGGCGTTGTGTCTGAAGTCCTGTTGTTAGCAGGGTGGCTCTGGCGAACTTTCTGCTCCCATATCCAATAGAAGGTAAAGAAAGCTAGAATGACCTAATGAAATGCGTCTAGTACCATCTGCATTGAATGTGAAAACAGTTTAGCCACTGTTGTCTTTCTGTTACTATGGAGAATTCTAGCCGGACATCACTGGGCATGATCATTAAGCATCCGTGGTTGGCCACTGCGTTGTGCACGGTAGCCAGTAATGCTTTTTCCTGAGGGATTCTCGGTAAACCCGTGAAACTGTAGATGGAGGGGTTTTGGATGTCTGCACAGTTTTAAAAATGGAATGTCCCATCCATCTGGTACCTACTATTATATCTTGTTCAAACACCGATGAAATAATTCACGTCATTCGGCAATGAATATCTAGACCACCATTACTTTTACACACTTCTATCCCATGAAATTTGGTAATTTAGTGTATAATAATCTTTGATTGCGTTAAATGACCATTAATTAGTTTGCACATCTGTCTTAATTCCACCTAATAGTTTATATCGTTTTGGCGAGTAGAGAAGGTGAGCTAAGTGGTTGTGATAAGTACAAGTGTGAAATGATCGAAGTTTAAAAATTTCAGGTGAATTAATCTGTTGATAGAGAGAAAGTGTAGAAGAGAAGATAATCTGAATGGGCTTTAATACTGAGAGTATGTAGATTTTTTACACTGCGACAATGGTTACGACAGAACACTGATAAGAATTCGTGATATATGTAGATTTTTTGGATTTAGAAAAGACGTTGCCTTGTTTATGTAAATCATGTGTGAAATCGGGGGTAATGGAAAAAGAGTGGATTGACTCTAAGAAAAGTAGATTGACCCTGAGTAAATTCGTGCTAGCATTGCCAGTGCAAAAAATCATGAGATGGATATCAATGAAGTTGCGCTCAGTCACATCCTATGTGAGTGTCATATGACATCACCTAATCGAGGAGGATTTAAGAAATAATGGCGACCAGGAATTGTCAGACCCACCTGACATCTAATATATATTAAATTATCAATAAATTAATGTCGTTCTTAGGAGACCACAAAAAAGCTTGTTACAGTTGTTTAAATACTTCCTACTTTGGCCTTTTTAAGCTTTAGCGATGTTTAGATCCTTTTTAATTATAAGAATACCTATAAATTGCTTGAAATGCATCTAAACCATTTCTGGACAAAATTAGAACGCGAAATGAGAAGTAAGTTTGTACTGTCATATTAGGCGCTAAAATACGATGGCTTGATCGCACAAGGAAACATTCCTTCTCGTCAACATGGTGTACAAGAGAACGAATCTTTGCTTTGTGTTTGGTGGTATGTGAAAATATTTAATCACTGTGTCTTTCAGTGGTAGATGCAGGATTTTCTTTTTGGGTGGGGAAGGTCTTACTTGAATTCCTTCCTCTGAGTAATCTCAGAAAACCATATATGACGAGTACAATACCTAAAAAACATCAGTTCTGTTTTTAATACTAAAAACACGGCGTAGATCGTCTGAATTTTCACCATATGTTAAAAGTTATAGCAGATATACATGTTCAAAAATAAAAACGTCCTTTACTGTTAAACCGATATGTTGTGCTTCCCTTAAAGACAATGCACGCACCACGTAGCAATTTTGAGTCACGAAATAAAAGTGAACACCATTTATTTAAGTACTTACAGCATCACTTATATGGCAAAGTTTACTATGATATGAACATAAGACATTAATTCTTATTCCAAAATGTAAAAATATATCTCCGCAATAAAAGTTAACTGCTTCTCCCAAATAAAATTATTTTGTTCTTTCTAACTTAGTAATGGAAGTGAAAAAGAACTGTAATTGTCATGGTCTGAAAATTATCCTAGGATTAGTAAATACCTGTAATTCCACTTCAGTCTGTTGCAAAAACATATTTTTATTCAAGTGATGATTAAAGTATTCGAAATGTCTGTCAAACATGACAGACATCAATAATATTTTAACCCATTTTTTGATATCTCCCTTATTTATTTTATTAAATTCAGAGAAATTACTTTCTAATTCATAAATCAATATCAAGTATATGTTTTTGACATGTATTAGGAGTCTATTTTAAAAATTATTTTATCAGAAATCCATTTTCCTTCTACTCATTAATAATTCTTTCATTTTTAACTTTTGTTGCAACTTTTCAGCTTACAAGCAATTACTCTTCTTAAAAACATTATATCCGGTTATAGCACAAGACAATAAAACTGTTGCTAAGAAAATTCTATATTTTCAACCAAGCCTGTATCTCGAAGAAGTATAGGTAGGCATCATTGTATGGGAGAAACTAACCAGTTTCTCATAAGTTATCTTAACTCTGAGAACGCTGACATTGACAATAAAGTGACTCTAAAGATTGTATAAAAATATTAAGAATAGCCAAGCTCTAATAGAACATCGGCGTTTCTGTGTAAAGATTTTCCTTGAATTAAGATAATCTTGAAGAGAAATTGTATTGTGCATATATGGCAACCAAATGCCATTTAAAAGGAAAATAAGACATTATTGTTGGATAGACTATTTTACTGTCAAGAGATCATTCATATTTTTAATTAGTATTAAACAAATAAATAAACAAATCATATAATAAAGTGTACCAAGTTTAAACTAATTATATGGAGGAATTCTACGAAAAACAATGAAGGAAAATGAGGTGAAACAATTTTATATAAGAACTGTTCAAGAGCTTTTGGACAAAGGAACTGTTTATCTGAATAACTTTGAAAAGTTGGTTTTCTACTGATGAAGTGAAAATTTGATTCAATCAACAGAAATATTCTTCTCAGCCTCTGGGATGGCATCATAAATGTTGCATTCCAGGATACTCTACAAGTTTTCTATTGGGTTTAGGTTACAACTATTGGGAAACCAGTTGATGATTCAGTCTCCAACATATCCTTCTGTCTCCAACCAATTCTTGGAGAACTTAGAAGCATAATTATGAGCATTATCCTGCATGAAAACAATTGCTTTCCTCATCCGCAATGGCTGTCTCTCTAACAAAGGTAGGAAGTTTTTCTCCAGGAACTCGAAGTCCGCATGTGAATCCATTGTAATATCATCATTAACTTTTAATGATACTACTAACTTGTTTTCACTCCAGCAATGCTCCTCCCTCTTGTTGTCGATTGGGGAATTGCTTAACCTGACGTCAATTGGCAACTAAGCGTCTTACCTAACTCTCCGCCCCAACCATCGTCATCCAATTCGTCTATGAAGATAATTTTGCTCAAGTCGGTTTTTTTTTGTATGTCTAGACGCACCACAGAGGTTTTTCTTTGTGTTTTAAGATCAGAAACGTTATTTGGGTTTTTGGTCTTGTTCTTAAGAGGAGAAATATTTTGAGAGACTTATACCTTGATTCTTTTAAGATGAAAGTAGTCCCAACAGCTTGAAAAATGGGATTGCTGCTAGCATGAAAAGATAATAGCCACTTCACTTTTGATTTAAGAAAGATCTCTATGGGTAAGAGCTTAAAATTCTGGCAGAACCCATAGTTCTCTTGGCTGAATGCCATTCTCTACAATTTTATTGACAGTGCGATGATCACTCCTTAATATTTTTTTTTTTTAATTTGCAGAGACTTCCCTTTATCTCATTACTGCCCGATATAATTCTTCTCTTCTTGTGAAATTTCCTTTTTCTGGTCATTTTAATTAAAGATACTTCTAGCAAAAAATGTCTGAACGGTCGTTGTAATCGAATTTTAGAAGATAAATTATGATCTATAATAACTGAGATAAATAACGTTGTTATCTACTAAATTGTGCTTATTACATTCATCAGCGTATCTGAAACAAAAATATTTATTGACATTTTGGGTAAATTCAGAGGCTAAAGAATTATTACTCATTATCGCTAGACACTTCAGAAGTGTTTCTTTGTACACCAAAATCTTGCAACCACATCAAAGAGAAACCACTAAAAGCACCTATGCTCTTAAATAGATATTACATGCATTTTAATCCTGTTTTCAACATTATATACGCATGCGGATATAATTAAAAGGCTACAAATACGAAGAGGGAGGCAAGTAAGCAGGAACGGAGAGAGCTGCAAAATAAAAATACAAACAAAACAAAGAAAGTAACAAATACATAAATAAATATCGACATTAAGGTATCATTTGATGAATAGCATATAAGGACTTCGCTGTCGACTTACCTCTATTGTTCATGGTATCAGCACACACAGATATATAGGAAACGAGAGAGGATGTATGCATAAACAGTGAGTTTACACAAGTTAGAGAGATTGTGATCACATTTGAATAAAAAGATTGTGTCGATTAGAGGTGGAAAAAATGATCACAAAAAGGCAAATCCTGCCTAGGATCAACTTCAGTCAGTCAACAAACCAGCGCTCGCTTCCTCATTGGATAAGTGTAAGGAGCGGCTCAAAACGATGCCTTTGTGTATGTTGCATCAAATTCAATCGCTGTTGCAAAGGGATCCTTTTCCCCGCCTTTACTCTCTCTTCTCCTATATATTTGCCATTATTGATGAGTCTGTTACCTTTGCTCTTAGGCAAACGAAGAACGGATTGCGACAATTGAATATTCATCGGTCCCTAATTCAATCGACAGGATGCTTTAGCTCTATCTTTTTGTCTCTCTATCTATTTATGTTTGTTTATCTTTATGTCAACCTATCTCTCACTATCTGCATATACACGTATATCTATCTCCATATCTATCTGGCCTTTTCTCTATTGTACTTTGATTTTGATAAGGATCTTATTTATCCAACTTACCTACTTGTCTACCTGTTCTTAATTTTTTTAGCTGATTTTAACATACTATTTTAACAATTCTGAGTCGCCATAGATTAAAGGTTTCCTTATTCTATACTTAACGTCATGAATGTTCTTGCATGTGATTCTTAAAACCCTTTGCTTTAGGGCTTAGATGGGAAGTAACTATTTGTTTTATTCTTTGTTTTTCTTGATTACTTTTCATCATTTTTGATCGTTTAACTCCCAACATTTTTTAAATCTTTTTCAATATACTATTGTTGGATTACATCGATTTTCTTTTCCAGTTTGTAATAATAATATCAAATGATAAGATGAGAATTCTGGAGCAATTTAGAAATCCACAATGACGATTCAACAATGGATTTAGTGAGAAAAATGATCTGTGTTTGTAAACTGGCTAATTTTCCTTCTATTTTGGTCTTAAATAGTGGCTCACATTTATTCGTGGTATCCGAAGCAACAGCTGTTCGCCGGCCTACCTTTTATCTAGATATAAACTCAGAGGGATAATCTGAAAAATATTCATTAGGCTCTTCATATTCCGTGGAGGAGAGGGCTTAGGGAGTAGCATTAGGGCCGGGTAAAGGACCTCCCCTTCGCATACAATATTTAGGGCGATAATACACAACAACTGCTCTTCTTCAGTAGAGTGGGGTCGGCTGTTATGTCCTTTTCGAGTGAGTTACGGGGATGCCATCTTTGGGTGACCCATCATCAAAGGCTAGATTCGCCTGCGCGGATGACCCTTATGAGAAGCGTTATGAAGTGTTTATAAGCTTTCAAATCTCCGAGAGGCTATTGTTTGAGAGGCGTTTAATAATTCATGCGGACTGACTACAAGAATCCAGAGTAAAAACATACCTTCTCCCCTTCTCCCCTTTAATTTTATGGCTAGGGGACTGGGCAGGTTTCTAATGCACCGGTGTAGTTTTATTGTCTGGAAAGAAACGGGAATAAAGTTTCATTTTTCTCTCCTCTCCACATCTCGTTTGAATTTGTTGATTGAATTCGTTCGTTTCGATTGTCCCCATGTTCTTGGAAGAGGACAGGAATCTCGCCTAGGTTTTCTCTTCTTGTGAGATACTTTCTTAAATAATAACATGGCTATTTGATTCGTGCAGCCAAAGTAAGTTTTTTTTTAATGGAGAACAGAAAAACAGGTGTTATTTATCTATAGATATATATAGAAGTGAGGAATAATTGTCTATATTTTGTGTCTGTTGAATAAGGCTCCGAAAATAGAGTGATGTTAAAGTCTGTTTGCAGCAGGAAAATTTACTTTTTGAAAAATGAACTAAGTGTCCGCAGTAAAAACGGGTAGCGGTAGTTGTCTGTGAATAAACTGAGCGGGATCAAACGATGTATTTGAGTAGAAGGATGACATTTTAAACACTTACTCTAAGTGACTTTATAACAGTCTATTAAATTTTCATACTGCATATACTTTTAAATCCCCCTATACTAATAAAATATTAGCAATAAGGTAATTGTTAAGTTTACTGGTGCACGATTTTCGTGCGATTTATTTGCTATTTTAATAGTTACATTTTGACCTATTTACATCATTGCTTTGAGCGAATGAAAGCAACCTTTTTGTAAACTACTATTTTATGGTTAAGGAAGTTAGGTATTTTAAGTTTATAAGTTACTTATCAAAGTAAAACGACTGTCGAGGTTTAGTGAGTGGGTAATTAATCCCAGTCCCACTTCCTGAACATATACTTTATTACTGCACCAAGGTGAAGCGGAGTCGAAGTGTATCTAATACACCTACCGTAGCCACTTCCAGTGAATAAAAACAACCCCGGTGCTTCCCTTTTGATCAAAATCAAGATAATGATCCCCTGAGTGTGTCTTCACTCAGTAAAAGCCAGTCATGGGTGGACTTGTGTAATATTGAGATTTAAGCCAAGTGGATTGCTATTAATTGCCAAAAGGATCGTCCAAATTAGTTAAACACACAGATATAAAAATAATCTTTAATGTACATGAATTAGAAATATGAAACAGGGTATATAGGTATAAATAGAATTAATCTTTCCACTGAATAAGTAAGTCTACAACATGTCGTGGGGATTATACTTGAAAATTACTTACTAGGAGGCTTGCGTCTTAATGGCACCCGACAGAATGAATTCAATAATATTATTGAATTAAACACTGAATTGATTACTTCTAATACTCGAGGTTATGGGCTTGGGATGGGAATTCTAGTTAACGAATAAACTGGTGAAGTTAGGGGAGGGGATAATTCACTTAAACGATACCTTTGAGTTCGTAAGTATTTTGAGAATGACGGTGAAGAACTTCTTTTGGTGACGATGATCGCACTTAGTCTGGCCGTCCGAGGTTACCGAATGAGAAGGTAATCCTAGACTGGTGATATACTGATCGTATGCCGGATCACGAAGGCGAGCCAAACTGTAGCTCAAATCGCACTTTTTCTTCCCCGAAGTGACTTTCCGATTATACGGCTCCTGGAGTGGGTAGCTAAAACCGATAAACCTAGCTACATCTAGGGTAATCCACGAGGGAGATCCTGTGTAAGTTTTGACTCTGAAGGGGGGATGGGTCTGTGAGAAGTTTAGCACCTACAAGTACCATGACGGCAACACACAAATTCTCCGAAGTTTCTTTCTTACATACAACGGGCGAACTATTTCCTTTGTGGGACTAGCTCTCCTCACAACGTAGGTCCAAGATCTTCTGCCTGACTCCAGAGAGGAGTTCTCCTTTTATTTCCCTCACGAGCAAAAATCGGGCGAGAGCACCGAATTCTTATAAAATCCGTATCGCTGCGCGAAAGACCTTTTCATCTACTGCCATACAGAGTAAATCTTTCATACCCTCGAGCTATCCTTGCTCCACGTCGCGGTTTTCTAACGGCACGAAAAGTCGGACCTTCGTTGGCTAGCAGGTGTCCTCTCGAGGCAAATATTTTCCTGCATGGCCTGCCGCGAATTTGGTTGTCTCAAAGGCGCGAAAAGAAGCGGAAGGAATTCGAGGCGAAAGGCGAATTTGGAATACGGGAGAGGACGCGTAGCTTGTGTCGGGTTTTTCCGCGTACACTAATGCACGTGGTATTTAGACTTCTACAACAACCTAACTTAACCTAACTTGACCTAAGGTTAAGTTAGGTCTTTTTATGTTTATAATTTACTTAATTCCTGCTGCTAGGTAAAGTTTTGCTGCGGCGATCCAGAACTCGTAAAACCTCTCTCTTTCATGCAGGGAATCGTTTTGATAAAAAGAGCAGTTGCGAGATATCTGTCCATATGTGCCTCTCTCCGTCCTTAGTGAGGAACATAGGCTTACGTATCCCTCCAACTCTTTTGATGTTTTGAGTGCTGGCACCAGTTTCGGAATCTACGAAATTCCGGCAGTGGTTGAAGGTTAGATGAGTGCATCCTACGGATGTTAATTGCGAATAGAAAGCCCATCCATCAGATACACCGGTCGTTCCCGGCAAAATTCACTTTTTTATCGCCAGACGGAGGGTTTTGCTACTTCGATTTTCGACTGACACGGGGAAATCTTTCTTCAATTCGTGTTCGAACCCTTCACTACACGACTACGGTTGTACTTACGATTGCCAATCTTAGGCCTACCCTCGAGTATTTATACCACCCACGCGGACGGAAAGGAGCATCGATTTCAACAGTCAAAACAGCGAGAAAGTTTGTTCTATGTATGTCAAACCTTTTGCAATAAGCCAACCTATATCAAATGGATTCTTTTTGCAACGAAAATACGAAATAGTGCTGTGCAAAATAGTTTGTAAAGAAGCAAAAAACTGCAAACAATATAAAAAAGGGAATTTTATATTTCGATTTTGGCTTCACTCGGCGAAGACAAATCATTGGAAACAGAAGAATATAATTTCATTTAACAAAAAACAGGGGAAAACTTAATAAAAAGAATAAATAGTATCAGGCATAGATCATTTAGGAGAGATCGATAATCAACTTCAGAAAAAAACTGAAAATAAAAAAATACTCACTTAATACCCGTCTTTAGAAGCACAAAAGGAACCTGGTAAAATGCACGCTTATGATTGGCCAATGACTATTCTTAAACAGATCGCTGATTGGCCAGTGGGCTAGCTAAAACCACTAAAAATAGAAAAATAGTGGCAAAAATCTCTAATTAAATCGTGCGACACTAAACTTAACAATTACCAACGTTAAAATATATACCCTCAATCTCATATTCATTTACAAATATATGTAACTCTTTTGGTGGTAGCGATTGTTAAGTCTGTCCTGAGCGACAGATTCGTTGAAAGCTTCTTTCTCAAATTTACATGAAAGTCTACACTCAGGACTTTTCTCAAGTAACACTCAATAGCTGTCTTGACTCGTGCCATGAAACTGAAGAGGGTGAGCTGTTTTCTGGTTTAGAAACTTCATTGCAAGAGATTATGAGAATGTACAATAGGTACGAAGAGCGTCTAAAAGATTCTTGGAAAATGTCCCCGCATGTACTAGGATACGTTGTTAAACCCAAACTCCCACAAATGAACATGGATTATATATCAGAGCTGGGGAATTAAATAAAAATTGATTTGTTTTTGAAAAAATATTTGAAAGTAAAGGGATTTTATTAACTGTAACGAAAATGTATTGATATACTGTTAATAAAAAGATAATTTAAGAATGGACAAGTAACTTTTCAATTGAAAGAGAGGCTCTTAAAGATTGCAAACATTGAGGCAGACCTTCAACCTCCTT
Source organism: Ceratothoa steindachneri (assembly GCA_963969495.1). Classification (NCBI taxonomy): domain Eukaryota; kingdom Metazoa; phylum Arthropoda; class Malacostraca; order Isopoda; family Cymothoidae; genus Ceratothoa; species Ceratothoa steindachneri. The sequence goes on from OZ018326.1 coordinate 83,106,613, forward strand.
CAACAATGTAATCATTTGTCGTGAGAGAGTAATCTTGGAAGAACATCATTAATCCATTGTGAGAATCACAGTACAAAAAACAAAGCTTATCAGTTGGATCGGTTCATACAGTCTTAAAAGATCACGATCAACAAGTTTTTTGCTAGATAGGGACCAAAACTGTTGCGCGAAGATCCATTCACAACTAGAACCATTCTCTTATTTTAGTTTTTAAACAATTGGAAGGGCCTTCGATTCGAACCTTAATCTTTAGAGCGTACAATTACTAGTGAGGAAACATAGACCTACCATTAAGATCCTGAAGATAAACAGGAATAAAAAGAGGTTCTTTTGGCTCAGGAATAATAATAATAATAAAAAAATTAATTTTTTAATCTAACCTTACTCTTTTATAGTCTTCCTAAACAATAGCTTCACCATTCAAAATTTATTTACTTTAGAAATTTTCAAACTTAATTTCTAATTTTTTATTACTTTTAAAATAAATAAAATGATTATGTTCTTTTTAATTAAATAATTATGGTAAGAATCAAGCCTATTGGTAGGAATCATGCTAGAGAATAATAGCGCATGTCGTAGGTTAACCCTACACACCTTACGCAAGTTTAATATATATGTCGTAGAATAGGGTCCAGTTCAACCTTTCTGCTTTACGAGTTCGTGGGAAGTTTACAATATAAGCAGAGTGCAAATTAACTGAAAGTAGGTTGGCCAATAGTCGACTATCTCGGAGTTCCGGGATAACATAAACGGGTACAAAAATAACTTTACTACTATGTAAATCAATATTATTTTACAAGGTTAAAAGGAGTTTTAACATGAGCTATACACACACTAGATTTACACGGATCTCAGCGGATAAAGGACGAGAGAAATTTGGTGAGGGCGGTCACTGTACAAACAAACAGACAATATGAACCAAGGGACGCTCGAATGACCTTGAGCGTAGACGAAGCCGATGATGAGGCTTATACTGGCGGAGGGGGGGGAGCACTTGCATGGGAGAGTTGCGCGTTGCTGTTACCTGAAAGATTTAGTTCGAGGGAGTAATCCTAGACTTGGCGCAAAGTTCAAACAATAGTCTCTGGATAATGACTATTATGGGGGGGGGGGGTGAACTTAAGTCTTGCTTTCAAGTAACACGAAGCAAGATTGAGCTTGCTGCGTTTGAGGAGCGGGGAAAGCGGGTCGAGGTAGACTCACGTGAATTAACGAGAATACCGAGAGTTTGAGGGATTCTGCTAGAATTGTGTAGAGTTCAACGCAAAGCGAATAGCGGGTACCAACCGGGGCGGACAGAGGATACTGACGGGGCAGGGAGGATGGTGGATACTGCCTTCCAACTCTAGTGCCCGAGGATTAATAGGGGTCGAAGGGGAGGGTTCTAGGGTCAGAAGCATCGCTAGACGAGAATAAACTATGCCTTTTAGTGCGAGGCAGACTTTGTCCGACTTTAGATGGGACATTCTGGGCTCTCACACTTGTCACAGGTTTTTGTGAAGGCAGCATTTCAGGTCATCGCGGTATCTCATGGCGTCTCATCATTTCACACCTCCATTAACGCAGACGAAAAGGATCGCTCAGGTGTTTGTTGTCTCTCTCTCTATTGAAGAACGAGGCGGCGCGTATCTTCCTATCTCTCTCTCTCTCACACACTCTCTGTGATATCTGACAATGCAATATAGTTCAACAGTATTTTGCAAATTTCTTATTATATTATTACTGGTGTGCCAGTCAAGTGACATTGGCTACTATGGATCTCTATCTTCCTCTGTCGTCTGCCAGTCTGATCAGGTCGACAGTTCTTCGTCCTCCAGCATAATGTCGAAGAATCGTGACCATAAGCTATGATCTTTTTTTTCATCTCGCTTGCCTCCCCTCTATTCTTCCCGATAGGCAGCGTTTCTTGAAGGTGTGTCCTCTCAGGATGTGTCCAACGAATCCAAGCTGCCTCCTCCTCTCCTTCATTAACCCTTTAGAGTCTAACAAGACATATATATCCCGGCAAAAATTTAAAATGTCTAATGGGCAAAATATGTCCCTCTATAAGAAGACAAGAGAAGCAGCTTCGCCACTCCTCCTTACAGAAGGAGCTTACGCTTTGCTGGTAGACCCTCGGTCTCTGGCCTACTGCATATCATGATTCTTTTATTTTTTTTAATCTAAATTTGCTCTAATAATTTCCATTCCAAAATTTTAATAAATTTTCTGAACTTCACCATTTGTAATTCTTTTAGTTTTAAAAAATTCATAAAAATTCTATACTTATATTTATTTCTGAACTTCACCATTTTATTTTGGGATATTTTAAAGGAATTATTAGAAATAACTCGACTAAAAAATTTAATATACTTAGGTAAAGACCAAAGTTAAGTCTTTTATAAGTTAAGGATACGTTTAGCAACTAACTTGAGCCGCGTGGTGTTCAAATGTTGCTTTGACTCGAATGTGAAAAGTTGTGCAGCCAGACTGATTATAAATTTTCTAAATTTTTGTGGATAATAAAAGTAAGTATTATATATTCTTGCACTTCATATCATAATTAAATAATAATTTTCATAGATTAGTAATAGAAAATAATATTGATATATTTATGGATTTTATGGTACAATAACTAATCCCTTGGATCCAACTGTCATATCCGACATTTTGAAGCAGCTCTTCTGGGATAAATGTGTCCCATTAAACATTTATATATATTTTGTATCATAAAGTTAAATTATATATAATTATGATAAGTACCAAGCAATGGCTTCGCTATTAAGATTAAAATTTAAAATCTAAAAAAAAGCAGCCATGGTTAAATTTATATAAATTTTCTGAACTTTGCCAATTATAATAATTTTAAAAAGAAACTCTAAACTAAATTTCTCCCCTTTCAAAATATCACGTTATTAAAATATAGAGTTATAGAAGAAGATAGAAGATATATAAAAATTAATTTTCTGAACTTCACCATTTGTAATTCTTTGGGTTTTAAAAAATTCACAAAATTTCGATGCTTATATTTATTTCTAAACTTCACCATTTTATTTTTTGATATTCTAAAATAATTATTAGAAATAACTCTGATAAAAAAACATAAGTCATAACCAAACTAAGATGAAATTATTATTCAAGTACTCAAAAAAATCCCCTTCTTAAATTATAGGGTTAGCGAAAAGTTATATATAAATTCATTGTTTTATTCAGTTTTCCTGTATGCGATTTACAATTGCATAAAAGTCTTATGGGACAAATATGACCCATTAAATTCTTCTTTGCATTCATAAATTTTTAAAGTTTTCTAAATAAATAAGTTATAATTTATTTCTTAAATTCAGAAAATGTCATTTTTATAAAATATTAATAGAATAACTTGCTCGTTTGTAACTATCTGTCCACGGGATTCTCATTTCTACTGCCTCCAGTATTTTTTTCATATTCTTCTTAAGTGTCATGTTTCACAGCCGTATGTCAATGTTGACCATACATAGCATGTTAATATTCTAAATCTTAAGTTCATGCTTGTAGAGATGTTCGTCAAAATTTTCCTCATTTTTCCAGACTTTGTTTTCGCAATGGCAATTCTTGTTTTTATATCATTCTCACACTCAACGTTTTCGTAAATAATCCTTCCCAGATATTTAAATTCTTCCACCTGTTATTTACAACGAGTCTCTCTTGCCATTTGCAAATTTACAATATCAAAATTAGAAGAAAATACCTAAGAAATCTTTAAGCCATAGTTTTCTTTCGTCATTATAATGGTACAGTTCATTCGACAAGATTTATGAGATCAAAAGTACTGTCACATCCACCTTAAAGACCTGATTTAGCCTCTTCTAAATTGTTGTCGCATTCGCCTAACAACCCTGATTTTAGTCTCTCTAACTTTGACTACTTTCTTTAATATTAAAAAAGTTCATCAAAAGGGTTATTTTTTTCATTATTTGAAAACATTTTTAAAATTAGGCTAAATTCAAAAGAGTGATTTATAAACGAAAGGGTTAGAATTTGTAAGCAAATAGGTCAAAAGAATGCATTTTCAATATGTTGAAGCTTATACAGAAAATATACTCTCTATTCGTTATATTTTTAATTTATTACCGTTTGATTGGAATTTTCTGAATGCTTCTCGTAATTTTTAATCAGGAAAGTGATTGCATTCGAAAGGAATGGTGATTTATGAGTCCACAATGGTTGAAGTAATGTCACAGAAAAATTCTTCTGTGCTCTTTCTAGCAGCTCATTTTTGTACCTATTTAATAGAAAGTCATACAGAATTATGATCTTGATCAACTTCTCGGAGGAAATTTGAGTGATATTTTGAATATCTTTCAAACAGATGTAATCACTTCAATACTTTTAACTTCCCATTTTAAAGGGCAGATTTGGAGTATTTAAGATTATGATTAAATAAAGCTTTAAACAGAATTGTAGTGAATTATAATTAAACCGTTAAAGCCTATATTATTTTATTTATGAGGTTTTATAAACAACAAAAAGGAACAATTAACTTATATATTTTAATTGAAAATTTTGAAGATTAAAAAATTACATAAAATGTTGCATATGTGCAAAAATATGTTCTCGCAATATTACTTTACATACTTTTGTGAAATCGTTTAAAATATTTGATGCAAAGTCCTACACTACATATCCTTTTACATTTATCTGCTCTAAAGTGAAGACTAGGCACTACTTTCACATTTCTTATAGGAAGATTAAGGCATCCCTAAAATAAAAAAATATATATATTAATGCGAATGAAATCTTAACTTTGAAAAGAGTAAGTAAAGGAGGTACTGACGTGTTTCGCATCATCATGAATTCTTGGATGCCTCGTGGAAAATAAAATTCTTTAGATTTGCCAAATGCGCTGGAAATTTTATGAAAATCATGTCAAATACCTTAAACTAATCGAATTAGTAGTAGCAGTAGTACTGTTAGTTTGCCAACCTACCTTTATCTAGGAGGATCTTGATCGCATAATATAATAGACATAAAGGTCAGTATGACAATCACTGATGAGTCTGAGGGTACCAGGGGCCGCTCTTCTTGAGGTAGAAGTGCCCAAAAATATTGTTTTGACATCAAACAGCGTTCAGGTGGAATCTTCGTAGCCCCGTGTGCAGGTGGACCTGTTCCTTGTCAGAGGTATGTGGATATAGAGACCCATCGGCAAGATTCTTTGGAACCGAAAGTATGTGCTGTGTGTTGTGCTGAGAAGATTGGAGAGGAAAGAATAAAATTAAAAGAGAAGTGGGAGACAACGAACAGCTCTTCCGACCCTCCTCCACCCCCTTTGGCCTTCCTGGAGCAGCCAAGGAGGGAGGGGGAGGCCGAGTACTCCTTTTTTTACCCCCTTAGTTAGAGTGTTTAGAACCAAAGTAGGCTCCAAGGACTGTTAGTACGGTGGATAGGAGTGAGAAAAAGAGGAGAAGAAAGCTTTAGGATAGGACAGCGAAGAAAATAATAAGAGACAAAAGTGGACTTAATTAGTCATGGGACCTACAACTTAAAGTGGAATTCGAACTACGATGTGTCGCTTGTCTCTAACTATAACTTTGCAGTTTATCCCGACCCCTGTCCCACGTATCTACTGTGAGCACTGTGTGCGAATGTGATAGTAAAAAGGAATAGATGTTGAAGGCTGAAGGAAGTAAAAGGTTGCAAAGAGATGCTAGTTGCCTGGAGGTCAGGATTATCTCTGTCCATTATAGGTAGTTATAGCTAGGGTGATAAAGTTAGATAATTTTTATTTGCGTGAGTATCCCGCATTGCTGCCTGTTTCTTTTTTTATATGTATCTATTTTTAATGTCTAAGTAGTGTTATTAGTAATTATTTTTACCAAAAACTGGTGTAGATTTCTATCTATTATTTCGTATTCCTATCCTAGTTATAATTGACTATATGCTATTCTCTGGTGATACTTCTGTTATTTAATTACTCGTAATCGTCGTCGAGTATTATTTTCCTTTTCTAGGTATAGATTTCTTCAACTTTTTCTTCTCCTCCTACTATCCCTGGAAGACTTGGGAATAATCTGTGTGATCTCCATCCTTCTCTTTGGGCAATTTAGGGGGTTAATTCAACTCCTACTTTATTCTGTGTCTTTTCTATGACTCTCCTTGATCTTTTGGCAATTATTCTGTTAAGTTGCTTTATCTTTGCCTCCCTGTGCAGGTCTCTTAGTCTTCTTCTCTCTCCTCTTCTAGTGTTTGTTATTAAGTATGAGGCTTTGTTTTTGACTTTTTAGAGTCTTACTAGGATACTTCTCGAGATTGTGTACATCGCGATGGTTGGATAAATCGCGGACTTTACTATGGCTTAATAGATTTTCTCTTGTTATTCATGCTTAGGTTAACTAACTTCTACAGTAATGCCAGGGCGCTTTCCCCCGATTTACCCTCTCAGTTACGGGCTTTTTATAACCTGATTTCGCAATGGTTAGTCCAAGCACCTTATATTCTCTGTCGTATCTGTAGCGCTGTTTTTCTATATTATATATATATATATATATATATATATATATATATATATATATATATATATATATATATACATCTGAGATGCTCCTCATGTACACGGGTACCATTTTATATTTATCCCTGTTGGTTTTAATTTTCCATTTTTGTTTGTATTTATTAATGCTTCTTATCTCTTTACTAGTCATCCAAGCTTGTATTAGGCCGTTCCTGTAGGGGCAAACTATGATCTGGTAACGTCGTCGGCAAATTAGATGTTCAGGCAGTCCTCATTTCTTGGTGGTAGTAAATCTGCTGTGTAGATCGAATAGAGAGACGGATTCAAACATTTGCCTTGGTGCAAACCCGCAGTGAGCTAGAATATTTCTCCCTGATATCGTTCTATTTCCACATAAGCACGTCTCTCCATTAGATAAGCACATAAAATCCTTTCGTCAGGTTGTTCATTCCCAATATGAGTATCTTGAGTTGCATATCCCTTTTCCATACCTTGCCGAATGCCTTGGACACGTCCCGGCATAAGATGTCAGCTTTTTTTCTCTCTTTGCTTTCGCTATCTTTTGAAGGATGATTCCAAGGTCCATCTCTGTGCTTCTGTTTTTCTTGACAGTCTGAAATTAATTATTTTTTCCAATACCCTACCGATGAAATCTTGGATATGAATATCATCTTTGCCACTTTCAGTTCATCAGGAAAGTATCTAGTGTTCAAGCATGCATTGAAGACGTTTCTTACCCCCTCCAGAATGTTCGGGGTGCTTCAAGGTAATTTAACCTGGTGAGTCCCAATCTGCCTGGGGTCTCTGTCAGAAGCACGTTATCGTTTCTTTTAATTCCTCAGAGGTAATGATTTCGGATATTCCGTCGTTTTTGTTTCTCCTTTCCTCGAAAATATGGAAGGACCATGTCCTTTATATCTCCCAATTGAGTTCATTCAGGATCTGATGTTCGAATTCAATGTCATAATTCTCGTTCTCTTCTCCACTAATTTTGAATACATTTCTCCACTGCTCTCTGAATAATGTTTCTATTTCTTCCTGCTCTTCTAAAATGTTGTTCCCTGCATCCTTAATTTTCATTTTATCCCTTACTGTCTGTGGCTTTAATCTGTTGATATGTTTCCAAAATTCCCTTGGTTATGTTTCTACATCTATTTTCTTCGTTGTGCTGATTTCATTTATTTATGTTTTTTTATAAATTAGTTTTGTTAGTTCTCTTACCTGTCTCCTGAGTGCGTTGTATGACTCCCTTGATGTTCCGAATCTTCTTATATTTTCTACCGCACGGCTTATCTCCTCGCTCAAAGCCACAATTTCTGGTGTTCACCTAAATTGTTTAATGGTTTGGAACGAATTAATGGCGACGACCTCGTTCTCTGCACTTTCAATTTCTTCTCTGATCCTATACAACTCCCCGTCGATTTCTCTAGAGTGGCTTCCCCGAGCGGGATAGCCACGTATGTCTGAAATAACTCCTTCTACTCATCCCAATCTACTCTATGGTATCCCTTCCATTTCTTCGAAGAGATTTGTATAGGCTGCTTGTTTATATGCATAAGAGTCGCAGTGTGGTCACTGCAAGGAACATCCACTGATTCTATAAAATAGTTAAAGTACAGATTGAAGTTAGCCAGGCAGATGTCCAGTTTTGTTGCGTGTTCTCTTCGTAAGAATGTAAGGAAATTGAATCCCAGTCATTAAAGTATACGTCTATTGTTAAGCGAGGTAAGTTGTCTTCCGACTTTGGGTGATGGACCCCTTTTACTTTCGGATTTAGATCTGTTATATCTTTGGGCTTTACTGCGAGTAATCCTTGTGCACTCTTGATCCGTGTCGTCGGAGGTATTTTCAGTTTCTGAGTCATTGTTGTTTGTGTCCTCTTCTGTTTCTGCTTCCTGTTAGTTTCCTTTCGCCTCTTTGATCAACTCATGTTTTGTCTTTTCTGTGACTTTGATTTTGAAAATGGCTTATGAGTCGACTTCTTGGGGGAATTTCATCGGTTCGCGCCCATCTCCCTGTAAAATGCCCTTGAATATTTTTGCGTAACTTCCAGGCTTGGCTATGTTCGTCCCGTGGGCATTTAGTATACAAGTAAGTATTTTCACGTTGAGCGTACCATCCAAATTTATCTGCGTTGTCGGTCCTTGTTGGTCACTTTTTTCCAATGATGCGTATGAGTTTCTATTTACGTTAGCCTTATTTCTGTTTGACTACGTTTGTTTTCTCTTTATAATTTATCTTCTTCTGCGACAGATCATGGCCATAGTTCTGTGTCCTCCTTGGCAGTTAATACATCTTTTATCTGTATTGTTGCGGTAACGCCAAGCATGGCCTTCAGTTCATATTCAGAATAGATGATTAGGTCTTTTAGGGGGCAATTTTGAGTCGTAGGTTCCTCTGAAGCATAAAATCTGAAGCATATCTGAATGTTTGTGAAGACGTGTCTTTGTATGTGGGCGGATGGGATTCTCATGTTGAAAGCAAGATTTCCTTGTTCGATTATCCTTGAAGCCATTTCGGTAGATTCGCAAATTACCTTAAAACCGTGAGTGTGGTCTTTAAATTTGATCACCTCTACTATCTTGAGCCATTTCTGTTTCTCTTGTAGTCCTTCTTTTATTTCTTGGTATGAGTCCTCTCCTACCCAGGACTCGACTTTTCGGCAGATGACACTTCTGTTGGCCGTGATTTGTGGGGTTACTCTTTCTTCCAAATCCAACTTCTTTAGCGTAATGCTCCCAACAGATGATAGTAGCTGGTCTACATCTTAATTTTCTGTGCAAATAACTGTGAATCCAGATGGTGTCTCAATACATTTGATTAGTGGTATTTCCAGATCAGTAAATATGCATTGCACTACTTCTTGTGTTGATCTTTTCCCTCCGTTTTGAAGTCCGGCGGGTCCATCTTCCCTGGGAGTCATCCTTTATCTAAAGATAGGAGTTCTTCTGTCCATTTTCGGTTGTGAAGAATTTACCCAGTCTCCACTAGTGGGGAGAACCACTCTAGCTGTCCTAATTATATCTTGTCTACCTTCCAACTTTCGCATTTCCCTTGGTCACCCATACCTATCTGGTCCTAGCCCTAACAGTTGTCCACAGTTGGGTTTTGGCTTGTGATCGAGAATCGGTCCTCCTTTTCTGGCCCCCTGAGGGGGTATCCTGAAGGAGTTCACCATACCTTACTACGAACTGCAACTCAGACCTTGCATGAGGGAACACAATCGTTAGCGCAACCGATTAGTGGACACGCTTTGCTCAGCCCTGTATTTGGGAGGGTAGATCTTACACTTCTCATCACACACACAGCCAATTTCAACAGTTCTTTCTTTCCTTACTTACCCAGTCTGTACACTTGCTCTCTCGCTGCAAACTGATAAAGGCTATCTCAGGTAAAGGAGGAAAAGTTTAGCGAAAAAAGAAAATAAAAACGCCTTTCTCAAGAAAACTTCTAAGGAGAAATATATGCGCTCCCGGGGTTGATTGGAGATTGCTACTGTTTCTCTTGGGTGAAGTAGCCCCCCTGAAGAAGTTGCTCTCCCTTATTCTCAATTCTTGGCTCTTTGTTCATACTTTTTACTTCAAACTTACTTCTCCCTAGCACTACATAACTTCGTCACCACCAAGGTCTGAGTAATAAACCTCATTATTATTCTACTTTATTAAATTATATAATTGAATTAAGTCTGAAAGTATGTTGCATTTAGGCAACCTCAGATCATAATGGGTATTGAGCAATCAATTTCATTTCTGGCATTTTATAATTCATTAAATTTTAGCGAGATTCCTTGCCTTAAATTTGTCCTAATCATCTTTAACCGCGCGCTTTCCCGCACATTCAGGTTGGCACGCGATAATGCCACTGCCGGTATGACTGGACTGGGTCCGGGATAGCAGGCCCATTAACATCATTGAATAATGCGCAGTTCTTAAGAACAAAACTTTTAGGGGCGTTGCTTCCCATGCCAACGCAGGCCATATCCGGGTTTAGTTGCCTTTTACGACGCATTCTGGGTGAATGTATGGGTATTCTTCTTTCTCCCCCTCCCAAAAGCCTTTAATTAATTATAACTGTATATATACACGGGGATTATTATATAACTTGAAGGATTTCTCGTTCACATTTAAAAGTTACGACACTAATCGTTATAAGTCAAAAGAAACGACGATATTATCCTGATCAAAGAACGATCTGGCGATGTAAATACGATTCAGTGAGTGATCTTACTTATGGTGGACTGAGTGCATTCGAAGAATAAGGAGTGACTCGCATTTTAGGCCTAAATCTTTTTCTTCACCTCCCAAGGCCGTGTACTGAAATGGCAGGTGGCCAGTCGACGCTGAGTATTAGAGACAGGGACGAGCTGTTTGGGAACGCCTCGCTCCGACAAAACAATCGGCCCTTTTTAATGAAAGGAACAGAAGCCATTGAAACTGAGAGGTAATTAATATCTCGTGACGCCGAAGACACCATTATACTAGTGGAGACTGTAGACCCTTCAGGTCAAAGTAGGCGTATATTTTGGTGAAATTAATAGATGCTCTCTTTGATAAACTTCTTCATTACTGATTTCAAAGGAGGTTGAATTTATCTACTGAAAGATTCCTTTAAATTACATATCTTTAATTACAGAGAACAAAGAGAAATGGATGTTCTAACCTGTCCAGCCGTGGTTGGTCACTGGAAAATCGGAGGCCATAGAACAATTATAAGGTGCTCTCTGGTATCAATCTTGGGGTGAGTGGGAAAGGGCAACCGCCTTAGCGACAAAGCTCCCTGACCGAAAAATGAATTTCGATGTACATTGAAGTTGAGGGGTGAGCTGCGAAATAAGTCTCTATACAAACCGAAGATTCTAAGTAGTCAAGACTTAGAAAGATTACTAAACCAAAGCAACAATTAAGTGCATTTATTTTTCGCACTCACCACCTAAAAGGATTTGAAGTCCATTTAAATCACTTTTGAAGTAATATGCATATGGATTTGATAATGGCTATTTGTAGACGGAGTAGCTGCGACCTGTATCTTATGAAAATTTGAAATCTGTTTTAATCACCGAAACAAATCAATAAGTATAAATCAAATAACCAGAAAGAAAGATGCACAATGGAAAGTTTAGAAATAGAGTAGAAATAATATTTACAATCCACATTATATCTAAGCACTGGTGGAAATGGGGAGGGAAGTGCATTAAATTTGTCCAGGGAGGAATTAGTATAGAGATGATGCTAAAATCTAATGTTTGTCTGACGAATTTAAGTTATCTGCTTTATTTCGGTGCTGTCCCGCCAGTTTTAAACGAGTGCAAACGATAATTGGAACTTTATCATCTCAAAGGACTCTAGCTCCAAAGGGGGAAAATATATTCCCATACAATGAACTTGGTCAGCAAACTATTAAAATAAACACTAAAGGTTAAATTATTTAAAGGTAGATAAAATGACAGGATATCGTCATCCACGTTATCATGAACCCGCCTCCTTTTTTTGTCCGCGTGAACGCGACTCTATAAGGTAGTATGTCGGTAGGATGGTAACACTTTTACTTTTTAATCAGTTTTTGAAAATATTGAAGGTCGTAAGGTCAGATATGTTTGTTAATTGATAATACGTTTGTTAATTATTTTTTCAAAATTATTGAAATAATTGAGACTTAAGCCTGTTGACCTTGTTTACGTTATGAATCACGGTAAAAATACGGCAGGAAAGAATTAGGACAACGGGCTAAAAATCCGATCAGAAGTAGAAAAGATCCTATCAATTTGCATGAATGGGCTGCTTTTGAATGGTTTAGTGGTTAGAAGCAATATTCTTAGTGATGTGTTTCTTTACTGGCGACGCTTCGCTATTCTTAACCTTTAATGTTTTCTAAGACTATCGAAAGATTTCTGGGATTTTTGGCCATAGAGTTTTAAGTTTCATTTTCATATGTCAGAAATGGTTAAATATTTTATAGAGACAAGACATTTCTGAAGATAAAGCTCAGCTTTTTTGGCTGTCATTGCTTTACTCTTTCCTCAAAACCTTATTTCACTTTGCAATTCAGAGAGTAGATAAATAAAAACTAATAATGTGATAAATATATTAAGATAAGTGCCATTATATTTATGAGATACTTTATCTTCCTGTTCTAAATTTCAGAGTCGAATAAATTCTGACAGCATCTCTTCTAGTTGCTTCATTTTGTAGCTAAAGAATTATCATTAACTAACAACTTGATATTAAATAGTGGGAATATGCAAGGAGTAATGCGGTAAGTTGATTCGTATATTTTCTATAATGTTATTCTTAATACTTGAGGGCGAACTTTCTTACGAACTTTACTAGAGCTTATTGTTTCATTCGCACTTTTTGTTATTTTTTCTCCAAATGCTGATAATATTCGTTGCTTACGAATGTTTATTCTCCATGAAATAAGTTTGTCCTAAATGACAACAACAGCTGTCAAACAAGTTATAGTTACTTTTTGCATATAACCCTTTTCTTTAGTGTCATGATTTCTGTGAGTATTTTGTATACAGCGGATTGGAGACCCATTGACCTCTCGTTATTGAATTCATCCCGGTTTTACATTTTGAAAAGGTGTACAAATGAACCATTAGACTATTCCAGTTTCCTCTTCTTTTCCATTGAAATTGATGTCAACAAGGTGGTAAGAAGTTCCTCCAAATTTTATACCCAACCCATTTCAATCAGTTGTTATATCTCCCCTTGCTTTGTCATTTTTTATGCACTTAAGTACCCGTAAATTTCCCTTTTCTCTTACTGGTGAAAATTATCCCTCATTTAATACGATGTTAATATTCTGCATTTTGTGTCTGATGTGATCATTAGTTTATTGGCAGAACACTTCGATTAAATAAAAAAAAATTCCTTTGTATACCAATTGAAATTTATTATATTTTATAATCTATATCGCTTTTGTGATTTCAATATTAATTTACATTAATTTATGTTATATTTTCTTCGGTCTTGACCGAATCACATATTTTTTTTCTTAACTTAATTGAGCACAGTAGATTCGATTCTCTAATTAATTGTATTTTTATACTATTACTCCTTACATTATCTTTTTAATAAAATTCTTTTAATCACTTCACTTCATTTACTGTTAGAAGAGCTGACTTCGATTTACTTGCCTACTACTGTCTAAACTCATTTCTTCTATCAATTTCTTGCTTTTTTCTAAAGATAATTCTACTACTTGATCATAGTGTTGTTGAATAGTTTCGAGAGCTCTATTTTAATGGTATATATTTTATTTAAGTTTTCAAACCTCAAAAATTATATACCGTTTATCATAACTTTTGCTCGTCATTTTAAAGTTACTTTTAAACCTCGGTTTGAACTACAATTTACTATCCCTGCAAATGGGGTATAAGCTGATAACTGACTAATCCTTGGAAAAAAAAAGATATGTGTTGAATATCGTGTAATAGATTGGAATCGGGGGTTTGATTTACATATTTCCTCCTTGTTCACCTTAAACTGTTTTGGTTGAACGGCTTCTTGGTATAAAGGATTACCACTGCTTCATTTCTCCTACATAGCCAGATTCCAAAACCTATTCGGGTTACGTAATCTAAAAATATATGCATTTCTTCAAACTCCACATTTCAAACTTTTTTCTAAAATTTCGTTGAGAAGGAAAATGAAAGATTTCTCTGGTTTGATATATCTTTACCAAATTGTTCATTTAATCTTCTCAAGCTTATTTCTTTGACACACTTTTACCACCCCTAATTCCTGCCTCCCCAGGGAAAATTGTTTTCCCAACCTTGTGACAAGGAATCCTTGTTAGTAGTGTTTGTTTAGGGTTGACAATTCGTAAAGAATATTTATTTAGTCTTAATTAGTGATTTGTTAGTCTTTATGCTATGCTTATGTTTCAATAATTAAACTATCTTAGTGTGAATTTAAGTGAATGTATTCAGGATTTTCTATATTAAAAGAACTTCCTTAGAGTGTATTCATGTATTTCTTCTAAATTAGGCGAGTAACCCTTCTCCTTTTTTCCGTAACGCTAGTGATCCATTTTCGTTCCCTCTAAGAAGTCCTCCTCCTCCAAGTGTTTATATATATATATATATATATATATATATATATATATATATATATATATATATATATATATATATATATATCGGCATGTATGTGTGTACGCTGCCAGACAATAATAAAGGGTAGGTATGATGGCGGTTGGGGAGGAGAGGTGCAGATTGTGTATTGATTGAAGGAAGTCAGCGCTGGTCGGGGACTCGCTGAAAACGACCATCTGCTGCCTCCAACCAAGCGTCCACCGAAACGGAATGAATGCCTAATAGAATTTTAATATTTAATTCTTTGCCTATAAATGAATTAGAAGCAATAGTTAAGCGATAAAATGAGATTCATGGATACACACATATACACTTTAACAAACCGCAACATCTCTAATTTCAGAGCATTAGACTTCCGTTGTTGCAATTTAATTGTGGAATAAAGATCATAAAGACACTTTTAATTCATAAAGATCATTCCGAGTGATACTTTTATCTCACAACTCATCTCACTTCGTACTCGCAAATTTGGGTTGCCACACCTATCTCCTCATCTGACCTCCCCCACGCCCCTGCTTGTCTCTCTCTTTGTCTCCATTTGCATTCCTACATACATCGCTTCTTATTATGTCTCTTATCTGGGTGCATACAGTCGTGCCATGACGGAATATATGAGGGCGCATATAAATTGTGTGCGTATGAGGGCAATGATCAGGGAGCAGATATTGGTTGGAGGACAAATTGAGGCGAGGGGAGAATGGGAGGATTTTCGACTGAGGGAAATAAAACAGATAAGCAGAGGGGACCCGATGCCGAATGACATCTTCATAAGAGGGGAAAGACTCATTTAACCCACGCTCTAATTTATATATAGCGTTTACATTCTACTCTCTGCCACACACGTATATATATATATATATATATATATATATATATATATATATATATATATATATATATATATATATATATATATATATATTATATTAAAGATGTAGATATTTATTTGTTGCCTATAGGAAACCAACCAAATAGTTGAACTTAAAAGATTGAAAATAATTTCCTAAGAGCCAGTGGTGCATAAGGAATGTAATAGTACTATTTATTTTATATTAAGTGCAGTAATTAATGATGAAATTAACAATTAATTGCAAATTAAATTACCATACAGGCTTAAAACGCAGTGAAGCCTTGAGCTGGCGGAATAAAAGTAGTCGCTATTTGCCAGGTCTGGACTGTAGGGGAGATGGTTGAGCTCATCGAATCCGCACTCGCGCAGGGCAGCTTGTGCAACTCTGGCCTTGTGGACAGGGGCATTGTCGTGGAGGAGCAGGACACCGCGTGTCAACTTGCCGCACCGCTTCTGACGGATGCTCTTCTTCAACACTCCCTCAGAATCCCAGAAGATGGTGGTCATGATCCTCCCGGCTGAGGGTTGGGTCCGGAACTTGATGGAGGTCAGAGAGCCCCTGTGCTTCCAGGCAATGCTTTCGAGTTTGGTCTCGGAATCCCAGTCATGGACCCACGTTTTATCACCTGTCACTATGCGTGACTCGAATCCCGCCGGATCTTGATTGTACAGGAGCAGCAGCTCCCAAATTGTCATAGATGATGTCAATAACACTTCCATGTGATATTCCAAAGTCTCACTCGATTTCTTAGACCTTCACCCGTCGATTTTCGAGGATCATCCTCTCCACACGGGCCACAATGTACTCGTTGGTCACGTCTGACGGGCGTTGTGGATGGGGATCATCTTTAGGGGACTCACGACCATGGAGTAACTCCCTATTCCAGGAAGCAATGGTTGCATTGGAAGGGGCGGTGTCGGTGTACCCTGCAGCAATGCGTTCATGGATCTCTTTTGCATTCTTGCCTTCCTTGGTCAAAATTTTATCACTGCACGGTGCTCAACCTTCTCTATTGTTTAAAAAATTGTGACTGACGATCTGCGATCAGCTACTGCTTCTTAAATAGACGTGGCTGTAGCGTTTGGCTGCAGGTCCTGACT
The DNA here is from genome assembly GCA_963969495.1 of Ceratothoa steindachneri. Lineage (NCBI taxonomy): Eukaryota > Metazoa > Arthropoda > Malacostraca > Isopoda > Cymothoidae > Ceratothoa > Ceratothoa steindachneri. The sequence goes on from OZ018326.1 coordinate 83,123,131, forward strand.
TGTCATAACTTGTCCTAACACCCCCACAAGCAGCCAGCCCCCTTCCTCTGTTTTGCCCTACCGATTCGCAAAACCTATTGACCGCCCCTCGTATACCACTGTTTACAACTCCGAATTCCGCCCATTCGTGTGTTCTAATCTCGGCTCTGTCTTCTTCTTATCATATTAGGCTCAATTTTGCATTGCACGTAAAGGAAACAATACTTTTTAGCTGGATTCAATTTTCCAAAAGCTTGGGGAAGCAAGCTATGTTGCTTGGCATTCACAATTTGAGCTCTAATGCGAAGATCTCCGAGTGCCTGGGTATCAATCTGAGGTTGATGCAGATGATCAGGAAATCATTGAATTAATCATTATGTGATTATGATGTACGGCTTTCTAGAATCCTCACTCATAGCATTCTGCTAACAAAAGAGCCCCCAACATTTCTATGGAGATTCAGGCTATGATTGGCAGCGATCCCAGCAAATCACTGTAGTCCATAAGCAAGGCCAAGTGAAGGTCAGGGTCTCTCATTTGGCAGTTAGAGCATGAATACATCTGCTACTACTCATACAAGATGAGAAATGGCAAATCTTCTGCTGTAGAAGGGGAAGAAAAAGCGGAAGAAACGTGCTGCGAATCTCGTTAACAAACTGAAGCAGCATCCCTTAAAGCCTGGCAATGTTTGGTTTTCTCAGCCGATAAAAAGCTTGGCCAGGACCAGGTGGGAAACTAGCAAAACAAACACGAGATTGATGGGCCCCTTAAAGATGTATGGAGAGTCATGAAGTCCAGGTTCCAGGTCCGCGTCATGGTGTTGTGATTGGTCAGTGCCACGTTATGCCCTTGTTTATCTTCCCAGAGGGCAACATCAAATGCCTGGGGTAGCTGGTGTTGTCCTGGATCCAGGAGGTATATATATATATATATATATATATATATATATATATATATATATATATATATATATATATATATATATATATATATATATAAACGGTGGCCCAAAAATTACTTCCAATTTTTAAAAATTAATAACACACAAATAATGAAGTTATATAAGTGGGTGATATATAAAATGAAAGAGGAGATCTTGGATTTTTATATTTAAATATAATATCCTTCAAATGTTCTCCATTATTGTTAAAACAAAGGCGGATTCTTTGCATCATATTTTCCATGACATTTTCCAAAACATCAGGAGTGATTTTGTCAATTTCTTCAATGATGTTTTGTTTCAATTCTTGAAGATTATTTGGTTTATTTACGTATACCTTTTCTTTAAGGTGTCCCCAAAGCCAAAAATCTGAAGGGGTAAAATCAAGTGATCGTGGTGGCCAAGAAACGTCACCTAAACGTGAAATTAAGCGACCAGGGAAGGTTGCTCTTAGTGTAGCCATAGTTTCTCTCGCTGTGTGTGGTGTCACCCCATCTCGTTGAAACCCCATATCGTGCATATCCAAATCTTCTAGTTCGGGCAATAAATAATCTTGTATCATTTCTCTGTAAGTGTCCCCTCTTACTGTCACTGTTTTTCCGTCAGCATCCTCGAAGAAGTAGGGACCAATGATTCTCGAAATAGTTATGCCGCACCAGACCGTAACATTCTGTACATGAAGAGACTGCTCGTGAATTATCATGGGGCTTTCAGCACACCAGAATCTGCAATTTTGTTTATTAACGTATCCACTAATGTGAAAATGGGTTTTATCGGACATGATTAGGTGCGAGGAAAAAGTCGGATCATTTGTTAGTCCCAAAAATGCGCGTGCAAAGTTTATTCTTTTTTGATGGTCTGCAATATTTAATTTTTGAGTTATTTCAATTTTGTATGGATGAAGTTTCAATTCTTTTGTTAGCATGCGTTGCAATGATGTTCGAGAAATTCCTAATTGACTGGAACGTATCCTAGTTGACGTTGGTGGCTGTTGTTGAACACTGGTTAATACTCGGTGAATGACACATGCATTTCGCACAGATCTTAGTCTACCAGAGCGTTCTTTATCACCTGTAGACCCTGATTCTCTGAACCTTGATACCATTGTAAGAATGTAATGCCTCGAGGGACTATTTCGTTGTTTAAATGCTGTTCTAAAGTTCCTCTGCGCACTAACAATCGATCCATTAGGTTTTAAATTATTAGTCACAATTCTTGCTCGCTGTTCTTTGCTGTATCTTGCCATTCTGGGTTAATAATTAGTCGGGTATTATTGTGTATTATATTATTTATATACGTATTATAGATAGACAATAAAAATGTGGAGTAACTTTTGTACCACAATAAAACCCCAAGATCTCCTCTTCCATTTTATATATCAGCCACTTTTATAAAAGAATTAGTTTTTGTGTTATTATGTTTTTAATATGTGAAGTAACTTTTGGGCTCCACGTTATATATATATATATATATATATATATATATATGCGCGCGCGTGTGTGTGTGTGTGAATGAAAAACTTGTAGCTCACTCAGGATATATTATGTAAGAATTTAAATGAACACTGAGCAAAAGGTTAAATTCTTTTGAAACTTTCGGCTTTTCGGTTGAGCCCGAAAGTTAAGAGGACAGAAAAAAAACGAGTTCAGTTATGAGGGTGTTTTGGTTCTTGAAGAGGTTTATGTTGGAATGACTTTGATAATAATTTATTATTCAGGTATCATTTGGTGCGAAAAAAGCGATATTTGGATTGACTCCTTCAGTCATTTTCTTAAGAACAAACCACACACGAAACGTACCCTTTTTCGTGAATTCCGTATTTTTCGATCTGATGGTTATTACCTTGATCAATAGTGGTCGGGCGTTTGAGAAAATGAGAAGAACCTATATTTATCATCTACTATCAAAAATGACGATGAGCCATGGTCGTTGATTGTTAAAGAATCAAGTCCTGGAAGAAGTAAAAATCAGCTAAGATCATCTGTCGCTAAAGGAAATGACGATGGGCTAACGTCGTCAGGTAGCCGAGGTAATTAAGTTTCTGAATAGAAGGGACGGCGGTGAATACACGCATGTGTTCAAGGTGGTCTTCACGGAGAATACCATGGCACATAAGGCAAAGGAACAAGGACTACTAATGTTCAATGCCAAGATCAGCGGCGAACAGGTGGAAAAGGGGGAATACACCCCAGTACAGTTCTGCTTCAAGTGCTTCCAGATGGAATCTCACCCCACCAAAGACTGTAAGGAGCCCCAAGAATCCTGTTCCAAATGCAGTCAGAAGGGCCACAATTGGCGCAACTGTGACAGTAACACGGTTAAGTGTATAAGCTGTGGGCAAGGTCATAGGACTATGGCCATGTCATGCCCCGCCAAAAAAGAAATTATGAGAAGAAAGCAGGAAGCCAAGAAGAACGAGGAGACGCGTAGAGCGAACACGTCCTACGCCCAGGCGGCTAAGGCGGCCATCTCCGAGGTGGACGCCAAAAAGACGTATCTGAAAATAGAAAACGAGGGCTCCACCAAAATCATGACATGCATCCTCCATGCACACGTTATGAACTTGGCCCGCCCGGGCACATTTGCAACAGTCCTGAACCAAATGTTGGCAAAGAACGGTATGGAACAAATGTGGTTCCTGGACAACCCACCCTCGGGGGACGTGCTGCATCTGCAGATGGCCCCGAAGGAACAGAATTCTGCAACCACGACTCTTACGGACACAATCAAGAAATCTAATAATAAAGCACGGAAAGTAGCAGTCGAGGCGACAACTCCTGCTCCCACCCATGGTAAACAAAAATCGGCAAAAAATATCAACTCAGATAATAGCAGTTCTTCGGAATCCTCAGATTCCTCAGACACTGACACACCCAAACCCCAGGATAAGAAAGAACAGGAGAAGAGAGTGAAGAAGATAAGGGCAAACTACATCAACCTAAGGATATACGCCTGTGAGCAATTCCCCTTCCCGGAGGAGATGGAAACCAGGAGCATATTCCAGGGCATAAGGTCTAAGATCTACAAATGGGAATATGACTCAGAAGTAGATCCCGAGACTGTGGAGGAGGCCCTGCTCGCGCAAAATGTGATTCTACATCACAGCACATGCGAGCAGATCTCAAACGCTGAGTTTAGGAAGAAGAGAAACGGGAGAAAAAAGAACATCACCCAGAAGCACTAAGTGACAAATAGATGGAGAGAGTAAGCAACAGAATGAGGATTCTGACACTCAACGTGAATGGATGGGAGGAGAAAGCCACGGCATATGGTAACATATTCCGTGTGCACTACCCTGACATCATTCTCATCACGGAGCACGGTATCGACACTACAGCTGGTCGCATTAAAATACCGGGCTACAGAGTGATCATGAAGAACCATTCCCAGGAAAGGTTTGATGGTGCTGCAATAGCTGTCAAGAGGAACATCTCCTTCAAACAACTACCAGAACTCGATGAGTCCTTTGTGGCAATCGAGGTACACACCCTGGTCGGAGACCTCGTGATAGCTGCAGCATATCAACCCCCTCGACGAGCATATCTCCCGTTATGCAACTTCTACACACTGTTCGGGCACCGCAGAATGGCATTCTTAGGGGGAGACCTCAATGCCAGATGCCGTGCGGCAGGCTATGGTAGCACCAACGATAGAGGCCGAAACTTGGAATTGATTATGGGAAGAAAGAACATTCAAAGGATAGGGCCGGATTTTCCGACCTATATCACTTCCCGGTCAGCAACTAAGCCTGACATAATCTTAACAAGTGAAGGCTTTCCTTTCAACTACCATAGTGAGCCAGGCCCGGCAGTCCCTAGTGATCACCTAGCGATTCTCACTACTATATCTCTCGCACCAATCCAGCTCCCAGCCCCTCTCCGGAAAAATTACGCCATGGCCAACTGGGATCGTTACAAGCAACGACTCAGTGACTATGCGCCAGCTGACCTCAGCACGGCGTCGTTAGAGGAGATCGAAAGGGAGTTGGAGAGGATAACAACGTCCATACTAAACGCGGACCGCGAGAGCATACCCGTTACAGGGTATAAAACACCTCCTCAGCCCAGATGGACAGAGGAGATGAGAGATATCGCTCGCGTTCACAGGGAAATGTTCGAAGAAGTACGACGGGAGGGTCCCAGCCGGGAAAGGAGCTTGCTGCTCCGACGCCTAAGCTCAGAGCTTAGAGAGGCTATCAACCTCCAACAGGGGGAAATATGGAACAACTTGATAGCCAAAGTCGACAGCGAACTTAGCCCGGCCAAGTTCTGGCGCCAAGTCAGGAACTTAAAGGGACTTACACCAAGACCCAAGACTCGGATAAAGGAGAACGGAAACTACATTGAGAATTTGGTGGTTCTCGAGGATATGTTCAGGAACTTCTGGAAAAACGTTTTCAGGATTACACCCGAGGAAAACGTTGAGTTCGACCAGGAATTCGAAGGCCAACTGATTGAACAACTTAATCAGGAAACGCATCGCACACACCCACTACAGCAAGTCAACGAAGGCAGGGAGATGGCGGGTCACGGACGTCCCATAACATCAAAGGACGTCAAGGCCACTGTAAAAGCCTTTCGACAAAAGGCACCAGGCTGGACGGGTATTACCAGAAACAACTTGGTTAACGCCCCACAGCAGATCATTCAGGGTATCGTTAATATCTACAACGCTTCCCTGAACACGGGCTACTTCCCGGAAGGTCTCAAGATTGCGAAGATGATCTTCATATCCAAGGGAGGTAAACCCCCTGATCAACTGGTAAACTACAGGCCAATCGCCCTGCTGGAGTTCATTGCAAAAGTCTACGAGAGACTGCTAGCTGACAGGCTTCAAGAAACAACTTGCCGAGCTGGGAGCCCACAACCCTCAGCAGCACGGGTTCCGCAAGGGTCGAGGAACGGAAACAGCCCTCGCCCTTCTTGCGGAGAAACTCGGTTGCAGTAAAGCTGAGAGGCGGTACGTAGACGTGGTGCTGCGTGATGTTAAGAAGGCCTTCGATAAGGTTTGGCTGAGAGGATTACAGTACAAGATCATCAACCTCCAGCTTAACCCACTCCTGGAAAGGATCCTTTGCAATTACATCTCCGATAGGAGAGCCCAAATTTCAATCGAGGTCTGCAAAGGACCCGAATTCGAACTAGAAGCGGGAGTTCCACAAGGCAGCTGTCTCAGCCCTCTGCTGTACCTCGTGTACACAATAGACCTGCCTGCTCCAGTGAGGTACGATTCGATGTATCTGCAATATGCAGACGACATCACCCAAATCGTCCTGAGTCCATTCAGGAACTCTGGAAGCCAGGCGAGGGCGACAGCTGTCGAAATAGAAAATATCAATAGATATGAAAGAAAGTGGAAAATAAAGACCAACCGCCAGAAGTTCACGATCGTTCCAATGAACTGCCGAAAAACTGATGACGTTGTCGTCAATAATGAACACTATCCGTACTCCAATGAGGGTAATGTCCTGGGCTTACGACTCTTTAAATCTGGATATAAGACCCACATAAATACCAGAGTCTCCCTAGCCAAACGAGAGCTGAAGAAACTTTACCGCTTCAGAGGCCTCAGCGTGCCTAACATCAAGAAGATGTATATGGCCCTGGTACGCTCAGTCCTGGTGTACCCGGCCGTGATCACGCAGATGGCAAGCTGTACCTCTCTCAGAATGATGCAGAGAGTGCAGAATAAAGCCACGCTGCTGATTACAGGCACGCGAAGGATCGACCGTATTCGGCAATCGACTCTTCACCAGAGAATCGGTCTAAAGCCGATCAATACGGAGATCCAAAGGCTAGGGAGAAAGACATGGGACAAGATAGATCAAACAATACTCCCGATTTTGAACCTAAACTTAAACATTCGTGCAAACCGGAGACGCGCTATAGGTAGAACTGCTTTGTTCCCAAGCAGTAGAACCTGCGCGAGAGAAGTGGTACTACCTATATTTACGTAGTATCAGTCCACTTCTCTAAAATTATGTGACGCTAAGATACCAAGACTAAAAAGTTTGATGATTAGACAACCAAGTTGACAAATTTTAAGAAACATATTGAAAAAAGAGGCGTAGTGCCCATGTTAAAAGTCCCCTCCCCCCCCCCAAATATAAATAAATATAGTAAAAAATTAATAAAATTAAAACTAAATTTAAATATAAAAGAGGCGAAGTGCCCAAACATAATAATAATCAAAAGTCAAGAATAAAAAGAGGCGAAGTGCCCAACTCCCAATACCCAACTGATAATAAGTAAACTAAAAGTCAACAAAATTCAAACTAAGAAAAGAGGCTAAATGCCCATATTAAGTGACTACAAAGCAATCAACACTGAGAATCATTCAGCAAGAAAGTCAACCTTGAAAGGCTTGAATGCTTCGAAGGTGGAAATACCTAAAAAGAAATATAAATATTATTACGGAGGAAACTGGCTGTCAATGACAGCCAGCTACTTTTTGACGGAGCAATAAAATTTTTTTAAATACACAACATGAAGAATGCTAGTGATGCCCTAACACCAGGGCAAACTAGAAAACTTATTCACACCTTTATATACCTACCACACAATTTCACCACTTTAACCTAATTTGTAATTTGTAATTTGTTGTTGACAGGGGCGAGGAGAAAAAACGATCAGCTACGGTTGTCACACGTTAAGAAAACAACGATAAAACATAGTCGCAATGGGCTAGGTAAAATGTCTTTAAGTCATGTTTGTTAGAGGTTATAGGAAGAGGTGATGAGCCATGGTAGTCGGGCGTTTGAGGAAATTGCGATAAGCCATCATCTTTAGATGTTAGAAGAAATAAGGCTAAGTTATGGTTTTCAGGCCCTAATAAAAATGTCGATAAGCCACGGTCATCAGAGCTAGAAAAAATATAGATAAGCCAAGCTCTTCAACAGCTAAAATAAATATAGATAAGCCATGGTCCTGATATCCGAGAAGAAATTACCATGAACGATGGTCGTATGATTTTATTTAAATGACAATAAGACATGGTTGGCACACATTGTGAAATGACTAAAATTCAAGGTTATCTGTCCTTAGATAAACTAACTATCAATAACGTATTCTAGGATTAGGGGAAATGACAATAAGCCATGGTTTGTAACCGATAGGACAATTACAATTAGCCTGGTCATCAGACGCTAAAAAAATGAAGATGTCCTTGTTTCTTGGCGCTAGAGAGAATATCAATAAACCATTGTTGTCAGATTCTATAAAAAGTGAAGATCAGTCAACGTCAGCCATGTTCGATAGACGGTAGATGAAGTGACGATAAACTACGGTTGTCAGGACTCAGAGAAAATTACAATCATCCAGAGAAGCCAGACACTAGTCGCAATGATATTGTGATATAGTTAGCCGGCACTAAAGGAAAAAATTCATTATGTCCGAGTTGTCAAATGATAGAATACGGTAAGATCAGCCAAAGTTTAAAGATGCTACAGAAAATTATGATTAGCCATAGTCGTCAGAAATGGTAGTCAATTGCTAGAGGAAATAATGATCCTGAGCCATGGTTGACAGAGCTAAAAGAATTGACGCTAATCCATGCCTCTCCATGGTTAGTGAGACGCTAGACGAAATTACTCTCAGTAATAGTGTTCAGGGTCGGAGGAAAGCACGATAGGCCATGGTTGTTAGATGCTATAAGAATTGCCGATCAACCATGGTCGTCAGACGATAGGAAAAATGGTGAACAGCCATGGTTGTCAGGTGCTAGAGAAATTGGTGATAAGACATTGCTGTTCAGCCGCTAGAGGAAATAATGATTAGCCAGTATCGTCAGATGCTAGAATAAATGAGGATAAGAAATGGTCGTCAGCCGCTAGAGGAAATGTACAAAAGTCATGTTCACTAAGTGCTAGAGAAAATGGCGATTAGCCTCGTTTTCTCGACGCTAAATGAATTGAAGATCAGGAATGTTCGTCAAGAGCGAGATTAAATGATGTAAACCGCTAGAAGAAGTGACGATAAGCATAGTTGTCAGAAGCTAGAAGAATTAACTCTCAGCCCTGCTGTTAGCCGCTCGAGGAAGTGGCGATATACCATGGTCTCATTGCCTTAGAAGTAATGACTTTAAACAATACATAGTCTTCAAACACTAGAGAAAATGACGATAAAGCCTGGGGCCAAACGCTAGAAGAAATAGGTATAAGTGATGGGGGTCAGGCACTAAGGAAATGATCAGCCAGGGTAGTAAAACGATAGAATACAACAACTATAAGCCCTGTTTTCTGTTCGAAAAAAATGTTGATAAGCCATTTTCTCAGGAGCTAGAGCTAGTGACGCTAGGCCATTGTCCTCAGAATCTAGAAGAAATGACTGAGGTTGCCAGGCGTATAAGAAATGAGGATAAACCATGGTTGCCAGGCGCTAGAGGAAATAGCAATAAGTCACAGACTTCAGACGCTAACAAAATGACGAGATCAGACATGGTTTATAGGATTATACTATAGGATGAAGAGCCAAGTTCGTTTTGCGTTATCTAGTAAAGGAAAAGAGCCATGCTCGCCAGACGCTAGAAAAAATTATGATAAGCCAAGTTCGTCTGGCGCTAGAGAGAATCATCATCTCTCTTTTCCAGGTAGTAGAAGGAATGACGATAAGACATGGTCGTTCGACGCTGGATCAACTGACGACAGCAACAGATAATCGATTCGAAATCCTTCGATTGTCAACGGAGGTCGCGATGAACCAAGACTAGAAGTGGAAGCTGACTATATCGATACTGTTTACGAGAGACCGCGTGAATGCACAGTGCAGTATAATATGGTCCGCTTATCCTAGACGCGTGTGCCATCCTACTTTTTATCTTGTCTGTTATCTTGTATTATAGTTTGCGGCCATTCTCAAAAGCAGATGATGGTAATTTAGCTAGAGCAAATTAGCACCTCACATATAAAGAACGACAGGGTGTTACAAAAGTGTCCTTAGTTTCGCTCGAAAATAAGAAAATGAGGTCATATATACATAGGAAAGCCAAATTCTTATCGATAGTTTGCGTTTAAAGAACATTCTTCTCTTGACTAGAAAAGCGTATATGATATAACTGTTTTTAAGTCAAACAGCCTTTGTTTCTGTTAATGTGCGTGGTGTGACCTAACAAAGTTCACTTACACTGGCTTGACTCATGTAGTTTAAATAGAAGCAGCTCTCCTCTACATAATTTAGAAGTTCTGAAATCGTAACATGATCATGTTAGGTCCCAGGAGTTTAGCGTTCCTTATCTAAATGATAAAGGATGGAATCGACCTAGAGAGTCTGCCGATGCTCTTCTGCTCACAGCGGCCACTCTGACGTCATCGCGGAAATACTGAGTTCACCCCTCCCCCTCGGCTGTTACCTTTTGGGGGGCACAAACTGGGCTTAGGGGTTAGTTCGTACCTTTGAATCCCTACCCCCATTTATAGGGAGTTGTTCCTACGTAGTCGCAATAAAAGGAACTGCCTGGACAAAGAATTGGTTAAGGAAAGTTGCGCCCCTTTTTTTCCTAGCAGTCTCTTTTCCTTTCACATAACCTCGCCAAATTCTAGAGATGCTTCGATGGAGTGGCCCTTATTTGTTCAAACCATCGGCATAGGATATGGACATAAGTCCAGTTCCATTAATAGCGATCATTCAGGATTGATATTGAAAGATTTGCCTTCTTTTTATGATTTATACCCATCTTTCCGTCATTCTATTCATCCTGCCATCAAGGATGTATCAGCTGAAGCTGGCACTTAGACGCTTGCGTGCTTTCCCATTCCATACGCCCGCAGATGGATCTATGGCTATATATATATATATATATATATATATATATATATAGCATCTGCACATTTGTACTTCTATCTTCATTACTTTCTTTACCTAAACCAAATACAAGAAGAGCGATTCTTTAGTAATCTGAATTTGGAACATCTAAACATAACATAAACGATGGAAGCAAAACAATTAATCGTTCTTCCTTTCCTCTTCGTGCAGATTTCCAAAATTATGTTGGCCACATAATAAAAATTCTTTCTATATAAAAGTCACCCTTGATTTCTATTTCAAAATTTCTGGGGCTTTTGGAAAAATATCGGTACCAATTGTCCATTTTAATAATATGAGTCCAGTTTTGCCCATTTGAACAATAAGTGTCCCAATTTTGATCATTTGAACAATAGAAGTCACGGTTTATGCACATCTGAAGAATGAGGTACATAAATTTTAACTACAATGCCATACCCATTGAAAACCGATCGGTCATGAAGAAATTTGGAGAGTTTAGGGGTACAAAACCAATTGTCTTTGAACAACTCCCCGTCACTGTACAAAAACAGTAAATACTAAAGTAAAATGATTTATTTCTAAGTTGTTAGGTTTGCTTTAGTTTGATGAGTGAGTATAGCTAGCAAATCATCTTTATACAGTGTGATAGATACAAACATCAACCGAACCTTAATTAGGGAAAAAAGGATACCCTTTTTCGCTTCTTTGCAATGCTTAGCACGTTGCTGGAAACCACGTGGTTAGCCAGACCCCATGATGCCGAGATTAATATGGTGGAGCAAGCCCAGATGCCTCCCCCCCCCTCCATTCTAAGATTCAAGTAGAGTGTGGAGAACTTTCCCTACGCGGTCGTAAATTCCAGCATTCCCCGCAGAGATAGAGAGAGGGGGTAAAAGAATGGTTTTACCGACAGTTCGGCGCCTCAGCTGCCCCCTGGGAATCCCTCAAAGTGGGGGTTATTCCCCATCTCCCGCATGAGGATACTCTCTATATTTAAACCCATTAGCCACCTTGGGACAGTAGTTAAGAACAAGGCTCGCTCGCAAGAAGACATTCCTCGCCCCAAGTCGGTGTTTTTGTGTGCACTCAACCGAAGACTGGACACTCTTTTCCAGTAAAGCATCCTCGGTCAAACGTAGCCTCTGTCCCCTCCGTCTTTTAAAGCAGCTGCGCCGGATTACTCCTTCAAGTCCTCGAAGAGCCTAGCCCCGTCGAAGCCACCTTGAGTTAGCCATACCTCTCCTGAGAATCACCAAAGATTCCAGCTACCTCCTCGAGCCCAATCTATGGTTAGAACTTACACCTTCACAGCCCCGGAAGTAAGGTGTGGACTATATCATTCCTTCCCACTCTTCTCCTAACGAAGATCCATCCTAGGAAGATGCCAAAGAGGTCGTCTCGCGGAACCCCTACTTTTCCTCAAACTGCCTTGAAGTCACTTTCGCCTTCCGATCCGTAAGCTCTCCTTTTTCCCCTTTAATCTTGTGAGCCTATTTGGATCTGAACAGGTAGCTCGAAACTAATTAATAGAAATTAGACTTTCCCACCGGTAACGATTAATCACTACTTAACCTTTAATTTTCCTCTATATCATTTTTAGCATTTTTAATTTGTAAATAAAGTTTATATTTTCTTATGTCTATTTTTAATCACCCTGGACATCACTCTCGGCCTCCTTATTCAAATCTCACCAACCTCGGACTCGACCTGATTAGTTAAGCGTATTGACCCCGTGCCTCAACCTGACCTTTCTAATCCGCGCATCAACGTGGCGTTCAGTCATTGGACGGTTCGCTTTAATAGCCTGAGCTCTTCCCCTTCATACTAATAATAGATATTATATTATATAGTCGATTATACCACGACATTTCCAAAATACCGGTTATGGCAGTGGTTTCGTCGTATTATGATCACTGTTTGCAAGAGATGTCTGCCATTTAAGGCTGGATTTCTTTTCCGTGCCTAAGAAAGTACCTGGTTAGTGTGACCATGCACTCAACCATTCTAGTACGGTTATTTTCAAATTGACTGATTTAAACAATAGTGTTGTGCAATTAAAAAATAGCGGTTATTCATTCAATTAGGGCCGTTATCATTACAAGCTCCAAAATTTCCTATAGAAACTTATTTTCCTAGATTTACACATATCCTTCTACTTTGTTCTCATACATAATGAAGTTGAAAATTCAAGCAAATCAAGATTTAGTTGAAGAAGAAAAAAAATTTTGAACACTAGTTACGGAAAAGACTAGCTTCGATTTTCAGTCCACACATAACAAACGACCTTATATAAAGTCACCCCTTTGGTTTTGTTATTATTGTTTTTGAACTGAAAAGGAAATTCAGTAACTTCCGAAGCTTCTCTAGAATAAAGTTTTTTCTTTAATTTTTTTCATACAATAAAACACGATCCCTAGTGGGAGACCTTGGAAGTTTGAGACTGACTTATCTAACAACCTTTCCTGCTCTTTACTTTCTCTTTAATGTCACATATCTTACTAAGTGCCCAGAAATAACTATTCCATGGTAGAAGAGATACCCTGTATGGATCAAATATTGATAAGCCCCCCCCCAAATAATTACACCTGGAAGATACCACACCACAATTTTTTTCCTGAAGACACTCAGACCAATCTTACCTGGTGTGGCTGCTGTTTCGTGGGTTAGGTCAAGGTGTTGAATTCATTTGTTTTAGTAAAAGATTGTACTACTATGTGTTTCTAGTTTAGGTCACGTTGGTTTTATTTTCGTTATTATTGAGTTATATTTTGTGTTTGTTGGTTTTTGGTTTTTGGTTATTTTTGAAAGATCAAAGTTGCTTAGCGTGTGATCCTTTTACACTTCGAAAGATGGCTTCCTCTTAGTCACCCCTCTCAACAAAGGCCAAAAAAACACCTAATACCTTTTACCTTCACATTAAAGTGCATATTTTTTGTCAAAAAGAACGACCACAATCAGTTTCCTCATGAATGAAGGTCAAATTCTAATCGAGTTACAACGGTGGTTCGAATACGATTATAAAGGTCTTAGATGCACGTGTCCATCTTTGCTCCATTGGGAGTAGATTGGCATCTACTGTATAAGTCTGCTCTTTCGAACAGGTAAAAAACACTGCATGCAGTCCAAAGAACTTTTTCTCTGGTCGAAAAATATTAAATAAATTGCTTAACTAGTTTATATATATATATATATATATATATATATATATATATATATATATATATATATATATATATATATATATATATTATATATATATATATGATAAACTCACAAAGTAGCGCTTGAGTAGAGCAATAAATGCCAAAAAATCCTACAGGAGATTGAAAGACGGATTCCAAGTACTTTCAAACTTATTCAGAATGAACTGAACAACTTCGAAAGTACTTGGAATCTGCTTTTCACAATCCTGTGGGATTTTTTGCATATATATATATATATATATATATATATATATATATATATATTGGATTATTCGATATTGAACTTTTGGGGGCGCGAAAGAATGAAAAACAATTAAGGTTGAAATGGCTTTTACTGATATTTTGCTTTTGGTCGGGCGAAATATTTGTGGCTGCGAAACATACATTTTTCTCAGATTTTAATCCATTTTCATTTTAAATTCTCATTACGAACTGAGAATTTTGCTTTTATTTGATATTAAAAATTAATGCAGGAAGTAATCAATGAATCTCTCGATTTGGTCGATTCTCATTCAATACTACCTTTATTTTTCTCGCCGGCTTCATTTTCTCCCCTCTCTTTGATTTCAATGAGTTAATTATGCCAATTTAGCAGAGTGAAAGAAGTAATGAACTGATCAACTTTTCATGGGCCGTTGGTTGGATCGGTTACCTGCATGGTGGGCCTGTTGAAAGCGGAGGGACTGACACCACATTCTCAATCGACCTTTTGGGAAAGGAATAAATTACAATTTTTAATGGACTTTTCCCATTACAGAAAGCTAACAAACCGCGTAATAAGATTAAGTTTATATTATGACCACATTCAACCTTATCGAACTAAGTTTGCATTCAGCCAATCGGGAGCCAGAATTTGATTAGATCTCATAACGGTGGCCAATCAAAACGGCTGTTATGATTCACTCTTCATAACTTCATTTCTCGTTCTGGTGAGCAAATGGAAATGGATTCTTTCTTTCTCTTTCTACTTTCTAATGACTGAAATTTCTGAGTTTTATCCCGAAACAATAGAGACGAAACAAAGTTTGGTCTCTTTCGTGTAAGAGTTGAATAGCAAGTAAAAGACCAGCAGAGCTTGGCAGTTATGGCAGTTGCAACAGTGACGTCAGCATATTAATAAACAGCTAAGCTCTGATTGGTCACAGGGAAAGGTTCATATATCATAAGAGGAAGCTCTCCTCCAATCAATGGTGTGCTCAATATGGAAATTATTTCTTTCTATCATAAGAGGCGGTCTTTCACGTTGGGATTTTGTTTCTGAATCATAATGGACACCCATAGGAATTTATAGACTTATTTCGTTCCCCTGTTATCTTAGACGCATGCCCTCGAAGATTGTGGTTGATATACAGTTTATTTGCGTAGGATTAAAAGAGCAATAGTAGACTTAAAATTTGGGGACAGCCCGGCTCATGGCGAAGGAGCACGAGGCAACGTGGGATCGTGAATTTCCCCATAAAAACTCCCATAATTCGCTAGTTTTTCACCAGAATTGGGATCTTTTATAATCCTTTGAACGAAATGAAGACATTTTAAGTATTTATGAAAATAAGATCAAACTAAAGAGGGCATTTACATCACAAATATTATGAAATAAGGATTATAAGAAACTTAGAGAAGTTAAGGAAAATAAAATATGCGAAGGCACTATGGGCTGCACAAAACCATGGCCACCATTTCAATGGAAGGAGAAACAACCACTTAATACCAAACATCCTCATTGGTTGGAATTTGAGCTTTTATTGACCTCAGCCAAATAATATCAAGTAAAATCCTTGTTGTTATTCTGTTTATTTGAGGGAATGAAAAGAACCAAATATTTGGAGAACACGATTGGCGCCCACATATTTTTCCTGCCATTTCTTAAATACCACGCACATGCTCATATTCACCCATATGTACATACTAACACGCACACTGCAGTATGAAACCAATTAGCCAATCTGTCCAACAAAACCACAAAGTTTTACGAGCTTAAAATTAGTTGAAAAATGAATATTTGATTGCAATAAAGATAAGCCCCAAAAGAATAAGAGATAGATTTTTATGAAAAGAAGGTAAAATAAATGATTTAGATGTTATGGAAGAACGAAAAAGAGAAAAAATGGAGTGGTTTGAAGACTGTAGTTCGGATGTTGTGAAAAAGAATAGTAGCTCAGGAAGACGCGATGTCAGTTTAACTTCACCAACTTATTTTTCGAGTTGTTTATCTACAAATGGAGCCAGAGGCTTCAAATAATTTCCATTTGTGGTGATTTTAGAAACTTTTTAAAGTATAGGAACTTAGTAGTTGTTAGTATGATGCCAATGACCTTCATGGTTGATATACAGCTTCAATAAATAATTGTCAACATATGTTTGTCGGATACACATCTTCGAATTGTGGATTGCTCAAGCTACTGAAATATTATTAAACTCGTTTAACCTGGAAATCCTCTACCAGCTACGAATTAGTGGATGTGATGAGCCCGAGTGTAAATTGAATGTAAGGATGCTAAATGGACTTATGAATTCATATATTAGGGAATTTATGTACATAGAAAAATATTAACACGAGACCTTCATTGCTTCCTTGCGGGACAATTGTTGTGAAATATCAAGGTAACTAATTTTTGTTATTTTCCTACTATCTACAACTATTTTCACTATCTTCATTATGCCTAGTACCGATGATAATATGACATTCTTGCAGGAGCAAGGTGTACTGCCAGCTCTAATGGGTCAGAAAATGAAGCTGTCCTTTGGTTCACGTATGTTGTGAGATTACAGGAAGTCTACTTGTCGAATGCAGGTTAAAATGCGTCCCAGAAATTGGTTTACTCACGGTCGTCTACCCTTCATTAGGTTTGGTTCTGGTAAACATACAGTTTACCAGCAGCTAGGTTTAGAAATAAACTGCAACAAGACTAAAATTATGTACCCGTGGGATGAATTACCTGACAACATGCCCGTCAGTGCATTAAATGAAAACTCTCTCAAAGTTGTCCCAATTTTAAGTACCTGGGCAGTATTCTGTCTGAAAACTGCACCAAAGACGAAGAAATGCAAAGTAGAATAAACCAGGCATCATCTGCCTTTGGAAGACTGAGAGTGCGCGCACTAACAAATCATAATTTAAAATTGGAAACAAAAGCCTCAGTCTATAGAGCTGTATGCTTGTCCATACTGTTATATGGTTGTGAGGCATGGGCATTGTACAGAGAACATATGACGATACTCGAAAAATTCCATAGGAGATGTTTGAGAAGAATTCTGGGGATAACGTTTCAAGATAGAATACCAAATACAACGGTCTTGACACGTGCTTGAATCACTAGTCTTGACGGCATACTGTTGGAAAACCAGATGAGATTGGTCGGGCATGTAATTCTAATGCCAGATGAAATAATGCCAAAGAAAATAATGTACGGACAGCTAGAACAGGGTTTTAGAAGTGCTGGTGGTCAGAAAAAGGGATATAGAGATAATGTAAAACAGGCCTTGCGCATCATAAATATCAACCCAAGTGAACTGGAAACATTAGCCTCGGATAGGACACTATGGAGGACAAGATGCCGTGAAGGAATAAACAACTTTGAACAGCAACGGAGGAATGTACTTATTAGACGTCGAAAGGAGAGTCATGAGAGGGCTGCACAGCCTCCACCGTGCGACCCTGACATCCGGTTCAACATCTGGGGACGGCAGTGCAGATCCCGTATTGGTCTTCTCAGTCATCGTCGCTCTCATCAAAGAAGATTACGCTGAGACACCAGGTCATCATCGGATTACGATAGACTCCCTTAAGCAAGTTAGTAAGAAGGTTCTTAAAACAAAAACTTTTAAAAACATTCTAAATGTTCTGGCCGCCAGAATCTCAAATTGAATTTCATTATTGCTATTTTTATAATTATAAATTTGATTTAATAGTATTTGTTTTAATAACCTGAACTAAACCTTTAGTAAGAAAAGCTGTTTATAAGAGGAAAAGTAAATATTTTTAGCAAATTATTTGTCATTTAATATTGTTATCCTAAGTCTTGGGTGCTGATCTTTAGTACCTCTAGTAATTCAAGAATTGTTTGAAAGGAAGGTAAAAGGTAAATTTGTGCGAATTTTCCCTTCATAATTGCACCTTCCGAATGATGAAAAAACAGGATCCTCAGGGAATTGCTCATGTGACCTCCAAATGACCAGAAGCGAGGGTGTTACTAGTGAGTTACGACGGTAATGCTCTTCCTTCTTATGTGAAAGATCTGGAGATCGAAACTCGGTTGAAATCTATAACCATTCGGAAAAAAAAGTATGAAGGCAAAAAGAAATAAAGCGATGGGTTCTCTATTTTTTGCAAGGGTTCTCTATTCTTTGCGATGGGTTGTCTATTTTTTTGACAAGTTCTCTATTCCTTGGGACGGATTGTCGAAGTTTTTCGATGAGTTCCCTATTATTTGCGACCGGTTCTCTATTTTTTGCGACGGATTCCCTATTCTTTGCGAGGGGTTCTCTATTCTTTCGACGAGTTATCTATTCTTTGCGAGGAGTTGTCTATTTTTTTGCGACTGATTCTCTATCCTTTGCGACGGGTTCTCTATTTTCTTTTCGACAAGTTTTCTCTGCTTTGCGATGAATTCTCTATTCTTAGCGACCGATTCTTTATTACGACTGTTTCTCTATTCTTTGCGACAGATCTTATATTTTTGGCGAAGGATTCTCTATTATTTGCGAAAGTTTTTCTATTATTTGTGGCGTGTTTTCTATCACTTGCGACATGTTATGTATTCTTTGCGACGGGTAACACTAGTAACACCCTTGCTTCTGGTCATTTGGAGGTCACATGAGCAAATCCCTGAGGATCCTTTTTTTTCATCATTCGGAAGGTGCGACGGATTCTCTATCCTTTGCGACGGGTTCTCTATTTTCTTTTCGACGAGTTTTCTTTGCTTTGCGATGAATTCTCTATTCTTAGGGACCAATTCTTTATTACGACTGTATCTCTATTCTTTGCGATAGATCTTCTATTTTTGGCGAAGGATTCTCTATTATATGCGACAGTTTTTCTATTATTTGTGGCGTGTTTTCTATCACTTGCGACATGTTATGTATTCTTTGCGACGGGTTCTTTATTTTTCTCAGGAATACAAAGTTTTTTAAATAAATCGTGTGGGAACAGATTAAAAGATCTTAGGTCTTCATTCCATTAACACAAGTGAAGTATTAGGGGAATTTGATAACGTTGACGCAAATCATTCTCTCATCACGAATGAGGCAGTTCTAATTAGCGAGTGTGGCAAAGAGGAAACAGGTGCTGTAATATTTCCTTGGGGCAATTTAACATCACTCACATCTTAGAGTGGTAGAGGTTTATTTGCCACAGATTCATTGGTATTTTTGTTAAAATAAGAACGCAATGGAGGAGGTTGTTAAAACGATCCACTTCTCCTATCAGCTCCTCTTGCCTTCGCTGCAGTGGCTGGTGATGAAGGGATAGGGAAATAATGGCCCTCGAATTCTTCTGCTTTGACTTGGAGATTGGTGATTGTTTGTAACCTAGTTAAAACAAATAAAAACCCCCGATGATATAGCATTTTCGCCCTAAGTCTTGCAAGCAGAGATAGTGAAATAAGTAGTGAAGTGAAAATGAATGGAAAAATTATAGCCTCAGATCCAAGAAAGAGCGTTAGGGTCAGGAAGGCACGCAAACCTCCATATGTCAACCAAGATACATTTACACTTTGTGGTTCTGGCTCATCATTTTGATCTTTATGTGTATTTCATTGTACGGCCACCGGTCTATCTTCCACGATGCGGGAGACGAATGACACAACCTGCCTACAGTTTTAGGCAGGATCTCGAACCCTCCTCCAAAAAGGGTGTTTATTCATCGAAGCGTAGACTACAGAAAGAAAGATTGTGCTAAATTTGTGCCAGATACAACGGGTCAGATTTGGGGTTCGAACCGAGATTGGTTGACCAAAAGATAGAACAAGATCATTTGAGGTCACAAGTTTCATCAAACCTCGCTTTCATTTCACGTAGCTAGCCTCGAGATGACCTGAAGTTTCAAAGTGGTCCCCAGTTTGATAAGGGGTATTTATGTCTGTCTCTATCTCTTCTCGTTTCCTTCTCTCTCTCTCTCTCTGCCTTGTAAGAGGTGAGCTGAAGCTTGCCTGCAATTACGAAACAGACGCTGATCTCCATCAACAAATTCTTGCTAAGCAAATAAAGGCCAAATTCGTGAGAGATCCGCCCTCCGCCGGCGCGAATACCAGATAAAAGCGACCAAGTTCAGCCTCGGACACAGCACTGGAGAGACAGCTGTATAAATGCTCCTCCTGGGAGACAAAGAGACTCAAAGAGACGAAATTTCACGACCGAATGCAACTCACTGTCCCTCAATACACCGAGATGCCACCCAAAGAGGGAGGGATGTAAGAGTAGCGATATGTGAATTAAGTAATGAAATAGAAATAGGATTTCGACAAAGGTCGAGAGGGATCACGTAGCGTTCAGAAATATACTCTTTTCGTTGACATTTTTTCAATTCGTTAGTCTCCTTTGTTATTTATCCTAAAAGAAAAAGGGCTCTATATTATAGACTCTGTTTTAACTTTGGAATTCATTCTTACCTTTGGCGGTAACTCTGGGGAGTCGTATTTTTTAGTTTGAATCTTATAAAACTGAGTGCTGTTATACTGCCACGATTCCGTGGCGCCTGCCTACCACAAATCTCTTTTAAAGCGTTATACAACATTAGAAAGGAATCAAATTTTCTCTAACCCGAAGATCAAAGCATCTAAACTTTTTGAAATCTTTAGGGCCAGTTACAGCATCGCAAAAGCTCGTTCCTTGCATGCAGTTGTCAGAGCAAACGATGGACATAATATTACAAACAATTTGTCTCCGCTCTCCTTAATCCCCAGGGGGGGCGTCCAGCGTACGAAGCGAAATAAAGTTTTAAAATAAAAGATCTGACTTCGGGGTGGGGTGCTTCGATGGCCGTGTGACAAACTTGCAGCGAGGGGTAGTCTGAACGAATGATTTCTTGGTGGCGAATTGGAGGGAAGAATGGATTTTTGTGTTTTTCTAATTAAGGGAAAAATAGAAGAATATTAGCAAATAGAAAATCAGATTTTATTCTTATTTTTAGAGACAAATGGCAAGTACGCATAAAAATGTGCAAAGAAATTGCTAAATATAAGTGCGTTCACTAATTTAATGTATACTAGGGAGGTCACAGGATTCGCCCCTCTTTGTCCAAGTTCTGTTGCCCCTCGTAACTCACCCTTAGCCCTCCAAGTTGACTAACTAAATAAGGGTCTTTTATTTCGGGTGTCATTTTGCGGACGGGGTCCACAACCCCTAATTGACACAACGGACACTTTAAGCGTCTATCTGGTGAATCTCCCTCATTGGGAAAGCGACACCAAATTCTATATAAGTGACGGCTCTTTTTTCCCCAAGTCACAGTAAGCTGATTAAAGGACATGATTTGGATCTGGAATTTAATCTGAGGCCACACAAATCCCAATGTCGGACACTTAAGAAGAAGATACCACCCTTCAATTAAGGAAATGCATCCTGCCAGATCTATCCCCTTCCGACGCCCTAACTTCGAGGTATTAGGTGAATTTCCTTTATGTAACTGCCGCTCTCTCTCACGCACACACGCAAAAATCCTCCGACTGCATACACAACAAGGCTTTGAAATTTGTAAACCGGCTACTCAAAATTACTCGATATTGTTCTCAAGAGTTCAATAACATCTTGTATTTAGTCTATATGATACATATATTTCAATAACATATAGCAAGCAAACTCACAAAAAGTACGTGAGTACAAATAATAGTTGGACCTGACATAGAACAAAGAGTAAATATATATATATATTTAATTTTCCTTAGTGGGTTTTTGTTATATATATATATATATATATATATATATATATATATATATATATATATATATATATAATTACTAACTCTATAATTTAAGAAGGTGATATTTTTTGAGTATTTAAATAATAATTTCATCTTAGTTTGGTTATGACTTATGTGTTTTCATCAAAGTTATTTCAAATAATTCTTTTATAATATAAAAAAAAAATTGGTGAAGTTCAAAATTAGGTATAAGGATCAAAATTTTGTGAACTTTTTAAAATCCAAAGAATTAAAAATGGTGAACTTTAGATAATTTATTTTTATATATCTTCTATAACTCTATATTTTGGCAACGTGATATTTTGAAATGGGAGAAAAAATATTTTAAAATTATTATAATTGGCAAAGTTCAGAAAATTTATAAAAATTTAACCATGGCTGCATTTTTTTCGATTTTAAATTTTAATCTTAGTTGCGACGCGCAAGCTCCCCACGTAGGGGGGGAGTGGCGCACCTATTGCTTTGTATATATATATATATATATATATATATATATATATATATATATTGTTCGAAAGTTTTCATCGCACATGAAATTTAAGAGATTTAGAAGATAAAAAACAAGCCCAAATAAGAGTTTCATTTTTATATAATTAATTTATGTACCAAATTTCAAATGTTGTTTAAAATCATTGTGATAGAACGGTCTGAGGCCGCTTTAATTCAGCTTCTATCACATGTTAACCATGCTTACCCACATGCTTACCCACGTGCATCCTGACTGCGAGAGGAAGCAGAAGCGCGTTATCTCCCATCATAGCCAATGTTTAATCAAGGAGGTTCACTTCCCCGTTTTGCCTCCATACGTCGATCTCGCCAGATTGAATTAGGTTTATGGGCAGATAAGGTATTTTCCCAGGCGCCACCGGGACATTACCCCGAAGTCCCCCACTCAATTATCCCCTACACCATGGAGATTGCTCCGGGTATTTATACCATAGCTTTTCCCAATTGAAGCAGATCCAGATTATCTTTTCGAGGCATCAAGCTGATCCGGTCTCCCTTGTGCACCTAGGAACTCTGCCAAGAAACCCCTTATTGTCCAGAAAAGGACAATATCCCTTGAGTGCCAAAGTTCGTGCCTTCGAGACGCCAAGTCAACAAGGTCCCCCTGTTGTTCAGGAAGAGAACAACGTTAGAACAGCCATTGTTCTTTGAGCCCGTTTGACAAGAGACGGTTCTCCCCCCTCCCACCCCCTGTTGTTCAGAAAGAGAACAACGTTTTAACAGTCATTGTTCTTCAAGCCCGTTCGTCAAGAAACGGTTCTCGTTCCCAAGACATCACATCAGGACAATATAATTCTCCCCTTTTAAACGTTCTTCAAGAGAACGCTTGGTTTCAACAATAACCTCCATTGTTCATCTAGAACATCTCCGATTTGCTGCCACAAAGATCGCTTGTACTTCAGAGCCCTACTTTGCTCTCACTCCTCGAAGACAGTCCTTCCACCTCATTAAAGACAACCCCCCGAAGAACACTTCTGCTGGAAATCGCCAGTGGACCGAAGATTCCTTCCCATCGTCTTCCCCTGCACTACAACTTTGTAATTACGTAAGCTGAGCATTACCTTTAATCAGTTAACCTTTTGTCAATGCAACCCTGTGCTTTAAATGGTTTAGCGAACCATTTCCCCCTTTATTTTTTTGTCTGTTTACCTTTTTAAATCTCTCCAAATCTTAATCCTCAGATTAGTCAGATATTCCCACGACCCTTTTTCATTCCCTGTTTATGTAAACATTTTCTTAGTTTAATTAATAAAACTCTATTTTATTAATGGTAGCGATATTATTTATCCTTGTGCTCCATTCTACTTCTTAAGCATATTGAAGATAAATAAGCCACTCCAGGCCCCCCCTCCTTTTGGACTAACCTCGGTCAATCAGATTACCACGCACTCGAAATATTAGAATTATTCCCTCGACGAATAGTTATATATGGTATATCTTCGAGAGCCTATTCTACGACAATCATATATAAAATGATTTTTTTATATGAAACATTTTAGAATTCATATATAGTATGAAAAGGATGCGTGTTTTCTTTGGTCTGTAAGAAAGAACTAATTTAAATTAGCTTATTTGATCGGTAGGAATAACATTCCGGTGTTAAGGAATTTTCGTCCAAATTAAATTAATAATTTATTACAAACCAAAGAAAACTCGCGCCTTCTTCATAAAAAATAACTGCACTCCCGCGACGGGACACTTGCAGGAGTATAATCTCTTTTACGAATACAAATGCAACCTCGGTCACTGTGAACATCGCACTTCCTCGTACATTAGGATGACTTCTGCAACTCTATATCGGCGACTAATAGCGCATCTTCAAGATGCAGCCATCAAACGCCACACTGCAAAGCATCGGACGACAATGTGTCGCTTGTCTCAAACTATAACTTTGCAGTTTATCCCGACCCCTGTCCCACGTATCTACTGTGAGTCCCATGTGCGAATATGATAGTATTAAAGAATAGATGTTGAAGGCTGAAGGAAGTAAGATGTTAGCAAAGAGAAGCTAGTTGCCTGGAGGCTAGGCTTATCTCTCTCCATTATAGTTAGTTATAGCTAGCGTGAAAAAGTTAGAAAATTTGTATTTGTGTGAGTGTCCCGTATTGCTGTTATTTTTTATTTATTTATTTATTTATTTATTTTTTTTATTTATTTATATTTTTTTGTATATGGTATTTATGAGGCGTTCAAACGGTTAATTATAATTATTCTTACTAAATACTGGTGTAGGTTCCTATCGCGCTATCTATTCTTTCGAATTGCTATCCTAGTTATAATTGACTATATGCTATTCTCTGGTGATGATTCGGTTATTTAATTACTCGTAATCAAGTATTATTCTCTTTCTCTATGTGTAGTTTTCTTCTTCGTCCTCTTCTCCTTTTTCTACTATCCTTGTGTAACTTGGGAATAATCTGTGTGATCTCCATCCTTCTCTTTGGGTAATTCGGTTAGTTAATTCATCTCCTACTTTATTATGTGTCTTTTCTATTACTATCCTTGCTCTTTTTGCCATTATTCTGTTAAGTGGCTTTATCTTTACCTCCCTGTACAAGTCTCGTAGTCTTCTTCTTTCTCCTCTTATAGTGTATTTTATTAAGTATATAGCTTTGTTTTGGACTTTTTGGAGTCTTACATAGCTTACTTCTCGAGATCGTGTACATCACGATCGTTTGATAAATAATCTCGGACTGTACTATGGCTTGATAAATTTTCCTCTTGTTTTTCATGCTTAGGTTACTAACTTTTATAGTAATGCCAGGCCGCTCTTCCCTCGATTTACCCTCTCAGTTAAGTGCTTTTTATAACCTAATTTCGTAATGGTTAGTCCAAGCACCTTACATTCTTTGTCGTATCTGTAGCGTTGTCCTTCTACATATACATCTGAGATGCTCCTCCTGTACACGGGTACCATTTTACATTTATCCCTGTTGGTTTTAATTTTCCACTTTTTATCGCATCTATTAATACTTTTATCTTTTATGCAGTCATCCAAGCTTGTATTGGGCTGTTCCTGTAGGGGCAAACTATGATCTGGGTGACGTCGTCGGAAAACTGGATGTTGAAGCAGCCCTCATTTTTTGGTGGTGGTATATCTGCTGCGTAGATTGAATAGAGAGACGGACTCAGACATCCGCCTTGGGGCAAACCCGCAGTGAGCTCGAATGTTTCTCCCTGATGTCGTTATATTTCCACATAGGCACGTCTCTACATTACATACTCACATAAAATCCTTTCGATCTTGTTCATTCCTAATATGAGTATCTTGAGTTGCATAACCCTCTGCCATACTTTGTGAATGCCTTTGACACGTCCCGGTATACGATGTCTACGCTCATTTTTTTCTATTTGATTTCGCTATCTTTTCAAGGATGACTCCAAGGGCCATCTCCCTGCTTCTGTTTTTCCTGAAGCAAAATTAACAGCTGTTTCCCCGGCCATTATCATAGGCGAATTTCGACAGTCTGTCATTAATTATTTTTATCTAATACCTTACCGATGAAATCTAATAGCGAGACGGGGCGGTATTTACCCACTTCATCGGAGGGTTTTCAAACCTTGGGTATGAACATTATCTTCGCCACTTTGAGTTCATCAGGAAAGTATCCCGTGTTCAAGCACGCATTGAAGAAGTTTCTCACCCCCTCTAGTATGTTTGGGGGAGCTTTAAGGAATTCAATCTGGTGAGTTCCGATTCGCCTAAGGCTCTCTGTCGGAAGTTCTGTATCGTTTTTTTTTAATTACTCAGATGTAATGATTGCGTCTATTGCGTCGTGGTTGTTTCTCTTTTCGTCGACAAAGTGGAAGGAATATGTCATTTCATCTACCAATTGAGTTCGTCCACGATCTGATGTTCAAATTCAATGCCATTGTCTTCGTTCTCTTCTTCGGTAATTTTGAATACATTTCTCCAGTGCTCTCTAAATAATGCCTCTATTTCTATCTCATCTTCTAAAATTTTGTTCTCTGCATCCTTAATTTTCATTATATTCCTTGTTGTCCATGTCTTCAATCTGTTGATATGTTTCCAAAATTCTCTTAGTAATGTTTCTACATCTATTTTCTCGATGTGCTAATCCCATTTCTTTTTCTGTTTTTCATGAATTAGTGATATTAGTTCTCTTTTCTGTGTCCTGAGTGCGTTGTATGCTTTCCTTGATGTTCAGAATCTAGTTAGGTTTTCTGCCTCCCTGACGATCTCCGCGCTCAAAGCTACCATTTCTGGCGTCCACCTAAATTGTTTAATGGTTTGGAACGAGTTATTGGGGACGGCCCTCTTTTCTGCCCTTTTATTTTTTTCTCTGATCCTATCCAACTCCCCCTCGATTTCCTCTAGAGTTGCTTCCCCGAGCAAGTGGGCACGTACGTCTGAAGTAATTCTTTGTATTTATCCCAATCCTCTCTATGGTAAGCCTTCCATTTTTTCGAAGGGATTTGTTTAGAATTTTTGTTTGTCTACATTAGAGTCGCAGTGTGGTCACTGCAAGGAACATCCACTGGTTCCATAAAATAGTTAAAGGGCAGATTCAACTTAGCCAGACACATGTCCGGTTTTGTTGCGTGTTCTCTTCGTAAGTATGTATGGAAATTGGGATAGTCTTTGCAGTATACGTCTATTGATAAGCGTGTTAAGTTGTCTTCTGAGTCTATTAGTATTTCTTAACCCAAAAGCTACGAAATGGGCGTTTATATCGCCCATCAAAATGACCAGTATCCTATAGTTGAACAGTTTAGTAAAGTTTTATACCAGTAATTGGGGGAGCCTGGGTGGTTGGTATCCAGTTGCGACAATGATGTTGCTTAATTCCATTTTAATTTCTATATCTAAATATGCATCCTCCAATCCTTGTATTTTTTTGTGCTGCAATCCTTGCTTGACAGCTATTGCCGCTTCGTCTTGTGTTTCACCTGAAGGATTTGTATTAATAACATTGTAGTTCCATATCTTTAATTTCTCGTTTTCTTTGTTTCTTCCATGTTCTGATATTAGTATAACATCTGGGTCAATCTTTCTGAATAAGCTTACGTACATAATTTCCCTGTCATTCTATCCGCATGTGTTAATTTGTAGTATTTTTAATTTCTTAATATCCATAATTCAATTGTCCATTTCTGTTCGTTTATTCGTTTTCCGTTTTGTATGCCCTATGTGTTAAGTTATCGGTGTTTCTTCTTCTTTTTGCTGGTTCTTCTTTCGTTTCTCCGGGGTTCCTCCTCTGTTCACCTGCGTTTGAGGATCCTTCTGGTAATTCATATCTGGGTGATGGACCCCTATTACTTGCGGATTGAGATCTGTTAAATCTTTGGGCTTTCGTGCGAGTAACCCGTGTGCACTCTTGCTCTGTGTCGTCGAAGATATTTTCAGTCTCTGAGTCATCGTTGTTTGTGTCCTCTCCTTTTTCTGCTTCCTGTCGGTTTCCTTTTGCCTCTTCGTTTAACTCATGCTTTGTCTTTTCTGTGACTTTGATTTGGAAAATGGCCTATAAGTCGACTTCTTGGGGGAATTTCATCGGTTCGAGCCCATTTTCCTGTAACATGCCCTTGACTATTGTTGCGTAACTTCCGGGCTTAGCTATGTTCATCACGAGGGCATTTAATATACAAGTAAGTATTTTCACGTTGAGCGTACCATCCAAATTTATCTGCGTTGTCGTTCCTTGTTGGTCGCTTTTTGCCAATGATGCGTATGAGTTTCTATTTACGTTAGCCTTATTTCTGTTTGACTCCGTTTCTTTTCTCTTTATAATTTCTCTTCTTCTGCGACAGAAAAATGGCCATAGTTCTGTGTCTTCCGTGGCAGTTAAAGCATCTTTTATCTGTGTTGTTGCAGTGACGCCTAAAAAGGCCTTCAGTTCCTATTCAGAACAGATGATTAGGTCTTTTGGCGGGCAATTTTAAGTCGCATGTTCCTCCAACGCATAACATCTGAAGCATATCTGAAGGCTTGTGAAGATGTGTCTTTGTATGTGGGCGGATGGGATTCTCATGTTAAAAGCGAGATTTCCTTGTTCGATGATCCTTGAAGCCATTTCGGCAGATTTGCAAATGATCTTGAAACCGTGAGTGTGATCTTTAAATTTGACCACCTCTGCTATCTTGAGCTATTTCTGTTTCTCATGAAGTTCTTGTTTTATTTCTTGGCATGAGTCCTCTCCTACCCAGGACTCGATTTTTTGGCAAATATCACTTCTGTTAGCCGTAATTTGTGGGGGTACTCTTGTTTTCAAATACAAATTCCTTAGCTTAATGCCAGCAGCAGATGATAATAGCTGCTCTACGTCTTTACTTTCTGGGCAAATAAATGCGAATCCATATGGTGTCTCAATACATTTGATTAGTGGTATTTCCAGATCAGTAAATATTCATTGCAATACTTCTTGTGGTCATCTTTTCCTTCCGTTTGGGAAGAGTTTAAAGGGAAGCCTTTTGAAGGCCGGTGCATAAATCTTCCCTAGGAGTCGTCCCCTCTCCGACAAGAGGGGTTCTTCTGTCGGTCTTCATCTGTATAGACTTTATCGAGTCTCCACTAGTGGGAGGAGCCCCTCTATCTGTCCTAGTTCTATCTCGCCTACCTTCCAACTTTCGCACTGTCTTTGGTCAACTCTACCTATCAGGGCCTAGTCCTAATAGCGGTCCACAGTTGTGTTCTGGCTCGTGATCGAGAATCGGGCCCCCTTTTCCGGCCCAGTAAGAGGGTCTCTTGCAGGGGTTCACTATACCTTACTACCAACTGCAACTCAGACCTTGCCGGTGACCAAGTTATGTAGTGCTAGTGAGGAGTATGTTTGAGGTAAAAAGTATAAATAAAGAGCCAGGAATTTAGACTAAGGAGGAGCAACCCCTTCGGGAGGGCCACTTTGCTCAAGAGGAACAGAAGTTTTCTTCAATCAGCCCTAGGAAAGCATATATTTCTTCTTAGAAGTTTTCTTGAGAAAGGCGATTTTATTTTTTTCTCTCCTGAAACTTTTCCTCCTTTTCCAGTTCACAGCGATAGAGCAAGCGTACAGACTGAGTAAATTTGTTCTCAAATTTGAAATGAAATTAAATGAAAAGAGACGTGGAAGACAAAGAACAGCTCTTCCGACCATCTCCTCGCCCCACCTTAGCCATAGTTCTGTGGTCCCTTGGCAGTTAATGCATCTTTTAACCTTGTTATTGCAGCATCGATAAGAATTGCCTTTAGTTACTCATTAAGAACAGATTATAAGGTGTTTTGGGGGACAATATTGCGTCGTATGTTCTTTCGACGCATAACATCTGAAGCATATCTGTATACTTGTGAAGACGTCTTTTGTATGTAAGCGGATGGGATCCTTATGTTGAAGCGAGCAGTCCACGTTCCATGATCCTTTAAGCCATTTCGGTGGATTAGCAAATGACCTTGAAAACATGAGTGTAATCTTTAAATTTGATGACCTCTGCAATTTTGAGCCATTTCTGACTCTCCTGAAGTTCTTTTTTTATTTCTTGGCATGAGTCCTCTCCTACCCAGGACTCGATTTTTCGGCAGATGGCACTTCTGTTAGCCGTGATTTTTGGGGGTACTCTTGTTTCCAAATACAAATTCCTTAGAGTAATGCTCCCAGCAGAAGATAGTAGCTGCTCTACATCTTTATTTTCTGGGCAAATAACTGTGAATCCAGATGGTGTCTCAATACATTTGATTAGTGGTATTTCCAGATCAGTAAATATGCATTGCACTACTTCTTGCGTTGATCTTTTCCCTCCGTTTTGAAGTCCGGCGGGTCCATCTTCCCTGGGAGTCGTCATCTATCCGAAAATAGGAGTTCTTCTGTCCATTTTGAGTTGTGGAGAATTTACCTAGTCTCCACTAGTGGGGAGAACCACTCTAGCTGTCCTAATTCTATCTTGTCTACCTTCCAACTTCTGCATTTCCCTTGGTCACCTATACCTATCTGGGTCTAGTCCTAACAGTTGTGTTCTGGCTCGTGATCGAGAATGGGTCCCCCTTTTCTGGCCCCCTAACGGGGTATCCTGAAGGAGTTCACTATACCTTACTACCAACTGCAACTCAGACCTTGCCGGTGAACAAGTTATGTAGTGCTAGTGAGAAGTAAGTTTGAGGTAAAAAGTATGAAAAAAGAGTCATGAATTTAGAATAAGGAAGAGCAACCCCTTCGGATGGGGGGAGGCTACTTTGCTCAAGAGGAACAGGAGGAATCTCCAATTAGCCCCAGCCCAGAAGCAAATATATTTCTTCTTAGAAGTTTTCTTGAGAAAGGCATTTTCATTTTCTTCCTCCCTAAAATTTTCCTCCTTTACCTGTGATAGCCTTTACCAGTTCGCAGCGAGAGAGCAAGCGTAAAGGTCGATTTCCTCTTAAATTTGATTTGGACTTTGGACTTTGGACATAATAAGTGGTAAAATTTAGGTAGAGTTAGAGAGAAAATAGTAAGAGAGTAAAGTGGTTAAAGGGGGAATTTAAAGAAAAGATGATGTGTGGGAGACAGAATAAAAAGGTCCCTGGTGAAAGGGTAGCTCTGTTGTTTTTGTGTTTTTTTTTATGGATTTTGTTATTTTTTTTTGTTTTTAATTCAATAAACTATAAATTTATAGTTTATTTAATGAAATTAATATATTTAATTTAATTTTTACTTTTTGATCTTAATGATCTTTTGGCATTTAAGCCTTCATTTGAAATGGGTTTTTTATTCCCGCTGTGGGTATTTGAACAAATTTTAATATAATTTCAATTTGAGTTTGAAATTATTATCAAAGTTTGAATTTTGATTTATTTTGGAATTAATTTTCAATAATAAAAAAATACTTGCGCATTACACTAGTCATTTCCTGTCTATTGTCGATTTTGTTATGTGTATTTGGGAGTCACGTCACCGTCAGGCTGTATTTTGCTGCTTTTAAATGGTCATATTTGTCAGTCGACCTCGATTCTAGGTGTGTAGGAGAGAATTCAGGGGTCAAGCGGGCACCAATGGCTTGCCATATCCTCTTAGCTCTCTCGTGGAGCGCCACGTTGATCGGAGATAATCCAACCGAGTCGTGGAGCTCCCTCAGTCGTTTGTGTTCTCTTCTTCGGGTATTTGTAATAAGCAAAACCGCTTTATTTTGGATGACTTGTAGTTTCGCAATGTGGGTCTTGGCGCTCGCGTTCAACGGCACCGGGGGGGTACAAGAGTCTCGAGCGAATGCACGCATTGAATATCTTGAGTTTATTTGAGCGATTTAGGTCACGGAACCTAAAAAAATCCCTCAAATCTCTCTTACTATTCGCGACTGTTCGTTCGATATGACTCTTGTAGCCCCCTGTGGTGATTTTGAGCACCAGAGCCGGCCCTTCCAGGCAGTAGGGGATTTGCTCCCTTTCTACCCGTATGTCATTGAAGGTCTTGCGAAACATGGGAATTATTTAAATTTGGGGGCATTATTTGATATCTTCCATCTCTTCTCGAAAGAGTTTATGTTGGATATCTCCCTAGCCATATTTCTCGCCATAAATTCCCTGTGAACATATGCGGCGGTAAAAATTTGCGATATATCGTCAGCGAACTAAACGTATATCGTACTTTCGTATAGAGGTTGTGGAAGGTCGAATGTATATATGTTGTATAAAAGGGGACTGAGACAGCCCCCGTGTGAGACCCCTGCTTCGAGCTCGAATTCTGGGCCTTTGTATCCACTGATATGTATGTATTCTCTCCTCTCCATTATGTAGTCGCATAGAATCCTCTTAAGAATGGGGTCGAGGCCTACTTGAAGGATCTTAAATTGTAGTCCTCTCTTCCAAACCTTATGAAAAGCTTTTTTGACATCGCAGAGCACCAGGTCGCCATGCATTTTGTCTGCCTTGATCTTGGCAAGCCTTTCGCTGATAACGGCTAGTGCCGTATCAGTCCCTCTTCTCCTTCTGAAGCCGTGTTGATGCTCGTTATGCAAGTTGGATTCGTCGAGAAAAGAGTTGACTCTATTAGCCAATATCTTCTCGAAGACTTTGCCAGCAAATTCTAGGAAAGATATCGACCGAAAGCTGGCAGGGCAGCCTAGGGGCTTTCCCGATTTTGGGATGAAAATCATCTTGGCCACTTTTCACTGATCGGAAAGTAGCCCGTGTTCAGAGCGGCATTTATGATGTTAAGTAGCCCACTCCAAACGTTAGGCGGGGCCTTGATGAAATTCTCCCTGGTCAGCCCCGTTGTACCCGATGCTCTTTGACGAAAGGATTTTAGAGCAACGGAGAGTTATAAGGCAGTTATTTTACTACTATAGCCGTCCATCGCTCTTTCCTGCGACACACAATAATGAGGAGAGGTTCTGTGTATTTGTGTGTTTAACTGTTGGATTATGTAAGTCTGAATTCGAGGTCGTAATTGTCATTTTCTTCTGGGGTAATTTTGAAGATTGAGGACCAGAAAATTCTAAACATTTCCACAATCTCCTCAGGCTTGTCAATTTCTATACCGTCGTTTATGAGTGTAATTTTTTTGTGGAGGTCTTCCTTTTAAGCGTTTAAATGTCTGCCAGAAAGTGTGTGAGTCTCTTTCTATGTCGAGTCTTTCTATCAGTCTGTCGCATATGAGTATATGTTGGTCCGTAATTAGTGTTTGGAGTTCGTCTTTAATTTGTTTTAGTTTTCTGTGGGTATTGTGGTTGGGGCCTATCAGCGCTACTACATTGGACAGGTCCTTATATTCTTGGGCCAGGGCTTCCATGGGAGGGGTCCAATAGGGAGCTGGAAGGGTTTTATATTTGAGATGGGGAATTAGGAAGTCAGTGATTCTATCCAGCTCTTTATCTATCTCTTTTAAATTGGCATATAATAAAGGGTCTGGGATATAATTTAGAAGGTAATTTCTGTAGCTTTCCCAGTTCGCCTGCTTATAGCTTTTGCGTTCTGGAATTGCAATTTGAATGGGATTTACTCTAACTGTAATTTTAATAGCCTGGTGGTCGCTCGGAATGATGAGGCCCGGTTTAATGTAGTAGTTGTATGGAAACCTGATACTGGATAAGACAATATCAGGTTTCGTTGCTGCTCTTCCTGTTATGTTTGTCGGGAATACTGGTCCGATCCTCGTCTGGTATTGTCTATCAAGTAATACTTCGATGTTTCTGCCTGCATTGTTGGAGGAGGTATACCCCGCCGCGGCACACCTTGCATTCAGATCTCCAGCAAAGATTACATTTTTCTTATGGCTGAAAATCTGTAGAAGGTTGTGCATGGGCACATAGACGCGTCTTGGGGGTTGGTACCCCATAGCCACGACCAGATCCCCCAGGGTAGTGCCTACTTTAATGGCAAGGTATGATTCATATAAGTCAGGTAGTTTTTTGTATTTTAGTCCTTTTTTGACGGCTATTGCGCAGCCGTCATACCGTTCCTGGCTATGATTCTTGGTAATGACGTCGTATTGAAATATTTTTAATTATTTTTGCGCGGTTAGTCCGTGTTCCGAGATAATTACAATGTCAGCGTCACTTTGTCGCAAAATATTGCCATAAATGGAACCTTTTCCGCCCCACCCGTCGACATTCATTTGTATTATCGTAAGTCTGTTGTCCATTTTGTGTAATGTTGGGTCTTTTAGCGTGTGGGATTAAAGTAGACGCTTATTCGCGATCTAATTTAGCCTTTGAGGTATACTGGTTGGGGTGCGCTCCCTGCCGTTTCTTTTTCTCTGTATTCAGGGTCGGTTATGGTGTGAAAGCAGTCCGTGGTCAATTTGATCATATTTTGGGCGAGAGCCTCCTCAACCTGCCGTTCTCGAACCTTATCTGAGCATTCCCACTTGTATCTTCCGGTCCTAAGACCGTCCGATACTTCGCGGGAATCGATTTTGGTTGGGAAGGAGGCCGATTCGGGGGCATATAGCTTGAGGTTGAAACCTCTCGCGTGATACTTAAGTTGATGTTCCCTGCCTTGTGATTACGAGCATGCGATTGACCTCGGTGGCAAAAGTACCTGGGCGTGTAATGTTGGCTATGTGTGCATAATAAATGCAGCACATTATTTTGGTAGAGTTTTCGTTTTCAATGTGAAGGAAAGTCTTTTGGTTATTCGTCCCGGCAATCGCAGCTTTGGCTACTTTTGCATAAGTTGAATTTGCCTTCTTTTCCTCCGTTTCACGCCGTAGCTGGGTTTGTTTTTGGATTTCTTTTTTCTGATCGGGCATTCCATGGACATAGCCTGGTGGGGGCCTTCACAGTTTAGGCATTTTGAAGACGTACTCTTACAATCGCGCCAAAAATGGTCGGAACCGGCAAATATCGAGCATAACGTAAGGTCTTTTTCAGGGCAGCTTGAAGTGGTGTGTTTCTCGTACTTGTAGCACCGAAAGCACATTTGCAAGTCGACAAATCCTTCCCTTTCAATTTGTTCTAAGCAGACTCTTACGTTAAAAAAAACAAACCAATATCTTTAGCCTTTTGAGCCATTGCCGTGTGCTCGAAAAAAAACTTGAAAACGTGCTTGTAGGTTTTGAATTTAATCACCTCCGCTACTTTTGCCCAAGGGTGGTTCCTTTCCATCTCATCCTTAAGGTCTTTTGCCGAGTGGCTCCCAACCCAGGAGTCGAGGCGCCTGCAAATAACACTACGGTGTGTTTTTATTTGTGGCGGTGTGTGGGGTTTCAGGTTGATTGTCTTCAGGCATTCAACTGCTTTGCTTAAGGTCAAGGCTTCGCAGTCAGTCTTCTTCGCACAAATAGCAGAGTATCCATTATGTATGTCTCTTAGTCTGACCAGTGCAATTTTTAAGTTCCCGTATAGCTGTTCAAATACCTTGCCTCTGTCCGGTTTCTGGCCCTTTGAAAGGACCCGAAGAGTGATGCGAAGAGTCTCCCTCATTTTTCCTGCATCTTACCGTAATTTAGTTGATAAATTTTTATAAATGTAAATATGTAAACTCTGAGACGATTTTGAAAAATATAGGAAAAGGGAGGGGGGGGGGCAAATAGAATAAGGGCCAATGTCCAAGTGCTTTGAAAAACTTTACCTTAATATTTATTATCCTTGCTTCCGGCTTGCGAATGGGACAATTGAGGCTTCAATTCTTCTCTCCACGAAGGAGTGAAGATTCGTCCTTCACCTTTTTTAACCCAGGAAGGCCAGTGGTCCCCTTTCCGAGCGTATCGAGCTTTTTCGCTTTACCCAGTTTTGTATTTACAATACTCGAAAAGAGTCACGAAATTTCACTTTTGCTTTTGTAGAAATTCACTTTGTAAAAATTCCAAATAAGGAGTTGTGACAGCGGTCGAGTCGACTAAGTTAGGCAACCAAAGCAGTCCCTCTCAAATTTGATTGGCTAAATCAAATATTCTTATGTCATCAAAACATTACTCTAGTTTTATAATTTTGTGACCTCTGATTGGTCCTAAAACTTATTCTTATGTTTGATAATAATGGATATATTAAACCAATTTTTGTAAATTTTTTAGAAAGAAGCGAAGTACGGAAATGGCAATCAATGTCATAACAGAAAAGCTTTCCCAAGCCAAACGGGACAGGAGTTATGTGGATATCGTTTGTCGGGATGTGTCAAAGGCGTTTAATAAGGTGTGGCAGTTGGGCATGCAGTATAAGATCTTACGGCTGGGTCTAAGTGAAAACTTAGAAAGAACTCTCTGTGACTATGTCATGGAAAGAGCGGCGTATGTCAGTCTATGGTGCACGGACGGACCAAAGTATCCGCTCACTGCGGGCCTCCCGCAGGGAGGGTGTCTGTCTCCCACCCTTTACTCGATATACACCGCGGACGTCCCAGCCCCTGTGTACCCCTCTTCCCTCAATATTCAATACGCTGATGATTGTAGCCAGATAATCGTATCTCCATGGAGGAATGCGCCGTGGCAAGCTCGCATGACAGCGATGGAAATCGCGAACCTAAACAACTACGAGGCTCAGTGGAAAATAAGAACAAACCAAGAGAAATTCAAGGTGGTCCCCATCGGACGCACCTCAAGGGCAGACGTGCAATGTACTCGGTATGAAAATCACCTCTACCGGGTACAAAAAGCACGTCGAAGGAAGAATTTCTCGAGCCACGTCAGCTGTCAAAACTCTATAAAGATTCACAAATCTACGTGAAAGCAACAAGAAGAAGATCTACAATGCCCTTGTAAGATCTACGTTGCTTTACCCCGCCTCCACCCTCTTATGTGTCTCAAAAACACAAAAGAGGCGTCTTCAAGTAGTGCAAAATAAATGCATGTACCTAATCACGGGTACACGCAGGCATGAAAGAAGACGGCAAGAAGACCTGCACAGAGAGGCGGGGATAATTCCCATTAACAAAGTCATAGAAGAACTGACCCCGAAAATGCAGGTTCTGGTTAATCGGGAACTGAGTGATGAAATCACCCAGATGATTAACCCATAACAGAAGAGCTGACTGTCGCCCCAGATTCCCCAGCTCCGCCAACCGAGTGGCTGGCAGAGACGAAGTACCGTTCTATTCATAAAAAGAGATGAAATAACTTGTGAAGAAAAAAGAAAACAAGAACAGAAGAACTCGAACCACGACAGTAACTTACCAATGAAGACTACCTTACCAAGATAAAGAAACCCCCCCTGATTTCGACAAGAAATATCAACAAGAGGAGACAAAAAACACTATAAAAACACACACACACAAAAAAACAAGACATTAAGCACGCACTCAAACGTATTAAAAAACATATACAAAGCAAGCAATGCACAACATAAACCCCCAAAAAACTAAAGTTACTAAGACAAAGGGCTTGAACGCCATAATAATTATAATAATTTATAATTATTACCAAAAACCTATTATAACAACAAAAAATACACGCAACCAATGAAACAATAAAAGTGATAAGTCTGATCACCAGACCCTAGGCATCTCTTTGCACCCTACCACACTTCTTTCTCTTTTCTCGACCCTATCACCCTTCCCTCACATGCACCCTTCCCTTTGATTTAATGAGATGAATAATTTTTTCATTGTGACGGCGAAGAATTCTCGGTAAAATACAGCTCCGACAGCATCTCAGATCCGGCAAAGGAGGGAAGGTTTAGGGTGAAATTTCCCAAACACCTCCGAAAACTTCCAAAAGAGATTTAATACTCATTTTTCATCACCACTCACCATCATACTAACTTCATCTTTCTTTCTAGCGGCCCCACTTAAGCAGATGACTGCCTAAGTCCCCGGCCTCGTCCCCCTGCGTGAACGGTCGTCAGATGTGAGGGGGATTTGCCATTCATGTTTCGTCCCAAATATGCCTAGCAGTTGCATTGGCATAATTGGGGGCATTGGAGGAAGCTGGTTTGAGGATTAACCCACAGTAGAGAACAATGTCAGAAATATTCCGGACAAGGGATGGACCGCAACCTTCGGTGCCCATTACGGCGAAGGTCCCTTCCAGGACCATAGAGGGACATACAACCATCTCTATGGTATGTTGGGGAGCGGTCGCGATTCAAAACCCTCGGGGGGGTGGCGTTGTCAATAAGTGCGCCATACAATCACATCCTTGAGAGGATCCCACCCGGAATGATCTCATCCATATTTCATCATCCACCCAAAGGCAAATCCCTTTTTACATCCAGGCGGCGTTTTTTACGAGGGGGGCCCTCTTCTCCCAAAAAGGAAAAACCTCACATTTTTTTTTAGGAAAAATAACCACAATTCCCCCATAATTTAAAACACATAATAGAGAGTCCCGAATAAAGAAAAAATACATCTACTGAAGGAAAAGTGTGCCCCCTCCTTAAGGGGAGCCCACCCGCAATAATGACGGCACAGGATGCACTAAGGGTCCGGCTTAGGTGTATTAGCGGACAAGCGAAACCGGACAAGGGTACTGTCTATAAGACGCTGTTCGGTGAGCTCAGCATGGGTGTGCTCAGGTTGATCGACACTCCAGTCGGTTATGTCGCTGTGTGCGAAAAAGAGAAGGATATTGAGACGCCTACGAAAGAAGAAGGGGTAAGGCATCTAATGGAGATAAACCTCCAACCAACCACGCCTACCCAAGTACAGGCGCACAGGAGCGTCGTGTGCAGAAGGCTGGACCCATGGGTCGGCCAGCACACAAAGGTCGAAATCAAGGAGGAAGTGGAGAAGAACCAGAAGTGGGCAAAAGTGGCCGAGGTCATAAAGTTCCGTAATAAAAGGGACAACGTCTTCAAGGTTGTCTTCACAGACACGGAGATGGCGTCGAAGGCGAAAGAGAGAGGTTTACTTCCCTTCAACGCCAAAATCAGTGGTGAGGAGTACATCCCCGTGCAGATCTGCTTTAATTTCTATCGCCTGGAGCATCACACCACCAAAGATTGCAAGGAGCAGGAGGCAACCCGTTCCAAGTGCAGCCAAAAAGACACGGCTGGCGCGAATGCCAGGCCAAGAAGGGGAAGTGTCCAAACTGTGGCCAAAGGCATGGGGCAATGGCGATGTCATGCCTGAAGAAGAAGGATATCATCCGGAAAAAGACTGAAGCAAAGAGGGCGGAAGGTATTAGGAGGGCAAACACCTCCTATGCCCAAGAAGCAAAAACCACCCCCTCAGTAAGCACCTTGAACAGCCAGGCCCCAAGAACCTACGTCAAGGTAGATAAAGACGACAAGGGCGCCATGAAAATACTTACGTGCATCCTCTATGCGCACGTAAGAAATCTGATCAGCCCAGGTTTCTTCACCAAAGAGGTCAACAGTCAACAATATGTTGAAGAACAATGGCCTTGCATAAATTTTGTTCCCGGAGAACCCCCCTTCAGGGGATTTCCTTCAAGTTCAGATCGCAACTCAAAAAGAGGCGCCCGCGACCCCCTTCCCACGGGAGATCGAAAGAAATGAAAAAGAAGCTCACCCTACAGAGGTCCCCTAACAAGGACCCAAAACTAGCTGCGATGAAGAAGAGGGAAGAGAGTGCTAAGAGAGCAGCCAGACGTCTTAAGCAGGCGGAAGGAAATCTCCTAAGCTCGGCTTTGTCATCCGAGGATGAACGGGAGATCTCTCAACCCATTAAGAACAGGAGCAGGAGTAGGAATCTGAAGAAAGTAAGGGAATTTGATGGAGAAGACCTCAACATCAAATTCTTCAGAACGGAAGAAACCTTCTTTCCAAAAAGCTCCAAGGTGGGGGAAATCATTGAAGGAGTGAAGACGGGACTACTGAAATGGTCCTATGATTCCCCAGACCGTGAAGCGCTGGTAGTAGCGGCGCTCATGGAGGCCAGGATCAAAATATACAGGGACTCCTGCCTCGCAATAAGCGAAGCAGAGTTCAAAAGAATTCGAAACGGGAGAAA
This sequence comes from Ceratothoa steindachneri, assembly GCA_963969495.1. Lineage (NCBI taxonomy): Eukaryota > Metazoa > Arthropoda > Malacostraca > Isopoda > Cymothoidae > Ceratothoa > Ceratothoa steindachneri. The sequence goes on from OZ018326.1 coordinate 83,162,682, forward strand.
CAGACACAGCAAAAAAAACTAATCGGGACAAAACGACACACACATACACAACAGAACATAAACATGGAGAACACCAACAACACACTAAAGTTCTTAACAATTAACGTCAACGGTTGGGTAGGGAAACACATTCCTTACGGAAATTTTTTTCGTAAAGTGGATCCCGACCTAATCCTCATCACAGAACATGGCGTTAACACAAACATGAACAGCATAAAAATACCCAATTACACAATCATCAGCAAAAGCCATACACAAGAACGGTTCGATGGCGCTGCCATTGCGATCTGGAACAACCTAACATATAAAACACTTCAATGTCTAGATGAATCATTCGTGGCAGTAGCAATACCTACCCTAGTTGGAGACCTGACCATAGCGGCGGCCTATCAACCACCGCAACGAGATTACCTGCCGATCCCTAACTTTTATAACCTCTTCGGGCGGGGGAAATTGACATTGCTTGGCGGTGATCTTAATGCGAGATGCCATGCATCAGGCTACGGAAGCACCGATCAAAGGGGAAGAAACCTGGAGATGCTACTCGTAAGAGACAGACTTCAGAGGGCCCGGCCAGATTTCCTGACCTTCATAACACAACGTTTGGCGACAAAGCCGGACATTGTGTTGACATCCAAAAACTTCCCCTTAAACATTGTCAATGAGCCCGGACCAGTGGTTCCGAGCGATCACAACCCGATTCTCACTACCATCTCACTAGCGCCAATACTCAAGACCGTTACACTTAGGAAAAGTTACGCGAAAGCTGACTGGGACTACTGAACCAACTGATCTGGGAGACGCTAATCTCTAATAAATTGATTAGGAGATCAACAAGGTCACCGATCTCCTCATACGAGCCGACGAGAGATGTGTTCCCAGAATCTCCTATAAAATGCTCCCAAAACCTGAGTGGACGGACGAGATGAGAGAAATCGCCCGAGAACATAGAGCAATCTATGATGAGATCGGCAGGACAGGTACTAATAGGAAAAGGACGGCCAGAATGAGGCATCTAGGCATGGAAATGAAAGACATCATAATAGAAAAACAAAGAACGATATGGAATGACATCATTGGGAGACTGGACAGGGAGAGTGATCCCGTAAAATTCTGGAATAACATCCGGAGAATTAGGGGATTACCTTCCAGACCTAGAACCCAAATTAAGGAAGGAGACGACATCATAGAGGACCCAGATTCTCTCGAAAGAAGATTTAGATCGCACTGGCAAACGATTTTCGCTATATCACCGGAGGAGAACGACGACTTCGACCAGGACTTCGAAGACCAACTGCTCGACGACCTCGGCACAATGATACATAGAACCCACCCCCATCCGCAAGTATCACAGGAAAGAGTACGGGCTGACTACGAATGCACGATAACTGTAGAAGAGACCTTGAACACCATAAGGTCCTTTAAACAGAGGGCTCCAGTCTGGTCTGAGATTACGAAAAATAACCTCGTAAATGCCCCAAGGCAAATTATTCAGGGATTGGCAAACACGATGAATGCCGCCCTGAATACAGGCTACTTCCCGGATGGATACAAGATGGCTACAAATCATCTTTATCCCAAAGGGGAACAAGCCCCCAGACCAGGTGGCAAGCTATGGCCCCATCTCTCTTCTTGAGATGCAGGGTAAAATCTTTGAAAAGATTTTAGCGAACAGGCTACAAGCTTAACTGAGCGAGTTAGGAGCGCATAACCCACAACAACACGGGTTCCGCAAAAAAGGGGCACAGACACTGACCTGGCGCTCCTAACTGAAAAACTAGCATACACCCAAGCGAACAGGTTCTATGTAGACATTGTGTTGAGGGACGTGCAAAAGGCCTTCGATAAAGTCTGGCTGGAAGGACTTCAATACAAGATCCTGAACCTCCAGCGAGACCCAATCCTGGAAAGGATCCTCTGTGACTTCATCATGGACAGAAGGGCGTGTCTCATGATTAGAGGGCACAGAGGCCCCGAATTCAAATTAAAGTCGGGCGTCCCTCAGGGAAGCTGCCTGAGTCCTTTTCTTTACATGGTCTTCACCATCGACCTCTCAACCTCGGTGCACAGAGACACGATGTATCTGCAATACGCAGATGACGTCACACAAATTGTCCCGTGCCCGGAGGGGAAAGCAAGGGCGCAGGTGGCCCGCACTATAGCGGAAATCAACAACATCAGCCGATTCGAGAGACGATGGAAAATCAAGACCAACAGGGACAAGTTCAAAATTGTCCCGTTGAACCACGAGTTGACATGGACCATCATCATAGATGGGAGGAGGTAGGGCTACACCGAAGGCACCGTCCTTGGCCTTAAAATCACCGACCATGGATACTCGAGAGACCACACGAAGAGTCGGAACCTGGCGAAGAGAGAAGTCTCCAAGCTCTACAGGTTTAGACATCTTAGCTCGGCCAACATCAGGAAATTATATATAATGTATGTCCGGGCTATGCTGATCTACCCCACAGTAGTGTCCCAAGCGGCTAATAAAACCTCGATGAAAAGGCTATAACGTATCCAGAACACTGCCTCTCTGCTTATCAACAAAGTAAGCAGGCGTGACCGAATCAGGCAATGCGTCTTGCATCGGAGGAAATGCTTGGAGCCGATCAATGTCGTCACCCAGAAACTGGGCAAAAAGATCTGGTCCACTCTAACGGATGATGCCATTCCAGAACTTCAGGGAGCAGGCGGCAGGTTAAATATACCCGCGTGGCTACGAGTGAAAGCCTCACGCAGAAGCCGGTTCCCGAGCACAAAACTGTGTTCACGAAATAATATCACTCCAATATACACATAAAAAGCGGCACAACACATCACATCTAGTCCCATACATTTACTCACGAAAAATGAGACTACAGACAACACTAAAATAGCATTTTCGGCAAGAAAAGCAAGCTATAAAAGGCTTGAATGCTACAAATAACACTATCACACTAAAAGTCAAAAGTCAGAGAAGAAGAAACAAAATACAATAAGAAGAACATTACAAACATATGAAGATACAAATAGACATTAAAAAACACACAAAATAACAACACAAATAAAGGAAAAATGAAATAGTATAATAATAAAGTGATGCCCTCCCTACTAGGGCAAAATCCCCACCCCCCCTCTTTAAATTTTTTTTACCCACTTTATCTTCCACTATACATCATCATCATTTTTCATTGTTTGCCCAGAAGATGACCTTTGAAAAGGCTAAAAGCCATCTCGCCTAATAAAGATATGCCACTTGCCACCACTAGTATTGAAAGGGACTGTTCCTAGTGAGACGCAATTTAATCCGGAGTAAGAATCCAATGGCAAAGAGAATGACCGTATTAATTCTTTATTTCTTCTGGCTACGTTTCGAACAAAGACAAACTCATCTTCTGGCCTGATACATTGAACAAAAATTGGCTTTAAATAGCAAAACATTTAATATTGAGATTAATTAGGATTGGAAGGTACAATTATATATGAATATACATGTATATACATATTTACATTTTATAGTGATTAATCATAAATAGTTAATTATTTAAACAAGGATTAAGAAATTGTGATCATGGGGGAAGGGTGTGGGGTCAAATTTATGAAAAATAAGTGCACAAATTTTTTTATTTTAATTTTTAACAAATTGAAATCTTACCGGTCACACAAGTGGTAGAAACACGAATAAAGCAATGGAGAGCAAGAAACAATGAAAAATGGTGAGGTATAATAATTGGTTGGTTATTATAAGACACGGAGAGGGAAGGCAGATACATCATTGTTGAGAGAGGGTCTAAGGGTCTTAATGTGAATGGATTCAATGATTCGTAGTTTATATCATCATTGGAAGAATCTTTAATTTTAAAATCATTAATGGTGGTATCGGTTTTGCAAAGAATAATATGATTTCGAACGGGGAAGCATCCCTTGCGGGTAAGGGGGTTACCTGTTTTGTTACTTATGCCAAGGTGAGAACAAGCTCGAGCGTGTAACGAGCGCAGTGTACTACCGACATGTGAATAAATATACTACACCACTGCGCAGGCTACACGGGAGCAAGTCCTTTACATTAAATAGTAAATCTATTGATAAATTATTCGAAAAAAATGATTCTAAAGTTGATTTCTCCAAAATGATATTTGAGGATTTTTTTGTATTTGTTTGCGGAATTGGCGATTAAGAGGGCCTAAATCCGGGAGTGAAAGATATCGTATGTCCTTGGGAACGTTATATGAAGGTAATTTTGGAGAGAAAATATTGTCAAGGAAGGTTTTAAGAGTAGCCTCAAAAATGTGTGAGGGATAAGAATGGTTTGTGAAATAGGTGCGGAGGAAGTTTAATTCTTTATCAAGATTAAATATGAAGATGATGAGTGGTAGGCACGGTAAGGAAGAGTTTTAATGGAATTGATTTTAAAGATTTTGTCAAAGGCACTAAAAACTTAAAACCTAACCCAGAGAAAGTAGGTTTACGATATACCGAAGTAGTGAGCTTGTTTTCAGATTTATTAATTAGTATATCAAGAAATGGGAGGGCATTATTGATTTCGTATTCAGCGGTATACTTAATATTGGGATGTATTGAATTAATAAATTTGAGAAATTATTCCGCCTGTTGAGGAGTGTCAAATATTGCTAGGGAGTCGTCTACAAATATATGATAAAATGAGGGTCGTATATATAAAGGGGAGGTATTGAAAATCTTTTCTTCTAAATGAGTCATGAATATATCAGCGGCTGCTGGAGCTATAGGGGAGCCCATTCCTACACCATCAGTCTGTTTGTAAATATTATGGTTAAATAAAAAATATGTGTCTTTGAAAATAAGTTCAAGAGTTTGTTGAAGAAGAGGACGAGTGAAGCCATGAAACTTTTCCGAAGCACCAAAAGACCTATTGAGAATTATATCAATGACTTCATTTAAAGGTATGTTTGTGAAAAGTGAAGAAACGTCAAAACTAACAAGGATATTAGAGGAACCAAGGGGGAGACGTTTCAATTCATCAACAAGGGTGAAACTGTTTGCAATGCTGTATTGGTTAGTGGTAAATGGGTTTAGGAGCTTAACGAGATATTTAGCCAGTTTATAGGAAGGGAGAGAGTAAGCAGCCAGTATCGGGCGTAAAGGAATACCAACTTTATGTACTTTAGGAAGACCATACAGAAAACCAAGGCTCGAACCAGTTGAATGCAGATGGTTGTAAGTTGATATGTCTAAAATGCCTGAAGATTTGAGCTTCAAAAGAAAACGATTGATTTTATCCTCCAGACGTGAAATTAATTTATCCAGAGGCTCAGTGACTGTAATGAATTTAGTTACGTCGTTTAGTAAGAACTGCATCTTTGAAATATAATCAGATTTTTTAAGTAAAACTACACCATTTCCTTTATTGGGGCGAGTGATTACTAAATTTCCGTTATTTGAGAGTGTTTTCAGAATAAGAAAATCAACGCGGTTGAAGAACCAAGATGAGAAGATTAAAGATTGTGATTTGTAATAAAATTTCTGCTATACTTCAGACAAACTTGTTAAAAATCTATTATACTCTCCATATATAGGGGTGAAGCCAAGTTCATGGGCAAGTCTTTCAAGTGGCTTGAAGAATTTGGACATTTTATATTTCAATTGAGGGATACGAAACTGAAGTCCGAGGGAAAGGAGAAATTCTTCACGTTTGGTAAGAGAATAGTGAGAATAATTGCGAATAACGTTATCGGGTTGAAGAAACTTGTGGGGAATTTAAACCCATTTTCTTAAGTTTACGTTTATGTACAGATAACACTTTTTGCCTAACATTGATTATTTCACTTTTCACTAGTGAGAGCATACAGGTAAACAAGAAACGAAAATAAGGACGAAATTCTATGTTTTGAGTTTGAATTGTCATGAGTAATCTTTTCTGCTGAGCTGCGCTTAAACTTAATCTTATTGTTTAGTAGATATTGGAGGGATTCCTTATAAAATTTACTGGAGTAAAGAGAGGAACGATACAACTTGAAGTATAATTGTACCTTCCAGTCCTAATTAATCTCAATGTTAATTGTTTTGCAATTTAAAGCTAATTTTTGTTCAATTTATCAGGCCAGATGATGAGCTTGTCTTTGCTCGAAACCAGAAGAAATAAAGAATGAATACTGTCATTCTCTTTGCCATTGGATTCTTACTCCGAATATATATATATATATATATATATATATATATATATATAGAGAGAGAGAGAGAGAGAGAGAGAGATAGATATATTTGGGTTGGACAAAATAATTGGAACACGTGATGAATTTAAAATGAATATAAATTTAATACGGAGATGGTCCTTTTGCTCTCTGAACAGCGTTGATTCATCTTGAAATTGATTCATACTGCTTCCCGACTTCATTGAGAGGAATCTTGAGCCATTCTTCTTGCAATACCTGCTCCAGCTGTTTCAGACACGACGTTGGAGGGTAACGACTTCTAACTCGTCGCTCCAAGACGCACCAAAAATGCTCAAGAATATTAAGATCTGGAGATTGTGGGGGCTACTGCATGTGTTGTAGCTTACTCCTATTGTATTTATACCAATTCTTAACCAAATGAGTGGTGTGTATTGGGACATTTTCATCTTGGACAATTCGCTCAACATCAGGGAATAATGTCTGGACCATGGGATGGACTTTATCTTTCAAAATATTTAGATATTTGTTGCTATTGATCCTACCATGCAGGGCAAAGATTGTTTTAAGGAAATTTCCAAGATATGGCTGCTCCAACCATTACTGGCCTTCCTCCGTGCTTCACTGTTGAGAGAAGTCAGTCAGGATTAAAATCATTCCCGTGCTGCCTCCACGCATAAACTCACACTGCAGTGGAGAAAAGTTAAAAACTGGACTCGTCTGAGAATATTACTTGCTTCCATTGGTCTGTCGATCAGCCTTTGTAATCTTTACACCAGTTCAGCCTTTTCTGAATGTTTTGATGAGAAAGCAGAGGTTTCTTCATGGCGGCTTTTCCATGATATCCGGCTTTATTTTTCTCACGGTTACCAGTTTTGTTTGAAAATGGACTAGTGAGATTCAACACTCGTCGATCTCTTTCAGCGAGGTTCAAAGTCTTGCCAGAATTATTCCTCCTGCTGGAGGTTTTGCCCTAATTCTTGAATTATGTCATGATCCTTGATATGGTAGCTCTCGAAAAACTAAGAAGTTTAGCTGTTATGGTGACGGAAGCTCCTGCAATTCGAGCTCTAACAATTGACCCTTTTTTGAACTCAGTAAGGCCACGAATCTTAGCACCTATACCACGACTTGAAAACGAAATTAAAAAAATAATTAATATTTCTAAATCAAATTATGTATTTACAATAAAAACAAAACACTCACAATGAAATTTGGATGGATATTCGTAATATAATGGCTCATTGTAATATTGGTGTTAAATTTCTACTGTTCCAAATAATTTGTCCAACCCCTGTATATATATATATATATATATATATATATATATATATATATATATATATATATATATATATATATATATATATATATATATATATATATATATATATATATATATGCTCCAATCGTAACCCTAACTAATAGCATATTCTTCCGCCATAATTTATAAACCCTTAATTGTAGGGCAGAGAAACATGGTGGTATTGAGTGGAATGTATTAATTGACCTCTTAAAAAAATCTTCAATCGTAAAGTATTCATACGACATAATTTTCACATCTATATGTTTAATTTACCAGATTTAACCTAGGACACACTTTCGAAGTCACATGATTAGTTTCTGTAACCTTTCCATAAATTGGAATAGTTAGAAATAGTCTAGAATGTTCAAACATCCCTTTTCTTAGTCTCCAAGCAATCATCATTGTGAAAGGTAATGAACTTCATACCTACATAAAATCGAGAATAATTGTGAAATTCCAATCTAACATGTGTCAAAGAATACTTCTGAGGAACTGAGTGGCAAACCTAGACTACCGTCACTAAAAAGATAAGTACGAATCTTCCTATTTCGGGTCATCTTAGCAAAATTGTAATCTGCGCAGTTCGACGAATCCTTAGATCTCTTAAAAATAACCCCAAAATGATTAAAAGGAAGATGAATGGTCAGTTAGTAGAGTAATCAGGAATACTAGAGAAAGATTTTTGAAGATTATCCGAAGAGTGATGCTCGCAAGCTTGGCCTAGGAACATGGCTGTTACAATAAAGCAACCTCCCCCCCTCCCAATATGCAGCGAATTTAGTTAATTTCTTCCTGGTTGAAGGAAGTTAAAATAAGGGTTGTGGAATGGTTATCACAGGGACCGCAGTTGAACCCGATAGGAAATCTATGCCATGAACTGTAGCCCCGGGTCCATGAAAGTTACCTACAAAACATCGATAAAGTTGAAAAGTTCTGCAAAAACGTGCGAACTTTGTTTGAACTTGGTCAAAAGGATAACAATCGTTTGAATTGTCATTAATCAATAAAGGTTATTATACTATAGGATATTGAATAGTATAGCGTATTAATGCTTTTCTATTGAAAATATTTGTAAAAAAGTGTTCTTATTCTGTTATATGTTTAGCAAACTTATTGAAATTGTGTGGGTATTTTAGTGATACAAATTTCGTAACCCTGCAATAAACTGTTCATGAATAATGGCGAAAAATAATGGTATTTTGTAAGTATATTAAGACTTTCTGGCACAAGTACATATATATATATATATATATATATATATATATATATATATATATATATATATATATATAAACATGACGTAATTTTGAATACTCCTGATATAAAAATAGAAACTAAAACTTAAATTCTCATTTAATTGTTTCTCTCCTCGCTAAAGTGGGGCAGGGGGGAACCTGAAACGCAATAGGTAAGCTCATGAACCTAATACGATCTCTCTCGATGCTGGTCATCTAATCCTCTCCTTCTCCATCGGATCCTACTCTTCGTTAAGTCATCGAAAGTGGATATACAGAATGCTCAAGTGCTTCCTGGTATCTCCTCTCTTTCTGTCCACTTGACCAAATTGATTCTCGTAAAAACTGAACAGTGTTTATTTTTCGATCACGGATTACAGAACTGGAGGTCCTGGGTAGTTGGATTACTGGGTCTATCGTCTCGATTAGGTGTGTAATCAAAGGCCGTTGGCCCTTGTCACACGACCAAGATCAGTGCAGCTGCGACGTGGGATGATTAAAAGGTCGAAACTCGCGTGAAACCTGACCCCGGACAGTTTCTGAAACGCGAATGGACACCGTCTTTACATCACTCTTCTCTCCTTTCTCTTTCTATACATTTATACGTACACTAAAATGTTCATATATGTACGTTCTTCCAGGCAAATGATATTAATTAAATTACTCTCACTAAGTTTAAAATATATTTTGTAAAATATATAATAATTATAGCATATCTCCTCTCCGCCCTAATAAGTAACTCTTGTTCGTTATGAAATGCACTGATTAAGGTGATTTTCGTGCCTTTCCAATATCTAGCCTCACTAAATATTTTATTAATCTTATGTAAAGGTTCTGCATAGCCGTGGTCATATTTATAGTGATAGGAAAAGTGAAGTTACTATTACTATAATCCCCCTCCCGCCCTGCACTTTCTTGAACGAGCCTGTCTTGAAGTAATGTTTGTCGCGGTATATTCTTTGCTAGAGCTCCCATTGAGATCTAGTTGTGTTCACAGACGTTGCTTCTGTCATGTCTTGCAAAGTAAGGGTGATTAGTGAATGAATGAAGGATATACCACAAAAATGGTGTGCAGGCCCGTTTTGGGGAAGTGACCCTGTATAGTAAGTAGCCTCTAACCAAATTTTTGGCAAATGAACACGATCGTGGTGGTTAGGTAAACCTAACTTAATCTAAACCTTTGCGCATTTTAACAAATTCAATCGTTTTGCACAATCGCCACACTTCTCTTCTTGTTTTAAAATTATATTTTATTGTTTAAACCGAACTGCTTGGAGTATCCTCCCTAAGCAGAGAAAAAATTGCAAAGAACGTAACTCCTATCAAATGTCATGTACTTCCCTGCCCATTGAAGCCTCAAAGCCTTCTGACGGGGCGGTAAAGGAGGCAGTTTGTTATATGGGGACCACCAGTAGTGGCGGGAATGACTTTACTTGTTCGTCCAGCTTTCTTACGTAAGTAACGGCTAATATTCCTCAAATCACTAGCCTTCTCAGTCTTGGAGCTTCCACAATCAGATCGCTTTTTCTTTAGCTAAGTGTCCTTCAGAAATTGTATAACCATGTTTACATGACGAACTAACTTCCCCACACTAACATGAATAGAGGCTCATTTACAAGCAGAGGAAGAATTGATGCTAATTGGGACTCCACAAACAGAAGAAGAATTGCCAATAGTGGGTCCCCAAAGGCAGAGGAAGAATTGCTGGGAATGGATCATCCGCAACAACAAAAAAATTGCCGAGATTTGTTCCTCTTCATGCAAAGGAAAAATTGCTAGTAGTGGGTCCTTAACAAGCTGAGAAGGAATTACCGAGAGTTGGTCTTCCATAAGCAAAGGAAAAATTCCTAGGAGTGAGTTCTTTACAAACAGAAATTGTATAACCGTGTTTACATGACGAACTAACTTCCCCCCACTAACATGAATAGAGGCTCATTTACAAGCAGAGGAAGAATTGCTGCGAATTGGGACTCCACAAACAAAGGAAGAATTGCCAATAGTGGGCCCCCAAAGGCAGAGGAAGAATTGCTGGGAGTGGATCATTTTACAAATCCCATTAAAAATACATAGGTTGACTTTACAAAAATTCTACTTGTGAACGGTGAAAAAGTTTCTTATCATAAACTTTATATGCAACTTGCCTCATAGGTGCGATATGTTAATACAATATATTGTATTAGTTGTTACAAATATAAAATGAAAGGTATCTTTGTCGGATATAGCAGAAAACAATTAAAAATTAAGAACGTAAATCCATAGTTAAAGTAACCAAACTTCCCTTATCAATTGCGAAAGTGCAAACTTATAAATAGAACACACCTCCTAAGATTATTACTGATTGGTTCTGTTCTTGCATCCTTCAAGTTTGGTCAGGTATTATGGACTCGTTTTATAAAAAGACGAATCTTGCTCAGAATCGTATAGGTGGCAGGCATAGCAATCATATCTATTTTTACACTCCTTATGATACCATTCTTTGTCCTCTATTCTCTGTACCCCATTCTACCTTTGGACAATGTCTGACAGGTTTCATTGTATACACCAACAATCTTTGGTAGTCTTTCGTTTTCCCCCATTTCCAGTACTCATCAGTGTCTATGTTTCCTTTGCATATTTTGCGGGTTTTCCTTGGGCCTGGCCAAACCAATTTTTCAATTTCCTATTCTAGAGATTTTTTTTAGTTTCACTGTTTAGCGATTTATGTTAGTGCCACGTCATGACTTACTAAGAGTATCCTTTCTAAACGGTTGCACTGGATCGTGAGTCTTAAATTCGAATTTTGTCCGCTGTGCATTCTTCTTTTAAGAAATTCGTGGTATCTTAACTATTGAAACTTGTAGTTGGAGCGGGTTTAGGAACTATATTCCCCTCTAGTATATGGGAAAGGATGATCTTAGAAAGTAGTGCAACATCTATTGGCCTCGGTAGGTTGTGGCATTCTTTGATTTGAAGCTCTGTTATCATCATCCATTTGTATTCTTTCAGCAAGTTCTGTGGAGCTCTAGGCGTGTTCTACTAGACGTGCGGTAACATATTCGGTCAGAAACCTATCATCACCAAAGACATTCCGATTGAATGGGTATATACCAGCTTCCCTAGAACAGGGTTTGAATTATATTTTAATGACTTTTTCCAAGTTGAGAAGATTTGGACAACCAGCCGGCACCATCTTTGCCAAATCTGAGTATCCTATGTTACTCACCGGGTCAATCTACCTCCAAGGATGACCTTCTTTGCCCTTCTAGGTTACTCTAAGTGGCCTTCTATAGCGGTCATATATAGAGATACAAACAGACTTTTTGAAATATATATTAAATATAGAGAGGTATAAAGTCTTGTGTCGACAGGACCCTTAGAATTACATCTCTAAAAGACATTAGGTCAGTAGCCTGGATGGAAACGACCTCATTTTAAACAAATACGATTCACAGTACTTATAAGAAGTAAAATACGGATTGCCACAGTTTACACTCCTAGCCCTAGACGCATGTAAGGTCTTGGAGCAATTAGTACAGATTTTAGATTGACCCGAGTTGGCAAGCCTATTCGTCGAGCTCATCCGTGATGTCCTCTAAGGAGTAATCGACAAGTTAATTCCGATCAATACTCCTTACACAAAGTTCATGATAGAGTGAGGGGGTTACCTGTTCAGGTAAACCATCATGCGTCGAAAGAACGCTTACTTTTGCATCCTGGCTATGGTCAGCCGCATTTACTAGTAGGCGTCCGTCCGAGCAACAGGTGGTCTTCGGCTTGTTTCCGAGAACGACAGTTAATGCTTACTGCTGAATGAAGAGATGTCTGCTAGATATGATGCTCACATCCGTTGAAAAGATCAGTCGACAGGTGCGAAGTCCTCCGGCTTGAAGAAGTCAAGTAGCCTCTAAATGAGTGGCTTGGACGTGACCGAATTTCTACTCACATTATCATTATTCTGCATAGCAGTTTGAGCCTTGCCCTCTCCACCCGAAGGAACTCTGAGGTAGGAGATGCTATCCTTGGTCTAATAACTTGCCGAATCGTAGGAGACCTTCCAGTTCCAAGAGCACTCATGAAAAAGGAAATGATCCGCTAGTTTTCTTATTAATCTTCTCACTGTTCTTTATTCCTTTGGGGAGGGAGGTGGTTCATTTTCAATATGGAGAAGATCAACCCCCTGTGGACCCCAACCGGCCGAGGTTGAACCCTTCGAGTTTTGTAGGACATGTGTTCCCTTGAAAGGACCTTGCCCAAGACTGGACCTTCGATCGGCTGGTCCTTCCCCAGAGGAGACATTATTTTCTCTGGTGACGGTATCCTAGGGTCTACTATCGCATTGGCAGAGACATCTTATCGGTCATGATTTCTGAGAACCCGACCGGGGGTTGGGGGGAAGTCAATTTATACTTTTGACCTATTTCAGGCCTCAAAGTTCTCCAGAGGTGGCTTTTTTCCCAAAGCTAGTCACTATCAGCGGGTCAAACAAAAGGGCAGAGCCCAAATTGTTTCGCCGCACATATTCCTCCTCGGGGGTCTCAAGAGGTCCATCTTGCTTCCTTCGTCGAAAGTTCCTTATCCTGCCTGAGAAACCATGACTTTGAAGAAGTATATAAAGAGAAACTCCCTTTCATGGAGAAAGAGGAGGAGCCCCCTATCCTCTAGAAGGAGTTTAGAGATGCCCATGAGAATGCATAGAGGGACCGCCATCTTTATAGGTGGATTTACCAAAGAGCGTTCAGAAAGTGGTAAAGGCAAAATTCCTACACTAGTTAAAGGTGTGTTGTCCGAGGCCTCGCACACCTCAACACTAAGGTGGGGCGAAGTTTCAATTTTTTTGATAACTTTTGGAATGTGCCAACCTGCCTACTGTCTCTAAATGTCCAAATCCTGTTTACTATGAAAAGAAATGTTAAAGAGACTTGTGGGCTCTAGCACACGTCATACGGATTCCAGCTATCCTTTCATGAGATTCAACTTTAAGTGCATTAAAGAGTTGTGATCGAGTTCTATGTGGCACTCGCCCCAACCGGAAGTTGTCTAGCGGACGGTCAGTCCCAGAAGGTCGCAGCTCCCAAATAAGCAGCCATACAGGTAGGTATGACAGAGTGAAATACTTTACTAAGTCTAACTAGTCGTCGACAATAGGGCAGGATTTGAAGATTAGTCACATGGCAGACTCAGAGACGAAACCAGAGACCTTGTTGCCCTGACTGCCAACAAGGCAGTAAAATTAAAGCTTCATTCACCATTTTTAGTCAGCTTTATGCCCAAGGAAAAGGTCCTAGAGCGGTTGTTAGGCCATTTAAGACACGTAGGGAAGGGGTTCGTTCCCCAAAGCTCAAGATACTTCAAGGTTGGTCTCTTGCAACCAACGGGCGTTAAAAGTCGCTGTTCATAGAGGTTTTAAAACCTTTTTCCTGACGTAGCATGATGTACCTGGTTAGTTCATAAAACTAAATGCATACAGGAAAGATCTGCTGACTAAAAGGAGCGTGCTCTCACTTATTCTGATTTGTGACCTTACGACCTCCAAAGCTTTCAATAATTCCCTGGCTAAATTTGGGATGACCTTGGCAATTCTCCCTTTCGAAAGAGAATGTAAAACAATATAAAAGTTTCATATTTCGTTAGAATCGACCAAATAGTTATGATGTTAGTGCCCCCCTAAAATAATTCCCGGGCTAACCTTTGCAGGACTTTGGCAATTATATCGTTCGAAACAGAATGTTAAAGACCATCAAGGCTTCAAATTTCGTTAGAATCGGCCGAATAGTTATGATGTTTTTGCATATCAAAATAATTTCCGGGCTAACCGTAAGGGGACTTCGGTAATTGTATCATTCGAAAACGAATGTAAAATAACATGAAGATTTTAAATTTTGTTAGAATCAGTCGAATAGTTACAATGTTATTACAGAAGCAAAAAAATGAAAAACGGGGACCGCCATATTAAGATATAGAGTCGCCCGTGACTAGAATCGCACGCGACTAATAAGAATGGGGGAAAGGACTGATTATTTTTTTAAATTATATTTGAAAATTATAGTTGTAGGTGCTAACAAGAACAGATTGAGCAAGGGAAATAAAGTGTCGTCAATTACATGAAATTTTAAGCTTGAAGAAGCATTCTTGATGGTGCCGAATCAAAGGTTAAGATTGGTTTATCATCATCATCATTATCATCATCACTAACTCTATAATTTAAGAAGGGAATTTTTTTGAGTATTTGAATAAAAATTTCATCTTAGTTTGGTTATGACTTATGATTTTTCATCAAATGTATTTCTAATAATTCTATTATAATATCTAAAAAAAAAATGGTGAAGTTCAGAAATAAATATAAGTATCCAAATTTTGTGAATCTTTAAAACCCCCCAAATTACAAATAGTGAAGTTCAGAAAATTATATTTTTATATATCTTCTATCTATAACTCTATATTTTAGCAACGTGATATATTGAGAGGGGAGAAATTTAGTTTAGAGTTCCTTTTTAAAATTATTATAATTGGCGAAGTTCAGAAAATTTATAAAAATTTAACCATGGCTGACCTTTTTTAAATTTTAATCTTAGTAGCGAAGCGCAAGCTACCCCCGTAGCGGGGAGTGGCGAAGCCATTGCCTGGTTTATTTATAAGTTTTTAAGTTTTTTGAGGACAATTTTGATATGTTGAATCCCCTAATCACGTTGGTGTTGCTGAATCAGATTAACATTTTGATTTAGCGACGCATGGTGTGTTTTACGTTTTGTTTACATGTACGGGATTTTATATTTATTTGATGCAAAAATCTTTCTAATTTCTTTAAATACAGGAATTCCCATGAGTTTACATGCATCAATCTTTGACTACCTAGTATTTTTCTTTTTTAGGTGAGTTAAATCGATTTGTCCAGAAGATCTTGGAAAAATAAGTCCAATGTATTCTTCTCCATCCGCGGTGAATATTGACCGTTTTACCTAACAGGAATCTAGTGCTTATCGTGTTGATATTTGTATGAAATTTGGTGACCAGGATAAAGCTTGGGTACCAACTATGGTATGCAAGACATGCACCGAGTATCTGCGTCGTTGGATAAAGGGAAAAATGAGTTGTCTAAAGTTTTGTAATTCTGTTACCTCTGCCTCTTCATTTGAATGGGATCAACAGAAAGAACCGGACCAGCCTCAATTATCCTGACCTTCAATCAGCACGTCATCCTGTAGCTTATTGTAATGAAATTCCAGTGACTGTCATTGGAAAATTTCCTGAGATTAGTGAGGAAGATTCCTTCACTGTTGAAGAAAATGAAGAAGAAGTCGCTTTTGACGATGATGCCCGCCATCCTATTCCACAAAAGAGCTAAATGATCTAGTTTGCGACCTCAGCTTTTCAAACTCTTCTGCGGAACTGTTGGCATCCAGATTGAATATAAAACCCACCTCCTTTCTGACAGTGCTCGCATCATCTTCTATCGCAACATACATCAAAACTACCTCCGTTTTTTCTCTGATGAGAAGGAGTTAGTGTACTGCACAGATATTGCGCAGTTTCTGCACAAGCTTGGAGTGCCAGAGTACCAACCCGAAGATTAGAGACTGTTTATTGACAGTAGCAAGCAAGCGATCGCTAAATTGTGTTCTACTTCACAACGGTAACCAGTTTCCCTCTGCACCCGTCACTCACTCGACTAAAATAAAAGAGAAGTATGAAGTGATGATTTACTTGCTGGCTAAAATTCGTTATGATCAGCATGAGTGGTTAATTTTTTGACCTGAAGATGGTCAGCCTTTTGTGGAGGAAAACTTCCGGGTTTACCACGTACCCATACCTTCAGTGCATGTAAAATAGTTGGAACTAAGCTCAACATTACACGAAGAAGGGCTGGCCTGCATGGGAAGAATGTGCGCCTTGTAGTGTAAGGAACGTTATAAACAACCATCTGCTAGACAGAGACAGGATACTCTTCCCACCGTTGTACATCATACTCAGCTTGATCAAACAGTTCACCAAAGCTCTGGACAAGGATGGTGGCTGCCTATTTACTTGTGTCACGCTTTTCCAAGATTGATCATGGATAAGTTGAAAGGTGGCATCTTTGCCGGTCTTCAACTCTGTTAGCTCATCAAAGATCGAGTTTGCAAACTCAATGAACAATGTAGAACTGGAATCATGCAAGTCCTTTGTTCTGGTAGTGAATGACTTTTCTGGTAACAAGAAACTCAATAACTACACAGAACTAGTCACCAATACGCTGAATGCTTTCAGAAACCTCGGATGCAATATGAGCGTCAAAATGCATTACTTATTCTTAAATATATCCGGATTGGTTTCCTGGGAATCTTACATCCACGAGCAACGAACAAGGAGAGTGATTCCACCAGGACTTGAAAGAGATGAAGACCAGGTATCAGGGATGCTGGGATGCAGTCATGATGGTTGATTACTGTTAGATTCTGCAGAGAGACATCCCTAAATTCTGGACAATGATGACCTACATATTATCCAATTTACATGTACATAGCTTTATTGATGTCTAGTATAAAATGCCCACGAATCACCTTTTATAATATTTAATTATTAAGTGTTTGTAAAATATTTTTCTATCTTAAAAACCTATTTCGGATGACAAATATTAAAAAAATTAACCGAAAATGTCACCAAAATGTAATAAATTTAGTTATACGAAAATATCTATTAAAAATAGACTTGGCCCAAAACCATGGACTGATCGGAGGAAAAGGATGTCATTCCCAGATTCAGCGGTGCACAAATGTCCTAAATCAGTTGAAAAACATAAACCACTTACAAATATATTATCTTTAAACAAGTGTAATAAAGGATGTTAAATGGGACTGAAAAGAAATCCTTTATAAGTTCTTATATAAAATCTTATACATTGAACGAAAGAAAAAAATTTCAAGATTCTACACATTGATGTCATTTAAAAAAATTGTGAAACAATAAATTTGTGGCTCTAATCTTTCGAATGATCGTTAGTTTTTTAGGAAAAATAAAATATTTAAAAATGTTTTTTTATGTGGGTCCTATTCTCCTGGATTGCGCAATAAAATTTAAATAATAATAAAAATAAAGCAAATGATCGCATTCTTTAGGTGATTGGAGTATTTTTACTCTTTACCACAACCTGTATTTGATTTTTAATAACAAAGATTACATCGAGAAACACACCGTTAATTAATTATTTAAATTTATTTAGCCATGTAAATATATCCACATTTACTATAAATATGGTAGGTAAGATCAGTATAAAACTATATATAGTAATCAGCAGACATATCTAATATGATATCTTGGACAATAAAAATAAAGCCCTCAAGTTTTATACAAAGGAACGCACTCCCTTTTAGAATGGAGAGAGAGAGAGTGAGAGAGAGAGGGTGAGAGAGAGAAAGAGAGAGAGAGAGAGAGAGTAACAAGGAGTAACAAGGAAAGGAAGTACCTTAGGAGACCTTACGGTCCATTCAAAGAGAGAGAGAGAGAGAGAGAAAGAGAGAGAGAGAGAGAGAGAGAGAGAGAGAGAGAGAGAGGGATTGACTTTCCTACTTTCTTTCACACAGTCCATTGGACGCGCACAAACAAAAGAGAAGCTCAACTCCTACCCAAGGCGAATATTATAGTTATTTCCAACACACATCATATCTATGGTTTTAAAAGCCCTTGGTCAATCCAATTTTAGCACAGGTCACTTCTTCATTTCGGTGAAGTGCCCAACACGCAACAATATTTTAAAGAATACAAATGGAAACAAAAGAGCGGAAGGTGAGGGTGGACGACATCCAGGCAATTTTAGGGGAGTTTCCTTATTGGAAAGAAAAGTCAACATGGATTAAAAATAACAATAAAAGCCAAACAGCAAAGGGAAAACGAAGGAAAAATATGAAACATCTCTGCGCTATAAACAGTAATAAAATTCACCTCAATGTTTAGATCTGGACTTTGCGTGTTTGTTCTGAAAAAGGGGAAAAACTAAATTGCACTCACATATCGTAATGAATTATTCATTTAGCCATTTCATGGGCGAGGGGGATATGGACATCTACATTCGTTTAGCGTTTCAATTATATACTTCTCTGTGTTAGTATTTAGGAGTACTCAGGCGAAGCTGTCTCGAAGCGATTAGAAAACACTTTTGCCAACGGGTAAGTTTCTCTTTCATTTCCGTACACTACCAGTAATTGTCTATAGTGTGGAACTGATTAATAATGCTAAAAATAATAAACACTACTCTCTTTGAAAAACATCTTATATAGGAATTAAAAAATAATCAGGTATGCAGAAATAGTAGGGATATTAGTGTTTGTTTCTATAAGTGGAAGAATCAAATTCTCCTGGGAAGTGAATGAGCTCATGGTGGTAATGCAAACACATTAAATAAGAGATCAATTTATTTAATATGGAGTCGGTTCTCCTTTCCCAACACTAATTGATTGAGTCTATCGAGAAATTGAATCGTACAGATTTTTGATAGTGGCTAGTATAATTTTCAACAATCCTCAATAAAAGCCTGACCCAGTTCCACCAAAGACAATGATGGAGCAAAATGGTTCTCCACATCTTACTTCATTACAAACCTCACGTGTTCGATAATGTTAACACACAATAAATTTGCCGAACAACTCAGGCGTTTCATTTCAATTTCATCGTCACTTGGCCAGTCTTTATCAATTCTAGCAGGGTGGATCGCTGCAACACTATTGTTAATGTTTGGACTGTAAGATTGAACCGGCAACTCGGAAATGACGAACCTCGTAGTGTTGACCATGCTATCCGCCGCTTCAGGCTGACCAAGAAATTCCATAATATCGCTTTCAAAACATATCTGCCCTGCCCTTATGCTTCAGGATAGAGAAGAAACGCTTAGGATCAAAATCTTCTTTGGGACGCCTTCATAGGTAAACTCGTCCTAAGGATGGAAAAAGCGTGAAGACATTTGTCACACTAAACGAGATTCTCTCATTGATCAATTGACGAGTTCTAATTATCGGTACGCTAATTTTTTGCTTTTTAATATTGATGTTAGAAGGAGAGGTATGGCAACTGCAGCCCTTTAATAGTACCTAGATGCATGAAGCATTTGAAGAAATATTTGGGTCAATACTGAGTTGGCAAGGTATTGTTTATCTTTGCCTTAACACTTACAGCTCTAGATTTATGCTTTACGAAACTACGCGTTTTATTGCTTTGCGAAATCAGTCAAAGAACTTTTTGCTTCTATCTATAGCCACGATTCCTGAAAATGGGTTTTCTTGATTTTGGTGCACCGACATTACTTCAGACACATTTCTCCCCATATTATGAAACAATGCAGCAACCTTTGTGACCGAGACTACAACTATCAGTTCTCCAACAATTTGCCCTATTTGAAAAGCTTAAAGGTCTCTTATTTTGCCGTCTATTTCCCAATGCATAGATCAGGAGTGGGGAATCAAGGGGATTTTTATTTCTGTGGCCTTCTTAGCCATCAAGTTTGGCCTTCTGAATTAATTAAAAATTTGTAAATCAAATCATTTCATTGCTTTACTACAAAACGTACACGCAATAGTCATTAAAAGGTTTTTAACTTTAGTAATTAGAAAATGGCTCCCGCACGAACTGACAACATCGAATCTGCAACAGTGTGTTGCTTGCTGTAATTTATTGCTCTCACGTCAGCTTCTGGCACCATTTTCGGACATGCTTGTTACTGTTAATGAGATATTGACCCTTTATCTTGATATTAAAACGCCAACGTTTGTTGATCAGTTGAGGAAGCAGAATTTGTCAACAATCGAAAAGAGGACTTCATCCCAACATGATCATGTTAAGAGGATGGTGTGATATTAATTGAATTGTTTATTATTAACTGTTACGAGGGGCGGTCAATAAGTTTTGCAATTCGGATATAAGGAAACAAGATATGAGGAAAAGTGTTTTATTATTTTTCAACAGAACTACCCTCGACTTCAATGCACTTCCGCCACTTGTCCCTGAGGCTTCGAATTCCATACAACCAGAAATCTCCCGACTGCTGTTCAATCCACTTCTGGACGGCAAGCTGGACATCTTTATCGTCCCCAAACCGGCGTCCACGCAGTGCAGCCTTGAGCTGGCGGAATTAAAAGTAGTTGCTAGGGGCCTGATCTTGACTATAGGGGAGATGGTTGAGCTCCTCGAATACGCACTCGCGCAGGGCAGGTTGTGCAACTCTGGCCTTGTGGACTTTAACGACGTTGAATTTGATCATGGAGCGTGAGGTTTCTAGGGACCCAACGGGCAGAGACCTTGGTCATGGCCAAATTGTGGTGAATGATGTTGATAACACTTCCATGTGATATTCCAAGTTGTCACTCGATTTCTTCGAACTTCAACCATCGATTTTCGAGGATCATCCTCTCCACACGGGCCACGATGTCCTCGTTGGTCACGTTTGACGGGCGTCCTGGACAGCGGTCATCTTCAAGGGACTCACGACCATGGTGAAACTCCCTATTCCAGCGAGCAATGGTTGCATAGGAAGGGGCGGTGTCGGTGTACACTGCAACCAAGCGTTCATGGATCTCTTTTGCATTATTGCCTTCCTTGGTCATTAGTTTGATCACTGCGCGGTGCTCAACCTTCTCTATTGTTGAAAAATTTGTGACTGACGATCTGCGATCAGCTACTGCTTCTTAAATAGACGAGGCAGGAGCGTGCAACTGCAGGTCCTGACTTGTCACAACTTGTCCTAACACCCCCACAAACAGCCATTCCCCTTCTTCTGTTTTGCCCTACCGATTCACAAAACTTATTGACCGCCCCTCGTAGCAAACAATCAGATAATTAATGTTATTCTTTACTTCTTAGTTTGGCAGCAGCTTTGTGCTAAGGTCGACACTCCATATTCAAGAGAATGCGTGTCATCCTGCATCACATTAATGCCCGTCCTCATAAATCTTGAATGATCAAAGAGCACTTAGAGGAGCTCTATTGGTTAATATTGATTCATCCTCTATATTTTCCTGACTTTGTTCTTTCTGATTATCACTTGCTTAGGGGATTACAGAAACATTTGAATGGTCTTAGGTTGAAATCAATTGAAGAGGTTGAAAAAGAGTTGGATTCATATTTTGCATCGAGACTTAAGGAATTTTAAAAAGGTGGAATTTAGAAGCTTGTTGACGGATAAAATAAGGTTCTAGGAAGCAATGGAGGTTATGGTTATGATTATGATTAAATATTTCCAGTTTTTTTAAAATTTTACTACATATACACTAAATTAGGAAAATAGTTTGGTTCAAACCTGATAGAAAGAGGATTGCTTTTCCAGAATCACAATCTGTATGTAATCTAATAAAACTCTTCATGTCATCCACATGTAGAGATAAATCTGAAATCATAAAAATAGGTATATATGAAACCATAAAAGTATAGAGAGCATTATCCGATAGAAGTAAAACTTTATGAATATTTCCCGTCTGAATCCAAACTTATAGTTTATAAAGTTAATTTTTAACTTTCTATAGATTTTGACATTGGTCTCAAAGAGGGTTGTCTGACCACTTCTTCACAAATGAACAGTTTAGGGATCAGAACTGGACTTATCCCTGGTTTAAGCGGATGAAGGTTAGTTGGATGGGATTCTCCATTTTACATTTTTCCTCTTCGTAATGGACGAAAGTATAGAAGAAGGAAAGGGATACAAGGGGAGGGAGCGGGGGCGATTGTGATTAAATTTATTGCTATCGTTGATCGTTTATTTGAGGCAAAGAAATAGTGTTGCCTCAAAATGTCTTAAGAAAGGGTCCCTCCAAGTAAATTTCCATATCCAAAGAAATGAAATTAATAGTTTTAATTTTGAATTTACATTAGCTCTAAAATAGAGGTGGGATTTAACTTTAGAAAAAGAAAAACAATGTAAGCAGCAAAAGCATTTTCTCCTATGTACTTTATAGAGAAAGAATGGGAGAATAAACGGAGTAATACGGAAAATTGTATTATTACATAAATTTATTAATTGCCTATAATTTTAATGCATCACCTGAAAAAAAATTTAGCGCTTGCATGAAATTTGATTATATGGATCTTCGTAGAAGTGTTTCTGGACAAAACCCTCATTCAATAGCCATGCTATAGGCGTGAGAACTCCACACTACCCTTCTGAAAAAATTTAAACCCAAAACGATATGAAAGTGGAAGAGAAACTTTGGCTATTTTTCTTTTATTAAAAAGGAGGCAATAAATAATCGTACACCCATTTAATGCTTATAGCCTTAAAAATATTCCGTGCGCGATGCTGCTAAGAATATGACCTGCGGAAACACTGTTTAAGAAATCATTTAATCGTTTAATGGAATCAGGGCAATCACAACGCAGGAGAGGTGTCGATGACCACCTCCTACTGAGGAGCCAGATTGAGAAAAGTATGTAACTTATTAAAGGCTGTTCAGGATTTATAGCAAGTTGCTTTGATGAATCGTATAACTATTTGCAGGTTGGTTTAAACCTTATTAAATGGAGGGTGTGAGACTATTAGCCTGTAGTTCATTACTTCTTCCTTGTCTTCCTTCTTGTAACTTACTAAGCTATAAGGATTAATTAAATAATTAAAGTAAAGTGACTCTATTAACAACAAATACAATACAATGTAATAATCAGTTTTAAGCAAAAGCTCGCTTGCAATCGTCGACCGAACCAGAGAGTTTTCAGAATTAAAGTACAATCTGATGTTTTCAGTATATATTTGCTGTGAGAATATAAATACTAGCTGTCTTTTTATTTACATTCTATTCATTTAAAGTTAAAACACACTGTAATAAGTAAAGATCGATTCTGAATCAAGAGCTCTAGAGTAAAGAATAGTGGGGAATCGGTATTAATGGGAGATATTTATTTGGCCTGCGATTAGAGTTGCCAGAAACTTTTGTTGCCAAAGTAGCATGGAGCAAAGTAAAATGTCGCAAAAGTAGCATAACCATTCTTCCCTCTCCCCCACATACAACACAAGAAAAAAAACATTGCTTTTGGTATTATTTGAAAATTTCTTAAAAATATTGTATTAATATCTCTTCAGCTTCTTCTTCTTCTTCTTCTTCTTCTTCTTCTCGAACATCTTGCTCGTTTTTCCGTTTTCTGATAAATATCTGATTTATTCTTAAGCATTTGTGGCGAAGGATTGAATTCATCGCAACAAATTCCTTTCTTCCAAAATAATTTTAATTCTGAGAATGGAATTTAAAAGTCTTTGTTGATGTCACCCTTGAAAATACCCTTTCTACATTTGCATTGCTTGTTGGTAAACTGTATAGCTTTAAAGCAAATGTTGCTAAATCTCTTAAAACAGGGTTTCCAATTGCATCTTAATGTTAAAAATGTGCCACCAAAATAATGTTCCATCAAGGAAACCTCAGATTCAGAGGTAAAAACATCTTTCCATTGAATATTAAGTATTTACCTCTCCGATTTAGCTGGATGAAAGCAAATGTTGGGTGAAAAGTTATTAATCTTTTACAAAGTTGAATAATTTGAGGGGGACTCAGTTCAGAATTTCTTTACAGCAACTCTTGAGAAAGTTATGATACCTTTTAAAGATATCCTTTAGGACTTTTGATAAGATTATTTTACTTTTACTTATCAGTTTATTTAAAAAGACATAACCAAAGTCAACTTTTTCAATAGGCAAGTAAATATTTTCAGAATCCATATCAGCTTCGAGATTTGCATTTCGTGGATAAATTATAATTCTTCTCAGCGTAGTAAGGATACAATCTTCAAGTTATTTCAGTAATTTTCCATGATCAGCTTGTTCACTTTGAAATATTAAATTGATTCGTTGATATTCTGCTAAAATTGGCATAACAAATCTGAAATACACCTCAATTACTGGATCTGAGTACATTCTGTGGAGCTCTCTTGCAAGATATTTATCAAAGATTGAGGAAGCAATCTGAAGTTTTAAAGAATCCCAATTATTAAGGATTCTCTTGAGGAAGTTGCTTCTTGACGGCCATCTAGTTGAAGAGTGTGGAATCAATTGTAATGGATCCTTTCAATCATTTATTGTCCCATATAAATCTATATAATATTTTCTTCTTAAGGCAAACTGGATAAATCAATTATATGACTGTCTGATCATATAATCGAAGCTAGATGGAAAAACAATTCGTCGGTGTGTTTCCAGCTTTAGGCAAACATCATTCCGTCGTTACGACGGATTCACCGTTCTCAACAAACTCTTCAACATTAAATGCACGATGCTCTCCACTCCAAGGTATGTTGGGTTGCTAACTGAAACACAAAATAAATGGCATTTAATGTACCTCGTTAAAATAAAACTTTTTTCCTGTATATTCTTGTGTTTTTTTATTAACCTTTAAAATCGGAGAAACCTTTATGCCGCACCTTATACTAAGGAAAACGAAGACTTGTTTATTTTTGCTACCTGTTCTTGGAGGAATTCAGATGAGATCACTTATTTCAGTTGTAGGCAAACGAAAAGTATCTGAAGATGATGAACTAGTTATCGCATCGCTCTTCTTAAAAAATTCACTCAACTCATCAATAGATTCTATTGCTGTATGACAAGCGACAAACACGTTAAGCTTTATTTCTAATGCACTTATTCTATTACGATTTTCAAAGAACTTCTTTATATTTCTTTTTTCTTAGGATGATATTACTCGTAGTTCAGAATTTTGTGTGTTTCACAGAAGATTTGTGTTTAACTAAGTCAGTTTTATGTGCTCTCAATTCGGACTTACATACCTTACAATACACGTTAGTCTTGTCTTTTATTTCTTCCAGCCATATTTCAAACATGGAACTGTAATTTATTTACTTTGCTCATATTGGACACTTAACATAATCACACTTTAATTGAAAATAAATTGCACTATATTAAATCACAAAAAAATTAAAAATAAATTGAAGTAGGCCTATGAAATATCATTACAAGGTAAATAATTTTAAATTCAAATCAACGCCTGCGGGCACTTCCACAGTCCCACATGTGAGAACGACGATCTGCATGAATCACCATGGTTCGTATTAAAGAGGCATAATAATCCGCGCTTTGAAGTAATTGAAATCATAGGGTATAAAATTTAAATTGTAAAACTTAAATAAAATTAATGGAATTCTTTTTATATGAGCTAAATTCAATTTTGATGAAAATAATTTTAAATAATTAAAGAAGATCTATAGAAACTACTTTTTAAAACACAATTGCGGCGGCAACTTGCAAAGTTGAAATTTTATCAAATACATCGATAAGAATCTCAACTCCCATTCTTTCCATGTTATAAATTTTAGAAGTTAACAACTACAGATTGAACTAAATACATATTTCCTAAGCCGAATTCCGTTCAATTGGATCTCCACCCCGGACCTATATTAACCCCCCCCCCAATGGTGGTGCCGATTCAACCCTCAGCAAAATTCCAGTTCTACTCATTTCCATTAGCTGCTCTAGGAGGCCGAGAAGGCTTTGGGGCTGCTTCTTCCAGCCATCCTTGTGTAGAAGTCTAAATACCGCGTACATAAGTGTACGCAGAAACACTCCGACACAAAGCTGCGCGGCTTCTCGTATCCCCAAACGAACCTCTCGCCTGCCTCGAATTCTCCGTCGCCCCTTTTCGCAACGCCGTAAACTCCGAGATGGCTCGAAGCCGTGAATGACATATCATCAGCCCAAAGATGAAAAAAGGTCTTTCACGCGACGATACGCATTGTACGAGAATTCGATTCTCTCTCTCGATTTTGCTCGTGGGAGAAATAAAAGGAAGAATTCTCCCTGGAATCAGGCAGAAGCCCTTGGACCTACGTCGAGTTTGTGTAAAACTCGATCCACATAAGAAACCGTTCACCCGCTGCAAGGAGGAACTTCTCGGGGAATTGGTTGTTGCTGTCACGGTACTTGTAGGTGCCAAACTTCTCACCGCCCCCCCGTTCCCCTTCAGTGTCTGAGTTTACACAGGACCTCCCTCTGTGGATTACCCTAGACGTAGCTAGGTAATCAGTTTTGGCTACCCACTCCAGGAGCCGAATAATCGGGCAAGTACTTCAAGGAAGAAGTCCGATTTGAGTCACCGTGTGGCTCACCTTCTTGATCCGGCAAAGGATCAGCATATCACCGGTCTAAGATTACCCTCTCATTCGGTAACCTCGGACGGCCGGACTAGGTGCGATCATCGTCACCAGAAGAAGATCTTCACCGCCATCCCCCTTCAAAAATACTTACGAACTCAAAGGTAGCGTTAATTGAATTATCCCGTCCCCTAACTTCGCCAGTTTATTTGTGAACTAGAATTCTCATCCCGAGCCCATACCCTCGAATATTAGAAGTGCTTACTTAATTCAGTGTTTAACTCGATAATAATATTCCCTTCGTTCTGTTTGGTGTCATTAAGACGCAAACATCCCAGTGAGTCTTCAGGTAATCCCCACGACATTTTGTAGACTTATTTATTCAGTGAAAGATTAATCCTATTTATATTTATATACGCTGTTTTTTATTTCAAATTCATGTACATTATAGATTATTTTTGTATATGTGTGTTTAGCTAATTTGGACGATCCTTTGGAAATTATTAAGCAATCCACTCGGCTTAAATCTCGATATTCCACCGACCCACCCATGGTTGGCTTTTACTGAGTGGAGAATACACTCAGGGGATTATCATCTTAGTTTTTATCAAAAGGATACGCACCGGGATTATTCTTATTCACCGGAAGTGGCTCAAGTAGGTGTATTGGATAAGCTTTACCTCCGCTTCACCTCGGTGCGGTAATAAAATATATGTCCAGGAAGTGGGACTGGGATTCACCACTCACTCAAACCTCGATACCCTACTAACGAGCGACGGACTGATTGGAGATACCTCCTCTCTCTGCCGATCGTAGCTGGCGCGTTTTCATGCTCAGGTGGACTGTTTGGAGATCTCTCATGTTTCTACCTGGCTTGGGTCGTCGAGCCAATTGGAGATACCTCCTGTTTCTGACGACGCTGACAGCGACCAAACAGGTTGAGATAGACTGATTGGAGATAACTCCTGATTCTATCTCTCCTATTGGGAAGGAAAGTGCTGCTTTACGGAATCGGAGTGCCCCCCACCCCACCAATTAAAGGACCTTCCTGCCATGAACGGAGTGGGGGAATTATTGGAATTTCGAGTCTCATTGCGGCTCCATGGAATGAGAAACCCGAGAAAACGAAGGTCTTTCGGACTATCTTCAGGGAGCTGGAGTTCGGGCTCAAAGGACTAATCGAAGTCACTAGAGGATACACTGCGATCTGCCACAGACAGGCGGAGCTGGTAAGGCTGACCTGAATAACTGGCACAAGAGAACTAGGCCCCCATAGGGCTAGAGCCCAAACCTTACCCAACCCTAGGAAGGCTATCGTATGCAGGCAAATTGGTCCGTGGGTAGTCGAACGATCAGCCGCAGACATCAAGCAAGAAATAAAGAGAAATCAGGAATAGGCTGAGGTGGCCGAAATGGTAAAGTTTCGAAACCTGATACACCTGTTCAAAATTGTGTTCGGAGAAATGAAGATGGCAGCAACTGCGAAGGAAGCAGAACTGAGTCTTTTCTCCATGATAATCTCCTTAGATTGGAAGGGAGAGATTCTTCGAGCTACTAACTTGCTTTTCATGTTACAAGGTAGAAGAACACCCTACCAGTGCGTGCCCAGACAAGGAGAACACTAAGATCTGCTCTGAGTGCACACAAACTGGCCACGCCTGGATGCACTTCGTCAGTGACTCGAAGATGTGCATTAACTGGACTGGACCCACCGGACCTTGAGCATGCAGTTCCCAGTCAAGAAAAAGCACCTAAAAAAGAAGAGAGACGCGGCTAACAGGCCGAATATCTCTTACGCTACAGCCGCCAATACCGAACCACAAACCAACAAAACACCAGCACAACCCCAAATAGGCCTGCAGATCACCGATGCAACCCCTTCTAAAATGCTAGCATGCATTCCACATGGGCATGTTATGATCTTAGCCTTCCGGAGTTCATTCAATGCCGAGATGAATAAGATGCTGGCTGCAAATGGCCTGGAACCTATTACGATTCCAGACAACCCACAACCAAACAAAGTTCTCACAGCAACATGCACAAGGGAGCACCGACAGAATTAGCCAAACTAGCAAACGAAGTAAAAACCCATGGTGAGGTACCTACCGCGACTGGAAAAGAGCCTGCAGCCGATCAAACACTTCTGCATGCCTCGCCCAGACAGAAAAAAACAAAAAGAGAACAAAAGAGGAACCCAGAAAACAGGAGGATGGAGCTGCACTACTACCACAGCGGGAAGAACGCGAGTTCGATAGAAGACTTCCCATCGCCTTCGACTCTCATACCACTCAACAAAGAGATATATCCATCGAAAAGGTGGCTTCAGAAGACAAAAGAGGTCACTTCAAGTGGTGCTATGCCTCACCCTTAGGCAAAGAGTTGGTAAAGACAGCCTTACTGAAATGCAAAGTAAAGCTGTAAAACGACATCTTCAAGCTCTATGAGTCATCTCTTCACAAGAAGCTTTGATCGGGCAAACCAAACAGCCAAAAGCCCTCGAGCAGCTCAGACACACAAGATGGTAACTAGAAATAGGCTAACTTATTCTATCACATAACGTGCACGGGTGGCAGGAGAAAAAACACCAGCTGTACAAAGTCTACCGAGAACTGGATCCGGACATTCTTCTGTTGTCAGAAACTGAAGTCAGGGACAAAAACAAGCAAAAGATATTTGGATACAACGTCCTCCAAAAGAACGTCACAGGAGAGGTTCGACGGAACTATAATAGCGGTCAAGGAAGATCTGCAATACATACCAGGGAACCCAATGGACGAATCGTTTCAGTCGATTATACTTAGGTGCTCTCTGGAGGATATTGAATTGGGCGCAGGATACCAATCTCCCTTTTTAAGAAAGAGCACCCAGTATTGTTCGCCGGGGACCTGAACTCCAGAAACAGAGCAGCGGGTTACGCAAGGACAAATGCAAGAGGCAGGAACCTTGACCTCTTGCTAAGAAGGGATATTGCTGAGCGCATCGGGTCGGATTTCCCTACATTCCTATACCCAGGGTCGGCCACCAAGCCTGATGTCATTTTCATGAATCCCGGCTTCCCCTTCCACTAGCTCGTCAGTCCAGGACCAGTGATGCCTAGCGATCACATCCCCATGTTGATCACCATAGCATCTACTCCTATACAAATTCCCATTGCTCCAAAGAAAGACTTCCCAAAGGCCGACTGGAAAGCATACAGAAGGGCGTTTCCATTGGACCTCCCTGATCTGCACGGCACATCCGAGGTAGACTTTGACGATGAGCTTACTTCTATTAATGCCTGCATTTTAAACGCAGATGCAATTGCTATCCCGACAACCTCTCACAAAATCACACTGCCAACAACCCCACAAGAGAGAGAGAGAGAGAGGTCCTCCAGCAGCGCTCCACCGATGTCTACATCCGCATTATCGACATGAGCTACACTAAGCCCATGGACTTTCAGCTCGTTCAACATCTCAGGAGACAGCTAATCACCACATTGGCCCACGAAATGAGGGAGAACCATCCAATTTAAAATTTAGATATTGACAGGAATCCGAAATCTTTCTGGGAAACAGTCAACAGACTAGAGAGGAACTACCGTTCCCATGGTCCAGCCGCAACTTCGCACGAACGTAGTTCGGCGACCACTCTCAGAGAGAAGAAGAAGCTATTCCATGGACTCTAGAAAAACATTATTAAAATCTCCGATGAAGAGGAAAACTTTGATCTAGGCTTCGAGGATCAGGTTCTAGAGTACATGGAGAGGAGGGAAAGCAAGTTTGATCCTTATGGAACCTCTATCTCCTCCACTGTCTTCATGGTTACTCACAAGAGGGGAACTCCGTCACCAGTGCGGAATTGTGGGAGTCAATCGTATCGTTCAAGCCTAAAGCCCCAGGCCTCAGCCAAATCGCCATCAATCACCTAAAAGAAGTCTACTGAACCTGCTCAATTCGTTCCTAGCAATGGGATATTCCCCAGATGGCCTGAAAACCTGGAAAATGATTTTCATCCCAAAGCCTGGGAAACCAGCAAACTAGGTAATGAATTCCAGACCATCTCATTGCTGGAGACCATTGGGAATGTTTTTGAGAAAATTCTCAACAGCAGACTATCGAATCACTTGTTAGAGCATTCTCTATTGAACAAGGAACAACACGGATTCAGAAGACACTGAGGCACGGAAACAGCCATAGCCCACATGCTTCAACATACAGCGGCAGGGCGGGCTAGGGGGTGCTGGATCGACATCGTTTGAAGAGACGTAAAGAAGGCCTTCGACAAAGTTTGGA
The DNA here is from genome assembly GCA_963969495.1 of Ceratothoa steindachneri. NCBI lineage: Eukaryota > Metazoa > Arthropoda > Malacostraca > Isopoda > Cymothoidae > Ceratothoa > Ceratothoa steindachneri. The sequence continues at coordinate 83,193,649 of OZ018326.1, forward strand.
TCGACAGCCTGAAATACAAAATCTCGCGCCTGAGACTCACCCCCACTTCTAAAAAATCATTTGTAGCTACTTGACTAACAGGCAAGCTGTTATCACCTTCGAGAAGTATATAGGGGAAGCCTTCGAGCTTCTGTAAGTCATCCCTTAGGGAGGATGTCTCAGCCCCACTCTCTTCACCATCTTTACGAGAGACATCCCTAAACCGACCGATGGAAGAACTCTCAACATTCAATACGCCGACGGTTTCACCCAAGTTGTGGTTCAGAGAACAACTTGTGCGAGGATGATGGCTAAAACAATGACAGCAAAGGCCAAAATAATCTCCAGGTTATAGAAATGCTGGAAAATACAGATCTCTGTATCAAAATTCTCAGCAACCGCAATAGGAAGACTTCATTCTGTCCCTCTCAATCTTGAAGACTCCGAAATCGAATACTCGTCGCATGTGTCAGTCCTCGGCTACAAACTTACCAGTATTGGCCTGATCAGACACGTCAGCTCTAGGATTGGATACGCTAACACTGAACTAGACAAATTCCTTTGATTTAGAAACCTCAGTAGAACGAATTAAAATAAGTTGTACACCAGTTTATTCAGATCAAAACTGGTGTAACCCGCTATACCGCTCAACAGGGCGTCAAAAAAAACGTGTCGAGACTTCAGAGAGTGCAAAATCGAGGCCTGGGGTTTATTACCAACTCTAGGTGGTATGAGTATCAGACCTCAAGGAACCTCCATGAAGAAACAGTTCTACAACCATTGAATATCTAAAAAAAAATATTTCTATAAAACAGGAGGAGACATTTGGGCAAGACTAGATGCTATTCTCCCCATGAAGACTCTAGCGGAGGTGGATACAAAGATACCTCTCCAGCACCAGGACAACGGAAAAACTACCAACACACAACTAAGAAGTAATAGAAAAATACCAAACTAATAAGAGACAGTTAATTAAAAAGAAGAAAAAAAGAGAATGAAATAAATCAAAAAGATCACGCAGTGGGACAAACTAGAAAGATAAATAACAATTAAAAAATAACTAAAAGATCCTGCAGTGGGACAATATTAATAACAAGTTTCAAGGAGTGAATGGGATCTAACTACGGGAAGAGAGAGTTGCTGGGTGCGTTTGTTCTAAGAGACGGACCAAGGTAGAACGTTAGCGATGGAACTCACGGTCGCGGACTTGCAAATTACCTCTGGGGCAATTTTGAAGGCAAGGTATTGGAAAAGCTACAGCTTGATTCGAGTTTGAAGTTCTTGCAGTCGGGAAAATAATCAGAATGTTTTACAGAGCAGTTCGATCAGTGTAGTTTGCTTGGCATTGGTGAAGGTCAAGCTCAGAGACACAGTTCGGCCGTATAGTCACCGCGTTTGAGTAGTTAGAGCTATCGTGCACAAACAATTGCATTTATAGCAACAGTATGGTGTTTAAATGTAAGAGTAGACAGCGAATTTACAGCTCCTTGGGTTCCTTATACCCCAGTGAATGTGGGAAAGTGGGACAAAGAAGCTAATGTTCAGTACCAGACTTGGGGTAAGCAATTTTGCCTTGCAGATCTTTTGATGGAACTATTGGGTGATAATGTGCATGACTCCGTTCCTAAAAAAATAATTTTGGGAGAAGTGGAGTTCAAAATTTTCTATTTACCCGAAAAAGTATTGGAATTGATTTGTCAATCTATCTTTTATTTCATTTCATCGTTCTCGGACTTGTGATCGAGAATTTTTCCTTTTTCTTTTTAAGTTCGATAAGACTATTTAGTGAACTTTTTTTAAAGCTTATTATATTAATCGAATTGGGTCTAATTATCGGACTAACCTCCACAAGCTTTTTCATACTAAAAAAAAAAACATTATTCTTCTTCTGAATGTTCCCAATTGTGTCGCTTAACATTGCCGGTATCAACTGTTAAATTTAATTCTCTTTCTGTTAATTTTATTTTATCCCTTTCTATTCAGTCGCTTCATTTTTTGTTTAATAGTTTGTTTTTGAAGTAATTGCTTATCATTATTTAGTTTCTTAAGTAGGAGACTACAATTTTCCTTTTCTGTAAAAATTTGTTATAATGAGGTCCATTCCTTCATCGAAGGCACGGACGGAACTTATTCTATACGCTCTGTGATATAATAGCGGGGCGATGGAGCGCCTAAAATTAATTCCTCCTTTTTAAATAGGTCACGAATGTGACGAACAAGTGATAGAATTTTTTTTTTGAAGTGCCACCTAGGTAGTCTTGGTACCACAAAAATGGTACCACTCCATTCATCGCACCAATCCCACTCTTAACCTTCTTAGCCATCTGTCGCACAATATACGGGACTCTAACCACCGTACATTATTTCGTCTCTACAGTGACTCGGTATAGTCCAAAATGTAGTTTGGCTGTCCGGTGCGCAACTCTGCACCCACTCAAATTTCCGTCGTATTGATCAAATTTGTTACCGTGTTCAGTGACTGGCTATGGGTGCTTTTGTCTCTTTTAGAGTAGCTAGCTAGCCTCAGTACAGAATAGAATGTCCCTTCCCTAATGGACATATGTTCTTATCTTGTCTGGGAGTATATTCCTTTGTTTTCGCCATATTACACCATCGCCGTATTTTACTCTAGATATTGTCACGTTCCAAGGAGAGTTGTTCCACTCTTCCATTCCCTCTGCCCTCAGTGCATCAGATCTCTTTTACGGGCATTACTACGTGTATGATATATACTCTCAAGCAGGTCCCGACTACTCATGCGCCTACTAGTTACAAAAATTGGTTTTATTAATGTTTGTGCACTAGAAGGCAGTGAGGAGTAGGTAAGATTTCCATTCTGGTGATCTTAGTCGTACCTTGATAAAAGTGCTTATTCCTGTCCCTCAATATTAGTAGCAAAAACGGGTTTAGCTATTTTTTTTTTTACACTAGAAGATAGCAAGTTCTAGGTACGATTTCCATTCTGGTGATCTTAGTCATACCCTGATAGTGTTTTTTCTTGCCCCTCAATATAGAAACTATTTTCTATTCTTTATATTCTATTGTTTCTTTAACTATCTACTTTTCTATGCTCAAAAATCTTCACTTCGAGTATTTCACTTTTGCTAATCATCATCATCATCACCACTAACTCTATAATTTAAAAAGGAAATTTTTGGGGACTATTTGAATAATAATTTCATCTTAGTTTGGTTATGACTTATGTTTTATATCAAAGTTTTTTTTAATCATTTTTTTATAATATCAAAAAACAAAATGGTGAAGTTCAGAAATAAATATAAGTATCGAAATTTTGTGAATTTTTTAAAACCTAAAGAATTACAAATGGTGAAGTTCAGAAAATTTACTTTTATATATCTTCTTCTATAACTGTATTTTAGCAACGTGATGTTTTGAAATGGAGAAATTTTATTCTAGAGTTCCTTTTTTAAATTATTATAATTAGCGAAGTTCAGAAAATTTATAAAAATTTAACCATGGCTGCTTTTTGTTAGATTTTAAATTTTAATCTGAGTAGCGAAGCCATTGCCTGGTTACTATTTATACTTTGCTATTTGATTAGTTTTGGGGGTAAAATTTATATACATATATATATGAGCACCACAGAACCTATGAACTAGGAGTGGCCCACGGGAAAAGATTCCCTTGGAGGTCTCAAAGGCCATTCGTGAAAATGGTTCCTTGGTGACTGAACAACCCATTATATTTCGTAAGTGATTAGAGAGTCCATCTAGCCTGTTGAACTCTTCTTTAGAAGCAAGGACCCATTTCACTGGGGCCGGATATCAAACCTCGCTATTCCAGAGCGCCACGAAAAGACGCTCTCGATGTCAAAGAGGGCGACGAAGACAATTATCTCAAGGGGAAGGGTATGGGGACAGGAAATTGGGCTGATTAGGTTGGGAAGAGTTGGGGGAAAGTGAGCATATTGAGGAAGAGGAAGGGGACGGAGTGTGATGGAGAACTTTGGACGGAAGGTGGGTATGAATGATTTCGTTGCGGACGCCGATAAAATGACAAGAGCTGGAAGTGGGGGGGGGAGGGGGGGGTTGATCAAGGGTAGTCATCATTTCAGGCATTTGCCTCCAACTGTTGTAATAAACCTTTTCTCATTTTTCCGAAATTTTGTCGGTGTTGGACAATTTGTTTCCAATTTTTGGCATATTTTGGAAAAAAACATCTCTAAATCTGTTTTTAGTCTTCATTTTGGTCGCCTTTTATCAAGTGGAGTCCGATCGATAATTTTTTTCGTTCATCTATCTTGTTGGAATCTTGGCACGTGGCCTGCCCTGCTCTATTTCAGGTTTCTTATAGCTTCCACAATATTCTGATTTGGTTTTTCACGCATCTAAATGGTTAAATTTTATTGTCATGCAAAGTTATCCTGATCATAAAGCGTTCATGGGCTCTTTAAGTTGTTCTAATTTATAATGTAAGTTTTGAGTCAAATCCATATTTCTGCTCCATATTTTAGATTATGCATCGTTTGTTCTTTTTTCTTTTCAGGCACATGGGCATTTTGCCTTTCCAAATGCTTTCCAGGCTAGAAGGATTCTGCGTTTGATTTCTTGATCTTTTCCCGGTGACATTTTAAATTGTTGACCCATATATATATATATATATATATATATATATATATATATATATATATATATATATATATATAAGATCTCAATTTTCTTGTTGTCAATTGTGATATCTATTATGTTTAACTCTCTTTCATTTGTCGTGACTTTTTTTTGCCACATTTTATTTTTGGCCCACTTTTTTGCTTTATGGTTAAGTACATAAACATTGTTTGAATTGACTACGTTGTCAGCTATGAGTAGAATATCATCTGGGAATCTAAAGTGATTGAGGTAGTTAATCGTCATCTATCTTAATTCCGTTGTTTTGCGAGTTTAGCCTACTCAATATTTCCTCTAGACAGTACGTAAATAATTTCGGAGAAATAGTATCTCCTTTTCTTACATCTTTCTGCAATTAAAAGATGTTTGAATCCTTATGTAAGATGTGCAATTTTGCTATATGTGTTCTATGATATTTATGTACATCTGATCTATATGTAGATTTTTCAGGGACCAGTGTGTTTCTATTGAACCAAATGCTTTCTGGTTGTGTAGAAATACCAAGTATAGAGTTATATTGTACTCTAAAGTTTTGAAGTTTTTTCATTGAGTTAGTTGATAGTTTGTGAATATGAAGTAAATCATTGAGAAGCCTTTTCTGAAGCCAGCATGTTCTCTCGGTTGTTGCTTATCTAGCTGTTTCTTCAGTCTGTTGTTAATGACTCCTGGGAAGAGTCTATAGACACATGAGAGAAGGCTAATTGGTCTGTAGTTTTAGTGTAGATTATTATAGCATTGTGCCACTTCTCCAAAATAGTGCTTTTTTAGGCATCCAGTGTAAATGCAAGTTAGTTTGTGAATAGAGACATCCCCAAAAGCTTTCAGTAAGTCCGAAGTGAAGTTTTCCTGAGGTAGAACTATGTGACTCTTCGTTTAATTGATTGCAAGTTCAATTACTGATTCAAGATGGGCAGGGGTTTTATTGGGTGTTGTTGGTTGGCTGTAGTTCTGGATGATGTTGTTGCTTGAGTACCTCTTTTCATTGTACTCATTAGTTCTTTTAACTATTCTTTCTCGATCGTGGATAATTGTACCGACTTCCTCAATTATAGCTATTATGTGAAATTTACCTTTTTGAAGCATCTTTTAACCATTTTATACCCTTTTATTCTTTGATGGTGTCTTTGGTAATATTGTGTTATATTTTCTGATATCAGCTTTCTGTTTATTTTAATGAGCTTGTTTAGTTCTGTTAATTCAGTTTGTTTTTTGCTTTACATATTTGCGCTTCTTCATTAAGTTTATTGTTGCTTCCTTAGAGTTAGTTGTTGATCATTTTTTGTGTTTCCTTGTCTTTTTTAGTAGTGTCTCTCCTGGGCTTCATCAAAGTATTCCTCATTGTTTGTATATTACTTGTGTTTCTGGGTTCAAGGGGATTTTCATTGAATGCTCTATAAAAATGACCATGGAATTCTGAAACGAGATGGTTTTTATCCTAATGTGCTTATTTTTGGAATAGAATAGGTTTCTTGTCTCTTTTTATGGATGTTATTTTTATTCTAGATGCAATCAGCTTATGCTCACTGATTTTGATTTCGTTCATGACTTGGAAATTATTGACAGTGATTTCTTTTTGTCAAACAGAATGTAAGAAATTTCAGGGTATATATCACAGTTAGGCCTTTGCCAAGACCATCTTTGCTGTTGATATTTTTTTTAATTGTGTCAGTAATTATAAGGCCTTGTGTAGTGTAAACTCACCCAGAACTTTTTCCCTTTCATTCCTTTTCAACATTAAGAGCCTTCCCATATACGACTCATTACCTTGCCCTATTTTCGCATTTAAGTCTCCCATGACGATGTTAAAATGGGCTTTGTTTTTGTTTTAGATTATTTTTGTTTTCCCATAGACATTTGATTATTCGGGAAACGGAAGAGCGTACCTATATTACTACTAGTAAGTCAGCACCAATTTTGAAAAGCTCATTACATACAAAAATTCGTGATTTTTTCGTAAAATATTAAGTCACTAACTAAGCCGTAACTATATAGTTTTATCAACCTTTAGAATAACTTAAATATCTTTATTATTTTTTTAATTTATTTAGAATTTCTTTTTAGGACCGACAATTGCGCATGATGATATAGGCAACGATTTCTAGCAATTATCCTACTGACCCTTATTATTTTAACGCAATTATTGTTCTTATTGCCTACCTGACCATGCTTCAAAAATGGATCATTCGATAGCTGCGTATGAGAGTACTTGAGAAGTCACTAATTCTGAGAAAAGATGGCCTACCGGCACATTTAGTCCTGCGGGTAAGAAAATTCCTAAACAGAGAAATTAGTGGAGGATGGATTGGGCCTGAATTCGACATGGTATGGCCTTCTCAAAGTCCAAAGTTAATGACCTACTATAATTTACTCTCGGGTATAGTAAAAAGCAAAATTTCCTAACTTCGTTTTAAGATGGTTGACAACCAGAACACGGCAATTAGATAATGCTTCCTTGCAATGCAGCCGCCACCATGGAAGAAAATATCCCAAAGTACGTGGGGGAAAAGTCAAATTCTGTTTTAATAATACATACGCGACAAAATACTGACATTTAAAGTGACTTGCCCAAAGACCTTGTGCCCATCCGGTATATAATGAGACCACTATGCCATACCTTTCCACCAGTGGGGTGTAGTCAATGGAAGCAAAGGAAGCAATGCTTCCCCTATTCAAGAAGAAAAAAAATTACACTCCAACAATTAATATGACAGCAGAATCGATTTTATTCTCACATTTATGCTTGCCTATACTTGTATACGCCATACGGTACCGTTGACTTTCAATCGAATTGGCATTAGACCATGATGAGCCCGACTGCAATTGAAGATATCTATCCTTTTCGTCGAGATTTCTACTATTTTTTATCTTAATTTCAATAATAGTTGTGCTTTTTCTGCTTTGGAATGAATAGTTTAAAAGCCATGGCCCTATCTCCAACGAAGAATGGAATATGGCCACTACGACAACCTAATGCAAGAGTTGTCGCAAGAATGTCCAGAACTTTACAAGAAGTTCACGAGAATAGAACGCCAACTGTTTGATGAGCTAGTAGAACATGTCACGCCCCTCATTCAGAAGAGACATATGTTCTGGCGCAAATCCATTCCTTTTGGCCTGTGTGTTGCCATCAGCCTACCTTTCTTCGCTATGGGTGATTCATTCAAAAGCCTGCAATAATCCTTTCGAGTTGCCCACAAAATCATCAGCCACATTGTACCAGATACCTTTTGGGCCATTATTGCTGTCTGCGGAGACGAGTAACTCAGGATGCCACAATCCTAATATTAATGGAAACAGGTCACCCTTGGCTACGAGGAACATTGGAACCTTCCATATTGTGTAGGAGCCATTGATGGGAAACACATTAGGCTGCACAATCCTTCCCTTAGTGGCACTTACTACTACAATTAGGTCTAGCACCACATTTTCATCGCGTGGTAGGGTGGCAGGGTTGGGGTCAGCAGACAAGGTGCTGGCAGGCAGGGAGAGCACAGTGGGAATCACAGGTGGTGTTGCCGGTGTAGTACAGGTAGAGGAGGTGCCTAGGACTTCCGTTTGAGAGGGGTGGCGCTGGCTGGCGGCGAAGTTGTAGAGCTGGTGGTGGTGGTAGTAATAGAAGTACCAGGTTGGGTAAAACTCCCCTTCCGCAGCTTTTTTATGTTCTTCCTCTTCATGGTAGGGTGGCAGAAAGGAAACAGAGTGGCAGAAAGACACAGAAGAAAGAGGTGGATCTCTCCTGTAGGCACTAGATGTGCTGATCGCTGGTGGAGGGCTCATGCAGGAGCTGAAGGTGCTGCGAGAGGAGAGGCGGGGGTGGGCTTGGTTAAGAGGACTGTCGGGTATGGCCACTCGTTGGTCCGACGTTGCCTCCACGAAGCAGTGTGCGCGGTGGCCAGATTCCGGCCGTCAGTCGTAAAAATTGGCGATTGATGGATCTGAACTCCGACAGTCAGGCTTATCATAAGGACTGTCGTAGTTAATTACGATTTAAGCCCGACGGTCGTAAACATAGCCCCATTCGTCGAGTTTTGCGACAGATGACAGTTGGGGCCGCGCGGGCCGGCTGCTTTGCCCAGTTCAGAATATTTGTGGCTGGCAGCCTCGCGGCCCGCACCACCTGGGTTTTCACGACCGATGTACCAACCCTACCGACGATACACAATTTTCATTTTGATCTACTTACAATTGACGTATTGGGTTGCCAACTACCAAAAAACGTTCGTGCGGAAGCAATCGCGAGCAAAATCATGATTGTGTGGCCCCCAGCAGTAGACGCTGATGAGGCTGACTACAATTGAAGAAATCCATCATTTTCCTCGAGATCTCTACTCTTTTATTTTCTCTTAACTTCAATAATATTTATGCTTTTTGATGCTCTGGAATGAATAGTTTAAAAGATATTTTTTTTTTTTTTTAGTAATAGTATACAGTCATTAGAGTTTTATGATTTTTATCTAGATATTTCAACGCCGTGTTAGAATTAAGAAAGAAATAACGTATTTGTATACGGAAAAGGAAGTAAATTTAGCTTTGCAGTCATCGGCTTGCATCTGGCAACTCTGCTTGGGGTTGCCAGAATCTAGAAAAAAGCAACAAAATATCTAAGGCACATTGGCGCAACTATTATTATGCTCTGAAGCTTAAACAATTTTTTAAGTTTATTTAAATACTGATTCTAAAAAAGCAAGCAGCTAAATAGCAAAAACTTTAGTATGGTTTAAGTTCTTATATCTTAAATTTTTTTTAATATTTCTAGGATTCTGGCAGGCCTACCGCTACCATAGTCACCCTTCCTATCTTTGAGATCAGTAGCCCTGAGGCGGTGTTAGATAAGTGTGGCGTATTGTTCATTCATTTTTTTAAGTGATAACCTCCTTTTAAACAAAATGGATGCAAATGAAGTTGGGAGAAAATGCGATTGCATTTTTGAAAAATTATTAAAATGAAGTTCAGTGCGATGACTTATAATGAAAGAGAAACATTTATTAAAACAGGTAGGCCTAAGCCAACACTAGATATGTCATCCAAAACAGTCTTGCACTAGCAAATACAATGTGGGCCAATATGATAGAACATCTTGGCTAGCTGGTTGTGCATACTTACAGAAGCTATTTTAAAATTTAAATAAAGTAAATTGCTTTCAATTTTATAGTTATTTTTAATGAACAAAATATTTACTTCAATTAACATATTTATTTTTGTAAAACTTGAATTGCTTCCTCATTCTCAAAAGTCCTTGCACACGCCACAGCTCTCCATCCTAAATAGGCCGCATCACCAGCCCCTAAATGAGAGAATGAGCTCTGTTGGTGGTTGTGACTGGGGACCAGAAATAATGGTGACGTCACTCTTGTCGCCTCACCAAAATTACTTGGTGGCGCCACCATGTGAAGGGCTATAACTATAAATGTTGCTTGATAACAAATAGTGAGTAATTTATTAAGAACCACCAAACTTCACTTGCATCCTAATGCTTGAAAATGATCCAATCAACGGGAGAAGATGACGAAGAAAGTTGTGCATCTTCCTGAACTATTTTCCAATGTGTTTATTTAATATCAAAGAAATTCAGCTGACAAGGAAAAATCAAGCACCATAGTTGTTCTTATTTTCAACAGAGGACTTCGGACTAATAAAATTTCCAGATATAGTTTGTTCAGCTAGTTATTTTTTTTATACTATAGCATTTTTAGTAGTTTCTTTATCCTTTCTTTTTCCCGTTTACTCGTGATGCTTACTATCATTCCATCGCTAAACAAGGTTACAAAGGAGAATAACCCATTAGAAATATAAGATATACTTGAATTTGTAAGTTCAAACCGGTGGGAATAAAAATAAAGGGTTATGAAGTGTAGTTGGGTAGGATAAATTACCGAAAGGAACAAGGGAAGAAAACAATTGCTCATTGGCAGGAGTAACCTGGCAAACTAAGGTCCTAAACCATGAAGTGTGAAAACTACCTGGAGAAGGCTGATTATATATATATATATATATATATATATATATATATATATATATATATATATAATCAAGTAAAGATAGCCCCTCCTAAGACAAAAAGGAGGGATTATCTTTACTTGGTTAATTGGGGGAGAGATGACCTTTACTTGGTAAAATGGTAGGTATACGAGGTTATGACATCGTCATTTTACAGCTACTGGAATAAGCATAAACTAAGAATTAAACGCATGCGAGGATGTAAGAGAGAAATGCTAAACTCTTATCTACAGGAATTTATGTGGCTTGAAAGACATAAATACAATTTTTTTAATAACTTTTGTGATAGGATTGCCAGCCAATACAGTTTTAATTAAGTTATTGAAATTTAATTTCTAGAGTTCTACAAAGTTAAAATTTTCTATTGTTTTAAAGTAAACTTTCTAACAAATATGTTACTAAATAAATTTGTTAACAGTTATTCTTTTTATTTTATCCTTGAGAGGGATTAGCTTTACTAGTGTTACTTTGGGAGGGATGATCATTGCTTTGTAAAATGGGAGAGATTATATATATATATATATATATATATATATATATATATATATATATGTGTGTGTGTGTGTATGTGTGTGTGTCCTCGCGAGAATAATTCCCTGTGACTGAACAAATGGCGATCTAATACTTGTCCCAATATTTGAATTGTATAATAACTGGAACACGTTTCCTCGGCGCGCGAGCCCCTAATTGGCAATCAGCACGTGCCAACACGTGGCCCCGCGTGAGAATTTATCCATCTGCAGACGCAAGAGGGCGCCTCCGAAGGGCCCGCGCCTTCCCCCTTAAATCCTCTGTTTACACTGACGCGAAGCGTCGAACGGCGAGGGATTTCTCCAATCGATTTATATACGTTTCGAGACGAATTTGTCGGATAATTTGCAATGCCCTGGGCGTGGGCGTATCGTTTAGGGATGGACAAGAGAGGGGTTTAGGGGTGGTCCACGTGGTAACCCGATTATTCTACGGGTATTGGAATTTATGCATCTTGAGTATTCTTGCATTACGATATTCCCCAAATTCGTATTGCTGTAAGTGAAGACGAGCATCATGGATTTGTAAACTCGCATTGCCATCTAAGAGGTGAGGTGATTGTTCAATTGGTCCAGCATTAGAACTAATTTTCTTTCTGGACACTCTCAAAATTGATTAGAACAACAACACTAAATGCGATACGTTTTAGGCAAAAAAATGAAGGTGGAATGGATGGGGGTGCACTTGAAAGTTTAGGTAAAATGTTCCTAAACAAAGTGGAGAAGTGAAGATGTGTAGAAGATACTTGATTATGGGAGAGGTAGGAAGGGAAACTCTCCCTTTCAACTACAAAAGTTCATCTCGATGAAGTAAGTCTAAATACACCTTTCTGCCTGTCTATTTGTCTTTTATATTAATTGTTGGTATCATTAATTTTCTTAAATTACATCATTGTTCTATTAATCTGTCTAGCTACAAGATTAATTAAGATTGTGGATCTTTCTTCGTTTTCCCACATCTCTTCTCATCTTTATACTTGCCATTTCCTTTTCCTCTCCGTCTTAACTCCATACCTTCTCCTTTTAATTCCTATTTTATTTTATTTTTATTTCTTATTTATTAACTTTCTTCTCTTCCTAGTGGGATACGCCCACTTTCTTTTTACTCCCGTAACCTGAAGTTCAAGTTTGTATTTTTGTGCACCTGCGATCATTCTACGAACTTTCCCTCGTAGCTTCTTATACTCCCTCTCGCAACCACCATAAACTTTTAAGCAAAACCAACGAGAGAATACATAAGTGCTTTCTGTTAAATATATAACTCGTTAAAAGTCAAATTTAATAATAATCATGATAAATAACATAAAAGTTAGCAAAGTTGAAGAAAGTAAAAATACTCCCGTTGGGAGGTACAAAATATATGTTTGGTACATTATGATGGATTACAGTTTATCGAAAATTTCCTAGTAAAAACTATCACCTTCAGAACAAATAAGACCAAAAGTATAAAATAAAAATACTGTGATCGACAGCGACAGAGATTTAAGAAGGTACGACTTCAACGTAGGCAATAGGTCGAGAGAGACTGAATTCGCGTCGTAGACTCATGTTGGAACATTAACGAGTCAATGATCTTCCATAGGAAGAATATCACAGAATGAAGAAGTGAAATCTGACTCTCTTCGCCAGACGAGAGGCAAAAGGACGGCGAAAGATTAACAGGTCAGGAGCTTTCCTTGAATAATCCTTGGTAGAGAAATAAAGATTCAATTAGATATGGAACAACTACTGCTTTCTCCTTAGTCTACTGCAATGGCGATGATTTTATCAAGTCTATTCTCTAGGTATCGCAGCAAATAATGTCGATACAATAATGTATAAGATAATAATCACATTTCCTTCACAAGCGGACTCAGTGTATCTGCTTGCCCATAGTCTGCCGCTGGTCTATCCGATCTCTTTCCTTGTAGTCTGTGGCGAGCCATGGCGCGGGGTGGGGCATACTATCGATTCCCGCATTTGCGAATTAATTTCCTGCCACGTCGATTTACTCTCTTTTTTGTTGATTTTATGTTCAGTAATTTCTCTAAGTACCGCTCCTCTTTTGAGGGTCAAAGGCTTACATCTCTTGCAAAAATCATCAATAAAACAACCCAACCTCTGCAACACAACAGCGAATTGGCCTACAAAAATATTCAATGGTCATCAGGAAGTGAACTATTTCAAGAATCTGGACATTAAACGAATAAAGCTTATCTTAAGCAGACTTAACTTCTTATGTAATATATTTAAATTTGTATGAAAGCAGGTGCACTCTTCTTCTGCGCATTATTGTTCCTGTTTGAACCCTTAAGTCTTTCAAACATTGAGTATGTCAACTCAACTATTGCATTGGTCTTTAAATCGTTTTACCGACGTTCTTAGGTGTCGTAATTCTTGTGGCATGATTTAAATGCGCTAAGGAATGAAATTAGTTCAAGTTCACTACATTATTTATTTTATCGCTGTGTTAGAGTTTAAACTTGTATTATAATCCTTTTTATTTGGATGGTTTTATTTGAACTTGTCTATTTAAAGAAGCTAATAATTCTTTGGAAATTTTATCCCACCATTCTTGTTTATCTCTTTTCCTTTCTTACGCCACTCCTCATTGTTTTCTCCATACCTCCTTTATATTCCACACATTCCATTTCAACAATAAAAGCATCCCATTTACCATATTTTGCAATCAAATCTCTTATGCTAAAATTCATTCTAGTCGCTTTAGTCTTCTTTTTTCATTCCGATTTGTTTCCTTGCTCTACCTCCCTCCTCGTCCGATGTTGCATCTATTACTTTTAGCCTCTCCTCTGCTTTCTGCTACCTCTAAAAAACTTCGAGCATAACTCGCTTTCAATAAACTTGCGGAGAGGGCTTCGAGGAGGAGATGTGTGCGGTAGGCGATTGTGTTGTGTGGTGCAATTGGCGAAGCGATAAATCGCGCCCTGGTTTTTCCGCTCCGTGATAATGATTTAAACTTTGGTGTGCAACGTATCAGAAAATTAAATGAATGCCCGCGTTTGGCATAAAATTCAAATTGAGTTTCAAAAAACTTCTATATCCAATGAATATTTTGGGGTATGTCTCATATATCGCAACGCCATGGAAACAGAAGTTAGGAGCGAAGGTCGGAGATAAGGATCGTTTTTATGGCACGGAAGCGGAGGGCAATGAAAGGGGAGATAGACCCGTAAAGCAAAGCAACTTGGACTCAACACATAATTTCCCGGAAATATGAACTCGCAGAAGGTAAATAAAAAAGAACTTAGGAATTTCCCTTTCCGGCCAAAAGCTTAGCAGAACAATGTTCTGACTTGGATAATAAACGAAAAGAAATAATCATGTAAGAAATAATGATCTAAATCCAGATTAATGAAACTTGCCTAGCCAAAGGGATGAGATCGATCCTCATCTAGGTAGTCAAAACACGCTGAACTTCCAAAGAATAACAGATAAGAACAGTTATGAGCGAAGCGAAAAATCATAGCTTCGATAACAATAGCGAGATTTTGTCTGAGAAAAAAGAAGCAGATGCAACCAACCAATAATCAGAGAAATGCACCAATATGGGGACGGAATGATACCTATCTCCTTCTGCAAGGTGGATAGTAAAACGAAACTATACCAGATATAGGTCTCTTGTCTGGGAAGTCGCAAACCCACGAGCACAGTACGCACGGGCGGTAAGTGCCGGGGCTGTTTCAGACTCCGACCACTCAAGCACATTGATCTGCGTTAATGTGTGAACTCAGAAGGTGTTGAAAATATGAGGGTTAAATGTGATATGTGAAAAAGAGGAATGGTAATCAATGGGTTTAAAGCAGCGAGATGGCAGATGCTTGCTTTATGTGAGACAATCAGGAAAGGAAATGAGAATATATGCTGGTTGGAGTGATTTTAATGCGATGAAATGTGAATTGTGATGGTAGAGATAAAAAGGGTGTGGGAGTGCTTTTGAGTGAGAAGTAACATGAGGCAATTGTTAGGTTTGAATGTGTGAGCTCAGAAATATGTGGGTGATGATGAACCTTACAAGAGTGAAAATGTCCGTGGTTGTAGTGAAAGTAGTAATGGTAGAAGATACGCTGAGAAAAATATGTTCTGGAAAGACTCGGGACGAGAAGTGGATATAATTAGGAATGTGTATTGGATGATGGTTGTAGGGAAAATAAATGGATCCAAAGGTGTCATGATGAGAGATGTCACAACTTGCTCTTTTGCTACACTTGGAGAGAATGAAAATGGAGAAAGAGGGTAGGATTCCATACTAGACGAAACCTCTGTGCGGTGAACACAGTCTTTCAAAACAATTTTCGCCAGCCAGGAATTCCTTAATCTTTATCATCTCTCTCAATTTCAGCTCAAATAGAGCTTTAATAATCTGGAACCGCCAAACGCAATGAGAAGAAAATTTATACTTCTTGAACCTGGCTAGGCCATTCGTGCTCGAGGTCAAAGCAGAGAGGATTTGTAGAAGATATAAAATAAGGGAGAATCATATGTGAAAATGATTTATATCGGAGAGAAAGACGAGGAGTGTGAAAATGGTTAAAAGTAAAAAGAGTACTTGAGTATGAATATGAGATAATAGCAAATATAGAATAAAATTAAGATGGTGATACCTGCTAGAGAAAGGGCTGTATGTAACATTGCTAAAACTCGAATTAGAAAGCAAACGATTAATGGTGGAATGACAATATGAAAGTCCAATAGAGAGCAAAGAGGATGGTGGTTGCAAATTCTTAATACTCAGATGAGAATTTCAGCGATAGGGGTGAATGCATGCAAGGTGAAACAAAAAGTGAAACGAATTACAGACGAACAGAGCTACAGCTCTTTTATTATAAAAATGCTGAAGATCTTTCAAATGTAAATGAAACTTATTTACACTAGTCACTTCTTTTATTGACAACACTCTTTCCAAGCAATGTACTAAAGTCCTAACTAGCTAATAGAATTGATACAAACAACCAAATTTTAATAATCTTTTCCTTAAGTTCCATTGGTCTTTAATTAGAGTGAGCACGTGCGTAGATGCTTTCTATTGAACGCTACCAGGAAATTGATTAGAATAAGCTAAATGACGACCACAATTATTATTCAGCTGAATGCTGAAACCGAAAAATAGGTGTTTCTTCGAAGCGATTACAAAATTTGCATGATCCTCATAGGGGCATTTAAATCATGTGGAGTTACAAAAATCAGGTTGCAACAAAGTTGCGGATAACATGGGTGAGGTTGCAAGTATTTTAATAAGTTTAACGCAAAGGTTAAATGCGCAGACATAAACAACAGGATAGGAAGAAGTTACAGAATTCTCTGTATATCAATAATGATGATTCTGCATTAAATTAAAATCAGGGGCAATTTCACAGTCTGATGGAAGGTAAGGAATTAACAAGAATAGTATATTAGTTGTATTGGAGGGGATACTTTGTTATCCAGGGGTTAGTTTATTAAATGTATCCAGATATACGACTGATTGTTAAGATTAATGATAGAGAACATGAGAAATTTGAGTATTTACATCCGGATTAATGGCATAACTTTATCAAATATAAAGAGCAATTCGCGTTAACTCGTAAGAGGAAAGGTTCTTAGCGGAGACAAATAAATTGTTATTAAAGATCTATTTGAAGATTTACATTGTTGTACGTCTGGTTGGCGAAAAGTTGAGAACAACTTCAAATCGCGAGCAACCAATGAGGAAAGGGGGAGCGATAGGAGGGGCAATTCGGGGGCATCGGGAGATGGTAATGAGTAGAGAGATTTTGGAGCCTAGATATGTCGTAAATTAATGTGTCAAACAATTGAATCACAGGGTGATAGGTTTAAGGGTTTGATCCATGGAATGTTCATGTATAAGCCATAAACTGTTAAACTAAATTGTTAGGTGTCCAAAATTATGGCTTAAAGTTGTGGTTTTGGGCTTCATAGATGCTCCTTGCTACACAACGCTGCTTTGTCTCCAATTGCTTTTTACGGTCGTCTAAGACTTCCTTGATCATGTCCAATCTCTTTAATGAACGGTCGGCTAGTTTGGATTGTAATTAATCTCTTCTGCAGCTTACAATTGGTTTCTTAAGTTTGGGTATGAAAGATGGAAGAGATCACTCTTATCATAGTAATACAAGGCGAAGAGAGTATACCCAATGAGGAGATGATAGCCCTGGATGATGGATATTTGAGACAGAAAGCGACAATCGTCCAATTAAAGGTGATAATATTGGTTATGTGTCGCAAGGCCTTGATTAATTTCTGTTCTGGAAATTTTTGAGTCTATTATATTTACAGGTGCACGATAAGGCACAATTTGTATCTATTTAATCCAATAGAGGATCTAGAATATCCAGTTTAATCCTATGTTATGGCCTTTGACATGTAATGCAAGCAAGCATATGCACCATTAAATGGGCGTTTCATTAATGTTTCAGAAATAATGGACATTTCTGTACATAATTCTGAACAAGGTTGGTCATTTCTGAAAAGGGTACGTGTCACTTGGGACTATTTATTTGCATTAGAACCGATATGATTCTGGAATTGAAAATTAAAACACAAACCTATGGCTACAAATAGACTGAATGTACTAGTATTGTTCTTGAGTTGCTAGAAATCTTTCGAGCTTAATCAACTTTATATTTTCGATTCCTCTCACGGACTTATATGAATTTATTACCAGAAACCTGCACATCTTGCCAAGGATTATATGAAACTTGACGGGATTATATTATATTTCACCTACAAAAATTTGTACTAAAATGGCCCATCTGCTTAGTTGAGATTAAAGGAGCTTGTCCTTAAATAGTTAGACCAATTGCTTCTGGTCAATTTTGAGAGTAATCGCATAAGTGCAAATGATTTTGCATCATTTTGAATCCCTCAGAATATGGTAAGTCCTTCTTGATCCGTGGGGGAATTATAAGGTTGAGTGCTGTTCTTTAGCTAACACACAAACGAATTCGGCAATTATTATCAAGCTCATGAAGGAGGATTGCACCAATTACATAAGCGAAAGTATCGGTAGCTAAGACACTGTTTTTGTATAGTCCGTATGACGAAATAATGGGAGCTGTATCAGATATTTGAGGATATCATTAAAAACTTGCTATTGTTCAGGCCCCCCAAAATATAATACATATATTTTTTTCAAGAGTAGTGTTATTTAGCTAGCAATGGGTAACACCCGTCAACTCCAACTAAAGCACATGCATGATCAACATTGAATTTAACATAGTATAACTGTGGAGGATATCGGATTTTGAATGGTCAGATCTACTCTTTCTAATGATAAACGATAGCTTAAGTATACCACAGACGCCCAAAAGAAATTACATTTTGTTCATTTTATTTTTGGATTTGCACTTCGCAAACACGTGTGTAGCGTTCCGAGAAGTGCAAACGAGCAATTTTTTAGACTCAAGCTAGCGCACTGTATTCGTCGCTCACTAAGAGTGGTTGGGCGATGCAGGATACTGTTCGCAATTCGTCTACGTTATATTCGTTCTTTATTTTTTCTTCAGTCTTTTAATTACGTCCTTCTATCTACACCTTCATATAATTGGCTAAACATTTCGGCTATATGCTGACTATATATTAACTAGTAGTCCAGCTATATGTGTATCGCGATGCCTAATAGATTAAAACTGGCGATAATTATGAATTTAGAAACGTTACTAGGATCATTTTTAGCTCCAAATTGTTGGCATTTCTAGGTGTACTGACCGCGATTTTGAGAGAAAGAAATGTAGACATAACTCTGAAAAGACCTCTTTGCACTCCTATTAATTATTCATCCTAACATTCATGATTAGCTCTTAAATTTTGAGGACTCGGGAACATATCTAGAAAGGTGATGACATAGATCTTCCCAAGGTCAATATAGGTAGAGGTGACTCGTGCCAAAATTTCTTTTTAACCATGTAATTATCTAAGTTTGGGTTGTTTTATTTAATAATGATGATATTGAATTTTTTAGTGTGAAAGATAATTTTCCCACGCCGATGAGTTCGTACATTGTATATAGCTTTACTTGCTCTTGCTGTAAGAAGCCGACCTATAGGTCGGCTTCTTACAGCAAAAGAGCCACAGTAGGCTCATATTAGTCGCGATTCCGTTCTCACGCGTAGTATTAGCTATAAAAGCGGAAAGAAACATTAAATTATAAAAAGTATTCTTCCAGCAGGAAACATGAGATTGATTGTAAAACAAACATGTCCTTAGATGAGATTTCTGTCTTAAAATTTGACAGAAAGTGCCTGTGTATCGGGATTTGTAGGAATGGTCATCTCGTCGGCCCATTGTTCTACGAAAAAAAATTCACTAGAGCTCCCAACTGAACATGATGAACAAACAGATCTCTCCCGTACTCCTCCGTATTTAAGGCGATCAATTCCAAAGAGATTGCTGGACTCAGGAGGAAGCCCCAACTCATAGACTGCTTAATCTAAGAGAAACACTGAGAGAACATTTTATCCATCGCCGTGTCGCGCTAAATCATGCAAACGAATGGCTTTCAAGATCCTTCTTCTTCTGATGGGTACATCTATATAGTAAAGTCTATGCTAATTCCTCCGGAAAATATAAACCAGTTAAAAGATAGTAATAAACTGGAACCCAATTTACTTAAGGAAAATTAACAATTGGTAAAGAAGTAATTGACAAATAAAATTGTTTATTTTCAACTTCTGATTTTCAATATTTCACTTCCTTGCGGAAACACTTTTTGTTTGCCTCCGCCTAAACTATTTGTGTATCAATATTGCAACAGGAAATTAAATGAAATTTTCACAATCGAAAGATAAGTAGTGGTTAGACAAAAAAAACTTTTACAAAATAAAAAACTTTTCTAGTATTTTGTGAGTAATACTAATTCAAAGTTGCTTAACTTTTGTGGGTCACCCTATATATGTACTTTGTACATATAATTCAACAACTTTCCAAGAAAATAATACAAACTCTGAGCGTTCCAGACTGTAACAAACTTCTCCTATTCAAGCAAATCTGAACACAACTGAAGAAAAGTAGAAAGAAATTTAACCTAATCACAACAAAAATCAAATATAAACAAGATTAAACGTAATCTAAAAGATAATAGATAATGAAGCAAATTTAAATTTTGTGGAAAAAAATATGGAACACTTCGGCCCGCGCCTGGCCCGCGACAGGCCCGCGGAGTCAACTCTGATAAAAATGTCAGATTATTAGGCTTGTCACTTATCCCTTATGTAAATAGCTTCGGTCCCAAGCTGAAGACGGCTAGCTTGTATATGCGCTAAGAATGAGAGTATACGTGAAACCTTGTTCGTACGTTCATGGATTCGTCAATGTACGTGCCTTAAATGAATGCCATCACTAATGACTTCTTACCAATTTGTTAATAAGAGCTAAAGCGATCTTGTTTTATTGATTTTTTATTTGTTTTCTTCAAATAAATAACAAGGTCTTCAAGGCTCTATATCAAGTATATTATACTATAATGGGTTATAGGGTCATCCTTTATCAAGTTTTGAGCACTAGATATACCTAAACTAAAGGTTTAGCTCTTTATATCAATTTGATCGCTAACATTAAAACTAGGTGGTGCTAATAGTTGTTTCACCACTGGGTAGGGTTCATACATCATCCTGCCGTTTGTGATCGCATAATGAATTCAGAAAAATGCCAAGCTTTCCTGAGTGATTACATGATGCTCTAAGCCAAAAACATCTCCAGAAATGCCAAAGGAGTCTCTACCCGCTACTAAGATTCCTGTGTCAGTTTGATGGTAGTGTTACTTTCACAGTGCTTCAGCTGCTAATCCTATATATGTTGCTAATATCACATGTTATGACAAATTTTCTATTTTGTTAATTTTTGATCATTAAGGGGACATCTATAACTTATTGCTATTTATCCCTCCTTATTTAACTGTTATATTCATATTGATATGCAAATAAAAACTTTATGATCCTGCATTTATCTTATTTGCGAGGCATCCTAAAACACTTGGCCACGGTTGCACATCCGGTACCTATAACATTGAATTTGGATACGATTTGATACGGTTCCAGTGTTGCCTTGTGTTATCATGGAACATTAGCTAGACGCCACTAGACACATTCATTAAGCACCCGTCCTCGGATACTGCGCTAGCCACGGTGATTGGTAATGCTTCCTACAACATTTTGGATGTTGGGTGTCTGCACATTTTCGGAAATTGAATATCCTCTCCCTCTGACAGACACTATCATGCCCTGTTTGATAAAAAACACTTCCTGTCGACTTGATAAGCGGCCTAGCCGTTGTTTCTACTCACCCAGGAAATGTCAGAACACAACTAATACAGGGGTTAGAATTTCCATTAAGTCATGGTAGGGTACCGCTGCCCACCATCACATTTATTTATTGCTATTCATAAATTTGGACGCTTCACTGTATCTCTATACTAGTAGGTACATGACATAGCTGTACCATAGATCAATAGTATGTACTTCATTACCTTCCCTCTTTAAGAAGAGTAGGAAGTGAACAATCATGTCTGGTTCACCCATAAAGTCGTATTACCACGTTTAAAAAAATCCAGTCATTCCAGATCTATTTAGAAATTTATGATAATTTAGCTGTATCATTTAATTATTCTAAAAAAAAATGTAATTTGATTCAGTAACGGTTCTTGCTTGATGTTAGTATTATTTCTACATTTTTATTTAGATGATATACATTCACTATCAGTATTATTATAATTATAGTAGCAAGTCAGTAGACTTTTTCCATAATTTGAACTTATCAGTTTTTATCACTTGTTATTAATACCTTATAATTTTATTTTGAATATCATTATTATAATTACTTACTACTACTATTGCACTATTAGTATTTTATTATCGTTCAGATGTGAATTAAGATCATTCATATCAGTATGCTAGTGCAAATTTGTATTGTGGGAGTGAGACTAGTAAAAGAAGTAAAAGAAAAATTCTAGAGTGAGATATTTAAAATTGACAATCTGAAAGGGAAGCATGGGCTGACAAGGTTAGAAAAAGTAAAGAGCGAATGGGTGATGAGAAGTATTTATGGTGAGAAAAAAAGGTGTGAAAGAGGTTGTAACAATGTTCTGAGGTGTTTTAGGTATGTAAAAAGAATGTAATTACTCTTGTGAAGACTATTTCCAAAAATATGTGTGAGAGTAGCCAGGAATTGAGAAACCAGGGGAAGAGATAGGTTAAATATGTGAATGAGTGTTTGAGAGAGAAAAGCCTGACTGAAGAGCAAGTAGTTGAAATCGTGTATGATAGAAATGCATGAAAGGTTTATTTGAGAGAGCGTTACAAGGAGCCTTCTTTTGGAGGCTGTACTCAGACTGGATGAGATTTAACATAACTTATAATAATAATAACTTTATTCTATCGCTCCATTGCAACAAAAGTCTGATTTATTGAGCATCGAGAAGACACATGATGAAATTGGAGACGAAATTTGAACGCAAATAGAACTAGGAGTAGACTGGAGGCCTCAACGACTCTTCCCAAGCAGGGCGAGAATCGGAAATGAGGACGAAGAAGAAGAAGACATCTACACGTAGCGGGAAAGATACATCACTGGATTTGACAACTGATAAAGAGATACAGCAAAGATATAAAGGAAAGGCAAACAAAAATCCTTGAGGAACAGCAAATATGAAAGCGAAAAGATAAAAGGGAAAACATACATGCAAGAATAGTCAGTTAGAATACAACATAACATGAAAGAAAAGCAAACAAATTCTACTTAAAGACAAACACACAATAATAACGGTTTGAACGCCAACTATAAGTACTAGGTAACAAAAACGGAAAGCACAGACACCTGGATCTCAGGTACTTCCTCTATAACTATAATCTCAACTTCTAACTAATTAAAATGGACAGAGATTAGCTTGACCTCCAAGCATCTTGCCGCTCACCACACGCCTCTAATTTCTGTCCATTCCTAACTAACTCTTGGTTACTGTCTTTCTTAACGGGTTCTACAAAGTGGTATTAGCACTCTGTCCTCCTCCTCTTTGCCCTGTTACCCTCTCACAGGTGCCGCAAAGCATGGGGAGTGGGGAAAGGGGGAATAGGAGGAGTCCGGGCTCTCTCGTCCCGGAGATGGGGCGGGATAGCTCTAGACGCATTATCCATTTACATTCTCTCACACATTTTCTTCTATTCTGTTCTATTTTATGCAACATAAAGGGACGGCGACTTATGCCCAAGTAGGCAATCGCCAGATGGGCCTCCTAAAATTAAAAAAAGGCCTAAAGGGATAAGATAGGGTAAGTAGTGTTATTTTAGTGGCTCTGATGTATGCCCAACTCAATTTGGGGCAAATAATTAAATAGTGGTGTTGAACAACAAAAAATGTGACAAATTTTGCGACTAGCATAATAACAAGGAAGGAGCTTGTATGAATTGGAACATGGGAAGATGAATGAGCTTCCTTCTTTTTGGCGATGGTGTATTAGAAAGCATCTAGAATCAAGTTTCAAATTATTGTCACATATGACCTGTCACGTAGAAAGTGATATGATATGTGTGTTTCACTGACTGCCTCAGTTTGTTAGGTGAATTTTATTCGGTGATATTAATAATAGCATTTAAATACTGGTGATGACTTGCTGTGAAAATTACACCTGACGCATAGGGGAAGATAGATTCTTCAGCAATCATAAGATCATTCTAATTTTTATTATAGTCCCAGCCAAAAATCTAAGAATTTAATTTTTTCACCAAGAATTGTTTTTTCGACTAGTTTGTCCTACGGGCCCATTGTGACTCATGGGATTCTAAAATACTCCATTCAGAAGAATGGAGTATTTTTTATCCTTTATTTACGATGGTTTAAAATATGTCTTAACAGCATCAAGTATAAAAAATTACGATATTTTCAAATTGGTGAAAATATAGAAACAAATAAGTTCATTTGTATTTATCCAACTCATTTGCTGGATTACTCTTGTTACCTTCCTTCTTGAATACAGGTTCACCCCTTCCCCTTGCACCCTAGATTACATCCTTTGTCTAGATTCTGTATCTTGATTTCGTCCGTGGCTTCCGTATTCATGAACCTGAGTGAAGTTTACTGAGCGTGTCTTCCTTAATCTGATTATGAGAGAGGCCTCGACGTTCTCGGATGCAGCGCGTGCAATGAATTGAGTAAACACTGTTCGGAATGCTGGAATGAGGCCTGCTAACCTAAAGCTAAGGATTGCTTCTTTTGATGTCTCTGATGCGAGAGGGAACGCATTTGCAACAATTCTCTCTCTCTTTCTCTCTCTCTCACTCTCTTTCCATATTTTTCTCATTGTTTGTTATCGATGTTCGTTTATGTTTAGTACATGTTTCCCGTATATTGCCATGCCACCCATTTTCTATTCAACTCTTAATAGCCCCATTTTTGTTAACACTGCTATACTGAGTGACTTTAGAGCGCGGTACTTGGTTCTGTACCTGGGCGAGCAGAGTTTATACTGCCTGTTCTCTTTGCTGCTAGAGTGGCTTCTGCTAAACCCATTGTGGATCTGTATTCGAGCTGGGCCTTATCTTACTATTTAAATTTTTGTTGAAATTTGGGCAGCTTGGTTGGGTGTCCGAGGGACCCAAACTAGCTGCCAATAATTTGATCAATTATTGCCTCGATGTATTTGTTCATAGTTGTTTATTCTATTGTTTTTAATTTGGTGTATTCTATTTATAGTTTATTGGAAATAACAAAGTTCTTTTCGTCTTCTGGTGTCCACCAGATGAACGTACCACATATGTTTAAAATGTTTCTCTTTAACTGTTTCTCATACTTGCTTTATTTAAATTTACCCCTTATCTTTGAAAATAGCATGTAACCACCCCTAATCACTAGAGTCTACCCCAGTGCCCTAAACTGTGCCCAACTTCATGACATCATCTCGGTACCATTCCTCTAATTAATTTTCCAATTTCGTCCTTTTTGTCTCAATGGCGATGCGTCGCTGAATCCATTGGTTAATTGCCAATCGTCAATTATTTGATTACTCTCGTTGAACAGTCTACTCATATAACTCTAAAACATTGGTTTCTTGGTGTTTTTCTTGTTGTATTTACGGTATTCATGTCACGTTGGTGAATATGACTCCCGACATTTCTCCTACCCTCTTCGTTAAACTGTCCCTCGTTAAACTCATTATTTTTCCAGAAGAGTTCATAACTCAATTGACTATATCTAACTTTTCTCCCGAGCCTCACCCAACAACAAGCTTCTATGTACATTTAGAAGATGTTCCTTATGCAGAATTGTATCTTGCGTTTTGAATTCACCTTCTTTGTTCCTCCCCTCTAAAGCCTAGAGATTCGAGCTGCTGTTGTCATCTTTAAACTTTTTACTCCGGAGATATATTTTTTGTCTTATTTCGTGCCTCTTTCCCTGTATTTCCAATAGTGTTATGACTCATTTGATTACCATATCTCCCCCCCGCCCCAGGTCACATGATATTCTCAAGTTTGTCTCTATTTAGTTATTTTCACAATTACGAATTCAAGCCCAAACCTCGAGAGAAAGACGCTTTTGGCTTTAGTTGTTTAAATTTTATTTTCTGAGCTTTGAGAGGTCAGTTCAATCGCTTGTCCAAGGATACTCTTACTTAACAAGGCTTCCTGTTTTCCCATTCGTAAATATGCATATGGAAACCTCATGTCCCCTCCCCTCAACTCACCGGTTCAAAGCAAGGAGAGAAACCTTTCCCAAAGAGATGCAAGAACAAACAACAATGTAATTAATAGACTTTATAAGACAAACAAACTTGCGATAGAATTTTGAACGAACCCTAACCGCTGCTCAAAGTTAGTTATAGAGATGCTTCGCCCTTTGAACGCCAACTTCGAATGAGATGTATATTCTCTAAATATATGTATAGCTCTCTCTCTCTCCCTCTCTCTCTCTCTCTCTCTCTCTCTTTCTCTCTCTGTATGTGTTTCGTGTCTACGCTGAAAGGTAAAAAATATATATTCTTATCTATTTTATCCTACATACGTAGGTGAGTCAAAAAGTTCTCAGAAAAATGGCATAAAATTTTTATTTGTAATAATACTGTAATCATTTTTCTACATAAGCTCCATTAACATCTATACACTTTCTTAATCTATGAATCCAACGGTAAAGACCATCTTTGTAGAATTCACGGGGTTGTCTCTGGCACCAAGTAATGACCTGCTTTTTTGCTTCATCTAATGATTGAAACCGGGTTCCTTTTAGGTGTCCCTTTAAATTTGGTTAGGTTAGGTTAGGTTAGGTTAGGTTAGGTTAGGTTAGGTTAGGTTAGGTTAGGTTACCTAACCTAACCAAATTTAAAGGGACACCTAAAAGGAACCCGGTTTCAATCATTAGATGAAGCAAAAAAGCAGGTCATTACTTGGTGCCAGAGACAACCCCGTGAATTCTACAAAGATGGTCTTTACCGTTATATTCATAGATTAAGAAAGTGTATAGATGTTAATGGAGCTTATGTAGAAAAATGAATACAGTATTATTACAAATAAAAATTTTATGCCATTTATCTGAGAACTTTTTGACTCCCCCTCGTATATGAGTATCTCGTAATCAGAGCCATTTCCTTTATTTATTTCAGAACGATTAATTTATAATTTACATTTGGGAAAGATACATCATGTATGGAGAAGTTAGCTCGTTGATGCCCAAAAGGCTGTCGGTCATAAAAGGTTCCGTTTTTCTGTTTCCTTAGGAAGAATTTTAAGTTAATGTTTGCATACCAAAAGCCAGGGAACAAAAGCTCTGAGGGAAGTAAAGTTAGCGAATGATAAATATGTCCGGGACGCTCAAAGATTAGAATAGATCGTTAGTCAGTATTAAAAATCCTTCGGTGGTCACCAAGATAAGCGTGGAAAATATTGTGCACGGAGCAAATCAGCCTGAACATCAGTCCAATAAAAAGTGTCATCTAATGTGTTTAATCAAAATAAAGTTTTTTTTTATTTATCGTGATTATGAGAAGAAAAGCGATGAAAATGTAGAGTAGTTCTTTTGGGTGTTCAATGAATGTGCGGTCTTCAATCACCTTAACTTTTTTGCATAAGTTCCACAACATAACATAACCTCGGTTAAATGAAGTTTTTTTGTATACTATATACAAAAGAATGAATGTATTTGATACTGCTAGTTGTCTATTTGACCTCTCCGCTGATACAAAAAGAAGATTTCCTCATGATTTTAGGAGAGATTTTGTCTTTATCATCTCTTAAATGCTCAATCCAATTCTTTTATCCATGCCTGACTTCAATCCTTTCTATTCCTGTCGTTTCTATGTTTATTTTTCCTCAGGTGTCTGATTAGACGGGATTCACCCAATCAACACCACATTGGTCGGGCATATCCATCTGTGCATAAATATTTTGTCTTCAGACTTTTTCTTCCAAACTAGACTATTCAGATTTTTCCGCACCCATTTTATCGCCAGAGAAACCAATCACCTGGTTACAGCCCTAGCTCCTGCTTTCTGATGAATGGGGTGACCCCCCCCCTCCCTATGGGCGTTGGCTGCGATGTCACGAATAAGTCAGTAATTGGATGCCAACCTGTCTTGTCTGCGATTGGCGCGGGGCGTCTCGGCCATCAGAGGGTATTAAGGAAGCAATCGGGGCCGCATCCAGCATCCAATAATACTATCGGGTCGCAGCGATATCTCAGGTCTTGCTAAATCCATTCAAAATTACCTCTTTGCATCCCTCCGGCTGGGCTTTCCCCACCTTTGAGGGACTTATTGGAATTTGGGGTAATTTTTCTCGATCCGTCTCTCGTCTTCCCCTTTCGATTCTGCGAAACAGACGCCTTTCTTCCTCTTTATATGCGAGTGGCATTCGATTGCTGAAAACTGCGTGTGACGCTGACGACGTATGTATGCATGTGTATTTAGGTATGGTAGCAGCTTCTCTTTTTACATACAAGGATAAGGATCGAATAGCTCTATTCTTTATTCTGGTCTACAACACGAATTAAAACATGGGCAACGAGTTTAAGTATTGTATTGATACCAACCGGATGATTTTCCAAACAATTCCCTGTTATGAATTAAATTACCCCGTCCCTATTTCAAGTTACTCTCAATCACCAAATTCGCACTCAACCCTTTTTGTACGTGTTCGTCTGTGATATGTTTGTGATAATTTACTTATAGTAAAACTTTTTCCGCCAGTTTCTCTTCTATCTTAAAAGCGCCCCCCCCCCCCTCCTTCTTTCTATATCTTACAGGCCTTACGTGACTGCAACTGCGGTCATGCATGATGACAATAAAACGCTCCGTGAAATTCTCTTAAAAACTTCTTACGAGACATCAATTTTGCAACAGAAATACCATTTCATTCCATTCTGTCTCTGAGATTCTCCACTTTACGACCGAAAGCCTGAATTTTTCGTCGACTGGGGTCATAACGCTTGTTATATCAGAGCACACGCATATCCTCACATAACGCACACCAAATCATGCCTATGTTCTCGTTGCACGCTTTTTCAGATTATTCTTTGTCCCTATAAATCTTTTTTCATAGGCCTCGTGAGGTTGCCATAGGAGCAGCAACTTTGGCCATATCGCGTTATGCTAATTCATTGAAGCGCTTCAAATACGTTTTTTTCTCTCTTGAACTGATTTACGGGTCCCAATGCCCTTCCCTCTATTCCTGTGACCCGCGGGTCCTTGATCTATCGCACTTTTTACGGAGAAGGACGCGAAGAAAACGTTTCGTGAGGGCGTGAAATAAAACTCATGAAGATGATGAAGTCCCTCAAAGGATGTTATCGCTCCAGAACTCTATAGGACGAAAGAGGTAATTTAAATGGGCAAAAGTTCCTAAGGTCTACTGAGTCTTTACCATCATTTCCACTAAAATTTGAAAATAAAATTCTAAACTAATATCGAGTTCATATACCGAAGTCACATCAGTCATTATTGACGATCTCATACTTCCGAATACTGTAAAATTGGTGTTTGATTTAAGATATGGTCAAGATTTAAATCAATATTATTTATTCTAAATAACCTCTTTCCACTTATTAAGCATAGAATATTCATAAACAAAACCCCATTTACGTGAGTCACGTTCAATATCTCCAAATCCACCCTTTGTAAGAGCCCTTTAGTGGCAGATTTGTACTCAAAAGATTTGATTCACATAGATAAACATTTATAATATTCAACCAAACGACAATTCTCATAATATTTTCCTTAGCAGTGTAAATATCCATCGTACTTTGATGAATTAGCGCCCTAACTTTATATTCTACTTAAAATTATGTATTCTTTCAGAGCATTTGCTCTTCATTTTAATAGTAGGGAGAATTTGAAGCATTCATAATAAATCAGAAAGCTTGATTGCAAGGAAAATTAAAAATATATATACAAATGGCAGCGATGGTTACAATTTGAAGTAAAGTAATTCGTTTTCTTCTTGAAAACCAAAATTTTATAAATGCATTGGAATCATCTAGGAACCTCGGATTAGAACGGATTCATCGTTGGGATTCTTTGACCAATCTGTTTTTGCCACAAGAATTTTCGCTCTTTCTTTAGAAAAAAGAGAGCCCATAACTCTGAGAATATAAAAGAAACAAAAATAATACTTCGAATTAGAACTAAAAGCAAAGAGAAAACAAGGAGTGAACTTGATTATGAAAACCCCAATTATTTTCGGTTGAGGATAAATGTATGAATCAAAGCTTAAAAAAATTTCGAACAAAATTTCCTTGTCTTATGTCCAGATCTCCACCGATCGAGTTGACAGAACTAGGCTGCACAGAAAGTGATTTTTAACTTCCCTAAAAAAAAAGCTAACATGTAAACA
The DNA here is from genome assembly GCA_963969495.1 of Ceratothoa steindachneri. NCBI lineage: Eukaryota > Metazoa > Arthropoda > Malacostraca > Isopoda > Cymothoidae > Ceratothoa > Ceratothoa steindachneri. Next base: position 83,223,583 of record OZ018326.1, read on the forward strand.
TCGGGTCTTTTTAAATAATCATATCTTCTATCCAATTTCCTTTGATAAAAATGTAATTTTAAAAATTAAGGTATTCCTTCTTTTAAAGATACACGAGTTTGTCCAATATCTTCCTTTTCTTATGGGTATAATTTTGGCACTATTTTATGCAATATAATCCATTTTATCAATAAAAGTAATGATATAGTCTCATTTTGAGCCTATTTACATGCTATTGGCTGGAATAGCAATACAAAGCGATTTAGCAACTCGCAAACATTGAAGCAACGATACGATAAAAAGGAAGGGAGAACTAGTCAAATAAATATTAATAGCAGGATAAGAGATGATTCTCCAAGTCCCTTCATCCAATATTCAGATCTTAAACTACTTTCTGTATTGGATCACGCGTCAACTGACGGGATTGGAACACCCTTAAATCTCTAATCCTGGAGAATTGACATCTGCCTGGTTCGAAAAATGATTCACCAATTTAGGATTCAATGCCGCGGTCTTCATGTATCAAATCCATAAAAATGCGATTGAATCCCTTTTGTAAATGCGGATAAGTCGTCCTTGGAGAATTGGGGTCGATCGTCCTTTTTTTGTGTTCGTCCTACCGGCGTAATGCCTCGGACGTCAAGGGCGAGAGTGGGGAGGGAGGCTGTTGACGAGAAAGTGACTGCTCCGAGTACCGGAGGGAGAGATAGAGAAGCTGTTTCGGAAGAGTTAATGACTTTGCCTTTCTCGGTTCCTTGCATGAACTTTTTTTCCTTTGATTCAGATGTCAAAGTCAACAGAATTTAGTTGAAGTCTATCAATGAAGTTTTTTTAACTAACGAGGTTAAATCAGCTCTGACGTCAACGAAAGGACAGTATTGCCTTTTTTCTTCATTTCCCTGCGTGATATGTTTCCCTTTGGCCTTATAACTTTCCCTCTTTTCATTAATTTCCTTCATCAGCATATCCACCTCAACATTAAAGTCGTATTCCATCCATCCTTCCAAACAGCACTTTCGCTTCCTCCCCACCCACAGTTCCTTAAATAGTCCCCAATCCCCTTTGCTCCTAAATCGACACCCCTTCTCGACTTCCTGTCATCTGCATATTTCCAATTATTCCAGGTGAATCCAACCTCGTTTCAGTGTCCGTTACTAACGCCTTTATTACTAAGGCGAGAGAGGTCATTCTAGCAAGAAACCTTAAGCAGTTGACATCTTGATAACTCTGCATATTCTGAACTTGTCTTGAAGACAGTCTCAAGTTCCAACTTCTCAGGATGGCAAATTCAACCTAATACTACTCGAGCTGAGAGACGATATCTGCCTTCGATCGTAGTTTTATAGCACTAAAGACGAATTAGATTCATACATTAGTAATTAAGGCCAGTAGTTTAGAGCATTTTGCTTGAGTGATGTTCATTATCATAAAGAGTCCGGCGATCTCATTGGCTGATTGAGTCACGTGACAACTTTAACTGAGCAAGCGCTGGGAAAACCGGAGGATATCGTCTGAGTTTAAGTGATGACAAAGGAAGCTCAATTTATTTATGAGTTTAGACGGAAGACTTACGGAAATTTATATCTAGGCTTCGATCTCATTTGGTCCGTTTTTTATTAATCACCTTGGAAACATTCGTTCACCCTCCAAGTCTCATCAGCGAAACCAATTCCTACAGGATATAGCCGAGTATAAGTTCCTTAATGTTTGAGTTCTTTTTAGTTATTACATATTTATTCCACTCATAGGAGATAAGCAAAGGACAAGATAACTGAAAAAAACAAACGTCATAAACCAAAGGCACGTAAGTGAAAACAAATAAAAACAAATTAAAAGAGAAAATATATAGAATACTCAGGTATTTGAAAAGCTCGCATGAGCAAACTTAGAGAACAAAGGTTCGAATACTGGAAAAATCAAATCAAAATATCACCAAATGTAATATAAAATTAAAATGAATAAAAATGAATAAAAATGACAGCATTTACCAAGCACCTTGGCACAAATTCATAATCATCCTTATCCAAGTCATTCTCATAATCATCCCTTCTCCCCATGCATATCATTAACATCACTCATTCCTACCTACAGGCATTTTTTCCTACCTATACAATCTTATATAAATCTCCTCACCACTTTTGCTATCACAATCCTAGCAAGGGAGATATAGAATGTTCTACCGAACCTTCTCACATTGAAAAGAATAATACACAATCGTGATTTTGAAATCCTATAAATGATTCGTTCTTCCCTTTCCCCCATAAAAAGGATGACGTCATTTTGAAGTAATGTCTTTCCCGCAATCCATAGCGTCAATTCACGCCACTGAGGAAGATTACTTAGATTTCAATACCATTTTTCTCAATTATGATATTTGAAATTTCCGAAACCCTTTAGCCTTAAAAGAAAAAGAGAGATGTAGCCATTCCCTCACCCCCAAAATTGTGTCGGCTAGGTGGTGGGTGGGAGGGGACACGGAGCTCAACTTTGGTCTGATTGGAACAAAGATCTATAAGAAGATCCATCTTTGCGTCAGTCTTTAGTGAAAAAAAATTATTCTATTGTTATTTTCATACACTCGATGTATGATATGTATATACATCCTTCATGAACGCGAAAGAATGATGAAATGAATCCAGCAAACCGCAAGAAACAGAAAAATAGGATAATTTTTCTTAGGAAATGTTATTTCCGAATTCGCGAAAAGTCTGTACAGGGGTGGGATTCAAACCGTACACACTGAGGCAGAGGGCAACCGCTTTGATATCAATTAAACCGTCCCTTAGGCCACTCGGTTACGCGGAAGCCAAAAATCTTCCGAATAAACAAGCTTTAAGGTACGCTTCGCAAGGTTGATCGGAACTATGGAAGATAGAGAAATTAATAGGGAATTCAAAGGACTAAGGAGAGTTGAGGTAAACACACGGCGAATATACAATGTATAAATCCTTCAGGAACGCTAAAGAATGATGAAATGAATCCAGTAAACAGCAAGAAACAGAAAAACAGGATCATTTTTCTTCGGAAATGTTATTTCCTAATTCTCAAAAATTCCGTAGAGGGAAAGGTTTCGAACCGTGCATACTAAGGCAGCGAGCAACCTCTTTGATCTCAATTTAACCGTCCTTTAGACCACTCGGCTACGCGGAAGACAAAAATATTCCTGTTCCTTCCAAGTAAATAAAAGAACAAAATGTCTGCGAGCGTAGAAAAATAACGGAAACCAAATTCCTACGTACTTGTGAGATTGAGATGATTATACAAACTTGTTGCAAGGTTTTGAGATGAGTCTACCTAACTCTGAGATTTCAAGTGAAAGTTTACTAAGAAAGAAATTATGAATTTATACTTTATTTACTCCGGTCTATATATACCCTAGTTATCTTTCATAGCTCACAACGCCTGTCACTATTTTAATACCGACGTTTTATTTTCCTACTTTCAAAATGTAGATGTCTCCACAGCCGATCTGTGGTTCCTCCCATAACCATGGTTCTAAATTATGTACTTGACCTGCTGTCCTCCATAACAAACGATCTTCAAAAGCATTCTCCTCCTAATGCCATTGTTATTTTTTGCTTTATTAAGTAACTCCAAAAATATATTTCTCTGTACCAATAAAATAGGGTCCCTGAGTGAGAATCTTTCCACCCTCCTGTCTTTTCACCGTCCTTTTTTTTCGTCTCCGTGGAAGGGAGCGGGCAATCAATGCGAAGTCGCCAGGGCTTGGCTTAAAATACTTTTATGTTAACACGTTGCCCCGTGAATCATTTTGTCTTTTGGTTTTCGCGAAATTTGATCGGGGATGTGTTAGTCTCCCTAAGCAATAAATCTCTAGTACCACGCAAATAACATCCGGCCAGTGATAACTAAATGAATTATAGCACGCATAAAACCTTACTCGGACTTTTATTTCCAATTAAAATCCATTTGAATTAAAACGGCCTTTATTACTTTATTCAGGGAAAATTTCATTGGTTAGGTTATCGGATGATATGGTGAAGGCGTATTTATGCGTGTTAACGAGTATGTCATCCAAGCCTACAACTATATGTAGTCATAAATTTCAAATGATAGGTCTTAAACTATTATCCTTTGAAGATTTAAGAAATGTTTGTAAATGTAGAACACGTTATTAAAAAAAATAATCACGAATAAATTATTGTGACAATGTTTATGGCTGAACAGAATATACATTACTCATTCAACTTGCGCTTATCTTAGCTTACACAAACCATTTGCGTATTTTCAGGCAGAAAAAATACGAAATCCATAACAAAACGATTTATCCTGATCAACTTTGGATTAAATTCTTAGTCTCGCATTTGAGTATATGCACTGTGTAATAATGCGAATTTGCATTCTAGTGAAATCCTATGACCAACTACCTAGAGTTTGCGAGAAAAACTCATAAATTAATTTAAAATCCCCTTTGGACTTGCTCATATAAAGGGAGAGTCTTAGATTGCTTACCGAAACATTTGATAATCATGCAAGTCACTTATTTTGGATTCTCCAGGCATTTTCAATTGGTCATATATCTTTCAAAACATTTAATTTTAGCCTATTATCATGAAAATTTCTAAAAATGTGTTTAAAGAGAAAATGTACGGAGCTTCGCTCAGTATATTTCCATATGTTTTTAAACTTTATGAAGTAGACTGTATGTCAACATTAACTATAAACATTATAAAATATTGTCTCCAAGTGTATATATGTGTTTTTATTTTTGTGTTCTACCTTCTTTTTGAACCTCCGATATTCAACTCTCCCGCACCGAAACATTTATCCCGCAACACGCAAGTCCTGCTCCTTATCTCATTTGTATTCTCGCCTTACCTCTATTTCCTCGAAATTTATCGTCATACCTTACATATACAAGAGGTCCTCCCCCCGTGCGATTTGAACCCTATTTTCTTCCTCGCTACCCAAAAGGAAAAATAAAAAAAATGAAATAAATTAAACACGAAGTTAGCGCAAACAATAAAAATTAAAGAATAAACTGTGCTACGCAACATTTTGGCTTGAGAAAACTTTCATTAAAGAGGAGACCAAAAAAGGCACTTTCACATTTTTTGCGAGTTCTTCTTTGAATATTCCTTTCTAATTAAAGAAAAATATTCGAAGATTCCGGAAAAAAAGATTTTCGAAGGAGTAGAGTCCCGAGCTTTTCACGTTCATAATAATAGACCTTTAATTACAAAAGCTCTGATTACTTCTGGCTAATTTTTCCTCTCCCTGGATGTAACTTTTGGGCTCCTTTATGTCGAATGGTAATGCGCTCCTAACGCTTTCTGGACCTCATTAAGTGCGCCAAATTCGCGCTTAATTAAAGTTCAGACATCAAAAACCAATTAAATATGCAAAAAGGTGTCAAGCCTTGGTCGAAGTATAAAGAATATTCGTATAAGAGGTTCATTAACATTTTTATTAAAACCTCTCACTCTATCGAATCAAGTTGGTTGGTTCGAAGCAGCAGTGAAAGTAGGTACGTAGTCTACACCGCCTAAGTTTTCCTAGGCCCTCCCTCGCTCCTCCGTTCTGCTTTATGCTAAAGATGGATAAAAAAAGAAAAAATGGTAAATTCTTCAGGGCTTTTAATGAGTATTTGGATTGGGTGATGAGAGTATTTTTGAAACTCTTTAAAGATTGCAAAACTGATTAAAATTCGGTCTCATTTAGTTCATTTGCATCTATGTATTTAGAAGAGTTTTTGCAATAAGTTCGAATATTTTAGAGGCTGACGATTTTAAATCCTTTATTAAAATTCTTTGGAAATTAATTTTTTCACTATCTAATTCCCCCTCCTAAAGTCTTTGAAAGACCTTCATTAGAGAACAGATAATACAATACATACGCACGCACATATCCACACATTATATATACAATACAATTCCCACATTATTTTTACAAAACACTCCCAAAAGTAATCGTTGTATATATTTTTTTATGTTAAGCTTATCACATATGAAATGTAACTTTGGTTCATTTACATTTTATGACCAATTGGTTGGACAAAATCACAAAACAACAGTTAGAAAACTTTGATCAGACCTCAGATTAGATCGGACTTTCAGACGAAGTTTCCTCAACATTTGAAAGTCATTTAAAAGGTGGAGAAAATGGTGAAGTATTTTTCACATGAACTTAATGAGAACACCTTCCCATGCCAATTAATTTCATATGAGGCAACATAACAGAAATAAATAACTACTCGTAAGCAAAATAAAAATGACATGATTTCGATTTCGATAGCAATTTAACTCTGTATGCCTGATAATATTTTCTGGATAAAAACGTCAATATAAATAAGACCATCTAAAAATATTGAAACCGAATTTAGGCTTCATTTTTGCTCTCATCGAAGTATCCTCCCTCCTCTTTGCCTACAGTAGTGCTGCTTTTAAGCCTTTCTGTGGAACAGTTTCTCAAAGTGCGAGTGTGATAAGTATTCATTCTGTACATTAGCATGCAGCAATGAAGTAATTTGAGCCGTAATGGCATATAATAATTAATGAATGTAAATAAATAAGCAACTACGAAGAGTTTATTTCAACAATCATAAGTGGGAACTAAATGAAGTTATTTTTATTCTGCCTACGGGTATTAGTTAATATAAAAAATGCACAACAATTAGTTTATATGGTGTTTTATTAAAATCCTGGGGTTGGCCTTAAGCTTTCGAACTATACACTTTATATATATATATATATATATATATATATATATATATATATATATATATATATATATATATATAATTTGGTAAGGATTTTACTGGGGATTTGTAATGGGGCCTTTTATTTCTCATTGGGAAGCTACAGTTTAATTTGGGATCCAAAACAACTTCAGCTTATTGAGTTTCACCTCCACAACCAAGCTCACTTAAGCCCTTCCACATGTCTCTCTATCTTCCTGTCCCCCATCCCCATTTGATATCCATGGGGCGCTCGCCTTCTCGTGCCTCAAAGAAAATAAATCCTTTTCTACCTTGGACAATGGAAGTTTCTTCTTTCATTCTACTTAACTTTATTTTCTCTCTCAAAATTAAAACGAGAAACAACGAGGGCAGCTTCCGCAGAAATTTTACAACGAGAGATCAGTAAAGAAACTGCTGAAAATGAGGAAGTGAAAATGTATGAAAGATCTAGATCATCATAACCTAATATATATATTGAGGGTGAAAAGGTACCCATCTACAAGAGGTGGGGCTGGGATTGAATGCATTTATCCAGATGCAATACTCCCCTCCCCCTGCCTGGGACTTAATTATAAATTTGAGATTTTTTTAGTTTTTAGTTATGGTTTTCCTGGTCGTTCTTTTCTTTGGCCAGACAAGTTCGATCATCTTTCTTGGAGCTTCTCGACAGATACATTCGGATTAATTCAATTTCGTTCTTCAGAATATCTTCTAAAACCCTTGTAACGCATTAGTTTTTAATTATGTCTATAATTCTAAGTTTCTCTACTTAACATTGCGAACATGGTTATGAGTTCAACCAAATCTTTCCAAATTATTACGATAAACCTTTGCTCCCTTGGCTAATTATTTTTCAAGCTCACCCGGGATTAAACTTTGAGTCAGCTTAACTCAACCACTTGAAGAACTAATGCCTCTACAGTCCTTACATTTTTAACATTCAGAATTAAGACAAGGCCCAATAATTCCCACGAAGAGAGAGGAAACGATAAAATTGGCATGTAGGGAGGGGAGAGTTAAGGAAGTTTAGGGGAGGGAAAACAAGCGCGATTTTACGTCACCAACTTTCTCTATAATGCTAATTTAGACCCGTTCCCAAATCCAATCTACTTTCCGGTGACGGATCTATACAATCGAATTGTTCTAGGCATTTCGGCTCTCCATTTGAAAATGTGCTCCAAATGGGCCATTAGGTGGGTTTACGCGCGCCCCAAGACCAATAAAGGTGGACACTGGCGATCTTTAGCCAAGATGTCTGCGAGAAAGCGTCTTGCCCCCCTGAAGAAGCTGTCCCTGACTTGGAATTCAACAACCGACGGTAACTAACTCGATAGGTGCCGATTTATTTTCACTCTGTGCATTGCGAGGCTTAGTCGAAGACAGCTTCTGTCGAACGTTCATCTCCGGCGTGGGGTCCTTCGGGTATTAGATTAGATATAATAAGCGCCAGACCCTTCGTTCTGCCCCTCGTTGAGCGAGCGTAGCTAAAGTGAATAAATATTAAAAGTGTTTTGTAACTATTCGACGCTTTATTGTTAAAATGGGGCGTTGTCTTATTATCCTTCCCTCTCAGAGGCGAATAAAGGGGAAACGTAACGGCTTGGTTACTCACCCACTGATAAGGGGAAAACAAAGGCCAGACACTTTATGAGGTTCTATACTTCAAGTAGGATTAACTAAGTTTTGCGGAATTTATCCCTTTATTTGCCCTTTAGGGATGTACGAGAGGGTTTCAATCTTTAAAGACGCGTATTTTATTTTGGCGTAGGTATATTATGAATAAAAACACCATAGATAAACTGAATATAATTAAAAACAACTATCGTTTGTTCGCATCTGGCAAACACTATCACCTTTAATTAAAAGCATTCTTGTACACTAATTATTTCGGGTCGTATTATCTTCCACAGGAAAAAACTGAATTGAATTTATTATAATCTTCTAGATTTAGGGGTTTATTTCATGCTAATGTGGCGCCTCAAGGAACATGATAAATAATAATTTTGTGTGACGCTTTTTCTTAAAGATATATTTTTTTAACCTTTGCCATCCATAGATCTCCTCATTTTTCTGAATTTACTTCGAAATATTTTATTACACAACCCTCTTCATCCCATCTGTTTTTGTCATCCACTGTGTAATTTTGCTAAAATTAATTTAAGCTATGTCAAGTTTGTAATTCGAAGCTAGATCAACCCAGGGAGTATCAATTAAGCAGTTGGCAAAAAGCAAAAATTAAGGAACGAAGTTGATTTAAAAATTTTATCTAGGGACAGCTTCAATGTAAATCTAAATGGATCTACTTCTATATTTTTATTTTTTATTAAAAGAAAATAAACCGATGATAGAATTTCTAGCAAAAGCTATAGAAAAAGAGTTCCTTGAAATTTATTATTTCCGAGTTGGCTAGAAGAGGAAACTATTAAGCCACTAGAGAACAAGGAGTGAGCACAACGTTTCTGAACCTGCTCATGTTTCTGAAGAAATTTAGTTCTCTTTAGGATTCCACATTTATAAAAGAAATGTTAAATTTAGCTTTTGCTCAGTCTCTCAATAATCTATAATTGGAGTACGGAACTTCATATTTCTCGACGGATCCCGAAAAGATTTCTAATCGGTTAAACTTTGTTTTCATTTGATGGTACTTCTTCCATTGATGGTACTTCCTTATGCGGGTTCCGTGATGCGTTTTATGCCCCAAATATTTCCAAAATATAATTTTTCCTGAAGCTGTCCCTGTCTACCACCTTTTTGTTACAAATGGCTTTTGTTCTCTGATCTGTTCTCCTCTTCATGTTCACATGGTCATGTTTTCTTTTAGTTGGCCCCAACAGACATTCTGAACTAGTGCCATCGAGTTCGTTGATAAGTTTGTATCTTATTGGTCCTCTGTTAACCAGAGACTTTTCATTTATTGGTAATAATAACCCATTCCCAACGATTCTAAATTTTTTTTTACAGTACTGACCATGCCGCTACTTCTTTTTGTCTCATCAAATGTTTCTCATTTATGCGCTTTCCTGACTGACCACGATGCTTCCATCAATTAATTATCGTGTCGTTTTATTTTCTCTTGGAATCACTGGTTTCTCTCAGCCAATGCAATTTTTATTATCTTTACATTTTTACCAAAAGACTGCAAATTTTCAGAATCTTATTAATGTGTCCCATTCTAGCAGTCGTTTAGTTGTCAATTTATTATGCGTCTGATCTTATATAAATGATATCTCGAACGTCATAAAAATTGAGCATGAAAAAGAGAGGACTTAACACATATTTTTCTAACATCTCCTTCAAATTAGTCTCATTTGGCCTACCTACAACAAACCTTGGTAGTGTTTCTGAGTCCAAACATCTTGCAAGTCGCCACGTTTGAAAGGGATGAGCATACCATTCCTCGTAGGTTTATACCTCTTTTTAACAACCAAATGACGCCTTTCTTGTCAGATTTTCAGCTTGTTTAAAGAAAAAATATGAATTTATTACAGTGGGAGAAAATGGAGATAAAAGGCAAATTGTAGGGATTTTTGGAAGCTAAAATATACCAACCAAACATTGATGAATGTATAGCAAATTCGCCTAATACTGACTGCTGGGCATCTTTACCGAATGGCTTCCTAAACTGCTTTAAAACCTTGCATGAATATTTGCCATTTATTGATTGACGAGGTTTCTAAAGTTTATAGTAACAGATTCGTCTTTTGTGCTCATCGTCGTCTATAGAAATTATTCCATTCTCCAGTAGTTAGTATGAATAAATCCTTTGACTCATTTCATTAGAACAAACTGCTTTATAGTAATCTTGATGCCAACTGCTTCATCTTTCAAATATATTATGACTAATGAAGGTCCAATTAAACATATATATTAAGCGGTATATAACGCTAGGGAAAAGACTTTTCACTTGCAATTCCTAAAGAAGCTCATTCGCAAATAGTACTACTTGTTCCTTATAGTATCAAAAGTTCCTACTACATCTGATCAAGATGCAACGTTCAAATTACCCGAAAAGCTGAGCAACATCTTACAAGATTAGCTGGATATGTTATTTAGTTGCTAGACACAAACGATTATGATATTCAGCTCATGACCAAAAAAATACCCATTTTTTCTCTTCCCAATTTAAAAACTACTTAAGTAAGGAAATTATATCCATAATGTTATTTATTGCTTGTTTTTTACAGTATTCTGTTGTAAGTCAACCAAATTAATACTTCTTGACACCAGTGACAAAGAGTTAAGAATTCATTTAATGCATCTCTATCCTGAAACCAAAGTAATGTTTCTGCTGAAATAAAAGTAATAAAAAATAATAACTAAATCCAAACCTTCTTGAGCTTGCGTTCTACACAGATGTCTTTGTAACATCTGAAGCTTCTTTGAGAAAAAAACTCTACTTTAAAAGCTTTAGAAGTGCCCCAACCAAATCAAACTAAATTAACTAGTCCAAAAACATCTATTTTTTTATCTCTTCATGAGATTGTTCGCATGAGCCAAGATCATCCCATAAGTAATTGTGGACTATTCTAAATATATATACGTATAACATTTAAGTAATAAGTAAAATGAGAAAAAAATCACCTTTGAGTCAGTTATCATGAATCTTTTTTTTTAAATCATTTACTATAAATTCATTAAAATAAATTAAATCTTTACTTCTTTCCAGCTTTCTCTATTGTTGACCTAAATTGTACATATGGACAACAGTAGACTAGCAATCCAAGCAATTTTACTGGTATTTAATTTTTTAATGTAGTTTACAAAACTGTTCTCATTATATTTTAAAAGATCATTAAAATAATTTAAATTTATTACGTTATCTTTAATATCACCTACAACAAACCAATGTATACAAGACACATTAATTTTATATAGTATGCCTATGCATATATCATAATTTCAAAATGTTTGCAAACATTTATTATTATTGTGAATTTACTATATAATGGTTGTAATTTTAAGGAGTAAAAAAAAATAAATTAAACATTTAGAGGAAACATGTGGCAAAATGTTTCGTGGCTAAATCAAAAAAGTCCGTCCTCTATTTCAAATGAACTTTCTTGTTAAAATAATATGTTTTAGTTGGCATAAACACCCCAAATTGGAGAATGTTCTTTCAAAATATGACCAATTTGCATCATTATCTCTTTTCTATCAAATTCTCTAAATGAATTGGTTGAAAAAGCTGTTGAATACGAGTTACATCTTCCCTATTATCGACACTTTTATTGTGAATATAGATAGCATTCAAATTGCCTAAAAAGATGGTAATCAAATCAAATAAAATTGATGGAAGACAGAATAATAAAATAAAATTAATTTTCTTAAATAACGATAATCAAATCAAATTAAATTGCTCAAAATGATGATAATCAAATCAAATTAAATTGCTTTAAAATATGATAATATTAGAGAAAATGACAGGTTAATATGAAAGATGCTGACTAAATTCATGTTCCAAATATTTAAGCTCAGACTCAGCCAGGATGTGCTCCTGCCAATTAAACAATGGAGGTTCTTTGATGACCAACCTTGAATTAATTTCAGCAATCAGTCCTCAACACCATTGGGCTATCATTGTTTCCATCAGTTCCAAAATAGATGAGTCTTTCATTATTTCACAAATTTATAACCATTAAATTTTGGGAATACAACCATGGCTTTGGCTTATGGCTTGGTTTTTTATTCTTCTCTAGCAATTAAGCAAAACCTCTTTATGGTATCGTATGAACTTCCTTTTGCCTCACAGGCAACAACTCTCTTCAAAAATGGATCCCTATTTTGCCTCATACTATGCAATGAACCAAGGTCGCAAGTTCTGAGTTTCATTGGAACTCACTTGACATTTCTTTGTCACGTGCAGTCGACTCTATGTCTGTTCATAGTTTGGTCGGTCGGATGGTCACTGTTTTATATCTCAATGGGTCTTTTGGCAATAACATCGTTATTACATATACCTCCGATTCTAACGAAATTTGAAATCTTTATGTTCTTTTACTATCCCTTCGAATGATATAATTGTCAAGGTCCTCCCAAGGTTATTCGGGCAATTATTAAAAGTTTTGAAGGTAGTAAGATCATATGATCATAAGGTTATAAATCAGAATAATCGAGAGCATGCGACTTTGGTCTGATAACCTAAGTGCTGGAAACAGCTGCAACAGATCATTTTCAATCATTAGTATCCGATGGAGGCCTCCCTCAAGGTTTTATATTGCCATCCATTTCCAGATTTTAACTTATTTAACCGACGCTGATACGTTCTCACTGTAGTGGTGTTAACCTAAATTGCTTTTTTTTGTTATCAGGAGTTTTAGCATCATTATATTCCAATCAAAATCCTTACTCTGTAATTTCTCTAATTTCCTCGGTAGATGTCTCTGCTGCTGAGGGGGGGAAACGGCACCAGATAACTTTAATTGCTGTCTATTTAGATTAAATATGCAAAGAATGAGGTCATTAAACCAGTAAATCATTCATTGAGCGTTTTTCTTTATTTAAAAAAAATGTGAAACAACAAAATATATTGACTGATTTTACCTTTTGTTAGTGGAACGAATTTGTAGTTGGATATTCTTTTACTAGCAGAATAAAGAGCTTATTTGCTTCTACATTACATTTTTAATAATCCTAACGCACATAATCCATTGTTATGCTTTAAATTTCAATGTGACTTTTTATATCATAGATTTAAATATAAATTTGTAAATAGTGAAATGGATGTGCCTATTTTCATCTGCATTTCTCACTGTCATCGTTCTAAAATATTAATCGGAGGTAGGTATATATTCGATTATAATTTGCACTCGCTACCAAATTTTCGATAAATTGAGCATTTATTTTTCCTCTCTTATGTAAATATTGTTTGCTATTCCATTTATATTCTATATAATTGAACGACTCTAACTTGTCTAAGATTTCACATCACAATCATTAAATCACAATTATTATATCTCTTTCATGGTCAATTGTGATGCACACCAGCATTTTCTAATATATGATATCTCTTCGTTGCGAAAGTCTCCTTGATTCCAACCATATATGGGGCTCGAGAGCTCCGTTTTAATTTCCATTATAAGTGATCATATATATAATTTCATAATTGATTAAAAAATAATACAGAAGGCATTGATAGCATAAATTTCACACAATATACTCAGTAAAACCTTGATACTCTTTTGCACGTTTTAATGACTTTGTGTTAATATGAGTGCTCAGATGCTTTTATGATTACTAAGATTGGGGTTACAAAGAAATTTCACTGGTTAAATGGGATAACCGTGATATGAGTTTGAGAAGACCTGCCTACATGATACGAATACTGTAACACAGAAAACGGCGGGATCATGTGGCCTAAAAGTAAATTTGTAAGTACAAAAAGCTTTTTTGCCAATTTGGATAATTTTTATTATTTTTTTATTTCGTGGCAAACTTGTAAAAGATAGAATACAAATAGCAAACTTCACATGCGCAACAATAGCTCAATTTACACCCCATAGTGAAAAAAGCCGGACATTTTCCGGGTGAATGTTGTGATTTTGATCAATCTTAGCACTATCCATTAAGTTATTTTTTATTGAGGAATAATTAAGATTGAGCTCAAAAATCTCAAAACACCAGCCTCACTAACAATAGTAAAAGATGCTGAAAACCTAATACTCGGCAAACAAAGAAAATCTTACACAAAACATATAAATCCCGAAAAGAACTCCTCAAAAATAGTGTCCCCCAGTGAAACATTTTCCCACCCATTCTCTTCAACTTATTCATCCATGCTATCCCAACTCCAAAACGCTTGATTATCCGCATACACACATAAGCAGATGATACCACACTAACAGCACATAATCAATAAAGTCAAAACCGCCACTAGAACAATTTTGCTATAAAAAACTCACTCGAACTCTTGCTGAATGTATGCCGGATGACAGCATCTTCCTCCAAAATAACATAAATATTATTTACAGCATATTCCTCCAAAATAAAACAACATTATTTACAGAATCTTCCTCCAAAATAACAATAAATTTATTTATAGCATCTTCCTCCAAAATAAAAATAACATTATTTACAGCATCTCCTCTAAAATAACAATAACATTATTTACAGCATCTTCCTCTAAAATAACAATAAAATTATTTACAGCATCTTCCTCCAAAATAACAATAAAAGTTTTTACAGCATCTTCCTCCAAAATAGCAATAACTTTATTTACAGGATCTTCCTTCAAAATAACAATAATATTATTTACAGCATCTTCCTACAAAATAACTAGAAAAGTATTTAGAGCATCCTCCTTCAAAATAATAATAATATTATTTACAGCATCTTCCTCCAAAATAACAATAACATTATTTACAGCATCTTCTTCCAAAATAACAATAAATTTATTTAGAGCATCTTCCTCCAAAATATAAATGAAATTACTTCAGTATCTTCCTTTAAAGTAAAAATAACATTATTTTCAGCATCTTCCTCAAAAATAAAAATAACATTATTTACAGTATCTTCCTCAAAAATAACAATAACATTATTTGCAGCATCTTCCTCCAAAATAAAAATAGCATTATTTACAGCATCTTCCTATAAAAAAACAATAAAATTATTTACAGCATCTTCTTCCAAAATAAAAATAAAATTATTTACATACAAAAAATACAATTCCCGCAAACATCTATAAATCAGATTAAACGGAGAAGACCGACCATTAAAAAACTCCCCTCCTTCTAGAAATCACACTGGACACACAATACATTCAAAATACATATAACAAACATACTAAGTAAGGCTTAAAAGAAAAATAACACCAAAAGACAACACCTAGACCACATTTAACAACAGAAATAACCACTCACTACAATATATAAATAATTCATTCTCACCTCAATAAACTATTCAGCACCTCTCTGATCCCCTGCACTGAACAAACCTAGGCAGATAAACAGCAAACAACACAAAACAAATGACTCAGAATCATCACAGAATGCACAAAAAGACACTCCCATCCCAAACCTACACGCAGTAACTAAAGTCCTACCAATCGGGGTGTACCTGCAGATTATAGGAACACAACAATTCAGCCATGCACTCAACCAACTACATTCCAACTACTACCTCACAACACACCCACCACGTCAAGATCCAAACAATGTATCTCCCGCACACTACTACCAAGCTCAGCTAAACAACCTCCCACTTTTATCAGCAACATTCACACCAGCCCACACATAAATAATACCTCCTTAAGCATCATCTTAAAGGAACAACCCCAAGATATAGACCACACAGAAAATTCTCACCACGGAGCACATATTCCTATCCCAACTCCACTCGGGACACTCATCAATCTTATAACAGTACAAACACTGAATAAACTTCCTCCCAATGAACTAGTTTCAATTAGGAAATAAATCTCTCTCGTTTACTGCCCTAACTTCACACAACCGGAAAATAGATTCTATTTTCTAATTCAAGGACCTATCCACCCGCTTAGGTAGACATGGTTTCATTCCTAGGGGACACGCGGCTCACAAAAAAAGAGGTATGGATGCTACCAAGTAAATAGATACGTACTCTGGAAGGTTGCTAGGAAAGAGATTTGAATTTATGCTTAATTAGAGAAAAATAAATTTAACGATATTAAGTACAGAAAGTGAAATAATCAGACAAAATATAAAAGAGGTAATTATTCACTTTACTGAAAATTATTATTTTTTAAAAGCGCACTGAATTTATTATCTTCATTTTATGAACTAGGAAAATACTGCAATTATATATGAATTGATGATTATTTATGTTTTTCATTGCATGTTAAAATTCGCGTAAAAGCACGAAATGAATAATTGATCTTTGAGTTCAATGAAGTTTTACTAGGAACGCTAGGGAAAAGCCTGCCTAGTAATAGAGTTAGTATGCTACTAGAGGCGAGGAAGGGATACCTTATACCAGAGAGAGATAAAAATGACACGTTTACCAAACGTTATTTAAGTTTTATAGGCAGATGTAGGTACTTGGAATCAACTACCTTGGGCTGGCTGATTTGTTCTGCTTCCCGAGAGGCCAGTTTTAATTCTAGTCAAATTGGGTTTGTGTGGATTGCCCCTAGCTTGGCGAAGAATTACGTTCTTAGGTAAGCAGCTCCCAGAGAAAATAGAAAAGGAGATACTAGTTCTTATCTAAGGACCCACTAAGAAGGTTCGTTTATCTCTCTCTCTCTCTATCTCTCTTTCTCTTTCCCTCTTTCTTCTTTCAATCTCTCTCTCCCTTGGGTCACTCGTGAAGTCCAATATGAGTGTGTGCAATCCGCGTGTGAAGGGCTAGGGGCGGGCGTACGCCACACTTGTAATTTTTTGCCTTTTCGTATTAATACCAAATAGAACTGAGTAAGATGATTTCATCTATTAGAACTACACGTTACTTTTGCGTGTTTGGATCCTTAAAAGAGCTTATCACGGAGTTATGGCATTGACTCTGTTTTCCTTTGCCCTACCCAAGTTAGCTCATTTGTAGTCTCGCTAAGCTTGGAAATATCAGGTGTTCATTAAGTTTGTTCAATTTGTGTTGTTTTTCAACATACATGGATAAACGAAAGCAGATTTCAAACTATACATTTATTCTAGAAATTTGCTTCTACCCATTTTAGACATCTTTTCGAAGAACATAATAGTTTGGGGTTTTTTTGTCTCCTGAATACAATATTTAGGATTTGAAGAAAAAATATTTCAAGAATCTTAGCTTACATCTCTATTAAATAATCTTTTATTGTGAATCTAAATGTCTAATTATAAAAAAGCGATAATCCGAAGGTGTCCTCTCAGAAAAGTATGTCGGTTGGGGTAATAGCTCAAAACCTAGATAATCATATTCGCAGTGAAAGATTCTTTGATAAAAACTTACCTGAAGTAAGACTTCAACACTTTTTGCTTCAAAGTTTCTGCAGTTTAATCACAAGACAGAGACCATCTTTAATTTTCTTGGAAGAAGATCTCTGAACTAAGTTAAAACTATTTTATAAAATAAATTCCACTGGTGGAACTGTGTTTTATTTATTCCCGTGAGCTCAAAAACGAAATAACTTTATTGTACGCCTCTTAATATAGTTTTAAAAGAAAAAAGTACCGAATATATATATTTTTTAGTAATTTTAGTTGCACGCAGTTGTCATTCGCTCAATATACCTTTTCACAATTGGCTTTCAATTATTTGTCCGTTCACCTGCAGACAAATAAAATTGAAGGCGCTAGTTCTTTTTACTTGCTCTTACTAGCACTTTCTCTCTTGTTATCTTTTCGCTCTGGTTCTTCTTTCCTACAAATGCGCTCTGTGAGGGATAACAGCCCTGAAGGGTGCATTATAAATACCCATTATTATTATTATTATCTTGTTGTATTATTCCTCTGCCATTCCTTCGGTTAACCATTCTGTGCAGACAAGGGCCTTTGCCATCCTAGGTTCTAGGACTCTAAGTCTAAGTATAACTAAATAATGATTAATGTTTTTATGTGAAACAACTAAGGTATAGCAACATAAACATAAATTTCCAAATTAACGACTAAACGACATCAAAATACCAGTAAGACTTTCCACATGATTTTTTTATTCTAAAACTACGTAATATAAATTGAATCAATTATTCTTCATTAACTTATTCCTTCCTAATTTTTTGTGTTGCTTAATGTTTATAAATTAAATTTTCATAACGATATTGTGGTTGTCTATTCATGCATTTCGCTTTATAGGCAAATCTATCAAACAAGGATGAACACCATTAAGAAAAATATAACAGTTATTTAGTGAAACAAGAAAAGAGAAAAACTGATAGAGAAATGAAGTAATTAAATGATGGAGAGATTACTAATTTTCGCAATAAAAAAATAGTTAAAAATGAGTTGTTCGCACTTAGAGGTTCTGTTGAAAGGGGTTAGTCTATGGCCGATAGGGAACAAATATGCATTTAATATAAACTGTGCAGATTCCATTTGAAGACTTATAATGAAGGAAGCGTGATTTGGTCTCTATGTGCGTCCGTACACGCCCGCTCAAATTCATATGAATGCGTAAATCGAGCAACGGAGCAAATCTGCAGCAGCCGTGAAATGACCTCCGGAAAAGCGGGAGACCGAGAGATATTTCGGGGGCGAAGCCCCTTCATCAGAGAAACGTGACCCCCGAGGCTGATTCTAGAGCGAGCGCAAGAGTTATATGAGGCAGTCAGCAAAGTCCTATTTAAACCAACGTCACCCGGCACTCATAAGTGCGCTATGGTTATCGCCCTTCTCATGATGAGTCATCGCGCTGATGAGACGCAGTCAAGCTCGAGAACGGAATAGCACCTCACCCAACACTCACTTATTCGATCGCTCGCAATTTGCGTCCTTGAGTAAATTTACATCAAGCTTACGATGTTAATACAATGCATATGCCACACTTAAACTGTTAGGTTCATACATATAGATAGATCTCTTAACTGCAAACACTTTCTGTCTGTCTGTCTGTCTGTCTGTAGGTCTGTCTGTCTCTCTCTCTCTTTCTCTCTCTCTCTCTCTCTCTCTCTCTCTCCCTCTCTCTCTCTCTTTCTCTCTCTCTCTCTCTCTCTCTCTCTCTCTCTCTCTCTATATATATATATATATATATATATATATATATATATATATATATATATATATATTTATATATATATATATTTATATATTATGGTAGGAGTTTTGCGAAATGTTCCATTATTCCTAATTTATCGGAGCTGAGGTATCGGTCATGTTTGACCATCTTTTGAGCGAAAATATTTGACACGCTTTAGTCATTTCCCGACCATTATTCATCACCTTTTAGTATTATCTCTAAACACAGGATTAACCTTAGTATACAAATTTACAGTTTCGAGATGTCTAAAGAGTGTAAAATAATTTCGCACAAAAGATGGTCAAACGTTACCGAAAGCGAGGCGAAAAAAGTATAATAAGAAAATTAGAGAAAAAGAGAAAGTTAATCAAAGCTCAGCTGGACCTGGTATTTATATATATATATATATATATATATATATATATATATATATATATATATATATATATTGATATGAAGAGAGAGAGCAACCTGTTTAATTGACTAAATAGACACTTTTATTTTTACCTGTTTATTTTTTACATAAAATATGTATATAGTAGATCATACCGAAATGAAAGGGAAATGTTTTAGTATTTAAATAGTTTCCCAGTTTTTTTACAATTAATCATATTATTAAAAAGAACAAATTAAAAGAGATCACTCTTAGTTATTAGCATTTTTTTTTTATTGATTAGTTTGCCCGCTATTTGTCTTGTTTTGTGGCGGTTACTCTTTAATTGTTAAATTTTATTTTCTATTCTTGCTCTTTTATCCTCTTTCTCTCTCCCCCCGTAAGGGGCGCGGCGATTTGCCATCCTGGCCGCCGTGCTGACGGGATCCAGCACTCCGTCCGGCCCCAGCTTAGCCTCTCTTCCTTCCTTCAGATAGCCCGATTTCTCCCCTACCTCGTCGCTTTTCATACAACCTCTCCCACAACTTTCTCTGGTCAGCCTCTAATTTCACAGGGTAGAATGCTGACCTTCTTCTCAAGCCAACCACCCCGGATCGGGGCTGAGGGGGGAGGGGACATTGTTCCCTAACCCCTCAGCTCCGGTTCGGGATGGGGGTTTTTTAACAACCTGCTTCATCCCCACCCACATCTTCCTCACATCCCTTTTCCTCTCCTCTTCACAACCTATATTTTTTACGCCGTGTCCAAGGTGGAGCCGCCATGCCGAAGGACTGCCAGGCCACCAGGCGGGAGGGGTGGTCCCGAATGGCGGCGCCTGGCTCTGCCGGGCTTGTAAGCACCTCTCGCAGTGCGGGCAACTGCGAGAGGTGATGAGCTATTGCGTCCCGTAATCAAAAGAGGGTCACCATGCCCATGAATGAAAAAAAACAACAAAAAACCCAACCCCCAACTTCCCCAAGAAAATCGACGGAGCCGCCCTCGGGCAGCTCCACCGAGAAAATGGAGGTCCCCCCCTTGTGCTTGCGCAAGGGACCCTCCATAATTCTTTAACCGGAGAGGAGGCTTACTCCTCTCCTACGCCTACGGGTGTAGGGGACTCCCCCTCACCCCCTTCTCTGGAGGTGCTTTCGGGCACCTCCCTATCTCCAGCGGCAGTCCCTCCTTCGCTTTCTAAGGGGACTGCCAAGAAAGCCAGCAGGCAGCCCATTGCCGACCGCCCCTCGTGCAAGCGGCTCGGTAGGGCAAACCCCCTTAGGGGGGAGAGGGAAGCCAGGCCCCTTCGGTCGCTTCCCTCAAAAGACCTGCTGGCAAGAATTTTAAACCTTGCTGGGGTCAAGGCCTGTGCCTCCCCACACCACCTGACTAGTGACAATACTGCCAAGGGGACCTGCGATGTCCTGGGAGGGGATGGCCAACTGGAGGCCCCTCCTGTGATAGACATGGTCCTTGAGGAGACCCAGTCTCAGACGGTAGGGCCTTCCATGAGGGGAGTTCGGGCTCGGCGCCAAGCACCGAACCCGAATCCGCCCCTATGCAAGGTCCTCCTCAAATGGCTGAGGGCTCCGAGGCAAAAGGAGGGGAGGGATCTCCTCCGACAGGTGCCCCTACGACAACCAGGACCTTCTCCATTTCGGAGAGGAACCTGGCTGAGGCTGGTCCATCTGGCCTGGGGACTTCTGCCGGCGGAGGTGAAAAGCGGGTTCATTCCCCGCCCTCCTCTCCGAAAAAGAAAAAGACTAAAAAGACAAAAAAGACTCGGGGCTCCTCTCCATCCGCGGGGGCTGCGGGGACGGATGGGTCTGCTGCCACTCTGGCAAGCGACCAAGCCAAGATCGGCACATCCGCCCCCTCTGCCCCCCCGGTTGCGAAGCCCCTGACAAAGAAGACTACTACCAAGAGTGCACAGGGCGGAGCCTCGATGACATCGGGGCCCCTGATTCAGAGGTTACCTGGCGTTTTCGAGCCCGCTGGCTTCAAACGCTTCCTCGTTATTCGCTCCACTGATGGCACCATGTTGTCCAAGGGCAACATGATCCATCAGCGGAGAGGATTAGCTAGTGCAATTGGTAGAGAGCCGAAGGTAACCCGTTTCTCGGACGGGAGCCTTCTGGCGAATGCGGCGAATCCCGCCGAGGCGGCCAAGATTAGTGCTCTTCGGACACTTCATGGCACCCCGGTGAGTGTGACGCCGCACTCTACCATGAACTTTGTGGAAGGAGTAGTTTATGCGAGGAAACTCGTTGACTACTCCATTGAAGACATCACCTTAGAGCTGGCCGACCATGGGGCGGTCAAGGTCGAACGTGTGATGAGAAAACAGGGAGGGGCCTCGAGACCCACCCCTACACTCTTCGTCACGTTCGACTGTGACAAGTTCCCTGAGTCGGTGCGTGCCGGTTGGTACCGCTACCGCGTGAAGGCATTCGTGCCACTGCCGCGGCGGTGCTATTACTGTCACCGCTTCGGCCATACGAATCGCTCATGTAGACGTGCAAAGTCGGGGTCACCCGAAGTCTGTGTAAATTGCTCCAAGGTCGCACACGATAAGTCCAAATCGTGTGTGGCCAAGTGTGTCAATTGCGGAGAGCCGCACCCTTCTTCTTCGAAGCAATGTGGTGCATATCTCCTTGAGAAAGAAATCCTGGCCGTTCAGGCCCAGGATCGACTCTCATTCCGCGAGGCAAAGGACTTGGTCCTGGCGCGCCCGGCTCTGCCTGGGACGTCGTATGCCTCAATAGTTAGGAAGGCACCCTCTGCTCCTCGCCCATCTAGGCCAACGAGCACGGTTGTTTCCGCGCCCATTCGGAGCCCTTCTGCGGGCTCTACCCAACCCGGGCGCTCCCCTGGTAAAGCTGGCGGAAAAAAGGGTTCATACCCTGCCCCGGCTAAAACCAGGGCTCCCCCCTCTTCCCCCAGCGTGACCGTTTCCCGTAAGGCGAAACGGCCACGCGCCTCCACCGAGTCGTTAGACTCACAGGAGGCAACACCCCTGAAGATGGTCGCTAGGCCATCCTCCGGGGTTCCTAAAGCTGTCCCCCGAAAGGAGGACAGCAACAAAGGAGCTTCGGCTCCTTCGCCCACGCCCCGAGGTGGAGCGAGTTGCTCGGAGACGGTGGTTCCTCGAAAAGAGGGCCCCCCGCCTCCGAAGCCGCAGCGCCCGCCTAAGGTTTCGAGGCGGAGGGAGGAAAAGACTCGCATGGCGAGCCCAACCTCCCCCAATAAGTCCTCGAAGGCGACAGCGCCTTCAGCGCTTTGTCCGGCCAACAGCGCCCGGGGTTCTGCCCCCGGGAAGCGTACGGCCATTCCCGTGAGGGTCTTCAATTCGAGGTGGGCCCCCGCGTCTCCTCTGAGCTAGGCCTGGAGGGCATATTCCTTCAATGGAATTGCCGTGGACTCCGGGCCAACTGGGAGGAGCTGCGGAGGCTCGTCTCGTCCCGTTCCCCGTTAGCTATTTTTTTGCAGGAGACCATGCTAGGTTCGTGCCCCCTCCCTGCCCTCCCAGGGTATAAGGGTCTTGCGACCCCACCACCGCGGGATGGCCGGGCTGGGGGGTGCGCAGTTTACACCCGGCATGATGTCTCCGTTCTTCCTTTCTCTTTAGATACCTCCTTTCAGGCAGTGGCTGTGCAGCTGCACCTGGATAGCAGGTATACTATCATTTCTGCGTACATTCCACCGTCAGCTGACTTCGACGCGGGGGACTTCCGCCGCGTCGTGGCACGGTTGCCGAGGCCCTATCTCTTGCTTGGAGATCTGAACGGCAGGCATCCTCTCTGGGGAGATTACTCCATAAATCCCAGGGGACAAGTCCTTGCTGATCTGATCGAAGAGCTTGAGATGGGTGTCCTAAACGTGGATAAGTTTACGCATCACTGTCCGAGAACCGCTTCATTTTCTTGCCTTGACCTATCTTTGTGCTCTTCGGATGCACAGCCTGATTTTGATTGGGGGGTGGTCGATGACCTCCATGGTAGTGATCACTTTCCCATTCAAATATCCTTTTCAGGGCAACTGCCGCCTGAGAGACCACCTCGGTGGTGCTTGGCGCGGGCGCGGTGGCCTGCATTTCAGGAAATGACTGAATTCTCTATCTCAGTCGAGGAGTTTAGGTCGGTAGATGAGGCCGTTGAGTTCTTCTCCGGCAACCTCATCGCCGTGGGCCTGACTACTATTCCTAGGACGTCTGGCCGTTTTGCACGCCGACCACTCCCATGGTGGTCGGCCGAGTGTGAGACGGCCCTCAAACAGAAGCGTTATGCCTACATGCGCTATAAGCGCCGCCCGATCGATTTCACTGTCGCTGAATTTCGTCGGGCTAGGGCTAGGTTCCGGTATATTTGGAAGCACGCCCGCCGCTCTTCTTGGCGGGCATACGTGTCTTCACTTAACGGGAAGACCCCTTTAGCTGAGGTGTGGAAGCGAGTCAAAAGGATTCGGGGCAATTTCTCGCAGGACCCCCCTCCCGTTCTCCAGGAGAATGGGACCGCAATCTCGGATCCCGCGTCCGTGGCGGAATACTTAGCGACCGCTTTTTCTGCATTCTCTAGCCGTGATGCTGCTCCGCCAGCATTCAATGCACGTCGTGATGTCACGGAAGGCCGCCGGCTGGACTTTACCTCCAGAGGCGGAGAACCCTTCAACGACAAGTTTACTGTGAGTGAGTTGCGCTCTGCTCTCGCTTCGTGCGCGGACACCGCCCATGGTCCGGACGATGTCCCGTACGCCATGCTTCGACACCTGGGTGAGCGAGGCATGGCCTTTCTGTTAGATTTGTTCAACAGGATCTGGGTGGAAGGTCTTCTCCCAGACTCCTGGCGAATCGCTACTGTGCTCGCCTTTCGCAAGCCGGGGAGAGATCACTCTACTCCGACCGGATTCCGCCCAATCTCTCTAACCTCTTGCGTGTGCAAGTTGATGGAGAAATTGGTAAATGTTAGATTAGCCTATTTCCTGGACAGCGGAGGCCATCTGTCTTCTGCACAGTGCGGCTTCCGTAAGTTCCACTCCACGTCGGATGCTCTGCTCCGACTGGAAAATGCCGTCTGCGAGGCTTTCCTTCGTAGACAGCACTACGCCACGGTGTTTTTTGATCTGGAGAAGGCCTATGATACCGCATGGCGATACGGTATCATGGAGACTCTCCACACGATGGGGGCGAGGGGACGCCTCCCAATGTTTATATCTGAATTTTTGCGAGATCGTCGATTCCGCGTAGGGGTGGGGGGAGCCCTCTCCGGCCCAAAGGAGCAGAAAGAGGGTGTCCCGCAGGGAAGTGTCCTCAGTGTCACACTCTTTGCTCTGAGCATCAACGGCATCACCTCGGTGCTGCCGGAAGATGTTCTCGCTACGCTCTACGTGGACGACCTTTCGATCTCTTTTGGCGCGGCCCAGATGCCAACTCTGGAGCGCCGACTCCAACAGGCATTGAACCGCGTCTCTCGCTATGCCGAAGCGCACAGGTTTCGGTTTTCTTTGGCCAAGACTAAGGTGGTGCACTTCTGCCGCCATCCACGGCTTCACCCCGACCCAGATTTGTTTCTTAATGGGGTGCGCCTGGATGTGGTTGAGTCGCACTGTTTCCTTGGTCTTGTATTCGACCGACGCCTCACCTGGGAGGCTCACATTCGCAGCCTTAGGGTCTCTTGTACCCGCGCCATGGACATTCTCCGTTCCGTGACGTTCAGCGCTTGGGGCGCTGATAGGGCTACCGCCTTACTTTTTTATCGATCCTTTGTTCGCTCGAAGCTCGACTACGGATGCGAGTTTTATGCATCCGCAGCCGAGCGTTTATTGCGGAAGGTGGATTCGATCCACCACACCGGCCTTCGCCTTGCGACCGGTGCCTTCCGCACTTCCCCCATTGAGAGCCTGTTGGTCAATGCTGGGGAGATGCCACTCGCTCTGCGCCGCGTGCAGTGCATCACTCGCCTGTACGCGCGAGCCCGGCGCCTCCCTCAGTCGCCAACAGCTCTCACTGCATCCGCAGCTGATCTCGATGGTGCCTATGCTGCCGAGAGACGCCAGTCATACCCTAAGCCCTTTGGGTTTAGGGCCAGAAAACTCCTTCGAGAGGTAGATATAGCTCTCGGGCCGGTGGCGCCCCTGGTTCTGCCCAGGACGCCACCCTGGAGGGTACCACATTTGGCTATTTGTCGCCACGCCTCTGCTCCCAAAGCTTGTACTGCGCCGGGAGTATTGCGTTCGACCTTTTTGGAGCACACATCGTGTCACGCTGGTACCGTGCCAGTGTATACGGATGGCTCCAAGTCCCAAGAGGGGGTCGGCTTCCACGCCGTATCCCCTCTGTTTGAAGTCAGCGGGGCTCTACCAGGCGCTGCGTCTGTCTTCACGGCCGAGCTGGTGGCAATACACCACTCGGTACGGGAGATTACGCGACGTGCCCGGTTCGGAGACCGCATTGTGATTTATAGCGACTCACAAAGCGCCCTGAGTGCTCTCGGGGCATTGGAATCTCCGCATCCCCTGGTTCGCGAAATCCGTGACGCCACGGTTTTGGCGAGCCGGGCAGATGTCGAGATTATCTTCTGCTGGGTTCCTGGACGTGTAGGAATTGCGGGGAATGAGCGCGCCGATGAGGGCGCCAAAGAGTCCGCGAGGACTCTGCGACCGGACCAGCGTTTCGCTCTTCCTCACACTGACTACATGGCAGGAATACGGGCAGCTCTTCGGAATGCTTGGCAAAGAAGATGGGAGACGGTCGAGGGGAACTTAAAGTTGCGTGCCATTGCGCCGCGACTGTTCCCATGGACCTATCCCCCAATGCCGCGGCGGCTTCAGGTTGCTTTCTGTCGTCTTCGAATCGGACACACTCGTGTGACGCATCGTTACTTGGTGGAGCGCTCGCATGTGCCCTATTGCAACGACTGCGTCGTCCCCCAGACTGTTCGGCATATTCTTGTCGAATGTCCCAGTCTGGGTGATCTTCGCGCACGATACCTGTCTCGGTACCGGGATGGGCGGGGTCGCTACCGCCTGTCCCTTGTACTCGGGACGAGTGCGTGCACCATGACTGGTGGACTTATTGACTTTTTGGGGGAGGCCGGCCTTCTCCCCTTTATTTAAGGTTCCTTTTTTTTTGTTATTGTTTTGTTTTAGGTTGCACTCTCCTGCACCGGGGTGAGGGGGACCTCCCCCCGCTGCCGGAGATTGCTTCGATTGTTAAGTTTTTCCAATTTATATTGATTGTTAAGTTTTCATATTTTAACTTTAAAGTAGCCTAATTCTAGGCTGTCGTGTTTTTCGGCGACTTATGCCCAAGTGGGTAGTTGCCAGATGGGCTCTATAAAAAAAAAAAAAAAAAAAATCTTTCTCTCTCCTGACTTTCATGATTCTTTAACTTACCCTCTTCCTTTTCGCGACTTCTCATACTTTAACCATCTTCTTTCTCGCTCCCATAACTGCTTCTTGTCTCACTTGATTTAATATGGGACCCTACGGCCAATGGTTTTCAATGTCTTTCTCCTCCTAAGTTTAATCCTTATTCTTCCTCCCTCATTTGTGATTTATTGATTAAGAGGAGCAGTTAAATCTTTCTACCTATTTATATTATCTGTTGCTTTATTTTCTTCGTTATGGTTTTCTTTGCGAATAAATTGAATAGGGTTCAAAAGTACTAGGAAACATCTTTTAATTTTCCTGTGTGATATTGCATTTATTCCTAAGCTCACGTGTTACTTTGTGAGCTCATTATATATATATATATATATATATATATATATATATATATATATATATATATATATATATATATATATATGTATGTATATATATATATATATATATGTATATATATATATATGTATGTATATATATATATATATATATATATATATATATATATATATATATATATATATATATATATATATATATATATATATATATATATCATATGGGGAATGTGAAAAGGCAGAGGTGGGGAGTGTATATAAGGAAATCAAGTTCTCAGGGACTTTTAAGTAGGAAATTGCACATAAATACGCTTTTTAACATCAGGAATAAAAGGATCGGGGAATTTGAAATAATGAGTAAACATTTTAACCAAAAATGAATGGGGAATATGTTTATTTTTTAAACAATCCTTGAGACTGTCCTGTTTTGTGCGTCTTCGCTGTACAGAAGTTAGATAAGAATCAAAACATAGGAACGATATGGGTTGGTTCTGGTAGGATTGGTTTGGGCGTCTCTGGTTTCTGAGTGTTTATAGGTGTTTTAATAGTGGAAATGAGCTTGTATCCGAGTTCCAAGTGGGGCATCTCACCCTTTTTTTCAAGTTCCTCAGCCTGCCCCTCCGCAAGCATTAGACAGAAGTTCCGCACTCTGCACCTCCGCAACTTTTGCCATTTTGAGGTTCCCCAACTATATTTCCGCACCTCCGCCCCTATTACAGAGGATGTTCGCACCAGCAGCGGAACTATGTCTGCACCATAATTTTTTTTCAATTCCACAATAAATTTATAACTACCTATTAATTTAATAAATAACAAAAATGGTTAAATTATAATTAGCTAATATTTACATTTTATATAATATAATGACAATACTTAAAAAATTCCACTAAAAAGCCAAAAAATGATCCAATACACTAATTGTCCAGGTCTGGCACCACTTCCTTCTCCTTCTGCCTCGCCAGGTACCTCATATTTAACATCTTGAGGTTGCCCGGGACGGCACCACAAATTGCGGGCACAAGTACTTGAGGAATACTCTGAAGTGTTCAGAATACGTCACGTTGTTTGGCACCATGTAGTGTATGATGAACCTGAAAAATGAAATATGTTGACATTTTGATAAAAGTCAATTAATTTACTTGGCCGGGGTCTTTCATTAGTTAATCTTAAAGGGATTTTTACTTTGTTAAGAATTTAACAGAGGTTTTTTAAAAATTCGGTATGGCGATACACAATAGTCTATATACCGGGTGTCCCAAAATTGAGTGCGTATTTTGATGAAATTGAAAACTTTTATGAAAAATTCATATTGAATTATGTTCATCAGGTTCAAATTGAGCTCTGCACAAAATTGTAGTGTCCGATGTAGAGGGGGTCCCAAAATTTGAATTTGTTTTTTATCCTCTTCATAAATGTTTCTTAATAGATAGTAAAAAGAAAAAAATTATGTTTATTTTTTCGGCTCACTTAGGATCACTGTTGTCTTGGGTATATCAAGTCTCTGACTGGTCTTTCTCACCGAAGTTCTTGGTTCATTCTCAAACAATTTTCTAACTTGTTTAGTTTTGTTGTGGTCTATCTTTTTCCCTCCTCTTCCTTTCTTACCATGTACGAATCCGGTTCTTTTAAATTTGTTCACAATTGAACGGATCGCTTTGTCTCTAAGTCCAGGTTTTCTTAATTTTCTTTGGAACTTTTTGGGTACTTCATTAAATTATGCCCATCTGACATCAGCTATGACAAGAAAATTGCTCTTCTGTATTCATTATTAAAGGGATCTGAAATGGATTGAAAAACAAATCATAATTTGGGGATACCCTGTAGATAGAACACTACAGTTCTGTGGATAGCACATTTTGAACATGATGAACATAATTAAACATGAATCTTTCATAAAAGTTTTCAATTTCATCAAAATACGCACTCAATTTTGGGACACCCGGTACACATACTTACATGCAGTACAGGTCCAAGGCCTTGTCTTGGCTGAACCTCTCCTTCATTGAGTGGCCAATGGAGGTCTGTTTGTTGAGCTTCTTAGTGTTAGTATAGTCGGTCTCGCTGGCACTGGTCCCAAACCGATTCCTTCCGCGCTTTGACCCACCATCTAAGGCGGCCAAGAAGGCAGCCCACATAGTTGGGCAACTCTAAATACACAATAAAGAATTAAAGATAAGTTAATTGAATTGTTAAAATTGATTTCCTAGAAATAAAGAGAAATGAGTCAAATGACTAATGAGTAACTGCAGTTATGTTTTCATTATGTGCTTTATTCGTCTTTTGTTTTGATAATTTACTCTTATAAAGGGTTTCTTCAGGCTGTAGTTACTCTACCTCTACACCTTCAGTTGCGAGTTGCAACGTTTGCACTTGGCCTTTATGTTGTGCATGTCAATGTAATAGAGACTGAAAATTTTAAAAATGAAATAAATATTAATATGTAATAAGTTAAATTATATATATATATATATATATATATATATATATATATATATATATATATATATGGTCTTTCAATAAGGTCGCTTGAGTTTTAAATGTAAATAAAACCAAACAAGTTGTCTGTGATATATGCACTCAATTTATTTTAAATTTGAAAGAACATTTTATGGCATTAAGTGTGGAATATGACTTCGTTCAAATGTCTGCCGCGGCTTCGCTTAGTTGAATGTATTCGAGAGGTCCAATTTTCGATGACTTTGTCGCATAAATCTGGCTGAATTTGCTGGATGGTAGTAGTTATGTTTACTTTAAGGACATCAGCTGTTTGCAGATTATTTGCATATACCTGCGATTTAAAGTAGCCCCCAAAGGAACTAGTCCAATGGCGTTAAATCGTGAGATGACCCTGCCCTGAAATCACTGGTGCAAAATGTCTATCGTGGCATGCTCAGTGTGGCACATAGCACCGTTCTGTTGGAACTACATGTTGTCAGTATCCATATCAGGCATATAATCCAGTTGAGGCCACAAGAAGTTGCTTATCTTCGATCTGTAGGTCTCACCATTGACGGTTATGGCAAACCCATCTTCGTTGTCAAAAACTACGGACCGATGATTCCGTTAGACGAAAATCTGCATTGAACATTGACTTTGTTGGGATGCAATTGGTGCTGTTGTATCTCCTGTAGATTATTTTTGTCCCAAATCTGACAATTTTTCTTGTTCACAAATCCATTCTTCTAAAAATGGGCCGGGTCGCTGAAGATGATCTTGGGTAGAAATTTGAAGGAAGTTCCAACTGCTCTAGATCCCAATCAGCAAACACACAGCATTGTCTATGGTCGTTTACCTTAAGTTCCTGGGTAAGTTGGATTTTGTTTGGGTGCAGACCCAAGTCCCTATGCATAATTCGCCAAACTGAAGTGGCAGAAAGGCCAAGTTCTTGTGAACGACGAGAAATTGACTGCCTCGGATTTTACCGTACACTCTCATTTACGGCAGTGATATTTTCAGCATACCTTGCGTTTCGGTGACGTAGGGGTGTTAGCTGATTGTTGATCAACCTTTTTGCCTCGAATTTGGCCACCAAGCGTCGAACAGTGGACTCGGCAGGACGATTGTGGCGAGGATAGAAATCACGTAATGCGCGGAACATTTGTCGAACGGAGCACTGATTTTGATAATAACATTTGATGATTTTCACACGCTGTTCAACGCTATAACATTCCATCGTGACTTGCCAAGTACTATTAAACAGTTCACAGTGAGGTAGCCAGATGTCGCTTTAACAACATGGCCACTATCGCCTGACAAAGTTCAAGCGTCCTTGTTGAAAGACCCTTTATATATGTATATATATATATATATTTATCTATATATACATATATATTATAAATTAGGGTATTAAGTAGTTACTAACGCTGTTATATATTAAGTAGTTAACATTAAATTCAAAAATTACACCTTCAAATGCACAAAATCCCTCATTTCTGGCTCAGTCTCGGGTCCCATAGGCTGGGTTTGCTGTTTACTCTCATTGTCCTCTTCGAAACACTACCGCGGGCACCAGAAACACGGTTGCTGAGGTTTAGATCCTGGTCTTCTTCCTTCATGCTCCTTATAATTTAAACAGTGTTACGTTGTAAACATTTAGTTTTATTCCAAAGTTATTAGTTAAAAAGATCAAAAGAAAATTATTTGACAATAACTGTACTTTACTATTTTATACGAATTTAATCAATTTACTAATTTGTCACTTCTGTCGATCAAATACTTGACTATGTTGACTATTGAGCAACGAATTTTGATCAATTACTTAAAAATGTTAAATGGCAAAATGCACTATAATGAAATTGGCCTGCAAAAAAAAGCCTACGATAAGTGTGATTCGATCAGAATCACAATCACTTCTTAATCTTCTACTCGTCGCAAAGCGTCCACGAAATTACTGACTGTCTCTGAGCGCACAAAAAACACAACCCACTCTAGTCCTTATCACTGAAACAACCCAACTGGCAGTCAGGGTTGCTACAAGCAAATTAAAAAAAAACAAAACAGAATTTGGAATTAAACGGTACCAGAAAGAAGCAAATGTAAATTTTACGAGTGATAATACAAGAATTCTCAAGAATTTGTCTTAAATTAGTGCAATAGAATTATTTATGTTTTAAATAACGATACCCTCATCATACTTACCAATAATTTAATTAAATTAATACATGATAAAATTGGCTTGATTTGGTTCTTTTGTAGTAATTTGGTAGTTTTTCTGTTTTAGACACCCCTAAAAAAAATCTGGTACCTTATTACTAGTTGTGGCAACCCTGCTGACAGTAGTTCATAATCCCACATTTACTTTTCAAACTATTAAGGCCCCATTTGTTCACGTCATCGATGGCTGAAGTCACGTAATCATGACGTCCTAGTTGACTTTGAGTCCAAGAACTACCTAGTCAACGTTACGGACGAACATATAGACGTTTCTTTACATTCATGTAGAACTAATCAATACAATTTATGTTATAGATTACTAAGATTATCCCTTTCAATACTTTATAGCTGCTTTGCCTGTGGATACAATATTTTTCGTCTTTTTTTACAACGCAGCGGTAGCGGCCCTAAATTTTGAGAGGTCCGCAACCCTGGAGCCGCATTTTTTTGAGGAACGGGTTGCACAACTAGCCATCCGCAACCAAAGGGGGGTTCCGCAAGTTACAGAGGTACAGAGGTGTGGCCTAAAGTTGTGGATTGCCCAACTTTGAATGCAAAAGACTTCCACTGTTCGAAGATGACTTTCGGTGCTGGTTGTATCTTTAATTGAAAAGTTGTGTGAGGTGGGATTGTGGTATGGATGTCTGGTTTCGTAATGTAATCGGATAGGAGAAAATTGGGGAGTAGCGAGGTGGGGCTTTAGCTCTGTGGCTGATATCTAGATGTGCGTAAATACGTGCATGTATTTTCGCATCTATGTATATTTCTAATTTTAGGTCCTTAAAAATGGGTTCCGACCCGAATCGTCGGTATCAAGGAATTAAAATACTATGATGAAAATCATATATGCGGCCTTGTTATTTATTCTCAAACTATATATATATATATATATATATATTGATAACTGACACTGCTTTATGGCCTGGGGACCAGGCCTCGTTCATCCCCAGGTTGGTGATTTTACCCGGAACGGCTTTAATGCATCCCAAAATATTTGTTGGGTAATCTTTGAAATTTTAGATATTATATATTGCATAGTGATTTGGTCTACCTAAAATCTAGGGCCCTATCAGTGCGGATCTCAATCCTCATCAGGAACACGATAAACAAGATCAGGCAAAATCCAATGGTGGAATGCTAGGTAGCTTGCTTTGGAGGCCAAAGTGAGCCATGTGACCATACAAATAATGATGAAAGATGATCTGAAATTTTGTCCATATAAGGTAGCTAAAGGACCTCTGCTCTTCCATTACACTAATATGAAGGGAATCAAAAAAAAGAGTAAAAGTTGTTCCGTTCCTCCAACGGCCAAATTTAAAATGAGATCTTGGTTGAACAACCAACCTCTTTCAGCAGAAAGAAGCAGCTTCGGTGATTTTGTGGGCGGCCTTAATAACAAAGGGAGAAAAAAAACCTCTCGGTGTCATTTTAGAAGCGTTAAATATCAGTCAACATGTATATTTGGACATGTTGAAGGAAAAAGAGATAAACTGGGTGGATGCCACAATAGGAAATGATCGTGTAACCCTTCAAGAAGAGGGTGACACCTAAGACAGCAATATTAACGCAAGATGTTCAATGTGCTACAAGTCTATGGTACAAATCATACTTCTTTCGGATTAGACCATTGTCAGCTCTATATCAATAAGGAAAAGGCATTGCAAACAGGAGGTATAAAAACAGCGAACATACCACAATAAAAGTTAAATCCATCAAATAATTATGCTTACATACAATATTGCAAAAGAGATCAACAAACGTATCAAGGAATGCTTTCCGAACAAATATTATATCACATCAATGGACAAATTAAACGATATCCTACTCGCAATGTGCTCAGATGAATACTTTGTCTCACCTGATATAGACTCTTTATTAGCACCTTAACCGAACCAAGAAAAATCTAATTATTGACCAAGTTTATCACCGCTTAACGAAACCTGACCACAAACTGGGCCATGACATTCTGAGAAACCGCATCAAAGCCTGCGTAATGGAAGGCCCATTTCATGCACTGATTGGATGAAGATGGAAACAGGTGAATCTCTTGGAAAGACTCTGAGATGTAGTAGGTCTGCTCTCACGATGGTCCAGGTAGCTGGGGTAGGGCCTGGAATAGTTGTGAGGGTCCCCGAACCACTGTCAGGCAGGGGACGGGGTTGCTACCACCACAACAGGTAGATGGTGCTCTAATAGGCTCAGGATCGAGACGAACTTTCGATAACTTGTATTTTTATGCGTCGATTAGAGAGTAAAGTATTAGCATGTGAATAATTAAAAGCGTTCACATGTTGCAGCTTCATCGATGATACGGAACTTGAAATTAAAGACAAAAACCAGCTCCGAAAAGTAAAACAGGAAATAAAGGAAGCATTGTCATAAACACCACTTATGAATTAACCAAAACGGAAACCTAACTACTTTATCTCTTATGATTATCGGACCAAAATAAGTATATTAAAGACCGACAAATTCAGGAAGTTGCTTTAATGCAAAAGAAGGGTGCACAAACTCATAGGTACAAAATAATGTCATATTACCATGCATTAGTAACCATTTCAAAATAAACACCGTAAGGAACTATTGTATGCGACAATGAAATTAAACCACTATTCAGTTTTCTACATCCATATGGTGGATAGCCCACCCCCCAAAAATATATTCGGAATTAAGATAATCTTAAACAAGAGAATAACAAATGTCTACTAAAAGTATTTTACAAGAATCAAATGAGCAATTTATACCAAGTCGATGAAATAATAATAATAATGTGGATTTTTTGTTATGCGGTCCTCAAGGCCCTGGTTATTCACTGAGCGCTTCTCGATCAACTAAATAAAAGCTCGAGAGAAGAGGTGAGTCTGCATTGCGCGCTTGAAACCATCAGAGAGGGAAGGGGGAAAGTATCACAGGAGGCAGATCATTCTCCATTCTAGGAGCAAATATAGAGAAAGCACGATCACCCATGCAGAACATAGGACTACGAGGAACAATAAGTAGGGAAGCAGAGCCAGACTGTAGGATTCTGAGGTAAAAGAATAGACTCAACGGGGACAGGTTGATTGAAGCTTTAGCAAAAGAACTGATATGTAAGAAAATAGGGACTTAAAGGTGATTGTGCATTGAATTGGCAACCACAACAGATGCCCAAGCAGAAGAATTGCACGAGAGCAACTTCCGCGCCGGAGAAAACATGGTGTGCAAAATTTCGAACAAGTTGGAGAGGTCAAACAACGGAAGTTTACGAGTGCCCCGGGAAAATGAGAGGGACAGTAGTCAATGCGGAATGACGAGTGCAGGAACGACAATCTAAAAGATGTGGTCAAAGTGGGAACAATAACCAGAAGTTTTTGGTTTTTTTACATGCATTAGCCACATGAATTTCGAGAGATAACTTACTATCAAATGTGAGGTCCAGAGTTTTAACCTTAATGTTAAAAGAGTTATAGGAGGCGCCAGGTAAAAGGTAGGAAGCAATAGTTTTCACATCCTCTATGTCCATGCGTGCCCATCAGGAGTTTGTAATTGTTAAGTTCCAGAAAGTTATCCGAGAGCCATTCAGTGTTAATGTTATAAGTGGATGATGGTCCGTTTCCTGCCTTAAAACCTGAGAGAAAGAAAAATCAAGAATATTGTACAGTCAAATACGAAATACACCGACACAGACGAGCAACTTGAAGTAATATTATGCTCTCAAACAAATATAATAATAATTACTTGATCATTCAAACAACAAAATCAATGACATAAAGTCTGGCAGTGTAATAATTTAAAAAGTCAATTACCCCCTTACAGACTGTAAGATTCATTTACCGTCGAAATAGGTTAGTATAGAAACATCATCCCTATTACGACCCCTCCACATATAGCTCGAAAATTCTGGCCATAAATTCCAAATTGAAATGCAATATGGCTTCCAACCAACAAAGAGAGTCACTGTAAGGAATCCCATAATTAAACGAAAAATTAAGGCCATCCGCCTGCTCCTCATCGAATATATGTATGTATAATTTTCCAAGAAATAAAACCCCAAGATTAAAACCCAACAGTCGGCAACACAAAAGAGACAAACAATTAACGGAATTAGTCATATCGAAAAAATCAAGGAATTCACCTTCCAACCAACAAGCGCTTGCTTCAGAATTTATTGCATTATCAGTAAGCATTCTACATTTTTTTACCATTTGTACCTGTATTCTTTGTCTTCTCCTATTTATAAAGATTTCATAAATACAAATAAAATATGTATTTATTTATTTTGAGTCTTAAAGTGCAACTTTTTTACTATTTTATCAATGTAAAGAAAACTTGCTCAGAAGATGGTCGCATAAGAGCGAAAGTTCAAATGAATTAATGAATAATATTAGAAACCTTAATTGATTACTCGTAAGACGAAAGGATTATAAAAAGGAATGCACTTATGAAAAGAAGGAAATTAATCAAGTCTGAGTTTCATATAGTCTTCAACAAAACCTGAATATATGCATATAACAAATATATATATATATATATATATATATATATATATATATATATATATATATATATATATATATATTATATATATATATATATATATATATATATATATATATATATATATATATATATATATATAATATATATATACAAACTCCATCCCAACACGAGGTCGTTAATTTTGTATATTTCACCGATGTATTTGGGGATTCCTCGCACAACTTTGCCAAGTTGTGATGTTAACATCGCAAGTATTTGCGTGAATATTGGAGGCGTTTCCTTGAAACGTTGGTCTGCATCATGCACTTTTACGACCTCTGTTGACCTCATCGTGTAGACTTTCCTCATAAGCTTAGAGATAATATGATTCCACAAACCGAGTTGAGCGAGAGGGAAGGCAAAATTTCCCCATAATTTCTAACTTTCCCCTCACTATAATGGATGAGGCCATAACCAGCTCCACGTTACCCCACCCGTATTCCGATGAAACCCATATACAGGGAAACTATCTGAATAAATAAGTAGAAATCTCCCACTTCAAACTTACGAGAAAGCTCTTAAATTGTGTTAAAGCTCTGTAACGCGTCCGCATTCGCGGCATAATTTCGTCTCCCTTTTTCTCCTATTAGCTGTCTCTATTTTTTCCCCTTTTTCTCATCCTCCTACTTCTTTTTCCTTATTGCCATCGTCTTTCCTTGTTTTTCTTCTTTTTCAGCTGACGTAAAATAAACTTTTTCGCTTTATGTTCACAAGTTATCGGCCTAAGGTTGAATCTATTATCGTATTTCACCGGCAGTTTCAATGGCGGAATATTAGCTGAATGCATTACTTGCATCGGAGCTTATTCAACGAACACCGGAGGGCAGCAGCATAGAATTTATGTGTATATTTTATTTGTGCGTCTTACTTTCTCATTCAGATATATATATATATATATATATATATATATATATATATATATATATATATATATATATATATATATATATATATATATATATGTTATATATCTGCGTGCATATGTATACAGGGTGACACCCCCGAAACGGGCCCAAAATTTAGATGGGCCTTATTTCTTAATTTTCTGCAAGGATTGAATGAAACTTTGTTGATAAATAGTTTATTGTATTTAAAAACATCATATCAAAACATGAGAGTCTTTGGACTTTTCTTCTTTATTCTGGAGCACGTGTTTGATGTGACCTCCATTTAGCTCTGTGCATTTCTTGGGGCGCAACACAAAGTTGTCCATGACATCCTTACAAACCGGCCGACTAATTCCTCTGATCTTCTCCCTGATGGCTTCCTTGAGTTCAGTGATGGTCTTGGGTCTCTATGCGTACACACTGGCTTTAAGGTAGCCACAAAGAAACAAATCTGCGGGCTAGGGTCTGGGCTGTGAGGTGCCCACTCAAAATCAGTCTGGAGACTGATCACACGGCCACCAAAGTTCTCTTTCAGCCAATCTCGGGAAAAGTTTGAGGTGGGAGAGCCTGCTCCATCTTGTTTTTACCAGAACCTCATCATAACCGACGGGAACAGGGTCTACAGCTCCCTCTTAAGGATTTTGGGGACCTCAAGATGCCGTTCCTTGGGGACTGTCACTGTCGCGCTAAATTCCTCGAAGAAAAATGGTCCGATGATGCCTCTGGAGGAGATTGCAGTCCATACCGTGGACTTAAGGGAGTATAGGGTTTTGATGGCTACCTCATTTGGTCTGTAGGTCCCCCAGAAGACATTTGTCTTCGAGTGTACCTTTTCTTCAAGATGGAAGCGAGCTTCATCTAAGGCCCAAAGGAGGTTAAGGAAAGTTGGGCTCTCCTGAATCTTCTCCATTATCTTGACTGCTATAGCCTTTGTCTGCTCCTTGTCTGAGGCTATATGGGTCTGCTTGTTCTACATTCTCTATGGGTAGTCCTTTACATCCATTACTAGCACTCTCCTGCAAGTCTCATGGGATATACCGAGGGACTGACTTCGCTTGCGCACAGAGCGTTTTGGATTTTGCTGAACTGACTCTCTCATGCTCTCGACCAGCTCAGCTATACGCTTCCTGGGGCGTCCTGAATGGCTTGAACGGTTGTCACTAGCGGCATTGAAGTTCTCCACTGTCCAATAGTTCTCATAGTGGTCTAGCAAGTCCTGAATTCTGCTCTTGGAGGGAGCTTTTTCACATTTGAACTGATGCACGAAAGTGCCCTGCACTTTCGTGCACGAGCCTGTCTTGTAATAATGTTTGATGCAATATATTCTTTGCTGGAGCTCCCATTGAGATCTAGTTATGTTCACAGGCGTTGCTCCTGTCATGTCTTGCAAAATGAGAGAGAATGAATGATATATAATAAAAAGTGAGTACAGGCCAGTTTTTTCGGGGGAGGGGGGGTCACACCTGTATATGTAAGTATATGTGTTACATAAGCTTCTTACTCGGGTGTAGAAACAAGAAATATTTATTTATCGGAGAACAGTAATAAGAGAAATAATATCACAATGAAATTAATATCTAATATAATTCCATTTTTTCTTTAATAGCAGCTATAAGGCGTATCTTATAAGATTGTACAAAATTCCTGCATGTTTATGATAGGATTTGATGCCACTCTTCTTCAGCAAACTTTTCCAATTCAACAATTTGTGAGATCCTCTCTTGTTCACACGCTTCTTCAGCTCCTTACACAGATGTGCAATTGATTTGTAATCTGGGTAATGAAAAAGTCAGTTGAGTACAGTTATGTGTTGTGCTAGGTATTTCTGAGTAGATTTTCTCCTACGTTTGGGATCGTTGTCTTGTTGAAATTCAAAATACTTTGCAAGTCAAACTTTCCTTGAAAACTGCTTCACGTTTTCATCGGATATTCGCTGATAGTTTTCAGAATTCATCGACCCATCTATCACATTTACGTTTTAATGCAAAACTGCCAGCACTAGCAAAACATCCCTACAACATAGTCGAACCTGCTACATATTTAACAGTAGGTACGGTGTTCTTTTCTATGAGAGCTTCATCAGATTTTAGCCAAACGTACCGTTCGTCGTTTATCCCCCAAAACTTGATTTCTTCCCAGTTCACCATAATATTTTATCTAATTTAGATGGTTTATCTTTTAAATACTTTTTAGCTAACATTAAACGCACATGTTTGGGAGCTTTCTTCAACAGAGGCTTCCTTCTTAAAACACATCCATGAATTTTTTCCCGGTGTAAATTACATTTTACTGTCGAAGCATGCATATATTTGCTGCGTGCTGCCAAATCTACTTGTAACTCATTTGTTAGGGTTATCAGAATGTTTCAGTTTCATCATAGGCCAAACATCTCTATGGCTCAGTTTCTTTAGGAAACCTTCGAGCAGACGATTTAATGTAATGCCATTAGATTGATACTTCACAATAATTTAATAATGTTCGTTAACATGAAAATTGGAATGTTCACAGAGGACGAATGGTTCTATATCCATGACAGGCGTTGTGCATTTTATAATATTGGTTCTTGCAGATTCTGAATGCTCAGCGGCGATGTCATGACAACGAAGGACAATTTATAGAACCAAGATAACACAAAAATATACCATATAAGTACATGTATTGAACCGTAACATGAAATACCTAATGCATAAAATAGGGGTTTTTTTTTATTTAAACATCAATTTTAAAAAATTGGTTTATAGCAAACTCCTTCAAGTTCTTGTGATTCCTTTTTGTGTTCTGACCCACTAGGGAAGAAACAAGTTTCGTCCTAGGATTTTGCCGAATTTCGGAATGCCTTTCTGTCCTATTCTTACAATTAGTTTTTGAAATAACCAGTGTCAATTTAAATCCCTATTTACTGTGGTTGGATGTATATTTTGATATAAATAGGATAATACATTCGACTATAATTCAAATATTTTTTATAATTTGTTTAAAAAAATAAACAGGTATTTTTGATTAGGAAATTTCCCTTCTGCATTCAGATTCTTCCAACCCTGCCTCATCTCATTACCATTTCTTTAAGTCATCACATCGCTAAAGGGCAAATTTTACTGTCACATGGAGAAAGTAGAAACATACATCAAAGAGTATAATCAAAACCGAAGAAACTTTTCAAGAAAGGTATCCACTGCTTAGATAAACGATGAGAGAAGATTGTCATTAAATTGCAAGCTACTTTGCTGCATAAACGAGGGTAGAATTGTATATTTAAAGTGATTATATAATAACGTCATTAATTGCTTGATAACCCAATATACATTTATTATAATAGTGATTGCATATTTGCGGAATATGAAACTGCTTGAAACATTTGGAATGCAAGATAACGCCGGATTTTCACAAATAAATTTGTTTTTACACTACAATCTTTGCAACGGTGTCAGTCCGTTTTTGGCCCTCTTCTGTAGATCTTCAAATATTTGATCATGATAGTGCAAGGAACTGCAAATAAATTATCCTCCTAACATTTTCAGCTATTAGAGAATATGCATTATTCATCATAATTTGAAGATATGCAAATATTGGCTAATACCATTTTCCCTGACACATTCTTACACGACAGTTTGAAATACGTTAGTCTATCAAGTCGACAAAGGTATTGTCTTTTCTAGAAATTCACGATTTCTTCATAGTACATTAATAGCGCTTTGAAGTTGCCACTGACTATGTTCCGAAGATAGCAACCAGAATGGCGCCTTTATTTTCAATTCAATTTTCAACAAAAAATCCATCATCAGTTGCAGTGTCGGTCGTACCTCTTGGTTTTGATTAGATGTCATCCTCCGTGATAAGAGATCACTTTCGTGTTCTGTTTTGTCAACTCTCCGTTACACAAGTGCTATTATCAGACAAAACTTCCATTGGAGATATATTTGTGAAATAGTTGTCAAAGAATACCTTAAAATCCGTTCGAAATTGCATGTCAGATGATCGTATCATTACACTGAATATCATTGCCACCAACACCTACTAAATCGTTCAAAATGAGATTAGTTTACATCCTGCTTTCTTACGTACAATTTAAAAGAATTTGGCTGACCTCCCTTGAAACAAATTGACCAAATGTTCAACGCTAATTAAGTAGGTTTTCTTCTGATAAACTGTTTCATATGAGACTTAAATACTATGGCACAAATCCGTTGACAACGTACGTGTTGTAGGGAACCGACGATTGTGTGAAGTCAGTCAAATAGTGTTATGTGCAATTTTTATGGGGCCCTTTTCATCAATTGTTGTGTTGTCAACGATATGCAATTTTGTTTAAATACTGATAAACCGGTCATGCTTCATGATATTTGAAAGAATATTATGAACATGGTCAGTTTATCCAATATCTCTTCCAATCAGATATTGGTTAAATTGCCAAAATAAACATTCCGCAATAAAACAATGAATTTTTTGGCCGATTCTAGACACTAATGTGGCAAGTTGGAGACATTATAATTTTAAGCATCACCTTCAAACCTGGGATAAAATCGTACGGTAGTTAAGCCAGTGAAAACACTGTATTTTTCGGGTGCCTTAAAGTTTGAGAATGCGAGAAGTGAATTAATTAGTCTATAAATTGGGTGAAGTTGCGCAAAATGAAAACTTTGTTAGGAGATAGAGAAAAGTAGGATACCAGCAGGATAAGAGTAGAGGTCGTAGAGGCAGGTTAGTCTTATCGGCGAGTAGAGGTTGGATGGACTCTGACTTCTGAAAAGCTCTGAAGTGATTGAATCTATCTATTTACCAATCTCGACAAGATGGTTTTATTCCTCGCCGAATTGGAGGTTTGTGGTATATCTCATTTTTGAGGAAGAGTTTTGTTTGCAAGCAATTTTACTTCCAACAAAAAAGAGCGCGAGATTATGAATGCCCTTATCTGGTGAGGCGCAGAGAAAGGTGGTTACGCTTCGTGCTTGCTTCAGCGGAACCTGTAAGATCGGATAAAAATTATCCTTGTTCTCACGGAAACACAAGTATATGTTTGTGCAAGTTATGTATGTGTGCAAACTGAGAGGGCAGCATCCCAAATAATTCTGCCTCACCACACTGAAATTCTCGAAGAGCAAAAGGAGGGAAGTTAAGTAAGAATAGAGAATTGTATCCATTTAGTTCCCTTGAACGCCTTCATGCTCTCGTTATTTGGGGCTCCCTGACCGGGGGTTCTGCTTTTTCGAGAAGAACAGGATTAAGGCAAAAACGTTTGGAGGCGAGGGCACAGATATGGGCAAGGGTAAAGGTCTGTTGCTCTACTTTTGAGCTTGGACATTGCACGAAAATGCGAACCCAGTGAAAACGTTTTAATACCCGGTGCAATGAAATATAATGTGAGAATGTTTTGAAAAGCTACTCGTATAATTTTCGATCAACTAGACAGTGCAGACCAGGAAAAATACCCTCCTGAACGCTACTGGGCTATACAGATGTGGTTTCCCTGTAAAAACGTGTCAGAAGATAAAGGGATTACTTGAATTGAGGGTCACCTGTTCAAATCTGAGTTTACTGAGGTGCTAGGATAAGCCTGTGAGGTCAGGCTAATGACCTGGCTTCGTCGCAAAATTGCAAGAGATAGTTTGGATGATGTTTATTGTCGTTGTTGAGGAGTTTGAATAGAAGAAGGAGCATGCAGGTGGCCCATTTTAGAAACCTTTTAATAATACTGAATAAGCTAAGGAAACTTTGCAAATCTTGCTTTATGTTAACCTTGGTATTTTCCATAATATGTGACATAACGTCATCGCCAGGAAATCTACCTCATAAATTTACTTCATAGCCCTAATTTATGCGATCTCTAACGAATTGGCACTTAACAAGATTGATGATATATTAGGTTGAAAACAAAGTTCCCGCACAACATTTTTTAAAGGTTTTTTAAATTAATAGATTTATACAGGGTATACAACTAGTTAATGTTAAGTGGACAAGCCTTTCCTAGGCTTCGCTTCAAAATGCACAGTGCCCTAGAGTCTAAGTAGACGAGGTCACTATGAACTTTCAAGCGAAGCCTAGGAAAGCCTAGGCGACTAGGCAGTAATTAGTTGGAACTATATGATATCTAAGGTTTAAAAAATTACGCATAAAATGACTCTTTCTTGTAACAGAAACGTACTCTTTTAATGTAAGTTTACAAGTTCGGCCTAAACGCTGCCCAATCGCAACATTTTATCAACCAATCATTTGGAAAAGTCAATGCACATCCTGCGATCTCTAAGATCAGCCGAGAAGTGGTCGACCCTCACTTATTGAAAATGACCGTTTGTACGCAGGTGTAAAAGCTGAACTACATCTGATATTACGCGAGCTGGCTGAAAAGTTTAGCTTCAGCCATGCAAGTGTTTTGCATTATTTAGAGGAAATGGGTAAAATCATCAAACTTGACGTATGGATCTTACGTAAACTAACGACTTCAACCGCAAGCGACACATAGACGCCTGCATGATACCAATGGTCAAGAAACGTCGTTTTGTTTGGCTGAACAAAGTGGGTATTGCAGATGAGAAATTGTGTGCACATACACTCGAGCATGGAACGCAAAACAAGCTAAGCAGACAAAGTACCACCTGCATAACTTCAGTCTGGTGGGATGTGGAAGGAATGATTCATTGGGAAATGTTGGAACGTAATCAGCCTAGCCACGCTCAATTATACAATTAACAACTGCAATAGCTGGCACAAGCAAATGCGGAGAAACGACCTGAAATTACTGATGTCATGTTTTTCCATTATAACGCCCGATCACACTTTGCAAAGCATACCCGTGAAAAGCCCCTGGAGTTGAGGTAGCAAGTTCTCCCTCACCGACCATACTTGCTAGATCTGGTGCCAACAGACTACTATCTATTCCAAGTTATGCGGAACTTCTTGAAAGGCAAAACTTTCGCAAATGATAACGAACTGTATACTGTAATCGGATAGTTCCTTGATAGAAAATTAGTTGATTATTAAGAGAAAGGTATCTATGATCTATCCCGTCGTTGAAAGCAGGTGCTCTATAATAACGGTGATTACATTGTTCATTGATATTTCTTTTGCTGCGTTGTTCCGTTTTAAATCATTGTCAATAAAAGTTGTGCGAGTCGGCCATGGGAACTTATAGATCGTGCCATAGTGCTCCGAAAGTTCCGGTGGACCTCATCCTGATTCATCGGCTTCAGATCGCTTTCTGTAGTCTTCAAATATGACATCCTCACGGGACGCAAGGCCATTAGATTGACCGTTCCCCATCATCTTATCGTGACGACTGCATGGTCACCCAGACTATTCAGCACAGTCGTTCTCGCCCTGACACTGGAACATGCCTTCTTTTGCTTTTTTTTTTTCGTATTTTTTTTTTTTATTTTTTAGTTTGTGTTGTTTATTTTCGTGTTTTAATGTAACCTAGCCATATGTTGATTTTATTACGGAAACTTATGCTCTTGGTCGCAGTCACCGGATGGCCTCTTTAAAGAA
Organism: Ceratothoa steindachneri; assembly: GCA_963969495.1. Classification (NCBI taxonomy): domain Eukaryota; kingdom Metazoa; phylum Arthropoda; class Malacostraca; order Isopoda; family Cymothoidae; genus Ceratothoa; species Ceratothoa steindachneri. The sequence goes on from OZ018326.1 coordinate 83,268,502, forward strand.
AATTCCTTAATTCATTGGCGTCAGAGCGACAATGCTATTCAATTTTAGCTTTGCTAAAACTAAATCTGAACCTAGTTTCAATTAGTTAAAATAATCGAAACTTGGTTGATATTTGACCTTTGTTTAAAATCTTTAACATGAAGATGCCCTGAGAGAAATGGATTGGAACTACATTCTTTTGCAGGTGGGGGCTTTATTTTTGACAGGAGGAAATTAGCCCTTAATACAATATCACTCGGGACGACCGGATTGACGGCAAGCTGAAAGCTTTGATTCATTTTATGAAGCTCACCCCTATTCTTTTTATTAATTCTTTTCCCACTAGTTCTTTTCCCTTGTCTTTTTTCAACTGAACTCTGAAAATGAGATTTTGAGTTCATGTTCTATCATACCCTACGCAAAGAGCAACCAACTACACACTTTCCACCCACTCATGAATGCACACACAATCGCTCACTCAAATACAAAGAGACAAAATGAGGTCGACTCAAAAAGACGAAGCGGAGAGTATCACCCTTGCCTCCGACAAACCCATTTTAGAAATCAAAACTCAAATTCTGGATCACATATGAGGGGAGACAGAGACGAAGGTGACCCCTCTCATCCCCCTCAGGCGAGCGATGATGATCCGTGACGCGTAGCACCTTCTTGCCTCCGATTGCATCAGGGTTTCCTGACAAGGAATGTCACTGAATGGCGCTCCATTGCGCCACTGACGAGGGACAGAGATGATTCGGAGGGGCGATTTCCTTTTGATTTTCTCCCCTAAAACCCCTTCGAGTGTGACGTTAGAAGATTCTCTCTCTTTCTCTCTCTCTCTCTCTCTCTCTCTCTCTCTCTATATATATATATATATATATATATATATATATATATATATATATATATATATATGCTAATTAGCCGTGTATTTTCTCTCTCTCTCTCTCTCTCTCTATCTTTCAATCATCGTTTAAACTTTAAACATATAAGTTGTGTTATTATACCCCCTATCACAATGGCGTTCAGTTTATATGATAAAATTATAATAGAATCATGTTTCCCAAAAAAAGGTTGGAAGGGAAAAAGAATTTTCCATGAAATTTCAGATAAAAATTGGATTCTTAGAAGTGTTCATAACTAAATGAAAAAGAAAAAAACTACTAGTTTGATAGCTCGAAAAAAGGAAGTAGCGGCCATAATAAAATTGATACAACAGAGAATAAAATGATTAAAGTTGAAGAACATGTTTTATCTCAGGAGAAAAATCCCGGAACTCATCTATCACAAAGGAAAATCGCCAATAAATTAGGTATGTCCCATTTTAATATGCAACGGATTTTAAAAGACACAAAATTAAAAGCTCATAAAAATGCCCATTTCCCGTCGTGCTATTAATTTAAAGAACGTATAAAGACACTTTGTAGTGGCTCTACGCTCGCTAATCATCTCAAGATACAAGAAATTTTGTGTGCATCGACAAAAAAGATTTCACTTTGGAAGTGACAACATATAGTCAAATTAAGAGTGTATGGCTCAAAGAAAAACGATATCCATTTATACTGTCCTAATCATCACTCTTCAAGATTTAACAAAAAAAAAAACCAATGGTTTCTTCGGGAGTGCATTGAAATGCTAAAACGAGGATCAATTTTATCGATACAAAAAACCCAAAATAGTTCATAAAATTAAATCGAACTAAGGGTGCGGCAGAACTGATTGAGCAGTTTTAAGGAGTTATAAAAAAGTAAGGGGGGTATATAGAGACGGTACGCCATATTTAGGGGTTACATTCCCGAGGAGAGCCCTGAAGGGCTTTACCCAGGGGAGCGAGCCATTCCTCGGAAACCTGCAAGGGGACATCTCCCCCACCCCTCCTCGACCCCCCACTCCTCCCATTCCTCCCCTCTCCCCCACCCCTGCTCACTCGGTTCTACCCCAACCTGTATTATCTATCGGCCAGCTTCCTGATTTCGATCGGCTCTATCCTAAAGGAGACTTCATCTTCTAGCAAGATGGTGTGTCATCTAAAGGAAGCAAAACACCACAGGAATATTTAGAAGCAAATTGTCCTTATTTTATCAAAAAGGATAAAGGGCTTCCTCAATCGCCTGACTGTAATCTTATGGACTATTGCATATGGAATTTACTTCAATTAAAAGTTTACAGCAATTAAAAAAAGTAAATTTAGTGAATCTGAACTTAACGAAAAGATTCTTCTTGCATGGGATACCATAACGCTATTTGAGATCAGAAAATGTATTTCTTATTTTAAAACGTGATTATGGGTTGCATGTGATCAAGAAGTTAGACGTATTGATCATTTATTTCAATATAGGTATGTAAATTAATTTTGTTTTTTAGACATAATCCTTTGTCAAGCTCAATTACCAAGTACATTTTTGAGTGACTATTGTATTTTTTTAATTGTAGTAATACATATAAGTTGTAGAGGAAATCTTATTTATATCCAATTACATTTGACTGAGTTATTCAAGTTTGAATTTAGTAAAGTTTAGCAAAGCAGTCGTCTACAAATCTTTTGCAGAATAATCGCTTGAGTGACGAAGGGCAAGCTTGAAATAGGGTCCTCTCAAAATCTTTCATAAAGATATCTGGGGCAATGGAGGCAATAGAAGAACCCATTGCTATACCATCTATTTGTTTATAAATTTTCCCATCGAACGAAAATATACCTTCTTTAAACACCATTTGTAAAAGTTGTTTGAATTTGTCCTTTTTAAAGTTGTGAAAACTGAAAAAGAAAATTGTCTCTTCTTTTTAGACATTTTAATTAAAATATCAAACCAAGGCTTAACAACCTCCATATAGAGAAAAACGACGTTCAATAATGTGTGTGCACATTTCTGTAGTTTTTATGATGTATCATACAAACTGAGCTCCATCAAGACTCTCATCTGTTGTAGCTTCCAACTGTCTTCTTTATTCTCTCTATTGCATAAAAAATTTGAATTCCTAAGATCCTATTCCCATAATAATCTCTATCCTCTGTCAGTAGTAAATACATTCATTTGCAAATTTCCAAATTCCCAATATTTACCTTCCAATCTTTCATACGATTTCCTTAAAGACTAAATATTTTATTCTTCTCGAAATGGGTCCTCTGAACAAATAATTCCGAAGAAAAATTTCAAATTATTTAACCGCTATTTTTACCATACAAATTTTTAATTAATATTTGTAAACAAACTCAATAGTGGCAGTTGGTTCAGCCAGTAGGATAAATCCCCTCTAAAGATGCGCAATCGTGTTGTATACGAGTTGACTTGTCCTCGGTGTCTCCAAGGAAGATACATAGGCAGCACCATTCACTCCCTGAGAGCAAGGTTCTCCTCACGCATAGGCATCAGTTTCTTACTGGACACCCAATTAATCATAAAGAACCATCCCTCATCAGGGCACATGCAAAAGGCAACACGGAAACAACTATAAATAATTTTCTAATAATTGGTCAAAATAATAATGAGCAAAGCTTAAGAATTCTAGAATCCCTTTATATTAAATCCCTTGCCCCTAGTCTTACTTGTGACTTTTCTGCCTCTCCCCTGCTTATGATTTAATTCAACAACCAACACAATCTTACCGCTGCCCACTTCAAATCCCCCGCCCCCCCTCTCTTGGAGTCAGACCAAAATTGGTGAGTGTTATGATGGTTCACTTTTATATCCTATTATAATTATTAATATTCTAATTCATTGTAAATTATGTATTTTCTTAAGTTTTTGTACTATAGAAATACTCTCCCTCTTTCGATATTTTATGACACTTCTTTGTAAAATTCCAATTTATTGTTAATTATGTATTCACTTGTATTATAAAACCAGAGGATGAGCGGATAGCTCGAAACGTTGTTCATGCACAATAAATGAAGCTTAACTTGTCTGCATTCTATGGTCTCTCATTCTTGGTGAAATTAAAGATTAGTTTCGCTAGCAGCAATTCCATCCATCGATTATATATATATATATATATATATATATATATATATATATATATATATATATATATATATATATATATATATATATAATCGATGGAATTGCTGCTAGCCATATAATGCTGAGAGACCATATAATGCACAGAAGTTAAGCTTCATTTATTGCGCATGAACAACGTTTTGAGCTATCCGCTCATATATATATATATATATATATATATATATATATATATATATAACTGGCGTGCGGTGACTTTTGAAGATGAGGAGGCAATTTAAGTTTTACTAAAATAAATATGTTAATTGAAGTAAATATGTTGTTCATTAAAAATAACTATAAAATTGTAAGCTACTCACTTTATTTAACTGTTATTTTTTAAAATTTTATTTGAATTTTAAAATAACTTCTGTAAGTATGCACAACAAGCAAGCCAAGATGTTCTATCATATTGGCCTACATTGTATTTGCGACTGCAACAGGCCTACCTCTTTTAGTTAAAGTTTCTCTTTCATTATAAGTCATCGCACTGAAATTCCTTTATAATATTTTTTCAATAATGCAATCGCATTTTCTCCCAACTTCATTGGCATCCATCTTGTTTAAAAGGGAAATTATCACATAAAAAACGAAATCAACAATATGGTATACTTATCTACGCACTGCCTTAGGGCTACTGATCTCAAAGATACGAGGGGTCACTATGGTAGTAGGCCCACCAGAATCACGAAAAAAATGCTTAAGTTATAAGAGCTTAACCATGCTCGAATTTTTGCAATCTAGTTGTTTTCTTTCTCAGAACGAGTATTTAAATATACCATAAAAATTGTTTTAAGCTTCAGATCATAATAATAGTTACGTCAATGTGTTCCTAGATTCTGGCAATTCGGCAGTTTTGACAGATGTAATCAGATGACTGCAAAGCTAAATTTGCTTCCTTTTCCGTATATAAATAGGTTAATTTTTTCTTAATTCTAACATGGCGTTGAAATATCTAGATAAAAGTCATAAAACTTTATGCACTGTATATTATTGCTAAGAAAAGCAAAACATCTTTCAAACTATTCATTCCAAACCACCAAAAAGCAGAACTATTATTGAAATTAAGAGAAAATAGAGTAGAAATCCTGCATTTCTTCAAATTGCAGTCGGGCTCATCAGGTTCTAACACCAATTCAATTGAAAGTGAACGGTACCGTATGGGGTATACAATTATACGCAAGGATAAGTGTGAGAATGAAATTGATTCTGCTCTCATATTAATTGTTGGGGTGTAATTTCTTTTTCTTTTTTTCTTAAATAGGGGAAGCATTACTTTCCTTGCTTCCATTGACTGCACGCCACTGATATATATATATATATATATATATATATATATATATATATATATATATATATATATATATATGTATATATATATATATATATATGCGTGTGTGTCTGTTTGTGTGTGATTTAAAAATAATTTTTATTAGAAAAGCCGTTTAGTTAAATATTACAATTGTAAGGACAGGAGCCCTTTTATTCACAATATAAAATGTAAAACAGTTATTTCGATTGATAATTATAAAATTCTTAAGACTTACCATGACTCAGTCTCCTTAAGCATTGATAAAGCCATGTTTATTAAAAATCTTTCTTCTTCTCTCATTTCTGATTGCTCTTCCCCTCAATTTCTTCTAATTTGAGTATAATATTTCCTAACAAATCACTCTTCTCCTTCCTTTTCTCTTTCATGATTCTAGTCAGTCATTTGTCTTATTTTTCACCTTGAGATACAGTATATAACCCTGTTTAGAGGAAAGTAAGCACATTTGTTTTAATTCATATAGTCTTATGTTCCGCTTTGTCTTTTTTTAAAAGTAATTGATAAATGACCATTCTTCATAATTTTGAAATGTTTTCTTAAATGTATTGCTGTTTAGCAAGTGACATTTAATGAGTTACAGCTTGTTTAATATTTTTTATCTAAGCAGTATGGGTGGCACTCATAAGTAGGGGTAGGGTTGTGGAATTTCAAGAGACTTTTATAGCGGTTTTAGAATTCTTACTATTACTTATCAAGCGGGGCATGGCCCATTGCGATTGCAACTCTCCTAAAGCTCCCGCTGCCCTGTCACTCAAGTGATAAATCAAGGAGTGAAGAGAGACAATCAATGAATGAATCGTGTTGTGTGTGAAAAGATGGTATATGTGGTTGAATCCTCAAACCAGGGCGGTCAAAATGCCCCCCCCCCTTATAGCCCATACCTCCCGTGACAAAGACTTGGTAAGTTGAGTGCCCCAGAAATTGATCTCCCGTGAACTTCCCGGGAATAGAACCCTGGTTGACTGGCCGTGGCTCCTCGTTCTGGAGCTTGAATATAGAGTATTAGAAGAGGCTTGAACATTGGGCACTTACAGGAGCCTTATAAAAGGGGTGATATAATAGGTTTGTATATTAGGAATTTATAAGACGTTTGTATAAAGAGTATTAGATGAGGCTTGTATACTGGGAATTGACCTGGTCTTATATACGAGTACTAAATAGGTTTGTATATTTTAAATTTGCAGGAGGCTTATATATGGGAGTTTATGAAGGTTGTATATTGGGTATTAAGAGGACCCGTATATTCTAGGTATTAAATGCAGTTTGAATATTAGGCATTTACACGAGCTTTTAAAGAGGCTGTGGATTGTATGTTGGGCAGTTAGACTAATCTTATATTTGTGGTATTAGATGAGGCCTGTATATTGCGAATCAACTTGAGTCTTATATACAGGCTATTAAATTAGGTTTAAATATTGCGAATCAACTTGAGTCTTATATATAGGCTATTAAATTAGGTTTAAATATTAGGTTGCTACAATCCTTATATATGGATTTAGATAAGGCTTGAATATTGTGAGTTATAAGAGTCCTATAAATAGTGGATTAAATAAGTATATTTGCAGTATCTTATCCTTTAAACGAGTTTTACATATGTATATTAGATGAGAATTGAATGATTGGCATTTACATAACTTTCATATGTAAGGCATTAGATGGGGGTTTGAATATTAGGCATTTAAAGAAGGCTTATGTAGTCCAGGCCAACATGATCAGAATGCTGTATATAGGGCATTACAGGAGGCTTGTGTATATAATTATAAAGCATAAAAAGAGGCTTGTATATATAAATCATAACAAGAGGTTTGTTGTTTCGGCTGCAAATAAGTTTGTAAATAGGGTATTTAACGAGGCTTGTATGTAGGGAAATACAGACTGAAGCAGACCTATGCAATGTTTTGTGTTTCACAAATTAATTTACTGCACATGAATCGGTCGATAAGTAAAACTCCTTTTAATCTTCTATTCTGTGTCTATCTACCAGCTTACACTGTGCTCATATTTGTATAGGGAGCCACAAGACGATTCCCATCCTCCCCACCCTAAACACCCTAAATCATTGTACGCCATTATGCAAAGCGGCGATGACGAAGCATTTTGGAACGCGGCACCCGAAGGCCGGAAATTTGCATGCGGAAGCCATAGTTTCCGTTTACTGCGCTTTTTATGGTCGCACCCCGAATGCTTTGCGGCAACACCGGGCTGTGCCACACGCCTCACCGGGGCCTCCCTGGAATAAAGAGAAAGATCCCCGAGTCAAAGGATAAAGGGGAGAGGGGGGGGAAGATGGAGAGAAAAATGCGCCTAGGAATATATTAAGTGTTTTCTTCATTCCAAGTTTAAAACTTGTTTTAAACAAAAGCGAGAAACTGCCTCGATTAATTTTTAATTTTGAAGAAGGGGCTTCGTCCTCTTCTACATTCCCCTCTGGATAAATGATGCATCTGTATTGGCTACTGTGTTTCAATATTTCTTTTTCTTGTTTCATTTTTCATTATTGTCACCAGGAGCAATAGTAATACAGGCGACTAGTACTGGCAGGATTAAAGTCATCGTGACCAAAGATTCTTAATATATTTTCTGTGCCATTTTGTACCGACGATTTTATGAAAAATGGTTCATTTCTGTAAATAGGTGAATTCACATAAATAAACATGGCGCTCTTATTTCACTCTAAGCTTATTGGGTATTTAATTAATATAGTAATGATTAACCACCTTCAAACTGATTCGAACACACAACTGGGGATGCTTCTTCATCCAAGCCAAGCAAGTCACCAATATACCAATCTAACAGCCCCTAAAACAAATATCAATTGATAGAGTTTTTGTAGATCTGTTACATTAGTCTAATGGATACAATCACTTGGTGATAGTAGATGAAGAGCGCCCCCAAATTTGTGGTCAAGGCAAAACCGTTCATTTTTGCCACGACCAACCAAGCTGGTAGAAATCTTGAAACACTTATTAACAGACACATTGGACCAGAATTTCCAAATTATGTGACCAATGCTACTGCTATAAAACCGAATAAAGTGCTCACAAGCACTATATTCCCCTTGAATTACTGCATCTAACCAGGTCTCACTTTTCCCAGCGATCACCAAGGTATCCTTATTAAAGTTTCGAGTATTTCTCTTCTGTGCTTTAAACCCATACATGAAGCAACCCCCCATAGTTTGCATCATGCTAACTTCAAGGACACCTAAATCTGGAGCAGTTGTCTGCATTTCCGGAAATCAGTGATCTCTCGAATCCTTCGGCACCCATTCTAACTAATATTCCAATAGGTCTGGTTGTTTTGCACGCTTTCCTCCTTCTTTGTAGTCGTTCGAGTGTGAGAAGGCACTTAGACAGGATCGGTGGCGCTAATAGCCCCGCCAGAACGATTTGACGTTAGTGAATTCCGTCGAGCTATGGCTTGTTTCTGATATTTTCGAACCATGCCTCCGGGTCTTCCTGGCGGCCACAACTGTCTTCGCTTAGATGGAACGCCTATCTTGCAGATGTGTGGAATCAATTTAAAATGATTCAGACCGAGCTCTCTTAGGAGAACGGGAGCACAATCTCGGACCTCGTGTCCGTGACAGAATCTTTCCCTATATAAGGCTCCGTCAGCATTCACTGCAAGTCGTGATGTCGCTGAAAGGCTGCCGAGTAAACTATACGTATAGAGGTGGAGAACCCTCCATCGACAGCTCTAGCTGATTGAGTTGCATTCTGCTCTGACTTCATGCGCTGACAGCACCCATAGTCCGGACGATGTTCCTTATGCCAATCTTTGACACCTAAATTTGTTACACAGGATCTGGACAGATAGCACCTTCCCAGACTTATCGAATGGCTATTGTGCTCGCTTTTGCAAACCAGGCTCATATCACTCAACCACAGCCTGGTTTTTACCCACTTTCTCTAACTCTTGCGTGTACAGCTTGCTAGAGACATTGGTAAATTTTAGATTATCCTTTTTCTGGACAGCGTAAACCACCTGTCTTTCGGACACTGTGGCTTCCGTAAGATTGACTCCACTTCGGATTCTCTGCCCCAACAAGAAAATACTATCTGCGAAGCCTTTCTTTTTAGATATAATTACGCCACGGTATTGTTTAATCAGAAGAAGACCTATATTACAGCATAGCGGTAGGGTGTTAACGAGACTCTCCACATATTGGGGCTATGGGACGCCTTCCAATCTTTATTTCTGAATTTCTGTGGGATCGTTAATTTGGCATGTTGATAACAGAAGCCCTCTTCTCTCCAATGGATCAGGAAGAAGGGGTCCCACATGAAAGTTTCTCAAGAATCACACCCTTGTGCCTTGAGCATCGAAGGTTTCATCGCGGTGCTGCCGGATGATGTTTGCGATAAGCTCTACGCTGACGAAATTTAGATCTATTTTACTGCGGCCCAGAGGCCAACTCTGGAGCCTTAACTCTAATAGGCATTGAACTTCATCTCTTAATATGCCGAAGCGCATGGGCTTCAGTTTTCTTTGGCCAACAATATGGTGCTGCACTTCTGTCACCATTCACGCCCCCCCCCTCCCCTACCCGGATTTCTTCATAATCTGGCTTTGCCTGGAAGTCTGGAATTGGCATAATTTCCTTGGTCTTCTTTTGACCGATGCCTCACATTATCTAATAATATTTGCCTGATTACAATGAATTATAACATTTTAGGTTTTTACCAGATGGGCACAAAAATAATGTCATTTAGCTCTATCCAATTCTCGATCTCAGAAGACACGAGTCACCTCGCATGAACCTGGATGCTTATAAGCAACTACTTTCAACCTATAATTCCGAACCCTCCAAAGTTGCTTCACAAAAATTAATAGATGATTAAATAGTAAATATCACAGACCATCTTATAAAATCAGGTGCGTGATCTATTCTCCTAATTAAATATAAAACATTCCCTGCCCCCTCATGGTCCCTTAGATGGATTACTCTCGCAAGGGAATACATGGATCCATTCAAAGCAGTAAGCCGCACCGGCCCCGGATACACCAATTAAAGATGTACAAAACGAGTAAAAGAAGAAATAATAAGACTAATACTGAAAAACAGATTGTACTTTAGGTCGATTTAATTGACAGACTCAACATAGAAACTAATGCATCTATATCCTGGCAGACTCTTTAAAGACTAAAAGGAAGACACGCGCAAATGACAATGAAACTTAAACGCGAAAACAATGAAATTACAGAGATATACAAAATCAAAGAGAAGTTCAAGCTCTTCTGGGTATCTATATTTAAGATTACGCCTGAATAGAATGATACCTAGGGTCTTGACCTTGAAGACAATGTGATCCACTAGTTTAATTTCAAGATTCACAGAAACTATCCCCCCCCTTTTTGTGGTGTGGAAAATGAGACTGGAGTGATACAGCGGTAAAATTAATGCGTAGAACTCTCAGAAACCTCGTGATTCTTTCGTAAAATAGCACACTTTGCGTCAAGGACAGTCACGAGAAAATTCCCACAGAGTTCTGCCTAACATCAGGCGGGGGCTTATTAATATCATGAATGCTTATCTGAATGTGGGCTATTTACTGGCCACTGGAAAGTGGCAAAAATAATATTCATCTCTAAATCTTGTAAGCACCCAGGCAGCCCAGCCACTTGAAGCCTTTATTTCTCTTAGAATTTGCAGGCAACGTCTTCGAAAAAATACTGGCCAACAGAGTTAACTCCTTCCTAGATACTTATAACATGCCAAACAACCAGCAGTATGGCTTTTGCAGGAAGCTAGGAACCAAAACGGCTTTAGCTGTGATGACTGCGAAGCTAGCAAAGTTGAAAGCAGGAAATCGCAACGCAAATCTAGTGATCCCATAAGTCAAAAAAGTCTGACAAAGTATAGAAGAGGTCTACAGTTCAAATTACAGCAAGTGGTTCTCCCCTCTATACTCGAAAGGATCCTGTGAGATTATATAATGGAAATGAGAGCATTTATGCATGTAAAGAGTTATAATGGCCCTGAGTATGAGCTCGAAGTGGGGGTGCCCCCGGGAGGTTATTTAAGCCCTTTTTTCTATAATAAATACACTCTTCATTTTCTATAACCTCAAGAAGCCGTGCGATATGAGCAAAACTGCTAACGATATCTCCATGATTTGTACCAACCACTTATAGAATCGTAGTTTTCATGACCCGGAATACGGTAATGAAAATCGAAAATATCAACTTTAGGAAAGAAGAGAGAGGATATCCACCATTGCCCCAAAGTTCCGCATAATACTTCTATTTTGACGAAACTTAGTCGACATCGGTGTATAGGGTGCACGCATCCCATACTGCAAGAAGGGCCCGGTTCTATGGCTTCGAGCTACGACCAGTGGATATGAAAGCCATATTCAGGGAACTGCAGCTACTGCGCGAAGTGATATAGGTGAACTTTTCCGATTCAAAAGCCTAAAATCATCTAACAAACTAAAATTTTACAACGCCTGCATTTGCTTTAAGCTCCTATACTCTCCTGTCCCAATAAACGCGAGCCCCAAGCCCCACGTCCTTAAATGACAAAGAGCTCAAAATAAGGGGGTCTGAATTATAACGAATACCAAAAAGAGGAAGCAAAGCGAGCTCCATGACCAGATTGGGATAACCCCATAAACTTGCAGCTTCAGAATAGAGCCCAACAGATTTTCGTGGCTATTGACAGGCATCTACTCCCTTGCCCCACCCCCACCCACACAAACCGAAACCAAAGTCTAAGCTTATCACTAACTCTATAATTTAAGAACGGGAGTTTTTGGAGAAGTTGAATAATTATTTCATCTTAGTTTGGTTATGACTTAAGTATATTTTAAATTTTTATCAAGGTAATTTCTAAGGATTTCTTTAGAGTTTGAAAAAACAAAATAGTTTATTTCAGAAAAAATAAATTTGATTATCCAATGCATTATAATGTTTTAAAAGAAAATGAATTACAATTGGCGAAGTTCATAAAATTTATTTAAATTTTACCATGGCTGCTTTTTGTTTAGATTTTAGATTTTAATCTTAGTAGCAAAGCGCAAGCTCCCCCCCGTAGGGGGAGGGGCAAAGCCGTTGCCTGGTAAACTTAATATTACTACTTTATGAAAATTTTACTACGGATGACGTTTATCGTACATTGCATTTTGCAATGACAATTAAAAGTGCGAATAATGTCGGTGTAAAAGGTTTCTTCCGAGAAAATATTTTGGCAGAGTTAAACTATCGTAACTCTAATTTCAGTGATTATTAACGAACTGAAATCTCTTGGTATTGTTAAAAAATCAAATGACGTGGACGAATTTATAAACTTTTCTGTGTATTTAAAGACGAAAATCTCTGCAGTGCTATTTAAAATATGTCCAAATTAACTAAAAGTTTAATCGCTCTTAAATTCAAATTTCTAGCATTAATGAAGTTTTAATAATGCTAAGCTAGTAACACCTACATAAAAATTGATCTAGCAGCAGGATTTTCCCACATTCCCTTATATAGCTAGGTTCAATCTTGAGGTCTCAATCCCCGTATAATGTCTACTATTGCAAACTTTTAGAGAAAAAAACATTATGTTAAATGCGATAGATATCTCGATGATATTCCGGTCATAGAAAGCTTAGATGCTATCCTCAAACGCCTCGATTATTATCTGGAATCTAGCTTCCACAATAAGTATAAAAATCTCTTATCATTCCCCTTAAGCTTCTTAAATATTTAAAGGGAATAATGAATATCTGTCAAAGTACTAACCAACATACCCTAAATATGGGAAAAAAAAATTATTCGAGCACCTCAGCTTCACTAATAGCTATATTCTTATGGTAAAATTTTGGTTAAGAATGGGGAATGGTAATTTTTTTTATTGAAATTCTGCACCCGTTTGTGGGGTACAACTTTCCCTGGCCATAAATCCCAAGCATTTTAAATTAAGCAAATTCACTCATAGAAAATAGAGCAAAATTGTCTTCACCTAAGGTAAATAGGATCTCTATTTTTTGTGACGCATTTCTTACTGGACTTCCATCTATTTGAGTTCTTTCATTCATTGTTACACCCTACAGCGCCCTTATCTTTGTATAATACTTATCTCCTTGAATATATAATGGACTTAATCGCCCTTCTTATGTTACTCAAGGCAAAATTCGACTCTGATAATTTACTGATGCTTTATGCCCTTTGGAGGGGAAAATTCCTTGAAAACGCTGGAGCGAACTTAGTGCTTTCAATATAGTAGACCACTGGAATAAAATTACCCCTTCAGTTATGCAAAAAAAAATGTTGTAACTCTACATATATATATATATATATATATATATATATATATATATATATATATATATATATATATATAGAGAGAGAGAGAGAGAGAGAGAGAGAGAGAGAGATGGATAGATTAATAGATAAATATATAGATAGATGGGGGTGTGTGTGTCAAAGTGTATGCATCGAAACAGTATTGGTCTTCTTATCTAGATAAGCACAATCTCCTTATAAGTATACACGATATTCTTGCTCGACGAAACCATTTGCTAGATTTTAATCTAGAGGCCATAGATTAAACCGAATTCTATTTGTTTCCAGTGATGCTTTACTTTTTAATATCTTGAAGTGATTCTAGTTAAGTTAAGTGAATTATTTTCCAATAACCACTCTCAGATAATAATCAATTGCAGTATTCATCTCCGGCTGATTTCCTATTTTGACTTTTTCCAATACAGAATTATATTTTAAATAAAAACTCTCTTGTACTATTGAAATCAACGGTACTTTTTATTATCGACAGCCATTGTTTTTACTATCCAACAATATTATTTCACCAAATTCCAATAACCTAATCATTTAGTAAAAAAATATAGATAAAAAATCCTTTCTTAAAAATATTAGACTAACAATAATAAGAAAATACTAAAAGAACTTGGGGTCGTTGAAAAGTGACGAGATGAATTTAGGTGGAACCTAGCTTTTCTAGACTTGATAAAGAGGTAAATTCGTATGCTTAAGTGCACCTTTTTCTGCATTATAAGAAACTATGCTAATAATTTCCTGATCTTATTTTAAAATCTCCTTTTCCGCAACAATTTATGCAGCCAGAAAACTCTATTACGCGTTTTGAATATGTCCCATTTAGTTACATTTTATCTTTGTCAATCGATTTATCTTGCTTTCGTCCATATTTCCATGTAAATCAATGTCTTTTCTCTTCTATTTGGTTTCGTTGCTTTGGATTAAGTTACGCTGGTATCTCTCAACGACAATCATGAGGAGTATCATAGTTATGATCGCAAGGCGCATAAATTCCGCTGATCTCTGTTTTTAATATCACTGGGAAAACACACGGGCTAACAGGATAGTATATTCTTGTGTGCTATCTTCTTGGCGGCATCCGATCTTAAATATTTTTAAATATAGAACAAAGTAGCATATGTAGTTGCTCTTCTCAGCCTTTCTCCGTAACGTACAAAAAGAGCTTAATTTCATCTATTTAGAAAATGGAAAGCCAACGAATCGTAGTGGGTTTTTAAATCGAAATTGATTTGATAATGTTTATTATTCAAGGTAATGGAAGGGAGATAACTCAATTAGAGTACCAGAAACAAAGAAAGGTACAATTTCTGAGGAAGGGAATTAAAGGAAGAGGACGTCGAATTAAGAGATTTCACCCCGAGAGGTGACCTATAAATCAGGCTTATCATCATCATCAACATCAGTAACTCTATAATTTAAGACGGAGACTTTTTTGAGTATTTGCATAATAATTTCATCTTACTTTGGTTATGACTTTTTTATCAAAGTTATTTCCAATTTTTCTGCACCAAAAGAATAACAAATGGTCAAGTTTAGAAAAATTATTTTTATATATCTTCTATATCTATCTATAACTATATTTTAGCAAAGTGATATTTTGAAAGGAAAGAAATTTAGTTTAGAGTTCCTTTTTAAAATTATTATAATTGGCAAAGTTCAGAAAATTTATATAAATTTAACCATGGCTGCTTTTCTTTAGATTTTAAATTTTAATCTTAGTAGCGAAGCACAAGCTCCCCCCGTAGAGGGAAGTGGCGAAACCATTGCCTGGTGTTAGTATATTTTTAGTCGCGGACGACTCTACATCTCACTCTGTCGTCCGGTCGGTCGGCCCCTGATTTGATTTTCTTTGTTTTGGTAATAACATTGTAACTATTCGACAGTTGTAACAAAATGTAAACCGTAATGTTGTTTTACATTCTCTTTCGAATAATATAATTACTAAGGTCATCCCAAGGTTAGCCCGGGAGTTTCTTTGTTTTGACAATAACATCATAACTATTAGGCCGATTTTCTTTGTTTTGGTAATAACATTGTAACTATTCGACAGTTGTAACAAAATGTAAACCGTAATGTTGTTTTACATTCTCTTTCGAATAATATAATTACTAAGGTCATCCCAAGGTTAGCCCGGGAGTTTCTTTGTTTTGACAATAACATCATAACTATTAGGCCGATTCTAACGAAGTTTAAAACCCATATGTTGTTTTACATTCTCTTTCCACTTATATAACACTGGGTAACACTAGTTTTCTTTCTTCAAATGTTTTTAGTGTTTCTAGGGTGGCATTACCTCCTGATTGCAAATATACCATTGAAAATTGCATAACATCGATATTTTTGGAGATAATTGGAATTCTGTATATAAAGATAACCATAAAATAACTGCGACAGGTCACTTTATTTAGCATATTCACATTGTCCATGAATAATAGATGATAATATTTTGTCTTTGTATTCCTTTTTTAAACGAATGAGAAAATGTGATTATAATAAATATTAGGGGCGGTCAATAAGTTTTGCAATTTGGATATAAGGAAACGAGATATGAGGAAAAGTGTTTTATTATTTTTCAATATAACTACCCTCGACTTCAATGCACTTGCGCCACTTGTCCCTGAGGCTTCAAATTCCAGACAACCAGAAATCTCCCGACTGCTGTTCAATCCACTCCTGGGCGGCGAGCTGGACATCTTCATCGTCCCCTAACCGGCGTCCACGCAGTGCAGCCTTGAGTTCGTGGAATAAAAAGTAGTCGCTAAGGGCCAGATCTGGACTGTAGAGGGAATGGTTGAGCTCCTCGAATCCGCACTTGCGCAGGGCAGCTTGTGCAACTCTGGCCTTGTGGACTTTGACGACGTTGAAGTCGATCATGGGGCGTCAGGTTTCTAGGGACCTAACGGGCAGCGACCTTAGTAATGGCCAAATCGTCGTGGATGATGTTAATGACACTTCCATGTGATATTCCAAGTTGTCGCTCGATTTCTTCGACCTTCACCCATCGATTTTCGAGGATCATCCTCTCCACACGGGCCTCATTGTCCTCGTTGGTCACGTCTGACGGGCGTCCTGGACGGGGGTCATCTTCAAGGGACTCACGACCATGGCGGAACTCCCTATTCCAGCGAGCAATGGTTGCATAGAAAGGGGCGGTGTCGGTGTACACTGTAACCATGCGTTCATGGATCTCTTTTGCATTCTTGCCTTCCTTGGTCAAAAATTTGTTCAGTGCGCGGTGCTCAACCTTCTCCATTGTTGAAAAATTTGTGGCTGACGATCTGCGATCAGCTACTGCTTCTTAATTAGACGAGGCAGGAGCGTTCAGCTGCAGGTCCTGACTTGTCATAACTTGTCCTAACACCCCTAAAAACAGCCATCCCCCTTCCTTTGTTTTGCCCTACCGATTCGCAAAACCTAGTGACCACCCCTCGTATGTAAACGCAAACGAAAGAGGTTGAAACTTGGAAATGATTATGGAACGAAGAAACATTCAAAGGATAGGGCCGGACTTTTCGACCGATATTACTCACAGGTCCACAACAAAGTGTTATATAATCATGACAATCAACCACTTTTCCTTCATTTATCATAGTGAACTGGGACCAGCACTACCAATTTACCACATAGCAAACCTGACAACAATTTCAATGACACCACTCCACCTTCCAGTCACTCTTCGCAAAAGCTACGCCACCGCCAACTTGCAACGTTAAAGATTACTCCTCAGTAGACAGGTCCAGTAAGCGAGGCCATCTTTGAGGAAATTGAGAATATAACTTCTTATATAGTAGAAACAGACTGCGAGTGTGTACTTAAAACATATTACAAACCCTGCAACCCGCAACTCAGATGGACCGAGGGGGTTGAAGGAGATCGTCTGTGTGCAAATTGAGGTGTACAAGGAAATTAGAATGACCAGTCTGAAACAGATGATCTTAGGCTGGCTATAAACTACCAACAGGCTGAGATCTAGGACAGCGTAATTGTCAGAACAGGCAGCGAGTTAAACCCGGATAAGTTCTGGTACAATATAAAGAATCTGAAAGGACTACCAAGAAAGAAAACGACCCGGATTAAGTAGATCGGGGAATACAGAGAAAACTCGGTAGTTCTCGAGAACACCAGAGGACGATGAAGAGTTTGACTAGTGATTCAAGGGCCAACTTATAGAAGACCTAAATCGGGTAATACATCAAACGCACCCCCTACCGCACGTCGAGGAAAGGAGGGAGATGGAAGACCATGGTCGACCAATAACAACACAAGAGCCCCAAGCTAGACGGGTATCAACAAAAACAGCTTGGTGCATACCCCTCAGCAGATCTTCTAGCAATTACCACCATCTACAATGCTTCCCTTAATACGGGCTACTTACTTGATGGTATAAGGATGGTCTAAATGATCTTTATACTTAAAGAGAAAAAACTCCCTGATTAACTGTTGAACTGCAGTCCGATCTCTCTCTTAGATTTCTTGGGTAAAGTCTACGAAAAGCTTCTGGAAAACCGGCTCCAAGACCAGCTAACCAAGCTGGAAGCCTACAATAGTCAGCAGCACGGGTTCCACAAATAACGAGGGACATATACATCTCTCGCCTTTCTGATTTAAAAACTCGCGCATTGCAAAGCTTAGAGAAAGTGATTAGAAATGGTACTGCGAGTTGTACAGATGACCTTCGATAAAGTTTGACTGACAGGCCTTCACTATATGATCTTGAAACTTTACTGCTGTACCTCGTGTACACACTTGGCCTGCAAACACAAGTATGGGAAGATGTGATGTATCTGCAATTCGCAGATAATATCTCACAAATCATCGCGAGATACAAATCTTGCCAGTGAAGCGCTAGAAACTTGAGTACGTCATCGTCAATGACGAATCCTACCCTTACTCCATTGAGAGTAAAGTCCTGGGAATACGCAAATAGAGTTTGAGAAGTTATACAGATTCAGAAGCCTCGGTGCCAATAAAAGTAATCTATACTCTGCACTGGTGCGCTCAATATTGGTGCACTCGGCAGTGGTAACGCAGGCAGCAAGCGATACTTTTCTCAGGTCAATGCAGAAAGTGAAAAATAGGCCCACTCTGCTAATAGCTAAATTACGAAGAATAGACCATGTTGGGCAAACAGAACTTCACGAAAGAGCAGGGCTGATGCCGCTTGATATGGAATTCCTGACGCTAGGGAGAAAGACATGGGACAAAGTGGATGAGCAAATACTCCGGAAACTCGTTAACAACATCGACATTCCACAATCAAGAGAGCATATCGTCACCAGGCGAGCTCTATTCCCGAGTGGAAGAATTTGCTCACTGGAAGATACAAATCCGATCTTCACCTAAAATAGGCAATAAACGAGAAAAAAATATCTGTAACAGAAGATACAAGAACAGAAAAGAAAGTGATTGACTAATCATGAGAATGAATAATTCAAACATAAACCAAAATAGAAAGAAATTAAATTAAAGTAAACAAGAGGCAAAGAATCCAGGATAAAACATAGAAAAGAAAACAAATAAACTAATTATAGTAACGCAAAAGAGGCGAAGTACCCCAAACCTTAGAATAAATGTAAAATAAACAAAAAAGTCAACAAAGATATAGGCTATAAAGTTGGAAAGAAAAAATTTGAAAAGCATGAAAACCACGACGAATGATATAGAATATATATGTAAAAGATATCAACAAAAGGAAACAGACGACAGACTCAGTTCTTCACCTCAACCATCAATGGACTCTACTGGAGTTACTGAAGGAAAAATATAGAAATACTGGGTGACCCACAAAAAACAGGCCCCATATTTCGATAGGCCTCATTTCTTAATTTTCTGCAAGGATTAAATGAAAATTTGGGGATAACTAGTTTATTGTGTCTAAAAATATCATATGAGAGTCTTTGGACTTTTCTTTTTTATTCTAGAGCACGTGTTCGAGAAGATTTCCACCTAGCTCTGTGCATTTCTTGGGGCGCAGCACAAAGTTGTCCATGATGTCATTGCAAACCGACCGACTAATGGCTCTGATCTCTTCCCTGATGGCTTCCTTTAGTTCCGTGATAGTTCTGGGTCTTCCTGTGTACACTCTGTCTTTAAAGTAGCCCCAGATAAAGAAACCTGAGGGCTAAGGTCTGGGCTGTGAGGTGCCCACTCAAAATCAGTCTTGAGACTGATCACACAGCCACCAAAGATCTCTTTCAGCCAATCTCGAAACATGTTTGAGGTGCACCCTCAAACTTTCCCATAAGCGACGGGAACAGAATATGCATCTTCCTCTTGAAGGTTTTGGGGAACTCAACATATTGCTGCTTGCTGATTGTCACTGTCGCGCCAGATTCTTCGAAGAAGAATGGTCTGATGATGCCTCTGGCTGAGATTGCAGTCCATACCGTGCACTTTAGGGGAGTTTAGGGGTAGCTGGCTGAGATTTCAGTCCATACCGTGGACTTTAGGGGAGTGTAGGGGCTAGCTGGCTGCGTGATTTGGTCTGGAGGTCCCCCAAAAGATATTTACCCTCGTGTTTACCTTTCCTTCAAGATGGAAATGAGCTTCAACTGAGGCCCAAAGGATGTTAAGGATAGGTGGGGTCTCCTGAATCTTCTCCAGTATCTTGACTGCCATAGCCTTTCTGCTGAACTGACTCTCTCAGGCTCTCGACGAGCTCAGTTGTACGCTTCCTGGGGCCTTCTGAATAGCTTTTCGCCCCTTTAACTCTTTTACTAATTCTACACTTTTCACATCAATCAAACAATCAGGTCAGCTGGATCGGAGTAAAATGGATCTAATGTTAACAACAAAAAACAAGTTATTGAATCTCTCCTTAATTAATTCCCTTCCTATAAGTTAGCCTTTGAAATAGAAAATTTATCATTGCTATGAGAAGTCAAGTTATTTCCCAGTTTGGTGTGGTCTAGCTCCATTAGATTACCTTTAATTGTCTCCATGTGTACTTTCAAAATACATGTATGATTTGTGCAAAAAAGAATTTGGCGCTTCATAATTTAAAGAACTTTCAAGCTTCTAAAAATTCATTGTACAGCTGAAAGTACTGTAGAGGCAAGAAGCCTCCAAACCAGTTATTTACTAAAAAATAAATCTATTTTCACACCTTGAGTAATTTGAGCATATTTATAGTACGCTTATAAATACAAGCAATTGAATTCAAGAACCCTCCCCCTTGGATAATCCTTTTTGCTTGATTAGAAGTGTGTTATACTTTATAATGTAGAGATTTGAACAATAACACTGGACTGGTGATATTTTAGATTCTTTTCTTGTCCCTAACTTGTCCTTTTTCGTTTCCTTTTCCTCGTTTCTCTCGTTCAGACAAGGCAACAAATGCGAAAAAGGAGGGATTGGTTCAACATAAAGGACTGCAAACTAAGTGAGAGGTTCTCCCACGATCGCAATTCAGAGATAAAAGATACGCAAGCAGTCAAAAAGTGGGCGAATATTGATGAAACTAATATTTTTGTTATAAAAACATTAGAGGTAATAAGCATTGGACTAACTGAATCTTAGCAGTATAAGCTTGAATAGTTTAGAGCACAACATAATGACGCAGATTTAATTGGAACTTCGATTGTTCTTGGTTTAAAATATTGTTCCTAGGATGGTTGTGGACTAAGTTTCCGGGCTACTGTCTAGTTTCTAGTTAAATATGGAATAAGTAAGATAAAGTGGTTTGGGGTTGTTCAATTTATTACTTAACCTAACACAAACAACCATAAATTAAACGGTAGATTCCCACTTACTTTACCTAGCTTATAACAACTATAATAAACTAGACCACAAACTTGACGTTAGCGTGCATACTTAAATAGCACTTTTGTACTCTTTGTAAAAACTTTTTTCTAGATACTTTTACGCCGTCAAGGTTCCGACGTTCTATGTCCTGTGATGTTTGCTCTTTTAACCATTTTTTTATTTATGACCTTTACTCCTTATCCTTCCTCTATATCTATTCACTTCCATGAATGTATTTAATTTCTTGTGTAACATCTCCTCCCCCATACGCTATATATGTCCTTCTCTGTTTCGTTACCCGTTGGATTTTTATACATTCTCTCCTTCCTCCATTCGCTGGCCACAAAGGGTTGTACTTTAGATAATGAGCGCTGTTTTCTTGTCAAAAACCCGACCTCCAGGAGTCAAAGTTAGTTCCCAGTGAAGGAAAACGATCTTAACACTTACAGTCATAGAAAAATACACGTACATATTCGCGACTGGGCAATAGTAACACGTTCCAAATGCTCTTTTAAGGCCTCATACACCTACGTATGATTATACAGACACGCAACCATACATGTGAATTTAAATTCCAATATACATATTCACACCCATCGAGGAACACAAAAGTTTAGTCGGCTTCACAAAGCCGCCACAAGATGGCGCGCAGCTGCCATCCATATCAATTCGGCCGATGGAGGACACTCATAAAACTTTCGCGTTTTGCATTCGTTTGCATGTCATCGCTGGTGCATCAGATAAGTGTGGCTCTGGTTTCCAATGAGAGATCTGGGCCTCGCTCGGGTTTGTCACAGATCGGTGGCTTTCTTATCAACCCGAGACGTTTACGACCTCCACTTTTCGATGCGACGTCAGCGGAGGGCGAATTAAAAGTTACGTAAGCTTAACGCACACCTTTTGCCCTGAATGTATACATAAACCCATCGACATGGGGGACCTTGAAGCTTTACCCGCACGCACACACATTCCATCTCCCTACCCAGGACATAAACTATTGCAACCACACACATAGTTTCATCTCCTGAATGTCCGCTTATATCTGAATCTTCCGATCGCTTGCCGATATGAAGCAAGCAAGATTTTTACGTTTATAAAGATCTCGCCGCGTCATCCGACCGCGCCTACGATATGTGGAGTTCATTTACCGTTGATTGTGGAAATGATCTAAGATGAGGAACGATGATGAGGAAGTTGGTAATTTTCTCCTAAAGAACTTTGTCTACCTTTTTATTTCCTGATTAGTGACTAGGTATATATTACTTATAATTCAGGTTTTACCCATATTAGGAGGGGGTCGATCTGTGAAGGTCGTTTTTTGGGGTCGGTCAACCAGTGGCGTTTTTTTTAAGGATGAAACCCAGGGGAAGAGAGGCCCTTGTCGGAAATAGGTTGGCAATAGATAGATAACCCTCCTAAGATTTCGAGGCCCAAAGGGCAGTGTAGAAGTTCGTATAAGTGAGTATGTTTGCTTGTTTATGTGTGTGTTGGTGGTGTGTTTCGAGCGACTCTCCTCCTACCATAGTCAACGACCTCTGGGCATATGTCTAAATTGTGGAAGATGAGTACTTTCTGGAGAGTTGCACTCCTACTTTATTCGCGATTTGGAGTTTATGACGTTTTCTTGCAATGTTGTGTTAGGTATAGCATTGGCAACCATGCTGCAGCTGCAATATGGATGTTTGCATGAGCATGTTCTGGAAAGTTGTACACCCGTACAACTTTCCCCTTCCCTTCCCAGTATCCTCAATGGTAATAATAATAGCTATTAGACTCTGTATTTTACGCGTTTTTCTAATATTCGTTTCCCTTTAAGTGATTTTTAATATTTCCTATTCGCTGTCTCTTTGTTTTCATCCATTTCGGATGAAAACAGTCAAGATAAACTGTTGCGAGTTAAATGTTGTATGTTTAGGTGGACTTTGTTTGTTTTGCTAGGTTTATTGTAGGACATCAGTATTAGAATGTTGTATAAAAATGAGTGTGGTGATTTATTTCGCCGTTCGCATGTCGTCAGCTCTGAACTAACGGATTGTTTGAGGTTTATTTATTTTCAGATTTTCTCTTCTATTCATCTTACTCTGCTTATTTTACCCTTTTAGCATAGAACCACGAGCATTTAGTATCACTCAAAAATTGCATAAATAATTTCCAAAGAAAATAATACTTAGCAAAGGGGTATCAGTGCTTCTCAGCGAGAGGGGATGCTGCGGTAACTGAAGTATCAAGGCTTTGGTCGCCGTTTTCCAGCCCTGCCACCCTTTCCTGTAACTTAGAACATGTCTAGATAGAGATCACTGATCGACAAAACGTCTACTTTTATCGATAGGTTCCTTCAACTAATCAAATGGAAAAGGTGATTAATCTCTAGGTCACTTCTCTTTCTTCATAAAGTACATCCCGAATGTCTTCCTTATTTTGACTTCTCTTCACTTAAGGTAATCGAATCTACAAAGAAGAAAGGAAACACACACACACACACACACATATATATATATATATATATATATATATATATATATATATATATATATATATATATATATAATTGCTAGTCGATACCCAGAGAAACGTGAGTTATTGATTAGAATCTTTGGCCGCCAGTTCTTTTTTTTGTAGCCGAAAACGTTTCTTCGATTAACCATAAACTTAGTGTCAGATGATTCAAGCATCTATGAAAATTTATGTCTGAAAGCTAAAGGTCAACATGCGAAGGAATTAAAATATTTGTTTTAAGCCGAGCAAACAACAAAGGCCATTTACATATTTAAGCAAATGTCTGATCAAGGAATTGGGTACTTTTAAATTTTTAATCATTTATAATGAAATATCGATAAGGAAGGTAAATTTTTGCAATATATAGAATATATCGTTCTGATTTCAGGCCATAGCTCATGAATAGGACAAAAATACGTGGCTCACACTTTTAACGAGATTCTGAATTATTCAAATGAACGACTGCGATCATGACTCCACATAATTTTAAAAGACATTTCCATACACGATTTCTGTCCGCAAATTTGGTTTAATACAACTCCTATAGTCAGGATTTTAGTAAAGGACAACCAAGCAAATAGTAATATTAGATTTCTAGTCGATTAATCCCAAATAGATGAACTACAGGAGACCGTTACTATGCACACGTTATGGAAGAATTAGGATAATGTCATACATAAAATCACTAAAACTAAATAAGGATGCTAGTCGCAAAAAACACGTGGGGAAGACGAAAAAAGGAAATAAAGAAAAAATAAAAGTAAAATTAAGGCAATAGTTACAAAGACTATTCAGTAAAACTCACTTGGGGTAGATTTCAATTTCTCAGTAACCAATAGTTCGAACAAAGGGTACATGACTCAATAATACAAACTTAGAATACTCCCTTTTGCGAGTCTAAAGATCATAACGTTAAAAACAAGGCATTCGCACTATGGATGGACCAGAAATACCCAAGTAATAATAGGATTTTTGCTCAAGAAAACTCTCAGGAATGATTTATAAAAGAAAACGAATATAAACCTATTTTATACATGACAATAGGGAAAAGCAAGTCGGATGCAGGGCAACCTCTTTCACTTTTATGTAACTAACAAAGATAATTATTACGCTTACTGAAAGGATTATAGCCAGAGTCGAATATACAGCAAACAATATAGCAATGACCAAAAAGTAACTCCTGAGATGAAAACAAGGCGAATGTTCTAGATTGCTTCGAAATTGTACAAAGCAATTTTATAGGAAATGAATAGAGAAATTGAAACATAGAAACATAGCATCCGTTTGCACTTGCTTATATGTATATATATGTTGACCACCATAGGATTTACTAATATAAATTAAGAATTGTTTTCGTAAAAATGAGGAATGAGAAATGAATAAGGAAGGGAAATGAGATGACAGCTGTTCTTATAGTTGATGGATATGCATGAAGTAACTTCTGGTTTCTCTTGTAATAAAATCACACGAACTTATAAAAACAAAACAAATGAATGTATATATATAAATATATATATATATATATATATATATATATATATATATATATATATATATATTATATATATATATATATTTATATATATATATATATATATATATATATATATATATATATATATATATATATATATATATATATATATATATACATACAAGGTATCCCAGAAGTCACGCACCATAGGAGAACTAGGTAAGTTTCTCCTATGGCGCGTCACTTTTCGGGCACACTGTATTTTCGGCTAAATGTTAAACCACAACTAAAGTTTTTTCATTAACAAAGTTACCATTTTATTCTTTATTTCAATAGTGACACTCGGGTCGATGAGTCAACAAACGTAATATCTCGGGACGGCATGGCGCGTTGCCAAGGCGACCGCGGTGACATCAGAGCCAACAAATTTAATATTTTGCGACGAAATTTCTAAATTACCTCAATCTTTTGTTGTACTGGTCTATACTTTGGCTTTGGTTTAATATCTAGCCGAGAATACAGTGTGTCCGAAAAGTGACGCACCATAGGACAAACTTACCTAATTCTCCCATGGTGCGTGACCTTTGCGACACCCTGTATTTATATAAGAAAGAAAGAAAATTGGACGGGAATAATCACATGAAATAAAGAAACCATAATTTTTAAAGGCAAGAGAAAAGGACATTGAAAGACAAAGATCAAGGAGATCAAAGGACGGCACAATGAAGGCAATTCATAAAAAGTAGACAAGAATATCGGCAAGGAAAAAAGGAAAATATCCTGGCCGAGAGTTGATCCTAGCCAGGATTTGCGGAACATTTCCGATGACCAATCGATCCAATATCAGTCTTGTCATGACTCGCAGAAAGCAGCGAGGCCGTTCATCGTGGCCCGATGACTCGATTTAAAAGAGGCTAAATTAGAGAAAAATCCCTAAAATAAAGTTTGATTATAAATCTGAAGAAAATATTGACCATAAATATTTTTGAAACACAGATAATTATTAATTCTTTATTTCCTGAAATAAAGTCTTTAGTAACGATTTTTGTATACTTTATTACATAAGAAAAGGACAGGGGAGGGAGAAGGGGTTTTATTCTTTGAATTTAAAACGCAGGAGGGTGGCATCTCCGCCATAAAGTATGCAAGGCGAGATCTGTCAAGAAGGTGGTGAAATTTAGAAGGTCTAAATGTGTGGAAGAATTTTAGCATGTAAGCATTGGGGCAGGGAGGGAACACAACGATAGAGATATCAAGGTTATTTGTGGCAAGTGCCACATTCTCAATATCATTTTTTGAAAGATACCACATTCTCAATGTAATCTTTTGGGGGTGTTACCTTCTCAAGATCACTTTTGATAGGTAGAACAGACTCATGATAATTTATGACAGGTACCACATTATCGAGCTCATCATTTAACAGATGCAAAAACCTGAAGATCACTTTTGGTAGGTAGCACAGACTCATGATAATTTTGGCAGGTACCACATTATCGAGCACATCATTTAACAGATGCCACAATCTCAAGATCACTTTTGATAGGTAGCACAAACTCATGATAATTTTGGCAGGTACCACATTATCGAGCACATCATTTAACAGATGCAACAATCTCAAGATCATTTTTGACACGTTCCATATCATAAAGATAATTTGCAGGAAAGTAAAGAAAGATCTGCTTCCTAGAATGAGAATGGAGGATTGCAACCGTGTTAAAACCCACTATCCTAATCGGATCCAAGATGGGGAGAGAAGCCCACTCCCTCTCCCATTTCTAACCCCACTTAGGAATGGATTGACGAAAGATGCTCTGTAACTAGCCTGCAAAATTAGCGGCCGGACACGGATATGATTGAGAAGAGACTTATAAATAAAGTGTCGAAAGAAGGCTAAAATATACTTGTCTATTAGGAGCAAATCCTAGGTAGTCTTAAGCAAGTTTGAGTCATCTGGCGGAAATGATGGCGCGAGGCTATGCCATTCTTCTAGATAACACATGTAGCAATATGCACCCCTCTCAAGGGGCCATTTGGAATCTGTTTCGCACGCCATAGGCTGTCATCTTCGGTGATGTGGGATTATGGCCCCATCCAATATGGAGGACCTAACATGAACATTCATAAAAGTTGACTAAATAAATATTACCAGATATAATTTAATGCGAAATTTCTCTTAGTACCGAAATAAGTGAAAGACAAATAAATATTAAAAGAATAACTGGATGAGATAGGAAATGATGCCAACTCGAAATGTAAACAGCATGAACCAAAGTCCTGGGGCTCATAAGGCCGATATCAAAATCGCAGGAACAAATCCTTATCAAGGGCATAAAATTGAACGACTAGTTTTGGTTCTGACAGCTGCCACAGCCTCGAGGTCACTTTTGACGGGTACAACATTCTCAAGATCATCTTTTGAAAGCTGTCATATTCTAAAATGAATTTTTTGACAGGTGTATATTTTCAAGATCATTTTTACAACTGCCGCATTTTTAAGATAGTTTTTTTTCAGGTGCCACATTTTTAAGATCATTTTAGGACAGGGTTTCATAATTCTCAATATAATTTTATAACAGGTGCCATATTCTGAAGATCATCTAGTGACAGGTGTTATATTCCAAAGATCATTTTTTTTGACAGGTGCAACATTCTTAACGTCATTTTGGCAGGTGCTACATACTCAAGATCATTTTTTGACAGTTGACATATTCTCAAGAGCTATTTATGACAGTTTTACATTCCTAAGATCATTATTGAAAAGTGCGGCATTCTCAATGTCATTTTTTGATAGGTGCCACATTTTATAGCATTATTGACAGGTGCCATATTCTCACTATCATCTAGTGAAAGGTGCCTTATTCTGCAATGGGTTTTTTTGACAGGTGCAACATTCTCAAGAACAATTTATGATAGATACGACATTCTCAAGGTCATTTTGGCCGGTGCCACATACTTAAGATCATATTTTGACAGGTGACATATTTTCAAGATCAATTCTTGACTGATGCCACACTCTCAAGATAGTTTTGGGCTGGTGCCGCATTCTGAATGTCATTTTTTGACAGGTGCCACATTCTCAAGATCAATTTTTGACATGAGACACATTTTCAAGATCATTTAGACAGAAGCCATATTTTCAAGGTCATATTGTGACACCGTCCATATTCTCAAGATCAATTTTTGATAGGTGCCATATACTCACGATCATTTTTTACAGGTGCAACATTCTTAAGCTCATTGGTTTACAGATGCGGCATTCTCAAATTCATTTTTGGCAAGTGCCGCATTCTCAATATCATTTTTTGAAAAATACCACGTTTTCAATGTAATTCTTTTTTCGGGGGTGGGGTGGGGGGTTGACAGGTACCACATAATCGAGCTCATAATTTGACAGGTGCTACAATCTTATGATCATTTTGGGCATGTTACATATCCTAAATATAATTTGTTGACAGGTGCAACATTCTCATGGTGATTATTTAACAGATTCCATATTCTCAGGAGAAATGTTTACAGGTGCCATATTCTCAAGATCATTTTTTGACAGGTGCCACATTTCCAAGAATTTTTATTCAGCTGCCGCATTTCCAAGGTCATTTTTTGACAGGTGCCACATACTCAAGATAATATTTTGACATGTGCCTTTTTCTCAAGATCATTTTAACAGGTCACACACACTCAGGATAATTTTTTGACAGGTGCCACATTCTCAAGATCCATATTTTAAAAGTGCCATTATCTAAAGATCATTTCTGAGCGAGGGCAGAGAAGCAGTAAGCTGCTTTATTGATTGAGGGGGATTGTGTTTCATATACTCTTCTAAAGGGTAAATAATCTTTTGAGTGTATAATTAATATATTGGCGAGTGGAAAATTTATTATACTGTACTATACAAGATTGTATAGAAAGATAAGTCCGATAAATAAGATTTATTTACCACAACCAAACATAATTAAATTCTAAAGGTAGAAAATTAAGTTGTGCAGTATCTAGTATAAGTGCTAAATAAATCCCTCGAATCTCTTTAGCTAGGGAGACCGCGAAGCCTACGCATAGTGTTATATATTCAAAAAATCTGGCCTCATTATTACTAGAATATACCTGAAAAAGATTTTTTTCTAAACAAGTAAAAAGATATTTTTCGTTGCACTCAATTTAACTTAAACGAAAAATAGCCAATTTCAGCCAAAACACTCTGACAGAAAGAAAAGGTTATCCCCCCCCCACCTATTAGAACCCAACATCTACCTGTGGCGCCTAAGAACATATACCTACATGCCCAGAGAGTCCCAGGGGAGTAGCAAAATTTCACGAAGTTTTTCGACCCATGTTGGGTTACCTTTCTCGCCGTCACACCGTCTGATCGGCGCCAGACTTACGGCCCCAAAGATCTTTGCGCAAGGCTGTTAGGCCACCAAGACTATCCTCCACCCTCCTAGGGCGCCAAGTTTAATGAGATCTCCGTCCCCCATTTTTTAGGGGGGGCAGGCGACCCGCTTCCGCAGAGGCAGTAAAAATAATTCGAGAAAAGCCTTGATAAATTAGTATCATATAGCCCCTTCTTGGTGAAGCAGCCACGTACATTATCGTACGCCCTGCATCACCCCCCAACGGCTTCCAGCTACGAATGCGACGCGTCCTCTCTAACCGGCTTTGCTCGTAACTAAAGCTAGAATTTACGCCCGACAGACAATAGACACGGAAAGGCATATATCACTCGGGTATCTACTTCATTCTCGCCTGGAGTATTCCTTCGCTCATTTCTCAGCAAGGTTAAAGAACAAAGAATCTTACAAGTGAAACTTTGCAGCACCCTACTTACTCGTCGTATCCAAGCCCCCAGTCAATATGGCTTTACGTGAGTCTCCCCATCATTTGCATTCTCCCCCCCTTTCCCTGGAACCAATCACCGAACATCCTCTCTTGGACTCTCGTACCCATCGAGTCATTTGTATTTCCTCTTCCCCGTTTTGTACCCCGGGTCTCATTTTTTTTATTGTCATTTATATGCTTATGCTATTAATATTTTCTTTGTATATAATAAATTTATTTTTCTACCATCCGTTTCTCTAATCCCAGAACCTCTAAGAATTGATTATTTAGGCCAACTGCACT
Organism: Ceratothoa steindachneri; assembly: GCA_963969495.1. Classification (NCBI taxonomy): domain Eukaryota; kingdom Metazoa; phylum Arthropoda; class Malacostraca; order Isopoda; family Cymothoidae; genus Ceratothoa; species Ceratothoa steindachneri. The sequence continues at coordinate 83,298,917 of OZ018326.1, forward strand.
CGATTTTGTTTATTTAACCCTCGCATTGGGATCTTAATCTCAATTTTCTGGCGTGCTCTCTTTACGGACACCCTACGTCACACTACTTTAATAATTACATTCGAATTTATCAACTGTTCTATTTAAAAAATGCACAATTCCACACGTACAGTACCATCTAAAAATATCAGAATGGCCTGTATTTCTATTACATCTTCTTTAAGTTTTGTCATGAAAATTCAAGGTTTTCAAATTGTTCTTCCATAAGCAACAGTTTAAACTAAGTATGGGAAGAGTTTCTGCAAATTTGGTCAATCGAACGATACTAATGAGCAGATAAGTAATTTACTAGAAAACTTGAAGTGTCGAAAATGATCAAAAGAACGGCGGAAACAATTTTTCTTGGAATATAACGATTAAATTATTATTGAGAAACGTTTGAAAAATTTTAACTAATTATTATTTATTGTCTAGTCTTTGACATCTTCTACTACATAAATGAACCAACTGTTGACACTCCGGCGCAGCAATCTTGCCCCATTAATTTTTAAGAACTTTCGGATTCTTCGCTTTAGACCTCTCTCGGATTAGCTTCCAAAAATTTTCAATGGGTTTCAGGTCCGGACTCTCATTAGACAGAACATCTCATTAGACCGATGTGTTAGTTGAATGGGAAGGTCTTTACCGGCTTGAGTGTGTGGCAGGAAGGCGTAATTATGGATGAAAGTTGCAGGGTGAGATTCAGTGGCTCGCTGATGACGCAAAGCATGCTGTCGCAGCAGTTCTTTATACACTTGTGTATACACTATTCCCCGGAAGCGCATAAGTGGCCGTATGACTTCTACAAAAAACATGCCCCTGACCATGCCCATTCTTACGCTAAACTTCACAGTTTTTTGGGTGCAATTGACAGATAAATCTTTAGCATGTTCTGCAATGAACGTAACTCCTGCTATCGGATCCGAACAAGTTGGTCATTTGACCCTGTAACGTGTTCAAAAGCAAATGCAATACGAGCCTTCTTGTTTTTTTGACTGATCAATGGTTTGACCGAGGGGGTGTAAGAGTAAATATTTTCTTCCTCTAGGCCTTGGTGGCCCAAATTTTCCTTAACTCTCGAAAAACTGCTGCACCCGTCTTGAAACTGTTCTTCTGCACAATTTGAATAATGACTAGGCCTTTCTTTTTTAGGTCTTCCTTTGCGTATCAACCGACAAGCCAAGCAAATTATAGACTACACTTCTGTAGTACTTGATAGTCTCTGAACTGGCTCCAATTAAAATAACACCTTTGTAGCGCAGCTTTAAGATCAGCTCACATACATAAAGATGCGTTACAGATTTATTAGACATGTTAACTGGATATCAGATGGCAAGATAAACACTTCATGTACAGGAGATTGTACTGAAGTTAGTTTCCATGTAAACAATGCTAGTTCTCTATACAAGAAATATAAGTGTTCGAATCCTTATGGACACTTCGATTATTGTAGAAATTTGCTTATCTACTGATAAATTTCTTTTTATTCCTCCAATATTTGCATAACCTTACGTAGTTTATAGATTTAGGTTATCGTCCGCCAATTTGGGAAACCTTGAACTTTGTCTGGAAAATATTAGGGAAAATGTGATAGAAATACAGTCGTTGATCTTTCTGTAGTTCCCTCTATCAACTCCAAGCAGGAACACTGTGATAAATCACTGACAAATAGTTATTTATCAAATACCAACTAATTGTAATTCATTATTGGTTTTATTTCATTAAATAGCAAAGCGTATTTGCAATTACATAAGTTATGAGGTTTTGTCTAATTATGGCTATTCGCTTACTGATTGTAAATCACTACTTCAGAAAAAAGAAAAGAAATTGTACAGTATTGGCATTTCATTTGTGGGCTTCCGTTAAAAGAAAACAACTTTCCATCATAATGGACACATTTTCCGTCACATATTTGTGAAACAATTGAATAATATTATGAAGAAAATTAATTTGTGCAATAAATGTTTCAGGCGTATAAGTAATACGTTTCATTTGAGAGATCCACTGAAGTATATGTTATACCAGCTTCCAGTTGTCTCTTTGTGAATCAAATTAAAAAAGGACCCCCCCCCCCCGCAAAAACATAATCAATTGAGAACTGCATCTAAGGAAAATAATCATTTTGAATTAGTCATAGTAGTTAGTTTTAGCCATTGCTCTGAACTAAGCAAATCAGGCAATGGCTTTGGCACTTCTCCCTACGGGAGGAGCTTGCGCTTCGCTACTAAGATTAAAATTTAAGATCTAAAAAAAACAGCCATGGTTAAATTTTTATAAATTTTCTGAACTTCGCCAATTATAATAATTTTAAAAAGGAGCTCTAAACTAAATTTCCCGAACTTCAAAATATCACGTTGCTAAAATATAGAGTTATAGAGTAGAAGATATGTAAAAAAAATTTCTGAAGTTGACCATTTGTAATTCTTTGGGTTTTGAAAAATTTACAAATTTCGATACTCATATTTATTCCTGATCTTCACTCTTTTGTTTGTTGATATTATAAGAGAATTATTAGAAATAACTTTGATAAAAAAACATAAGACCTAACCAAACTAAAATAAAATTATTATTCAAACAGTCAAAAAAATCTAATTCTTAAAATATAAAGTTAGTGATGATGATGATGAGGATGATTATAAATTTTCATCTCTAATATCGACACTAGTCTCTAGTGAAATTATAAACGATCGTAAAATGTTCAACTTTAGAAAGCAGAGTATTTTTGTTCCACCCAATGAGAATCAGAGCTTCAATATTTAGAAGCCGTCGTGACTAACTCACCAAGCGAGCGAGGATTGTCCTTTTGCCGTCTAGAATTTATTATACGGAAACAACTTTTAAGGATGAAAAAATGGAATTCAAATATAACATTACTAAATTCTTTTACATTGTTTTACCTGGTCAGTGTTTTTTATATTATTATAAAAAAACAATCATTTTCTTACGCGACGCTTTTATATGTTATAAAAAAGTCAAACTTTGCCTTTATAAACTTCATGAACTTATGAACCGGTAAATTGGGGTGAACTGATCGATTAAGAGAGCACTAATCTAGTCATTATCATTATTATTTTGAATTTGATCTTGGTAACAAATTTAATATTGGTATTTTAGTTTTACTATATTAATATTATTATTAATATTATTATTATTTTGCTCCCCAAAGTGTTCTCCTGGTGCAGGGGATAGGCCTATGTGCGCCAAGTAGCGGTGTCAGAGAGTTGAAGGAGAAGGTAGGCCTCTTTAATTTTATATTTTTTAAATTTGTTGATTTTAAGCTAAAAGTATTGAAGGAGAGGCCACTCTCACCTGGAGTCCCGAGCCTGCCTCTTGATTGTTGTTTTTTGTGTTTGTTTATTCACTATTAATTTCATATATTTTTGTTTCTTTTTTTCCGTGGCTGCCAGGTGATCGTTCCAAAAATAAAATACCCCCAAAATAAAATATTAAAAAATCCGGAAGCAAATCTTTGTCGTTTTATATCATTTTTTTAATTTTTGCTCCACCCTCACCCATCCCACCCCACCCAACGGTTACATTATCTAGCCCTGAGTGTTGCGGTCCAATGAAGAACAGCAGCGGCGATTTTAAGAGTTGATATTGTCATTATAAAACTTGTGGCGACAATGTGTCCCCTGTGACCAAGTTTTCTGTAACACGCGTAAGATAATTTCATTTTCCGACTTTTACACACTTTCCTTGAGTATTAAGAGTTCATATTCTGTTCAGCAACGGTACCAAACCGGTAGTTACTCATTATAATTTAATACAACCTAAAACTAAGCGCAACATGGAATTTACCAGAAACAAGTATCAAACGGTGATATAGAAAAAAATGTTTGAAGAACAAAAAGGATAACAAGATTATAAAAAAATTGGAGAAAATGAGACTGACTTTAGCAACAGAATATCGACAGGTCACAACATTTGGTCTCATTTGTTGATCATCCAGGAATAGCGCGACTGCATCAAATAACGAATCGAATTTCCTAATACATACATCGAGACATAGAGATCCTACCTTACTCAAGAGCAATTTGTACAGTAATGAAAGCCAGAATAAAACAACTGATTAATTAGTGTTTTACATAAAAAAATCCAGATACAAACAGCCGTGGAAAGTGCTCTCTTAGGCCGTGGTGAGGCAACTGACAAATTTAGGTTTTTGTCAAAATGGTCGATTTATTAATTATTGAGAAAGTAGAGGCTGGTAGTTAATCCAAGAATTGTATTATAGCTCTATGGGAACAAAACTAGTTAAAAAAAATGGAAAATTCTAAATCAACTATGAAACCAAAATTTCAAAACTAACCACAGGACCAATCACAGATGCTACCTTTACACGTGTTTACTACTTGTATCAATGTTCCTTTATTATCCACCTTCTAAGGTTTCATTTATTTATGTATAGGTGATCTATGACCTCATGGCGGGACAGCCCGATTATTATTAGTATGGTTCACGTTATACTCCACCGTCTTATTTATCCTCATAGAGAGAGAGAAATTTAAAACCCACAAGGAAGACAAGTTCTGGATTTATGTTGTCAGATTGCCCAGATGGTTATAACTAGTACATACCCAGTGAGGGTGGCAACGATTCGCATTGTATACACTGGGGCCATGGACGGAGCCAATGAAAAACATATACAAACGCCGATTACTAGATTGAATCGTGAGTTGAATAAAGACTACGAAAAAATAAAGGGAAACTGAACTTAACTTTTTTGAGTAATGTCCTTTTGAATGGGATTTCTCTAAAGAGTTTTAAATTTTTAAAAACCCATTGGAAAGAATTTGCATATTTTTATCCCTAGGTAAGATTCGCTTCCTCTCCTAACAAAAGGGTAGGAAAACGAACTATAAAGATCTTTTCGCCTTTGTCATGCTGTCACTCCTACCATGTTATAGTCTCTTTCTTCATCGTTCAGCACTTTACTTCCCCCTTCGATCATCGAGATATAATATCAAAAATGGCTCTAGCAGCAGTTTTCGAACGCAGGTAAATTATCTTTTGTTGGCCGCAATACCAAACCTTTTCTCAATGAATCCAGGACGAATTCTGACTCTTTGCAAGAGGTGAATGTTATTTAAACTCATTAAATGTTATTCGAGCCAGAAACCCATTGCCCATCACTGGTCTATTTGGTTTTCGGTAATGACACTTGGTGAAAAAGCGTGGTCTATGGATTTCATGTGAGTTTTACACAATGTGGAGAATAATATTTCCAAAAATGGGTTCAAACGCCCTCATCAGAATCATGTAAATAGGTTAATATTCACAAAATAGAGAAAGAAACCTCTGGATTAAAAATGATAAAAAAAACCCGTACTCTTTGAATATAAACACAAATCGTGTCTATACGAGCATATGAGTATCGACCTACTTAATGGCGTTTCTTGCATGACTTCCCTTTTATTAATGGGTAACTTCATTTCCCCCCTCCCTTTTTGACTCCTTTCCTGCTACGACGATAAATACACATTCGTGATATGCCTTTACTTGTTTAAAAATCTCCAGAGCACGACCGTCGAAGGAAGGGATATGAGGTAGTGTGCTCATTGGTAGAATTAGATGGCCATTAATAGAGTAGTGAAGACAATATCTATATAAACCCAAAGAAATTAATTATTATTTATCCCTTTAGCGTTTATTCTTGGGTCAGTGTTCTGGGTGGAGCGTAGTGGACTGGGGGTTTTTTTATCTTCATCCTTCATTCTAAGTTTTGTTCAAATATTTTACAATTGGCCAGGTTCTCTACTTTTTTTTCTTTCCCTCACACATCCTTCCCTCTATAAAGAATTGAAGACATATAAATGATAGGAAAACGAGGTAACGCAAAGGTTAAAATAAAGAATTAAATACTGATTACTGTTGAAATGAATTCTTTGTTCATGTACACCATATAATAAAACAGACACAAGAAAATTCTCCCACGCGGAGGTCATGTCAATTCCCGATCAAGCTAGAGGGGCACCGTCATAGACAACCCTCTTCGGGAGATTGCCCCGTAACGGTGTGAAGCGGTTGCACAGCCGGCAGCTTGACTAGACTCGACCACCTCTAACGAACGAATGTCGACGCGAAGTGGCCAAGACGCCTGTCGCGAGACCCGGCCGCGAGGGGGCGCCGCGTTGCAGAGCGTTTACGGATAAGTTGGGCGCCACCAGAAAGGGTGAGGGAGGCCATCTTTTCTTGGAGGGAGGGGATAAAGAAAAGAGACGGAATCGACGGGGGCGTGTCCTTAACGAAGGGACAGGGAGCGGGGAATAGGGGGCCGAGCCAGATGTGAGAGGAAGGGGGCTAGAAGGCAGTGTCCTAGAGGCGTGGAGAAGCCACTGACCAGTTGATCTCGAGAGTAACCCGCGATTCTTGTCGCATGATGCAAGCCATCACAGTAACCGAATGATATATATGATACTTTCCTACTATTTTGGTTAGGGTAGGTTAGGTTAGGTTAGGTTAGGTTAGGTTATTAAAACCTCACACTAGCCAGACCTAATTACGATAGCAGGAAATGATCATGTATGTATATCTACATAATAAATTTACGCGCTACATTGTGAGTGGCACTTATAAACTAAAATTCTCAAGGAAGATCTCATTTAGTAAATGACGAAAGCTCCGAAATAAATAAGAAATCGAATTCAAGTTGGAAACCTCTTGTTTGTTTCTCGCAAAAAGGATCCCTGGGAGGCTACATAAGGCAGCCAAGAGGATATTTAGAAGAGAGCAAGTTTAATGCCAGGAAAAATACATGTTTTGGGACTTTACAGGCGTGGAAAAGTTAATGGGAGATTTCAAAGAGGTGCAAATGACGAGAGAAAGCTCCAGTGTCTCTTGTAGCAGTAGGGTAGAGAGGGTGTGCTGTTTCCCGGGTTTCGGTGGCAACATGAGCATTGCCACTGAATCTCTAAACCACTCCTAAAATTAATTTCGATTTCAACTCGAAATGATCATATTTGAGTTTCAACTTTCGCAGCCAAATTATTGACCATGATCAGTTTTCTGGTGCTCTCTCGACTCATCTGTTGTACCTCTTTTAAATCCTCCACTGCCTTTTTTCCACGCCTGCTTAGACCCAAATAAATGAGGAAAGAGGACGTTCAACTTTCTTACAGTAAAAAAAAACAGAAATGAAATAAATTTAAACTGTTGATTCTTCTCTCAGTCTCTTTGTTTTGGCATTGTATTAAAAAGTTCTCATATACTTCATCTTCATCTTCATCATCAACAGCATTCCCAGAAAGTTGGGTATGGGAGCATCAATCCTGATGAAAATCAGCCCCCTTCCTCCTTTTACATCCTATCCAACAGAAAACGATCCATTGTTGTTTTTATCACGCCAAATTGACCCTTCATACTCATAGGGGTGTTATGTTCTATGTCGTCCAGCCTGGGTTCATCCGTGAGTGAAAGCTGCCAAGCCCCTTCCCCCCCCCATCACTCTCTACCATAAACGATATCATCCACTTCCTCCTCAGTCTGTCCTCTCTTTCTCTCTCTCTTCTCTCTCTCTCTCCCTATCTCACTTCAAAACATGCATTCATAAAATCAACTCTCCTTTTACTTCGACGTGTAACCCTTCTCCCACTCCCCTAACTTTCTCTAGTATTAATTTTCTTCTTTAATTTTCTAAACTATTACACCTGATACCCCTGAGTTTTTTTCCTACTACACACCTCTATTTTATCCCGATTCGCCACATTTTTTTACACCACCTCTCATATATTTTGGGGGTATCGGCTAAATCTGCAAATTAGTCGCCGACCAGCTTTCGGCAATTCATCCTTTGTAGAGGCCGGAAAATATGCCTTCTGACGTACAGTTATAATTATAATAATTTAATTACTGTCATTATTTTAAAATATAATAATTAATTGTACCTAATAAAATTCTTAATTTTCATTCATAATTAAATTACGATTATTTTTCTTATTTCGTGAGGTTATGCAAACAGATTTTCCGTATTTTTATAACCAGAACTTTGGTTGCGCCAATCTATTATACTTATTATTATTATTCCTACTGTGCCTTTGACCCTATGAGTTCGCGCACATTAAACAGAAAAACATATAAACTTTATTCGTTCAGAATAATTTCTATCCGTTGGATCTCCGTCGATCCTAGCTCTCGCTGTCTACCCTGCGTTCCTTGCTGACCACTTGTTCTCCCATTATAAGTACTCACCCTAGTACCATTTGGCAGTTTGGGAAGTGAATTGACCATTTAAGTAGTGCTTAGGCAGGTAAAGTGAAGTGTACATATTCTTCTCCTAAGTAGGTGTAATGTGTATATACAGGGTGAGGCAGAACCGATTGAGCAGTTTTAAGGCACTATAAAAAAGTAAGGGAGGGTATATAGAGACGGTACGTCATATTTGGGGTGTACATTCATGAGGGGAGCCCTGGGGGGCTTTTACCAGGGGAGCGAGCCATTCCTCGGAAACCGGCAAGGGGACACATCCCTCCCCCCTCCTCCCCCCGAACATTGAGTCCTCAAAACTGCTCAATCGGTTCTGCCGCACCCTGTATAACCGTAAGTATCTGACTTGCATTTAGGTTAAGAAATTAAGTGCGGTAATCCCATTTCTTTTGTCATTTCAATCTCTTTAGAGCGATATTTCATCCTCGCCATTAGGACGATCTTTGTCCTCTTGGTGAGTGTAAGGTGGTTGGAGCCTCCCTAGGACCTTATGCCTACTTTGTGATTCTCATGTCGGGAATCAAACCTGGGATTCTTGGATATAGTAAGGTGGGGTTGGTATTTCAACCTACCTTCTTCCCATCCCTTTTCCCTTCTCCTCTCCTTCCTTATCTTTCTTCTCTATTTGTATCCCACTGCAAAGGACTGTAAGGTCTAGCATCGAAACCATGCTGCAACTGACATCTGGAGGCTATCGTTTTCTCTAGGCTCAAATCTCCGGAGATATGTTTTCTCCTGGCTCCCTTAACTGCAGGAAGATCTATGTTTATACGTTCACATATTTTCACTTCCTCTAACCTCATCATTTTCTTTACATATCCTTAAAAGTTTCCTCGGGTGACGCCCTCGTTGGTTTTTGCTTTAAATTTTTTAGAAAGGAAAATATATTCTCTGTACACTGTCATGCCAGTCAACACCTCGTTTACGCTCTTAATCGCACCATAAATTTCTCTTCTCCAGTCGTTCATCGGCACCAAGGCTGCCTCTCTCTTTCACTCGAGTCCATTCCTTCTCCTTTCACCAGCATACTCACCTCCAGCTTCCCTACATATACTACTTTGAAACCACTTAGTATTCAATAACGTTTTGATCGTCCTTGAGTATTGCTTCCAATCTGCTTTATCTCTAATGGAAATACCCATTCCACACATCCACTACCTTCCATAAACTAAACTAATCCATCCCTTATTAATCCCTGCGTTATCCTTCAGATGCACTCAATTAGAAGTTTTCCATGTAGGTTACCTTCAACACCAAGCAGACTTATCCCACTTATCCGCACTCTCTTTTAGTCATGTGCAATGTACTCTCACAACTTTTAGCAGCTATCAGACACTATTCCATAACGCAGAAAGGAATAATTTTTAGTGTGGGAGCGAAGATATCATCTAATATTTATTTTTTGATCATTTATCAGACCTTAACAGCACTAACGCCCTCCTTGTTGTTCATCGCTTTCATACCCTATTAAAGTGATAAAGCACCCTTTTTATACTCGCAAAGCAAATTCACATTCACATCATGTCCTATACACTACGAGTGTGGCTCTTATATCGAAAATATTTAGTTCTAAGTTTTAATGCGGCTAATTTTCTAGAAATTTCATGAATATATGATTAATAAAGGAATTAAATTTAAGATTATACCGGAAATTTATTCATTATCGCGACATGAATTTTGTAATAAGTTTCTTCGTGCCTCACTCGAAGAAGACTTGTGGAGTTCTTTTAATCGAGTTGTTTATTGCTTTTTCCAAATCGTCAAGTGAGTGAAAAGCGAATTCTTACGAAAGGTTCTTTCAGGTTTAGGAACAAATGAAAGTCACTTGGAGTTAAATCAGGCGAATAAGGAGGATAAGGTAGTATTTCCCGCCTTAAATCTGCCAAGACTTCTTTTGTCAGGCCAGCAGTACAGGATTTTGCATTGTTCTGCTGCAATAAAGGCAGACTATCAAGGTTTCAGGGCCTTATCTTTTATGTGTCTGCCGAAAATGCACTTTATTAATGAATCTGAATATTATTTGTAATTGATTGTAGCCAGAGTTGGATGGTAATCAAGAAGAAAATACCCTGTCAATCACTTAAAACAGTAACCATCACATTGCCTATTGATGTAACAGCAAGAGTTTAAATAAGAGATTCCACCCATTAAAAAAATGACTTATCTTTCATTACTTGTGATCCCTGTGTATGGTAGGGATTTTTCAGTTGCTAACAAACATAAATACGGTGTATCTTATGCTTAGGCCTCCAAATGTTTTGTGACCCAACGTACGGAAACCTTTCTTAGACCTAAGTTATCATGAAAAATTAGACGGATCTATTTGCCATCAATTGAGGCAGTATTAATGATTAATTAATCTCCCGAATGAGGATTCTTCTGTATTCTATCACATTCCTCTAAAGCAGATGTGGCTAGTGCGTCCCATATTTCAATTTCAGAATATGACAAAATATAAAAAATTATTTGTTGAACATTTTGCCAAATTCTCAACTTAAACGCAAATTCTGTCACATTTGAGTACAATATCAACGATTTCTAATTTTGAGCTGACTCCTGACTTCGATTGGCTTGTTAATGCCCTAAAACGTACCTATTTACCTCATTATTTTTTATGTAAATGCTAGATTCATAAATCAGTCATTTTTCAAGCTTGTTATACGATTTCAAATCGATCAGACATCGATAAACTGTGCTCCTTCTCTCTCTTATATATATACTCGTATATATATATATATATATATATATATATATATATATATATATATATATATATGAAAAGAAACTCATAACTTGCACGTGAGTCAAAATTACGATAAATAACACCAACAAGGTAAATGAAAAAACGATTCCAAGCATTTCATCTTTTAGAATAAAGACGAAAGCGCTCGGAATCGTTTTTCCATTTTCCTTGTGGGTGTTATTTATCATATATATATAATATATATATATATATATATATATATATATATATATATATATATATATATATATATATATATATATATATATATATATATATATAATTCCAACACGCAGCAAGAAAGAGAAAACGGAATAATCTTTCTTCGGAAAGTCCAAACTGGGGTGGGATTCGAATCGTGCACATTGAGGCATCGAGCAACCTCTTTGATCCCAATTAAACCGTCCCTTAGACCACTTGCGGTGTGTTGGATTATTTCATCATTCTCTCGCGCTCATGAGAGATATACAATATATATATATATATGGCTCTCGGGCTAAGTTGACCATTTGCATAGACAAAAAGGCACCTCAATATTTCAATAAACGTATTTTAATAATGAAAAATATCCACTATATTATGGGGAAAGATAACAGTTTACTAATATTCGCCGCACTTAGCTTACACTTTGGCCTCAAGATGGCTCAGAATCTTGTCGCATGAATTCCTCACTTTATCCTTGAGAACATCTTCGAACACCTCCTTGATTTTGGTAATCAGGATGTTCTTGCAGGCACAGTGATTGGTCTCTTTCTCAACCGCACTTACACATAGTAATCCATCAGATTACAATGGCGGTCATTAGGAAGCAAGAATATGACAAGGTGAAGACGTAGAAATTCGCTGGCGGCCACTTTTGTCGCTTTTCAGAGGTATAGCCTTCTAGTAGCAACCCTTTCCAGTCTGGGTTCGACCACAGTCTCTTGCAGCTCTACATAGTTTTAATTGTAGGTCATGAGACAGCATGACGTCACCCTGATTAGAGACACCCCCAAAATCTATCACAGTTAGAGGAAACTTGGTCTTAATGATACATGGCATGCCGCATGGATTGTAAGCAAGCTAGCTGTTGTTATGTGGGCTGTACAACGGGTTCTGGGAGAAGTTATTTTCGTCTAAAAAGAAGCAGATCATCTCGGCACAGCATGATGCTACAGCTTATTTAGGAGCTTCTTTGTTTTCGTCAAACGGTTTCCTAGTTTGGCTGTCAGAACTTGACTAGAGTCGTCTTTTACGAGTAGTAACGAAGGTACTCATTAAAGGCCAACTTCATGTTGGCAAATACAACACCCATCTCTTTTGCCAAAGCTCGGATTTCCTCGGGTCCTCCATTACGCTCTCCTCTAGGTCTTGGATGAATTTCGGCATGCAGGTTTGGTCAGAACGCCTGTTGTGTTCCTTCTGCTAATTACGGCTTTATATTCTCATTTGAAACTGCCATGGTCACGGCTTACAGCCTTTACAGCGTTTGCATAGCATCGAACAGCAATCATAACGTCGACATTTTGATACCTCAACATCCTCCTACACCAGCTCTTCAAAGAAAGCGTAATGTTTCAGCACCTATTCGAACCGGTCTATGCAAACATACGTAATTCTCGATACGCTAACCTCATGATATTCACAACCGTGAATATCAACATTGATGACACTACCAGAAAACCTTCTCGGAATCCATCAAGAGGTTGAATAGGCAGTCAAGATTTCGAGTAAAGTCAAATATTGTGCATAACAGAAGAGCAACATATGTACACTAGTGTTGCAAAAGAAAAACTCTTTCGAGAATTTCGGGATCTTCGATGCGCAGGATAAAAAATTAAATTTAGTCTTAGAATATCAAGTCCAGGAATAAATTAAGAGGCATGTGGTGAGTTTCAATCAATATGAAGACTCTGTTCGGGCGAAGTTTAAAAGATAGCCACTCGAAGTTTGGGGAACCACCAAGAAAGAAATAGAATCGGATATCACCTCTCTTGGACAAAAATGCCACCGTCCTCAGCCAAATTATCATCGAAAAACTAACGAAATCCTAGGAAAAGGTCAGATCTATATTGATGAACCTCAACATCGCCTTCCTGCCTGGCATCAGAGTACCTACCAAGCGGGTTAAAGACTTCAAAATTCATCTTTTTTCCCCCAAGTATGTGAAACTGGCCAAACAGATTATGAATTTACAGCCCTATCTCATTATAGGAATCTCTTGGGAAGTCCTAGAAAAGGTGCTGAATTACAGACTAACCTCACACTTATCAGCTCACTATCACCTATATTAAGAATAAAACAGCTCCCAAAAATAAAGAGGCACTGAATCGACTAAGTCCACGCTGTACCAGCATGTAGCTACGGTATTGGCATGTTCTTTATGTTGACGTGGTTTGTAGATTTTTTCAAGAAGTCTCTATTCAAAGTTTGGATTGATGTCCTCAGATACAAACTGTCAAATTTTTACTCGCATCACATATCGAGGAGATTCTGTGTGATTACCTCTCCAACAAGCAAGCAGTCATCTCGCTCTATGAACTATTTGGAGAAGCATTTGTTCTCCTTTACCTCTTTCCTTAAGGTGGAAGCTTGACTATTCGCCAGTCTGCCGACGTCATATACACGAGGTAAATACCAAAACTTACATCCCCTCAAACAGTCTACATGTGAACATCCCGGTCTTCAAACTTGCTAAATTTAACTTACAGTACATTACTACGAGAGATGCACTAGAAAATACCGAACTAGAAAAAACAAAAATTTTTGACCTAAACCCAAAGAACAAAAAAGGTCTACCCATCAATAATCATAATAGAGCTTCTTTTCCCAGCTTTACCACTCAACACAGCTTTGAAGATAAACATGTCAAAACTGTACAGGGTCTAAAATAGAGCATTCAAATTCATTACAAAAATGAAGTGTTATGAAATCAAAACTTCGTAATAGTCTCACGAAAACAATATATATAGGACTGAGTAAAATGTAACGTACCTTAGGACACACTGGCCAACTTTGGCATGGAGAGAGACGTCCTTTAATATAAGCGCTACCTATGATCATCCCGAACGCCTCCAGAAGAATCAACCCATAATTGAGACAAAGAAAAAATCGCGTAAACAAAAAAATACAAAACATGGACATGGACCGTATTGGACAAACAATCTTCCTTTCACTAAGATTCTCTTTTAAATCGAACTCTCTCCTTCCGTAGTCATGACTGGGTTTCATATCACAATGGGTGAAGTACAGGCAGAGTCACATTCTATTATCAATTTTTCTTTCCTAATTTCCGCTCACTTTAATCGACGTTATTTATTAATCTACACTTTTTGTGTTTTAGGGAATGTGATGATTACAACTAGCTTTTGAACATTGCTTCGTCATTCTTAAGCCTAAACCCCCCCGGAATAGCTAAAAAAACATCTTGCAAGCACAATTTAAAAGAGAGTTTAATGCTTTTTCATATAGTAAGAGTATATGAGGACCTTAACTTGCTTCCCTTTATCTTCGTTGCTATAATGCAATCCTTACATGCAACTGCATCATAAACCTCGTTCTATGCTAATTAACTGTGACTAGGCATAATTGATATCCCTGTAGGAAGCTGGTTTGTGGAGTAGCCGAAAGCCAATAACAATATTGTAGGTTTTCAGGTTATGGAAGAAATTATCCTCTGTTGAAAGGCTATTGGCACTTCCAACCGAGGTTAATAAAAGACCACAGAGGGACATGTAACCGTCTCTTGGCATGGTGAAAGAGGTGGCGATAACCAAAATGCCATGATTCACTCTTTTGGAGGATTCCCCCATTTTTATCCATCATCTTTTGCTGACCTCTCTCTCTCGAGTTCAGAAAGGTATAAGAGGAAAACCTTTTCCTTTTTATATTTGACAAACAAACTCATATGCCGTTAAACAAAAGGAAAGCACATTTTATTAAAAAGCAAAATGGAAAGTACTAGAACAGAAAGATGGAAAGTACTAGATAACCCGTCTTTAGTGAGATATGGATATCCAGAAAATGTGGCTGCAATTGAGGGGTACTACTGGCCACGGAGTGCTACTAAAGAGTAAAATATTCGTGGTACACTTTATTAAGCTTAAGGTGGCATTAATAAGGCTAATATAAGTGAACAGCGGATTCATAGCTTGATGTGCGGAATTTTAGGATGTTGACGTCATCTTTTTAGCAATGCTTCTATCACAATGAAATATTTAGGAATGGGGAAAAAAGCTCCGCACCGGGTGATAGCCAACTAGAGTGTCATCAGTTGCATGGCTAGAAGTTCGATCGAAGTGCAATCACCCAAGTAAGTAAAGAAGGAGATTGCGAAAGAAGACAAAAGGACAAAAGTCAAGGAAGTTACGGAATTTAGAAATTATATTAATGTTTTCAAACTAACTTTTGAGACTAACGAATTGGGCAAAAGGGAAGAACGAATGAATCTTGGTGTTCCACGTGAATATAAAACGACAAATATTGAACATGAAATCTCTTACAATATTCAGATGTACTTCTTCCGCTGGAGGATGGAGGCACATGCAATAATTGAATTGACTAAACAGAGGTAAATTGGTTTGCTCTGAATACGACCAGAAAATATATCGTTACGTGAATGTAATTCCAATCAAAGAGATGTAAAGATTGCAATGCAGAGCTCCAAAAGGGTGCTCTCGGCTGCTCCAAAGGCAGGGAGATTATATTAAGGAAAGAAAAAGAAACAAAAAATTCAAACACGCTACAGCCACCAGGAAGAAAATAATTAGCCAACAAACTTAACCCAGGTAACCGATATAGTATAGTTTATGAGAGTCAAACGCAATAATTTTCACATGCATCATTCACGTACACCTTGCCGACTTAGGCAACCCATGATGCTATGGAAAGGCATTGAATGCCTTGATCCAAAAGAACTGATTCCCTATTCCTCAGCTACCTGTGAACCTGGAATCGTCTAAAATTTTCAAAGTGCGGAATCGACCACTTTAGGGACGTAAGAAAACCCCCTGATCTTGAGCAAAGACAAAAAGTGCAATTAGTTTAAAAGCAGATGTAAAATGCTCACAAAAATATTTTACAATTAAGCTGCAGTGGGAGAATTCATTAAATAAATGAAGAAAGAAAAACAAAATGTTTAATGAAATATAAGAAAATGTGACCAATTTGAGCATACATATAATATTCGGATTATGACGGATAGAATAAACATAAGAATATTGAATATAAAAATGTATTAATGGCCCTATGAAAAGATACAATATGGAAACATATTTAGAAAGATCGATGAGAAATATCGTCGTCATTTCGGAACAAGGAATTAATACGAATATTGAAGTAAGTAGAATTTAGAACAATGTAGTGTTAACTGCGAACTATTCACAAGAAAGATACGACAAACCGGCTATAGTGGCCAATAGGAGACAAACTACAGAGAGATTCGTAAAGTGAAAATGTCCTTTCTGGTAATAGAATTCGAAATACACCTTCCTCCTTAAAAATAACTATTATATTAGTCTAAAATCATACTCTATAGTGATCATATAAGCATTTTAATTGCTATCAAATGTAAATTTTATTCAAATATCAACACTTATAAGAAAAAATTACATCAATGTAGACTGGCCAAGTATAGCCGAACATTAAAACAATTTGCAGCTACAAACTTAGAATACCTCTGCATTGATCGAAGAAATAATTGAAGAGTGACTGTGGCGGCTGAGTGAGCAAAGTGTAGAAACTCGGAACCTTAAACTGCTTCCTAAACTACTGTATTTCATTATGTAAATGGAATGAATAAATGAGAACTTTGCACCTCACGGTGAAGATCTATATCAAAGAAGCATCGCAACCTTAAATTCGCTTGAAATAATGTTTTGAACAACAGAAATTAAAGAAGAACTATGTGGGCAAATTCTTTATGAAAAGCAAGAGAAATGAAGCGAATCATTTGAATAACTAAAATTCGATGCTTTTCCCATGAAGTCCTAGACGGAGCTAAAAAAGAATGATGGGAGAACCTCAGATGAAGCGAATAGAAATCAAAAAGAACCACAACATTAACATTCAGGTCAAACATTAAGTAATAGACGAGCTAAATGAAATTACTGAAAGGACGATTGCAAACTAGGAAATGGAATTGCGGAAAGAAGACAACGGATGAAAAGATACTAAGAAAGAGCTTGAAAACGCATCATTCCATTCCTTCCGAGATAAGGTACAAGGCCATTTAGGCATAAAACAGCTTAATTTACTCAAAGCATTATGGTATATTCTGGAAGGGATTTTGAATAACACAACGTATGCCTGAATTCGGGATACTTAACCAATAAATTTAAAACAGGTTTTTTTGTGTTTTTTTTGTTTTGTTAGGGGCCTATCTGGCGACTACCTAATTAAGCATAAGTCGCCGGAGAAACGAGAAAGGGTAGGTACCTGCTGAATTCGCTTCTAAAATTTGAGGGTACGCTTTTCTAGATCATTAATAAAAGAATCTTCAAACACTTTAAGGAAATTTGCTATACTGCCAACAACAGTATACAAAATACCGAAATGGCAATCGGCGAATATCCGTAAAAAATTGCCCAAGCGAAGAAAAATGGAAACTATGTCGAAATTTAGGTTAGGAAGTCTAAAAGGTGTTTGACTAGTATGTTAAAAATGAAAACAATTGAAAATCCTCAAACTGGAAAGCAACAACATAATAAAACAAATTCTATGTGACTGTGGCAAGAAGAGTTCGGCTTATATGCAGGTGGTTCAGACTAAATTTAAATGACTTGCATAAAAGAAAAAAATGAAATACCTCAGACAAAAAAAAAAGTACTTTCACACCTTGAAAAAACATCAATTAGAATCTGGCTGTAAGATAACAGTTTACTCAAAGTACATGCCCTCAGGTTCTACCACAACCTCAATATGGCTCTGGAACTTGGCGCATGCGTTCTTCACTGTGTCCCTGGGAAGATATTCAAACACTTCCTTGATCTTGTTTCCCAGCTCGGCCTTTGGTTTTCACGCAGGGTTGTTGTTGTCTTTCTCAACTGTGCCGCACACAAGGTAATTCATGGGATTAAAATTGGGAGATATATGAGGCCAGAAATTAAGGCTAGTGAAGTCGTAAGCATTCTCCGACAACCACATCTGTTATGCCTCTTTTCGTAGGTATTGCCTTTGAGTAGCAACCCTTTCCAGCTAGGGTTTGACTACAAGCTCAAGCAGCTCCTTATAGTCGTCTGAATTGAGCCTAAGATACTGCTCAAAAATGTTGAGTGGCATAGCCTTACCCTAACTGAGTTAAACCGACAGAGCTTGACCGTTTTGGTGAACATGCTCTTCATGATACGTGGAACGTCACATGGATTATAGACAAGCCATGTATTGTTCGTTCCCTCTCAACAGGATGCTTCAGCTTGCTTAGGAGCTTATTTTCATTTGTCAAGTGATTCCCATTGGCCTTAGCTGTCCAAATTTGTCATTTGCGCCTCTTGTACGAATGGTAGCAAAGATTGGAATTTATGGCCAGCTTCATCGTGGTGATTCCAACACTCATCTCTTTCACCAAAGCCTGGATTCCCTTGCTTGGGTCTTCTATCAGCTTGACATGAAATTGTTGGATGAATTCTGACCTGCTGACGAAGTCGCAACGGTGCCTGTTGTGTTCCTTTCACCTGACCTCGGTTTCGTAGTCTGGGCTGCGGTTGCTCATGTCACGTCTTACAGCAGTTAGAGCGCTATGAGAGCATTGAGCTCCAGTCATCAGTCATAATGTCTGCCTTTTGATACCGGCGCGAATCATTATGATGAAGTTAACTCTTTTCCAATATTAAGATGGCTTCCGTTCATCCATGTCAGCTAACCTTTTTTAACTAAGACTTTGTATGCTATTCAGTGCTTTTTACTCTTCACCTGATTCATCAATATTTTTCTGTAAAAAAGAGACATAAATCATCGCCCAATTTAGCCTGAACACCCTGTAAATTTAGAGATATACAATGGGTGTAAATTTGATCTCCTAACAGATGTACCGCAGGGAGGGTGCGTAAACCCATCTCTCTATTAGATTTATACACCTTCCATTTCAGAACATAGCAATCTGTCAAGCATGAATGCTCAATCTGTAGATGATATAATCTAAATACTAAAATGTCCATACAAGAACACTCCCATGCAAAATAGCAAGACTCCGGAGTAAAAAAGAAGCAAAAGATATGTGAAGTGAAAAGGATGATCCATCCATTTATGATAAATTTAAAATATGCCTAATGTGAATACTAAAATAGGCCCAATGTGAATAACACGTTCTAAGATGAGAGTAGAGGATATAAGCGACCCTTACACCGATGATTGCAATGTACTAAGTATGGAAGTTACCACTACCGCTACACGTCGCAGATCAGGTCCAAAAGGTATTACCGGCAGTCAAAACTGCATTTAGAAAACTCCCAGAGGAAAATAAAAGGATCTAAAAAGTAATGATCGTAGCCTCACTGGTATATCCAGTTAATACAGTTTTTTTATGGGTCAAAACCATAAAAATGGCGATGGAAAGGGTACAGAATAGATATATATATATATATAGCTCATCAATGGAAAAACTGAACAAAATAATGAAACCAATAGCGACGATATTTAAAAGAAAGTAACTATCAACCTCAACAAAGATATAAAAGCTCTCTTTGAAGATAGTAAAGAAAGTCGATAACTTTTTTGTTACTAGGCGAATTCGTTGAGCAGTTGAAACAGCTTACATTGGTGTTACTATAAATAGCCTGGGGACAAGATGAAAACAACAATTTAAATCAAATAAAAAAAAGAAATAATGCTTCTTGAGCCATTAAATATGAGAAAAAAGAACAATCATTAACATAAAACAAGAGCGAAAGTCCCTCCAATGACCTGCGACGTTTTGTGATTAGATGATAAATGGTAATTGCATTGATGGTTTGCCATGGTTCAAATCACTTACAAGCCAATGAATGGCTAAATGAAGCTACTGCCAATAGATGGATCCACCCAGCGCCAAAATTAGATAGTGCCTTGACCTAGAGCTTCTCCGCAGGTAAACACGAAAGATTCACAAGAACCCTAAAAATATTTTAAAGTTTAAATATTATAGATGTCATAAATTATTTCAGGCCAACGTAACATTAAACATTAACATGGTAAATATCAAGCTATCAATTGAGAATGATAGATGTAGCTTCACCTAAATCATGTGAAAAGTAAATCTTCATATTTTAATGGCTTTTTAAAAAATCGTATATATATATATATGTAAATAAAACCACTGTGGAGGAGCGTAGTATTTATTATCTCGAGACCAGTTTCGGCATGGAGTTTGTCATGCCAGCCTCATCGAACACTAAGAATACATGCAGTCACTCCAAGCGTACAATATATATATATATATATATATATATATATATATATATATATATATATATATATATATATATATATATATATATATATATGTATATATATATGTATATATATATATATATATATATATATATATATATATATATATATATATATATATATATATATATATGTATATATATATGTATATATATATATATATATATATATATATATATATATATATATATATATATATATATATATATATATATATATATAGTCATAGGTATTGTTGCTACCAGGCTGATTTTTAATTTCACAGCGAAGGCAAGGGCGCAGAAGATGCTGAGGTACATATATTTATTGCAATTTTGAGAACAACGTTTCGGGCAACATGCCCATCTTTAGGTTGTAAGATTTAAAAGATACACAATAAGACAAACGAAAAAATTGATAAATTATTTAAAAAAACAAAAAAAAAAACGAAAGAGATAACATAAGAACTAAAATGAATCAAATGAGTGATAACTTATATTATGAAAAAAAACAACTAAAAAGGTAAACGGGCAATTAAAAATATAATTAATAACTCAAAACAAGTAAATTAAGAGACAAGTAAAATGACAAAAAAAGATAAAAACTGAATGCATAAACTAAAATAAATACTAAACTGAATCAAAGGGGTAACAATTTAAATAGTTTAAGATGGTGGAAGTGAATGAAAGGTATGAGGTAAAAGAGGAATTCAAGTGTTAAAAATATTAACTAAAAAATTAAGAATGAAGTGTTTAACACACGGAGTTGGAGATAGAGCCCAGAATGAGAAATTAAGCAATGAGAAAGGTTAAGGAAACCTAGGATTTATGTCAGCTGGTTGTTTGGTGTTGGGGAATAGGTTGGTAAATACACCAGCATCTTCTGCGCCCTTGCTTTCGCTGTGAAATTGTATATATATATATATATATATATATATATATATATATATATATATATATATATATATATATAGTTTACGGGGATCCAATTTGAGTTCCTAATCAGGGGGCATGAATTTAAGTTCATTAAGGAAATCTTTTAAGATTAGATCTTTGGGCTGCATTTCGATTGTGCATCCGAAAGGTTAAAGTTGGAGATTTTCATCTATAATGGTGGATTCAATGACCTCTCTTTTGCGGAAGTCCTTACACGGGTAGATTAGTTTGGTCTGTAGAAAGTCTATCAGGTGATTAAAGTTGTTACTTTGTGTGAAAAGACTAGAGGCTTTGTTTCCCCGTCTAATGTCTTCTCTGTGTTCGTACATTATCTTAGAACCTGAAGATGGCTAATACGCCCGAAACGTAGTTCCATAAATAAATCACATGTAGCTCAGCCTCCTATGTGTCCTTACCTTCATCGTGAAATTATATATATATATATATATATATATATATATATATATATATATATATATATATATATATATATATATATATACATATACATATACCAGGCAATGGCTTCGGGTGTCCCCCCTACGGGGGGAGCTTGCGCTTCACTACTAAGATAAAATTTATAATTTAACAAAAAGCAGCCATGGTTAAATTTTTTTAATTTTCTAAAATTCGCCAATTCTAATCATTTTAAAAAGGAACTCTAAACTAAATTTCCCCCCTTTCAAAATATCACGTTGCTAAAATATAGTAATAGAAAAAGATATATAAAAATAAATTTTCTGAACTTCACCATTTGTGATTCTTTGGGTTTTAACAAATTCACAAGATTTCGATATTTATATTTATTTCTGAACTTCACCATTTTTTGTTTTTGATATTATAAAAGAATTATTAGAAATAACTTTGGTAAAAAATATAAGTCATAACCAAACTAAGATGAAATTATTATTCAAATACTCAAAAAAATCCCCTTCTTAAATTATAGAGCTAGTGATGATGATGATGATGATATATATATATATATATATATATATATATATATATATATATATATATATATATATATATATATATATATATATATATATATATATATATATATATATATATATATATATATATATATATATATATATATATATATATATATATATATATATATTTGATGGAAAAAAATAGAGATATATCGAGATAACTTGTTGCAGTTATTATAGAGCAAAAAGTCCCTAGGAAGATACATTTCAATAGATCCCTTAATATTTTGTCTATTTTACCATTCTTCTCCTAACCCTCAAACTCCTTCTCCCAAACCATATTTTAACCTTACACGGATATGTGGAGGAAAATAATTTAATCATTTCATCTCACACATTAAAAAAAATCAAGTTGTTAGGTTCGTGAGTTCTGTTTTTTGTGAAGTAAGCGAACTGATTTCGGTTGTATATGAAGCGTTTGGTCATATAGACATACTCTAATTATGCAATATTTTATTTAGTATTGACAATGTGAGGCAGGAATTCTTCTTGGTTGCGCCAGTCAAATAGATGCAGCTCGCATGATTGGAGAGTTTGGAAGTTGACGGTATCATTAGGGGCGGGATATCTACCGCTTGTCCCTTGTACTTGGAACCGGGTTCCTTTACACACACTTGCGGACTATGAGACTTTTTGAAGGAGGCTGCCCTCCTTCATTCAATTCGACCCTGTTGTAGATCGCATCTTCCGAGGGGGGAGGCGGGGTTTCCCCCGACAACTGAGTGTACTTCCTTCGTCTTCTTACTTTTTATTTAATTTTGTTTTTTTCTTATTTCTTTGTCTGTTTTGTTTTGTATTATGGTGATTTATTTTTTTGCGTGTTTTTTGTTTTGTTTTTGTTTTTTTATTAGGCTAGCCTAGTAGTAGACTGTAGCTTGATTACGGCGACATGGGCCTGAAAAATCTTTAAAATATAATAAATCGTCAAAGGCGTTTTTTAGAAACATGATAAACATTTAAGTTCGTGTCTCTCTTCACTTACTCCATTGGGTTTGCCCTCGGTATGACAGAGGAAACCCTACTTCCATTCCTTTGTAAGTACGAGTATTTAGGAAACCATAAGAAAAAGATAGTAACAATCTTTATATAGTGAATAGGTATGTGAACATTTTCATCATATTTTGAAGTAAAGTTTGTTTAAATGGAAAAAAATGGCCTCAAAATTAAAGATTTATCATAATATAATGATAGCAAATTTTATGGTGTAAAAACATTTAATAATTACTCTATTAGAATATGGACAAGATTCTTAGGCTTCTAAAGCATCACCATTCACCAAGATAACAACCCAATAAAATAATTATAAAAAAAAACAATAACAAATTCCTCTTGCTGCAAAATTCCCGCAGTAAAATTCCACTAAATTTGATTAGGATTAAATATCGCATCCTTAAAGAGATACAGAAATATCAATAAAATTTAAAAGGTTTGCAAGATAAAAATATATCTTAAGGATTGCAATATAATATATTAGAAGATATAAATAGAAATTAAACTTCACTAATTACCTCACTTAAAAAACTTTACTTCATTAAATTATCGCTGCAATTATTGGGTAAGAAAATATCACTATGAATCTTGTTTCTAAACTGCACCTTGTCATTTCATATCTTCGCGATTTTTAAATGCTTGTTTCTAATGAAAAAGTCTAGAAATTTTAGGTGGATTACGGATATGGTGGCCTCATTGCAGTGGTTAGAAATGTGTATAGGCGTCTGTCGGTTTCAGGTCGTGATTGTGAAAGAGCGTGTCTATTTTCCTGTGTCGTAATTACCTCGTCCGCTGTATAAGTTAAATAGAGAGTAATTTCGTTGATTTTTAAATTCTATGTTAGAATTATTATGCCTCGCCTACATCTGACTTTAATCGCAGCCTCATTTGTGCAGTTTAGTAAAGTTCACTATTGTATTTCGAATAACAATTAAGTTTGCAGGTTGTTTCTGGCAGAGTTATGGGCGAACCAGCGCGCATTTAGTCTTGTTTTTTCTCTCTCTCCTTCGTTCTCTCCTTTTTACCCCCTTTTTCCTCCCCCTTACTCTCGTGCATGAAGTAATAAGAGGATCTGCAAAGAAACTTGAGTGTCAAGAGATGAATGTGACCTCAGCAACAAAGTTTCCAAGCCGGCCATTCCGGCTGCATTAACGCCAACCGTTCTTTAATTATGCACGCGATAACCGGCTCTGAGCGAACGAACGAGCTACTGTGCCATCTAATTGGCTCTCCGCATCGTGCTCCTTTGGCGACATCCTTGCGTGGATGTCGCTAAACTTTATTTGTCGCTTGTGGATGATGGTACTATCAATAAATAAGGACGGAGGTCGCGGGCCTAACTTTAACATTTCATTAGCTGTTTTATTTTGACCGTACAAACTACGGACATTAAAACATAAGTACGGTAAAAGGGAGACACTTTATGCAATTCCGCTCCTTATTTTTACCTAATAAAGTTCGCATTTTAATATTGTTCAAAGTGGAAGCCAGCGAGTAGATGTTTAATAGCATATACATACATATGGTGTATTTCTGTCTCTGTATCTCTTTGTAGGGGCTACCAAGTGTTTACAAAGAGAGGTTGTGATGGGCGAGATCTCGAATCCCTTCCTTATCCATTTATTTTTCGTTTATCCATCGAAAAAAACTCTGAGGTGAAAGAGTTCGAATTCATCTTCCAGAGATAAACAAGATAGGCTTGGATAATTGGGAGAAAAAGATAGGTTGAAGAGAAACATGAAGAAAATGGGTGATTACACAAGACGGTAACATTAGCAAACCAACATTAAGTATCGCCAAAGATTATTTATTTGTTTGTAAATGATTTATGCCTTGAACCAATTATACACAAAAGCAACCATCAATTCCAAATTAGAACTCACTTTTGCCGTTAAGATATCATGCGATTAAGCTTCTACAGGATTTTATTTCTATTTTTTCCCTCCGAAGAGAGAAATAAAGAGGAAATCACCGAAAATATTTCAAAAGTTGCCTTGAAGAAAGTGATGAATTTGGTGCCACACTTTAGTTGAGTGGAGCCTTAAGCTACTGCTGCGCACATTTTCTTTAAATGGGCTTAGTGGTCTGATTGGCTGGGATTTCAAAAAATACATACATTTCCAATATTAGATTTATGAATAGTGGGAATTGTTTTAGATACAATCTAGATAAGCTTAAACCAAGTAAAATCTAAGTCGTCTGTCAATTACATCTAGTGAAAATGATGAAATAGTTTGAAAATCGATTTTCAGACTTATACTTTTCTGAAATTTCTTAGGTACCACAGACAGACAGATATTCACACATGTGTATATGAGCATAAGGAAATCAATTAGCAACAATTATATGGAGCAAAAAATAGCTAAGTTATAAATGGTGTCCGGAAAGTCAATGTGCACTCAAAATTTATTAAAAGTTATTACAAGGTATATTGGATATGGACTCTACTGACCTGTGCAAAGCTGGCGGAGACCTTCCTCACTCCATATGGTGTGATTTGCTGGAAGTTGTTTGTGATTGCAGCCTGTAGCTTCTCAAGTGCATGCAGATTACTTTTGTGTATCTTCCCCTTCACTTCACTCAACATAAAAAAGTCAGGGGTGACCGATCCGGTGACCGGACAAGCCACAGTCTCCAGGAGATGTGAATTCCGAAAAACTCCTCCTTATGCTGTATTAATGCGCAAGCGGCTATTAGCAGTTGGATTCTCTTAGTACAAAAAAATTTCAGACACCGTATATGAGTTTAAAATCAATAGGGAAATAAATTTTTGAAAGTAATGCTATTTGGATGTTAGGAAAGGGGGAAAAAATCGAGACCTCAAAGGCTATAAAATGAATCGCCTGGGACGAGTGTGTACTTAATACAGTGTAGTAACTAGAGAAGCTTGGATATTAGCTGCAATTCGGTCATGTTGGGTGGATGCGGTCTCTGCTGTTTGACACGTTGTTCGAGGTAGTCCCATAGATTTTCGATGTGGTCCATATCCGATGATTTTGCATTTCAATCCAGATGTGTGATTGTTTCTGAATGTTCATCATGCCAGTCAGTCACAGTTCTAGCCCGGTGAACACGGGAGTTGTCATTCTAGAAGAGAGGGATTGGGATGTTACGTTTCACGATAAGATGAAGGTCAAATAGCACAACATGATCGCCTAGCAGTTCGATATAGGCATAATGATCCGAATTATTATCTCTCTCACAAAAGGAAGCATTTTTCTATAATTAAAATACCTCCAGTACATTACAGAGCACCCTCCATATATATATATATATATATATATATATATATATATATATATATATATATATATATATATATATACATATATATATATATATATATATATATATATATATATATATATATATATATATATATATATATATATATACAAATTTTGTTGAAACCCATTGTGTATTTCGCCTTAATTAATTTTCTTTGGCAAGTAGTTTCTCATCTTCTAACTATCTTTTTTATTCCATCTTGTAGTTGGTGGATCATTTGTCCTGTATTCATCTCTTTTTTAAAATGAATGTGTTTGGTAAAAAACAACTAAATTGCTGAGCTTTCGATTTTATTTGATCATCTTCGATGCGTTTTGATAAGTTCTTGCCTCCTTTACTAATGTAATGAGTGGAGTAAGGATCTGACAGAATGAAAGAAGAAGAACATGGTATACTCAATTTAGTAGATGGTGGGATAGTAGTAGATAAAAGTGAGTGAAATTTAAAGCGGGCGGGGGTATTTCGCTCTAGTAGGAGGGCATCAGATTATATTCTTTCCTTTGATTTTTCCTTTTTGTTTTATTTGTGGTATGTCGTGTTTTTCTGTTTGTTTCTTTTTTGTGTTGTTAGCGTGTTCTTCTTATTGCTAGTGTTTCAATTCATGTTTACTTAATTTTGAGTTAAATTCTTGAGCACCCACGCCTTTAATAGCTGTTAGCTTAGCAATTTATCTTGTATTGTTGTAATGTTATGTTATTTGGTCGATCTGTTTTTTGTTTCGGTCGTACTGTGTTAGTTTATTGTGTTCCTGTTATGTGTATATTGATGAAATGTTTTTCTGTGAGCAGAACTTAGTACTTTGGAACTGGCTACGACGTGAGACTTTCTCTCGTAGTCGTGCAGGTATATTAAGTCTGCCACCAGTTCCCTGTAATTCTGCAATGATAATATTCGTAAGGGATGACCAGAACTTTCTTCCCAATTTCTGGGTGAAGATGTTAATAGGGTCCAGGATTTTCCTTCCCTCTGCTGATGTTAGTCACGCCTTCTGACTTTATTAATTATTAGGGATGCGTAGGTCTGTACGCGTTGCAGTTTTCTCATTGAGGTTTTGTTGTCCGCGTGAATCACTACTGCGGAGTAGATGAGCTTAGCCTGGACCTACATCAGGTATATTTGCTTAATGTTTGTCGATCTAAGATTTCTAAACCTGGATATCTTGGAGATTTCTCTATGTGCCAGCTTCTGCCTCTCCGTGGAGTGTATCGAGTATCCGTGGTTGGAGATCTTTAGGCTCAGGACCCTGCCTTCGGCGTAGTAGCCGTATCTCCTACGATCGATGATGATGGGCCACGTCAACGTGCGGCTCAGTGGGACGATTTTGAACTTGTCCCTATTAGTTCTAATCTTCCAGCGTCTCTCGTACCGGTTAATATCATTGATTTACGCTATTGTGCGCATTGACTGATCCCTTGCTTTCCCCACCAGGCAGGGAACGATCTGGGTGAGGTCATCTGCAATTTGCAGATGCATCGTGTCCCAGTGAACCTGTGTTGGGAGTTCTATGGTAAAGGCCAAGTAAAGCAGTGGGCTCAGGCAACTTCCCTGTGGAACGCCCGCCTTGAGTTCGAATTCAGGTCCTCTCTATCCTTCGATCAGGAGACATGCCATTCAGTCCATGACAAAGTCACAAAGGATCCTTTCCAAGATAGGGTCTAGCTGGAGGTTCAGGATCTTGTATTGAAGTCCTATAAGCCAGACTTTATCGAAGACCTTCTGCACGTCCCTCAACACAATGCCTACATACTACCCATTCGCTCAGCAATAGGCTGCTTTTTCTGTTACGAGCGCCAGGGCTGTTTATGTGCCCCTTTTTTGGCGGAACCCGTGTTGTTGGGAGTTATGCGCTACTAAATCGCTCAGTTGAGCTTGTAGCCTATTAGCTATGATCTTTTCAACGACCTTGCGGTGCATCTCCTGAAGAAATATCGGGCGATAGTTAGCCACCTGGTCTAGGGGCTTGTTTCCTTTCGAGATGAAGATGATATTAGCCATCTTGTACCCGTCAGGAAAGTAGCCTGTATTCAGGGCGCCATTCATGGTGTTATCCATTCCTGGGTGATTTGCCTCAGGACATTCACGAGGTTGTTTTTCGTTACCCCAGACCAGCCTCGTGCCTTTGATTGAAGGACCTAATGGTGTTCATGGTCTCTTCGAAGATTATTAAGCACCCGTGGCCAACCATCTCTCTTTCCTGAGATACTTTCGGGTGAGGTTGGGTACTATGTATCACTGTGCCGAGGTCCGCGAGCAGTTGGTCTTCAAATTCCTGTTTGAAGTCGTCGTTCTCCTCAGGAGTTATAGCGAAAATCTTTAGCCAGTGTGTCCTGAATCTTTTTTCTAGAGACTCTGGATCCTCAATGATTTCATCTCCATGTTTTATTTGTGTTCTCACTTTGGTGGCCAATCCCCTAAGTCTACGGATGCTGTTCCAAAAACTTACTGGACTGTTTTTCGTGTCCAGTCTACCAATGATGTTAGTCCAGATTTCCTTCTGTTTCTTTGTGATTGTGTGTTTTACTTCCTCGCTTAGTTGTCTCATTCTGGCTGTCCTTTCCCGATTTGGGCCTGTTCTGCATATTTCTTCGAAGATTACCCTATGTTCTCGTTCGTACACCTAGATTGTGGGAGCATTTTATAGGAGATCCTGGGGACGCATCTCTCATCGGCTTGAATAAGGAGATTAGTGATGGAGTTTATCTCCTCATCTATCTCTTCGATATTGGTGTCTTCCAGGTCAGCTGGTTGATATTCGCTGAGTATCTCTCTATATAGCTTCCAGTTATCTTTCGCATAACTTTTCCTAAGTGGGACGGTCTTGAGAATTAGTGCAAGCGAGATTGTTATAAGCATCGGGATATGGTCGCTCGGTACCACAGGCCTGGGCTTGCTGCTGATGTTAAAGGGAAAGTTACAGCTCGCTAACACTATGTCCGGTTTGGTTGTCGAACGTTTTGTTAGGTAGGTCTAGAAATCCAGTCCTCTTTTTTAGAGTCTGTCTCTTTCAAAAAGTAGTTCCAGATTCCCTCCCCTTTGGTTGGTGCTACCATAACTAGACGCTGTGCATTTTTCCTCGCCCAAAGATGTTAAAAAAGTTGGGAATCGGCAGGTATTTTCGGCGGGGTGGCTGATAGGTCGCTACCACAGTTAGACCTCCCACCAGGGTTGGGATATCGACAGCCACGAATGATTCTTCTAAATATGGAAGTGTTTTTTATGTGATGAGTTTTGGGATCGCGATGGCTGCGCCGTCGTACCGTTCTTGTGTATAGTTTTTTGAAATCAGAGTGTAATTTGGTATTTTTATTGTGTTGATTTCTGTGTCTACACCGTGTTCATAAATAAGGATCAGGTCGGGATCTACTGTACGGAATATGTTTTCGTTTACTTCCGCTCTTTCTTCACTTGGTGGAAACGGCCTCACTGGGGCTTCTTCCTGGGGTTTATATTGCAGCTGCAGGACGTCCCCCGATGGAGGGCTGTCCGGGAACTACATTTTCTCGAGTCCATTCTTTTTGAGCATGGTGTTAAGTTCGGTTGCGAAATAGCCCGGGTTGGTAAAGTTTCTCACGTGTGCGTACAAAATACACGTGAGGATTTTTGTACTGTCCTTGCGGGGGTTGCTTTTGCCGCTTGGGCATAGGAGGTATTGGCTATCCTAATTCCCTCTGCCTTCTTCCCCCCTGCTTTTCTTTTAGTATCTCCTTCTTCTTTGGGCAAGATATGGCCATTGCCCCGTACTTTTACCCACAGTTTGGGCATTTTTCTTCGGCTGCCTGGCATTCCCGCTAGCCATGCCATTTACCATTGCATCTAGAGCAGGTTATCTTCTGCTCCTTGCAACCTTATGTAGTGTGGTGCTCTAATTTATAGCACTTGAAGCACATTTGCACTGAGGTAAACTCCTCCCTCGCTATTTGTTCCCCGTTTATTTTGGCATTAAAGAGCACTAGTTCACTCTCCTTCGCCTCAGTTTCCATCATGGTATCGTTAAATATAATCTTGAACACGTGGTTGTATTCTGTGTTGTCCCTTCAGTTACTAAACTTCACTACTTCGCTTATGTTCGCCCACTGCTAGTTCCTCTCTATTTCATCTTTAATTTCTTCCTTTGTGTGCTGGCCGATCCTCTGGTCCAGCCTTCGGCATATCACACTTCTGTGTGCCTGGATCTGGGGAGGGGTACTAGGTTACAGGTTTAGTCCCCTCAGGATCTTTATCCCAACATCATTTGTGAGGGACCCAATGTCCTTTCCTTTCTCGCATATAGCGACATATCCGGTCGGTGAGTCGATCAGGCGGAGGATTGCCACATTTAGGCTTTCGAATAAGGTTTCCTACACCTTCCCCTTGTTCGGTTTTTCTAGGGATAGTTGGGACGAAATATGATTGGCAATCCCTCCTCACATCTGGCATCAGTTCATGTAGGGGGGCAAGGCTGGGGACTTAAGCAGTCATTTCTTTAAGTAAGGTCTCTAAAGAGAAAGGTGAATATTAGTAGTGATGAATGAATGGTGATGAGTATATCTCTTCCGTGTTATTAGGTATTTGAGGCGTCTTTTTGCAAATTTACCCCAGACTTTACCTACTTTACCAAGTTCTCAGGTAAATCTGCCAGTAATTTTTCCGAGACTTCCGAGCAAGAAGAATAAAAGAAAACAATCAATTAATTGTATATAGAAACGACAGAGATGGACCACTGTGTAACACAGGTGAACAGCTAGTCGCAGAGGAAAAGGGGTGCTGAAATAACTTGAGACAGGATAGGAAGAGTTGATAGGTCGGTGGCTAGACACCGATGCGTGGTGTGGTTGTTGGGTCTCGAGGTTTTCATGATTGGACGACGGTTGGGGGGTGGTCAGGAAGGAGAGCGTGTCTGCTTAGTCGGAAACGCGTTATTCATGATGCTCTTAACTTATGCGAAGAACGGTATAGGTTGCGGGGGGTCATGGGCTGTGGGATATCGCAATACCATCGCAAAATACCCTTTTGCGTCTAGTGCGGTGTATAAGGGGTCTCTGGCGAGTTTCCCAAGTTGTTTCGTGAGTCAGGTGTGTCTAATGTATTGAGTGATGCTAATTTGTTGTTGTCGTGGAGTGTGGACATTCTCGTATACAAGGAAGAGCGGCAAGCGCACTTCATAGCAGACTACTGAATGCGCTGAGCCTTCTGCTGCCACGTGGCACTCGCAGCTACGAGTGACAGTCGGGCGTACGCGAGAAAAGGGCGCACGAGGTGTTTTATAGGTGTAACTGAAGTTTTTTGCCCGCAGGGTAGAAGCTGTGCAGCATTGTGTTTGTACGTGCGGCTCTTGCTTGTGTTATGTTCTGGTGTCTATTGAATCTAAGGGCCTTGTCAAAAGTTGCCCCAAGGATTTTTATATTTTGAGTGTAGTCGAGCCTTGTTGGGTTTAGAGGGTTCATGTCTGATGTGTGTGAGAAGATTTGTAGGCTATGCATGAAGTGATCTCTTGCGCCGAAGAGTGTCATATGTGTCTTCAGAGGTTCTTCCTCAAGTGCAGGCGAAACTGGAAGGTTCATACGTATTAAAAAAGCGGGAAGGTGAATTCGACGAGAGGTCTTCAAAGTTGCGTCTTCATTCTTTATTTGAAATTTAGTTCCCATTAAATATTTCACTTATGCGCCTGTTTACTCACTTAGGCAACGCGCCTGTCTACTTGTTTTGACACCGCGCCTAATTACTTGTTTTGATATTGCGTCTGTTCACTTATTTTAGCACTGCACAGGTTTACTTTTTTGGCATTATGCCTGAGGCATTAAGCTGTGTTTACTTGTTGTTCGTCACTGCGCCCATTTACTTATTATTGACACCGACTATCTACTTCTTGTTTTCGCACGGTGCCTATTTACTTCTTGTTTTGGCCATGTGTCTGTAGGGGGGGGGGAAATGTATCAGAGAAAAATTCCTTCCAACTCGATAATATAAATAGACGATTAAATTACCAACTCAAAACGGACTAAGCCGTGGCATAATGGCTAGAGCATTGGCGTTTAAATCTACCCGTACTGCGTTCGAGACTGAAAAGTCCACAACCTTTTATGAAGAAATCTCAAGAAGAAAACGGAAGTCAAGGAAAACCCTGAAGGACCAACTCAGGAAGTCTCAAGATAAATGGATTGCCTCGAGAAAGAAAAACGGAAGAAAACGACTTCAAGAACTAACTCATCAAGAATCAAGAAGGAATCATCAACTCAAGATAATTGGAAGAAAATGAAGATACATCAAGAAAGAAATCGAAGATTAAGAACCAACCCAGCCAACAAGAATACCATAAGCCAAGATAATTGGAAGGCAATGTTTGAAGGGGCAATTTAAAGAAATAACGAAAATTGAGTCAAGTAGAAGAAGAAAATGCATAATGAAAATCATCTCTGATACATTTTCGCCCCCCTACATGTCTACTTGGTATTTTAGCAGTGCGCATGCTTACCTTTTTCTTTTTTGCACTGTACCTGTTTTTGTTTTTGCACTGCACCTGCTTACTTGTTTTTGCACCGTTGTTTAAATGGTAGCTCCTTTAAACAACGGTGCACCTAAAACACACATTTAAAAAACATTTAAAGACAATTGGACCGGAAGACACTCGAAGATAACACCGAAATTCTTGCATATGCTCCAAATCGCCAACAATTACTCATATTAGAAGCTCTCTATATAAAATAAAAACACACCAAATTAAATACACAAAAAAAAAATACAGTTCACCCTGCCTTCCTCGCGTCCTCGTGCGCCAAGTAATAATCCCCGCCTATCTTAACCTTGTGCCCATTTTAAACTAGCCTCTTTAAGCCATTTTAATCCTTCGTTTTTAAGAATTTCCATTCCCTATAAATATGTTCGTGTAATTGTTAACCTTCAAACCCCCATATATATAGCCATGTTTTTATTTCCTTATATTATTTTTACCTTCCTTTGATAATGATACAGGAGTGTATCGAAACACGTTAGGCCAATAAATGTTTCGTTTTATCCAGTGAATTATTTTACTGCCCTCGTTCATCAGTGCTTTTGTAATAAATTTTAGCGAGCTTATACACGGGTTAACAAACGACCAAAAGCGGAATATTAGAGAAATCGAGAGACTCAAAAAGAAAATTATTAATGCTGAATTCGCAATCGCCCTTAATAAAATATGATACGAAGAGAATCTTCTGCCCAAATATACGAATATATATATATATATATATATATATATATATATATATATATATATATATGGAGAATTAGGGAAACCATAAGTGGTACAAGATTACTGAAGTTTTGCTCCTCTGGAACGTCCTCAGATTTACAAGTAACGAAGACAGTAATTCTAATTCGAATTAGTGTAAATGGGGGCAAAGCATGTGTGGTATAGATAGGAAAAAATAAAGTGCTGAAAATAGAAGGTAGTTTAGGAGATTTGCAAAGGGATGCAAATCTCATATCACTTTCATTTATTTTATTGGCCGTGTATATATTTGGTTACCCTTTATAAACGGCGTTCGATCCTTTCTTCTGTCTTAAAAACAATCTTTCTTGTATATTTTATGCGCATTTGTTGTTGTTTTATTTTAATTACTTTATTATAAGTTATAACCCTTACTGTTTTTAAATTTCTTATATTCTGTAATGTATTTCGTTTCTTTTGTTTTTTTGTCTTTTCTTTCTTCTTTCTTTCATTTCCTTCCTCTTTAGTCAAAAGTGGGAAAATTTTTGAGTCCAAATAGGTAAGGCTGTTGTCCTAATCTGTCATTTTTCGATAATGGTAATAGTTCCATTTATTCGAAATATTTTTTCTTTTCCGGTGTTTTCAGACATTCAATCGTGAGATTAATGCCCGCCTCCCTGTGCAGCTCTCCTTGGCGCCTTATTTCTAGTCTGTGGGTACGAGTAAGATCTTTACTCGCCTCTTCTGCGTCATCGAGACACAGGAGAGGGCAAAAGAGGGGTAGAGAAGAGTAGATCTTACAAGTGCATTGTATTTCTTCTTATTGCTCTCTTGAGGGTTTCTGAACGTGAATAAATTTCTGACCCCGACCGAGTCTTTTGTAATTCAATCAGAGAACTCCTCCCTTGTCAGATGAAGTAATTTTCATACTGAGTAAATTGCACTCCATGGTATACGGATATCACCTATCCCCCAACCTGAAATCTGATAATAGTCCTTTTCCAATCGGGGCCACCTTGAATTTCTCATGGCTCGCTATTAGTTTTCATTTGGCCTCGTAGATGTATAATCTTTCGTTTCTGCCACCATCATACGAGCTTGTATAGCTGCATTACGCCAGTGGCATTGTATTCTCTGAATAAAATCATCCGCAAATTGAATTTTGGGGCAAGTAGGGTTGCCAGGCCTGGGACATCTGCGGTGTATATCAAGTGAAGAGTGTTGGACAGATACCCCCCTTCCGGGAGGCCTGCATTAAGCATTAAGACCGTCTATGCACCAAAAAGTGATCTTCGTTGCTCTCTCCTACAAAGTCACAGAGAGTTATTTGTATGTTTTCACTTAGGTCTAGTCGCTTGATCCTGAATTGCATCCCCATTTGCCAAACCTTTTAAAAGGCTTTTGATAAATGCCGACATGCAATGTCCACATTATTCCGTTCCCTTTTGGCTTATGCCAGCTTTTTCGTGATGACATTTATTGCCATCTTCGTACTCCAATTTTTCCGAAAGCCAAATTCAAAAATAAAAAAATTGAAAGACGTGACACCAGTATTCTATTGACGATTTTCTTGAAGAGCTTCCAGCCAAATTTAAAGAGGAAAATTAGTCGGTAGCTCTCCTTCCTCTTCAGGAATAAAAAAATTGAAAGACAGGACACCAGTCTTCTATTGACGATTTTCTTGAAAAGCTTCCAGCCAAATTCAAAGAGGAAAATTAGTCGGTAGCTCTCCTTCCTCGTTGGACTCTTCCTGTGCTTAGCTAAGTAGATCACAGCGTGACTCTATTCCCTGCTGTTAAGGTCGCAAACGTTGGTGACGCTCACCTCCGAAAGACACCCAACCATTTATCCAACCGTAAGGTCCGTCAAGGATTGCCCTGGTTCTTTATTTAACATGAGGATCCTAGGATGCAACATTGAACGAGAAAAGTTTTATAGAATCCCAATGTACTTCGTGTGTCATACGCTGGATACCCAGACTACAAAGAACTACCACAAAAAGGAAAACTGTGGTGGAGCGAATGCGCCACGACGGGACATGAAAAAACACTGAAAATAAATGTGTAAACTGCAACGGCGGCCACAGAACTATGGCCCTAAACTGCCCGAACCAGAAGGAAATTATAAAAAAGATGGAAGAAGAAAGTTATACAAAACCAAACTCCTACGCTAGCAACGTGAAGAAAGTGAAGAGGTGCTACCAACGGGATCATCTCCAGTAAAAATGAACTACACAAATGATCTATTCGCTAAGATTCTAATTAGCAACCCGCATGCGAATCTAGCCAACACGGTGAAGCCTGGCTGCCATAACTAGGTTATAAACTCGTTACTGAAGGCAAATAACCTGCCTTCGGTTATTTTGCCCGCAGATCCCGAATGCTCAAAGGCATTTACGGATTCCGTCATTAGGATTAACACTAATTTAAAATCTAGACTAAAGGCTGTGATCAAAGCTTCCTCGTCGGAGGAAGAGGAGGACAAGGTATAAGAAGATGATGAAACCACCTCGTCGGATAGTGACGAGGGTCCATGCACACGTACACAAGCTAAGAAC
The DNA here is from genome assembly GCA_963969495.1 of Ceratothoa steindachneri. NCBI lineage: Eukaryota > Metazoa > Arthropoda > Malacostraca > Isopoda > Cymothoidae > Ceratothoa > Ceratothoa steindachneri. Next base: position 83,335,197 of record OZ018326.1, read on the forward strand.
AGCAAAATAAGAGGAAACATAGGTAATTATGTCTCATCATGCAACTGAACGCACTAAAAATTTTGGAAATTAACACCAACGGCTGGACGACAAAAATGACTCTTTACGGAAACGTATCTAGATAAATTAATGCAGATATAATCTTAATTTCAAAGCATTAGATCGACACTTGTAATTCTTAAATGAAAATCTGGAATTACGCCCTGTTAATCACAAATCACTAACAATAGCGGTATGACTGTGCCGTCATTGCGATCAGAAAGGGATCAAATACAAGTAGATCAGAAATTTTGAAGAATCCTATCTCGCGATTGAGATCGAACTCGACATTGGAAAGCTGGTCATCACCGCCAGGTACCAGCCACCAAGGAGAGGCTATTTACTGATACATTTTCTCGCTTGCCTATTTAGCAGAAGAGCCCCCACTATATTAATGCAATATACAGGAACTGGTTAATCAAGAATTAAATGAAGAAATCATTCAAATGATTAAACAGAACAGAAGTGCTGTTAATCGTGCCAGATTTCAAAGCTCCGCTAGCTTAGTGGCTGGTGGATACAAAGTGCCGTTCAACGCATGAATAGGATGTAAAATCACCAAAGAATGTGACAAAAAAGTTATTAAGATACAACAACTTCGGATCAGGAAAAATCACCGATCTTTTCTAATACTCAACGAACAAGACTCGTTTAAACCAAACGTAATGGGAAGAAAGAGTAAAAAAGACAAGCAGAAACAGACAACACTAAATTACACACAGCATAAAATAAATACAAGACAATTAAAATTAAGAACTAAATTTAAAGTAATTTACTACTAAAACAACAGTAAATGCGCACTAATTACCCCCCAAAATTAAGATTAGTAAGACAAATGGCTTGAACACCAGTATAATAAAAACTATCCACAACAACAATAAAATAACGCACAATACAAGAAAATAAATGAAAGTGATGGGTCTGACCAGCAAGCACCTAGCATCTCTTTGCAACCCTCCCACACTACTTTCTCTCTTGACCACTTCTCTATTTTCGTCTATCTATCCACATCCTACCTTTTTCCTCTACATGCACATACCCCATTAAACGCATTTGTAATTTGTAATTTAGGTAGGGTGGTCGATGATTACTTCTATAAAATTATTATATATGGACCCATAAGTTATGTGAAGAAAGATAAAAACTCTTTTAATACAATCTCTGTTCAGATTGCACGGGCAAACTACAAATAGTGAGTAAAGAGGGAGCTTCGATAACATTGAGCGCCTTGGTCGCTCGGTAAGGATGACGAAATGATGGGAACTCCTCCCGCCTAGGAGAAAGGGCGCAGACTTGAATGTCTTCGTGTATTCTTAAGGACACTCAAGAAAAACAACAAACCAGAAAAAGTAAATCTAATAGAAACACAATATAGTGACCTCATAGTTGTCCTAATCCGAATCCTAGGCGTGTTAAATTAATGCATCGCAATCTGATACACATACCATGATGTGATGTAGATAGATTAGTCTCAGCTGACGGAATAAAAACATTAAAAACATCTGACTTGTGACCCTTATTCCTCCACAAATTGCAGCCAACAGGAGCCTCATACGTAGGTGAGTCAAAAAGTTCTCAGACAAATGCCAGATTATTGAAATGTTCGATTTTGTACAAGTAAATACAGGGTCAAACACGACTTTCATGTTTTCTGAACAATTCCTACAAAATTCGTCATTCAATTTGTCGAGACTCTTTGTATTAGATGTGCTTCAAAAAGGTTACTTTTTTGAACCCATAAAATGGCAAATTTTGAGATAAGAGCGAACATTAAATTCCTGACTAAACTTGATTGGAAGCCTGTTAAGATTATTGACGCTCTACAACAGGTTTATGGTGACTCTTCGCCATGTAGAGCGGTAGTTTACGACTGGATTAAGCGCTTCAAGGGGGGCAGAGAAGAAGTTGAAGATGATCCACGTGAAGGGAGACCCTCCACCTCCATTAACCCAGAAAATGTCGAGCTTGTGAGGAATCTAGTGGATAAAGATCGCCGTATTACTATTGATGAAGTTGCCAATGCATGTGAAATCTCTCATGGCTCAGCATTTGGAATTCTAACTGAAAATCTTGGCCTGAGCAAGCTTTCAGCACGTTGGGTCCCAAAAGCGTTGCGAGAAGACCAACTGAATCATAGGGCCAACCTTTCTTTGGCTATTTTGACCAAGATTGAAGCAAACGAGGATAGTTTTTTTGAGCGCCTCGTAACGGGAGATGAAACTTGGGTGTATCAGTTTGATCCTGAAAGTAAAAATCAATCAAAAGAGTGGCACCCAAGGGGGGCAGCAGGGCCTATCAAGTTCAAGACAGAGAGGTCCGTTAAGAAGATAATGGCTACAGTTTTGGGGGATTCGGAGGGAATTATTTTAATAGACTTCTTAGAAGGACAAAAAACTGTTACATCCAGCTATTACGAAGGAGTTTTAAGGAAGCTGAAAACTTCAATAGCCAAAAAACGACGAGGAAAGCTCCACAAGCAAATCTTGTTCCACCATGACAATGCCCCTGCACATTCGTCCAAAGCTGTGAGATCTCAGCTACGGGAATTTCGATGGGAAACTCTTGCTCATCCCCCTTATAGCCCTGATTTAGCACCCTCTGACTTTTTTCTGTTTCCAAATTTAAAGGGACACCTAAAAGGAACCCGGTTTCAATCATTAGATGAAGCAAAAAAGCAGGTCATTACTTGGTGCCAGAGACAACCCCGTGAATTCTACAAAAATGGTCTTTACCGTTGGATTCATAGATTAAGAAAGTGTATAGATGTTAATGGAGCTTATGTAGAAAAATGATTACAGTATTATTACAAATAAAAATTTTATGCCATTTATCTGAGAACTTTTTGACTCCCCCTCGTATATCGGAAAATATAAATGTAGGTAAGCTCATATACAAAGAGGAAAATGTTAAGGAATCACAAGCAATTTTGTACGTGAAATAATAAAATTTTGCAATCATACGCATGTTTTCAAAATAGTGTACGCCCAGACAGAATAACAAAATCTACAAGAACAGCTTGCTTTTGTTTATTATTAGGGTTCCGCTTGAAGATATGGAAAGAAAGAAGCACATCAACATACATATATGCTTCAATTGCTACAAGATGGATGATCACACAGTAAGAAACTGTACAGATAAGGAACAAAATTGCTCTGAATGCAGCCAACGAGGGTATTTTTGGAAGGACTGTTCCAACCAACGAAGAAGAAATGCCTCATTGCGGTGTAGCACACCAGGCATTGGCAATGCTTGGCTAAAGAGGAAAGAAATTATGCTAAGAAAAGAAAACGAAGAAAAAAATAAAACAGAAAATAAAAAATTAAACCTAGGAGGAGTTTCTAATGCCACAGTACAACATATGAGAGAGACATGAACTTATATGTAACTTCTAACGTGCAAACCGTACTCGTAGGTAAAGAACATAAAGAAACCTGGAATTTTTTTAGATACCTCAACAGATTTCTTGCGAACAATGGCATGACAATGATGTGGTTCCCCGAGAACCCACTCTTTTCAGAAAAATTAAACCTTATTGTAACAAAGCACACAGGAAGGGAGAAACCGAAACCAAGAAAGAAAATATTTAGACTGGATAACTCCCAAAACAACGACGGAAGAAGAAAATAATACAACTGTGCAGAGGAACACTAGGAAGATTGAGGCAGCAGTCACTAAACCTAAAGTGTATTTCAGTGACGAATAAACCCTACTAAGAAGAAAACGGCAACAAGACCTAGTCAAAGTTCTAGAGGAAAAAAATGTCAAATGGGCCTTCAAGGGAAAGACGGTAGAGCTAGAAACGGATGATGAAGTTATTGAGTAACTAGTTCTCACCGACAAAATCAGAATCTACTCTGGCGACTGTCAGACTAAAATGGTCAACTAGAGTGAAGTGAAAAAATTAGGTGAACATGAAGAATTGATGAAGAAAGAAAAAAGAGAAGTGTTCAAGTATAAAACTTGAAAATACCAGAAGATTATACAAAACAGAGTAGCGAAACAATACATACACATAACGGAATTAATGCTACATAACAAACTCGAATGAAAGAATGAAAAAAAAAAACACCAGAAAATGGTCTGCTCATCCGACAACTTTACAGAAGCTGCAATTGTTTACCAGTAGAGAAACAAGTAAATGTTTGAATAGAAAAGATTATGGCGATCGTGGTTCAGATTTTACGTTAATCAGTAAGTCTAAACATGGAGCTATTTCATTCTATAATTCTATGCCCAGGTATCTGTTGACGTTCACCTGAGATTAACTTCTGCTTACCTACTAAACTTTCATTTTCACCCTTTTGCATCTTCTACTTCTATCCGCCTTCCACATCTCCCGCCACTTCTTCTCACACTTGCAACAGCAAACGTGGTCGGACCGAGGAGAGGAACGTGCCAAGGAGCCGAAGAGCCAAAAATCACGCCAGATTTCCAAGTGCCGTTTTACGCATGAGAAATGTCTTTAATACCGAAGAAGAAAATTATACCAAACACGAAATTATAAAAATATACCAAATACCACAATATCATACCGACTAATTATAAATCACATACGACAAAAAGAAAAGAAAGGAGAAAGAAAACCACGAAAGAAAAAATCAACATTTACCACAAATAAATTAAAAACAACAAAAAAACTAAGTAATAAATATACATTAATTATAATATAACAGCAAATAATGCTCACTGCACATACAAAAACATTAAAGTTTTAAGACAAAAGGCTTGAACGCCGTTTAAATATAACTTAACAAGAACAACAACAAAGTATACACAAAAACACAAATATTATAGAAGTGATAAGATTAATCATCAGGCGCCTTGCATTTCTTTGAAAATTTCCTCCACTAACTTCTCATTTCACCACTTTTATTTCCTTCTGTCTATCTACACATGCTTTTCTTCCCTACAGACACATACAGACTTTTACATTGATGGGTAATTTTCTTAGCAGCAATAGCTCGAATGTTGAACGCGACGCTCAATGCAGGGTACATTCCCGATACACATAAAGGGGGTAAACTAATCTTTCTTCCTAAACCGGACAAGCTTTGAACTCCACAAGTCTTCTGGTTGATTACGCTGCTAGAGACGATGGCAAAACTCTTCGAGCCCAACATTTTAATCCCAAGACAACAGCACAGATTTTGCAATAGTAGGGACACAGATACCACTGTCGCGATTTTTACAAAATCAATAGCCAAAGAAAAACACAGCAAACTGTATATTGACGTGGTGCTGCGCGAGGTTAAGAAGGCGCCTGAAAATGACTAGCGAATGGGACTCGAGGACAAAATCAGAATACTTAACTTCCAATCTACGTTAACCTGATGCCTGTGCAATTACGTAACAAATCGCACATGCGTATACAGTGGACCTGTCTGAGTTCCACTAGAGACATGCCAAACCCGATACATGATAAAAAAAGTGCATTAAATCGGTGGATGACGTGCCCCTTCTCATCAGTAGCCAATATAGGCATGCACAATCATTCGCACGTCTAATGGCGGCAGAAATCAAAGACATCAAACACGCCTGTGGAAGAGCAATACTAACGCAAAGTTTGAAATTATATCGATCGGCAGACGTAAAACCTCAAGAGTGATACTGGACTACAAATTATACTGTTACCATAATGAAGGAAAGGTGTTCGACTTAAAGGTCACAAGACATGGCTATTATAAACAAAGAGATGAAAGTGCAAACTTAGCAAGAGCCAACCTACCGAAGTTGTTTAAACTCATAGGACTGAGCAAGAAGAAAAAACTGAAGATATACAACATCTTGATTAAATCATCATTTCTCTACCCAACGATAGACCTAACCATGGACAGGTAACGTCAAATTGGCGTCACGATTTAGGTAACGTAGTTGCAGATATGCTACACTGATTTTGACTTTGAATAGCTCGGGCCCTATTGGTCAGAATCTAAATCTTTTTATTCAAGATGTTTAGCATTTATCTAAGACTACAATGGAAAGGTTAAAGAAAACAAGAATAAAAATGATAAATTTACTTACAATTTAATATAAAAATATGTATAGATTTGTAAAAATACTCAAATATCATACTCTGGCATGTCCACATGGAGGGACTTGAGCAAATTTGATGGACTAGTCTTGAAGGGTAGTCCTTGGCCTTGAATTTAAGCCCTTAAGCATCAAAATCTATTGAAAAGAAAAAAGTTGTAAAGCGTAAAAAATTGGGTAAAACTTTTTTGTGAAAAAAATCCTCAAATTTTTTACGTTAAAACAAAAATTCATTAATACTAGAATGTTAAGAATGTCTATAGATTTCTTGAAACTCACCACAAACTTTCTTCAAGGATTAAAGATAATTCTATATCCCCAAGTGAGTATTTGAAAAGCAAAAATAAAACAAGAAAATGTCACTTTACTGATGGCACCCAAAGTGCCCTTTTTTCTTTTTAATTTTTTTTAAGAAAATGGCAATACATCATCAGTTTGGCTCGAAATTTATCCTAAACACAATAAAAAAGTAAATTATTTGAAAAATAAAAAAATAAAGGTAAAAATGGCACTTTACTGATGACACACAAGAGTGCCAAAATCAAATCATAAAACTTTCGTGAAAACATGTCAATAAATAATTAGTTTGGCTTGTAATTTATCCTAAACACAAAAAAAAATTGTTTAAGAAGAAAAGAAAAATAGAAGATAAAATGGTACTTTACTGATGGCACCCAAGAGTGCCTGCAATGTTAAAAAAAACCATCCAAATTCGAAATCTATTGACATTTTCATGCCAAAGTATGATGACGAAATAGTGAAAAAGGAACAACTTACCATTCATATTGATAGCATGAGCTGCAGACTTGTCTGGTGTGGTACACGCAAATAGGATTTTGGCACTTGAAGCAGAGCACCTTAGTCTTTGAAGTGCCACTAGTTGGGCACAGATAGCATCTCGGCCGCTTATCACTCTTCATTTAAGGGCTCACTACACCAGGATCTTCTTCTGGGATGTCAAAAACACTGCGAATAATAGAGAGCACCTTCCTTGGAAGGTATCTCGCCTGGCCTAGCCGAAGGTTAGCATATGATCGACAGAGCTCCACTGCTAAATCCAGCGCATACTTCCTCCTAGCTTTGCCTTTATTTTCAGGCTGGTGGGCATATACAATGTAAGAGTTATTCACAACAATATTAATAATTCCATAAAAAAAACATACAAGTGCCACCTTCTTGTCTTTCGGCTGCACGACATCAGAGAACACAGTTGCTCGAAAGTGTCGACACCTTCCTTTGTCGCGGTGTAAAACATATGAAGCTTTGTCTTCTTTTTCTCTACAACACTCGCCTTGTGGTGAATCGTTAACAAAATCTGGATCCTCTTTGTGGAGGAATCAAATTCCAGCCTTTGTTTCAGGAGTTCAGAGCACCTTAGTCTTTGAAGTGCCACTAGTTGGGCACAGATAGCATCTCGGCCGCTTATCACTCTTCATTTAAGGGCTCACTACACCAGGATCTTCTTCTGGGATGTCAAAAACACTGCGAATAATAGAGAGCACCTTCCTTGGAAGGTATCTCTCCTGGCCTAGCCGAAGGTTAGCATATGATCGACAGAGCTCCACTGCTAAATCCAGCGCATACTTCCTCCTAGCTTTGCCTTTATTTTCAGGCTGGTGGGCATATACAATGTAAGAGTTATTCACAACAATATTAATAATTCCATAAAAAAAACATACAAGTGCCACCTTCTTGTCTTTCGGCTGCACGACATCAGAGAACACAGTTGCTCGAAAGTGTCGACACCTTCCTTTGTCGCGGTGTAAAACATATGAAGCTTTGTCTTCTTTTTCTCTACAACACTCGCCTTGTGGTGAATCGTTAACAAAATCTGGATCCTCTTTGTGGAGGAATCAAATTCCAGCCTTTGTTTCAGGAGTTCAGACGGCCGGCAGCGCTTAGGACGTATGGTGACAACAAAGTGCATGTCATCTCTCCTCAGGCTTTGGCTAAGGGCAGGGAGGTGAACCAGTTATCAGAGGTCACAGTATGTCCTGCACGCTTCAAAGGTGCCATGAGCTCCAGAGTAAAGTATTCACCAAACGAGACCCCTCTGTCCTGGTCAGTGGTGCCCTTACGATGAAGAAAGTGTAAGTTGGGTAGTTTGAGCAATTTTGTGAGAGTTTTGTTGAAGATCTCGGTTTTATTTTTCAATGGGTTGGAAGATAAATTCTCGTAAATGTTCATATCATTGAGTAAATCCTGTATTTTTTTCAGTATAAGAATCTTTGTCTAACACCACGATTTAGTTAATTTTGTCAATTTTGTTAGGATGATAAATTTGCTCATCCAACTCAGACCTTTTTTATCGTTTTAACCTACCGACCCATCACTTCCTCGTATGTCTGGTCTGTCAAAAACTACAAAAGAGTAACGCTACTCCGATCTATTATATCGTCTATTTACTCTCATGCATACAACTCTCGAAGTGGTTAGCTCCCTTCTTGCTTATGCTGTTGGATTGACCTCTCTTTCACACATAATCCATTCCTCTGATTTCATTGAAGAATTTAGAAATTAAACATAAAAGGAAGCTGTTTAATAAGCTTTGATGTAGACAGCATGTTCACTAATGTCCCAGTTTACGAAACTCTTGATATTCTACCTAAGGTATTAGATAATCAAAAATTAAACCTCCCTCTAGGCAAAAATAAAATGAAAAATCTTCTTAAATATGTGTTACTGACAATTTATTTATCAGCGATATGGGTTTTTTGTCAAAAATATGGACTTATCATGTAAGTCCATATTTATCCTTTATCGTCCATATTATGTAACATTTTATTGAGCATTTCTAAGTATCATTACTCCCTTCTGTGATATCCCATCGTAATTTTGCATGGGATAGGTATGTCGATGATGTCATATTGATTTGGCTTATAAATAGTTTAGACTTATTTGACAATTTCCTTAAATATCTTAACGACCTCCATCCCACTATCAATTTTAAAGTAGAGTGGAAAAATGATAATTGTATATCCTTTCTTGATGTAAAAGTGGTAGTCATTGACAAAATTAGCTTCACTGCGTACCGAAAACCAAGCCATTCTAACTCGTTTATCCATTTCTTTTCTCAACATGATATTAACATTAAGTGAACCGTTGCATCAGGTATATTTTTGAGAGCACTTAGGATATGTGACCCTTGCTTTCTAGAAGACGAGATTACATATATAACCTTCAGTTTCATGGTATTAAATTATCCCATACAGGTGATCAATGAAAGTTTCTCTGAAGCAAAATCTACTCATTACCGCCCCAAGGATAAAAACAAATTTAGTAATACGAAGTGTCTTTCCCTCTTTTTATCTCCCCTCCTCAAAGGAGTGAACAAAGTTATTACTCCAGGCATAACCACATTCAAATACCTTTTTTCTATCCTTAAATCTCTCCCTTCGACCAAGCCCGTGGATCAGCCAAATGAAGCAGGTGTATATTTAATCCCGTGTGGCTCTACAAACTGTCACTCATTCTACATAGATGAGCCGGGAAGAACCTTAACAAAACGAATTTATGAATATAAAGGTGATGTCAGACGAGGCAGTACCACATCCAGTATTTTTAATCATATTAGCAATTTCAACCACCAAATTGACTATTCAAATGCACAAATCCTATATAACTGTAAAGATTTCCGTAAAAAAATAGTAGAATTTATATTAATAGGAATAATTCTCAAATTTAATTTGTCAGATCTGCAATTGAAATGCAGCCTCCATTCTCGTAACCTCATCGTAAACAGCTTAGTCAACGATCTTAGACTCACACCCCCTGATTAATGAACTTTTTCCCACGCTCTGTGTTTATTTGTGGGTTTATTTTCTGATCTTCACACTATTTATAGAATTTTGTAACAATTGCATTCTCAGTATACGACTGAAGAGGGTATGTTAAACTACATACCGAAACTAGTCTCGTAAATTAAACTTTTAGCTCCTATACAGTAGTTTCTCTATCATATACCATAACTCACCATTGAGTTCTTTTACTTATATATAAATATATATATATATACACTCATAACATCAAATCTAGGTCAATATCCAAAACCTAGTCAGAGTTACTTTACAAGTAGAGAACAATAAATTCCTACTTTCTAACAATAACCACCGCCAAGATATAAGATTAGGTAGGTACTATGGAACAATCTAGCATAGTTGTTTGAGACTTGTACACAACTACCTAGTTCTTTTATTCTATATAATCTACAAAAATGTTTGGCACAAAACTGAAACATGCAAAAAAAAAAATGATATGAAAAGACTTACTCTCAATTTAACCTCTGTAGCCTCCCATTATGCGTTAGGTCAGATGTCATCTTGAGAGTCAGCCGTAAAGCACAAAAGAGTTGACTCATCATGACTTGTGACCAACTTCGGCAGACATGTGCCGCGTTTAATCCGTATTAATATGACCCTTCTTTTGAGTAATAACAAATGAGACATAAGGTAATAGTCTTGAAGAAACAAACCTTAATTGTAAGTTAGGGTTTTTCAACCTATTGCTTTCAGTTATATATTAAAGTTGAAGACTTGAAGTGTTAGGGAATTATGTGCGTGTTACGAAGTTATTAATTTACTATACGAGTGAAATTAAAACACTTATTTAAGCTCCGATACTGATCATCCACTCATAGCTAACAATAACCTCAATAGGAAAGGATATTAACAACTTTGTTTTAGATTTAAATTGCTGTTATTTTGTAAAACTGATAAGAAACTTTGTAAAATGTAAACTTTTGTCTCTACCACACAGAGCATGGTGACGGTGAAATTTTCTTACTGTATAAATTAGAGTACGATAGTGCAAACTTTACAAGAATATTTCACAGGGATTTGTAAACAAAAAACTGCGTGGTGCGCAAAAAATGAAAATTATTTAGCCATGTAAGCACATAACTTTGATAAGCCAGTTTAAAAATAAATAGGTGAATTAAGATAGTTTTCCTGGAAGCTGAGGTGTGGGCTTTTAAAATTTGAAGTGTAGTTTTATTATACAATCAAAGCCCACAGAAAATCCCAGTAGAAAGATTTAAAATACATTCGTAGAGAAAGTCGCGAAGTTAGAGGTCTAAACAATGTGTAGAAGTTTTAAGTAAACATAATACATTAAAAGATTTAGATAATGAAATCTAATACACAGTATGAGGGAATTATTTAATACACAGTATGAGGGAATTATTAATGTACAGAAGCGCAAAGATGTGATAAATAGATTATGGGAGAGTACCAAAATGATTCTCCCGCGTTTGATGACATCCTCAGCGTAAATATATAATAGAGTTTGACTATAATAAATTAATCAGAATAGTAGTAAAATGACAAGCTCTTTATAAGAAGTAGTTTACGGAAGTGCTGCATAAAGTCGTCTTATGCCAAAGCGATTGAATTAATAGTTATAAGAGTTGGGTAGTTAATTGCTGCAGGAATATGAGCCCATACTTTTATAATTTTAATAATGAGAGGAAATGAGAAAAGACACAATCAAAGCAAGTTTAGGATAGAAATAGACCTCACCGAACACCAACCGTGGCAGGAAAGCCGCTATACATACAGGAAGTTAATTTCTTATGTTAATATATAGAATATCAACCCTTTGTTCATTGGTAAATTCTTGCTTTGCCACGGTTGGCATGTAGGTGCCAACAAAGAATAAGAATGGATAGGATAATTTTTAATATTAAATATTTTAAAAGAAAAGCCGTTCTCTGGTGGCCAATTCGAGGATAGGATACTTGAAGGTATATTTACCTAGGACCACATATAAGAGGACAAATTTAAATTACATGGGCAGGTGACCTTAAAAACTGCCTGATATAATTTTGAAGCAATTCCCTGAAGTGATGGATGAATGTGATTGAAAATCAATTATATTTATCAAGACCAACCATTCGTTTTATTTTTGTAACAGAAAAGAATAGAGAATGATTAACCAACTCGACTTTCCCATTGACTAGAAGACGAGGATAGAAAGAGGTGAAAGAGAGCAAAGGGCGGTAAAGGTGGGTAAAATACATAACAGAAAGTCGAAAAGTTTAGGGATGACAACAACTACCCTACCTTATAGTAAACGTAAAAAATGTTCTTGAAAAGAATATAAACCACACGAAAGTTACAAACCTCTTTGGGACGCGAAAATATAATGGAGAATGGATATTGCTTGAAAACAGTCGAGAAGGAGGCGATTGACGGTCGGCAGAAAATATTTCTGCCTCCCGTCGTAATATTTACTTTTTTGGGCAGGTGGAGTCAAATTTCAACTTCGGAGTGGGTGGAGATTTGTTTCTGGACGTTTTAAACCCTATGTTTCATCACTCATCATTTTGCCAAGATGAGGCTTCCTATAAATCCTTCTTATTTTGAATTTAAAATGAAAAGAGTAAAAAGTCTGTCTACCTCAGAATGGAATAGTAGGCCAATAGGGAAGTCACCACAGGCTCTTGAATTCCCATCTGATTCCTGATACCCAATTTATGAGCGAAAATGCAAAGCCAAAAAGAAGAAATAAAGAGGAGAAATTCTGCTGCCTTATTTATTCCAGTGGAATATATATCTTAAATTCTCTCTCTTTGTACTCTTAAACCTTCACAACATGCTCTTAACGTATTCATGATACCGTTTCAATTTTTTTTTCTTGACAAACGTATCTAGAAACTACAGTATATTTTCTACTTCAACGATAGTATGAATCGAGTATCCTTCCCCCCATCTCTCTCAGCTTCCACATCCCTTCCTTGTCCGCACGGCCAGTGGCCTTCTCATTAAGTAAATACTCAAACACGCGATCAAACTTGGTCTGACGAGAGGGCTTCAACGGTCTCTTGGAGGACCATTCCATGTACTTATACGCCCATCTATCATTCAGCTCCTTGCAATGACGCTTCCCATAATAGCTTGTCTAGGATTAGCCGTAGAATTGGCTTTGTTTCCACCAGAAATTCAGAATAAATTGCTTATGAAGTGTCATTCTAAAAGGCACTTCTGACATTGGAGTACAGAACCAATGGGCTTCTGACCCTTTCTGGCAACAAAATCCTATTCAGTCATCAGAAGCCAGGAGAAATAGAGGACTGAGAGCTCTCACCGTCTGTCAAAGGCGGCCCAAGAGCCCTAATATAATCGACCAAGTTCAGGAGAAGTCTCTGAAGAAGCACGTTTTGGTAGGAAGGTTATAGAGAGACCACCTTCAAGACTGAATGAGATATGGGAACAACTTTCAACTTCACCTGGATGCTTTGGTAAAACTGCTTTCTGTCATCTTTGATTTTATTTGGAAGATTATTTTTACCCTTAGCCGTTTTTATTTTGAGACTACGCACAGTTGTCTAGTATACACTAATAATATACATATTTCTTATTTCACCAAGTTTCCTAATTTAAAAAAAACTAAGCAGTAAGTATATATATATATATATATATATATATATATATATATATATATATATATATATATATATATATATATATATATATATAATAAATATATGTATGTATATATATATATATATATATATATATAATATATGTATGTATATATATATAATATATGTATGTATATCGAGCCTACGATATATTTTTTTCATAGAGACTACTGCATTTAGAATTAACCTTTCTTAAAAAATAATAAAAAACAAGAGCTACCAAGATTCTGTAGTGTAGAAACACATAAAAAACTTTTTAATACTCTCTATCATGTAAATCCAACACAAAATACAGGATATATATTATCCATTTTCATTAGTCTCCTATACTTTGGTAGAAAATCGAGCGACGTTGTTAACAAAGACAAGAAGACTATCAATAAATTATATCCCTATCTCGTAACCATATTCCTATTCAAAATGGGCATAATAATGCATCCTATTTCAGCTATAAGGAACGAATTCCATTCCCTTGCTGCACTTCTGAAATTTATGAATAAAGTTGTGAATCTTGCGATTCATCGTATATTGGTTCTACCATCAGGTCAATCTATTGCCGCATCGAGCAACCTCGGGTGAGATCGTTCACCTGGGGCTGGCTCTAAGCAAACCAGCCCACTCGCCTATACAAGATCACATAAAAAGTGTTCAGTCTTAAATTAGTTGTGGCAACTTTAAAATACTCCCATCACAAAGAACTAAGAATATTAGAATCGTTCTTCATTCTAAAGTTAAAACCTAATTTAAATATAAATCAAACAGTATTCAATCTCTACATTGTATCCAAAATTAATGGATTTTTTTATTGCTGTATAACTAACTTACCCTAAATTGCACTGTTTTCTTTAAATCTTTTTTACAAATAAGAAACTTTAACACGAAGCCTCCTTTTTTTCTATGTCTTTAAGACTCCAAATTTGGATAAATAAGGATGATTTTAATAATTGCGTGCTTGGGTTTCACCTTTTTATTTAAACTCCAGTTGGAAGAAGCTTGACAGTTGATAATATATTATATATATATATATATATATATATATATATATATATATATATATATATATATATATATATATATCCTTTAAAAGGGCATTTTGTAGCTGAGTAAGGTCTTCATAAAGCCCTCGGAAGGAGCTCTTCTCACAGTCACGAGAGGATATCGTATAAGCCAGCCTTTCTAACGCAAACAAAAAGTTTACGCATCCATTATCTATTTTAATTGTTATCTCTGCTTTGTAAGATAATGGAAAAGGCAATTTTATCTGGTAACTGGTCATAGATTGCTGTCTTATTTTTGACCCCAAACGAGATATGGAAATAAAAAAAGCGAATAAATACAAAGATGTATGAATTTGTTGTCCTATTACAATTTCTAAGTAATATATAGCCCAAACAAAGCAAACCTACCTTCCGATCCTTTTCGAGGTCGCACTGCCATGCTTCTGATTGTCAAACCTTGTATAAATCACATAAATCACTTTGTCACGAATGTACATTGCGTGAGCACCCAAAATTTCTCCCTTTTTTGTAGAAGAAATCAATGGAAAATGACATCGTTCTGTTCAAGTGCAAAATCAGACATCACATCGAGGTATCGGTATTACATTCTATTCCTCAGTTTCTCTCTATAACTACAAATACTGTACCGCATAATAGTTTTAGTTATTTAACAACCACGAACATTCAGTAGAGGCACTATCCAATCATGGCTTTCTACTCCTGGACCTGTTCGCTTAATGCGGCTTGGGAGGTATTCGAAATTTGACCCTCTTACTCAGGAATCCGAATCAATCGAAGCCGAACCTCAGTACGTCTTTTTTTCTCCTGCTAAGGGCACAGTGCATACTACTGCATTTTTATAAAGTATTTTACTACTAAAATTAAAAAAGTAATGCACATTGTAGTATATTTTCTATACATTATGTTTCAGTAAATTTTAGAGTAACAAACTATTTAAATGCAGTACCATGCAAATTGCTGTAATTTTCAACCTCCTATGGCTCAAAAATACCATTTCCCTATCTGGAGAACAATGCGCATCATACCAATACTCATTAATTACTCCAGACTTCCGCGAATCAATTAAATACCCAAAAATCACATTGTCCAGATTCTATTTTTAAATGGACCCTTCACCCTCCAGAGAATCACAGTCGATACTCACAGGTAATTCGCCTCATATTTATCTAACATAACAAGCAACGTCACGTAAAATCTCATCATTTTAAAAACACTAGTTAATATCCCTTTTGGATAACTGAATAAATCGCTGATAACACAACAAATAAAAAATTGACACCGCCATCATCTAGGAAGCACCAGCTTGGCACCAAAATAGCCGAACTTACCTCAGGCTGCTCTTCTATTTTCCAAGAGGGTATAATGTATGTTACGTAAATACCCAAATAGAACGAAAATATTAAATTTCTTCTTTTAGATTCTTTCTCTGTATGCACAAAATGAAAAACACGTATGTTTGCACACTTTCCCATTTACAATAACACATAAGCTTCCCTCCTTCACCTGTATCATTCCTCTAATCAGATTATATTCTCAGTCTCATCAAACTACCCAGAAACATTCTTTTAATAATCTCTCATTTATAGAAACTGGCAACGAAGAAAGTAACATATGAACACTAATTTACACTCCGTTACAAGTTCCTCCTTCACTAGCCCATCTAACCAAACTGTAATACACAAAACATTCTAGTTTCCTATTTCCCTATACAGCTAAGAAACAACACAAGAGGTTAAGCTCCGATTTCCGTAGGTAATAAGGCAGCGGTCTTCGTTCTTCACCTCTCAGGCGAGATCCTACGACTGAATAATGAAAGGCACATAAAAATCCGAATGTCGATCACTTGTGAACCAGAAGGAACCAGTGCCCGGTACTCGATGTTAAGGAATGTGTCAGGGTAGTAATCGCTAATTTTGACACCAGCAACCGATGGTTAAAACCGTCGAGACCCCAGTGGTCGGTGGACACCATTTTTCCGTACAGGGTATGTTGATATCAGTAACGGTATAAAAGAGGCCAGTAATCCATTGGTAGCATTTCTAAACAAAGGAGAGAGTGAGTATGACTGTTAAGTCGAGAAGGGAAGGCATGGAGGTGTTGTGACTAGCTATGTGCATAGCGATGTATGAGAAGCTTCTTACCCCCGTGTTGATATCAACGTATCTGCCCAATGGGTGGCCACCTCATGACGCTTGCATCCACTCTTAATGGGGTTTAATCTTTGCGTCGATCTCAGAAATCAAAAGCCTTATTCACTCGGCTAGCGAGACTTCCTCTCATCCTTGTTAAAAACCCTTCTTTATCAATTTATCTCAATCATCCTTTTCCATGGTACTCATGTTAAAAGAAATAGCTCATAATACAACTTATTCATACAAAAATACTCCAGTTAATCAATTCCATGCTTGTCATTTCCCATCTCGGATATTTCAGTGTAGCATGCTTGATTAAAACTAAAACTAGCTTTTTCACCTACTTTTAATTCATAGCTGGAAGTGCCAAGAGTCAAGTGGTAGAAGTATGTAAAGGTACGAGTGGCCAGCGCCACTTTACTTATTATGGAAATTTCCAGACCTACATCAGTTATGATCTGACCTTTCTTTGTTCAGTGTGAGCATCGGATAGGCTGCTCATGGCCAAGTGGCGGGACTTATGGAGGTGCCTCGTTCTTCATGGCTTGGGCCTTTGTGATAGCATGCTGAGCAACTAGACTAGGAAAGAGCTTGCGGCTCTGGCTGACTAATATGGCGCAGAATTTAATAGGGGCTACTACGGTGTCAGCCCAACCGGTGAAATATTGGCATTCGATGAAACAATGGACAACTGGAAAGCAGTTGGCTCGTCCCAAGTAGTCCTGGACTACTGCAAATTTATCTTGGTCGGGCTCACTGGGCACAGCAACTTTGTCTATACGACGATGTACGTGCATCCCGTATCTCTGAATAGGGTTGAAACCCGGCAACCACTAACCGATTCGGTTTCAAATTCGAGACCACCGGGGGAGCTCTCGTTAAATTAAAAATTAACTTGATGTCTCGGGGAGCTATTCACTGGTGGGGAAACAGGCGTTTCGGAGCGAGCAGACGGAGGAGAAAGAGAGGCGCTTACTTGGTGGACTTGGTGGCTTGGAGCAGAACGGAATTGAGTATTTTGGGGACAGTTTCCTCACATGAATGGGGGTTCCGCAGGAAAAACAGACAGTGGGTGGTCTGGTGTAATCCGATGCAGGGGAATTAAAGACTGGCGGCTTAACATCCCTAGGTTCAGACGGGGGATGATATTTAGGTTTGGAGGGACTTGGTACCTTTACGAATTTGGGAGCGTTCTTTGGGTGAAGTTTAGGAAAGTAGCCTTTACTTTTAGGAGAGGGAGGATGAGTCTTCTTAATATCTTTGGGGTAAAGATTATGACTGGCCGCGTGCAAATCCGCTTTTTCGATGCAGTCTTTAAAGGAAGCAACTCTACAGTCGTTCACAAATGCAGGGGTTTTAGAGGGCAGCGTAGCCATCTATTGATCCCGCAAAATGAAGTCAGACAGAGACTCATAGTCGCCGTTTTTTTGGATGGAGTCCACTCAAACTTGCAGACTTCTTCTGAGAGTGAATCCGGACTGACGGTAAGTCTGGCCAGGTAGCAACCTTGCCTGACGAAACTTTGCCCTGTAGAAGTCCTGATTCATGTTGAGCGCAGCTAAGAGTTCGGAGTTAAGGGTCAAATAGTTGAGAGTAGCCTCGGCGGGTAGCCAAATACAAATATTTCGCAGCTGAATATTAAGGAGAGGCAAAAGTCGGGTGCCTCCATCAGTTTTGATATCCCAGTGATTTACCTCAAAAATATTTTCGAAGTGAGTGAGCTAAGTACTGAAGTCCTTACCGTCCTTAAATGCTAGGAGATTTAAAGCGGGAATCTGTGGGACTTCATTCCTAGAACTAACTGAAAGGGTTTCTAAGTTATTCCTATTTAACTCTCTTTCATGGTGCCTCACCCTTTCTCTTTCTTCAGCTTTTCTTCTTCTCTCCTCAGCTTCAGCTTCTTTTAGTTCTTTCTTCTCTGTTCTTTCGTTTCTCCCCTCATCCTGAATATAAGCGACTAGCTCTTTACTGGAGAGACCTAGCATCTCATCCTGTTGCCTAAATCTCTCGAAGGACTTCATCTCGTTTCATTACGCGAGCCTCAGCCACGTGACGCGTTTAAGAATCTTACGGCAAAGAAAATGGGGCTTTCGCAATAGTTCTCAAAAATTCTAAATGAAATCATATCCTTGTGACCACATACACGGACAAAAGCAATAAATTATAATAAATATGATAATTCCTATATGAGTACTTGATATAGGACCTCTTACTTTGGCACGGTGATTACAAGGAGGGGAGTTTGAAAGATTTCCTCCCAAAACACACCTAACCATTGGCTTGTTACTAAATATGGCCTCACGGGCACCACAAAAACACCGATTACTCAAAAAAAAAATTATATCCTTGTGACCACACACACGGACAAAAGCAATAAATTATAATAAATATGCTAATTCTTATATGAGTACTTGATATAGGACCTCTTACTCTGGCACGGTGATTACAAGGAGGGGAGTTTTGAAGATTTTCTCCCAAAACACACCCAACCATTGGCTTGTTACTAAATATGGCCTTCCGGGCACCACAAAACACCGATTACTTAAAATGAAATAAAAAAAATTAGAATTTTTTTTCCGATCTTTAAATAAACTTGACCCAATTTGGTAAATTTTCTATTAATCCAACTGAGGGACTTGAAAATGAAAAGATGAAAGGGGTCCTCAATTAACACAACTAAACCTGACAGCAGAATTTATATATATATATACATATATGTATCTATTGGTTGGGAGGAAAGAGCTAAAGGCCACGAGGATATGTAAATATACAGTTATATATATCATATATCCTTCAATGTACGTACGCGTCCTTCGCTACGTACAAATATGTTGACTTCGTAAGAGTAATCCGTTGATTAGGAAGTATAAGAGTGCGATTTACTACAGGGGCCGATAGCGTTCAATGAATTTACCAAGTTGCAGGTCAAGGATATATTTGAAGAGTGAAAACAAAAAATATAATTTAAATAAGTCACTAGTTAACATATATATATACATACGGAAATATAGGAAATGTAAATAAGGACAATTCTGACAGAATATAGATTAATTGGCAATCGAGTAACGTTAATTACTCGTTAATTATCTTTTAAATGGGATACTATAAATCAATTATACAGAGGGAATATTTATATGTCAGAAAGTGGGTCAATTACCTTGAGATACAAGCAAGGGTCATTTTACATTAATGGGGTCACCTCAAGGAAGGAGAATCATTTAGCGCGCTGGCGCAGAAAAATGGCAACGCACAATGGACGTGACTCTCGGCCGAATATCTTGACGGTGACGAGGATGAAGGGGGCGGAGACCAGAAGACGAGTTCACGATCCTCCTTAAGACTATGACGCGGCTCAGCTCGAAGTCACACACGGGAAACTGGAGATCCTTGAGGAAAGCAGGTCCAGATAAGACGAGAGGAATCCTAGACAATCCTTCGGGTACGAAAATGATTCGAGGCTTGCTCTGAACAGAGTAAGTCTTCACAAAAGAGATGGATCTGCCTGGTGAGATCCAACCTCGATAGTATAAGCAAATACCAGGGATTTGGGAAAACTGTCGCCTGACCCAAGCTTTAATGGCTTTTACGATGTGGGCGAAAAACTTTCGGGTAGCACTTTCCCGACTACGGAGATTAGCGCTTCCACGGTGAGGTAATTGAGCCCATATTAATTAACTGCACCTTTAAGGCGGCTGACGGATTTTCTAATTCTTTCTTCCTTTTTTTTCTCTTTGGATTCAAAGATTACTCCTCGTGGACTTATACTTAGGAGACAGAGAGACGGAAGAAATTCATTAAACAAATGAAGGAGGTATTCTTCTTGGCGTCCCTTTCCCTTACACCAACCATTTAATGACTATACTTTGTCTGTTTTTTAGTTTAGACCTTATGTTTGTAGATCGGAGTTGCGAAGTAACGATGTGCAAGAACTTAAGTAATGTACTCGAGCAACTTGGTTATACTTAATGCTTCCTAAATATTTCTCCCTAAATTAAGTACTTTCACTTTTACTTACGTATTTACTTTTAGTTCTTCACATTTGAAAAAAATAGAAGTATTCGTTACTTCTCAGTTAATTTTGGCCAATCACAGAAGTAGAAACAAAAGTCAGACGATGATCAATCACAAGCTTGTACTCTGGTTTAAACTAATCATAAGCATTTGTTCATGTTTGGACCAATCATATGGATCCTTCCATACCCATTAGAGAATTCATTTGTCTCTCCCGATTTCCCGCCTGAGGGAGGGCGTCAGTTTATTAAATTATTTCTCATTGTCCTAGACTCCTAGCGTGCTGTTGCCCAATTACTGGATCATCATAAGTTCTACTCCTACCATTGAAAATAAAAATACTGGTGATTCCCACCCATAGCCATACTTGGATTCATTGTTAAAGTACAAGAAGGATGTGGGAAACTCGGTGAAGTGTAATGTTTGTTGTATTTACTGAAAGTTGCCGAGGTGACCGCATACATCAATTTGCCTTAAAATTTAAAGAAACAGATTGAGGTATGTAAGTATTCATGCTTTTAACTATGTAGTGTATAAGGCTATTTGGTACAAATACCCACAGGCTGGAGAGGAAAAAGTATAGGCTATTAATCAGGTCAGAGACCCCATACACTGTAATCTCTACGTTATCTTGCTAAATCATCCTAAACTTGTACCGGTAAATACTTGAATAGGTATATCTTACTGTGCGTTAAAACGTGTATATCATCAATAATGTGTGTATATTTTTTTACCTAGTAATTAGTTTAGTTAACCAGATTTTTATATTCTGGAATTATGTTAAACTTGATAATTTTGTAGAATTAATTTTACTTTTCATATAAACTAGACTTTCTGATCAATAGACGGATATTTACAGCTTGATAGGTAAGTTCAGTTTAACTAAATACCAATATATAAGGGTCAGTACATCAGGCATCAAAGGGTTTACTGTACAGTATACTAAACAGTGTCTGAGGTGATGGGTACTTTACTATTTGCAGCAACTTTTTACTTTCACTACTTGAGTAATTCATGAATTAGATACTTTATCACTTTTACTTAAGTACATTTAATTTGGGGTATTCTCATTTATACTTTTAGTAAAACTTTGTCAGAGTAACAATACTTTAACTTAGATAGCAAAGAAGGGTACTTTATACAACACTGTTGTAGATATACAGATCCAAGTTAAACTAACCACAATTATGCAGTCACCCAAATAACTTGAATATAAGGGAAATTATATTGGCTAAATTTATGGAGGGCTATTATGTAAATATGGCATTTTGTAATTTTAATGCAACGCTATATGAGCGAAACTTACTGACCTTGGTTTTAATACAGCTTTATACATTTTTAAATTGATATCACAGTGAAAAAGGATAAATTCCTTTTACATAGATCGGCAAGGCAAAAACCTCTGTATTAATCTTGTAAATACACTTATAAGCTTAATGTCTGTCTAGGCATAAGGCCTAGTAGCCTTCAAGGTGGCCACAGACAAATGTCGAGGTTACCCAACTAAGGGGGCGTCATTTAGACTTCGCCTAAAAAAAATATGGTGAGAGTAGTATAGTAGTGGTTCGCCAACCTGCCTTTATCTAGGCGGATCTCGGCCGCCTAAAGAAATAGACATAAAGCTTAGTATGACAATCGCTGGTGAGTCAGAGGAACCAGAGGACTCCCCTTTTTGCGCAGAAGTGCCATGTAGTATTTGAATTTAGTTTGAAAAAATTCAAATTTACTGCAAAGATTTCAAATTCTATTATTTCAGGGTTTTCATGTGAATTCTCTTTTCCTTGCTTTTGTTCTTTCATTTTCCAATGAACATCATCTCCATTTATTATCGCAAATGCTATTAAAAAATAATTTAAAAAAATAATATAAGTAAAAGGCCAGAAAAATAGAGTAGGTGAAAGGAACCGAATATGAAAGATAACCACGATTGGGCCGAGCCACTGAAGGTGAATCTTTAATCTAATGTCTCCAACAGACCATGAGAACCCTGTAATTCAAATTTGAGCTCCAATTTAGGCTCGACCAAGAATGTGATCTTCGATATCGAACAACGAACTCTCTTCTCATTTAGTGACAAAAGCCTTAATGAGATAAAATATCACGAAAGGAAAAATAGTCCTCTTCGCCATGTCTACGTTCTCAAGATACTCATGGGTACCTATATTTAAGCGGAGGGTATATAGAATCCTTCTTCTACCACTCCCCCTATGTCACTCGGAAAGCGTATGACCTTTGTTAACGCTCGATTCTTGAATGTAAATAATGGCCCGAGTCATTGTTTGGATTTTAATTACGAATTTCATAACATGCTTTAATGCCTACGTAATTTGTCTTCCAAGACGATTTAGGAGGGAACTTCGTTTCCCAGAAATCGAATTCGACGCTAGAAAATGCATCATCGAGGCACACAAACCTGAAATTAAACTGCACCACCGAGTTATAATGAAATGGCAGTTAATTAAGTGGCGTAAAATGGGCCTCACACGAATTCGAAATCCAAATTACACGTCACAAACACTGATTCCGTTCTTGATTCGAATCAATTCTGGACGCGTCCAGAGAGGGAGTTCCCTTTCAGCCGGGCCGGGGCAATAAGGGGGATCTCCTGGCCTCAAAAAGCCCTCACCGTGTGAAATTGTAATGACGCTGCGTCAAATATCTAATCGAGAGGAGAAGATGTCCAGCCACGAGTGAGTATGGATAAATTGGAAATGTAGACGATGGTTTATAAAAGTCAACATCCGCTAAGGGAAGGGTTTGTGCTGTGTGGGGTGTAGGAGAGGCAAAATGTGCGTGTGCAAAAGATGGCTCTTCTTTTACAGGTGAGCCCTGCGGGGTAGTCCGAGATTTTTCGCATCAGCGCTAATTCACGCGAACGTATTGGCGTCAAGGTGTCAAACACACGGAGCAGGATGCCATCACTGTCAACTGCAGAAGGCTAGAAGGCACCGAGTGTCTTGCCTTCGTGTGTAGCGTAGCAAGAAACGTCGGTTTAACAAACAGATGAAGGAGAAATACAAGCTCTAATGTTTCAAATAAAAATTGAGTAGGTTTCCATCTTTAATTATGATAAATAATTATGCATTAGCTTCAGTCGCCTATATCGAAAGGCCAAAGGTGGATAAGCAAAGAGGCAACCAGTGCGCAATTGTTTTTTCCGTCGAGCGTCGACGAGACTTAATGGAAGAAAGACACGTTTTTTCGTTCTGCCGTCGATGCGCCAAAATTGATTCTCAACAGGTGAGTAAAAAGCGGTAGCACTCATTTTTAAAGTCATTTTAATGACTTTTCAATTTTCATTTATCTCTGCCCTCAGTTTTATTCTCTGCCACGCTTCATGAATTTTTTCAACCCCATCTCTATATGTAATTGTGTTTTCTAAGGATATTTGTTTATGTGCCTCTGTCTTCTCTCGTCTTTTTTGGCTTTGTATATTTTTTCTGTATCTCTCTCGGAGCAGCATAATAAGATGCTTGCAATCTACGTCATGACATCCACCTGCGGCGAATATGTGCATGAGAGCTGTCTCTTGTAGTGATACCTGGAGCCCACCACGAACAAGATGGTCTTACTAGTCCTAGGAATGGCCCCTTAGGCATCCATGGCCAAAACATTCGCTTCCAAGACATTTTAAAATCTAATTTAAGCTCTCTTTGTCAAGCGAATGGTAACGTGATTAGATTTTCCTTATCAGGGACAAAGGTTTCAATTAAAGAATTAATTTTAAATTTCTTCGTTGCATAATGCAAACCAATGTTTCTGTACATAATGTGATGACATCAAAACATGGACATATCAACTTTAACACACATACACTATATATAAGCTATATTTTATGTTTTGCCTGTAAAATATTCAAATAGATTTATTTAATTTACTTTAGCTATAAAGAAGATCAAGGTAATTAATTAATGCATAAAAATTGACGGCGACATGATGGCAATCATGTTTAAACACTGTTTGTCTGCCAAGGGGTAAAAAAAAGCGCTGATGACTAGAAAAAAGCCTTGGAAAAAGTAAAGGAGATCCATATAATAAACAGAATTATATAATCAGTACTTAGGCCCATGACTCTCTAATTAGATCCAAGGTGAATTCAAAGCATTTCTTGGCTTACTATACAAGAGAACGAGTTTTCAACCCTGACTCTTGGACCATTTCACGCATGAGCGTGATCAAATTCAGTCGAATTTTAATTAACACAATACAAAGGGAAATTTATGAATGGGGATGAGAGGGTATTTATCTCTATTTCTTCCCTGGCAAACGCGAGTGAATCGAAGCTATTTTACTTGGTTGGACAAAATGGAAATAGTTGAGGCGCAAACTTCCGCTGAGGTATTGAAATCACCTGTCGGATCAAGACCCGATTCCCAAGCAAGATGGTACTCAGGAAAAACCCTCTTAGATACTATGGCCAAAAACGTCCATCGGTCGTCTTTCAGTTATGTCGAGAAAGAGAGGTTTAGCTCCCACCAAAAAGTACATAGATATTCAAACATAGTCGCTGATGGAAGACATCATTTCAAATGGGTGATAAATTCTTCTATTAATGGAAAAATGATTGCCATTGCCAAGGCCCAAATGACTTGAACGAGGAAGATTTTAATTTTTTTATAAAATATAAAAGAAAATACAGCATAAACATTTTCTCTAGAAAAATTAGCAAAGGTTCCTAAAAAAAGTAATGATGCTGACGAAAATAAAAATGCGTAACGTTTCTGTTATATTTTTGGTTCCTATGTTTTACTAATTCGTCATTTTTAGCAATCCTCTACAAGTTCCAAAAGTACTTTGAAATAAAATAAGGCCATTCAGCACATAAGTATTGTTCGTGTTAGCCCTTCTTCTCTCTTATATAGAAATTAGTGATGGCGTTCCCTGTATACCTTAAGGACGCTACTAGATTATCTCAATTTATGTGTTTTCACAGGTCTACCCCTTCTCTGAGCTTCGTCCATAGGTTTTCCATTGCTCTTTTGTATTAGGACTTGGGGACTTTCCATTTTATAGGCTTCATTTGATTGATATCCGAGAAAGTTTGTTAGCAATCTGGGCATATCACCACGAAGGTCATTTCGGAGAACTTACACGTATTTCCTTGAACTTTTTAAAGCTCAGTAAAAGTTTAGTCCAATCACAATATTCATAGCCACTATATACAATAGGCCTGTTGGGCCCATACCATTGATGTTCCATGATTTTTGTTGAAGGTGGCCATTTTTTTCTCAAAGACGTTGTGATACTTTCCGCTTCACTTCCACATCAATCTGAAATATCATTAAAATTTTGCGCAGTCATAATCATGTAGCATACTACATACATAAACAACAGAAACACACATCACGAATACATATTCTAGAATTGACAGATATGTTACTTTGCTGCATTGTGTTCATCATGTTTTTTTTAAAAAAACGTATCGAACTATGCTTTGATCATAAAGAACAAAGTAACTTTTTATTTAATAGAGTTATGTATATTCGTATGTGTATACAATTTATGGCGACCCAATGCAATTATCCTGAAGAAACTATGGAGACGATGGTCGCGGATTATCTAGAATTTCTAATTTAAATATAATAAGCAAAACGTTATATGCCAAGTGCTTTTAAATATTATAATAGATAAGAAAGTAAAAAATCAAATTGGGGGGGGGGAGAATAGCAATGACAGAAGAGGCAATGAAAGTAGAAGAAGGTCAAGAAAAAATGCACATTGCTGGAATAAAGATGAGAAGAACAAATGTAATTATTAAACATTCAACGTACCAATTAGGCACTATGCCAGTGGTGAGTCTCGGAAGCCTTTTGTCTCTATATCTTTCATAAGGGCTTACATTGTTTATCTTAGAAAGCTGTATTTAAAAAACTCGAAGATTTTCTTTAACTCTTCTTGTTAGTCTTTATCTATTTACTTTCTCTACACGTTTATTTGTTAGTATTTTCCTTTTTCTCCACCTTTTTTTATTTGAAATCCAAAATATTACCGAACTCATGTTGACTAGCACTTTTCTTTTCCCTAGCAACAAACGAAAAAGATTGGCACAACCTCCTAAAAGGTTAAAAGAATTAGGTGAATTCTTTTGCAATCAATGAAATAATTCGGTGCAATTGGACATTTTATACAAATATCTTGGTTTATAGGTTATTCTTTATATCTTTCTTTTTGGTCCAAGCGATTTACTTAATAATTTGGGGATGACAAGGGATCGGTAAAGTTACGCAAGGACAGCCTTGAAAATTTCTCCCTCCCTCTAATTGTCTCCTAATTAAGGGTGGTCCATCTAGAATAGTGATAAAGACTTGTGTATGTGTAACATGTATTATATATTTATCAGCCAATTTAGTACTAGTGACTAGTTTTGAAAGTGACAAGCTGCCTTCTTTAGTCTAAGAACAGTGAAGATTATAATTACAGGTTGGGTTATATTAAATTTCTAGTTTTTAAACCCACGCATAATCAAAACAAGTATAAACACTCCTGGTCTTTTAATCTTAAAGTTTTCAGTTTGATATTTAAACAAATAATTTGAACTGACCTAGTTTAGTTTATTCAGGGCCAGTAAGTAAAAATCACCATATACCCAAGATTGTTGTTTGTGTAATGGGGCTTCCTGGAACCACTTGAAAGAAAGAGATATTCCTCAAGATCTTTTGCCTCTTGCTTATTCGGGTCTAGAAATGTATACTCCCAGCCATGGTGCTTTCTTGTTAATAGTTTGGTTGTTAAATTTCTTAACCTCACTTTTCTTTCATTTATGTTAAAATTTGAGTTAATTTACAAATCGCCCTTCAGAGATTGTGTTCTTAACATAAGTAGCAAGATAGAGATGGAATCTAACTTCACAAGCAAAACGACTTACCAGGGAAGGGCAGTTTTGAATACACAGAACTTCTAAGGTTGACTTTAAGCTAGCAACCCTTAAGGGGTGAATGGAATTACATAGGGAGAATATAATTAGGTATGACTCACTACCATATAGGCAAAAACATTCTCATAGGCAAAACTCTCACTATAAAAAATCTGTAATAAAACATTAGTGAATGTCTTTTAAAGCAGTGTAAGTCACTGTATCTGTTTTGCAAAACTTAAAGTTAACCGTAGATTTTAGAGGAATACAATGGTTCTCATTAAGTACAATCATCATATGAGAGAATTTTCGCATTGCATAAGAAGGCTGACAACATGGTTTCAAACTACTGTATTGTGCCTTTTCTTCCATACCTAATTTCCTTCTAGATTTAATCCCTAGTGCATTGCCTTTATTCGTTTAGTATATGAGTGAAATATTTGGAACCATTAGATATGGCATTATCGGGGTGTATGTATATCAAATAAAATTTCATAGTTGCAAAGTCATAATTTTATCTCAGTCAAATTAAAGGAACAATCTATACAACTAGTTTTGGGGATCTCAACTCGTTCTGGTTCATCTATCGTTCTGCAATTAATTAAACCTATTTGCAAGTATACTACTTTTAAGCACCCTGTTCTGGGACGAATGAAATCCCACAGCTCTCTACGTGACGGGGCGATCGCTTTGCCACTTATTGGCAAAGAACGTTCGCCTACGAGTATCGTTCCATCACTTTCCTTTTTCTGTGTTCGCTCGTGTCATTTGCCTGCAACAAAATTCTGTTCTCAAGAGATTGGAATGAATTTGGCGCGAAAAAGACGAGGCTTTATTGAATTGCGCGCTCTAATTGGGCTCACGAATTCAATAATGCGTTCCTCGTCTAAGTTGACAGAAAGAATAAAAACTCAAATACGACTTTGCATAGATTAAGAGCCGAAATAAAGATTTAGCATTGAGTCTTATTAAACTTTGGATCTAAATGTTTTGAAACCTGACGACCTATAGATAGTATTAGATAAATTTGAGCTTAATAATTAACGATTAAGCATTTAACTGTAGCGCAAAAGGGAGGATATAAACGGTTATCTTTGTTGCAAGTCATATATAACCGTAGGACATCTATTCAAATATAGTGCTGCCTTGTCATTCTCACATTATTATCAATAACTTAAAGATTTTCATCAGCATTGTTTTCATATAGTAAAATAATGGCTACAACTGTGTTACGGATAAAATGGATAATACAACAGGAAAAGCAAAAGAACAGATCCTGGAAACTGTTTATTATTTAACAAACTGACAGGGATTTTTAATGGAGAATTTTTATTTGACTTTGTTTCAAGAAAAAAATGATCAGATCTTAAATATAATTGAAATCAGTTAAACAATGCAACGTAGTCTGGTTAAATAGTCATCGAGACGATGAATTTTTTAAAGGCTTATCAAACGCATTTGTAGTGGGTAAGGAGAACGAGACTTCAATTTTTTTTTTTATTTACTAAAGATATCGTAAAATATTGATAGTAGAATCCTGGGTATTTAAAGATAAACAACTTAAAATAACCGTTTTCAACCTTTAATTTGATCATAACTATTGAGGTAATAGTAATCCTTATGATTTACAAGTTTGATTATTTTTCACAAATTTACTCAAGGTAAATTTACTCATATACTTGGATGCGTAATGCGTCAATGGTTTCCACTGCATAAATAAATACAGTAAAAAAATCAATCTTTGATTTAACTTTTTATTCATTCATGATATGTTGCTGAATTGTAGAGATTTAAAGAAATAAAAGATCCTTTAAAATTTGATAACGTACCTTCATTTTCTGTAGCTTTCCACTATCTATCTAAAAATATCCAAATACCATAGGAGAAAATGAGTTATCTAAATAAAAATGAACAGTTTAATATTCTGGGAATAGATCTTGTTAAAATTGCTACTTTAGTCAGAGGTTTCAATATTTCACTTATCTAAGTGAAACCAACCTCTTTTCGATCATAAATTCCATGTCAATTTCCTTCTAATGGATTTTGCGGACAGCCAAGAGAGAATCCGTGGCTATTTCCACTCGATGCATCTTATAGAATCTGTTCCTTCAGCACTTTTCTCAATACAGACTCCATGATTCACATTAAACGCCGCCTTTAAGTCAATTTTGATCAGGATTCAATTTCACGACATACTTGAGAGGAGTGACTAAGATCGGGTTGTAGCTAAGATAATCAATGTAAATAATTAGATAGTCGAGTAAAAGATAAAAGTCACAAAGTCGAAGATGGGCACTTATAATTAATATATATATATATATAAGGTGGAAATTACGAAGTGTAGACTGATATTTATTTGATTATTTCAGAACAAAATGGAATATTACATAATACGCTAAACAAAAGGTGAAGTTTTATGGAACAAGATGATATAAGTAATAATCAATGTGACCGCATTTGTTATGATGACAGCAAGTCTAAGCATGACCTGAGCGAAAGTGTCACACATGGTTTGAGCTGATATTTCTTTCGAGCGTTTTTCCAGTTTGCACCTCAGAACTTCGACACTTTGCTGATATTTCGTATTGGCCTTCTTCTCAAGTATTGCTTACACTCCAAATCCATGAGATTCAAATATGGCAAATTAGGAGGCCAAAGTTCATTTGACCAAAACCCCTTAAAATTTCCATGGCACTAGTCTTGAATATTTCTGCTGTGTGTAATGTTGCGCCCTCTTGTTGAATGGTTACTCGGTAATTTCCTATTATGGCATCCACCCAGTTTATGACCTTCTCCTTCATCATGTCCAAATATACATGTTGACTCATATTTAACGCATCTTAAATGAGAGCTGAAAGAACCTGCAGGAAAGTAATAAATCAATGGTATGTAAAAATATCAGGCTGGAGAGAAAATAATGTTGGTCTTGATGGCTTTTACATACTACAAATGAAAAAAGCTTATGACTATGAAAATATTTAATCATAAACATAACCTCCATTGCCTCCTAGAACCTCATTCCATCTGTCAACTAGTTTATAAGTCCCACGTTGGTAAATTTCTTTAGGTTTTTGATGCAAAATATGAATTCAATTCATTTCCAACCTCTTCTATTGATATCAAACTAAGACCATCCAAATTGTTCTGTAATCACTTAAACAAGTAATAAACAAAAGGATTAAGATGAGGAGAATTTGTGTGATGAAGCAATATTTCCAAATCGACATCTTCCAAGAGATCTTTGGTCATTCGAGCTGTGTTAGGACTGGCATTATCGTGATGGAGGATGACATCCCCTCGTAATTAGGAAAGCCACTTTAGGCCAAAGGTACAAAGCTGCTTTCAACCGACGAAGTTGAGTGCAGTAGTGAGTAGCTTCAATTGTTTTATTGTTCTCTCACAGTTCCTAATTGACATTCCTTCAATATCTCACCATACAGTCAACGTGATCTTTTTGGGGTTGAAATTCTCCTCTCGCTTGTTAAGAAATTTTGCTTCCTCAACTGATCCACGAACGGCGGCGTTTTAACATTATGATAAATGATCCAATTCTCATTACCAGTAGCAACCTGTCCAAAAATGGGGCCCGAAGGTATCGATAAACCAATGACTCAGAGTAAGCAACGCGCTGTTGCAGATTGACCGTGGAAAGTTCGAGTGGGACCCATTTTTCAATCACTGGAAGCTTTCCAATCTTTTTGCGTTAGGATAAGTGAGTCGTATGGGTTAGGTTAAATTATTCTGCGAGTTCCTTATAAGTTGTAGCAGGAATTGCTGGGACACAGCTTCCAACTCTTCGGAATCAATTTTCTTTGGACGACCTTCTTTTGGTCCATTTTTTAGACTGTAATCCCCACTTTGGAAACAGGAAACCATCTCCTGCAACTTCTTTCATTTACTGTATCATTCGCATAAATGCTTTGCATGGATTTTGCTGCTGTACTTGCATTCAAACCTTTATGAAACTCATAGAGTAAAACATGTCTAATAAGATCATTAGATGGGAAGAGCATATGGGTGAATACGTAGGAAGAATATTACCAATATTTTTATAATCTTGAAATGAAAATGTATAAATTACTCATTGTAGCATTCCTAAACTAAAATGAGACGCACTACTTTAATAAATAATATCTAAAACTTTATTCTAGAAAATTGGACCTTACTTTAGTTCCAACTTGATATTTAAAATAATTTGTAAAATACATTCTACACCTGAGTTTTAAAAGCAATAGAAAAAGACATAAGAAGAAAAAGATTAAGCAGATCAAAGGACATCGCAATTAAAGCGATCAATAATGAGAAGATAGGAATAAAATTTGGGGAAAAAATTAAATATACTCGCCAGGAATCGAACCTTCAAAAAGGTTTTGAAGACAGGAATTAAATATAGTGAGAGCCTTGTGGTAGTTGTTACTACCCGAAGACCTTGTATTTGCCTTTTCTTTGTGTGGGCCTATATATACATATATGAAAGATGGAAAATATATATATATATATATATATATATATATATATATATATATATATATATATATATATATATATATATATATATAAATATGCATGTACTATTGAAGTTCACAGCTGTGGCAGCGTTATTAATTTTAACTTGTATTTTCTTAATATTTCTTACAAGTTTTTTAACGCAGTCTTCGAGGCGATAAAAAACATCCACCTCGAAGACCCCGTTAAAAAACTTGGAAGAAATATTAAGAAAATACAAGTTAAAATTAATAACGCTGCCACAGCTGTGAACTTCAATAGTACATGCATATAACATGGCCATTTACCTAATTATATATATATATATATATATATATATATATATATATATATATATATATATATATATATATATATATATAGGTAAGAGCTCACAAAGTAACGTAAGTCACAATTATGTAAAATAAAACATCCAGGAATCAGGAAAGCAGATTCCGTGTGCTTTCGTCCTTGTTTTAATTGTATCTAACGAAAACAACTCGGGATTCATGTTGAAATTGAGGAAGGTGTCTATTTATACAGATTCTACGTAAAATGAATTATAAAAAATTGAAAGTATAAAAGAAAAACTGGAAATGGTATGAAACTATACAAAATAAAAGGATATGGATGGATTGTGAGGGTGAGTGCTTTGAACCCATGGGAGCAAAGTTCGACTGAAAAGATTAAATGAAATTTAAAATTTATCGTTAAAATATATGGGAAATTAGGCGATCCAAAATCTCATGGAGAAGATGAAGGGAGACATTTAATCAGCAGTAAACTTGAAATTGCTGATATACTGAGTACCTGCCTTCCTCTAAGAAACCTCATCTTCAGGATAACAGACACGTTCGATGCCAGGAGGGAACTGCGACCTATTTTATTTTAATTATTAAAGAGAAAACTAAATTAGAGAAATAGATTAGGAGGAAGATCTCACAATGAGAAAATGGTGTGAGGAGGACACGATATTTTTTTTTATAGAACAAAATACAAAAATCTACATTTTTCTTAGAACAACGAATAAAATAGCAATGAGAAATGTTGCTACTCTCGAATTTCTTCACTATTCTCCTGCATGAATATTCATTCTTCAAAATTATCTCTCCTGCTCTTCAGATGCAGCGTTCCAATATCATAATTTGAACGTCTTGGATATTTAATGATACAAAATTGCTCCTGGAGCTTGAGAATGCAGTAGGGGAAAGTCTCATAACGAAAATATGGGAAGCAGGAGCAAACAGGAAAAGTAAGAAAGAATGCACAAGAAATAGAGGAAATAATGAAGAATCTATCAAGAGGGAATAGGGAGCAATATCACACAAGCACTTCCTGTGCCGGAATATAACCAATCTCTAAGGGCTAAGTTTATTCAAACGTTTAAAATTTAAATGCGTCATAAATTATTGAATTACTATAATATTATAAAGGAAAAATCATTTATTAATTATGGTTGTTGATCATTATATGTGAAATGGAAAATGGAGTTTATAATCAATGTGCGAAAATATGATAAAAGAGGTAAAAAAGAGAATACCAAGTTCTGTTTGTGAGGTACATGTTAAGAAATGGATCTAAATATATAAACAGGTCTTTAGTTAAAAACAAAGTCTGCTGACCAAAAGGTCGCGTGCCCTCACTTATTCTGATTTATGACCTTACGACCTTCAAAACTTTAAATAATTCCCGGAGTTACATTGTGAGGACTTTGCAGAGCCTAGAATACTATAGTCTATCTACCATAGCCTACCTTACCCTAATCTAGCTTAGCATAGTATAGTATAAGCATAGTATAACCTAGCCTAGCAAGGTATAAACTAGTCTAGCAGAGTATAGGCTAGCTTAGAATAGTATATCTTATCCTATTCTAGCATAGTATATCTTGGCATAGCACAACCAACCATAGTCTAGCCTACCCTACCCTAGGCTATGCTATCTTAGCATGGTACACTATAATCGAGCCGAGTCTAGCTTAGTATAGTCCAGCATAGCCTTGCATAGCATAGCATACCTTTGTATAACCTAGCCTAGTATATCATAGTATAGAATGGCCTAGAATAGCATAGTATCCCCTAGAGTAGCCTAGTATAGACTTGAATATATAGCCTAGCATAGTATATATTAGAATAACTTAGCTTAGTATAGTATACCTGAATCTATCAAAGTGTATCCTAGCCTAGCTTATCAAAGTATATCCTAGCCTGCCTAGCAGAGTATAACCTAGCCTAGCTTAGCTTACCCTAGTCTAGTATAGCCTTGCTTAGCCTAGTATATTCTATCCTAGCCTAGTTAGCATATTCTAGCCTGGACTAGCAAAGCCTAGTGTAGTATATGATAGCCTACCTTACCTTACCCTATCCTAGCCTAGTTAGTATAGTATATCATAGTATCGCCTAGCCTAGACTAGACTATTAGTTCTTAGCCTAGGCTTGTATAGCATGCATAACATAGCCTATCCTCCCCTAGCAAAGCCTCGCCTGGTATAACAAAGACTAGCCTAGTGTAGCATAGCTTAGTATATCATTGTCTAACCTAGCATGCCATAGCGTCGCCTGGCCTAGTATAGCTTAGCCTAGCATAGCATAACCTAACCTAGCATTAACTTTCCTAGACATGTATAGTCCATACTATACAGGTATACCCCGATCAAGCATAGCTTATTATTGTCTAGCCTAACATACTATATGCTATCCTAAGGATAGCATATTATAGCATAAATTAGCAAAGTATATCTTACCCTTGTACATTATATCTTAGCATAGCTTAGCATAGTATATCCTATCCTAAAATAGCCTAGCATAGCCTATTCTAGGCTTGCCTAGCAGAGTATAGCATATTATAGCATAGTCTAGTCTAGCCTAGCATAGCCTATTCTAGGCTTTCTAGCAGAGTATAGCATATTATAGCATAGTCTAGTCTAGCAGAGTATCGGCCGAAAAGTTATAAGTTATGATGTTATTGCCAAAACAAAATAATTCCCTGGTTAACCTTGGGAGGATTATGACAATTATATTATTCGAAAGTGATTGTAAAACGAAATAAAGGTTTTGAATTTCATTAGAATCGGCCGAATAGTTATGATGCTATTCCAAAATAAAAATAAAAAAGCAAAACGTGGACCGACCGACCGACATAGAAAGATGCAGAGTCGCTCGCGACCGGACTCGCACGCGACTAATAAATTGAATTCCCAACCTAATATAACCTAACCAAACCCTACTAAAAAAAAACAACCTTTCCTTAGCTAACCAACACCTTCTAACCTAACCTACTTAACCTAAACTAACCAAGCTAACCTTAAAGTACGAACGGAACTGTAATGAAAATACCTCAACATAAAGAAACACCTGATTATTTTCCATCTTCAAAATCAGATTCATTGCCCCATTCAATACACGGAACTTGAAATCTCGGCGTTGTGCGGTGCCAGCGAATCTTCTAAAGAAAAATATTAATCCCAACAGAGGAGTAAAATATAATAATTTTAGTTAATTTTAACATAAAATAATATATAATTTAGCTCTTCCCTGAAGTGGAGCAACTGAAACCACTTTAGTAGAATCAATTTTATAGCTCATACGCTTAAGTAGCACCGA
This sequence comes from Ceratothoa steindachneri, assembly GCA_963969495.1. Lineage (NCBI taxonomy): Eukaryota > Metazoa > Arthropoda > Malacostraca > Isopoda > Cymothoidae > Ceratothoa > Ceratothoa steindachneri. The sequence continues at coordinate 83,370,785 of OZ018326.1, forward strand.
ATAGCCTGCAAGGGGTCTTGAGTCGTAAGCAGGAGCGGCTGCCCATTTTTTGTGAGGATTTGTAACTAGAGACTTGAATGGACGCTCCCAGACTTATCACACATTGAGGCCTTTCAATAGACTATATACTCGTATTTCCAACTTCTCTTGTTCTACCTAATTATTCGTTTTCTTCTTTACCTGTTTACATCATCATCAAAAATTAAACGGGGAGTAAACAATACATAAACAATGGGTAATTGTAGCTTTAGTCGTTGAAGATAAATAATGAATAAGATCGTGTGGGGTAAAGTTGGAGACTTCAAAAGGCTAGGGTCATGAAACTGTACTTCATAACCTAGATAAACTATTTCTTAAAGGAGGTAGAGAGGTTAAAAGGTTGTTTTCAATTCCAATATAGTAGGTTTTAAGTTTAGGATGACTTACTACCTTTGGTGACAGTGAATTTAGCAATTAATAGGTTAAAAGGGTATAAATAAATCTAGGATCACACACCAGCAAAAAAATGAAAAGGTTGACTGACAAATAAAAAATGCAAAATTGGGTGTTAAGCTTTTTAATAAAAATTACAGCATTGCATAAATGAGTGTGAAAAAAGAAAAATAATTATCGCACGAAGCCATGCTAATCACGCTGCAACTGCATTAAACTTCCACGCATCCTACTCTTTGAAAAGTAACGTTTACCAGTGAAAATATGAAGTTTTTAAAACAGTTAGGTCAGGATATATCATAATAATGTGATACCAAATAACTCTAAATGTAATTAAGAAAGTCCAGATTATAAGATGACAAACTAGACATCAATGTAAGAGAGGAGGATTTGTACTTCAGAGCCGCTGACTTCCTAATAGACCAGTGGTTCGCAAACTTTTTCTGATCTTTACCCACTTTTCATATATGAGCCTTATTCATTGTCCCCCTCCTCAATCCATATCTCGCGACAACAGTGACTGTCTGTAGTCCTACATTAACTTAGGTCTATTATGAAAAACTCCTCCGATACCTGTAATTTTATTCATTCAACGCCATATTTTTTCTTTTCTTAAATATTGAGTCATGGAATTTGACAATAGGCCTACCTGTAATTAAAACTAATAATTTCCCAAAACCTTTCTCCAATATACAAAAGTAGAGAAAATGAACTTCACTGCATAAAAAAGTGTAATCAAAAGCAATTTTATCGTTTTTTTACTGACAAATTTAATAATTCTAAACGAAATCCTATCATAGGGAGTCATAAATAACAAAACCAAGACCTTTAGTGAAAACATCACCTTCTCTTCTCCCAGCAAGAACCTTCATGGGCAAGTTTGTTTGTTCAAACCACAATTAAACTCAATGTGAAAGGTGATGTTGAAAGCCATCGACCAGCATCTTAATTCTTGGCCTTGTTTCACTCAAAGCACATCATAGGTCATGCTTCACACCAAGTCTATTGCGATATTTTGATTTGATATACAAAAGTTGAGAGAATGCAGCCACACTGGAATAAGTTGATGCAAAGGGTAGTATTTAGCGAAAAGCTAAGTTACATAAGTTTGGGTATGAAGCTGCCATTGATGACCAAAATACAGTGAGAGATTCCATTTCAAACTTCATTTTGGCTCCTGTATCTTCCTGAAGTGTCAGCAGTTCAGTCTGGCCATCATCATTATCATCAGGTATGCATGTCACTGGAGCCGTGAAGAAGAACCTTACTACCCGAGAGGTATGACTTTGGATATCTGGGAAGTACCTTTTAAATTCTTCCACTAAGGCTTCAAGATGTTGAACAATCAAGTTCTTTGTAGCAGTATCACACTTCTCTGCAATGTCTGACACTGTTTCCAGCATTGCCAAGTTTACCATTCCAACTTTCCGCCTCCAATTCTCCATTTTACGAATGAAAGCTTTAATTTTGTCCACAAAATCGATTATCAAAGTTCGTTTTCCTTGGAGTTCAAGGTTGAGTGTGTTCAACTGTTTAAATATGTCAACAAGGTAGGCTAGCTGTATTTCGAAGCCATATACAGACCATGCTGACAACAAATCTTGCTTGTCTTGTAACTCAAGGAAGAGTCTGATCCCTTCTTTGAACTCAAATACACGCTGGACTACATTTTCTTTGGATAGCCAGCGAAGAGATGTATGAAATACGAGGATTTCATGAGCTGCATTCATATCACTGCAGAGTTTCTTGAAAAGGCGTGTGTTAAGAGCACTACCTTTTACAAAGTTAACTGTCTTTATAATGGTATTCAGGGTTTTCTATAATTCTGAGGGTAGAGTTTTTGAAGCAAGAGCTTGCCTGTGGATCATGCAGTGGAGAGGTATAGCATTTGGTGATTTCTGTATAACTCTTGAAACAAAACCTGACTTAGAACCTAACATGGCTGGAGCCCCGTCTGTGCATATCCCAAAGAGATTGCCCCAGTCAAGGCCATTTGCTTCAAACCCTTCTGAAGTTTCTGCATTACACCTTCACCTTTTGTAGATTGCTCGAGAGTTTCACAAAACAAAAATTCTTTCTTCATATCCTAACCATAAACTTACCTAACGAAAACCATGAGTTGTGATCAGGACTGGACGTCAGTGGACTCGTCGAGTTGAATACTGAATAATCCAGCTTTTTTAACTTTCTGTATCACCTGTTCTTTGATATCTGACATAAGAGATATTCGGCGTTGCACTGTATTATTTGAAAGAGAAATAGCACTCAGCTTTTCAGCACTTTTCTTGCCCAAAACAAGCTTGACCATAGTTTTGACACATGGCAAAATTAATTTCTCCTGAATGGTGTGAGGTTTCTTTTTCTTTACTATTTCGAGAGATACCAAAAATGATGACTCGACTAATGCAGCATTTTGTTGGTGAATGGAACCGCTGGCCCAAAGTCGTTGTCTCTTCATATTTAATTCTTGTCGACCAAAGAAAGAATGATCCTTGCCAACATGTTGAGAATGTGTAGTTACCAAATGTAATTTAAGCTTGTTAGGCCTCAGTGATTCAGCGGAGAGTATTTTGTGACAAATCACACACTGTGGCTTCACTACACCTTTATCATTAATGCTTGCAAATCCAAACTCCGAATAGCTGTCATCGTATTTGCGTTTCTTGTTAGAAGCCATTACAGAGGAGTCTGAAGCGGAAAGAAATAATGCCGTAGCTAAATGACATCACTCATAATGAGCTTACAAAAGGTCAATATGAAGCTTCATAATACATGAATATTTGGTATGTAGTGGACTACGCATGAGAGGGAAGATTATTGCAATTGATTTATGTTTATATTTTTGTTTTTATATTTAACATAATGTCTTTGGTATTCGAGTGGACTACCCTATGAGGGGGTAGATTATTGGAGGTGTTAGCTAATTTGACTTTGCTATTTGACCAGAAAATAGCATTCATTTACTTACTTTACCAATCACTTTTTTTCCAAAAGCAGATGACCTCGATAGGCCCTAGCCTAGTGGCTTTTTTATTATCTGAACTATCCTAATGTTCTAATTTTCTAAATGAGTTAAACCGTCTTTAAACAACATTTTCAAGTGGTTCATAAAATGAGAAGTTGGAAAGAAATAAGATTTCAGGTTACTAAACTCTCAAAAAAACAAAAACTTTTCATGGATTGTGAAAAAATACAACAGACATTTTATCCCTTCTTCATAATTCAATTCATGATGCAAAGCTTACTTACCATTATTAAATTGGTATTGGTGGTGGCTTAAGTCCCAATAACAATAAAATTGGCGCAATAACATTATTTATGAGAGCCACACACACTCACAAAGTGTTTGTTTTTTAACTGTGGCCTCTAAAGTGGAATTGGGGACTGGTTGATACTCAAGATTCAAGACTAGGTTCTCATTCAGAAACCATAGCATAGGAAGTATTATATAAGTTATTGAGTGAAAATTATGTGGTATCGAAATGCATCCTAATAAATTATTTGATCAAAAACACAAAATCATATATAAAAATGGAATTACACTGAATAAAGAAAGAATTAGGCATAATACGCATGCGTCTGGCAGCAAGGCATTGTTCAAACGTATACCGAGTTCAGACGCGCCTGTTCCTCTGGCTGGCTCAGCTGCTGACTGGCTGTTCTAGTGTGGTAGGGCTTGGAATTTTTATGTGTACATAACCTCAGCTTGTGGCCCCCTAAATTTTGCTGTATGGCCCCCAGTTTGTGAATCTAGGTAATAGACTAATATTTCAATTAAATGACCCCAGAATACGATTAGATCAAATTTTTTAACAATATTAAAGAATTAAGAATTAGCAAATACCAGGCTATAAAAAGAGTGTAACGTGTTGAAGAGAGAGGCGAAAAAGAAGTAAATGGGAGAAAAAATATGGATTAGTAGTTAGTTTTACGACACTATTTTAAACTGCGGGGAAGCAAACAGCTCTATGGATTAATGCAAATCTCGTGTTGTGTTAATCTTCTGTCCAAAACGAGTCACTGGCTCAATGTAACCATCTAAAATCAATGCTACCAAAGGTAATATAGGCCATTGAGTTCAAATATGATATAAATTGACCACCAGGTGCCCGCCACCTAGTGGCTAGAGGTGCTAAATCGGCCATTTTCACCGATGGTTCACTATATCATATTCCTCTAGTTTATTAAGTCATATATTAAAGTAAGAATCTTACCGGTCATATCAGTCACGCGATGTGCTTAAAAGAGTTCAGAAAAGGGAGGCTTGTAGTAAGCATTGAACGAGGAGAATGGGAAAGTTACTTGCTTTTAAGTGGCTGATGGCGGGATTCATACATGTCACAAAGGTAGTTTGTTGTTTTGCTTGTCTCTTACGCTGCTAAAATTGGGTCGCACCGAAGATTATACTGAGTGGAAAAAATGAATGATTGCATTTTCGCAGGGCAAAAGCCATCATGGAAAGGATGTAGCGAAGTTTGCAGGTGTGGCTACAGTCATACGGGTCTACTTGCAATGGCTTACTTCCGGTCTACAGGAAATTCCCGCAATAATTGTGGCCGAAATACGAACTGACGGGCAGGGACTGCTGGAGTGTTAGACGGCTTGTCGCTAAAATTCGCTTCCCTGCAAGGCAGGAATTGCTGCAAAAGGTGAAAATCGTTCCCTTGATACCTTTTACTGAAAAGATCCATATGAATCTGAGGAGCATGAGCATGTGAACAGAATGGCATGCAAGAGGCCCTTTGATCATTTGTGCCCACAAAGTTACAGTGGGAGTTAATAAAACAACAGTGGGCAGTGGAGGACTGGGCATGCACTAACTGGTCAGAAAAATCACGGTTCTTCCTGTATCTTCATGTTGTTGGGCGTCGTCTTCATCGTATAACTCATGAGGTCTTCAAAAAAGACTGCGTGAAGGGTGCAGTTCAAGTTGGAGGAGTCTCTTTTATATACGGGGATCTTATAATTACGTGGAAATGATTCATATGGTTGAAGTGAAAAACAATTTGGAAAAGTATGCCTACATCGATTGTCTAGACTACGAGGTTTTGCCGTTTACCTTAATCTTAACGTTGAAAGTATCATTCTATTCCATGTCTTGCAAGATGAGACCTCCCACGTTTACCTGGGTAGAACTGTGACTGACTGGAGTGACGAGCATTCAGAGAAAATCATATATCTGGATTGACTGACAAATTAACCGGATCTGAATACCATCGAAAACACTGTCTAACAAAATTTAACTTTTTGTCGACTCCAAAGATTAGAATAACATTTTTTAATGTAGTTTTATGTATAGATTTCAAAAATAGGAGTCATTTTTTATCGAAATGACTCCATTTTTTTGTAAGTTGCTAATTACTAATTTTGTCAAATTTTGAATATTTTAACAAATTTCATTCTTTTATTTCTTAATTTCAGGTTATTTAACTAAATAAAATTTTATATAAAAGCAACAATTTTAATTAAAATGCTAGGAGGACAGTGTAAAAATAGCCCAGATAATTTATGCTACATATGTGGTTCGGTAACGCTTAAAAATATCAAGGAAAAATTTCTTTTCTAGTGAAAAAAACATATAATTTTTACTTTGGATGTAAAATTAAGGACAAAAAGAAACTATGGGCACCACATATTCGTTACACGACATGCTTTAATTCTTTATCAAAATGGTCTAAAGGAAAAATAAAAAGCCTTCAATTTGGCGTTTCAATGGTATGGCGATAGCTCCAAGAGTAAGAAATTGTTTATTGTCCACTATACCTATATTTTGAAGTAGTATACTGTAATATTATTTTTTTAAAATATAAAGTTAATTAAGTTTAGAACTACTTTATTGTTATCACACATATGTACATAACTTTAAATTTTACGCATATAATTTCCATACTTTTAGGTAAAACAACGAAGTGCGCTTCAGGTGTGGTATATCCCAACCTTAGATCTGCTATTTGACCTATACCTCACTCAAAAGATATTCCAGTACCTAAACCACCTGCAGAAATTGTTTTGTCTAACTCTGATGAATCAGATATGGAATTATGTGAACCAGAAACTAAAATTTATGTTTCTGAAACTGTTGATCCTACTCCAAAACCTTTATCACAACTTTATCTAAATGATCTTGTAAGAGACCTAAACTTAACAAAGCAACAGAGTGAATTACTAGCCTCGAGACTAAAAGAAAGAAATTTACTAGCAGAAGATGTTCGAATTACTAAGTTTCGCGTTTGATCAAACAATTTACAAGACAAATCTTCATTTGTCAACAATTTATGCTACTGTAATAATATTCCACGTCTCTTTGAAGAATTAGATATGCATTATGAACCCACTCAATGGAGACTTTTCATTGACGCTTCTTTATATAGTAGTAAAGCCGTTCTTCTGCATAATGGAAATAAACTACCATCGATACCAGTAGCTCACTCTGTTGTTTTGAAAGAAACTTATAATAATTTAGATTCCATTTTAAAAAACATTAAATACAGTGAACATAAATGGTTGATTTATGCCGACCTTAAGATAGTGGGCCATTTTAAATGGCTTTCAGTCAGGTTACACAAAATTCATGTGTTTTTTGTGCCAGTGGAACAGTAGAGCTCGAGGATAACATTACATACGCTCCTAAGGAAAACATAATTTTGCCACCACTTCACATAAATTTAGGTTTAATCAAACAATTTGTGAAAGCCTTAAAGCATGGCCAGCCAGCCTTCTTATATTTATAAAGAAAATTTCCTAATATTAGTGATGCTAAAAGTAAAGAAGGAATCTTTGTGTTGTGCATCAGATTCGACAACTTATAGTACATAGTGAGCTTGAGACAAAATTGAGCAAGCCAAAATTTGAGGCGTGGCAAAATTGAACAAGCCAGAATTTGAGGCCTGGCATAGTTTCGGCCTTGGAAGGCCCAAATCAGAAAATTACCACATTCTTGTTCAGAATTTAATTAGGTCTTATAATGAGTTGGGATGTAATATGTCACTAAAGGTGCATTTTTTGCATTTAAATCTGTCTTTCTTTCCAGAGAATCCAGCAGACGTCAGCGATGAGCATGGTGAAAGATTCCACCAAGATATTGCTACTATAGAAAATCGTTATAAAGGAAAATGGAGTCCTGCAATGCTTGCTGACTTCTGCTGGACCCTTCACAGAGATAGAAAAGATGTTGTACATAAAAAGAAGCCTAAATATTCTAAAAATATATGACTATTGTATAGATTTCAGCAATTTTGAAAAAAATCTTAAATCTTCATTATTTTTTTAAATATATTTTTATAATACCACACTCTGAAATGTATTAAAAGGACTTATTAATTTCTTTTATGAATAAGCTTTTTGCTTCCACTTATCTTTGTACTTTCGTCAAATAAAATAAAAACAATAACAAATATTTCATACCTCTATATACTGAATATTCTAATATTAATAAAAAAATAAATGTGCGGATTACAAAAAAACAGGAGGCATTTCACGAAACATAAAGGTCATTTTCGTAATTTACGCAAAAAAAATACAATAGAAAACTACTTTCTCATTTCTGTAGCAAAATCATTGTTGGACAGTGTAATTAATCCTTGGGATTACTCCAAACAACGTGTTAAATGTCAAGGAAAGCATCCACGCACTCTGGTCGATTGCACAATTTTTGGATGCCATAGTGTCTGAACATTTATTTATGTCTCCAATATTCAGAACCTTGTACATTACATTCCACGTAGAACCACAGCTGTTATGTAGCTTTGTGTAGGTATTATAGGTTATTAGGTACGCTTCCCTTCCAGGTGGATATTTGTTTGGGCGGTGAGCTTATTTCAAGAATCTATTCTTAATGATATTTAGTGTAGTTCCTTCATTGACATTCATAGGCAAGCCATTCTAAATCTTTTTTTTTTATATAAGAAAATAAATTTGTGGATATCACAGTATTAAATCTTTTGTTTAGGAGCAGGAATTAACAGTGTAATACAAAAATCTGTAAATTAACAGGTGAAGTTAGAGAACGTGAAAAAGTTTGGAAGATAATAGCCGCAAATCCTTTTGTAGGCTTTGGGATCGGTAAAGCATATAATTTTTATAAGAAAATAAATTTGTGGATATTTCAGTATTAAATCTTTTGTTTAGGAGCAGGAATTAACAGTGTAATACAAAGATCTGTAAATTAACAGGTGAAGTTAGAGAACGTGAAAAAGTTTGGAAGATAATAGCCGCAAATCCTTTTGTAGGCTTTGGGATCGGTAAATCATACAATTTTCATGATGTCAATTGCATAAAGGTTAACCATGCTACACATAGTTTGCGGGTGTTCGTATGTATGTTAAAGATTTTAATAAATTTCTCTTGATGCAGATCTTACACTAAAACTAAATCGTAGTGTCTCCCTCTGTCTTCTTATGAACTATTTCTAAATTCAGGAATTAATTTCGTCGCTGGACGCATTTCACTACTAAAATGGGTTTTTTTTACATACGGGGTTTTGAAAAAGTTCTATTACACTTTGTTTTTTATCTTTCTAGAGGTTTTACGTATGTGATAAACAAAATTCAGTCAAACAAACTTAAAGTTTATATTTTTTTAGCATGTGTCAGTAAAACGTGTTTTTCATTGCTTACAAGGGGAGCGAGATGGAGGTGAAAGGAATCGAGATCTCTGCTCTCTTGCGCGTTGGCCACAACAAGTCCGACATCGTCACACGGCTGAACATCAGCCAGAAAACTGTCCACACAGTCGCGGAGAGACTCAAGAATGGGGAAGACCTTAAAGATCTACCTCGTTCGGGCAAGCACCAAGTTTTCAACCGTTTGGCTGTGAGAAACGCATTCGATATTGATCCGAAGATCAAAATTACTGTGATCGCGAACGAGAACATCTCTGTGGCCAGAGTATCCAGTGCCGTTAAGATGGATGGCGGCAAGAGCTTGAAGTAGGTGGAAAGGCCTCTGTTCCCTGACCTTAATGCAAGAACAACGTCGAGAGTGATGTAGTCGTCTTCTCAACGACTTGAAAAGTCATGGCAATTGAATTCTAATTTTTTCTGATGAAAATTCTTTCACGATCGAACGGTCACCAACAAGAAGAACGATCGCGTAGTAAACTTTGGCTAGGACATCTCCGAGGCCTGCTTCCTATCCATGACCAAGCACCCTGCCCTATATCTGATGCTTGGCATCTTGGCTTCAAACGGAGACAAGATGGTGCCACTGGGGCTCACAGCCTAATTACAGGAACATCTTGGCCACGGAAGTCTTGCTCTGGGCGAGTAAGATCACAAAAAAGGCGGACTAGGTCTTTTAGCAGAACGGTGCCCTGGCAACCACGGCCAAGAGCGTGCAAGAGTGCTTAGAGTCAAATATGAACTGAAGTCGAAGGAATTTTTGCCACCGCAGTTGCCTAACATGAATCCCTTCAACCACAGCGCGTAGGCGCATGGCGAGGGCAAGGTTTGCAAGGCCCGCCACCGCAACATCAAAGAGCTGAACTCTTACCTCAACCGCATGTTGTCAGGCATGGGGAAGGACTTCGTCCGCAACGTGTGCTTTTTTTCAGGTCTCGCCTGGAGCGCGTGCTTGCTGGTAAAGGAGGCCACATTGAGTAATATTCAATTTAAATACATATTCATATGTTAAAACAATAAAAAACTGTTTAACTTTATAATAACTATTATTGTGCCCTTTGCTGAGATCGTCGTAAGGAGTGTAACAGGACTTCTTCAATACCCGATATATTAAAAGTAGAACTGCACTGCATACACCAAATGAGGTCTTACAAGCATTCTATATTAGGGCAGAATAATATATTTCAAGGTTAAGTGAGAAATTTCTAGTTATGTATCGCATAACCCAGTTTGCCTTTTGTGACACTACAATAAGTTGTTTTTCAAATGTTAGATCAGTTGTAATAGAAACACTATAATCCCTTTGCATGTTAACTGTGTTTAAATTTTGCTACCCATATAATAAACTCTTCTATAGGTATCGCAAAACAACTGCAATATCTTGCTCATGTACATGTTGAAATGAATATGGTATTTTTGAGACAATTATTTTGCAAGTTATCACCTTTACTATTGTATTTTTCCCTAGTGCTTAATTTCTTTTCTAAAGCAAATTTCATAATTTTAGGTAGCAGCACTGGAGTGTCTTTTAGCACTGATACTTGTCAGGGGCATTCTTTAGGTTGGTCTTTCAAAAAGTGAATTTCCACAACGAAGACTCTTCAACTAAATGCTTTAGATTATAAACAAACTTCCTGCAAGCCCATTTATCTGTGAGACAGGAAAAAAATTGTAGAAGAAATACTTCTATTTCCTTCTTAAAACTGAATTTCTCTCTATAAATTCCACAATCCTAAATTTCCGGTAACAATGTTTTGCAAAAACAACCATGGACCCTGTTGGTGTCGAGCAGAAAAAAAGACAGCTCATCTAATAATGTGCTTTCTTTGTCAAACCACCACTTACAATCCAAACTTTCTTCTCTAATTTGAGCAAAAGCTTCTTACTGACTCTGATAATTGGCTCGACTATCTCTTGAAAAATAAATGAGTTCAGAGCAACCGTATAAATAATTATTGTCATTCAATTGAATATTAGCAAGTTGTTACTATTATCTTCTTTTATTTTCCATTTGCCATTTCATTGAATCAGCTACATCAAATCAAAAATCTTGACCTAAATCTGTGTTGAGGTTTATTCTAGAATCTACAGCTGAAGAAATAATATCGGATTATTATTACTAGGTAATACAGTCGAGACTTGATAATTGTATATTTTCGTATTAAAATAGTTTTTTCAACAATACATGATATTTAACCTGTGTTCAAAAATAGATTTAAGAACTATTAGCCAAATTCTGCAGAGCTAGCTGATTACGAAGTGAAAGTTTAACCCGGTCTTTTAATCACCATTTACAAATTGATCAGACCTCACTAATAGTGCCTACCCCATTCTCCAGATATCCATATATAAAAAAAGGGTTTAAGAATAGATTCCGGTGGAATGCTGCTTTTATTTAATTTCAATTATGATCTATTTTCATTGACAACTACTCTCTGCCTACGTCTTTTCAAATTGTTTCCACCCATTTTAGTATGTTTTCCCATATTACACGTGCTCTTAGCTTTATCAGGACTCTTTTATATGAAACGGTGTCTAAAACATTCCTAAAAAAAATCAACAAATTAATTAAGTATGACAATCAGAAACGAAAGTCAGGCTGTGATCATTTATTAAGTTATTTACCTCCAGATATTCCACAAGTCTATGTCTATAAATCGATCTATGAGATTACCAACTACTGGAGTAAGGGAATGGGCCGATTCTTTTTAGGATAAGTCTGCATTCCTCTTTTGAAGATTGGGTTTACAGTTGCCTCTTTGAACTCCTTAGGGAATACTCCCTCGGTAATATTTTTTTAAATTTGCGCAAAAAGGGTTTAACAGTTTGTTTCTTTTTCTTTAAGGTGGACTGAATGGATTTTATTGGAACTCGGTAATTTTTACTTTTAAGTTTCCTCATAAAAATATCCCTTTCATTTTCGGTTAACAATCTTTGAAAGTGTAATGTATTCATAAAAAAATATTACACCGTTTATTGTTGGTAAGGTATTTGTTTTTTCGACAGTAAAATCATTCGCAAAATGTTCATTTAATGTCTTCACAACGTTGTTTGCATCGTCACTAAGGACACCCTCGACATACTTAAGTGGCAAGATGCTAAAGAAAATGCCGGCTAATTTCATCCCTTGGAACTTACTACAACAGATTATATCCTTGTTTTAAGTAAAGGGAAAAAAAGAGATGTAAGTTCGATAACATGAGCATGGCAAAGTAGAAATACGAAGATGTAAAAATTGTGGGATAAGACAAAACTAAGGAAAATATTAAAGACAGACTAAAAAAACTCCACGGCGATATGAACGAGCTTGCTCATTAATTTAACTCAAATGAATCTTTTTAAATGCTAAGAAATATATAATAGATATTAAAAATCGACTTCACGAATTCTGTTACATTTTGTTCGGTATCCGTGTGAGAAAGCTTTGAAAAAGGCTAACGGTTACATTAATTCCTTTTGAAGACTTTAAGATTAAATTAAAAATTTATACAAAAATGTTGAGTTTAAAGGAGTAAATTTATTGAAATTATGTTGCTGAATTGGATAAATGTTTGAAATTCAATTCAATGAGACTGGAGTTTGCTACAGATTTTGAAGAGTATTTCTGAGTGGATTTCATGCTTTATTTTATCATCAATGTGAACACTCAGGTTAATAAATTGGTTGAATATTTTATATGAGGCCGGATGGTAGGCTTATTAAAGGAGAATAAATAGCATATGGTTTTTTTATCAATATTCAGTGATAATCTGTTTGCAGCAAGCCGGAGATAGATGTTGAAGAGCTGAATTTTAAAGTTAGAAATTAATATTTGTAATATTTTGTGCTTAATAACGGGAAATGCCCTTAATATAAATTAGAAAGAGAAAGGATCTTAGAACAGAGCCCTTTAGAAGTCAAATAAAAGCTGACGGAGGTAGAGAACGCCATCTACCGTCAATGAATGCTATCGGCTTGTCAAAGTAGAAGGTAAGCCAGAGACTCAGTCTATCTAATTTAAAAGAATATTGTAGTTTACTTTATCAAAATCTTTAAGATATCAAGAGAAACTGAAATATTTGTGTGAGTAATTTAAAGTATTGTATTTTTTATAAGCAATTTATGAATGATATCAACACGTACTAACCTTTGAACGACAGTTTTATTATAAGAAAAAAACGAATGAAGTCTTCTCTATATTAAATTTTCGAATATCTTTGAAAAGGTTAGGAACGAGGAGGTATACCTGATTTAAAGTTCGGTGTAAGGCGGTCAAATTTCAGACAGAAAGGGCAAACACCAGGTTTCATTAAAAAGAAGAGATGTTATTAGATTAGTGATATCAACAGTAAGTTTTAAAATAAAAGTGGGGACAGAATTGTGGAAAGAAGAGATGTACTTATGTTTTAGAATAGTTAACATTACTTCAGTAATAGTATAAGCGAAGAAAAAAAAGAGGTATTGGTGGGTCTTGCGGTTGGGAAACTCATCGAAGAGATATGGGTCGTCGGGATACAGTTACCAAATTCTATATCAATGGTACTAAAGGAAGAGTTGAATGCATAGTCAATGTCAGGATAAGTGTTGGTTAATAGTTTATTTGACGTTTGCCAAGTTGTTTTTGCTTTCGGAGAAGCTGGATTTAAATTTGAGATGGAAATAATTTATTTCGGCCCTGCGTAAAATGGAATTTAATAACGTTTTGTGAGTGTTATAGGTAGTAAAGGAAGTTATTCCCTCTTTGTACGATTGAAATAGTGTGTATTTATTGTTAATATATTTGAAGAGAATTATGTTAATCCAAGGACTAAAATTACGTGAAGTAGGGCTAAATCTGCAACGAAAGGGACAGCTTGCATTGCATGTTATAATAAAGAATATTACCAAAGGATTCTACCGCAATATTTAAGTAATTGAATTGATTTAAGGAGTGAGAATTAAAGTAAGTAGTGAAGGCAGTTGATAGCGGTTTGTCTAACTATGGTCGCGAAATGATTTGTGGACTAAGAGGTTTGTTTTAATTGTAAGGTAAATATAGCAAAAATAGTCATATTGGTATTAATAAATATGGTTAATGCAATTTAGGAAAGTGGAAGAGAAATGGGTGGCATATTAAATAAGAGAAAGAAAGGAAAAGTTGTGATAAAGATTGATAAAATCCGAGTTCAGTATTGGAAGGTTTAATTATATCAATATTTAAGAGGCTAACCAATATGGTCGGATGTGAGGGATTGCTGTCAGAGAGTATAGTGGATATGGTCTCATTAAAGCAAGGCATATGAAACTTACATGGCGGACTGTATATGATTACAATAATCTAATTTAAAAGGTAAACTGATATTCCAACAGTACACATTTAAGTTATATCAATAAACGAAAGGGACAGCTTTAAAGAAGGCATTATATGAGGTTAAAAGATAAACTGAAACCAATCCATCTCTGCTTTCCCCGAAAGTATGGAAAGATGTGGGACCAAAATTATCAGGAAAATAAATATTATTAAACCAAATTTCAATTAGAATTATTGTATTAAGATGCACCTGAATTTTAGCTAAGTAATCAAATAACTCGTCGCAATTTTTGTTAAAAGAGCGGATATTCAATGTAAAAAAAATGTGAGATAAATGAGATTCGAGGAATTTTTATTAGGCATTAATTTAATTTAGCGAACCTTAGCGGCAAAGTGAAGTACTTTAGTGTTAAATTGTTTGGCAGAAATTTAAAGGAGGACAAAATATTGAAGTCACAGGTGAGGGGTTAAACGGCATCAACCTATTCTTGCGGGTATTCGATAAAAATTGTTACTTCGCTATATAATGTTATTAGATGTTTCACTTGTTAATTTAGAGCTCTTCATTCTTTACGTAATTGTTGCAATGATCAAATCTGATAATGCTGCCAACATCTATTGAGATTATTTCTGTCTCTCTCTTTATTTGTATATATGCCTGTCGGTCTGTTTCTCTGTTTCAGTTTTTCTCTCTTTAGCTCTCTGTAGTAATAAAGTAGCAATATTACAAAAGGGTTATATAAAGTTATCAGAAACATAGACTAATGAAATATGAATTCAAAAGATGTTGCTAAATTATCACTTTACATACTATCCAAAATCCTAGTTGTAGTTTTTAGTTCAACTTGTAGGCACCTTTACAAATATTAGTACCCGCTATAGCATATGGAGGAGGTGAGTGGGGAGAGCCTCTGTATTTACTCTCCAAGTAAATCAAACTCTTAATATAAAAGAACATATATCAAAATGCTTAAGGTCCGTCTCCCAAAAAGGCACCTTCTCGTTAGGGATCCTAAGATCGATAAGGTGCATACATTCCTTGTAACTCTGTCTGTCTCTCTCTCTCTCTCTCTCTCTCTCTTCCCAACTTACAAGCTCTTTTCATGTTTTTCTTGATTAATTGAAAGACTAATCAAAGTGAGGCTCAAGACTACAGCAAGGTTCTTCCAGTCCCCTCCGACCCCCAAAATATTCCACGAATTGTTACAATGTTATGATAAAGGATAAAAGACAAAACTTGGCTGTTTCTAAGCTGATTTCGTGTCCTTCAAGAGCGCGAATAATTTGTCCTCTTTTCCTCATTAAGTATTTATTTAAAGGTGACAAAGGGACTATGTTTTGATGGCTAAGTTCGGCTTTATCCTCACCTTGGGGAGGGGGCACACAAATCCCAAAATCCAGGCCTCCTATATTTCATCCGAGATATCTTTACATAGCTTTTATGTTTCCTCAATCATAAAAATAATGGACATAATTTCTAGACCAAAATATTTCTAATTATTGGGATCACTTATTGCATTTTTTTAAATGTGTTTAAAAAGAGAAAAAAATTGGAAGATATTTATTTTCCAAATTTAGCATAGAGCATCCCTAATTGGAAAACTGATCTGTCGCCCCCTAACAGAATACATCAGATGCTTACCTACTAATTATGCGTCAAAAGTCATTCTCAAGTTTGATGTTCATAAGAAAAAAATAATGCACATGAAAATTTAATATAGCATCGGGCTATGACGAATAAAGCATGAATTGCTGTTTAGCCCCTAGAATTATATTTTGAACCACTGATTTGGAGTATATCATTCCTGGAGAAAGATCTTGACAACCTAGAATATTAAGATTTGGAACAAGACACTACTATATGATCAGTCGATAGTTCTACCATCTATTCATATGTTCTTCATATTATATTGCAACACTGACACAATGCTAAAATTAAGCATTATACCAATATCTTGAGTAGGGGAGGGATTCTTCCAAATAGAATCAATAATGATTTCCCTAATCTTAATACGGGGCTAACTACAGGAATCCTCATCTCGGATTGTCTCTGTCGGAGTGCTTTGTAAGAAATACGCATCAAAAATCGAAAGCCTTGGCCGCTGAATCTCTCAAAGTCCATCTAGTTTCTATGCTCCAAAATTATGCTGATTGAAATCCGGTTGAGTTAAATTATTGATGTTCCCTAAAAGCCTTTGTTAAGATTACAATCGTCTTCCCTTGTAAATAGTGGGCTTGGGTCGGACGATAGACTCGGAGTTTGTATTCAACAGTTTTCTTCGTAGCTGATGGCATTAATTTTCATCGTGTGATCATTATTCTCAATCGATTTGGATACAGACGGATTATTTATTAAGATTTATTTAAATCACAAGAATATTAATAATCTCCACCTGTAAAGGGGACGTGGCAAATCCTAGAAGCAGAGAATGATAAAACAAATATTATCTGTTCCAGTGGACGTCATCAATTCTTACCGTGTGTATAATATATTCGTAAAATTGTGGAAATAAATTACCTCAGTAATATAAACTGAGAGCACTTCATTAAAGATATATTGAATCAATTTATTTATTACTCTCTTATATCTAAAGAGCTGAGCTACGAGGGGCGGTCATTAAGTTTTGCAATTCGGATATAAGGAAAAGGGTTTTATTATTTTTCAATATAACTACCCTCGACCTCAATGCACTTACGCGACTTGTCCCTGAGGCTTCGAATTCCCGACAACCAGAAATCTCCCCCCTGCTGTTCAACCTACTCCTGGACGGCGAGCTGGACATCTTCATCGTCCACAACCGGCGTCCTTTCAATGCATCCTTGAGCTAGCGGAATAAAAAGTAGTCGCCACGGGCCAGATCTAGACTGTAGGGGGGGGGGAGGGGGGAGCTCCTTGAATCCACATTCACGCATGGCAGCTTGTACAACTCTGGCCTTGTGAACTTTGATGACGTTGAAGTCGATCATGGGGCGTGATGTTTCTAGAGACCCAACGGGCCTAATTGTCGTGGATGATGTTGATAACACTTCCATGTGATATTGTAAGTTCTCGCTCGATTTCTTCGACCTTCACCCGTCGATTTTCAAGGATCATCCTCTCCACAAGGGCCACATTGTCCTCGTTGGTCACGTCTGACTGGCATCCTGGACGGGGGTCATCTTCATGGGACTCACGATCATGGCGGAACTCCCTATTCCAGTGAGCAATGCTTGCATAGGAAGGGGCTGTGTTGGTTTACACTGCAACTATGCTTTTATGTATCTTTTGTGCATTCTTGCATTCCTTGGTCAAAAATTTGATCACTGCGTGGTACTCAACCTTCTCCATTGTTGTAAAATTTGTGACTGACGATCTCCTATCAGCTACTGCTTCTTAAATAGACGAGGTAGGAGCGTGCGACTGCAGGTCCTGACTTGTCATAACCTGTCCTAACACCCCCATAAACAGCCATCCCCCTTCCTCTGTTTTGCCCTACTGATTTGCAAAACTTATTGACCGGCCCTCGTATATGAGGCAACATACTAATTAATACCCCTGGAAAATTGTTTTAAAATCTTAGTGTTAAACGATAATCAAATATTGCGAGGTTGTAGACAAGGTAGGCCTGTAGCTATTCTGTTATTACTTAATAGCAGAACTTAGTTTTTGTCATCTTGTTTTCGTATTTTCTTTCATTTGATGCTTTGTTAGGTTTTTTACAATTTCTATGTAATTTACGATCCAATTCAAAAATATTGAACCAAATATTTGTGTTTAGAAACCCCCCTAAATTAGTTAACATTAGATTTTGTGGCATTGTTTACTCTCCAAAAATTAATATTGAAACCAATTTCTGCCTATTTTAATCCAAATTATAATATATACCCTAATTTATCTACCAGGTTCAAACTCTGGATCCTAAATTGACTAAAAAGACCCTATTACGCAAAAGGACGAAGTTAATATGGTAAGGATGGACACGGTCTTCCGTGTGATTTATCCAGCAAAAACGCTTAAGGTGCATACACACTGCGCTGATGACACGTTTAACACGCCATATGACGTGTTAACACAAAGCAATAGATTGCATCATATAACACAACAACGTTTTCATTTATCTGATGCATGTTACGTCAGAAAGATTTGTTTTTTTGTGGAGTGAGCACGTTCTTTCTTTTTTATCCTCTAATTTTGTGTTGCAAATATTTAAAATGAATCATAATATGTTAAATGAACTCGATGAAAAATAGGAGCAGTTAGTAGAAATAGCTATAGCGCTTGTTACTTCTGGAAAAAAAACTCAAACAAATGTTATAAACGCCAAAAGGGAAAGTTTAGGTGAGTTTCATCACCTATTTCCTCAACTACTGTCAGAGGAAGATTGTTTTGTTATGTACTTTAGGATGACAAAAGAAGAGTTCTACAACCTTTTACACATTATAAAACCAGCAATTACAAAATCCAACACTCAACTAAGGAAATGTATACCAGCAGAAGAGAGACTTGCTGTATGCTTGAGGTGAGTAAAACTTGCACAATGATGTCTTAATTTTATTTTCAGCTATTAGGTACATGAACCACATAAATATGTAAGATATTACATTAAAAAATATGGTGTGGCTATTCCTGTAGGACATGTAGAATGTTCCATTTCGGGTAAAGGGGTAGAAGGTGCTGTACTCGAGGTAGAATAGCAATTGGGGTTTGATTCACCATAGAATGTAATGGAGGATGTGGGAGAGGGTGATGGGATTGGTACTACGGGTGGATGAAAGGGGCCAGATGCAGTGTTTTGATAAAGGTTTTGCTGCTCCATCTCCTGAATCTGGGCCTTGAACACCATATTGCTCATTTCCATCTTTATTTTGGCTTGTTCAATGGCACTAAGTTTTTTAACAGAGCTGGCAATACTTGAAAAGAACATTTCCGTTTCGTCTCTATCCGTTTTGTGGCCTTCTGAAAGTTGAAGAGTTTGGGCCCGCATACGGCTGTTATTCTTCATGATGTTTACTATTTCACTCATGGATGAATCCACCGTCTGTCTTTTCCTATACTTTGGTTTGGGAGTTGATGTACGATCTTCAATTGTAGTTTCTTGATTACCATTGTCATCGGCACCCTTCTCTGATGCTGCATTTTTGTCTACTTGGCTTCTGTTTAAGTCCTCTTCAGTAGTTTCATTGATGACCGCATTAGACACATCATCAACACTTGGACAAAGTGGTTCCACATTGCCATGGGTACTGAAACAATAGAAAAATAAAAAAACAATTAATAAAAGTATGTAAAAGCACAAATTGTTTTCACCTTTGGGGCTTTCCTCCAGCCACTGCAGCAAAGGACATTAAAAGAATGATTAAATTTCACGTGAAATTAGTGTGTTTAAATGATTTATCATACATACCTTCGTGGTTCCAATGTTGGGATAAAAAATGACATTTGGTCTTCATATTTCCACTTAGGAACATTCTTAGCTGCTTGACCAGATTTTGTGTTCCTTCTCTTTCTGGCATTTGTATGAGCATTCCGAAGTTTTGTCCATGTGTCTTTGCATGCGTCAGCTGCAAAAGATAACTTTATGATTAATAAAGAAATTAAAAATATTCATATTTTATTATTATGATAATTATTGTTATAAGAAAGGAAGCTTCATTTTTTTATTTTTATTTTTTTCAGGTATTTGGCGACAGGAAATTCATACAGATCACTTGGATTCTCCTTTCGAATGGGCTTCAGTACGGCTGGACAAATAGTGAAAGAATGTTGCCAAGCTATTTGGGAATCACTTAAATCCATTCATATTCCAGAGCCAGAACAAATAAAGTGGAAAGAAATTGCGAAAGATTTTGAAGAGATATGGGGGTTTCCACATTGCTTAGGAGCAATGGATGGTAAACACATTCAAATGCGATGCCCTTACAATGGGGGATCCTCTTACCACAACTATAAAGGAAATTATTCCATTGTCTTGCTGGCGTTGGTAGATGCCAATTATAAATTTATTATGATTGATGTAGGAGCTTTTGGAAGGAATAGTGATGGTGGAACATTTGAAAGGTCTAATTTTGGTAAAAAATGTGCCAAAAATCTGCTTAATTTTCCTAAAGCTGAAAAACTTGACGCTTCTGGTGATCCATGTGACTTTGTCATGGTAGCAGATGAAGCGTTTCCTCTTAAAACGTACATTATGCGACCTATCGCTAAAAATTCAATCAATGGAGATGAAGAAAAGATTTTTAATTATAGGTTGTCGAGAGCAAGGCGAGTTGTGGAAAACGCCTTTGGCATTCTTGCTGGGCGGTGGAGGGTTTTCCTGAAACCGCTTAAAGTTCAACCAGAAACAGTTGATTCAATTGTACTGGCTTCCTGCTGCCTTCACAACATGCTTCGTGTTTCCAGGAATACTAATTTCGAAGAAGGTATTCAGGCATCCGAGACAGAAATTCAGGCATTAGGAGATCTACAATCAGTCAGAAGAAATCATGTGCGAGAAGCTGCTGCAGTACGAGAAAGTTTCAAAAGGCATTTTGTCACACAAGAAGGAGCTTTAAAATGCCCATGGCAGTGGGACGCTATTCGTAAAGGCAGGAATACACATTAACCAGAAAGGAATTCAACGGTGAATTATTGTGACCTTTAAAAATAGAAAATTGTCAACAAACAAGCGAGCAAATGAAATTAGTATACTACTGTTTAAAAAGCTATTTGAACCTGCTACCGAACTGTATTCTTTATATATTGTATTCAATAAATAAAAATAAATATAATGTTAATTTACCTGAAATACCAATTCGTTCGCTGATTTCCTCCCAAGATTCTTTTATGGCCTTCAGGTCCCTATAATCCTTGTTTTGTGGATTAAATAAGTGATCGTATCCTCTAACATATTCTATTAACTGTTCCTCCATAACGAAAACACTTTTACTTTATTTTATCAATTTGTCACCATACAATAGTACCCGTTGAATAAAATCGAAACACTAGAATAATTTCAAAATATACAATAATATCGAAACACTATAGAATACTTCAAAACATACAATAATATTAAAACACTATACAATAATATGTGCCTACTACACCTATCTGACGCAGATTTCCTTCTGACGAATATCTGGGAGTTTGGATTTTCATCTGATGCGTGTTAACACGTGATATGTCGCGTAACACGTCAGCTGACGTGTTACGTGACATATCAGACCAGTGTGAACTTCATTATGAGAACGCATGTTCCAGATTTTTTGCTAACACGTGTTAACACGTCATATGGCGTGTTAACACGTGTCATCAGCGCAGTGTGTATGCTCCTTTAGTTATTGCTAACACTCATGGATATGCGATAACAAATTTGAATTAATGGAAATAAGTAGTAAAAAGGGTCAAATTTAACCGGTAGTTTTAAATCAAACGTAATTTACTTGAAATGTTTATAGAAGAGGATTCCTGCAAGATCTCCTTAATGGGAGAAGAGCTCTATAAAATTACGAATTTTTAAATTATTTTAAATATCATAAGTTCCCTTATTTTTTATATCAGTCTTGTCTGCGCATAGTTATTACAACAAATCAAGAGTTAATATTCAATTTTTCAGTTTTTGATGGTCATTTTTTCTCATTAAAACTTTTATCATCGATGGATCTGTTAAAAAAGGAAAAACACCTCAAATGTTTTTAGAAGTTTTGTTAATAAGAGTTAGCAATTAGTAATATGTCAAATTTATGGAACTCTAAGTTTATCTGATTGATTTTATAGAAGTTTCGATCACTCTACAAAAGGGAGCGCAAATAAATACATCAGCATTTTATAGACGACAATGGTGGTAAAGCTGATGTAAAGGTGACTCTATTAATTGGTGAGCTACCTGGTATTGCAAAAGACCTGTTGTATTCTTTACGACTCTCTCAACAAAAAGATACAATGATAGATTTGATGGAATTATACACGTTTTTATTGTTTAATCATATAAATGTGTTTAAACTGTACTATTAATCAATGTGGCCACCGTCAAAAGTGAGCAAGCGCTCAAGGCTACACCTGAATGCAGCACCTACGTTGAGGACGAAGTCCTTTCTCATGCTGGTTTTGTGCTGAAAGACGCACTCTGCCGCCTTCTTGATCTTTCCCACCCAGGCCAAGACTATCGTGGCGAAGATTTCCCTGTAACCTGTAATCTGCTCGCCATTCGGAGCCACGACGCCGAACTTCATCACGGAAGCCGAATACTCGGTCATGTACACGTAGCGGACCTCACAGATGTACGTCCTGGCCAAAGCTCACAACGTGGTTGTTCTGCTTGTTGATGACCGGATCTTGACCGTGAATGTTTTTTTCATCAGAAAAAAAGAGAATTCGATTGTCATGTCACTTTTCAAGTCTTTAAGAAGGCAACCTCAGCCCTCCCGACCTTGTTCTCGCATACGGATGGTAAGCTGAGGCCTTTCCGCGCACCTCAAGCTCTTACAGCCTTCTTCTTTGACGGTTCTGGACACCAGGGCCACCGAGTTGTTTTTCTGTCGTGAGCGCAGTAATTTTCACCTTCGGAGCAACTTCGAAGTCCTTTGTCACAGCCAAATGTTTGACAACTTGAGGTGTGCCTGAACGAAGCTGAAATTTGGGGTCTTCCCCGTTCCTGATCCTCTCAGCGATCTGAGGGCAGTCATTCGGCTGACCTTGAGCCGCCTAGCGATGTCGTCGGACTTGTTGTTGTCCGCTGGCAGAATACCAGAGATATTGATTCTTTCTACTTCCATCTCTACACACCCGTACAGAATGAAAAAGACGTTTAAATGACACGTGCTGGAAAAGTAGAAGTTTGCTCGACGAAACTTTTTCTATCTCGCACTTAAACCTCTCGAAAGATAAAAAATCGAGTGTAACAAAACTTATACAAAACCCTTATGGAGGGAATAACATTGCATGTCATAATTGAGCATATACTCGCGATCAGGAAATAATTCGTGAGAACGGCACAGTGCCTGACAAGCGTGGAAACGAGTGCATTTAATTTTGACGTAAAAAGAGGACTTGTAGATAGACTCGGTATAAATATTCCTAGAAGAATATCTAAGGTAATTATGGACAAGATCAGGGTTCCTTGTGTCTTAGCGAAGATTTATGCGTCATCAAGGTTATGTGAGAGCGTCTCAGTTTTGGACGACTATGAATTGCTACGATGTCAATTAAAGATGCAATACATATAGACATGGGCATGCAATCCACGTGATTTGACTGAAATGGATAAAGCTTAAATGATATAAAAAAATGGAGTACTCTATTAAATTATATTGCATCTGAATTGCAATTATTTACGAGTGAAGGAAGGATTTCTTTGGGGAAAACTACACTTCGTATATATCTGAATTATATAGATCTAGATTAGGTGAACAGTGGCGTCTCCAAACTAAACAATTCGTGAGAATTACATGTTTAAAAAACTATTGATTGGAGACTGACTCAGTTGACTCTACTACTCGGTGCTTTAATATTTCTGAAAATTGCAAGTACTAAAAGATGGAAAATATCATCTATGAAAAGTACTGAATAAGTAGAGCTTTTAGTCATTCAATGATAGAAATGAGACGGTGGATTCAAAGTCTCTAATTATAAATCCTCACAAAAACTGGGCAGTCGTTCAGGCTTACGACGTAAGCCTGATTGATATAGGTGTGTGATCTAGAAACTTGATTATACTACGGTGGTTCCAGTTGTTCCTCACCAGAGAAGAGCTACTATTTTTATTATTTAATATATTAAGATTAATTTAATTTATTTAATTCTGATAATCTAGGGAGATGAAAAATGTTTAGCACATTGACTGGCACCGCACAACGCTGAATTTCATGTTGCTTGTATGCAAACGTGCAATGAATCTGATTTTGAAGATGAAAAATAATCAGGCACTTTTATTACAATTTAATTTTCACTTTAAGATTAGGTTAGTTAGGCTATTAAGCGCTGTTTATATTAGTAGAAATTAGGTGTGTTAGGGATGCGGTTAGTTAGGTAAGGTCTTTTTATTTTTATTTTTAAGTAAAGAACTGTTTAATTTTTATTTTAGTTTTCCCTACTTAATTTCTCTCTCTCTCTTTATATATATATATATATATATATATATATATATATATATATATATATATATATATATATATAGTAGTATGAAAATTAATTGGGACAGTGGTGAAATAATATAATTATTTGATAATTGTTGTTGATATTTGAAAATAATACTTCAATGATAAGATAAATGGTAGTGTCGTAAAAAAGGCTCCCGACGATATACTATATATCTATTCTTTATATTCTTTGTGGGGATTATTCTATATTCGAGTGCGGGGTTTCAATCAGATGGCCGAGTATTGCTCTACGT
The DNA here is from genome assembly GCA_963969495.1 of Ceratothoa steindachneri. NCBI lineage: Eukaryota > Metazoa > Arthropoda > Malacostraca > Isopoda > Cymothoidae > Ceratothoa > Ceratothoa steindachneri. The sequence continues at coordinate 83,395,449 of OZ018326.1, forward strand.
TAATAAATAGGCCTGAAGAGGGCTTATTTATCTTCAATATACTTAAGAAGTGGAACGGAGCCCAAGGATAAATAATATTGCAAGCATTAAGAAAATAGAATTTTATTAATTAATCTAACAAAAACAACACAGGCAAAATAGTTACATGACCGGGGATTAAAATAGGAGATACACATGAAATGAAAAAGGTCATTGGATAAATTTGATGAAGCAGTGGATTAAGATTTTGAGGGATTTAAAATGACAAAATAAATAACAAGGGAAACTGTTGTCTAAATTCGTGTTAAAGCACGGAGTTACGTTGGCACAAAGTTAAATAGTTAAATGAATTCGTAGCTTACGTATTTATAAGGTCGTAGTGCAGATGAAGGCGATTTGAAGGAATGGCTTCGGTCCGACTGGCGATTTCCTTCCCAGGAGGAGGGGTTTTTAGGGGGGTTGTCCTTAACAAGGGGGGAAGGACTGACTTCGAGGAGTGGGAGCGAAGTGAGGCTTGGAAGTACGAGCGATCCTTGAGACAGGATATCGGAGATGTTCTGGGTGAACAATTGAGGTTATTGTGGTAACCAAGCGTTCTCTTGAAGAACGTTAAAAGGGGGGAATTAAATTACCACTGACGTGATATCAGGGGAGCGAGAACCGTTTCTTGTCGAACGGGCTCGAAGAACAATGACTGTTCTAAAGTTGTTCTCTTCTGAACAATTGAACAACAGGGGGGGGGGCTGTTGACTTGGCGTCCCGAGGGGCACGAACCTTGGCACTCAAGGATATTGTCCTCTTCTGGACAATAAGGGGGTTCTCGCGGTAGAGTTCCTAGGTGCACAAGGGAAACCAGATCGGCGGGATGCCTAGCGAAGATAATCGGGATCTGTTACAAACGCAAAATTCTATCGCATAAATAGCCAGAGCCAGCCCCTCGGGGTAGGGGCAATGGGGGACTTCCATGGAATGTCCCGCTAGCGCTTCGAACAATCTTATCTTCCCATAAGCCTAATTTAATTTTGGTTTATCGACGCCTGCAGGCAAACGGGGGATTGAACCTCCTTGATTAAACTTGGAGCTGGTGAAGATAAAACTCGGGAATGTTAGGGCGATAAGAACGCCATGCTACTCTCTTCTCGCAGGATACACGTGGGAAGTATGAGTTTCAATATGTGATGGAAGCGAGGCGCGGCCGCCTTAGGGAAATTCTATCACAGGTACATTTAATATAAAATATGACCGCCCTTTGCTTTAAGAACCTGCTTCACTCGCTCTGGCATAGATTCAATCAAATTTGAACACATTTCTGCCAGCTCTTTGTTATGCTACCAGGCATTGATAACCGCACAAATCACCTTCTGCATCGTCGAACAGTCTGTTTTCTCGATTCTACGTTTAATTATAGCCCATAGATTCTCAACGGGGTTTAGATCAGGAGAATTCCCCGGCCAATCTATAACGGTAAGTCAACTTTTTTCGAATAATGTGTGCATTATTTGGGAAGTATGTCATGGAGCCAGATCCTGCTGGAAAATGCCGCCTCCATCAGAAAAGTCTTTCTACATCGCGGAAAGCAAGTGGGTTTGCAGTATTGCCTTGTATTTAACGCTAAAAAACCCCAAAACATCTTCTTAGGTGGGTATTTTGGCCCCTGTTGAATGTGTCCTGGCTGAAGTGATTCATTTTTGCTTCGTCTCACTACCACTGAGCTATGCCCATGTACGTCAAAATGCGATTCGTCTGAAAACATAACTTTCATACAGTCAGCTGCCTTTCATCCAGCATACTTGCCTGCCTAGCAAAGACGTTTTGTCTTCATAGCAGAAGTCAATAACTGTTTAGGTACCGGTTTTCTAGCACATCTACCAACTTCAATGAGCCTTTGCCGGACGGTTGAAAGAGAAACATTTACAGCAGCTAAAGACAAATCTCACTGGAGGTCTTTAGTGGTTTTCTTGTGATCCTTCACACTATTTCTGATAAGAGCCTTGTCATCGTAAGGTGTTGTGTTTCGTTTGCTTCCACATTTTCCTTGTCGCAGTGTTGAATGTTCTTGGGTGTGATATCCATAATAAATTTATAGTCTAATAATGATTGGAAGGTGAATATTCTGGCAAAACCAAGTATACCACGGAGTATGCTCCCAACAACAATCATCTACGACAAGCTCTGGGGTAGCACTGTCGGGCTTAGTTTAGCTAGAGCACAACAAAATAGTTACCAGATATTACCATTACACTATTCTGCACGGGAAACAAAAAAACTTAATTAGTGTTGCCAAAACTTAAGACATATTATGAAATAATCCAAAAATTTAGTACTCTCCGAACTAATTAGCACACTACTGTATATATATATATATATATATATATATATATATATATATATATATATATATATATATATATATATATTTATTTATATGGGTAAAACCACGATAAAAAACGCATGATAAGTATAAATATTTGGTTATACTACGTAAGAAATAATGAAAGACTGGTTGATGTTAGTACTTTCGTCGTCTTGACATATTCAAACTCACAATGGTTTACGAGATAGAGATACACCGTATTTATACAGAGCAAGGGTCCCTATGAGGTAAGATTTTTTATAATCTCTGATAAGTCGGATTTACGAAAGAAGGATAGAACTGGGTCTGAGGAAACCAAACCGGGGCTTATATTTATATCTTTCGCCTTTGTGCTGGAGATTAGGAACGATTCAAGGATATTTATGTGGATAAAATCATTACTATGCATAATAGTATCTGCTTTTCACCAGTTAATCTGGTGACCCATCTTAAGCTTGTGGACGGCCAAAGCCTTATTGGAATTTTCATTAGAGACTGCGCTTTGGTGTTGCTTGGTTCTTACAGAATAAACTACATAGAATAAACTACAATCGTTCCTTGAACTGTGTTTTATTAACATATTTTTTAACGTATAATTGTATTTCAAAACTGCACTTATATTAAGTTGTTTTAATAATGGCAGTGCATACAAAAGTTATCATGGTAAAGTAAAAGTAATATGTTGTAATAAGTACTGTTTTTCTTATAGAATGTCTTTTTAGCTTTATTCATGCAGTTTTGCCCAAAAATATTTCGGGTATCATAAATTAGAAGAATCCCTTCAATTTTTGTAAACTCTTAATCTCCATATATAGAAGACCTTATCTATTTGGTTTTATACTTCACATCCATCCGTCTTTGATATTATTTTTCTATTTTGGGTCCTTTCGTTGTACATGGGCGTGGCTTTGCTCTTCTGTTTCACCTGTATATAATACATCTGTAAATATTTTTCCTTATTCCTTGATAATGAACTAAACAAGTTCGAAAGTACTTGGAATACGCCTTTCATTTTCCTGTGGGATTTTTGCATTTATTGCTCTACTCACGCGCTACTATATATATATATATATATATATATATATATATATATATATATATATATATATATATACCGGGTGTCCCAGAAAAAATTTAACCGTACTTTGAATAAATATAACTCCAAAACTATTGAAGATTTTGGGGGCCTGCAAAAGTATTTTATTTAACAACTATCTATCTATCGATTCTTAGAAATTTCATTAAATTTCCTTTTATGATATTGATACACTAATGGGTTTAGTGGAGGCTATCAAAAATATATTTGCGCAAGCAAGTAAAATACTGAAACGAAGCCTAGGAAGGCTAGACCACCGTGCACTTTCAAGAGAAGCGTATGGAGCCTAGGTAGCCTAGGTCACTGTGTGCGATTCTTCAAGCAAAGCCTAGGCCATTTCACAGTGGTTTTTCCGCCACGCTGTGGTATGTTCTCGTCATTATTGCTTACTAAGCAAATAAAAGCGTTTCTGTGTAAAAGTTTACTTCCATATAACCTTTTTAATCATGCAGTTATCAAAAGATTAACGCATATTTGTCGTCACAAACTTTATTAAGACTGGCAGTATTAAACAAGTACAAGATTCACTAAACAAGCCCACAATTCGGAGAAATGTTTGCAAATACCAACATGAAGGAACATGTTTAAATCTAAATAAAGGTCGTTCGTGTCGTATGAGAACCATAAGAACAACGGAAAATATCGAAAATGTTCAGATGACACTTCAAAAGTCATTATTTAAGCGCATTATTAAACATGACTTGAAACCGATTTTCCTCGTCGTAGGCAATTTGTCGAATGGCTTTTCCATAAAACTGCTCGTTTCTTAGAAAACCTTGTGATTCGTGACGAGGCAGCCTTTTTCATGAATGGAAAGGTAAATAGCCATAATATTCAGCAATATGCGCCGCTGACCCCCCCCCCCCCCAGCATTCAACTTTGACACACGTATTTGTCAGCAGAAAGTGTCTCTGTGGATCGAAATATGCAGGAATGGCTAACTTTTTGGCTCATTGTTTTGCGAGAATAACTTGAATGGTGCTGCCTACCTGAGCATGATCAACGAAAGGATCTTCCCGAAACTCCGCCAGATTTACGGCAATCAATTCAATAGACTTTGGTCGATTCAGGAGGGCGCAGCAGCTCGTAGACTACTTGCTGTAAGAACAAAACTAAGATAAACGTTTGAAAACCGCATCGTCGTGCTAAATCATGCAATTGAATGTCCCCCAAGATCCCTCGACTTAACACGGTGCGATTATTTCTTATGGGGATATCTAAAGAATAAAGTGTATTCTACTCCACCACAAAGCATCCACCAGTTAAGAGATAGTATCACACGTGAAGTCAATAGACTTAAGGAAAATCACAAGTTAATCAAAAAAGTTGTTCAATCAATGCGATCAAAGGCGCAACTGTGCTTGGAAAGAAATGGAGGACATGTGGAAGGAAACGGTGCTTAGAAAATTAAAAAATGAATTTGTATTACCCATATGAAGAGGTGTTTTTGTTAAAAATAGATTTAAATATAATTGTTGAATTTAAACTTCGAACTTTCATTATTTTACTTCCTTGCGGAAACATAATTTTGATAGCCTACACTAAACCCATTAGTGTATTTTCTTAATATTTCTTACATGTTTTTTAACTGTGTCTTCGAGGTGAGAAAAAACATCCGAGAATGACATTCTTTATTCCTAGACCTCTTTCGCCATTATTAGGTCAACTTCAGGAAATGAACAGAAATGGAATTATTCATCGAATCGAATCGATGTATATAGAAAGAACAGAGAAGGATCACTGTGTAACACAGGCGATCAAGTAGTCGTAGAGGAAAAGGGTACGGAAATAACTTGAAAGGGGATACAAAAAGTTGATAGGTCTGTGGCTAGACACCGATGCGTGGTGTAGTTCGATGTGTCTCAGGGTATTCGTGACTGGACGACGGTTGGGGGGGTGGTCAGGAAAGAGATCGTGTCTGCATAGTGGGAAACGCGTTATTCTTCATACTCTTAACTTATCGTAGAACAATATGGGTTGCGGGTGAACATTGGCTGCGTGGTATCGCACTGTCATCGCAACATACAGTCTTGCTTGTAATGCGGTGTATATAGGGTCTCTGGCGAGTTTCCCGAGTTGTTTTGTGAGTCTAGTGTGAGCGTATCTGTAAAGTGGTGCTAATTTGTTGTTATCATGTAGTGTGGACATTCTGGCGTACATGGAAGAGCGACAAGCGCACTTCAGAGCAAAGTTCTGAATGTGCTGAGCATTCTTCTTCCAGTGACACTCGCAGCTACGAGTGACAGTGGGGCGTACGTGAGAAGAGTTCTCACGAGTGTTTTATATAGGTGTAACTGTAGGTTTTTTCCCACAGCGTAGAAACTGCGAAGCATTTTGTTTGTGCGTGCGGCTCTTGCTTTTATTATGTGCTGGTGTATATTGAAACTAAAAGACTTGTCAAAAGTTACCCCAAGGATTTTTGTCTGTTGTGTATAGTCGAACCTTGTTGGGTTTGGGTGGTTCCTGTCTGGTGTGTGTTAGAAAAATGTTAGGTTATGCATGTAGTGATCTCTTGCGCCGAAGAGTACCATCTGTGTCTTTTGAGGATTTGTGGACATCCGCCATTTATCCCCCTATTCTGTCTTTTCTTCTAGTATTATTTGTGCCTGGTCATTTGTGTCTTCTGAGGATTTGTGGCAATCCGCCATTTATCCTCCTATCCTGTTTTTTCTTCTAGTATTATTTGTGTGAGGTGGTAGTACTATTTGTGAGGTGGTGCGGTTGGTAGAAAGAGAGGTGGGAGCAGTGGGCAGAGGGGGTGGTGAGGAGGGTACCGTGGCGAAAGGGGCAGGGACAAATGTTCAGGGGGTGGCAGGAGCGTGGTGTGAGGGGGCGGTAGGTCCAGGGGGCAAGGTGTTCGTGCCCACTGCGGTGGAGAGGAGTGCGACTCTCCTCTGTGTATGCTCGTTGATTAGAGCAAACACCTTCTCGGGAAGGTGATCTGTTCTAGACCGTGCGAGGCAAACAGTGTATTGAGTATGTTTGCGTATAGTCGGGCGTCACCCCTCGACATATCGTTTGCCACCGTCGAAAGTAAGGTGGCCAGGTGTAGCTTTTGGTGTGTGGTCTCGTTGGGTGTGTAGTGTTGGGTAGGGAAGGGTGTCGGGAGTAGTGGGAGTCTCTAGGTAGAGCGTGTTTGGGTGGGGGCGTGTGTCGGAACATGTGGATGAGTCTGGGTTGCTGCTGGGGTAGGGTGTGTCTGGAGTAGGACAGTGGGTGTTGTATACAGTGTTGCGCTGGCAGCAGCAGCGAATTTTCTTGTGGGAGGAGGAGCAGGGGTGGATTGTCTGGTTGTGTGGTGGGTTGTGGACGCCGTATTGCCACTACAGCTTCAGAGCGGGCCTTACTTAGGTAATGGCATTTAGGGTTGATGGCGACATGGTCACCGCCGCAGTTTATGCAGAGGGGTGAGGTGTCTGGCAAGGTGGAGTAGTAGTGGCCCATTACACTACACCTTGCGCAGACCAGTTTTGCTTGGCAAGTTCGTGTCTCATGTCCGGTTTTCTAATATCGGTGTCACTGTGTGGGTTTATATTCAGCTTTGGCTCGATGTTATGTGGATATGTTAGTTTGCCGCAGACCTTGATGCCTTGGTCTAGCAGGAGTGTTTTGTTTTGTTCATCTGACAGTGTAATTACTGCCTATTGTTTGCCTGGGTTATGCTTGTTCCTTCTCTCCTTTTGAATTTCTACTTAAGTAAACATGGAAACCTCCTCGATTCTCAGCAGTTGTCTGCCGCTGGGATATGAAGTGTTAAAGGGGATTCCAGGTCTGGTGTTCGTGTGCTATGCAAATATCGGAGGTAGATCGTCTATCCCCCTCCATATTTTCTCCGCTCTGTTTCTGATGTTGATATTGAGCGTTTCTCATCCTGCTTCTTAGGGTAGATCCTGTAGTATTCTCCTCTCTCTCCTACGTGTGGTGGTGGTAGGTAGAAGGCTTTATTTTGTATTCCATGAAGTTCCAATTTTTGGTCCTTGTTTCACTGTTGATAGGGGTTAGTGGGTATAATAGTACCTCTCTTCCTAGTGCAAGATAGATTTTTCTTTTATTTTTCCTGCCTAACCCTCTTAGATTGTACAGTAGGCTAAGCATCGGAATCGCCCTGTTCTTCTTCTCCGTTATATGTTGTTTGTAGCCTCCTTTTATTGTTGAGTCCTAGCTCTTTGCCCTCGCTATGATATCTGTAGTTCTGATCTTCAACTACAATTTCAGCTGTTTTGCTCCTGGAGATCAGGATTATTGTAAATTTCCTTCTGTTCGTCCTCATCTTCCAATCTATTTCGTAGTTGTTGATGTTGCTGATTTCTAAAGCTGGTTTCCTTTCCTGAAATCGTACGTTCCTGTACAGAGTGACGACGAGTTGGCTTATATCGGCGGCGAACTGTATGTTAATGCAACCAGGCATTATTGGTGGTGGCAGGTCTGCTGTCTATATTAAATACAGCGTGGAGATGAGATAGCCACCCTGTAGGAGTATATCTTCCAATTCGAATTTTGGTCCTGAATAACCATTGATCTTCACATATGCTCTTCTATCTGTAACATAATCGCAGAGAATTCTCTCCAGATTGCTATTCATCTGGAGATTTAAGATCTTATATTGCATTCCTTTGACCCAGACTTTGTCGAATGCTTTTTCTACATCTCTCAGGATCAGATTGATGTAGTTATTCTCTACTTTGGCATTTTCTATTTTCTCTGTTATTATGCCAATTGACATTGTGGTGTCTCTGCCTCTTCTGGAACCGAACTGATAATCATTATAAAAGTCATTTTCTTCAAGATATTCTTTTAGTCTTCTGTTAAGGATTTTCTCGAAGACTTTACCCATGAAGTCCAATAGCGATATTGGCCGGTAAATGCTAAGGTAGTTTAGTAGTTTTTCTGGCTTTGGGACGAATATCATTTCCGCTAATTTATAGCTATCAGAGAAGTAACCGGTGTTTAAGCACGCTTTAAAAATATTCTTTAATGTTCAGATCATTATGTTAGGTGCCGTGGTAAGATTAATTCTGGTTATTCCTGAGGGGCCTGATGCTTATTTTTTGAATGATTGTATTACGCTTTTGATCTCTTCCGTTGTTATGTAGGCCCCTGTACCCAGAAGTTCCTCCCTTTATCGCTCTACACGGGGTGCTGGAGTGATCTTGTTTATGTTTTTTCGCATGACTGTGGGGATAATTTCGTCTATCTCTGGATTGAAGTCTTCGTCCTCTTCTGGTTTTATGGATAACACTGATTTCCAGTGAATACAAAAAAGTTCTTCAGTGGTTCTCTCTTCTTGGATCTTTTCTCACCTTTCATTCTTAATTGTTATTTTTTCTCTCGGAGGTCTGGCTTAAAGTCTACTTATTAGTCTCCAGTTCTCTTTTGGTCTTCTTTTTTTGTCTATTTTCTCTATTATGCTATTCCATATGTGGCTTTGCTGTTCTTCTATGAGATGCCTCAGTTCTTCTCTCCTTCCGATTTCTTGGTATCGCTCTCTATTTGGTCTATGGAGAATTAATAGGTCTAATATTCCTCTTAGTTGCCTATTCTTTCTCTTTATTTCCTCTGTCCATCGAAGATGTGGAAGAGTACGGTATCTTGTATTTGGTATATATCTTTCTCTCCATCAATATCTTCCGGGTTGGCGTCAGTGAGATCCTTTGGGACGAAGTTCCTAAGATCTTGTGTGTAACCTGCCCAGTTTGCTCTCTTGTAATCCTTCATCGCCAGTACCAGTACTTATATCTGGTATTGAATTATGAGCAAATGTGTTTCAATATGGTCTCTACATGCAAAGGTGACTGGTTGCATGTGGATATTGTATGGCATATTGAAGCCATCTACCTCCGATATTTGCAGAGCACACAAACACCAGAGCTGGAGTCTCCTTTAACACTCGATTTCCCAGTGGCAGACAACAGCTGAAAATCGAGTAGGTACCCATGTTTACTTAATTAGAAATTCAAAGAGAATGAAGGAACAAGCATAACGATAAAGATATTTACCCGAGTATATACGAGTACAAACCCAACCAACGAAATAACCAGCCAAGACAACAGAATGATACCCTAATAATACAACCGAATTTAAACAACCTAAATAGGAAGAAACGACCGATTAAGAAGACAGCAAAGATCAAAAGTGTAAACAGAAATAATGCGAACAAAATGAACTAAAAGTTTAATATGTGAACTATATTAAAAAGGATAACAAATATGATAGTGAAGTGAAAGTTAAGAGTAAAACAGAAATTTTAACGAACATAGTAAACTAAAAGTGTAATAAGTGAACTATAGTATTAAAAAGTTTAACAAAAATGATAGTAAAGTGAAAGTTAATAGGAAAATCAGTGAACAAAAAGAAACTGAAGTGAAAAAGTGAAACAAAGTAAGGAAAGTAAAAACAAGTAACATAACAATACATAAACAAAGCTCAGAGCTAAGATAACTCAAAACGGCATGAATGCTACAACAAACACATGAATGAAAGATGAAGAGAATAAGGGAACAGAGACTAGGCGGTCCTCCCGCTTCTGTATGAGAAACATAGGTGCTAAAGTGTGAGAAAGGAAGAAAGCATGATAAATGATAAGTAAATGCATGACGGTGATTCGGAATTCACGTTAATCAGCAGGTCTCTCTTGTCCCTCGGCCAAGGGTATTCCACCCTTTCCACCTTTGATTACCTAGGTTGCTCAATCTGCCTCCTCACCAATCGTTTTTTTTTTACTCCAAACTTTCCGTCTCACAGAGCTATGAACCCTCTTCTAAAGCTTGTTCCATACTTTCCATAAAGCACTTCACTATCGACTCACTTGAACTGAGAGTCAGAAGTGAGAAGTGTGGGGAGTTTCTCCAGGAGCAAGTCGGCCGCTGGCCTCCTCCTCTTCTGTGCCCCCTACACCGATAGTGGGAGGGGCACAGAGGGGAGGAGTAATTGGGAGCCGTACCTTTTCTCCCCCTAAAGAAAGTCTGACTATTTATCGCACCGATCTAGTTCTCTGACAAAGGAGGCAAAGGAAAACGAACCTTTGAAAACGTGGTTCTTTTAACGGTGGTCAACTCGGAGAAGCCGAGATTTTGGGAGTATGGTTTTCGGCTGAAGTTGCATGTTAATTGCTAGTTTCTTCATTTGAATAATGACAGCTTCGGCCATCCACAAATGAAGAAAAAGTAATTAACGTGCAACTTTAGCCGAAAACCATACTCTCGACATCTTGGCGTCTCCGAGTTGACCGCCGTTAAAAGAAGAACGTTTTCAAACTTGAATTTTTCTGTGACACATTTGCCAGAGAACTAGATGGGAGCGACAAATTTTAAGATGGTATACTCGATTTCAGAAGATGTTGGGATAGTACTAGTTAAAAGTGGGGTGAATTAAAGCCGCAAGGGGTTTTTGCCGTAATAGGCGGGCATTACTTTATGTTTTTCTTTAGATTTTTCCTTTTTGTCTTGTTTTTGATAAGTTGTGTTTTTATATGTTGTTTTTTTATGTGTTGTTAGCGTGTTCTTCTTATTGTTCGTGTTTCAATTTTTGTGTACTTATTTTGGGGGTAATTACTTGAGCATTCAAGCCTTTTATAGCTTTTAGCTCAGCGATTTACATTATGTTGTCTTAGTGTACTGTTATTAATTTTCTTTGTTTTGGTTTCGATTGCACTACATTAGTTTCTAGTCTTCCTGTTATGTGTATAGTGATGTATGTTTTCCTGAGAGCATATCTTAGTACTTGGGAAATGGTAAGGACGGGAGACTTTCTCCCGTAGTCGTGCAGTTATATTAAGACTGCCACCATTTTCCTGTAGTTCCGGAATGACAACATTCGTAAGGGTTGACTAAAACTTTCTTCCCAATTTTGGAGTAATGAGGTTGATAGTGTCCAGTTTTTTCCTCCTAGGAATATCTCTTTGACATTATTGGTCACGGCTTCTGGCTTTGTTAATTAGTAGGGATGCAGAGTTTTGAACACGTTGGAGTTTTCTCATTGAGGTCTTGTTGACCACTTGAGTCAGTACTGCGGTGTAGATGAGCTTAGCCCGGATGGACATCAGGTATATTTTCCTAATGTTGGTGACCTAAGATCTCTAAACCAGTATAGCTTGGAGATTTATCTCTTTGCTCGGTTCCGCCTCTTCGTGTAGTGTCTCGGATATCCGTGGTCGGAGATCTTTAGGCCCAGGACAGAACTTGTCCCTATTAGTTTTAATCTTACATTGTCTCTCGTATCAGTTGATGTTATTGATTTCTGTTATTGTGCGCATTGCCTGATCCCTTGCTTTCTTTACCGGTTATGGAACGATCTGGGTCACGTCATCTGCAAATTGCAGATACATCGTGTCCTTGTGCACCGGAGTTGGGAGGTCAAAGGTAAAGACCAAGTAAAGCAGTGGGCTCAGGTAACTTCCTTGGGGAACGCCCGCCTTGAGTTTGCATTCAGGTCCTCTGTATCCTTCGATAATGAGACATGCTATTCTGTCCATGACAAAGTCACAAAGGATCCTTTCCAGGATTGGGTCTAGCTGGAGGCTCAGGATCTTGTATTGAAGTCCTTCCAGCCAGACTTTATCGAAGACCTTCTGCACGTCCCTCAACGCAATGTCTACATAGTACCCATTCGCTAAGCAAAAGGCTATTTTTTCTGTTAGGAGCGCCAAGGCTGTTTCTGAGAACCATTTTCTGCGGAACCCTTGTTGTTTGGGGTTATGCGCTCCTAACTTGCTCAGTTGTGCTTATAGCCTATTAGCTATAATCTTTTCAAAAATCTTGCCGTGCATCTCCACAAGAGAGATCGGGCGATAGTTAGCCACCTGATCTGGGGGCTTGTTTCCGTTCTGGATGAAGATGATATTAGCCATCTTTTACCCGTCAGGAAAGTAGACTGTATTCAGGGTGGCATTCATGGTTTTAACCAGTCCCTGTATGATTTGCCTCTTGGCAGTCGCGAGGTTGTTTCTCGTGATCGCAGACCAGCCTGCTGCGCTTTGCCTGAGGACTTTATGGTTTTCATAGTCTTTTCGAAGGTGATTGGGCATAAAGTCAGACAATCTGAGCCTTCCAATTTCATATGTTTCTTGTAGCGCTTAGTTTCCTCTTAAAAATTTCCCGCGCCATGACTGACCAATTTTTGTAATACTTATGTTCGCGTAGAAATACTATATATAATGTAGCACCTCTAGCTCACATCGTAAGGCCATCCTTAGCGTCTCTTTCCTTGAGCGTTCGTCAGACAGCAGCCTTCTTCAGCCGTTATTCTATTTAAGTCAATTTGTAGCTTCTGTGAAAGGCAAGCTTTTGAATTTGCGCAAGTCTCCCTTCGTTTAATCGAACCGAAGAAAATCTCCATCGTCGATTACCTTTGAGGAAAGAAGATTCCTCTTTCAGTGTAATTACGAGAATTCCCACATTCCCCGACGAACATCACCTTTGAAGTTTGCCTATATTCATCGGAAGGTTGGTTCGGATCGCGCCATAACTGCTTCACTCGGATCTTGCCCCACTTGCCTCATCGGATCGTTCTCCACTCGCCTCATCGCAAGAAGGACCTTTCTTGAAGTCATCGACCCGTAAGACTGAAACCCCCTCCATTATTAGTATTGTCAAGTTTCCCTTTTTGATCTGAGCTTAGTCACATTAATCAATTAATTCCATTTTAGAATCCTTTCTCATAATAATAATTAAGAGACTACTCGTATCTCAATTTAAATAATCCCCTTTTGTTTATTATTATTATTATTATAATAATTAGAAATAAAATTATATTTTTTTGTTTCATCTTTAACTAACCTTGAACGATACTCTGGGCATATTCAAGTAAATCTTGCCAACCAATTATGCACTCTGTCTGATTGTTAAAGATTTGAAACCCAACGCTTCAGGTTTGACCTCCTAGTTAGTCGTTAATCCCTGTGATCAGTCCTTCAACGGTTCGCGTTGAACTAGGTGATTATGTCACCCCACCCACATAATATAGGAGTAGTGAAGGAGATAGAGTGGTTGTACCACGACATATATTATATAAATATTACTTTTATATTATAAAAACTGCCCCTCCTCCCCTCACAAGAACATTCGCTGCCGTTTACTTTGTAACGCTGTCCACACCACCCCCTGTACTAACCCAAACACACCCTACTCCAGCAGCAACCCAGACTTACCCACCTGGTCTGACACTCGTCCCCACCCAATCACCCTACACTCAGAGAACCCCACTACTCCCGACACCAGCCCCTATCCCACACTACTCACCCAAAGCTACACCTGGCTGCTTTGCTTTCAACGGTGGCAAACGACATGTCGAGGGGTGACGCCCGATTATAAGCAAACATACTGAATACACTGTTTGCCTTGCACGGTCTAGAACAGATCACCTTCCCCGAGAAGATGTTCGCTCTAATCGACGAGCATACACACAGGAGACTTGCACTCCTCCCCAACCCAGTGAGCACGAAGACCTTCACCCTGCCCTACCTCCCCCTCACATCCCGCCCCCTATCTTCACCACGCTCCTGTCTCCTCCCGCACTTCTGCCCCTGCCCCTCTCGTAACTGTACCCTCCTTACCTACCCCTTTCCCCACTGCTCCCACCTCTCTTTCTACCGCCTCCTCTCCTCCCTCCACAGCTATCACTCCTTCCTCTTCTATACCTAAACTCCCTCCTACCGCCTCCACTCCTCCTTAGGCAGCCTAAACTCCCATCTCCTATTGCCACCAACCCCCTACTACCATCCCCACCTCTCTGTCACAGCCTCCAACCCCACTCCCACTGATACCACAACAGGAACCTCCTCTACCTCCCCATTTCCACCACACCATCCACAACACTCACCATTCTATTGCTAACTTGGTCCTAAACCCACAAAGACCTGACATAATACTCTTGAACTCGACCAATCTATACCCTTCTAACAACAGGATCCGTATTGCAGGCAACCACACATATCTAGCTCCACAAGCGCTGCACCTAAGATCAGCGATACTAATAAAGCACTCTATACACAACTCCCTCATTCAAACACGCGATGACTCTTTTCTAGCCTGCAAGATACATACAAGCTCCAGTTCCAGCCCAATCCTAATGGCCACGCACTATAGACCACCCCGCCTACAATTAAACATAGAAATCCCACTCCGGGATTTATCAAACCATAACCTACCTATCTTATTTTCGGGGGACCTCAACGCTTTCCACCCAACACTCTTTTCTAATACCATGAATGAAGCAGGAAGGTACCAGGCCGGTGCTCTGCCGCGTTATCGCTACCAGCACATTGACCCAGCCTTCCCCACATTCTTTGGTACTCGCGGAGGAACCACGTCTTCGGACGTGGTCTTCTGCAACGACCACGCTACACGCTTCTACTCTTACATCTCACCGGGTCCTCACGTACTCTTTGACTTCATACCGATATGCCTTATCATATCCACATCTCCCACATTCATAACCACACAACCTCTCTTTGACTTCAAAAACACGAAATAGGAAGAGTTCAAGAGACACAACAGAAAACACGCCACAAAACTTCGACCTTGACCACACCAATCTAGATCTGTTAGACGACCACTGGTGCTCAATCTTGAACACTATAACCGCAGCACGCGACCTACACACACCAAACAAAACCTACACATGTAGAAAACACTTCACATATTCCATACACACTAGAGACTCATCACACAGTACAAAAATCAATACACCAGAGCCCCACGACAACACAACATTACTCACCTACGAGCCCGCATCCTTCAGTGCGTGCAACTAGATATGAACCGATAGTGGCGAGAGGTCGTTCGCATCGCGAACGACACTTATAGCACTGACTTCCCCTTCTTCTGGCGGCGCGTATAAAGGATGCTAGACACCGATCCACCCAAACCCATAACCCTCCAAGTATATTACTAAACACTCACATACCCCAACGTCATCCACGACGCATTTAGGTCCCACTGGAACACAGTACACACACACCACCCACCCAAACCACACGCGCAAGAGCACTTGTAGGAAGTCCAGGAGTGGTGTCGTGCCTATGCTCAAGAGCTAAGGCTTACCCCCCTGATACGAATGGAGCTGCTTGACAACACATCTACAATGACCACGCCCATCACCGTCTAGGAAACAAAACACTACATTAAAACGCCCCCAAAACGCGGACCCAGCCCCTCCGGACTACCAGCCGCATTAATACACAACCTCCCCGCAAACATATGTCCTACACTTACACACCTATTCTAGGCCTCACTATCCTCAGACCACTTTCCTCAAATATTCAAAGTCTCTCACAACTTACTTCTACACAAAATAACAAAGACCTCAAACACCCAAACAATTACAGGCTGTCGTAGAATGGACTCTCAACGATATACCATATATAACTATTCGTTGAGGGAACTTCTTTAATTATCTTTAGAGTGCGTGATTGTCTGGCGGGCCGATATTATGTATCTTCGATATGCTTAAGAAGTGGAACTGAGCCCAAGGATAATAATATTGCTATCACTAATAAAATAGAGTTTTAATAATAATAACTATCAACAATACACAAAACGGAAAATATTGACATAAACAGAGAATGGAAAGGGTCGTATGGCTCGGGCTAATCCGAGGATTAAGGATTTAAAAAAGGTAAAACAAATATAGAGTTAAAGGGATGGGATGGTTCGCTAAACCATTTAAAGCACAGGATAGAATTGACAAAAGGGTTCAATACTCAAAGGTAACGTTTGGCTTACGTAACTTTATACGAGTGGTGCAGTGGAAGGCAACGTGAAGAAATTTTCGGCCGCTGGCGAGTTCCAGCCCAAGGGGGGGGAATAAAAGGATCCTGACGTGGCGTCTTGGAAATGAGAACCGTTTTCTCGACAAACGGCTTGAAGAACAATGGCTGTTCTACGTTGTTCTCTTCTGAACAATAGGGGAGGGGTGAGAACCGTCTCTTGTCTACGGGCTCAAGAACAATGGCTGTTCTAAGTTGTTCTCTTCTTAACAACAGGGGGGGGGGGTGAGAACCGTCTCTTGTCTACGGGCTCAAGAACAATGGCTGTTCTAATGTTGTTCTCTTCTGAACAACAAGGGGGAAGGGTGAGAACCGTTTCTTGGCAAACGGGCTCAAAACGAACAATGGCTGTTCTTACGTTGTTCTCTTTCTGAACAATGAGAGGGAAGCCTTGAGGACTTGGCGTCACGAAAGGCTCAAACCTTGGCACTCAAGGGATATTGTCCTCCTTCTGGACAAGTGATGGTGAATCTCGAGGTTGAGGTCCCTTGGCGCACAAAGTGAGAGAGGGTCGTGGTGATGTTTCGCGACGAAAATCTGGATCTCCAATCTGATCTTAGTGGCAAAGTTTCCATCTAAATAGTCGAGACACTCCCTTGGCGTGGGGGACAATGGAGTGGGAGCTTCGAGGGAATGCACAGCCGAGCCTGGGAACAATACCTTATCTGCCCATAAGCCTAACTCAATCTGGCGAGGTCGGCGTATGGGGGCGAACGGGGGGACGATAACCTCCTTGTTTAAACATTGACATCCGGTGGCTGCGATAAGACGCCAAGCTTCGAAGCGAAGATGCACGTGGGAGCATCGTGGTTTTAAATAATATGTGATAGGAGTTGAAACTAACGCTGCATCAACCCGTTCTATCACACAGGCCTATTGCTCTATTAGAGCACCTAGGCAAAATACTCGAACCTATGATCAACTGCCACCTATGGGACTACCTGGAAGAGGGACTGGGTCTCGCCCCACCAATATGGGTTCAGGAGGGGCCAGTCCACTTAGGCGCCTGTGACTATCGTTCACGACAAAATACAAAATAAAACCCGCCAGATACGAAAAAAAGACACTCTCCATCAGCAGAGACATGGGAAAGGCCTTTGTTAAAGTGTGGCACGAGGGACTCCGTTGGAAACTTCAACAACAATACGGAGTTACCTCTCTGCACCAGAAAACTCCTCTCGCACTACCTCACTGAGCGGAGATGCCACAGAAAATACAACAATACCCTATCACAACCTTTCACACCACGCTCAGGTGTTCCCCAAGGAAGCGCACTAGCATCCACACTTTACATCATGTACACAAACGACACCCCAGGCCCACCTGAAAAACTGCCGTCACACCTACATAGTGTTCTACGCCGATGGCGAGACCATTCTCGTCAGCGGCCGCGGACCAGAGTGCATGCGAAATATATAACCTTAAGTCTTAGAAGATAAGGTTACTTAGCCTCTGCCACCCAACTGTTAGCGTACTACCTGCTCGTGGTCGCCCTGCCTTTAACTGAATGTACGTCCAACGACCGAATGCCGGTCGGTATAACCCAGGCTGTTCTTGACGGGCTGCTCTTGCATAGTGAGGGTCTTGGCGTTGTCTACCTCCCGAGTCTTTTTTTCTGAGAAGTGAATTTTGCAATGGTGCCATAGTCACACATCTGATCTTCCACCATTGCTTCATTTCTCTTCACTCAGGTTGATGTGAATCTGAATATCTCTTTTTACTCTTTTTTCTACAGTTCTTCTCCTTTTTCACTTCTTCCCCTCTGCTTTCTTCAATCCGTCCATGGTGAAGCTGCCCATCATGACCGTTGTCACAGCAACGCAGCTCCTGCTGGTGATCAGGTTATAAGGCTGGTTAATGGCAGTTATCCTAGTCGTCATGCGCTAGCAGGGAATGTGGGAAGGTCTTTTCACCTATTGTGAGGTAACGCCCATCTAATTATGGCAGCCCCCTTCCAGTAGGTTCCCCTCCTGCCCCTCACCTCTGTAGAGTATGAGCTAGCTCTTCTAGGCCAAAAACGAAAAGGTTGACATTAAATTAATAGCTTACTGCACATAAAATAATTCCAACCATCCTCTTCCTAACTCTCTCTCGGACTCTTGCTTTCGATTGGCTATTTATAATTTGTTGTGGTGATATTCATGTGAATCCTGGCCCCTACTCTCTGCCACATTGGTCGAGTTCTTTACTCCAATATAAGAGGGCTACACAAGAATCTCAGAGACCTTACTGTTGTCAGTCGGTCCTATGACATAATTATATGCGCAGAAACTTTGGTTTCCGATTATCGCCACAAATCTGAGCTAAAGATCCCTGGGTTCTTCCAGCCCCTGCTTATTCGCCGTAACCCAGGAAATCGTCGGCGGGGAATGTCCGTCTATATTCGTGATGGTTTCTCCACTCATAGAAGAACTAACTATGAATGTGGCTGCCATGAAGTAATGGCCTTGCTCATTTGTACCCGAATCCACAACTTTTATATTTTGGGCGCTTATCGCAACCCTAATTGCAATGATATCATATATGATTGCCAAGTAACAGCCATGGCCAACATCCAGTCTGATGATCGCAAAGCAGCTTTTGTTTTTTGTAGGTGATTTCAATGCTTACCATCGTGAATAGCTTGAGTCTGCATCCCCAACAGATATTCATGGTCGTGCAGCATATGATTGTAAGAGTCTTTCGGGCTGTTCACAGTTGGTGTCCGGCCCTACTTATCATGCTGGTAACTGTCTTTACTTAATACATACGGATGTACCGGACATTGTTAAAACAGAAATTAATGTACCCATAGGTACATCCGATCGCTCTGCCATCAGTATCAAACTTGATCTTAGGCAACCTGTCCCTTCTTATACTTTTACGAAGGAGATTTATCTAAAAAAACATGGTTAACTGGAATAATGTCCGTGATGATATTTCTAGGATCCGATTAGGGGCCATTCTTTGCAGTGCTGAGTCCATGTCCGCTATCAATAAACACATGCTGAGTATTATTTCTCACCGAGTTCCTGTTAAAAGGATTTCATACCGGTTCAATGATAGAGCTTGGTTTACAGTAGAATGCAAAACTGCTCGGGATTCCAAACAGGCAGCATACCGCCACTGGTCTCGGCTACGCACAAGAGAATCTTGGAAGGAGTAGGTTCTAGCAAGATCTCAATCAGAGAGGATTTATCATGATGCGGAAAGGGAATATCGGAGTTATGCCAAGGATAAATTGTTAAGCGCCACTGATCCACATAAATGGTGGTCCACCCTTAAATCAGTGGTCTTTGTCTGCAACTCATCACTTCTCCCACTTTTCTCTGAGAACGATCAACTTATCCCAAGGCCAAAGGAAAAAGCTGATCTTTTGATGAAGCACTTTGACTCTAAACTTAGTAGAGAGCAATTAATTTTTAATCAAGAAATGGCCATTATGCCTAATCTTAATAAAATTTCATTTCGGTCTAAAGAAAGGGAGAAGCTACTCATTACTCCTGATTCATGTGTGGGCACAGATCCCCTTAAGATGTTTCCTTTGTTTTTCAGGGGAACTTCGGCTGTAATCACAAAAGATCTGAGTGCACTATTTAGATGACTAAGGCGATCTGGATCGATCCCTGAGTGCTGGAGGGTGGCTCACATTACGCTTATTCCTAAGGAAACTCCTTCCCTTGAACCCTCCAACTATCATCCAATCTCTATGTGGGAGAATTCAACGTGGAATTTCTTTTCCAGCACGGAAGTGAAGTCCATGCGCTAAAGAAAATTCTAGAATGTGGTTAGGCTTGAATTGGTAAGCCTCCCCCCCCCCCCATCCACCAGCGATAGCCTCGAACCGCGTCCACCTCGGACCGCCTTTTCGCGGGTTAGAATCGCCTGGGCGTGAAGGTTCGAGGCCATTCCAGAGTAGCACTGGCCAAACAACCTATGTTTCCCCCACCCCTGCGGGGGGAGCCTCGAATATATAGGGCTTGTTTTCCAGGTGGGAGACACAGGATCCAAGAAGCATTCCCTTAGTTCCAAGTCATGTGCTAGCAACGAAGTAAAGTGACGGCTGAACTTTTCGTGTGTTGGAATTAGCCAAGCCAGTGAGGTAATTCCATTTGACGATCACCACCGAGCGATTTTTCCGACTCCAATCATCAACTCCTGTCGAAGCCCTCCTTTTTCCATCCTCGTCTTCGGGTGGCAAAATACTCTCCCCTGGACCGGATGTTACAGCTTCCCCCTTTGGAGAAGCGTCATCACGTCAACTTCCCGCTCAAAAGCTCCGAGTTCACTCGCCCTCACGTTTATTGCCTCCACAAGACATCCGTGAAACCTTACCCTGACGTCTCACCCAGAATCGTCCGTAAGCCAACCCCTCTTCCCCTTCAGCAACCCAATTGAGTTAATCCTTTCCATTGGAATAGTCTCCTTCTGTAACGCATTAATTTTTAACTTCAGAGTCTGATGCATAACTCTGCAATTCCCCCTCCGCCCTCATTTACCAATATAATTTTTCCCATTGATTCTCTTATTTTATGTCAATAAAATTATATTTTTGTGCACGCCTCTTTAAATAACCTTGAGCTTTGCCATTGCCATAATTTTACTCGACCTGGTTTTGCACTCTTTTCTCGCTGCTCCGCGCATCGAAACTCGTGGCATTCCAACCCTTGTCGGTTCGCCTTCAAGTTATTAGTCCCTTCCCCCATAGGTGTAATATAGTATTGATATAATATAATGTCACACCACGACATATATATTTATTAATATACATATTATATAATTTTTGTGTCAAGTGTGTCTGGGGTTTTTACGAACCCATGTCACTCTAATTTCGACATTAGAAGTTTCTCGTTATTCACGTCTATATCTTTTATTTTAAATTTTGCATTGTACTGGCAGAAGGCAAGTTTAAGTTAATTGGAGAGAAGTGGGACGTTAATCTATTTAGATTTTGTGTTGGACCACAGGTAATTAAGTTTTTTTTATTGTGCTTGAATTCCGGTAGGACCATTTTAATTTTTTCCGCTTAGAAACAGCTGAGGTAGGTAGCTGTATCTTAATTTTTTTTGGGAACAAGGCCTTCACGAATATTCAAGTATTCTTTTTGCGCAGGTAGTGTCCTAGCTCGTTCGTGTGTCAGTGTTCCCTGAGTTAACTGCTTAACAATGTCATCCTTCGAAAAATTCAAGAGTCATGGTTAATAAATGTTAGGTCTTTCAGGCAAAGACCTGCTAAATTACGTACAGGAAGAAGAGAGGAACGAACGGGCAGAGCGAAGGAAGATGGAGATGGAGAAGAACAAAATGGAGATGGAAGAACGTGAACAAATTAGGCAGCATGAGCTGGAGATGAGCCGAAATCAAATGGATTCTCAGTCCATAGGTTCCCGGGCTGAAATTCACCAAACCCCTTCAGTCAACCTTCCCGCTTTTAATGATGGAAAGGACTTTGGGTCATTTTTGACCCATTTTGAGAGAATCTTTCATATTACTAGATGGGATCTCGAATATGTTTGCGCCGCTCACTTACTCACCCTCGTAAACGCCCCGTTAAGGGATATCTTCGTATCCCTTCCCCCGAAAGCAACTTTGGACTATTCCACGTTAAAGTCCGAATTGTTAGCCACTGTTCATATAAATTGCGAATTCTCCCACTCCCGATTCCGCAGGGAAAGCATCCGCCATGGTCAAACATTTCGACAACACGGGTACATCCTCCAAAGACACCTTCAGTGTTGGCTGGATGCGTGCAAGATTCCCCAGATCTACGAGTCCCATCTGGACTTCTTCCTTAGGGATCAGCTTTTAGCAGCCGTGTCTCCCGAAATTCGAGCCTTCATCAAAGATAAACGTTGTGCCACTTTCAAGGAGTGCTTGAAAGAGGCCGATGTCTACGCGAGTAGTCACAATTTATACCCTAAGAATGTTAAAAAGGCTCCCCAATCGCCACCCAAAACTAGATTTTATGGTCCTAAGGCCCCTCCTAAATTGGTTCTAAGATTTACCAAAGTTCCTAGTCCCTCGAAGCCAAAAAATTTCCATCCATCTAATCACCGAGACGTTAAGCCCCTAGTTTATTCTCGCCCGGTGGTGCCGTACCAAAAGAACCCGATCATCTGCTACACCTGCGGAGTTCCCGGCGATTACCATACGAACTGTCCTCAAAACTCTCGATTCGAAAACTCTCAGTCCCACCAAGTGCACCAAATCTAGGCCACCCCTGATCCTCCTGCAGCGACTCAGGAGACCTCTGATCCTCCCTCGCCCGCTAAATTACCGGACCATCAGGTAAACTTCCTCTTTAATGAGAACAACCCTGGTGGATTGAAATTCGAGAACGGAACCGTAAACGGTTGCCGAGTATCTACCTTCGTCCGTGACACCGGGTGCACCTGAATCGTAGTGTCTGAGGACCTACTTCCCATTGTTGGCCCCGACCACAAGAAGTTTGCGGAGTCCACTACTACCTTGGCCGGGCCAGTCATTTCCCAGTAACTCGTTGTCACATCGAGTATGACAATATGTCCAGTTGGGCCGAAGTGGTAGTGGCCCCAATCCAGTTCTGCTCCGTTTTGATTGGTCAGAGCCCCGTAATCCCCCACCATCCCGTGGCCCAGCCCGTGATTACCCGTACAGAGGCAGCCCTGGAATTCCATGCACCTGTTCCCCTGGAAACCCCTATCGACCCAGAGTTTCAAGCCCTCTGGAGCGACAAATTTGCCCGCCCCCTTTGGGAGAAAACTAAAACCCTCGAGCTTGAGTCCACCTGAGGTAACAAACGAGTGTCGTATCTCGCGAAGAAAGACTTATTGAGAGGTATAAGACCTACTTTTACCTTAAGTCAAGAGAACGAAAATTCAAGCCTGGCGCAGAGGTGCTGGTACTACTTCCCAAAGAAACCAACAAACTCCTTAGCCAGTGGGAGGGACCCTACCCTGTCCTCGAGGCTAGAGGACCCGTGGATTACCTCATCCGTACTCCGGCGGGAGCGAAGGTTTTCCACGTGAATTGTATATATTATCTCATTAATGTTCTTAATTATTATTTTTTAAGGGGTCCACTAAGTTGTTTAGTCATTAGTCACATATTCATGCCTCTATTTAATTGCATCCTTTTGGGGGGTTCCACTGAAATGTCGCCAATGTTCTCCAGTGATTTTTTTAGTTTAAAATTGTGCTAGTTAAATTGTCTCTAGAATTGACCCGTTTAAGGCTTATGTCCGTAAATTTCCCGCTGAGCTCAGATTCACGTTCTTTTTTTTGTGTGTACACCTGTAATAGCAGGTCAGAATTTCCCTAGACCCTTGATAATTCTAGTTCGACGGGTGGGATGATCCTTTACTACGCAACTGCTCTGTAAAGCATCATCTTTCGGATGGGAGATGTGTGGGGAAATTCCACGTGGAATTTCTTTTCTAGCACGGAAGTGACGTCCATGCGCTAAAGAAAATTCTAGAATGTAGTTAGGCTTAAATTGGTAAGCCCCCCTCCCCCCATCCACAAGCGATAGCCTCAAACCGCATCCACTTTGGACCACCTTTTCGCGGGTTAGAATCGCCTGGGCGTGAAGGTTCGAGGCCATTCCAGAGTAGGACTGGCCAAACAACCTATGTTTCCCCCACCCCTGTGGGGAAAGCCTCGGATATATAGGGCTCGTCTTCCAGGTGGGAGACACAGAGTTGAGGAGTCTCGCCAGGATCCAAGAAGCATTCCCCTAGTTCCAGGTCAGGTGCTAACAACGAAGCAAAGTAACGGCTGAACTTTTCGTGTGTTGGAATTAGCCCAGCCAGTGAGGAATTTGTATTTGACGATCACCACCGAGCGATTTTTCCGCCCCTAATCAGCAACTTCTGTCGAAGCCCTCCTCATTCCCTCCTCGTATTTGGGTGGCCAAAATACTCTCCCCTGGACCGGATGTTACCGCCCCCTCCTTTGGAGAAGCGTCATCACGTCAACTTCCCACTCAGAAGCTCCGAGTGCCCTCGCCCTCACGTTTATTGCCTCCACAAGACATCCGTGAAACCTTACCCTGACGTCTTACCCGGAATCGTCCGTAAGCCAACCCTTCCTTCCCTTCAGCAACCCATTTGAGTTAATCCTTCCCATTGGAATAGTCTCCTTCTGTAACGCATTAATTTCTAACTTCAGAGTCTGATGCATAACTCTGCAATTCCCCCTCCGCCCTCATTTACCAATATAATTTTTCCCATTGATTCTCTTATTTTATGTAAATAAAATTATATTTTTGTGCACGCCTCTTCAAATAACCTTTAGTTTTGCCATTGCCCAAATTTTATTTGCCCTTGTTTTGCACTCTTTTCTCGCTGCTCCGCGCATCGAAGCTCGTGGCATTCCGTCCCTAGTCGGTTCGCCTTTAAGTTATTAGTCCCTTCCCCTATAGATGTAATATAGTATTGATATAATATAAAGTCACAGCACGACACTCTATCACTCCAATACTTTCTAAAGTTTTCAAGCACCTCGTTGCAGCTCGCCTTTCTCGCTTTCTTGAGAGATCAGGTGCTCTCCCTTGTAATCAATTTGCTTATCGAAAAAAGCTTGGTACAACGGATACACTTCTTACGATCTCTCACAAGATCCAGTTAGCACTAGAGCAGGGACATGAGGCCAGCATAGGTTAACTGGATCTTTCACCTGCCATTGATAGAGTAAATCATAATGTTTTGATGAAGAAGCTAAGATATATTGCTGTTGGTAGACAGATTTTATCTATTTTAGAGCAATTCCTGGTGAGTCGCACCCACAGGGTTTGTGTCGATGCCAACTTCAGTAAGTGGCATCCGTGCCACTCGGGCATTCCGCAGGGCAGTTTTCTCGGCCCTTTGCTCTTCAATATTTACACTGCTGACCTCTTTAGCCTCACAAAAAATATTATGTATGGTTATGCAGACGATGTAACTCTGCTCGCGACTATTGACTCCTTTTACGCTCACAGCATTGCATCTAATTCCCTCAATAAAGATCTTCGATGCCTTTCTATATGGTGCCATACATGGAACATGAAGCTTAACATCGCTAAATCTAAATTTATGTGTATCTCGCAATCTCTTAACCCTTTTCCTCAAAATGAACTTCTCCATATTGATGGTTTAGGATTGAACGATTTGGAAGAACTGGACATTTTGGGCGTTAAATTTGATTCCAAATTAACTTTTGAGTGTCACATCAGATCTCTTGTGACTACTGCTTCGCAGAAATTGGGTATCATGAGAAAGGCCTATGCCACCTCCAATGATGCTTCCGTGTCCACCAATTGCTTCCAAAGCCCATGACCACCCGCAACCAGTATTATTCTACGCATAAGTTAAGAGTATCATGAATAACGCGTTTCCGACTAGGCAGACACGATCTCTTTCCTGACCATCCCCCAACCGTCATCCAGTCATGAACAAGCCGAGACACACGCAACTACACCACGCATCGGTGTCTAGCCACCGACCTATCAACCCTTTCTATCCCCTTTCCAGTTATTTCCGTGAACTTTTCCTCTACGACCACCTGATCGCCTGTGTTATTGCTTCTATTCATTCTTGAGATTCTTTAATATTTCCTCTATTTCTTGTGCAGTTGTTACTTTTTTCTTTGCTCCATTCTCATTATATTTTAGATGTGAGACTTTCCTCCACTGTATTCTCAGAGTCCAAGAACTATTATTTATAAATATCCAGGCATTTCAAGAAGAAGGGAAAGAGCGATCATTTTGAAGGACGAACATTCATGCAGAAAAATAGTGTAGAACTTCAAGAGTAACTTCCCCTAACTTTTTTATCCGCGGTTTGATGAAAAATGTAGATATGGGTATTTTGTTTCATAGAAAAAATTATGTCTTTGAAATACTCATTGCAATTTAGTGAACATTGCAGAGAATATTCTTTGAAATTTACCTCTGATAGCACTCATATTTTATTTCATATAACAGTGCCTTAAAAAGTGGTGAGGAAATAAATATGACTGGAGAAAAGAAGCGCACAAAACTAGGGACCAATAAGTAGAAATGCAACCATAACATGAAAACATAATTATACCCTGGACCATTGGTAAAATATACCTAGAATTACATAATATAAAAAATATAACCAGAAAATAACTTAATTATATCATAGACCATTGATCAAAATATAAATAAGTATGCAGGCCATTGTATTGAATTACTTGATCGCATTTTTGGCCGCATTGTTCAGCGGTGACTTTATTTCATTCATCTTCCAATATTTCCCAGTGATCTTCATGAATGGTGAATTCCAGAGTTTTAACAATCTCACCAAGTTTCTTCCATAGGATTTTATCGGGTTTAAATCACATTGATATTTTCAGCATCTAAGAACTGTGTAGAAGAATAAGGTAGGAAGGGAAAACACGTACCCTTTTGTACCCACGTGGTCCCGTGATCACCGCATGGAACTTTGAAAGCACGGCTGAACTATGGCGAGGGTGCACCCCACGCCGTTTGTCAGACCCTAGCTGTATTTTCTTAGGGACAGATTTCATCGTCTCCCACGGACGCCTTTCAGCCAGTATTCTTGCCTTCCGCTATAGATCGAAGTTCTTCGAACATTCTACGCGACCGTTATCACAAATCCTCCTCCTCCCGAAGGAGGGGGAAATAACTTTGTTCATTTCTTTAAGGAGGGGAGAAAAAGAGAGGGATAGACACTTCGTATTGCTAAATTTGGTTTATCCTTGGCCTAACCACATTTAGATACCCTTTTTCTATCCTTAAATCTTTTCCTTCGACCAAGCCCTTGGATCAGCTGAATGAAGCAGGTGTATATTTAATCCCGTGTGGCTCTACAAACTGTCCCTCCTTTTACATTGAGAGACCGGAAGAACCTTAACAAAACGAATTTATGAATATAAAAGCGAAATCAGACGAGGCAGTACCACATCCAGTATTTTTAGTCATATTAGCAATTTTAACCGCCAAATTGACTATTCAAAGGCACAAATCATATATAATTGTAAAGATTTCCGTAAAAGAAAAATAGTAAAATCTATATTAATAGGAGAAATTCCCAATTTTAATTTTTCAGACTGGCAATTAATCGCATTTTCGGCCGCATTGTTCAGCGGTGACTTTATTTCATTCATCTTCCAATATTTCCCAGTGATCTTCATGAATGGTGAATTCCAGAGTTTTAACAATCTCACCAAGTTTCTTCCATAGGATTTTATCGGGTTTAAATCACATTGATATTTTCAGCATCTAAGAACTGTGTAGAAGAATAAGGTAGGAAGGGAAACCACGTACCCTTTTGTACCCACGTGGTCCCGTGATCACCGCATGGAACTTTGAAAGCACGGCTGAACTATGGCGAGGGTGCACCCCACGCCGTTTGTCAGACCCTAGCTGTATTTTCTTAGGGACAGATTCCATCGTCTCCCACGGCCGCCTTTTAGCCAGTATTCCTGCCTTCCGTCATAGATCGAAGTTCTTCGAACATTCTACGCCACCGTTATCTTAAATCCTCCTCCTCCCGAAGGAGGGGGAAATAACTTTGTTCATTTCTTTAAGGAGGGGAGAAAAAGAGAGGGATAGACAATTCGTATTGCTAAATTTGATTTATCCTTGGCCTAACCACATTTAGATACCCTTTTTCTATCCTTAAATCTTTCCCTTCGACCAAGCCCCTGGATCAGCCGAATGAAGCAGGTGGCTTCGACTGACCTTCGAACAGGTAGCACGTGTTTTATAGAGCTCTCAGTCTGTTGATCTATTTTTCAGATTTTTCTATAGTTTGTTTGTTTTTTTGTTTTTTGTTTCTCACCACAATCAGCGAAAGCTAAGTTGCTCTTCTTTTTTTATTTCTTATTGCTACTTAAATTCTTTCTTTGTTTGAATAAGTGATGGAGTTTGGGGATGAAAGTGAGCATGAGTGTCGGAATGTATGCATTGGTTGTGGTGTATTAGGTGAGGGGTATACATGTGTTGTATGTGGGCTGCGTGAATGCATTGTAGATTTAGAGGGGATGAGAAGGCAGGATTTAGACAGGATATGTAGGCTGGAGGGGTTAGTTGCTGAGCTCAGGAGGGAACTTAGTGTTAGGCCTAGAGCTGGGAATAGGTTAGGTGGTGAGGTAGGCCAGTTAGATGTTTCAGGTGAAGGTAGAGGGCCAGTGGAGGAGGTAGGATGTGATAGTTCTAGTGATAGTGAAGTTAGCCCCCTTAGATTAGTTAGAAATAGGCCTAGTGAGGATGGGGGACAGTGGAGAGTGGTTAGGAAACATGAAGCTAGGGAGGCTTCTCCTGTTCTTTGTGAGAATAGGGTTGCCTCTGTTGAGGTGGTTAGCCAGGGGGAGAATAGGTGTGTGAGTCAGAGGGACACAGATCCTATTAGCTTGACTAATAGATTCAGTGCCCTAAGAGAGGAAGTAACTGGAAGTGATATGAATGATGGGGGTGGGGGTGGAGTTCGAGTGACTGGTAGTTTGAATGAGAATAGGAGTGGGGATGGAGTTAGGTCTGTGGGGGTTAGGAATAGGAGTCTGACTGAAGTGCTTGTGATGGGTGATTCGCGAGTTAGATATTTAGATAGGAAGTTGAATGCAAGTAGATTGAATGGTTTGAGGGTGTGTTTGCCGGGTGCTGGAGTGAGAGATCTGTCTGATAGGTATGAGGAACTGGTGTCTGGCTGTGCAAGGGATGCTGTTGTGATTACACATGTAGGAGTGAATGATGTGAAGAAAGTGGGTGCATGTGAGTTACGTGAGAGGTACAAGAGGTTGATTGAAAAGGTGAAAGAAAGTAGAATGAAAGGTGTTGTGACAGGTGTGCTTCCAAGAATGGATGTTGGGGTAGAATGGATGTCTCGTGCAATTGGGCTGAATGATTATGTGAGGAGGATGTGTGAGATGGAAGGTGTCATGTTTGTGGATGTGTGGGATAGGTTTGTTGGAATGAAAGAAATGTATGCGATGGATGGACTGCATTTGAGTAGGAGGGGGGTAGATGTGTTGTGGGAGGAGTATGATCGTGTTATTAGGTCTTTGCGGGCGGGAAACTAGATACTAATAGTGGTCAGGGAATTATGAGAGGACATTATAGTACTGAAAGTAGAATGGACTTGGCAGATAACAGAAATAGGTTCCAAGGCGATAGAGGTGAGGTCATTCAAGTTTCAAGAGGTGCTTCAGGGATAGGGGGGTTAAATTGTTTCTATACAAATGCTCGTAGTCTTAGAAACAAGAAGGATGAGCTATTTAGTTATATTAGCAATGAGGATATAGATATATTATGCGTTACTGAATCATGGGTTAATGAAATAGAATTTAGTGACACTATAAGTGAATTTGATTTTCAGGGCTATAATATGTACATTAGTCAAAGGACAGGTAGGATTGGTGGAGGAATAATTATCTATATAAAAAACAACATTGTTTCAAGTTTAAATACTTCAATAAAGCAGGATGGAGTTGAGTCACTTTGGATAGATATTAGGTTCAGTAAAAATAGAATGGTGCATTTGGGAGCTTTTTACAGGCCACCTGGGCAGACTGATGATATAGATGAACTAATGATAAGGGAAATAAGTAAGGGATGTGAAACAGATGCAGTTATTATTGGGGACTTCAACTTAAACTCTGTGGACTGGGAAAATATGATAGGTAGGGATAGAACAAGTGGCAGGTTCATAGAATGCTTTGAGGATAATTTTTTGAATCAATTTGTTAACGATTCAACGAGGGGGGACAATATATTAGATTTAGTACTTTCTAACAGTGATCATTTAGTTCAAGAATTGACTGTTGGGGAAGCATTGGGAAATAGTGACCATCAGATAGTTCGTTTTAACTTGGGAATTGAGAAGGGTAAAATAACTGAGAATGCTGAAAAAGTTCCAAATTTTCATAAGGGAGATTATGTAAAACTTCGAAGCTTGCTAAATTTGGTAGACTGGGATATAGAATTCAGAGGTAAAAATGCTTATGGGATGTGGGATACTTTCAAGCATATAATAAATGTAGTCCAAGAACAATGTATCCCAATGAAGGCCATTAGGAACAAAAGTAGGAAACCATTATGGTGGAATCAGGAGATAGCTAGAAAAATTTCAGAGAAGAAAAGGGCATATAAAAAATTACAGGTAGAAAATAATATTCAAAATTTAAGTGATTATAGAATGGCTAGGAATGAGTTAAATAAGATTATAAAGAAGAACAAAAGGGTGTCAGAAATTAAATTAGCTCAGGATAGCAACAAAGATCCTAGAAAGTTCTTTAGTTACTATAAAATTAATAACAAGTGTGACAGAGTTAAAATAGGACCTATCAAATATGAAGGGTTTGTGAGAGAAACTGATGAGGAAATAGTTGAGGTACTAAATGGTCATTTTGCATCAGTATTTACAAAAGAGAAACTAAATAGTCCTATGTATAGTACTCATAGGTCAGGAAAAGAGGTGTTTACTAACATTTGTGTGGATCGGAGGATGATAAAAGGACTAATAGGTGATTTAGATACTACCAAGGCCTCCGGCCCTGATAATATTCATTCTAGGATACTTAAAGAAGGGGTAGAAAGTATCTCAATAGCTCTGGACAAGTTATATACTAGGTCATTGGAATATGGAGAAATACCCGATGATTGGAAGAGAGCGAATGTAGTCCCCATTTTCAAGAAGGGTAGTAAAGAGGATCCAAATAACTTTAGACCGGTTAGCCTAACTCCTGTAGTCTGTAAAATTCTTGAGAAAATAGTTAAAAAAGGGATTTGCCAACATCTAGAGAGGGAGGGGTTAATCAGCGATGCTCAGCATGGGTTTAGATCAGGTAGATCATGTTTGACTAACTTACTAGACTTTCTGGAGTTTGTAACAGATCAAGTAGATAAGGGAGAGAATGTAGATATAATTTACTTAGATTTTAGTAAAGCATTTGATAAGGTACCACACAGGAGACTAGTTCATAAATTAAAAATGATTGGGATATGTGGGGGTGTTTCAAATTGGATAGCTGAGTGGCTGAAAGACAGGAAGCAAAGGGTAGTGCTAAATGGTGTAAAGTCAGAGTGGAGGGATGTTATTAGTGGGGTTCCTCAGGGATCAGTTCTCGGTCCATTATTATTTGTCATCTATATAAACGATCTTGGGGAGGCAGTTAATAATAAAGTGTCAATTTTTGCGGATGATACCAAATTAGCAGCTGTAGTTAAAGATATTGATGATAATTTTAAAGTGCAGGGGGACTTAAATAAATTGTTATCCTGGGCACATAAGTGGCAAATGACTTTCAACCTTGATAAGTGCAAAGTTATTAACATGGGAAAAGATAATAGAGAATTTAACTATGAAATGGATGGGCATTGGCTGAGCTCAGTAGAGGATGAGAAAGATCTAGGAGTAGTAATAGATAAGTCATTAAGGTTTTCTAAGCAGTGTATTGAAGCAAGAAATAGGGCAAATAGAGTGCTGGGTTTTATTAAGAGAAATGTCAGTTACAAAAGTAAGGAGGTTATTCTTAAACTCTATAACTCTTATGTTAGGCCACATCTAGAGTACTGTATACAGGCATGGTCCCCACATTTTAGACACGATATTAACCTTCTTGAGTCAGTGCAACGGAGGGCAACAAAGATTATTCCTTCCCTGAGGCACCTTGAATATGAAGATAGACTGAGGGTATTAAATATGTTCTCGTTCGAAAGGAGGTGTGTGAGAGGGGATATGATTGAGCTTTTTAAAAATTTTTCCGGGATAGATAAATTGGATGTTAGCAAGTTTTTTGAGTTAGATGATGGAAATCGGACTAGAGGTCACCACTTGAAAATTAAAAAGCAAGGGTGTAGGTTGGATTTAAGAAAATATTTTTTCACCAATAGAGTGGTAGACTTCTGGAACAAATTGCCGCAGAGGGTAGTAGGTAGTCCAAATCTAAATGTATTTAAGAGTAGGTTGGATGAGTTTATGGGAAGGGAAGGTTGTGATGGTTCCTAAGTTTTGTATATATTAATATTGTTTGTATATATCTATAGCTGCATGATTTAGTTCTTGACAAGCCTTGATTGGTGATACCCTTGTTTCTGGATGCAATCCTCTGGATGTAGTTTTCCTGGGAGTTTGGGTGCCTTGAAAAAGAGGCCGCTTGACTCGGATGACCTATGATGAGCCCTTGTGGCTTTTGTCATCCGTTATATTATATTGTGGGGGACTTTGATTTTGTCTTCCCCTGGTGATGGTGCTTTTTGTGGGTGGGTTTTGACGGAGGCGGATGACCTTTGATAGGCCCTTGTGGCTTTTGTCATCCGTGTAATTATGTTATGTTATGTTATGTTAAATCCTCCTCCTCCCGAAGGAGGGGGAAATAACTTTGTTCATTTCTTTAAGGAGGGGAGAAAAAGAGAGGGATAGACACTTCGTATTGCTAAATTTGATTTATCCTTGGCCTAACCACATTTAGATACCCTTTTTCTATCCTTAAATCTTTCCCTTCGACCAAGCCCCTGGATCAGCCGAATGAAGCAGGTGTATATTTAATCCCATGTGGCTCTACAAACTGTCCCTCCTTTTACATTGAGAGACCGGAAGAACCTTAACAAAACGAATTTATGAATATAAAAGCGAAATCAGACGAGGCAGTACCACATCCAGTATTTTTAGTCATATTAGCAATTTCAACCACCAAATTGACTATTGAAAGGCACAAATCATATATAATTGTAAAGATTTCCGTAAAAGAAAAATAGTAAAATCTATATTAATAGGAGAAATTCCCAATTTTAATTTGTCAGACTGGCAATTGAAATGCAGCTCCCATTCTCGTAACCTCATCATAAACAGCTTATGACCTTTAATGAACTTTTCCCCCAGTTTTGTGTTTCTTTGTGGTTTTCTTTTTTTCCTGCTCTGTACGATATTTATAGACATTTATAATAATTACATTCTAAGTATACGACTGAAGAGGGTATGATAAACTACGTACTGAAACTAGTCTCATAAATTAAACTTTTGGCTCCTATACAGTGGTTTCACTATCATATATATATATGTATATATATATATATATATATATATATATATATATATATATATATATATAAAGAGAGAGAGTTTGTCCCTTTTACGACAAACTGCTTCATTGTAATTTTTCCTCATTCTTCTCCTGCATGGAAACAAATCCTATTTTCCTGAAGAAATTTTTGTATATCTCAGCACTTACCAGCGGACATACTCTAGCATTTAAATAGATGTTCACATAATAACTTTACTACGTCCAAATTTAACCTGTTATTCGTGCATATGAGATTCAATCTTTCACTTGTACGATGATATTTCCATCCGATCCGAAAGAATTAACTATGCTTTCGTCAATGAAAAATACTTTGCCAATTTAAGCCATCCGTAGGATATGCTCAGTAGAGAAGACTAAAGACTAGTTTCTTAGCAAGTGAGGTGAGACTGTGGAGCGTCATATTCAGGGTCAGATTCTTGGTAACATGACATTAAATACGTCTGCTATCCCAAATCTGACTTTATCGGCATTTGTTGCATCGTGCGATCTTTTCCGCGAGCAATCTTACTACAGTAACTCTTTTTTCTTCTTCGACTTGCAGAACTCGGTATCCTCATGGAGCTTTATTATGCATGAAATCATCCATTTTGCCCTCCATTACAATGACTAGAATGTCAGGCTATGTGTGATTCCTATACTCCTCCACTGGACAACATGCTTTCTAAAGAAATTATCGACCTTAACTCGTCTCTCTCTCTCTCTTGATAAATGCATATTACCATCAGTACCACTCTAAAATACATGTGGGACAGTGTTGCCATACATATACAACTGAATTTTACCGATAAACTGAAACTTATATTTTATCGTTCTCTAGTATGGGACGAATTGTTTCTTAAATTTACATTTCTTTCCTCATAACTCATATCCGCTACTCTATAAAAGGAAACTTGGACACTATTAAGGGGAAACTTTAAGAAATATTCACTGCAATTTTCAAGAAATTAAAAGACTGTTTTAAATTCAATGTAGGTTTTGGCATTTTGGTGTCTAGTTTTGGACGACACTCTATTTGGTTGTAAATATTCTTTTAGAGCAATTCATCTTTTCTACTATTCTCCTTCTGTTGCAACTGAAACAAATGATGCAGTGACTTTGTTTCATTTAGGGTCTCACGTCAGAGAAGAAAAGTGAACAATTTCGTTTCATTTGATTAAAAAGGAATAATTCAAATTCAATTGCAAGTCACCGATAGTGGGTCATAGTGTGGTTATTGCATCGTTATCTCCATTCTTACTCGCTCTCCTCAATTTCAGTTCATTACTTTATTCTGCTTTTAGAATTGAACTGGTTTGAGTCACTGAATAGACATAGAAAGCCTTATATAAACAGCAAAGCCTTGGACTTTAGTGGGGAAAGAAAAAATAAATGGAAAGATAGAAAAGGTTCTTTGATTAAAGGATTACTCGTGAAATTATCAGTTAAATTCTATTGTACATAGCCGTGGTAAGCAGTTACTACAGCAATAGGCCTTTTTATAATGCACTTGTTTTACGCTTTTATAAAAGAATAATGAGAACCGTGTTTTTGAAGTACTTTACTTCGTAAAATCGCATCTTCACGAGCCCTTTACGAGACACATCCAATGGGTTTTCCTATTTGGGACGAATCCCAAAACAGGCCGAGGCTTTGTCCTCTCAAGGAATAGTTCCACGGCAATTCTAACTAAGCGCGCAAATGTCCGGGTCTGGTAGAAGAGATCAATTGTTGAATTAATGGTGAAGAGAGTACCACAATCTATTGTATCACTACTCTCTTTTTATGTCCTTCGGAGCACCATAATTCTTAAACCCTTAAGGAGAAAATATGGTTCATCCTTGAAAAAAGTCCGATACAAAAATCTGAATGAGTCTCCCGGATGCTTCCGCCGATCGATCTAAATCTCTTTTAATTATGTGACAAAATGTGAATTATGGCGTGAAGTGAACAAGTATATAATCTGTATTCGTGTATCTGTGCGTATGTGTCTAATGGCAAGTGTTTTACTGGTCTCGAGACACTGGAGTCGATCACGTATGAGAAATTCTTATCTGTGGGAGGGCACTCAGGCCAGAATTGTGGGCGGAGCTTATTTTTATCAGAAAAATAAACACTTCCCTCCTATAACAAAGACACATTACATATGTGTTAATATTTACATGGCTCTGTGACTGGTCAGGGAGATGAGAGAAGGAAATTTGGCCCTTCTGCATTTTGACCTTTAGGAGTTAAAGTCAAATTCTCCCCTTTTTATTCGTGTGTATACCTATTGCGTTGTAATAAAACTATGTGTGAATGTATTCTTTCTGTCTTTCTTTATCCGCAAGTATTGTTTTAAGCTTATATGTATGTGAGGGATGAAATATTGGTGTATGTCTTGTTCAATACAAGTTTTTTTTGGTCAAATATATCAAACTAGGGACAAGCAAAAATATATTTTCAAACAAAGTTAGACTTTATTTGACAAATCAAAAAAGCTGGAAATCTATTTTCAATACATTAGTGATAAGTCTTTTGGAAACCTGTCTTTTATATCAAGAGCAAACATTAAGCGAGATAATAAATAAGAACAATTAAAAGTTATGGGCTGGCAATAGATCGAATCCTTATAATGAAATTTAAGACCTTTCTTTCGTTAACTCTCGCCTGCACGGCGCTGTAAACCTCAAAAAACCGCTCTTTGATTATTTATTGTATTGATTCTTGAAAAAGATGGTGAGTTGTGTTAGTGCTCGAAGGGAATTATCGCTCGCATCGCTGCTCTGATAACACATTTTCTTTCCGTCATATGTGATGAAAGGGTATTCCATTCCATCTTTGTAATGACCGAGCAAACATCGCTTTACAGTTTTCTAGAATTGATATTCCGTCAACCGATTTCGTCTTCTTAAGGGACAGACGGAGCTTTCTTTTAATATTACTTTTAGCGTTTTCTTAATTGTAGAAACATTCTGATTCGTTGTCTCCCCCCCCCCTCCCTTTACGGAAGGATAATGGCTTTCTATGAGCGTAACTCTAACAACATTTATATTTTTTGGTTTTTCCTACTTCATCCCTATTTATCGCGTAATTCCAACCTTCCTATATTTACTATGCGTTTATTCTCTTGCACCAAGATTATAATAGAGTTTAACATTGATTTCATAATTCTCTTAAACACTACTTTGTTTCCTAAATTCTTGACGTGTTCAAATTGTTCCACGTACAAATTCGAGTCCGCCAAATTAACCCGCGTTAATTTGGGTTATTATAAATGAAATAGGAAAAGTACTTCCATATCCAGCAAGCAAGTGCTCTTAAAGCGCTTGGAATGGTAGCCCTATGTTATTTTTGCCGCTTTCACGTCTAGTCATCACTTTAACCTAGTCGTCTCCAGTTGATGCCTCTTAACAATGAGGTTGTAGGTTTATACGTCTAAGCCAATAGTGTATTATTGACGTTCGATTGTTCATTTTTCTTACTCACTGTTTGTTAATTCCTTTGTAGGTGTTTGATTACGACCACGTCTTTAAAATAAAGCTGGTAATTCTTTTTTACAACATGCCTCTTATCCTTAATCCCATTTAACTGTCATTGCTTTTTCGGGACTTACATTTTTGTTTTTCTGCTGGTTTTGTTTCGTTAGTTTTTCTTTCCACTAATGGGCCTCAGTTCGAGGAAGGAATCAAAAAAGAAAGTGTCGGGAATATCCAAAAATATCATTGTAAACAAATACTCAGACTGGATACATTTGTAATGAAGAAATGGCCCACATGTAAGATAGGCCTATTGTAAAAGTTCCTGAATCCAACAACATAATACAACCTAACCTTATTATGTAATTTATTTTCATTATTAATTAGTTAATATCCATACTCATTAGGGAGATGGCTGGTGATCCGGCAAACCTTTTCTAATCCGTCATTTTATTTCTCTTTCTCTCTTATCCTTGGATTTTTCTGTCCCCTCAACTACTACTTTCAACTTTCACTCTAACTTTCCCAATACGTAAATACGACCTACATCCGAAACTATCAACATAAGATATAGACCGCCAGGGTGTAGTTTTGTCCCGACCTCAGTGTTATCACAAACCTACCACCTGGAATTATATCAGATATATGAACACTGCTCTTAAGGTCAAATACCCTGGGCAATTCCTCGCGTAATGACCCTCTTAAATTGAGAATTTGGGAAGAAAGAAAGAAATAAAAATTATATAATTTGTCCAGTTAAAGGTCAGTGTGCGCGGTTCCTCCCTCATTCTCTCTTGTTGGGCTGGCATTTTAGACTCTTTTTTTCCCCTCACTTGTCAAGGAATTACGTCCGAGTGGTTTCCTCAGAAGGGGAAATAATTTCCTTCGAGTATATTTCCCTTCTGTCTTTTCTTCTGCTTTTCGTCCACAGCCCTGACGCATCCACAAAACACGCACACATGGATGAATATCGAGACGTTTGTACACAAATACATACTAGTGTATATATTCAGACATTCTTTATCTCAACTTCATATTTCGGGATGGTGCTGTGAAGTTCCCTTTTCCTTCTATGAACTTCAGCTCACAAGAAGAGACTTTTGTTCTCTAAACCGAATTCAAATATATTGCCTTTTTTATTATTAACTATATAGTAGGCGTTTTTTCTAATTTTGGGGGGGAGGGGGGATTTAATTTTTTGCCAATATAGCTAACATTATTTAAAGATTTTGCTTTGAATTATTTTTGTTAGTTATAGTTCCGTTTTTGGCATCAAATGAGGTATAACCATTAGATCACGAGTAGCTACTGCGTGAAATATAGTGAGGCATTGAGAACAATTGGATTTGCTATTGAAATTTTAAAGGAGATAAAATAATAAAGGGAGAATAACTAACAACCATTTAGACGACCGACCTCCATAATCACTTATAAATGACTTTATAAAAAAACATGTTCTTGATCAGCCTTTTAATATCATCGATTCCTGATAATTATCTGTATAATTATTTTTATTGATGTAAATTAGGAAAAAAGCCATCACCGAAGAAATTTATAAAATTAGGATGAACCGACCAAAATATTTAGTGTTGATTACAAAGGTTGCCGCATTCAATGAAGGAAGAGTGAATTGGTACCAACCTCTCAACGAATATAAGACATGGGGCGCTTTTTCATGTTATTCTTCCGCTTTTCTAAGTAACCGGTCTGCTTTGGATAGTTTGGATAGATACATTTTAAACTTATGAAAATATTCAAATGTACCCTCATTATAATTAATTTGTATCGTCGATATTTGTTTTTTGTATCGAATAGTGAAAGCAGTACCTCGTGTCTCGTCATCTTATTTGCCCTTTGGATTCGAATGCCATCGTATCTACTGTGATGAGTTAGGTTAAGAGCCGCGTTTGTAAGCGAAAGCTAACAAAAGTATGATAAAATCCTGGAAGAATGTAAAGAGAGACATGAAATATATTTTTGGCTCATTTCCTATAAATAGTGTTCATGGTAATCACTTTTTGCGCCATCTTTTTAGTTTAGTTGTTCATTATGATTATCTTGACATAAAACTAATCTGTTATCGGAATCTAAATATAGAGCATTAATATTTAGAGCCCTTTTAATTTCTCCTGTTTACAATAATATTTTAATGGAAAAAAGTAGGAAAAACCCAAACTGTGAAACTGCTGTTTCTAGCAAATGATAGGAATAATTGTTCGTTTCTCCGGCAAGCGTCGGTCTTCACCTGTGTTCTATCTCTATCTACGTTCTAGAATACTCGCCCAGCTTTTAAGAATAAGATGCATTTAAAACTCGTTTGCATGCGCCTAGCTAGTTCATTCCTTGGATAAACAAACCCTTTAGTTTTTTATTGAATCCCTGTTTTGTAGATATCTAGGGTCTATGTATCTGATTAAGAGCAAGGGCTTATTATACAGAGAGATGTCTACTCCTTTTTACAGTATGTTAGGTTTTGCTCTTTAATTCATCTAATTTCTTTTAGGTAATAAATGCAAGGCAACGTGACTTCATTTCCTAAAGAGGCAGGTTCAAAAAAGGTGCGTATCATCACATGTTTACACTTTGCGTTGCTTCACTGTATTTACAAACCACCTTTCTAAAAATTCTGTCAGATCTGGTATCGTTCTGTTTGGTTTGTTTTCCAAATAAATGACTAATACACTCCATGTGAATAGTATTAATTGAATAAGTCTTCATTTATATCAACTTTAATTAAAAATGCCCACAACATGAGTCCCTTTCTTCGTTAACTCCTATCACGTGCATTCTGATGATCCATCTCTTTTGCCTATGCTTTCATTAATCCAAGCTACTTCGCTTTGATTTCAGAAGGCCTGACTTACTGGCTCTCCCCTCTATGTCATCCTTTCTATAATGTTATGTATTTTTTTAATCATTCTGATTAATATGGATGAATACATGTAGTCAACGATAAAACATGCTTATTTTTTCACAAAGAAGTGATAATGATATTTCTCTTGTATTAAATGTTGTATGTTCCCCTCAGTGGAACCAAAGGTCTAAGAGATGTTTTTAGCGTTGCGCTCTTAGAAGTCTGGATTTGGGAAAGGCCTGAGATACACCCTTCTCAGGTACTGCCGTAATGATGCTGTAGAAATGCTGACCGTAGGGAACAAAGAATACAGGCCCTAGGTCATGCAAAATGGCAATGTCAAACCTGTGTCGCCTTGTTATAAGGACCCTTTTCCCTACACGACTTAGGAAGGAAAAAACTTAAGGCTAATTTGCTCATTTCGTTCCATTGACGTCCGGTGCCAAACCAGTTTGGCTGAATTTGAAAACTGGCCTGTTGTCCGTCTGGTTTGGGACTCTCAAGCGGACATCACGGTCGGAATTACTCGCATTGACAGGTCAATTACGGCGATTTGCGATGCAGCATTTCGAGCGATGAAGCAGAAGCTACGATGGTGGACATCGGTCGATGTGGCGCTTCTGGAAGGAATTCGGTGCATTGGGATTTACCTTTTCTGCCCCCGGGGGCCTACATCCTGACAACTCATTAGGACTCGAATGCTTAGGTATACGCTCACACTTATGGGCGCTCTTATTCGCACATATGACACACAATCAGTTTGCAGCACATTCGGACGCACACATTCTCGTAGTCACACATAAATTGTATTACAATTGCAAGTTATTTGGCGTATCACATTTTGTAGGTGTAAGTAAATGGGACTGGCGTCTCATTATGCGGCATTTCAATTCACTCCATAGCTTTTCTCTTTGCTCGGAATGCGCAGATTCCCTCCTGAGTAATTTTCTTCATTTTTATTCTCTTGGCATTTCTCAATTGATTCCGCCATTGAAGAGAATAGAACAAAATTTAGGTGTAGTTTTCTGTTCTCTCTCTCTCTCTGGTTATCAGCAGCCAGAAACAAATGGAACTTTTTGCTTTGAGGTTTTACCAGACTTAATTCGTTCTTTTCAAAATTTAATTATGATTATGATGATCTTTGATGTCTTATGCCAACATTTAGAGCACTATTTGGTAATCTTAGTTAAGTCGTTTTGTCATCTTGCAAATCTTTCTTTATCCTAGGCATATTTCCCGGTAACTGCAAGTTATCATAATTCACTTCCTCTATATGAGAAAGGGTGGAAGTTAAATGAATTGGGAAAGGAAAGTGTAAAAAAAGAATAAAGCGTGTACATATATGAATGAAATGCCAACCCATGAGACAATGCGATTCAGTGACTTCGTTCCATGTTCATAAAAGAGAGTGGGTTACCAACC
Source organism: Ceratothoa steindachneri (assembly GCA_963969495.1). NCBI lineage: Eukaryota > Metazoa > Arthropoda > Malacostraca > Isopoda > Cymothoidae > Ceratothoa > Ceratothoa steindachneri. Next base: position 83,436,352 of record OZ018326.1, read on the forward strand.
TCTATAGTTTCCATTTACTCCACGTATGGATTTAGTCACATATTTCCATTCTACGACGCAAAGTGTCAGCGAGTAGGTATATTCTAACTTCCCTTCCATTGAAAGACTTATTTCCTTAATACATTTCACAAACATTCCAAGTAAAGTCGTTGCTTAACGTTAAAATAAAAAGACTAGGTTCAGTCACTGCCGAATTCTGATTTTTTTTTAATATTTTCTGCTTCTTTTTAGTGAAAGGAAAGATAGCGTGTGATTTGCCTGATGAAGCAATCAGTATCGTTCAATTTTACGAGCCACCTATGGGATATTAAAACTTTCATTTCAAAAATGTCAAATTAACCTTTTTAACTTCTAGACAAATATATGAATTTGGTTTATTATGTAATTTACTTGGAAAACCAAATTAATACTAATTTTACAGAAGAAATTATAAAATCTACTTTCTGGTAGTGACCACGGGCAGCCGAGTTTCTTCACGCACAGTGTAATTAAGTGTGTAGATAAATCTACGGTAGTACACCTGCTTAATTAAGCTCTGAGTTTTGCTTTGTGTATGTTTACAGATATATTTGTATACATTTGCTTCTGTTTGATTTTACTGTTTTATGATTATCATCGTAGTAAAATAATTGGAAACTAAACAAAATTTACTCAGTTCATTGTCGGTTGTTTTTTCCTGAAGGCTGACATTTTTCCTTCACTTTTCCATATATTTTCCTCTATTCATCTTCTATCTATCATTAAACTGATTCATTTTAATCCACGTTGTGCCTTTACTCGTTCCTACATTAAATTTATTCTTCCAATGCCTTGCATTTAATGATCATGCTGTTCATATGCTCACTTACATGTCAATTTTTCCATTGCCAATAAATGGAAGGTCTAAAGTTTGATTAAATTCGAGCAGTCCTTCCACAAAGACCAGTATTTCTCTCAAAATCAGGCCCCCTTAACTTCAAAATACAGACGTTTGACTGGTGCCGCTTTTGAAGAGAACAAACCTTAAAGCAAGAAAAAAAACTGCACAAAAGTAAAAAAAATAATAGTGTTTTAAGTATCTTAATTTCTTAATTGGCTCCGTTGTGGCGTGGCGCATCTCTGGACGGCGAAGCGTCTGGCTCGCAGTGCTTATTCTCGTCCGAGGCTCATCAAGTCCTGTTATGAGTATTTCTATTGCCAGGCTGTGCCGCGTCAGTGTGTAGAGTTTGTGGGGTCCGCCCACGTCATAAAGAAAGACCGGCCTTCAGTGAGGTCTTTAACTGCACTCAGACTCATCATGGAGCCACAGTTGAAATTAGGCTGGTAATAACCGTTTTGACGAGCTATCATCAAAGCCTCCCAAGATCATAGGAGCGGCCGCTTGCGACAGGAGATGTCAATTTAATTGTCTGCGGCGCCTTCTTATTAACCATTTCTTCCTCTTTGACGCTAAAAACTCACCAACTACTTCGCCCACCCCTACAATCTCTCTCTCCTTCTGTCAATATACTCCTCTGTATTGCTTTCCTTAGCTGGTAGAAATCCATATGAGGCTGACAAAGTCCTTTTGTTGCACAATCGCCATCAAGCATTTAACTTGTGTTCCCTATGGGCTCTTTTATCGTATACAGACGGTAAGTATGATTAGAGTCGAGTTTCTCATGATGAAAGAGAGTAATTATCACTAAGGCTTTGCTATTAAATGATCAATAAGTATAAAAAAGAACATAAAATATCCTCCACGATATTTGCTTTGCTTCAATAGTACTTTAATTTATAAAGAAGTCAATTAAAAATCCCATTTCCCACAAACTATTCCACTTTGTTTTCATTGGATCGAGGGCTACAAAAATAAAAGAAAAGGTTGCTGACGTTCACTGTCTGTTTTGGTTCTTGTCTGAGATGAAGGAGGAGATATAACCTTGTTTAAACTTAAATTACAGCATGAGAGCTATAGTTTAGTTTAATTTTAAAGCATTCTTCTCTCTTTATTTTACTCTCTTCACAGGAAACAAAGTTCAACAAAGACGTTGCCCTTATACCAAAGGGATACATAGCTGACAAGGGCCAAGACACTTAGATTAATGGAAGCAAAAAAGGTAGGCTCATACAAAGGGTAGGAAAACTTATCAAAAAATATTTTTCCTTTTCATATAGGCAATGTGAGGTTTGGATATTACCAGGAAAAACAAAGAAACTTACTATATTGTATCCTATATTTTCCCTTATACTAAATTACAGTTAATTTTTCTGGCCAAATTTCGATTCCATATAGAATGAAAACAACTAAGTTACGAGTAACTTGTGTTATGTAGTTAATACAGCATTAAGACCCTGAACTTGTTAGAAACCTGAATTCTACATATAATTCATGAATTTCAATTCTTACACGATGTACTTTAGTTTCAATTATTTATCTAATTAACGTTTTAATTATTCACTCACAGTCATTTCAACATAATTAGTCATTAAGACTATTCAGGTAAATGATTCTTTGGATGTAAAAAAAAATATATATAAAAATATATATATTCTTTTCCTGAGTACGTTTAGAATTTACCTATATATTTGAACTCATTACATCTGGTTTTATCATATCAGCGGAAGATATCCCATCGTAGAGGTACTTAGTTTGGCTGGACTATCTTCTGTTTCGGTAAACTGGGGGGCTCAAAAATCTTTATAGGTGAACTTAGGGTTGAGTATTATACCCTATGTAGGTGGTTGTTACTAGGATTAGGCGAAATTTCATTTATAACAATTTTTATCTATTTATGTTAACATTAGAGGTACTACATGGTAGAATGGTTTAAAGCCCTATAATTTGACCATTATAAATCTTTGATTCTTTACCTTGTATAAAATAGCTTCAGGAAAATGGATTATTTATAGGATATGAACTGTACCCAAAATTTCATAAATAGCAAAAGATTCGGTTAGGCATCTAAACTAACCAAACCACTCAGGACCATACTGAATTGTCTGAAAATTAAACATCGACGGATTAACCATTCATTTTACGTTTTGGACAAATACGTGTGTGAATACCAAACCATAGAATGTTATTTTAACTAAAATAACGTTGATATAAAAGCAATGTTAGGGTGTAGGTGCAAATTTCCTAGAAAATTAGGCTAAAAAGTTATCTGGAGAAATGTCTCCCCCCCCCAAAATAAAATATATATATTTACTTTGGAAAAGCTTCGTGTAATTATGAGACCACAATAGGCACATTCAAATCGTTATTTTTTACCCTTGATAGTATTAGTTTAATATATTTTGATTGTTCACTTTTTATTTATCAAAATTATCTCTTATCTAAGCTAGGGACGAAGGAAAATAATATTTAATTCTGTATGGTTCCATTTTATTTTTCATAATCACTAACTCTATAATTTAAGAAGGGGATTTTTTTGAGTATTTGAATAATAATTTCATCTTAGTTTGATTAGGAGTTATGTTTTTTTATCAAAGTTATTTCTAATAATTCATTTATAATATCAAAAAACAAAATGGTTAAGTTCAGAAATAAATATAGGTATCGAAGTTTTGTAAATTTTTTAAAACTCAAAGAATTACAAATGGTGAAGTTCAGAAAATTTATTTTTATATATCTTCTATAACTATATTTTATCAACGTGATATTTTGAAAAGAGGCAAATTTAGTTTAGAGTTCCTTTTTAAAATTATTATAATTGGAAAAGTTCAGAAAATTCATAAAAATTTAACCATGGCTGCTTTTTTTTAGATTTTAAATTTTAATCTTAGTAGCGAAGCGCAAGCTCTCCCCGTAGGGGAGGGTGTCGAAGCCATTGTCTGGTTTAATAAAGAAAGATTTTGTTTCATAATCGTCTTTTCAAACTCTACAAACAGTATAGAGGAAATAAAAATATCACGTATAGTTTTTGAGAAAAAACATCAATCACAATTCTTTTTTATTTGGGAGTAATTTTTTAATAAAATAAAAAAATACTATAAATAAAAACTATAGGTGATATCTTAATAAAAATGATATCACAAAATCGAAAAGAGTCTCAGGAACAAATTGGGGGCTTTCAATTCTCAACAAGGGTACCAAATTTAAGCACTCTAGCTTTAAAAATAAAAAAGTTATAAAGAAAGGGGAACTTTCCTAATGCTGGAATATACATTGCCAGTTAATAAAAATCGGTTCTCCTGATTTTTCTTTTTCGAAATTTCGTTATTTTTAAGTCGCTAAGGATCCGAAAGTATTGGTTGTAGAGCAATGATTCAAAGTCCATTCGATTTGTATTTTCACCTCTACAAACGTGTTGAGGAGTCTTACGGTATCATTCATAGATTTTGAGAAAATACATCAAACACAAAAAATTGGTATTTTTTTCTGATTTTTTGGAAATTTTACAAGAGGAAAAGTTCCCTCAATGACCTGCAGCGTTTTGTGATGAGATTATAAATGGTCATTGCATTGATGGTTTCCTATAGTTCAAGTCACTTAAAAGTTCCTTTGAATTGCTAAATAGCTAAATGAGGCTTCTGCGACTAGAGGGCGCCACCCAGCGCCAAATCCAATGGCAGATTTGAAGTCCACTCAAGGTGATTCTTTGCCCAAGAATAGCGTGCCTTTATCATTGTTTCCCTGAGTCAAGGCTTCTTTCTCAGGCGGTATGATTTTAATCCAGATTCCAAAAGCTTGTCATTCACTGTTGTTCCGCAAAGCTAACACCCTCTGGTGCCAGATGAATAGAAATATTCCTGCAAGATGTTCTTCTGTTCTTAAGAGCTTGTTGTATTAATTTTCTATCTGTTCTTGGAGTTGTTTTTCGTTTTCGACCATATTTTCCAACTCTTTTTGAGTTTAAAGCTTGACCGTTATTATTTTTTTCTTAATTTCACTGACAATTTGAGTTGAAACGCTTAGTTTGTTTGCTATTGCTTTCTCGTTGAATTTTGTTTTTCTCCGCAAGATGTTTATTTGTCAAATTTTTGGAGGACACAAATCACTCTGTTTACCCATTTTGGTTTAATTCATTTATAACTAAAAAACTACCTGAAACACACTAATCAAACTATTAAAATAACTAATAAACTATCTGAAACACAAAAAACACATTAATGAAAGAACTACGTCAATAAATAAAAGAAAACATCCTATTTGCATTCTAAAACCCAGATTAAAAACTGACTCACACAACTGACTGTGACTTCATTGAAATGATCCAATGCAGTGATGTTCCTTCAGTGTTACCAATTATACTTACAAAGTAACCTAACACTCGCAAATATATAAGTTAAATAGTTGCTCGGTATTGATGCATAAAATAAATCCATTTGCAATCAATGAAATTGATTTCACTGTTTTATTGGTAGAAAAGTCCAATTTTGGCAAAATCTATAATAATTCCGTAGTACTCATATCAGGAAAAGGAAAGCAAGCACTAAATATAGCATATATTTGCCATTTTGAGCTCTGAAAACATCTTCTGGGCTAGAACAATAAAATATATATGAAAAATAATTGTTTCTTCAATCCTGGTTTACCCAACTTGAGTTTTTTTTTCAACCTCGACCGTATTACCAGTGACGCCCAAAAGCTAAAATCACTTATAAGAGCACTCCCCTATACGCTGATAGAAGGCATTTCATCTCTCTTTAAGAAACCTGCAAGTCACTCTCACCCTTCCCTCCGGGACGCTATCCTGGAGAAATATACCCCACTGCTCAAAAAATGTATATGCTAGCCTGTACTTCAGGACTTTCCTATCTTGCACGAAAGGATTTTTTGTGGAAATTACATGAGACTGAGAGACAATGTGAATCATTATTTTCTTCGGGAATCCTTTGTCTGACGGCTCCCAGCCCACATTCAAGATGCCTCGAGATTCTGGCCTCAAATGTCCCTTTTGACCAACTTGCGACGGCAGCCACCCGTGCTCTCAATCGCAATTCGCAAGCATGAGTAACGATCATTGCTACGGCTCCCCCCTCCCTCCCATATTTCCAGTCACAAATGAAAAGCAGCGTTATCCCCTATAAACAAGGTTTGCGGACCAAAAAGTCACATGCCCTCACTTATTCTGATTTATGTCCTTACGACTTTGAAAACTTTGAATAATTCACGGAGTAACCTTGGGAGGACCTTGGCAATTCTATCATTCGAAAGAGTATGTAAACACCTTAAGGGTTTCAAATTTCGTTAGAATCGGCCAAATAGTTATGGTGTTTTTGCCCCCTAAAACTAATTCCCTGGCTAACCATGGGTGACTTTAGCAATTATATTATTTGAAAGGGAATGTAAAACAATATAAGGGATTCAAATTTCGTTGGAATCAGTCGAATCGTTATGATGTTATTGCCAAAAAATCTAATTCCCGGGCTAACCTCAGAAGGACCTTGGCAATTATATCATTCAAAATATGATGTAAAACAACAATATGATTAAAAAAAAGGAAAAACGTTGACCGGCCGACCAACATAGTAAGACGTAGAGTCACCCGCGACTAAAAAGTCACAACGTTTTTAAAGCTTATTAAAAAGCAGAACTAAATTATATTAAAATTGATATTTTTTCAATAAAAATGGCGGGCATTAACTTTTTGTCACACCTCATTTATGGAATTGGAAAGTCGAAAAAATGTGGTCACACTTTAATTGCATAGTCTATAATAGTATAGCATAGCACATTATAGCATAGTATAACATAGCATTTTATTGCATAGTGGTGCTCATGATATTCTAGCATAGTATCGCATAGCTTAGTATATTATAGTATAGTATAGTATAGTATAGTATAGTATAGTATAGTATAGTATAGCATAGCAAAACATAGTATAGTAAAGTATAATATAGTGTATGTAGTATAGTATCTCCTAGCATAGTATAGACTAGCATTGTCTAGAATAGTATAAAATTTTATAGCATAGCCTAGTATTGTCTCGAATAGTAGCCTGGCAAAACCTAGCTTACCGTATGATAGCCTACCATAATATTACCTCACCGAGCATAATTATGCCTAGCATAGTATATACTAGTCTAGATTACCTAATATAGTAAATCCTGCCTAGCCTAGCCTAGAATACTATATCATACAATAGTATAGTATAACAGAGTAGATTATGTCATAGCATAGCCTACCATAGTATAGCCTAGCTTAGGTATAACTAAGTCTAGCCTATGATTCCCTATAATAGTAGAACTTATTATACCATACTCTAGCGTAGCTAGCATTGTGTAGCCTAGCCTTATAGTAGTATAGCTTAGCCTGTCATAGTATGACTGAGCCAGGACTAATTTAGCCTAGCCTAGCAGAGAATGTATAGTATGGCCTATCTTAGCCTAGAAACCATAGTAAAGCCTAGCCTAAGGTAGACAGGCAGTATAAACTAACTTAGCTTAGTGCAGTCTACAATTGTATTTTAAAACTTAGTCTAGCCTAGCTTAGCTTACCCTAATCTAGTATAACTTAAATTAGCCTAGTTCACTGGAGGCTAGCGTAGCCTAGTATAGTATATCATCTGCTACCTTACCCTACCCTAGCCTAGTTAGTATAGTATATCATAGTATTGCCTAGCCTAGAATAGACCATTATATCTTAGCCTAGAGTTGTATAGCATGCATAACATAGCCTAGCCTACCATAGTAAGGACTCACTTATCCTAACCTGGCATAGCGCGAAGACTCTCCTAGTGTATCGTAGCTTAGTATATCATAGCCTAGCCTAGCATAACGTAGCGTAGCATAACCTAGTAGAGCTTTTCATGCCATTGATAGCCTAGTATAGCTTATTATAGCCTAGCATAGCATAATATAGGATAGCATTAACTATTCTAGACATGTAGAGCGTATACTATACTATTATATCCTAGTCAAATATAGCTTATTATTGTCTAGCCTAACATACTATATGCTATCCTAGCATGGCATATTATAGCCTAAATTAGCATAGTATATCTAACTCTTTTACATTATATCTTAGCATAGCTTAGCATATTATAGCCTAGGCTATCATAGCCTATTCTAGGCTTGCCTAGCAGAGTAGAGCATAGTATAGCCTAGTCTAGTGCAGCAGAGTTTCGGTCGAAAGGTTATTGCAAAAACAAAGTAATTCACGTGACACTCTCTTCTTCTGTTGCAACGCCCGAAATGCAAGGTGAAGTAGGCTAAACGAGGAACCTGACCAATGAAGACCCTGGTGGACCTATGAAATCCTAAAATTGGACACACATATTAAATACTGAAATTATATGCCATGTAGTAGTTATAAACCAATGTAGAATAGAGCAAAATACTGTTATCAGAATTGTACATGTATTAAGAAAAACATGACTGTAAGAAGGCAAGCGAATCGTTAGAGTTTCCACGCGAACACACTCGAGGAAACAGCTGCTAGCAAAAATGTCTCGATACAAGATATCGAGGCAGCCAGAACAGAGTAAGGTTCGAGCGGCTAAATTTGACGTGGATCTGCAAAACAACAAAATAAACTTTCCTTTCCCCTTGCTAGCGTTGCCAACCTGGATCGGCCAAATGTATCTACATTGAAACATACACACCATTTGACTCTGCCCAGCAGTCTCAAAAAGGTAATACTTCTGACCCTATAAGCTCTGCCCAACGTCCTGCTTAGGAACAATAAGTCACGCTCTATTATTTTTAGGTGGTATAAATTAACGGGGGCAAACATTCTTATTATTATTATTACTCATTCATCATTATTCCATCTCTGGTCAGTATATTAGTATCAGCCTTTCAGAAGGATAACCTCCAGCCTAAACATTAAATCGGCCTGAAAAAGAATGCCTTGTAACCGGTTATAGGCTGCTCCTCTGCTAAGAAGTTACACTATATGACGGTGACCTCTCAAAGGATGGAGATGAACAACCTTAGTGAATTCCCCAAGCAAAAATAAAGAGTTCGCCATCTTAATTCTCGCTCCGGTCACCCCTTCACCCCTATACTTTATCTCACTCTCTCATTAGCGATTTATCAAAAGGTTTGTACGACCTTATCTCACTTCTGAATTTCGCAAACTAATCTTTGATTTTTATCATAATCTTGGCCATTAGGTTACTAGAGCCACTCTCAAATCTATCTCAGACCGATTTGTCTGGAAGGAATCATACAAGATATGCTATTTTCTGTTCTTAATTGCCTTTCATGTCAGAAGGCTGAGGTTCACCAACATATAAAGCCAACTTACACACAAGTCACTGCACCAGAATCAAAATTTCACACCATTCATGTAGATTTAGTCAGTGGTTTTCCTGCAACTCAGAAAGGCTCAAAGTATCTTCTAACAGTTATATGCCGTTTTTCAAAATCGATTGAAGCATATACTTGATTTAAAACATGACGTCAGAGTTTGGGTTTGGCCCCTTTTTCACTCATTACATCACAAGATTTGGTGCGCGTGTTAAAATAATCTCTGATAATGGCCTTCAATTCTATTGAGGATTCTTTCAGGAATAACAAAGCTAACTGCCACATAACTTAATTTCGCTTCGCCGGCGAACGCCCAAGGCAAGTTCTTCCTATAAAGAGGCCATCGTGCCCTAAAAAGCTTTCTGCTAGCCAAAGGAAGTCCTGGTGATTGGCTAAAAAAAATTACCAGCAACTTTCGTCGCTATGCGTAACAATTTTTGTCAAGAGACAGGATATTATCCCGCATAAATTGTTTATGGCACTCCCTTATGACTCCCAGGTGACTTGTTTGTTACCAGAAAAATAATTCCTTTCCAATACAATATAATCAGAAAGCCATGAGCTCACTTGTTCCAATAACTTTCACCTCTTTTGAAACCATATACTTTTATTTCCAATAAGCTTGACACTTGCACTCATATTTTTTTTCTAAAAGAAACAGATTCGCCACAGTTTTTCGATACTATACAAGGGCCCATATAAGATTTTAAAAAGACATCAACATTCATATACTCTCCAAGGACTCACTGGCCCCTTGCAGGCACACATTTGCAATATCCAACCGGTACATTTTGATTGCCATGCAAATTCTACCCCAAATGGTACCCCTAGTACTTCGATGCCAGCCCCTTACACTCTTTCCCCCAAACTTGTCACACGCTCCCTTACATGAAATCTAAGAAACAACATCATCCCACTCATACCACCGCGCAAACACTGAAATCAATACGATGAGCAAACTGATTTCCGTCAACATTTACCAATATTTTTAGTTTTTAACCAATTCACGTACATTTGAAATGTTATGATGACTTGATGAGTGAGACAATTAATTTGCGAAGGCAAACGACTTTTTGTTTCTTTGGTGCACTTTGTCATTATATCTTCATAATAGAAAATTTCCCCTCATCTAATTCATCTTGGTCCTTCGACTCTCGGACTGAATTGACTCATAAGGATTCATGTGAACTACAGTTGCAGAAAAATGACTACTGGCCACTGTGTTTCAAAATGTATCGTTAAGATTTCAAAATGAAACATTTGTCTACCTAAATTTCATCATGTAATTACCATCTCAATTATTATGCACTCTGTACAAATTTGATTTTATTATTCTTTAGTATAAATATTTCTAATCATTATTTTACATTATTGATATTTGATGTATTGAATTTTAGCATTTAGTTCACAAAAATTAATGTCATTTTGTACTCATACATTATTGTAACTGACACTAAGGTACAAATTATTTTTATTGATCGTAGAAGGATACTCCTTTTTCTCCCTCTGCTTCGCAACGCTTATCAGGTTGCAGCAATCCACGTAGGTAGGTAGGCCCCACGTGCCTGAGAGTCACATGGCGCCTCAAGCTGCCCGCTGGGAATTTCCCAAAGTGGGTGTTATTCCCCATCTCCCACTTCAGGAAACTGTATATTTAAGCCTTTTTCCCAGCCTGAAGAGAGCAGTAAAGACAAGGCTCGCTCGCAGAAGACGTCACTCGTCCTAAGTTGGTGTGTACCCAGTCGAAGTCTGTACACTCTCTCTCCGGTAAGGATCCAACCTCAAACGGAAGCCTTTGCCTCTGTCCCCGCGGATTTCTGAAGCAGCTGCGCCGGATTACTCCTTCGAGTTTTTGAAGCACCCAGTCTCGTCGAAGTTACTCTGAGGTAGCCATATCTCTTCCGAGAATCACCAAGGATTCCAGCTCCCCTCTCAAGCACCAGCTAAAGTTATAACATACGCCTTTACAGCCCTGGAATCAGTTTTAAATAAAAAAAGGGGTGGCATCTCCAAAATATACGATAAAAAAAATAAATAAATAAAACCTACATAGTGCAACATCTTTGCTGATTACGTATTTTACTTCTAATTTCAGGGGCCACCAAAAAATTGAAGAAAAAAACGGGGTGTACATTTCCTAATGTAGAAGCAATTTTGAGAATGTTCCTTAGTAAGATGATTGCAAATTGCTCTGGAGAGAGATCCTTTTATAAGCTGAAGAGGATAAAAAATGAATTTAGAACAACAATGACAAGATAAATTACGTTTCCTCAGTCTCTGGTGCATAGAAAGTGACAAACTACGCAGTTTATCATTTGATGATATCATCAATGACTTTGCTCTGGCAAAGGCAAGAAAGAAAGTATTTTAGTTTAGATCATGTATATATTCTGTTTTTATACACAGTATACAATAAATATTAATAAGATTATACAATTTAATGGGTATTGGGTAGATGCATTAATGTAATTAGTCCTTATAGCAAGTTTCTAGAGACTAGATTATAAGCTTATGTAAATTTGTTTTCTAAAAGAAATTTTCTAGTTTTACCAAAAGTAATCTTAAGTTAGAGATTACTGATTTTTTCACCATTAATATACCTCTTCTTAATTGTATTTCAATTCAACAATTATTTTGATAAAATATATATTATGTCAAGTGCAAATGGCTTAGATATCTATTAGGTCCAAAAATTACCATATAGCATATTAAACACAAAAAATAGGCAACAATTTGTCGCCGACATAGGACATATAAAGGGCCCTATTATCTCAAATAGCTTAGTTCCTTATCAAATCTAAATCTAGTACTGCCCGGAGATAAGGTGCCGACCATACTCTTCCTTTACACTCTTCTCCTGACGAGGATCCCTTCTTTGTAGACGCCGACAAGATCGTCTCACCGAGCCCTTACTTTGCCCTCAAGTCTCCTGTGAAGTCGCCGTGGCCCTCCGACCCGTAAGCCCCTTTTACCCTTTTATCCGGTGAGCTCATTTGGATCTGAGCAGGTAGCTCTAAACTAATTAATTGAATTTAGATTTTTCCACCGGTAACGCTAAATCATTAGCCAATCATTACTTTTTCTTCATAACATTTTGATTAATTTTAATTTGTAAATAAAATTTAAATTTTCTTATGTTTATCTTTAATCAACCTGAACGTCACTCTCGGCCTCCTTATTCAAATCACGCCAACCTCGAACTTGACCTGATTAATTAAGTGAATTTACCTCACGTCTCAACCTGACCTTTATAATATGCGCATCAACGTAGCGTTCAGTCTTTGGATGGTTCGCTTTAATAGCCTTAGTTCTCCCCTTAATACTAATAATAAATATTTTATTGGATGGTCGGCTATACCACGACATTGATATTCATTCAGTTAACTTCCATAAGTTATACCACATTTCTATTATTTACATATGTTTAATTTATTCAATTTAACAATTTAATTTTCAAAACCAATATTTCCTTTATTTTGATCCGGCTGAGATACTTGGACAAAAAATTGTACTAAATCTTACCTCATATTTTTTATTATATTTACCATGTCAATGTTTCATCATTATTATATTTTTACTAAATTGAATAATTCCAATTGAATTATGTCATTATTTTGAATCGAATGTTCTAAATTATTGCTACTTTCATTTTATTTCATAATCTTTATATTTTATATGTAACTACACAAATGTAACCTCATTTGCTCATTCTGATGCTGGGTGATTCTGTAGAAATCCATTTACACAAACATACACACACTCTCGTATATAGTGTTTTCCCAGACTCAAATATTCCGACAGGACATTGAATTTTCCTAATTCCATTTTGATCAAACATCTTTCTTTCAAATCTCTCTGCCTCAGAGGGTACTGCTATGCCTTATCTTGTTATTTTAGCGCCAAACAGTTAAACATGAACCTCATAAACATTTTATCGAATTTTCTCCCGATATTATTATCAATCCTTTTTCTACTCCCATAAATGCTTTTGATTAAGTTTTGGTCTACTTTTTTTTCTCTATCTCTCTCTCTCTCTCTCTTCAGAACACACATGGACAAACATTCACTTCAGACAAAGCTCCTCCTCCAGAAACACCCACTCTATTCTCATATTAATAATAGAACACTCTAAGAACTTACTACTGTCACACAGTGGATCAGATAACTTCAAGAAGCACAAGCGTTTCCATCCGCATTAACATCTACTCCCTCCATCGAAAAAGGGATTTAAGCTCACCGACTCTAGTCATTTATCTTATTAAACGTCAAGTACAGAATAAAGTTATTTTTATTAACTTGTCTATAAATCCAAATAGGAACTTATTTGGTTAACATCCTCAAACGAACTCGAATCTCATATTTGGATCCATATGTGAGAGAAGCATCTTTCTTTTCTTCTTCCTCGATATATATATATATATATATATATATATATATATATATATATATATATATAAATATATGAATATCAGGAAAAGGAGAGCACGCATTGAATATAACATATATTGGCCAGCGTTTCAAACTCTGGACCCTTCTTGGCTAGAACAATAAAATATATATATAAATGTAATTGCTTCTCAATAAAGAGAACAATTACACGACTAACGGTTAAAGTGAAAATATGAGGAATAATATACAAAAATGTAAAAAGATACAAAAAATGCTAAAAACCCCGAGAAAAGTTCAATATAATCCACAAATTTCAGTAGTTTGTGTGGAAATTAAAAATACAAACAAAATTCAAATGAATTTAATACGGGTAGAATAATAAGAGGAAAACGCAATAAATACAGTATGAAATATTGCCTGATTCGTAGATAGCTGTGAACTGACTGAATGAAATTTACATATTTGTTCCTTGGAAGGCTTTGACTTAGTGTCAGTTTTTTTTTTTATGTAATAGGGTGGTAGAGAAAAAACAGTGTTAATTAGTTTGTTATGTTGGAAGTAATTAATTAACAGCAAAAGTTAAATAAGAGTGTCTATATTTTCAATTAACCAATGTATAATGGTATGGAAGTAGAGTCTTAATTTAAGTGAGGATGATTGTATTTAATTAATAGGGACTCAATTTTGAGAAGATCAGATTTAGATTTTAGGGGTGAATAATATTTGAAATTAATTGTAATGTATCGAAATTTTATGTGATTGGGAATGAGATTGGATAACAGAGTTTTCCTTTCAGATAGATCCATGCCAGTTCTGTAGATGTACTTCCCGGTGAGCATCAAAGCGAACCTTAAGAGGCGTTCCTCACATCTAATATAAGTTCCCATAGAACATTTGGAGCAACTAAATTTATATAATACTCCGGAGTGCATGTAACAGGATTGGAATCTTTTACAGTAAAAAAGGATCCAACTTTTAAAGGGTTTACAAAGACTGCCCATAAAAAGCTCAGAGCAACAGATTAGTTCATCTCAGTGTCATCTCTCCGAAAATTCTACTTTACTAGTCAGAAATAGCTGAGCAGTTAAACAGCACCGATGAGGCAAACGTCTCTGTCATAACGATTAACAGCACACAGAGTAGCCGGGCTTTCCAAGGTTGAGACTAAAGGTACCTCTGTAGAGACAGTGTATATAGTAAAGATGTTAGTTAGGGCTAAAATTCAGCAAAACTGGGCGATTGATGACTGGAAAGATTTCTTTGGACCGATGAGAACAAGTTTGAAATCTTTGTAAGGATGAAACCTCGTGAACAACTGTCCGTGGGGTATATTATAAGTACTGTGAAGTATAGTTAAGGTGAAGTGATACTTTTAAGCTCTTTTGATTATGATTCATTTGTAGATCTTTATATAATATCAAATAAATTAAAGTTTTATTTTACAGCAGGACAATGATCTTATGAACACGTCCAAACTGTGCCTTTGTTATTCAGAGAAGAAAAAACAGAAATAACAGCTTACAAGCATGGGTTCGATGACCCAGTCTTTTGATTGCAATCCTATTGAACCTTTTGAGAAGGATTAGGAAAGACGAGGGAGAGAGAACCGAGCATCAAATATAAAGATACTATAGGAGTGTTTGCTTGAATGTTGGATTGAAATTCTACAAGAATGTTTGTTTCTTTGATAACTATGCTGCAAAAAATATGCTTAACAATTATCAAAGCAAAAGTCGGATATTCTGATGACAAAAAAAATTAATGTTATTGTTCTCTAAGTTTTTCTCTGAATTAGTTGTTAATTAGATTTACATTAAAGTTGATCAATAAATATCTCTTCAGTTACTTTAGTTTCATTTTCATGTGTTAATTTCTGCCTCATATATAATACAGGGAAAGGGGGCAGTATATATAGCCAGTAGTGTATATAACAGACATAAGATTGTGCATCCTACACAACCCAACACCTACCGACAATCCTGTTCTCACACTCGCAGTTTACAATCTTCCGATGAATACGTAGCCTCCAAGCACCAACCCTCATCGTGTACCAGCTTCATCTGAACACCTACTCTTTCTGCCCAAACTCCCACATCGCGTATACTTTCAGCACCAACCCATGCCCCTGCGCCTGGTTTAATCCCAAATACCCACTGCTTGCACCTTCTCCTAACTGCCTACCCCTACCATCTTCCTATAACCATGACCCACAACAGCTCTAATTCCCTAGCCAACTGATTCCAACAGCCAACGTCGATCTACCGACTATCGGCCTTCTTCGAAGGTTCAGTAGCCTCCTAATTTCCTCACCCACCGTTTACCTACTTCCAATTAGCTTTTACCATCCTTGCCCTAACTCACGCTCATGCGTACACTCACAGATTCAATCCCCATCGGCTACCCAGCTCTTGCGCTTCTACCCAGCCAATAAACTACACTATTTAACATTCAATCCTGATTGCGTACTTCTTTTCACCTCTATAATTACCGATTTTATCTATCTTCCCCTTACCGCGTGGCTTTCCAGCACCACTTCCACTATATACCATATTCTTCTAACCGTAAACACTCCTACCAGCTATATCAAGGTAGCCTACCGATCCCATGTCTCAAGTCGAACACTCACGCTCACAACACGTACCGCAAACTATCTCACCTTTAGCGCACACTCTTTAGAATCCGCATGACTGCGCACCCACTCCAGCTAAACTCCTCCCCTGTAACCTCTTTCTCGAAACGGACTCCTGCCCGAGCAAATCTTTCGCCTTAACATTTCCTCCCCTTTTATTTTTAATCTCAGGAGCCCATCTGGCGACTACCTACTAGGTCAAAGATCGCCGTACTCACACCATAGTCCACCACAAGGCCAGAATAAAAAACAAATAACAATATGGAAATAACAAATACCAATGATAAATGAGGACAAAGGCTATAAAACAACAACAAATGAAAATACAGCAAAAAGGTAACAAGAAGGAAGTGCAGTCCAGCGTCAGGGGTAGGCCCATCTCCCCCGGCGCAGGAACATGCGACCTAAAACAAACAGTCAAATAAAGAGGGGGATGCCAGTCTCCTTTAAAAAAAGCCATATAGTCCGCAAGTTTGTGTGCACAGACCAGTTTGGAGTACAAGGGACCAGCGGTAGCAACCCAGCTCGTCGCGGTACCCTGGGAAGGTAACATGCGTCAAGATTGCCCGGACTGGGACATTCTACAATAATATGCCGTACAGTGTGGGAGACAACAGAGTCGTAACCATAAGGCGCAAGTTCTCCTCAACCGTCTCAAATTTTCTTTGAGAAGCCACCCGGATGGCTGCTCGAATTCCTGCCATGTGATCGGAGTGAAGGAAGATCAAAACGCTGGTCTGGTCGCCCAGTCCTCGCGGACTCCTTGGCGTTCTCCTCGATACGCTTATTCCGTGCAATTCCTACATGTACAGAAACCCAACAGAAGATAATCTCGACATCCGCCTGGTTCTACGAAACCATGGCGTCTCGGATATCGCAAACCAGTGGATGCCGAGATTCCAATGCCCCGGGAGCACTCATGGCACTTTGTGAGAGGCTATAAATCAAAATCCGGTATCCGAACCGGGAAAGTTGCGGTATCTCCCATACTGAGTGGTGTATTGCACATAGCTCGGTCGTGCAACCATACGAAGCGCCTAGCAGAGCCCTGCTGCCTTTAAACAGAGGGGATAAGGCGTGAAAACCGAACCCTTCTTGGGACTTGGAACCAACCGTATACACTGGCACAGTTCCACCGTGACAAGCAGTCTGCTCCTAAAAGCAGAACGCAATACCCCCGGCGCTGTAGAAGCTTTGGGAGCAGAGGCGTGCGCACAAATAGTCAAAGGTGGTACACCCTAGGCTGGTGCTATGAGCAGAATGAGGGGCACCACCAGCCAGAGAGCTATAACGAGCTCATGAAGGATATTCCTAGCCCTAAGGTATGACTGGCATCTCTTGTCGGCATAGGCACCTTCGAGATTAGCTGTGGGTTCAGTGAGAGCTGTTGTCGTTTGGGGTATGCGACGGGCTCGCGCGTCTATGTGAATAATGCACTGTGCGCAGTGCAGAGCGAGTAGCACCCCCTCAGCATCGACAAGTATGGTCTCAATAGTGGACATACAGAAGACACCATTCACCAGGCAAAGGCCGGTGTGGTGGATCAAGTCCACCTTCCGCAATACACGCTCGGCTACAGATACATAAGACTTGCTTCCGTAGTCGAGTTTCAAAAGAATGAAGGAACGATAAAAGGTAAATCAGTAGCCTTATCAGCGCCCCATGCGCTGAACGTTACGGAATGAAGAATATCCATGGCGAGGGTACAAGAGTCCATAAGGCTGCGTATATGAGCTTCCCAGGTGAGGCGTCGGTCAAATACAGAACCAAGGAAAAGGTGCGACTCTACCATTTCCAGGCAAACCCCATTTAGAAACAGTCTGGGTCAGGGTGGAGCCGTGGATGGCAGAAGAAGTGCATCACCTTAGTCTTGGCCAAGGAAAACCAAAACCTGTGCGATTTGGCATAGTGAGAGACGCGGTTGAATGCCTGTTGCAGTCGCACTCCATTGGCATCTTGGCCGCCCCAAAAGAGATTGAAATCTTTTCCACGTAGAGCGTAGCGAGGACAACTTCCGGCAGCACCGAGGTGAGGCCCTTGATGATCAGGGCAAATAGTGTCATACTAAGGACAGTTCCGTGCGGGATATCCTTTTTCTGTGTTATTGGGCCGGAGAGTGCCCAGATATACAGATTCGGACGCGTCCCCTATCCGCCATCGGAGAGTTTCCATGATACCCTGTTGCCATGCGCTATCATAGGCATTCTCTAAATTGAAAACATCGTGGCCTAGTGCTGGCGACGAAGGAAGGCATCAGAGAAGGCATTTTCTAGTCGCATCAAAGCATTTGACGTGGAATGAGACTTGCGGAAGCTTCATTATATAAAAGATAGGTACCCTCCGATGTCCAGAAAAAAAGCGAATCTAACATTACCCAATTACTTCATCAACTTGCATACGTAGGAGGATAGAGAGATTGAGCGGAAACCAGCTGGGGTAGAGTGATCTCTCTCCGGTTTGCAAAAGGCGAGTACACTAGCAATTCGCCAGGAGTCTGGGAGGACACCCTTTACTCAGAACTCTTTGAACAAATCTAAAAGACAGGCCATGTCTCTCTCACACAAGGGTCGAAGTATGCCGTAAGTGATATCGTCCGGACCAAGGGCGTTGTCAGCGCACGAAGCAAGAGCAGAACGCAACTCACTCAGTGTAATAATGGCGTCAAAAGGCTCTCCGCCTCTGGAAGTAGAGTCCAGTTGGCGGTCGTCTGCGACATCACGACATACATTGAATGCAAGTGGATTAGCAGCTCGGTTAGAGAATGCGGAAAAATGCGATCGCGAAGGTCTCTGCCATGGACGTGGGATCCAAAATTGTACTTTCATTCTCCTGGAGAACGGAAGGCAGGTCCTGCAATAACTTGCTCCGAATCCTTTTTTCTCCCTTCCAAACCTCTGTTAGATGGGTATCTCCGTTAAGTTAAGACACCAATGCCCGCCAGGAAAAGCAGCGGGTGTCCTTAAAAAGATAGCGAAACCTAGCCCTAGCTGTTCTAAGTTCACCGAAAGTAAAATCGTTCGTGGGAGCATGTAGGCATAACACATCTGTTTGAGGGCCACATCACACATGGCTGACCACCACAGAAGTGATCGGCGTGCAAAACGTCCAGACGTTCTTGGAATAGTAGTCAGGCCCGCGGCGATAAGATTACCCGAGAAGAACTCAACGGCAACCTCTACCGACATAAACTCATCGGCCTCCTCTACCGACATAAACTCATCGACTTAGACATAGAAATTAGTCTTTTCCTGAAATGATGATTACCGCGCCCACGCCATGCACGACTTGGGGAGGAAGGAGGCTCTCATGCGGCAGTGGCCCAGAAAATTATATTTGAATTGAAAAGTGATCACTCCTATAGAGGTCATCAACTATCTCTCACCGTAAATCAGGTTGTGCACCTGGAAAGCAGAAATATAGATAGAGATAGGAAAATAAAGCGGGTCTCGGGTAGTGATCCATGAACTCATCCACATTTAGGACACCTATCTCCAGCTCATCGATTAGATCGGCAAGGACCTTACCCCTGGATTGATCAAGTAGTCTCCTCAGAGTGGATGTCTACCATTCAGATTCACGAGCAAGAGAAATATCCTCTGTAACCGTGCCATCACGCAGTGGAATTCCCCCGTGTCAAAGTCGGCTGACGGTGGCATGTAAGGAGAAATAACTGTATAAGTCCTATCGAGGTGCAGCTGCACAGCTAGTGCTTAAAAGAAGGTATCTAAAGCAAAGAGAAAAACGGAGACATCATGCCGGGTGTAAATGGCACATCCTCCTGCACGGCCCTCATCCCAGAGGGTGGGAATGTGGCACGCACTCAGGAGTGCCTCCTGCAAAAAAGTAGCTATGGAAAAACGGGAGGAGACTAACATCCACAGTTCCTCTTACTTGGCCCGGAGACTGTGGCAATTCCATTGAATGAATATGCCTTTCAGGCCTAGCTCGGACGAAATGTGGGTGCATTCATCTAAGAGAAGACCGTCACGGGAGTCGCCCTATGCTTTCCTGAGGAAGAACTACGGGTGCCGTTGGTTTGACAATGCACTAAAGGTGCTGTCGCCATCAAAGACTTATCGGTGGAGGTTGTGCTCACCATGCGAGTCTTTTCCTCCCTCTGCCTCGAAAACTTAGGTAGGCTGGGCGGCTTTTGAGGTGTAGTTCCTCTTCTGGAGAATTCGCAGTCTTCGAGCCACCAAGCCTATCACTGGTTGTGGGTAGAGGAGCCGAAGCTTCTTTCGAGGGACAGCTTTAGGAACTTAGGAATATTGGCTCGAGACCAACTTCAGAGGTGTTACTCGTAGCTCCTGTGAGTTTAACGACGCTGTGGAGGCGCGTGGTCCTTCCATCTTAAGGCAAACAGTAAACGGAAGGGGGATTTATTGGGGTGGCTCTTGAAGGTCGTCCCTAATTATGGTGGAACCTTGAAGGTAATCGTGAGGACAACCAAAGAGCCTTGGAATGGGGACGCTGGTTGCCAGTAATGGTGATAGATTACCGAGTTATCTTTTGACAACGACTCCAGTTGATACAGATGCCCCGGTTTGTTTTCGTTGCCCTTCCTTATTTCCCACGGGAGTTAATTTGTTGATTGCTATCAGGTGCCCTAAACCGAGGGGCGGTCTTATTCTAGCGATGGGGTTAATTAGCCTGGAGGATAGGGATAGACCACACCAGGGTAAAACACAGGTATTTCGGGAGTTACGTAATCGCGAGGAATTGCGATTAACGAGGAGAATTGCGCAATGGCTGTTTTCCCGATTAATAAGGCCTTGAAGCAGAAGGATTGACTAACGTCAAGATATTGAAGTCACCAAAGTAAAAATAGATTTATTATTGAATTAGATCTTATTGCACTTTTCAAAAGTGTTTTAATTAAGTTTTAAGTTCTAGGTTATGACATAAATTAAGTTCGAGGTCAGGTGCGAGCAAAGTTCATAGGAGGCCGAACGAATAGAGCCTTTAAGAGTTACATCCTAATGTCTGCGTTATGTACACGACTATATATAAAGATGAATTACGCGAATCTGAGATATCGGACTGAACGATATATAACGCGATATATTGCTATATAAAACAGTAATCTAATTCTCTTCTGTTCTGACTTCACACAGTTATATATATATATATATATATATATATATATATATATATATATATATATTCAATTTGAGCCACCCCCTACAAATTCCTCGTCCAACTAAACTACACCTCCCTCTTATGTACCGGCCTGTTGATTTGTTGGTCTTAACATAACTTAACTTTTGATTGACTACTACCGAACATATTAATGAGAAAGACACTCCGACAATTGGTTAAAATTCTTTGTCGGCAGTGGCATGTTGCCATGGAGACAGCTTTCTGACCTGGCTTCTATTTGTTTAACAGTGATAGCTCACCGGTTTATTCTGGATTCTGCATTGATTATTATGTTTGCCAAAGATTGCCTCGACCAACTCTAACAGAGATAACTGTGCTCCGTTAACTCCTGTGTGACATTCTCGTAAACGACGCTAACTTTATTTTTCTCTCTCTCTCTCAGTACTTTATGTGTGTAGCGACTTTTTCGTGTGTCCTAGTTTGGACGTACACGCCGGTTGCTACAGTTTCTTCTAGTTTGAGCGGGGCTGAGTGTGAACTCTTTGTAACCTCAGCTGTACTAGAGGAGCGCTCAGGGTTGGTAGAACCTTGAGAGGGTTCCGAATGGGCGCGGAAATGATCGTGCTCGTAGACCTTTATTAACATTAAGCATAAGACGTCCCAAAAACTACCGTTGAAGAAAGTGACAAAGTGATATTCTCTGATGAAGCAACGCGCACAGTGAGGTGGAAAATTCTGAACAAAGATTTCAGGTCGAAAAGGATTTTGAAGAAGACTCATCTCACCAAAAAGAACCTTACCAATAGGCTCCTCTTCTGTATAAAATATAAATAATGGACTTTTTAATACTGAGGCAAAGTGATATTCTCTGATGAAGCTCTCTTTGTTTTTTTAGCTTCTAGAAGCATCATGACACTGTCCATGTCTGGAGCTGCTTCTCATCTAAAGAAATTTAACCTCAAACAATTTTGCCAAAGAACACTGCCATGAGCACAAAATGGTACTAAAACAAGCTTCATCAAGACTTTTTACAAACAGTTCAGGACCAATTTGTGGATGATAACATATTTTTCGGCATGATGGCGCACTTTGTCACGCAGCAAGAGCAATAAAATGTCCTTCAAGGACCTTGGCGCTGGTATTTGCTGGATTTAAAGCCAATAGAGAACGTGTGTGGAATAAAAAAACTAGCGGTTGATAAACAGAAGCCAAAATATCATCACAAATTTGGTTTCCAGCAGGCCAAAACGAATTGAAACAGTTTTGAAGAACAAGAGGCATCAGTGTAATTAGAGACTGAGTGCATCAATTGATTGTATTGATCAATAGAATGGGCTTAGGCCTAAGATTTCGATGTATTTCACCTTCGAATTATGATACAAAATTAATAAACAAAGGGTAACGATTGATTAGCTTTATTAATGTTTTGATAGGAAAAAATATAGTATTCTCAAAACTTTTGGCCAGGATTGTAGCTAGAAAAATTGACGTAGGGACGGTTATGGAAAAGGTCGTGTGAGAGTATCCCAAAATTTATAAAAATACTGCTGTATCCATCCATAAACCTAAATAGGCTGATATGTAGAAATAAGACACAAAGTAGTGAGGCAGACAAAAATGGAATTAGGCAGGATATACATACTTAGATACCATACGTGAATACACACATAGGTGGGTACAATAACGAAAAAATAGATCGCGATAACCGATAAATCGATAACGATAACCTTATCGGCGATAACCGATAATCGATAACTAGCAATAAATTTATCGCCTGATAAAGTGATAACCGATAAATCCAAAATTATTGTAAAATATTGATTATTGACTATATATAGAACGGAAGAAGCACGGGAACATAAGGAAAAAATAATCAAAGAACGGGTAAAAGCGGTAGCGCGCAGCAGCAACACCTCGTTACCTTTCGTTCGACAGCTGGTTACCAGCTCGGACCTACCTATTTCTGCCTCCAAGGTACACGCGGCTCGCCCCTGTGCTAAACTGGAACCAAAAACTGAAATTATCAATTACACTGGTCTGCGTCCAAAATGTACCTTAGGTTTTCTATAGTGTTTCTTAATAAAATTGATCTCCCAAATCCAAATCTGTCATCCGTTTTTCTCTATCACCTCCAGTTTTTGCGATACAGGGGGTGATAATAATTTTATAGTTTATACATCTCCTATATTACATCAAATTTCAATAGTTTTTGCACTGCTCTATTCGCAGTAAATTTTGTGTACATTTTAAGTAATTATGCAAAATAGGTTTATATTTTGCAGGTTAAAAATTGCTTAGCATTATAATAATAAAAAATAATAATAATAATAGTGGTTGAGTTAAAAATGAACAGAAAATGTAAGAATAGCTCCGACAGATTTTGCTATGTTTGCGGCAAAGTGACTTTTCCCGAGCAGCAAAGTACAATCCCTCCTGTAATTAAATCTTTGTATCATGCATATTTTGGAGTAATGCTAAGAGATCAAGATAAAAGTTTTGCACCACATATCTGCTGCAAGGGATGCTACATAAGTTTAAGACGCTGGAGTCAGGGCGAACAGAAGTCCCTCTCTTTTGGTGTTCCCATGGTGTGGAGAGATGGCAAGGACTACACTACGGACTGCTATTTTTGCATGACAAATCTTAAAGGTGAGCATTGTATTAAGTATTTAAGCTTTCTGTATTATACTGGCTCCTGAAAATGTCATTATTATGCAAAGACTTAGCATAAAATTAAAAACTAACATAGTTCACTTCAGCATGAACATATCCTTTACTAAACATTTATGTACTATCTGCAACTCCAAATCAATTCCTTTATGTAATATGCAATTATATTTTCCATAGGTATAAATAAGAAGAATAAACATAGTGTGGCATATCCGGATGTTCCTTCTGCCATCAAACCCCTGCCACATGGCCCAGGAATTCCTATACATTCTCCCCCTGAACATATAGAGGTACATGAAGAGATTAATATGGAAGTTGACCAAGATTATGACACATCTGAGTCTTATCAGGTTTCCACACATGATATGGTCGCAAGACCATTAACTCAAGTTCAGTTAAATGACCTGACCAGGGATCTGGGGGTTTCAAAGACGAATACACAATTTTTTGGCTCTTGACTTCGTGAATGTAATCTTCTGGCTTAAGAAACAACATTTAGGGGGGTACAGAAATAGAGAACAAGAGTTTCGAAGCTATTTTTTACAGCATTCTTCCAGCTCTTTAGTATACTGCGCCAATATTAAAGGACTTGTTGAGGCCCTTGGAATTCCCTACAACCCATTAGAATGGATACTGTTCATAGATTCCTCCAGTAGAAGTTTAAAAGCTGTGTTACTGAATATTGGTAACAAGATAGCTTCCGTTCCTATAGGCCATTCAATCCAACTTACTGAAAGTTATGAAAATATGAAAAAATTGCTGGATGTAATAAATTACTCTAGCTATAAGTGGAGGATATGTGGTGACTTAAAGGTAAAATCATTTTACACTTGGCATTTCTAAGCTTTTTGATATTGACATTTTCATTTTTAATTGTTAATACTTGTATACACCTTTTGGTCAACTTACATTTTACAAGAATGCAAATCTAGAAATCATGAGTCATTTTTGAGTTATATTTTTTGTTGAAGTGTGTCCCTATAGGTTAATGCATCCTATTGGGTTAATGGGGAACTTATCCTAATTGAGAAGGTATACAACACAACTCAATAAACTCAAAATAAGATGTACATATATCCAATTAGTTCCAAAACGATGATTTAATGCATCGGCATACAGAATTTTTCAGTACAAATTCATATTCTTATTGTTTTAAGAAATATTACTTCGAATTTGTTTTTACAAATATTACACTGAATTTACATACCGTGCTGAATTTTTTTCAGGTAGTGTCTCTTACGCTCGGGACGCAAACAGGCTACACGAAGCATCCCTGTTTCCTATGTTTATGGGACAGTCGTACAGATAGTATGCACTATGAGAAGAAGGTTTGGCCTCCACGAGAAGCATTTAGAATTAGATCAAACAATGTGATAGCTGAACCTTTAGTGCCTCCTCAAAAAATACTCCTCCCTCTACTGCATATAAAGCTTGGCATAATGAAAAATTATGTCAAAACCCTTAATAAAGTAGGCCAAGCTTTTAAATTTCTTCTTCAAAAATTCCCACAAATCAGTGACGCTAAGCTCCATGGGGAAATTTTTGATGGACTTCAAATCAGGAACTTGATCAGCAATTTGATGCCTCAATGAGGGACATAGAAAAAAATGCCTGGAAAGCTTTCAAAGCTCTAGTTAACAATTTTCTAAGCAATAAAAGAAGCCTAGAAGAATATGTTGCCCTGGTCAATCAGCTCTTAACAAGTCTCAAACATTTGGGAGCTCGAATGTCTATAAAGATACACTTTTTACAGTCCCATCTGGATTATTTTCCCGACAACTGCGGGGATTACAGTAAAGAACAGGGGCAAAGATTCCACCAGAAAATAAAACAATGGAATCCAGGTACCAGTGTATGTAAATGGAACGGAAACATGCTTGCTGACTACTGTTGGTGTTTGAAGCATGATGCACCACATGACAGGCACAAACGAAAATCGTCAAGGGCGTCTGTTCTTCGAAATTATAATTATTTTCTTTATTATGTTGCATTTTTTTATTTTTTGTTTATTAAAAGAATTATAGTTTACATACGTGTATTCCTGTTTATATGATATAACAGTAATAATGCATTATTAGATAGAGAAAGTTTTTTTTTTTTAAAATTCAGAAAAATTAGCTAATCTCAATGAAAATGGTGTGTGCTGTACTGAGAAAATCTGACCTGATTGAACAAATATACATTTATTTTTGAGCTCAGGAGGTTGGATTCATTAAGAAACCACGAAAAAATCCTGGGGAACATAAAATTTTTTTTCAAACGCAGGCCTGTGTTATCGCTAGTTTGGAACCAAAAGTATCGGGGATACCGAGGAATTGACAACGCGGGGGAAATATCGGATAACCGATAACCCGATATCGTTATCGCGATAACGCCCACCTATGAATACACAAGTAGATACATCTAAATCTACATACCACTTAAGATAATACACGGATATGTTATAGATATATATATATATATATATATATATATATATATATATATATATAATATCAGCAGCATTATTTATTATTATTATTATCTACCTAAAATTTAAAAAAACAATGTATCACTTTCAGAAGTTTTAAGGAGAGAACTATAATGTAACTAGATCTGCGTGTACATAGGCGAAGGGAACGATGAGAATGTGTATAGTTGCAGGTGTAACGAGCATATATTTGTACAGCAGAAAATTTTCATGATGCGGGAATATACCCATGGTATCTGAAAGAAGAGTGTAACCTCTACTCTGAAAACATTTCTTTTGTCCTGTAAAAATAAAGAGAAATACACATGTGTAAAAAAAATACATACATATATATGTTATCTTCACATAATCTACGTAGCCAAATTTATTATTACTTACCTAAAATTCTCAAACAAACGAAAACATCAACTTCAGAAATTTTATAAAAAGCGAACTTTAAACGATGAGTTGAAGAAAGGGATGAAAGTGCGCGGAAGATATATTTAGCCGCAGAGCCATGAATGAGCAGTATGGCGAAATTGATGACAAGAAAGAATGATTTCTTTTTAAAGAACCCATCTGGCAACTACCTACTAGAACAAAGGTGGCTGCAATCTCTTTGCACCCTAATGATAGGCCAGATTAAAAAACAACTCAAATATTCAAAAGACCAAAAAAACAAAATTAAAAAACAAAGGCCAAAGACAAAACAAAACAGGAAGCAAAAAAGAAAAAAGATTGAAGCATGCTCTGACGTCAGGAAGAGGCATGCATCAGGCGGCGAAGAAACATGCAAATAAAATGGAGGAGGTCAGCCTTCTCCTTAAAGTCAGATACTCTACAAGTCTGTGTGCACGAACTCAATCCAAATACAACGGACAAGCGATAGTGAACCCGATCTTCCCTATACCACGAAGATCACAAACAATGTCATCTTCAAAATCAGTGTCCAGAACAGTCTGGGGGATAATGAAGCCGTCGCTATACAGACCAGACGTTTGTTACATCAAGTGTTAGGGCGTCACTCGAGTGTGTTCAATTCCATGACCACATAAAGCCACCTGAAGGCGTCGCAGCATTGGGTGTTAGGTTCATGGAAAAAATCATGACCCAATGACATGCAAACCTAAGGTCCCCCCGGCCGTCTCCTATCTTATTTGTCGAGCAGCACGGATGGCTTCTCTGATTCCTGTTTTATATTTGGTATGAGAAAGAGCAAAACGCTAGTCTGGCCGTCCAGTTCTCGCGGAGAATTTGACGCAATCATCGAAAATCTCATTCCCCGCAATTCCCAAATGTCCATGAACCCCGCAGTAGATAAGTTCGACATTAACGCGGCTCGTAGCAACCGTGATGTCACGGATATCGGGAACCATGGAGTTTGAAGATTAAAATGTGCCGAAGGCAAACAGGGAGCTTTGTGATTCTCTATAAGTCACACTTCGGTCTGCGAACAGGGCAAGACGCGTTCTTTCCCGTACCAAGCGCTGTATTACAAACAGCTCGCACATGAAGACAAACGCAGCGCGTGGTAGATCCCCGCTGAATTCAAACAGAGGGAATGAGGCTTGGAACCTGCTCCCTTCCCTTGGGACTTGAAAACATCCTTACCCATTGGTACGAATCCAGTGTGACAGAAGCTTTAGGAGCAGAATGGTATCTACAAATTGTCAAAAGTAGTAGCCTCCAGGGCAGCGTCCAGGGCAGAATGAGATGCGCTACCGACTTGAAAGTTACATCGACCACTCAAAAGAGTTTTCTAACCCCAAAGCTAGAGGGCTTAAAGTCTGACTGGCCTCTCTCGGTGACATAGGTTACGTTGTGATCGGCTGCGGATGCACGGCACTGGGCGAGTGACATCTTCCCTGAATCGACAAGTAGGCTCTCAATAGGAGGTGTGCGGAAGGCAGCGGTAACCAGACGGATCCCGGTAAGGTGGATTAAATCCAGTTTATGCAATTTCCGCTTGGTACGGATGCATAAAACTATAATCTGCAGTCAAACTTCGAACGTACAAAGGATCAATAGAAAAGCACGAAAATAGCCCTATCACCACGTCAGCTGCAGAACGTGACGGAAAGAAGAATGTCCATGGCACGTGGACAAGAGACCCTAAGGCTAGGTATATGAGCCTCCAAGGTAAGGCAGCATTTGAAAACAAGACCAAGGAAACGGTGTGAATCCACCACTTTTATTCGAACCCTGATTAGGAATAAGTTCAGCTCGTGACGGAGCCGTGGATGGCGGCAGAAGGGGACCATCTTAGTCTTGTCCAAGGCAAACCTAAATCTGAGTGCTTCCACATAGCAAGAGATTCTGTTTAATGACTGTTGGAGCCGGTCCTGCAGATTTGGGATCTGTGCGTACCAAAAGAGATCAAAAGACCCTGCACGTAAAGCTTTACATACTGAGGGCAAAGAGGGTGACACTGAGGACACTTACCTATGGGACAGACACTTTCTGCTCCATTTTACCGGAAATCGCTCCCTCCATTCCCCGTCCGCGGAACCAATGAACTCGCAAAAAGATTGGGGAGCATTGCATCGCCCCCATCGTGTTTACAGTCCCCATGATAATCTATTGCCATGCCTTATCAAAGACATTCTCCAGACTAAGTAACACCGTGGAGTAGTGCTTTCTACGAAGAAGACTTCGCATAGGGCATTTACTCGCCGAAGCAAAGCATTCGACCTAGAGCAAAAATTGTGAACCTCACTCTGCATAAGACAGTTGGCCCCACTATCCAGGAAAAAGGCTAGTCTAAATTTAAAATTTTTTTTCCATTAACTTGCATACGCACGAGGTTAAAAACTGAGCCGGAAACCGGCCGTGGTAGAGTGATCTCTATCCGGTTTGCAAAAGCATGCAGAGTACCCATGCGCTAGGAGTTTGGGAGAAAACCCTGTGTCCAGATCCTGTTGAACCAATCTAATAGAAAGGCTATAACTCCCTTAACTAGATGCCGAAGCATGGTATACAGCACATCATACTGTCCAAGGAAAATAACCGCGCCCAGAGCGAAAACGGAACGTAATTAACTCAATATAAACCTATTGTCAAAGTGTTCTCCGCCTCGGGAGGATAAATCCAGTAGGCGGCCTTCGGCGACAGCACGACGTGGATTTAAGCCTGGCAGAGCAGCGTCCAGGCCAAAGAATGCAAAGAAAGTGGTCGTGAAGGACTCCGAAATTTACTCGGGTTCCGATATTGCTCTACGATTCTTCTGAGGAAATGGAATGGGATGTCCTGCGAAAACTTGCCCTGAATCATTTTGACTCGCTTTCACCACTCGACTAGAGGGGTCTTCCCGTTAAGTGACAGATAAATCAGTCATTTCTTGAAATGTGTATAACCGAGCCGGCGGCCAGCACAACCGGGTTGGGGGGAGGGGGTGGGGAGTCTCAAGTGGCATCGATTCACAAAATGATAGTTAAATTGAAAAGTGTTTACTACCATGAGGGTCATAGATTACACTATACCCTAAACCACGTTGTGCATCAGCATAGTACAAGGATAGATCAAGACAGGAGAATTAACCGGTTTTGGTGCAGTGGTGCGTAAACTCAGTTCGGCAAGGATGGTAACCGTAGAATTCATCGTTTGGTCTCCCCAAAGAGGGGGCTATAGTTAATATCGCAGATCAAGAGAAAGGCCCTTGGCAACCGTGCCACCAGGCAGCGGAATTCACCTTCGACGAAGTCGGCTGATGGTGAAATGTACGTAAATATAACAGCATACCTCCAATTCAGGTGCAGCTTCACTGTTAGTGCCTGGAAGAAGGCAATTATAACAAAGAGAAGAAAGGATACAACATACAAGGTGTAAATTTTGCATCCTTTTTTCCAGACCCCATCCCGTAGTGGTAAGGTCGCAAAAACTTTATACCCCAGAGGAGTGGGCAGGGGGTAAGCACACACCATGCTCTCCTGCAAAAGATAGATACCGGGTGTCGTGGTATTGTTGTTGTTGCTTTAGAGCGCCAGTCTGATCCTATTGATTATTAAAGACAACAATACTTCAATATTGGCTGAGTGGACTTTTTAATTCCCTTATTGTTGAGAGAGTGTCACAGCGTTTAATCTGTTTTAAGGAGAGAGCCCGTAAAACACGTAAAGGGTCCATTGAAACACCAGAATTATCCAAAAATAAATATATATTTTAAATTTATCAATTAACTACAAAAAATAAAATATTTACAATCACCTAATAAGTTTAAAGGAGTTAACCATACTTGAAACCGGGCCTATTTCAGAAGCTATTCATTCATCTCCAAATTCAAATAGGCTCCAAGTAAACAAACAAATTGTCGATTAGATTTTTAAAGTGACACTTTTAGATTAACATTAAAATTCAAATTAAATTTCACTCTTCTAACTGTAAATATGACGGGATTCACTAACAATTGTTTCTACTTCAGTTAATTTTAGTACAGTAATAAACTCATACTACCGCAATAAGAATATAAGGGTAATTCTAACTTACATGAAAGAAAAAAACAGGGTTTGCCAGATGTCACTAAATGGCTTTTCTCGCGCTTCGTTGTGTTGGAGGGGCCGAGTGTAGATTTTCTTCAAGATGGGAGGGGGGTAGGGGAATCTGATGTCTAATTCTTCGGTTCTAAGTAAAAACGCGGAGGGAGGAGTTGTACTCCCTGGCTCGAGGAGTGCTCTTCTGTATGCTCTTGAAGCTTCTTTGTATCCTAGTCTTCTTCGAGGTGTTGCCCACTGGATTTTGGGTATACAAGGAGCTTTTGAATTTCCTGGAAAACTTGGATCTTCCTCGGGTATGGTTTCTTCTTCTCTCCTCGGTATTAATATCGCAATCTGAGAGTCAGTCGAGGGTGACTAGTTCTTTTATTATCTTACTTGCGGAATTCCTGTCTGGCACTAAGAATGTTGGTCCAGCCAATCTTCTTACTAAGCCTGTGCAGGATACTTCTGTCCGGCACCGAAACAAAACGTAACGTTCTAAGTTATTTCGAAATTTGGGCAAAGGAACAATCTTCTCGAACTGGTCCTCTATCGTCGACCACCGAATAATCCTTTCTCTTTCCTTCAGGGGCTTATTTATAGCCTGGCGACCGCCCCAGCTAACGGAGAAGCGGCGAGGTCGCAGGAGGGAGAGCGAGGGGTGAGGCCGCAGAGGGGAGAGCGAGTTTTGAGGAGGGTAGCACCGCGATGCCCAAGTCGGCTTGTTAATTAGCCGTACCACAAACCGTCACAATCCTTGATGTTCCTTTTGACTGGCACCGTTTTTTTGTGGCGATTTAATCATGGGCCTCCGGATCTCATGGGTAATTGGATCCTTTGAGCGCTCCTAATGGCCTTTGGTGGTCACCTTGGCACAGCGACTCGCTCTCGACTACTTATGCGGCAGGGAGATCAAAAAGGGTAGACCACTTGACTGCTATTCCGCCGGTTACTGTCCCCACGACTCTTTTCATGTGGCTCGATTTTATTGCTGTCTCCTCACGGAAATGGGGTGCACTTTAACTTACATGTCCGCCTGGCCCTCCGGGAGGCTTTAAGTTGTAATTCCTCTACACCGGGAAACGGGAGTAGACGAGCATCCGGAGCGCCTTCCAGGTGGTGAGAATCCGCAGCATTTTTATTGAAGGAATATGCACTCCATTTCTTGCTCAGACGAGATGTGGGGCCCTCTTTCAAGATAAGACTCTGATGGGAATGGTCGTAAGCTTCACGAAGGTAGAACTCCGTGAAGGCCTCAGAAGACTTTTCAGGGGAGGTTGGGCTCACTATGAGACTCATTTCCTGCCTCCGCCTCGAAACTTTTGGTGTGAGCCACCCAGCCCAACCCTCTTTTGGGGCGTAGGAGCCGAAGCTTCTCTGCTGCTCTCCTCCTTCAGAGTCGAAGCGCAGATTCAAGAGCCCCTGAATAAGACATTAAGTCAATCTTCAGCCTCCTGTGAGTCTAGAGACTTGGTGGAGCTGCGCGGCCTTTTTGCTTTCCAGCTAATGGTATCGCTGAAGGAGGGGAGGGGGGGAACTTCTGTTAGTCCAGTCTGAGTGTGAATCCTTTGTGCCACCAGCTCTATCAGAGGAGAATTCGGTGTATGTAGAACCCACAGTAGGTTCCAAGTTAGGTCTTAAACGACCGTGCTCGTAGTATTGGAGGGGCGAGGAGCAGAAGGTGTTTTTTTTAAAAAATGAGCATAGGACGTCCCATGAAGCTCTAGGCGGCGGGCCAGGATCAATTTATTAGCCTCGCAACAGGAGAGTTGATCCTTAGCCTGAACGGCCAGGATTTCTTTTTCCAGGAGATACGCACAACATTGCTTCAAATAGGTGGGGTGCGATTTTCCGCAATTGATACACTTAGCCATACATCATAATAACCTATCGTGTACGGTCTTGGAGCAACTTAGACAAACTTTGTATAAACCTCGAATTTGAACGTCTACAGGAGAGATTCGTATGGCCGAAGCGGTGACTGTAGTAGCAACTCCGTGGCAGTGGCATGAACGCCTTTACGCGGTAACCACATTAACTGACACGCACAGAATCAGGGAGCCTGTCATGGTAGAACGTTACGAAGAGAGTAAGGGTGGGTCTCGAGTCCCCTAGTCTTTTTAATATCACACGTTCGGCCTTGACCGGTCTTTGGTAGGCCTACTCCAAGTTAATCTCAACTACGGAGTAGTTCACGAGTTCCCACGCGTAAACCATTCCTTTCACAAAGTCCTAGGTAGAGCGCGCTGTACCACTGACCGGCGAGCCCTTAAGCGTCCGAAGTGTAGTAATTAGGGTAGATACGCATGGATTCTACGCATTCGATGGAAGCCTTTCTTACTAGAAAAGAGTCCTCTTCGGCTCTCTACAAATTAAACTAGCTAATGCTCTCCTGCGATGGATCATTTGTCACTTTGTCAAAATTCATAAATCAGTAGAGAGAATAACCAGAAAGCGTTGGAAACCAGCTAGCTCAAAAACGACAAATAGTCTCTCAATGAGCGGCCCCGAAGTAATCGAGGGGGAACCCCCGCACTCGATGTCCTAGAATGCTTGGAGAGCCCCTGAGAAAGCATAGGAGGGAAGGGGTAACGTCCTTTCCAAAGGTGAATCTGACCAACAGCGGCTCCTTAGATGCCGCATGCGGATGGTGAGAAGGGAGCCCTTTCACTGGTCTCAGGGGTGTCTCGACTTACCTTTAGCTCCCCGAAACCTAGGGAGCGCGAGGGCGTGATTGGATGTTGATGTTAATACGCAGCTCCATTATTCCCTTATATTGTCACCATATTTCTAGAAAAAGAAAAATGGCACATGAAAATTAAATAATATGACCCTTCAACGACTTGAAAGGGTTAAGAGATAAGTCTCCATAGATCCATTGACAACTCCACAAAGAAAGGTGAAGGGAAA
The DNA here is from genome assembly GCA_963969495.1 of Ceratothoa steindachneri. NCBI lineage: Eukaryota > Metazoa > Arthropoda > Malacostraca > Isopoda > Cymothoidae > Ceratothoa > Ceratothoa steindachneri. The sequence goes on from OZ018326.1 coordinate 83,470,127, forward strand.
TCTTCGCAGCCGTCGGCTTAGAAGAGGACTAAGCCTTCTTTCCAGTAGAAGAGGGTTGGAGGGGCCCCTGAGAAAGCACAGAAGGGAAGAGTTAACTTAATTTTTCGAGGTAGAGCTGCCCGAGAGCGGCTCCGGAGAGAGCAGACTGGAAGCCACTTTGTCGCATGCGGATAGTGAAAGTGGAGCCCTTCCACCGGTCGAAATGGAGTCTCGTGTTACTTCGTCCTCCCAGGAACTTACGAAGGGCAAGACAGCACTTGGAAGTGGATGACCATCTGCAGTCCCACTATTTCATTCTATTTTCAACATATTTTTAGGAAAAAGAGCACATGAAAAGTAAATAATATGACCCCCAATGAAATGCAAGTCGAAGAGAAAATTATCTATAGGAGAATAAAATTCCAAAATGCGATCATTTACACATACTAGATCCAGGTGCAGTGCTGATAGTTTTACCAACTCGGTTCGCCATTTAAGCGAAATTCTGCGAGAACTTTAACCTTAAATGATGGTACTATCGTGGCTACTCTATAAGTGTAATACTATAGGTATAATACTTATTAATTACATAAGTATTATAATTTCTAGCGTTTTCACCATTGTTTTTTTCCCCTAACTTTCTAACACCATAATTGGGAAAAGTGTTGGAGTGATTTAAAAAAAATTCCTTAAGGTTGTTTTGACCTCTTCTCTTGGCGCTCAGTATAATGAGCATAGATAGATAAGTACTCAGTTAATCCCAAGCAAATAATAAAGCTTTTGTATGGAATCACTTGCGAAATCAAGTCGCACCTTTTTAATGAAAGAGCATTCTACTTCTTTGGATTTAATGTTAGCCTTTTTTTCCAATGTTGATCGTAACCAGTCGAACTAACCACAATAAACCTCTTTGTTGGTAATCTGAGATGTGCCAAGAAGTTCAAAGTGGATAATGCCATCATACTCCATTAAATGTGCAAGTGATTCTTTTGTGGATGAAGCCATTTTTTCAGCTGTTTTCCCATAGGTCTAATCCATCGTCTCGAACGTTTAATATTATTGTATATGAACCACCTTTCGTCTCCTCTAACAACCTTACTAAAAAGTGGTTATCCTTTTAGTCGAGAAAGGAGAGAGGACTAATTGACATTTCTTTTGTTGTAAATGTACCTCTTATAAGTTATGATGCATCTATGACCCCAATTTAAAAACTTTGCCTATCTTTTTATAAATGACGGTGCATAGTGAAATGAGTTAAATTTCGTTTTTAAGCCAATTGGATATTTTTGTTCATTTATTTTTTAATTTTGATGAACTAGGCGAGTGTGTAACTTTTGAGTTTAGCATATCTTGGAAAGAGGTGGTGTCATCAATCCAATTGTCTAATATACTATCATCACTTTCATGATCTCAGTATATTCTCGCCAGAACATTTATTTATTCATATTTCCCTGTGTATTCTCGTCAGCGTTTTTGCTTATGTACGTATCTCTCTACAACCTGCTCATCAATCGATCACTCATCTATGTTTGTGTTTTTGTCTGTATATCATTCTATTTGCGGTTGTATAACGGTTCATTACAGTTGTACTTATTTCTGCATAACAATATATTATCCTGTGTCTAGTTCGTATATGCTGGTTGTTATTGTTGTTGTTTCCAGTTATTTTCTAGCTCACGTTCAAACTTTCCTTCTCTTACTCATTTTCATTTTTCACTTATCATTCATTTATCTCTCTCTTCTTCATCTAACCCCCATATAACTTATCTGGTTTGCATTTGATGGTTGCTGTCGTTGTTCACATTTTTCCTTCGAGTTCACGTTATAATTTATCCCTCTCTAACTCTTTTTCATTTTCAACTCCTTTCTTCAAATCATCCCCCTCTTCGGCATCTATTCCTCCAATCACAATTCTTATCTATATTAGCAATAAGAAATATTACTGATAATATTATATCTAGATAACGTATCTGTGTATTCTCGCAGATCATGTGCAGACAACGCCATAATAATTGGCTCTCTCTCTCTCACTCATTTTCACACATACTAACACACTCTCAAAGACTCTCAGTTTCACTCTCACTTTAACTCTAACTTCAATCTCACTCTCATACTTTCACTCTTAATTCACGTCCATTCTCATTCTCAATCTCGCTCTCTCTTTTCTATCACTTTTCTTTCTCAATAATCTCTCTTATTTCTCTATCTCACTTCTCGATCACTCTTTTCTATGTCTCTCTAACGCTAATCAATTAAAACTCCTTCTGGTAGGTATTTAGGTTTGGGCAAACGCGTAGAGATGAATTATGCATGTAATTTTTCTTACAGCTGCAAAGAGCCTTGACCGGTGGATAAAAGGCGTATCCAAACTCATTATTGCAGATATAAAACATATTCTTGTGAGGGTCATTTAAAATGAAGTTGCCTCCTGAGGTGTGCAACTATTTTGAGAAAAGCGGCATTGAGGATAAGATCGGGGTTGCTAAGCGTCCGATTTATATTTACTGAAGAAAAAAAGGAGTCAGGATCATGAGAATGTTAGGTAAAGAAACAGTTGGTTTCAAGATAGTTACGTAAAGGCGAAAATGACGTACCTTAAGAAGGGTAAACTTATCTAAGGAGATGAGATAGATAATGAGCACATAACAAACCAGAATAGACGAGTGAACAGTAGAAGCAACAGTTTGGTGTGCTGGTGTTGCCGAGGCGTCGTGCATCAAACGAGTGCGTCTCCGCGGGCTTGAACGGGAGAGGAATAGAAGAGATTAATAAGGATAAGGGAGAATCACAAGTCGAATGAAGTAGCCGGCATGTGTCTCTAGCACGGCCAGTAGTGGTCAGGTGAAGAAGGACTATCGCTTGCATGCGAGACTTCATTCACGAAGAAATTTTAGAGTACAGTCAGCAAGAATTTCCTGCGCCAATAAATTGCTAATAGACAGAGATGTTCTGTTAATTCTTCTAGACCGTAACTTGTTTAAGGTACCAGATGGAACGTATAAGGAGCTGAAATAGATAATTAAAGAGGCGAAGAAGGCGAAGACAATCCGTTTAGCTACCCTATATCTGGAGTCCGGTTTCGCTCCAAGATGGTACGAGCTAAGCGTCTAGGATTCTTTGCCGGAGGAGGGTGTCAGACACATATTGGACAATGATATAGCAGGTAGCCCTGTAGTACCAAAAACGCAAGTGGTGAGTGGTCTCTTAAATACTAGTCCGACTTAAGAGTTAGGGGTAGAGGACCTCACCTTATTTCCAGTTAGCGTAGTCATATGTAAACATATGTATTTCTATGAGTGAGCGGGAAGAGCATAGCCATAATCTGAGAGGAGGGATCCACAGCAGGCACTTAGCATGAACAGTACGGCGAGCAGTATTCATCGAGAGGTTTGGATGATCAAAAGCTCAAGCGAAGGAGATAGTGGTTATTCTAGGTAAGAGTGAAACGTCAGTTGAGGGGAAGCATACATAAGGAAATATTCTCAACTCCAAGAAGAAGGGCGAGTTAAATTTGAGAGATCTGGGTGAGTTTTCTAAGGAGCCTGAAGTCAAAGGAAGTGCTCTTTTAGGCAAGCAATCAATCCAAGCAAGGTAAGGACGAAACTCTCCGTAAGTGGTTGGGGTCATTGAGTGAAGACCCATGGAATAAATATTTTCTGAAGGAAGAAGTCTTGAAAAGGCGATTTTAGCACTGAAGTGCAAAGGGAATTGCTCGTGGTCAGAAGTGTGCAAACAAATTATCTCTAATTTCTATAGGCACAGGGTTAATTTCTGGCTCATGAAGAGGTAGGATGACACTTAGGAGGATTAAAGACCTATCAAATTCTAAGATAATTCTTTTGACCTGGCCTAAAAGAGGACGTAGAAGATTACATCGGAATGTTTAATGAGTGCCGGTTAGCTAGCACACTTGTCCTAGGCGTTGAGGAAAACCAGAAAGAAAAATATTTTCCCGGTCGAGGAAATTGGCCCGTTCGAGAGGCTGAAATTACCCACAGGGAGTGGCATAGCAGCGAACGTGCCACTGGGTAGTTATAATGAGGGAGATACTTCAAAGGTTCATTTTTACGCAACTACATGGTGAAAATCACGTGGTTTAGAAACTCCAACCTCGATCCTTGATCTATCTATTCTTTCAGAGTTGGTGCTTAGAGACAGTTTCCGAACAGGAATTTTAAGAATTTTCTGAACTCAGGCTATAGTCAGAGCGGCGATCACGTTGATTCTTCTTCCCTTTTGAGCAAGTGTTTACCTGTGTATAAAGTAGATATATGTAAGCCGTCCTATGTATCATTTTAAGATAATTATGCTTGCAAATTATATATCTGTAGCTAGTCTTGCATAAACTCCCTCCCTTTCATTGCTTTGGGTTAGCAAACCACGGAGTAATATTAAAGAAAGAGCTAAATCAACCGGGATATTTATGAGTGGACAGTAGTGTCAATACCCTTGGATTAAACGGGAGAAATAACGGTCGGTCTTTAAAGTAGGTTCGTGTGAGTTTACTGTGAGCCCTAAAGGAGTTCACCGGTTATATATATATATATATATATATATATATATATATATATATATATATATATACATATATAGCAGAATAAGGTCGAAGGGTGACCATGTGCCCTTTTGTACCCACGTGGTCCCGAGATCACCGGATGGAGCTTTGAAAGCACGGTTCAACCAGGGCGCAGGTGCAGCCTACGCCGTTATCACGCCCCAGCTGTATTTGCTTAGGGACCGTTTCCATCGTCTCCCATGGTCGCCTTTTAGCCAACATTCCTGCCTTTCCGTTATAAATCAAAGTTCATTTAACATTCTACACAAACTTTATCAAAATTCTTTCCCGAAGGAGTCACCGACTTTTCCCAAAAATCGCACGTGTGTGTGGAGGCGGCCGCTAAGCCATCTAAAGCCACCTCCTCGAGCATCTATATAATCCTTCGACTCGGTTTAGTAAGCAGCAGCACTAATAGATTTTCCGCCTACCACTGCGAGCGAGCTAAAGGACGCCCCCACCCCCCGCGATCGGAGACAACGACGAATTCTATCCCAGAACGAAGGCTAAATTGACATCCGTGAACTTTGCCAAAGTCCATCGGCGAGTATCTGACAAGGATTCCAATATCTGGAGGCCATATCCGTGTGCTCCTTCATTTGAAGCGAGAGGTAACTTTACTTCCACATTGCAGTTCTTGTATCCCAACTGGCCCCTTTCCTGCAACGAGCACGTAAGTATTTGTAACCGTTGCCGCCTGCAGATTAAGCTAGAATATGGCTTATGCAATCGATCCATTTTTTGTGATTACGCCCCGGTTTACCCGCCATCCCCCTCCTTAAATCACCAACCTGAATCCGACCTTCTTAATTCCCTAATTAACCCACCTGTATCTCGCGTAGATATTTAACTCCGTTTGTGCGACCATTCCCTTTCAACCGAATATCTGTGTATATTTAAATATTATTTTGTTGCTAGTAAAGATATATTTTCGTCATTGGCTTTCTTTTTCAATCCCAACGCGTACAAGCTACTTGTTAATCTTTTGCCAACTTGCACTCTGAAATATTTGTTTTAAAAAGGACCCCACAAAGTTAATAATAAACCATTTCCATTGGCCTTATAACAATTTTTCCATTCCCTAACGGTCTTCAACTAACTTCGGCCCAAAGCACCAAAAGTACCTACCTATATGTATTTATATATAGAGTCTTGCCATTCCACGACAATATATATATATATATATATATATATATATATATATATATATATATATGACAACGCAGGTGGCAAAAAACACGCTCGTGAAGAAAAGTGGGAGGTACCGGTAGGTACAGATGAGATCACGACTGGATTCTCATCGATGAAGTTAGAGAAGAAGTAATTACCGTTTATTTATTTATAAATTTCATTATAAGGAAATTTTTATATACTGCTCTAATTCGGATTCTATGAAATAAAGAAAAGAATAAGTCTTATTAATTCCTAAAGCTAGAACAAATAAAAATTATTTGAAAGATGGAAGCTTATTAAATTGTTAAGAAGTTAATGCCATTTTATTCAAAAGGAAAGGTAAATTCATATTTAAAAAAACACAATTATTCCGCTGTTCAAATTATTATCAACAATGATTAGGGGTTGGACAAAATAATTGGAACACGTCTTAAATTTAATGTATATTTATTTAATTTGGAGCTGCTCCTCCTTTTGATTTCTGAACAGCATCGATGCGCCTTAGAATTGATTCATACAGCTTCCTGACTTCATTGAGAGGAATCTTGAGCTATTCTTCTTGCAATACCTACTCCAGCTGTTTCAGGCACGGCGGTGAAGTGTAACGACTTCTAACATGTCGCTTCAAGACGCAGCACAAATGCTCAATAATATTAAGAGCTGGAAATTGTGGGGGTCACTCGATGTGTTGTAGCTCACTCTTATGCTCTTCATACCAATGTATAACCACATGAGTAGTGTGTATTGGGGTATTGTCATCCTGCGAAAAGCACTCACCATCAAAGAATAAAGTCTGGACCATGGGATGGACTTTATCTTCGAAAATATTCAGATATTCGTTGCTATTGATTCTACCATGTAGGGCTGCGATAGGACCAAGAGAATTCCAAGATATGGCTGCCCCAACCATCACTTACCCTCCTCCGTGCTTCTCTGTAGGTAGAAGGCAGTTTGAAGTAAAAGCTTCCCCAGGCTGCCTCCACACATAAACTTGCCCTGCAGTAGAGAAAAGAGAAAAATTGACTTGTCGGAGAATATTACTTGCTTCCATTGGTCAACCAGCCATTGTGATCTCTCCCCTAGTTCAGCCTTTTCTGAATGTTTTGATGAGAAAGCCGAGGTTTTTCGATGGTGGGTCTTCCATGATATCCGGCTTTATTTTGCTCACCGTGAACAGTTTTAGTCAAAACTGGGCTAGTAAGATGTTGTTCCAGCTCTGCAGTCAATTTAAGAGCACTAGTTCGGATATTTTTCATCACAATACATTTCAACTCTCGTTAGTCTCTTTTAGCGACCTTCGAAGTCCTGCCGGAATATTACTTTTCCTACTGGAGGACTTACCCTGCTTATTGAATTCTTTTGTTGTCCTTGATATGGTAACTCTCGAAAAACCACTGAGTTTAGCTGTTCTAGTGACAGAAGCTCCAACAATTTGCTCCTTTACAAACTAAGTGTGTTCACGAATCATAACATCTATACCACGATATGATAAAGAAATACAAATAATCCTGAAAGTGGATAAATAAAACTATGTATCTACAATAAAAACAAAACACCCACAATGAAATTTGGATGGATATTCGTAATATAATGACTCATTGAAATATTGGCGTTAAATATCTACTCTTCTAATTGTTTTATCCAACCCGTGATGGTTCCCAAATGTTTAATCAAACATGCATAATTTTATTGAGTAATTCGCTGTTTATTATGAAATATAAGGTTTAATTATATTTATCTTCCTCCTCTGCATCACAGCAACTCTTCCATTTATATAATTTTGGAATATCTTAAATGAATAAAAATCAGATGGTGCAACATCCGTTTAATATGTAAGAAGAACTTCCCAACTTAACAATAATACTTTCTTTGGCCAAACTGGCCAGCTTCATTTAAAATTGTCGATCATATAGGTCTGCGGCAACTGTTTGTTATTATTGAAGAACCCATAACGAACTCTTTTCACATCTCACCATCTGCAAACAAAGCCTCTTGATGTTGAATTCCACGACTAGGGATTTATTTTGCGATCAAATCACTGTTTTCTAGTTTAATATTGCAGTAAAAACCTACATTTTATCTCTCCTAACAGTTTGGTTCAAATATGTGACTTCGGCTATTTTATAAAGGAGATATGACGCAATATTTAAATGTTGTGCTTTAGACAGTTCATGTGGTTTCTGAACTCAAATTTGGAGCTTGAAATGACCTAGGCAAGATTGCCCTTTATAAAAGGGTTAGGAAGCATTGAACCTTAGGGAAGGCCGAGGTAATATTTCACATTATAAAAGGCTTAGACATTACTGTACCTTATAAAAGGTTTAGGAAATACTGCACCTTATAAAAAGCCTAACCAATGGTGCTAATTCTAAAAAGTGAAAACAAAACTGCACCATATAAATTGCTTCGGTATTTATCTTTAAAATCACTGCAACAAATTTCTTGAGAACCTAATTTTATCAAACTTAAGTCTATCCTGGCCACGTGGAAATTTAGAATAAGCTTAGCCTAGGAATATTTTTTCAGTTGAAACTATATTTATTCTTGCGCCAACTTCTCTACAGTTTGGTTCTATTAACTCTTAACAATGGATACATATCTCAAAAAAATAAATAAACAAATCCGTTAACATGACTATATTTATTTCAAGTAATAAATGGACGAAAATTGAGCGCAATGCTAAACCAAAAAAACACCAAATTATTTGTAAGAACATGAAACGTTTAAGAACATGAATATAGGCACCCTAGATTAAAAGAAGTAAAACTGAGTCAAACATTGCCATAGTAGGAGCACTGATCAGTAATCATAACACGAACTCTGTGACAAACGTATCAGTTGAGACAGCTTTGAGGATCGAAACTTGTCACTGAAGTTTGAGCATTATTAAAAAAATAAGAGAAAATTCAATAAAAATCAAGTAAATTCATAAATAAATCATATTCAGAGAAGAAACCGAGGTTTATTTGTACGTTATCATGGCCAAACAAACTTATCGAAAAAGTCAGCTAGTAAACCCATTTGGACATTTCGGAAAATCATTTCTAGGTTCATGGACATATAGCGATAGCGGGGAATAAGCGCACCGATAAGAGTGACAATAAGTCCACGAGTATTGGACCACAGGACCAGCGTTTCGTTCTTCCTTACAGTAACTACATAGCAGAAGTCACGTCAACCCACCGGGTTGATTGGCAAATAAGATGGGAAACGTTAGATTGGACCTTAAAGGTGCTTGTCATAGCGTTAGGACTGTTCCCATGCAACTAGCCCCCTCATGCTAAGGGGGCTTTAAGGCACTTTTAGTCGTCCTTAGAATTGGGCACAGTCGAGGGACGCTATGCCCCTTGATGGAGCGTTCCCCTGAGCCTTACTGTTTAACGCTTCAGGCTGGTTAATTTCCGCGCGCGTTACCTGTACCGAAATCGGGAGGAGCGGGCTCCCTAAAGTTTGTCCTTAGTAATCTAAATTGTTTCGTGCACACATTCCTTTGGAATGTTTTTAAATGATGCTACTAGCCTCATCTATTATATTTGACTGTCTAATTTTTATCCATGCTCCTGAGCCTAAGAATGATTCCCTCCCCCTAACGTCGGAGTGTACTTTCTTCTTATTATTATCTTTTTCATTTTTTGGTTTCTTTCTTTGCTTTTTTTCTTCTGTTTGCTTGAGTTTTTAATTTACTGTTTTTATTGATTTATTTTGGGACTTTCAAAGTAGTCTAGTATTTTGTTTAAAAGTAATTGTGACCCCTTTTGTCCTCGAAGACAGTAGCCAGATGGGCCCTATAAAGAAAAAAAGAAGAAAGCCATTGCATTTTTAGACGATAAAACTTTGGCGTCTCCTGAGTTAGAACCATCCCCTATATCAACACTGAGATTTTAAAAAAATGCAATTAAAAATCTTGCTGTACCTATTAATAGGCATAGAGAGTACAAATAATTATATGTAAAAAGTAATATAGTTACATAAAACTTTAGAATTTCCTCTTTCCAATAATTTTACGTCCGTCGTCCAGCTTTAAAGATTAATGATAGGTTGCCTTTGTCCAAAATCAGACTGGTCAACCTGTACATGTTCGTGCTTTAAAAACATATATACTATATAACGTCTCTATTTATTTAGTTTAGAGTTTAATCTCTTTATTTTTCATCGTTATTTGATATTTAACGCCTGCAGTCCAGGCAATAAGTGTGATATATTGCTGCGAACCCTATTCTATTGCATTGCATCTGCTACTAGCTTTTGCTATACCCCTTTTCTCCTTTTAGCTCTATAATTACTCTTTATCCACACTGGTTCCAAACTCCACATAAGGGTGTTTAATTGGTAGTCTGGCATGCCTTTTCTCTTTGTAGAAATTTGATTCCTCAGGTTTATCACCCTTCTCTTTTTTATTTTCTACTATTCTCATTCACCTCTGTTTCTCACATAATCTAGTCCTTTCTGAGTGAAAATATCCCCATAATTTAAACCATTTCATATTTTTTAACAAAGGCTACGGCCAGAGCGAAATCGCTTCCAATTTGAGCACGACTGAGTCATAATAGCAAGGAGGTTATTCGCCAATCGGTGGTAAAACCTATGAGTAATTATCTATTTTTTTCACAATTAAACTAAATTATTCCATAACTTCAAAAGAAATTCAAACGCATTGTGTTTGACGATATATTACTCCATATTCCTCATATTAATAAGTTTTAGAATAGTCCTTGAAATCGCATACGTATCTTCCCCATCGTGGGCTTCTGATTTTAAACCTACGACTACTTCTTCTCTAGGAAGCATTTTTTAAGGGCTAGGCAAAGATAATGCATGCATTAAAGAAATAATAAACTATACATATTTTTCCTAGAGTATTTTATGAGCATTCATCTTTAATACAGCTTTCACCCTTTTTGCAATAGTAGTAGTTTTTTCTTTGGTCTTCTCTGGCAAATTACCTTGGAGGAAATTGCCCGTACTTTTCGGAAGATACTTTTCTTTACCAAACCCTAGAGAAAGAGTTAAAGAGGGGACAAATCTAGTGGTCTGGCTAAGCTGGAAAACGTTGTTTGATGCGATTTTAATTTTCTATAAAGCAAATTGTTTAGCCATAACATGGATATAAAATCCGTATCTGAATGTTTTTTGCGATTCTATTTTTACAAATTTCTGGAGAACAAAACTGCGTTGTTTTCCTGATGGAGGAAAGACTGTCTCTCAAAATGTCTCTTATATCTCTGTAAACTTTAGATGGCCTGTTCATTCCTTAATATCTAAGGTTGATTAATTCCGCTACATCAGTAAATTCCTTTATGAATGCTTTGGTATACAAGTTTTGTCTCTCACCCAGCCAGGTACCTTGGTAGACATTCTTTTTAGTAATGTACAATTAATTCCTGATTGGTGGAATAAAGACATCTTTCTTTTCCACGCCATATATCAAATTTATTTTCAGAAGTCAAGAGATAATATTGTGAATAATACCATTTAGATTATTTTTACTTTAATCCATTGTATAAAAATAACAAGTCATCTGATTCTGGACGTTTTCTCCTTCTAGAGAGACTCTGATGCCTTTTATCATGAAGTTGCATAGATGGCTCAAATCAACTGCAAAACGTTTGCTCGTGCTATATTTTTTGTTATGGATCAAATTTATTTTCTCTAGTTTATATGAATATTCACTTGATAGCTAGTGTAATTTATTATGAGCCCTTACATGTCACTAGTTATTAGAGTTTTCCTACTTTGTATTTCCTGAATCCCGAGCATCCTTGATATCCTATCGACTTCTGTAATTTTTCTCCGAAACGAAAGTATTAATCACCGTCAGCTCAATTTTTTCTCCTCAAAGGATTAGGAACACTAATATTTCTTTCATCTACTGCCACCTACTGTTTTTTATTGCCTCTGTTTTATCTTTCATTACCACTCTATCCTGTACACCTCTTTCATCCCTTCGTTTCCCCTCTTTGTTTTAATAAGCATCTTATTAGTTCTTCAATTTTTCGCTTCTCTCTTCTAGAGATAAATGGTTCAGAAGAAAAATAGGAGTAGTCAATGGGCAAGAAAGAAAAGAAAGCTACTCCTAAGATATCTCAAGTGTAGAAAAACCTCCTCGATAAATTCTCTCCCGGCCATGGTTCATTTTGGCCGTTTTTCCATGCGGGTATGTGGGTGGACTCACGAAAGAACCTCAGAGAAGTGTAGGTGAAAAAAAACACTTTTGTTCTCCTTTTGACAATTTTTTGCCTGCTTATCCGTCCATCAGCTTAGTTTTGCCCCCCTCCGCTTCTCTCTATGAGAGCGGTCATTTTGAAAGAGAAAAACGAACTCAGAAAGTAAATGGTCAAGCGGCGCCGCCCGTGGAATCCTAACCAACAGCGAAAATAGTTCATGTAGCTGCTTGCTGTTGGAGCTTTCCTTGCAAATGACCAAGGGCAAGGGGAGGATGGACTTGACCGAATGGGAGCCGAGGCAATTTTTCCCCAAAAGAAACTGCTGGAAGCCGCAGAAAGAAGAAACTAATGTAATTTCAATGCCATTCTTTGCTTCTCCACGATTTCTGAGCAAGAAAAAGCAATATAACAAACCGCATAGAATATGAAATATAAAAAGATTATTTTCTTATTCATAAAGTATTGCTGGTTTCTGTCTTAAAATATATTCATCTTATATTCTTACCTGATAAGTAAGTTCTAACTCTTTTCTAAACTCTGCAGTATGAACGCTTTTCGATTTTTTGCAAGGACCTCCATTCCTGTCTCATCCACCTTTTTGTAATTTGGGGAAATTGCAAAGCTCTCTCCTATATTTGTTAATTATTGCAAGAAAATATCTATGTAATACACAAGAAATCCGTAAAACTAGTGTACTTAACACTTTAAAATTACTGGGCTTGAAGTTGGCCTCTTTATCTGTAAGACTGGAATGTTATTCCGTAGACAGATGCCTGTCATTCAGGAAACTCGAGTCTTTACAGCAAAAATGAATATTCATTTTTCTCCGTATCCACTTTCTCATCTCGAACCTTTGTAGTATAAAAAAAAATTAAATGCTTTACATTGTGATCAAAGAAAAACGTTGTTTCTAAATGTGAAACTCAAAATCCAACCGACCCCGAAATAAGTTTGCTCCAGAAATTGATGTCCAATTCTAATTTTTCTATGTTTGCAATGCTATTTGTGGAAAAGAGAGAAATCTAACAGCATGAAAAACAACATACCAGGAAAGGTGTTCTTCCTTTCTATGCTAAAGCATAATTATGTTGCCTTTTCTGTAGTAATATTACATAGAGAAATATATATAAAAAGCCAATTAATCATAACACAGATAAAATAGCATATATTACAGCTAAAATAGATAAATTCTCGCTTGATTGGGAGATAAACAGTGAATGAATGTCACAAATAGTCTTAAATTAATGCCTAATCGCTCGGAGTGCAATAAATAGCAATAATGGCGCTATTATATTTTTAACACAATGACTTCAGAAATAAGGAGCGTGAGTAGATGCTACCACAGATGATGATAAAAGTTACAATATCTTGGTGTGCTGTACTCAAAACCAAGATGGGGAAAGCAACAAGGGCCATTGGAATGAAATGTTGCAAGGGTAGATCTGTGTGAAAAATGGTGAAGTTGGAAGAACTAAATATATCCATAATCATAACCACAGAATCATATAGTGGCTGTGGAGCCGCAAAGACTCTATAACTTCCCGATGCCAGAGCTACAGCATGACCCCACTTAAGTAATACCCCACTCCCCCTCGTGCTGGGTAAAAATGATATAGTGATAATTCCAGAAGGCAATGGACAGACAAAAGAAGATCTATGCAGTGAGCTCCCAATCGTCGGTTAAAAGATAGCATCTTCATGTTTGTGCATTGACAACGACTACAGTCAGATAACAAAAACCTAATGGAGTGAGATAAGAAAATGTCTCCACGTTGAAGTGTTAAAGAAGGGAACAGAGAGAGAGTAGAATTTCATAGGGTGAGACCATGCTATTGGTTTAGTGTACTGAGCTTGAGGACACGAAACCACCAAGAACAGATTCGATGTCTTTACTTTGTGGTACGGTATACTGGCATACGTAAAAAATTCACATAGTCCCAATGCTTATGTAGAAGGGATCACATGTTCCGAAAGAAGATTTATCTATATGAAAGTGTTTAGTTGTCGCGAAACCAACGAGCAGAGATATACAGCGCTTGAAAACATCCCACACACCTAAAAACTGCCAGCTCCAAATTTATCCATCTTTTCGTGTGTGTAGGATTCAATCTTTCACCTAGGGTTTTCCGCAACATGACTTGAAATACGAGTTGTGGTCTCAGATCGGTCATCGTCATCATCACATCCTTGCATCGTTCGATATTCCCTGGACTGGGTTTGAGGGTGATCCGTTTCTTCGTCAAAATATAGATTTTGCTAATTTTATTTATAATTTTGGATGGTACTCTAGTTATTCCGGGTATTGCAAAAGTCTTGTTAAAGCAGTTAGCCGCTCTGAACAAAGGACACACAAATTACTTTGATGCAGTTAGATACGTGTTAGATAAGTGAAAACCACATACAGGTTGCAAGTGAAGTTCTTCCTCATGCTGGAAACACGGGGTTGACGGAGGACTTTAGCTCGCCGAAGTTGCTGTGACGGACCTTGCTGGTCTTTCCTTCGACATGCTTTCACACGCTGTAGTCGAAGGTGTTGAGGTCGGGCGACTGCGGCGGACAAAGTTTCTTTCAACAGAAGTTCAGGTTCAACCCCAATCACTCTTTCACGTTCTTGGCAGTAAGAACCAAGTTACTGTCCTGCTGAAAGACTTATCCGCCTTCTTCGTGAACTTTCTCATTGAGTATTGGACTTTCGTGGCCAAGATGTCTCTGTACTTGGCAGCGGTGACCTTGGGACCGGCTTCAAACCACTCCAGCATGGATCTTCTTACCTTTTGAAGCCATGATGCAGAACATCATCACAGAGGCCGCCTGCTTTGTCGTGGAAACGTAACGGACCTCGTAGATGTCCTGGCCGAGGTTTACAACTCAGTCGTTTTACTTTTTGATGACCAAATCGATCATGAAGTTTTATATCAGAAAAAGTTCGAATGCCATGACAGTGCTTTCGTCACTCTTTACACATGCGTTCGTGAATAGAGCCCTTTCCACACAACCCAAGCTGTTGTCACCCTCCTCTTTGATGACGCTGGCCACCTTTGCCACTGAGATGTTCTTCTCTTTCGCCAAAGGTTCTACAAAATGAGGTCACCTTAGCGAGGTCTATTTCTTAGATCTTCCCTGCTTTTTAGCCTCTCCGCAAATCTGTGGACGGACATCACGCTGACGTAAGCCACTTGGAGATATCGGACATGTTGTAGCCCGTGCGCAGGAGAGCAGAGATCTCGATCCTATTCACTCTCATCTCGACATCTGCCTGCAATTGAAAAGACGTTTTAATGCCACGTGCTGGAAAAGTATAACTTTAAATTTGTTTGAAAGATCATAACACATAGTATGAAATAACTTTTTAAATACCCAGTTTAATGGATAAAGACAAAAGAGGGAATTCTATGCCTGATTAGTCAGAGAGGGAGGACTCGATTCATCACTATCCCTTCTTCCTCTACTATTTTTTCCTTGGCTAAGCCTCGTAAAACAAGCAACGATGTGTTAATAGAGTTCAGCCAAGTGGTTTGTATCGCAATGACTCGCCATCTTTACACTGTATCGAATACGCCTTCGGGGCGCTCTCGATCCAACCCAAGCAAGTTATTGCATCTAAAAGACCATTTTATACAGTCATTTGCTTGGAATTTCCAAGCGTGCTTGATGTAGTGTAAATGTGGTAACTGCTATTATAACCACATCCTATCACTACCTACATTACAGCTTACCATACTAGAGTTCACCCAAGTAACTTATCGTATGCTGCTCAACAAATAGCATCCTTGCTCTCTTTGATAGTGCGATAACCTAAGATAGGCTAGAATGCGATAGTTTTCGGCCTCCCTATAAGGCACCTTTTGTCTGTATATAAGTTGTTTTAGAGCTTTGTGTCGCCTGAAGAATTTTTTATACATTCCTTTTTATTTTCCACTTTGTAAAGATAAGTTTTAGTCTGACTCAGATATTTCTATTATCATTGAAATACCTCTGAGATTGACTCAAATGATGCGAAATTAGGTTATAGTAAATTAAGTAAGTATCTTCTATTAATTCTAATTTCATTTTGTACACCGTCTATATTCTTGACTGAATTTTCAGGCAATACTGTAAACTACTTTGGAGAGATAGTTTCCTTTTTTTTATTTAATTTTTTTTCTCAATATCGCGTTCTAGATTAAAACTTTGAGCAATAGTATATGTAGCTCTGTCACTAGAAGCCTTATGTCTCTTTTTTTTACTTTAGCACCCCTGGTAATAAATCGTTACTGCCCGAATTTAAGGCTTATTGTCATGATCCATGAATGCTTGAAATATTGATATTTAACAGTCATTAGTTCACTGCATAAGTAATTGTTGCATGGTTTATACCTTGACTCATTACTCCTTTGTAGTTTAACTGAAATTGAAAAGGTGACCGATACCTATTTTGCGGTATATTTATGAAAAAAATCAAAAGGATGAAATATTCGTTCCGGGAGTTGGGATGAATTAAGGCAATATTTTACAGTAAGACTGCTTAAGTAACTAGTAATTTTAAAATAGCAAATGTTTTTCATTTTCAAGGAAGGTTATAAGGGTTAACAATAAAACTATACAGTGTAAGCATAGATAAAAGAGTGGGTAAAATATAACCTAGTTAATGATTGCCTGCATGTTTTCCAAAGTAATAAGATTTACATAAACATGATGAAATTTTTTAGGACAGAGCAGTAGGTGTTGAAGGCTGTTCCTGCCAACTACTAGTTGGAAAGATGGTCATCTTTCAAAAATTTACAAGTGTAGTGACTGTTGGATCAAGTCTTTGTTCTTCTGCTCTAAATTATTCAAACAAATCAAAAAAGATAAATAAAAAATAGTAAAATTCGGACATGATGCAAAGTTGAGCATATTGGCGTATATGGAACAAAGAGAGTTGTCTGGATTTAGATAATGATTTGGCAAAGATATTAGTAGTACAGTAGTTCAGTGTTATTAAATATAGTGTTCTCGACTTTAAAAACAATAACGTTAATTAATATCAATCAAGTAATAATGGATCAAATAAAATGCCATTGAAAGGATCTAGTAGACAGTGCAACATCTAACCTCGATAAATTTCAGCAATGTGTCGAACACTTAGGAAATCCGAATTAGGTGATTTGTGTTAAGATGTTACGATCAAAGATGTGGTAAATACCTATTTCCATTAATACATCTTTTTTTCAACCCCTTTTAGAATGAAACATCAGGCATTGGAGTCGATATATGGAAAGAGAAGTAAAAATATTTTTAGTGGTTGTAGCCTATAAAGCAAAAAGATAATTCACTTTAGCACAAACCTGATTTACGTGGTACAATTAAAAAGTCAGAACTATCAATGAGCGAAGATAATCTAAGTGAAGCATGTATTTTTTTAGAGATTTCCTAGTTTAGATACCAGTTCATTCTCTACCTCCAACTAAGGTTGTACAACTGGCAGAGGTTGCCCCATGGATATATGGACCCTATGGATATATCAAGGGATTTTTTATATAGAACCTTGTGAATTGCATAGAGTTATTTTGCTACGATGATTTTGAAAATCACATATTGCTAATTCACTAAAGTCGTGAAAAAAGACAGTGTATTTGGATAATTTAGAATTTTAATAGATTATGAATAGAAAGTTTAAATTACGACAATGAATATTAATATAATGGACCGTAAAATTTGTACTTTTCTCTTTTTCTCAAATTTAAATGTCGAATTATTTTTCGACATGTTGGGATTTAACTAAGAATCTTACAATTTCAAAAGAATTCAGAGAACACCATCCAAAGTTTTAAAACTTTTACAAAATTTCTTACTCGTGCATTTATTGATTTGTTTTAATCTTTGACTGAATATTATAAAAACAGCTAAGCAAAATTTTCATTCTAGCTTTTAAACATTCATAGCTATTTCTATTTCTTATTCATATTACTTATTATTAATGATAAAATACGTCAATTTACCCATATAATTATTTCAAGAGAAGATAAATCTGGCAAACTTAAAAATAGATTTTGTCTGTTAAAATTCCCTTTTAGAGGTTGAAAACACTTAGACTCGGTTTAAAGAAATGAATGTCCCATTTTATTTTCATTTAAATTTACAATATTTCGGAATTGAGAAATCTCCATTTTTTTAGTTCAAGTTTACAACGTTAAGCAGGATAGAGTTTATCCGATTTGACAACAAAATAAATTATACCAAACTTTTCCTGACATCGATTTCTCGTATGCCAGGCTTGGTGATTCATATTCTACCTTGTTTAAATCAATCAAAAATAAATCTAAACACTGATGTTTCCTTCCTTCTGAGACCAAGCATAATAATCCATCTTTTCAGATAAATAAACTCTTTGCAATTATTTTTTATTTACAACTGTAGTCCTAAATAATAACACTCATGTACACATTCACTTCTTTTGGCTCCGCCCCCATTTCTTATTCACCCATAAAATATGTCCACAGCCCCCTATATAAATAAATGCAATGTTACATATAAACATGCCAAACATCACACATATGCAAATTCAGAAAAAGCCAGTGAACAAGTATTCAGATTCCCATAGCCACACAAGCTAACTCCTTGGCTCGATAATTCCGTATATATGTATGTTCAGCGCTATGAGCACGGTTGCACATATATATATAATGTTCACACGTAAAATTTGTAGGAAAAGTTTTTAATATTTGCGTGGCAGCGAGGGGGAACTAGGAATAAACAAAGGCGCGACTCAAAATGCGGGAAGAAAAAAATGACCTCTTATATTTCCCCGGCAAAAGTTGCCTCGTGTAATAGCGCGCATTACAGAGACAAATGCTCCCCAGCTTCCCAGACCTTCATATTTCAGTCCGGAGAACAAAAGCAGCCCATATTTTATGCGGTCTTGATAAAGGATCGGATCCTTTTTGCACTAAATTAGACGTTTTCTTAACTTCGCCCCGCGTCTTGGCAGGTTTATGGACTAAAGCGCGAGTGACGTCACGATATTAATTTCAACCTGGCTTCTGATTGGCGGAGACGTTCAGTGTTATTGAGCGAAGTGGACGTTGTTTGACCAATCAAAGATCACGCGAACGAGATGATGCCGCTGTTGGTATGATGATGGTGATGGAGATGATGATGGGAATGATTATGGGGATGATGATCATTTTGATACCGTCCTCGCTGACGCTTCTTATGCATCTCACGTTGCGGTTCTCCCACTTCAACGAGAACCAGATGCGAACAGAAGGACCACTGATCGATGCGAGGCCGATCGCGACGTATGTTTAGCAATGAACTCGGGTTTCAAGTAAAACATGAAATCGAGAATTCCTTCTCTCTCATATTCGATTTTATCCTTTTGCTAATATTTTATTTTCTACTTTACACTTGAAATCAGAGGTAAGAGGAATGGAAGAAAAAAAAGTAAATCTACCATATTATATTGTCCATTTCTTGATATTCGTGCACTATTATTCTTAGTTAAGTTTTTAATACTAAGAATATCTTCTTATTTATACGTTTTATTGCTGAATTATAACAAATTGTGATTTACTATAAATGACACCACACAACGTTTAGGTCTTTCTAATATGGTAACTGATTCAAATGTAAATTTATATATTTTTCTTTAAAAAAAATACTTTTTGCTAAAACTTTTTTTTGTGTTGAATCAATTATATGTAAAAACGGAAATTACTCAAGCAGTTTAGCTATTGATTTATTCTGGAAGACGAAAGATTTACTGTCTATAAGAGACAGCTACTCATTTTAAACCGATTTCATTTTATTCTCTCCTACAATGCCTTTTTCGTCTTTTTTATTATTCCAACCATTCTCAAGTCTTCAAAATGTATAAAATACTAAATATCATAAACCAATAATCCCCTAGAAGTAAATTCTCGATCTTAGCAAAAACTGAAGCGACACAAGATAGAAGAAACCCCATCATAGAAAAAAGGTCATTGTTCATAAATCAACGGGGGCCAGGCACCGTGTTTCAGTTACTTTTACTGGAAAGGAGACTTTATTGGAAGATATGTGACGTGCTAAAGTAAACTTCTTCATTACAATTTATCTCATTGGAAACAAATATTTTAAAATGTTTTAGAAACCAAGTCCATCGCCTTGTTTTGTTTGTCTGTATTTTTACTGTTCATACGGTTTTGTTGTGGTCACAGACTTTTAAAATAAAGCTTTTGGTATTAGTAGATATTCGAGATAATTTCACTCTAGTATCTGGTATTTTTATTATATCCTTGATAGTAATTTATTTGAGACAGAAAAATTAGTTATTTTGAGACAGAAAAATTAATTATTTTTCAATATGTTTTGTAAACTCTTTTAGTTTGTTTATTATTTACGGTAAAATGAAAACAATATTTTATAATGGTCCATACCCAAACAAATACATAATTTTAAGAATTTATATTTTAATAACTTTAATGCTTTAATAAATTGCATTTGTAATTATTCAAAATTTTGTACTCTGCCTATTATTTTTCGAATAGTATTAAATCAGGCAAGATATGTTAAGATTCTAGATGCTAAAATACTCCGAGAAATCATGACCTTTCTTCGCAAGAGAAAGGTTATGTTTTTTAGTACAAATTTGAGATTATTTTCATTTCTCTTTTCTCAACAACTACTTAAAATTAATATATCTAAATCTTTACACACTGACGCTACAATCAGTTCTTATGTATAAAATGAGCTTATTGTTGATCCTTATAAGCTTTGTTTAATCCTTAGCGTATACGACCTATACCTGTATTTTTCGCTAACTTAAACCGAATCACATACCACTTTTATTACGCATGTATACACTGTCAAGATGTAGACAACTGGCGTGCATATAGCGGTTTTCGACGAGGCTCCTTCCCTTCGATATCTGCTATTGCTTCTCATTAACAGAGAAGGTGCGAGAGAGTGGTCTTATAGCTCCCATTTATCAACCGTCATTTGAGAGCTATATACAAAGAGTAACACTTTCAAGTGTTGAGGCCAGGTCTCTCTGATATGAGGTTAAATAGTTGAAGGGCAAAGTGCTACAAGAGCTCTTTGAATAAAAATTCGAAAACTTTAAAATTCTTATACAATACATCTCAAATATTAAACCACTTTAACCTATAATAAGAAATGTCAAATGCCATTAAAACTATAAATTCTCGGGTTGAAATAGTAAAGAGTTGGGAAAGAAAGAATCAAGTAAAAAAGCGAATATTAAAGAGATAGTAAGAACTAAAAATGATTTTAATAGAAAAGGTCTGTCTAGCAAACCTAATAATTCATAAATGCTGAAACAAAATGTTCGTGACATAACAAACACATCACTCAGCAATAAATATAATTAATATTTGTTTCGAAAAGATAACAAACACTCTCTCCCATTTTCTCTTCTCCAATTCTTCTCCTCCGTAGCCCCATTTGTCTGATAACCCGAAGCCAGGTTGCGCTAGGCAGCGCCTCTTCTAGCTTATACTAATGGCAAATATTGGAGAAAAGCTGGCAAAATATATTAAATCTCCAGCTCGTTTCTAATCCTCCAACAAGAAGGTCTCATTTGCATTTTCCAATTATGTTATTTCATCGCCTCAACCCTTGCCGTCCGTAAGGGCGTATCCGCACCCAGCCTACTTTATTCCAGCCTTTCCGACTCAACGACATTAATGATGAACTCAAGATTAATTTGCAACCTTCTATGATATGAGAACTGAATAAATTAAAATTCTCATTTCATTTTCTGACTTTCTTTTTACAACGGAATTTAACCCTTAGGAATTTCTAACCGAAAGACCAGTATCCCGCTAAACTTTTCACCTAAAGGAGGTGAATATAAAGCCTACATTTACAAACGAAGGGTACAAATTCTTACCCCGAATTCATTCATATGCATTAAAAGAGCGCCATATTCTACTTCACAGCCCCAGGGTTGATATCGCAAAAGAGACGCATAAAGATGAAGCAAGCCGCCAAAATAAAACTTTGAATGTTTACTCAAATTTTAAAGGGATTTTTTAATTAAATTTCAGGTAGGAGGAATCAATTGTCTAAATTCACCCACATTCATCTTATATATTAGGCCACTAGACATTTTTAATCCGCATCAACTTATAAATTTATCTGTGTGTATTAATTACTTATGGGTATGATTTTTAAAGAACTTTCCCAACTTTCTTCTTTTACACACCTATTGGAATTTCTTTCAAATAGAAAGCAATCATATTTAATTTAAATGAGTCAATACTAATAATATTGGGTGTCCTAGAAAGTTTTTCACTTTTTTAAATTACGTAGATAAATGAAAATAAACAGTTGAATCAATAAAATATATTCTATAAAATAGTCTCCATGAATTTCTGAGATAGATGTTTTAGCAATAAAATAAATAAAATATATCTATCCCACTTGAATTCAACTCCACTGGCTTTGAAAAAAAACAAGAATAATTGAGGTCTCTGTGATGGAATGCCCTCGAAGGACCACCATGAGAGAAAGCCCCTTAGAAATACCCCTCTATTCTTTCAAGACCACGTGAGCAAGCATAAGAATTTTAGAAAGTCGAGGAAGAATCCGTCACTCCCTTAATCACCTGTCCCAGCTGTGTTTGTTTTTAGACGCCAATCGCTCCCCCCTGCGATAACGCCGTGTGCGGCCATATTAACCCTACCCTCATATCGGGAGGCGAGTTTGGTCGTCTGGAAAGACGCGTTATAATGAATTATGTTTTCTTAGACTGGGGCCAAGTATTCCTTAGGGACTGCAGGGCACATAGACGCCTGGCAAAGCAGCTACCCTGGTATTTAACCCGAAGCTCACCATCTCTCGAGGGAAATGAAAGCCCTCCCTCCCTATTCACTCCATCTAGACCGCCATTTGTTTTCAGTAACCCCCCATAACTCGTAGTCGTATGTCGTCAAAGATCTCGGCAGCAGATCTACCTTGGTTAAGCTTTGGCCCCTGTTCAGAGGAAAGCTTTTGAACCCACTTCTTCCCAATGATTAGTGCGGCCTTATTATCTTCACCACTCCTTCAAGATTTCCGTCTTTCGAGACTGAAACTCCCTGGTGATCAGCAGAATCATCTTGAGTTGAGATAACAACTCTTTAAATCAGACAAAGTCTCATTCCTCATCACGAAGTAATCCAACCCTATCTTCGAGTCCTCCTAGTAAGGACTCCCCGAAGTATCTTCTTGAAGACCTTCGCCGTTGTCTTTCATCCCTCATCTATTTCACCCGTGCTTGAAGGTAAAGCGATCGTGTATGTTCATCTCCAGATTACCTCGTTAATCTTAAATTAATTCATTTAAATACGAAAAGTAATTTGTTTCCCCTTTTGTATACATATATAAATTGCCCCCTTTTTATATATATATTAAAATTATATTTTTGGGTATTGAATTTTTATATCTTTTGAACTGCAACTTGGCAACCATTAATCTAAATTCGGTCAACCGTAATTCGCACTCTACATTAATCGCCTAGACATATATCCAGTCGCCTGTGGTCAGCTGTCTGCCCGTGCTTGTGTAAGACTCTGAGCACTGAGCTAGTCTACACAGGTATACCTCGACAGTCTCTCTTTGAGCGCAACCTTATCGGAGACTCTTTCATTTCAAATTTGCTTATCTAAAGAGAAAATGTGAGTTATACACTGCATGGCTGCGAAGAGGTCAACATGAACTTATTTGAGAAAATTCATCGCTGGTCAAGAGCTTAAGATATATATTTCTTTGCAAAACAATGTACTACCACATACCGCACGTATAGTCCGAGATCCTCTGAATAATCTAGGTTGGACACTACTATATTATGTGGCATACTCTTCTCCCATCTTTTTTGAACAAAATAAAAGTCTATCCAAAATAGACGTCAAGCTAAAATGGCTGATGAGATAGTAGCTCCAATCCTAGATTCTTCTGTACATATATTACTACACGTACAATGTGTGCTCGTGCATTGTCTTGTAGAAATACAGATCCTACAAGGTTGATCTGTTAAGGAGGCACTCGAAATGTGTATTCAACTGTTCTTTTAGATATAATTTTATTTATTGTTTTGATAAAAATATATATTTCTGTAAAAGATGGAAACAACGAGTATTTTTTATAAATTACGAGTATATTGTTTTAACTGTGTTTTCATTTTCCACGCAAGTTAAAAAAAAAGAGCTTTTATGGATACCTGATACCATGCATAAAAGGTGAAAATATCTCCTTTGATTGAAAAACAATTGACAATTGATGATATGGACAGTTTAACAGATATGTTATTTTTTTTCTTTTTATTTAAATATATTCTGACTTGGATAATGGAAAAGGATGAGAAAAGCTTCGTGTTAAATTATTTTGTACAATTCTTTCACCCAACCAAGAAACTCGTCCATTTATTTCACCACATAGAATTCCTTAACGAGTTCAAGAAAAGGCTGGATATTTGTCCACAATTTATGTTACATGTGTTTGTCTCATGGAACTCACAAAATCATCAAAATGGGTAAAAAAATAGCAAAGAATGGGCGATCTAAACTATTAATATATCTAATCATTGCTAAAAATATGTTTCTTTTATCTTTTTAAGATTAAATCGGTCATTTTTCATCATCTAAGGTAATGGCAAATAGCGAGTAAAATAGAAAATGAAGTGAGCGATCGAAAACTTTAACAGCTAGAAAAAAAGAAAAATGGAAAGATTTTAGATTTTATCTTTAAAAAGTACGATTTTGGATGTCATTTTTATTAATTGACTATTGCTTCTGTGAAAAAGTTTACCCCAAAATTATGGAGTAGTTTTAAATATCTATATTATTCCGACGAAACTTGATAAGTAGATAAAAGAGGGAGAAAACTTATCTTACGATAACCCTAATTGATTAAGCTCATGCAACAAGTACGAGAGTATAAAATATAAGTGCGGTTTTTGGCTTGAAATCTAGGACTTGTGATTTGTGGGTCGTGAGAACTACATTGTGTATATGAAGAACCACGTTATAAAAAATATATTTTCCATCAAGAAAAATGGGCAATGGAGTCTAATAGCCTAATGCACAAAACGCGTTCTGGTAAACCACTTAGATGACTTTAGTCTCTAGACTATGTTTTCGGATAAATTTGGGATTTCTCGTATTCCGCTGTTTTACTCAATTTAAATTTAATATATGATATTTATACTTTGTTTTCCTTTCCATTGTTATTTTCCTTCTTACTAGTAGGAAACTTCAAAATATATGAACCGTCATAAACCGAGAAACAACTATTTAAAGTTTATTTCCGATAAGAATAGAAGTCTCCATTACATGAAACTGGGATTACATTTAAAATATAAGTTGTACGTAATATTATTTTTTACAAGGATGGTCATTTCATTGATCATAGACTTTTCGATTACTCTTGTATCACTGACCTTCAATTTCTCCTTTCATGAACTAGCCATTCTGAATTCCATACCCGATACTGGAAGTAAAATTGTAATCAGTTATTAGTATAATGGGACTGAAAACCCTTGATTCAGGCCCTTGGGTGGAAGAGAAGCGAAGCGTATGAGTCTGCAAACACCGATATATTGTTCGACATAACTCGCGAGTATTGGATTCCCCCTTCTCAAAATGTGTTGGAATGCATCACACTTTATGACCCTCTCCCGGCACCGCCTTCGCCAAAAGTCGCCTAAATCAATGTTTTATCGGTGAAATATCAACGTTACTTCAAAAGGGAATTCGGTGCTTTCCACTCAGCCAATAACAAAGAACGCCCAAATAGTATAGAAATACGACTCTGTTTTGATGGTGTATTTTGTCGGCGCGGAAATTCACATTTAAAATTCGAATTCAGGAACCTCTACTTTTTCTCCCTTTCTCTTCCTCTTTCTTCCTCTCGTCTTTTAACCACCCCACAGCCCCCTTTCACTTCTCTTTTTTATGGGCCGCAATCTGAGATTGCCAGTAGCACGTAATATCTTCAGACTGAAATGAGATCACATATGTATGAAGCCCAATTTATATTCATCCGTGTTATTTGTTGCAACCACTCCAACTTTTTGTTTATATTTGGGCCCAAAAGCAACATTTTTGTTTGTATATAAATTAACGATTTGTTTTTTTTCTCCTGATACGAGTTTTAATAAAATTCTTCTGCCATTTTTTTTTCTCTCTTCTGGTACCTTCAACCTTTGTAGAAAGGGTAAAATATTTAGAATAGGTCGAACATTAGTAGAAACCCTAAAGTCGTCTCCAAAATGAGACAAAGTTTCCTTACAAAACAAGACAAATAAGTCAACCAATTGACGCCCTTTCAGATTTTTGCTTCGTTCAGAGTAAATTTATGTATATTGAAAAGAAGGATTGAAATAGGATATTTATTCTTAGCTGCAGTTGTAACTCAATTTTTAAAAAAATCAATATAAGATTTTGGATAATTTGTGGAATAAAGTGCAGTCAAATTTTCTCTCAGGTAAAACTACTATTTTGACGTCAATGAGGCCTGATGATTATCTCGATAGAAAAATAATACTGTTTCTCTTGCTTAAATATCCGAGAAGATAGAATAAAGACATGTTTTTTATCTAAATTTAACTTCAAAGAACACAAGTTAGGTACAAGCTAGGATAAGGTCTCCGCGATGGAGGAGTTTCAATGGCAGGGAGTCTTTATTAGAAATATATATTGCTCAGACGAAGTGTGGTTCAAATTTAGAGAGGTGTTACACATATTCACTGTCCATAGCTAATTAAGCAAACTGGATTGACGATTGTATAAATTGCTCTCTGTCCACTTTTTACCAGTCTCATAATATTTCACCATTACAACTGCTGAGCACTTTCTACAGAGGCAAAAAGAAATCTCAAATCATATCAATGATTTTGGTAAAAATATATGCCCAAATATCTCCCTTAATATTAAAACGAATATCAATTTCTTTTAACTTACAATTTGCCAAATCAGACAAACCAAGAGAATTTATACCCAAGATATCCCATTCCTAGAAAATCCCCGACGATAATAGTATAATTCAAATGAATTTTAAAATTGTCGCTATAACAGGAACCCATATCTTTTTGTTCATGGTTAACTTAGGTTTAGGTTAATTAATTATAATTTAGTTACGTATGATTTGCTATCTTTTTATACGTCCTTCATGAGTAAAAAGTGTCATTTAGGTGATGTTTTAATGATTTAAATAAATGGTAACCACACTGTGCAAAGTCTGGTTAATAGGAAAGATGAAGTAGAACTTACCAAACTATCGCAATAATTCTTTTTTCGGCCAACAATGCTAAGTGTTGGCGTGTATTGTCATGAAGAAGGATTTTCACCTAGTCACTTAAGTAATGAAAAACGCTCTGTTCAGTAAATTTATTTGAACCTTTTATATGTTAAACAAAATTGTCGGCAGTAAGTGTTTTGCCTATAAATTTAGAAGATTACGAGTATAATGAGTATCTCTTTAAACATGCCACGGGACAACGTTGACATTTTTTAATATTAAAACCATTTCTGCATGGTCTTTATATGTGTTATATGTGTTTCACTTGTCGCCATCACTAAAGCACGGTTTTAATAAAATGTCTCTTAAAAAGACCTTGGTATTATTGAAGGAAAATTAAATTCATTGAAACAAATTTGTAACAGTTTAAAACAGTCTGAGAAGCATTTTTTATTCTTCTAAAAATTACTTTATTCACAACCTAATAATATTCTACTCAAATTAATATTACTAATATTATTATTTGAAATAGCTTAATCTAGACAAAAGTATCATAATTTTGGACCTGGCTTTAACCTAAAGGAAAGACGGGACGAAACATCTGCAATATCCTGTAACATTATCTAGAAATATTTAAAACTTATAAATTCAATGACAGAATTTCGAATTCAAATACATATTTTTCCTAATGAAACTCCTTAATAAAATAATAATAATTAAAATTAATTAGGATATAACTAAGGTCAGAATGACATTTAGCATTATTCATTCCCAAATATTGGCATTTAACAAAAGCTGAATTTTTTACATAAAAAAACAGCAATTTAGAATTAGATTCTTTCAAATATAAACACTAATAATACTTTATATATATATATATATACATACATTTATGGTCAAATGTCTTGAGATTATAGTTTTTCATATAAGAAAATCAATAAACTAATCAAATGATTCTTAACATTTTAGTATGTTTGTATCATAATTTGAAGGAAAATTCTAAAAACCTCAGAGCACAAACCTATTTTATTAATATATTCAGTCAATTGATACATACACGCAATATTTTCAATAATGCCGCTTGTTCTTCAAGAACGCATCAATTCGTTTTGTTTTGCTGGAGACAAAATCTTTATGATATCACGATTGATATTGTTCCATTTTTGTCCAATAAACACCAGCAACTGTCACAATTGGATGGTTTCTGTTCATTTACCGCGTTTAATTATCGTCCATAAATTATCGTTTGAGTTCCAATCTGGCGGATCCCAGGAAAAGGTTCGAAAAGATGGCTTTGGCTTGATGACAATTGGCGCAATTATGTTCATAATTACAGTTACCATCACCAAACTGTTCCTGAATTGTTGAAAAGGGTGTTAATGAAGCAGGTTTGGTAACGTTTTTAGTTCATGGTATTATTCTTAGGCAAAAGTGTTAGTAATCCAGTTCCCTTATATAAGAAGCAGCCCTAGATATGGAAAATTTCTAAATGCTTCACCGTGGGCACGACACAGGGCTGTTGAAAGCGTTTCGCTTTTCGCCCCCTGATGGTTGATCTTCCAGAAGCTTCAGACAAGCTGAAGGGAGCTACATCAGAGAATAATGTTTTCCCCAGGGAATAATACTTTAACAGTCTATTCTTTATAATTCTTACAAAAGTAAAGACTATCATTAAGGTACTTATTGGTGAGATGAGGCTCCTTTGCAGCTCTCCTCGACTTGAGACCTTTGTTGATAACTCCCCGTTTGATTGTGCGTGCTGAAGCCATCACATCTGGTTCATTCCAATAGCGAGCGAGCTTTGCACTGGTGGCAAGGAAGATCCTTGATCAGAGACCTTAATAAGAAGCGAACTTGTCAGCGTGTATTGAAATCTCTTAATCTAAAACCATACCGACTAACATGTGTACAGGAGCTAGAGCCGACCGATAAATCTAAACGCTTTCAATACTGTAATTATTTGTTGACTATGATTGCAGAAGGACTTTTAGTTCTAGGGGTGGGGTACTTTATGTCAAAAGAAGCGTAGTTTTACTTATCAATATATGTGAATTCCAAAAACTCTTTTGAAAACAAAATAGTTATTGGTTTTGTAGAAACTTTGTTTTAGTCTGGGCTGGGCTACTCTAAAGTGCGCCAGCCTGTATTCCAGCACATTTTAAAGCAGAGAAAAAATTATTACCCGCTTTGTTTTGAAACTCTCCAGTTTCTCATAACTTACCACCTTAATTACATTAAATACACTGATGGTTCCGTAAGAGTTGAATGCAAACAGGATTGTGCCGAAACTGACAACCCTAAAAGTTATAACGGATTTTATATAATTTTTATGGCTTGTTCCTAAGATAATTGACAACCTAACCTATGAAATTTATAAACGTATACTCAATAATATTTTTAGTTATATGGGTCCAAATCTATGGTAACTATTACGTAACGCTTGATAATTTTGTAACTTACTATAAATGTTCCTTATTTTTATTTTTTATTTAATATTTGTTGCTGTTACTATTTAAATATTTTTCATATAATACAGTATTTTTTCTTTAAAGGAGACAGCTTAATCGCCTAGAGGCTGCAAAAATTCCCCAGACAGTTTCTGCTATATATGTGAATCAGTTACATTAAGACAATACAAAAGACAGTTGAGTTAAACATGTGAAGAAATTTATGAGCTGTACTTTGGATCTATAGTTGGTGACTATGACAAACGCTTTGCACTTCACATATGTTGTGACAGGTGTGCAAGTTCCGTTTCTGCCTGGGTGAAAGGCAAAGGGCCTAGCCTCATGTTTGGCGTACCATGATCTGTAGTGAGCCAAAGAATCATTCAAAGAATTGCTACTTCTGATTAAAAGATATTAAATGTGGGTATTTAATGTGTTTTCTATCATGTTCTTAAATATATTTTCAAGTGATGTATCAACTAAAAATATCAAAATACATATATTTTGTAATTCCATTTATTTTGCATTGATCACAGCCAGTAATTTCCATCTTGAGTCTGATTTTATTCGATTTCACTGCAGGCCACAACAGAAAAGGCAACAAATCTATCATCTATCCAGATCTTCAGTCTGCTCTTTGCCCAGTTCGACATTTAAGTGCTATACTTGGACCACATATGCTCTCTGAACCACCAAGCGATGACACGAGCAACGCAAATGACTCAGAATCTCATTATACACAATATGCGACACAGCACGAATCTGACAAGAAACCACACCTCATCACCCAACCGAAAATCAGTGATCTAACAGTTATTAAGCAACAGAATGAACTCATGACCTTACGTCTGGAACAATGGAACTTGTTAGATGAACATGCTCGAATTACAGTATTTAGGAAGCCTTCTGCAGATCTACAGCAATTTTTCACCTTTGAAAACAACTTAACTTATTGTGATGATATCAGAGGCCTATTCGATTCCTCTGTGCTGACCTATGAACCAAAAGAGTGGAGGTTATCCATAGATGCATCCCTTAACAGCATAAAAGCAGTTCTTTGGTACATTGGGAATACCATGCCTTCAGTTCCAGTTGCTCACTCAGTCATTTTAAGAGAGACATATGAAAACTTTGCTTTTATTCTAGAGCGCATAAGTTACAAGGACCATGAGTAGCTAATTTTGGTGGAGTTAAAAGTAATAGCCCTACTTCATAGGCTATAAACCTGCTACACCATGTTTATGTGCTTACTTCGAAAATGGGACAGTAGGGATAGATCAGAACATTACGTACGCTTAGATTGGTCATCTATAGAAACTATGATGTCTGGATGCCATAATGTAGTTCCTGAGCCAATAGATAAGAAGGAAAAAATCATTTACCAACACTGCATATAAAACTAGGTCTAATGAAGCAATTTACCAAAGCACTGCAACAAAACAAGCCATACATCCAGTACCTCAAAGCGATCTTACCGAAAATAAGTGATACCAAAATGAAAGAAGGCATATTAGTAGGCCTTCAGATTTGTCAACTTATAGCTGATAAGAACTTTGAGGCTACAATGGATGAAATTAAGCTAACAGCCTGGCATGTAATTCAAGGGCAACAGCAAGAGAGTATAGTGGAGAGCCTAATCAATTGCTACCAAAATTTAGAATGTATTATGTCACTGAAGATACACTATCTTCATTCACATCTGTCCTTCTTCTCTGAGAATGAAGTAGACGTGAGTGATGAACATGGAGAGAAGTTCCATCAAAATATAATAGCGTCACTGGAAAACAGATTTAAGGGAAAATGCAGCCCTGCTATGATTGCTGGCTTCTGCTGGAACCTGAAGCGTGACACACCTGAGACGTCTTACAGACGAAGAAGTAAATTCTAAAGTGTAGGTTGATACATTATATAATGTAACAAACATGCTAATTCATTATATATTCATGAATTAATTATAATGCACACATTTAATCTGGATTTGGAAGTGAAATACATTTATAGTATCGTGGAAATCGGTATTAATTGCATAATTATTAAATTAGCAATTTGCAAGAAAATATTACGTGATGGAAATTTTCTGTTATCAAATTCGAATTCAACAGACTCAACAAATAATGAAATGCACATGAGATCTATGTTTTTTTCTTGACAATGTAATTTGTTTTAGTGTTATTCTTACCAAATAAATTTTGAAAACGAATAAAAAAAAATTAGATTGATATATTAATCTCAAAACACACACACACATATATATATATATATATATATATATATATATATATATATATATATATATATAAGGAATTAAACTACACCTCTTGAAGACATATTTATTCCAGAACAGTTTCGATGTATCACATACCCATGTCAACTGTTCTGGATTAAATATGTCTTCAGGAATTGTGGTTTAATTCCTCATAAACCTTGCGATAATGCATTAACTTTCATAATATATATATTTGTATGGAGCTTGGCCGTGAAGCCTGCCTTTGATACTGAGGATAAATCTTAGAGCCACCAAATCAACTCCCAAATAGTTTTTATAAACAAATTAACAATAGGAATTTTCTTCAGCAGTACAAGTCCTATCTCTTTACAATTCCGCAGTGATAATAGTGATAATATTTATTCATTTAAATGTCCCAGTTCTACTGGAGCCTCTTACATTGGCAGCACTGTCAGGTCTCTTGGAGCTAGGTTCTTTGCTCACATGGGGATTAGATGGCGCACAGGCAAACTATTAAATAAAAAGCAGAAGTCTTAGGGAACACGCTATAAATTGTAAAACTGACATTTCTATTGATAATTTTAAAGTATTAGCCATTAATAACAACGAACAATGCCTAAGAACCGTCGAAAATTTATATATCAAACACTTCAAAACAACACTCAATAAAGATTTAAGTGCAATTTATTTATTAATTAACTAATTTTTAACTACTATTTGGTTAATTGGTTTGGTTTTTCAAACTAAATTTTAACTATTGTTTGGTTAGTTGGTTTTCCTTTTTTTCAAGCGTCACTGTAACCTATAAATATTAACCCCTTATTAAACCCACCATTCACTCTCTAGGATGGATCCACTTTAGCAAGTACCAAAATCAACCCATTTATCTATTAAATGCTTTTTACTCTTACAGTTTTAAAAATTTTGAAACAAAGTTTAAATTTATTATTATAGTTGATTATCTTTAACAACTGCCAGGTTAATTTCTCTTATAGTTTTTAATTCAATAATTTTTACAAATTTCTAAAATAAATTTTAAATTTCTTCTTCATATTAAATACTTTTTGACTCAGTTTTAAAGCAAATTTAACTATTGCTAAGTCATATTTTAAATTTAAAAACTTATATTACATTTTATTAATAATTTATAATTGGTTACCTTTTAAAGCAATTCAATGTCTTATTTTGCACTACATTTACATGTTTTCTTCATATGTATTAACTTTAGTAAACTTGTATTCAAGCCTGAAGATGAAAACTTGTAATTTTCGAAACGTATTAAAAAATTATAAAAGATAAATACATCCGTTTCTGGTGGCTCTAAGATTTATCGTTATTATATATATATATATATATATATATATATATATATATATATATATATATATATATATATATATATATAAATATATGCAAATTTTGTTGAAGACCATTGTGTATTTTGCCTTAATTAATTTCCTTTGGCAACTTTCTCTTCTTCTAACTATCTTTTTTATTCCATCTTGTAGATGGTGGATTACTTGTCCAGTATTCATCTCTTTTTCACCAAACACCTTCATTTAAAAAAGAGATGAATACTGGACAAGTAATCCACCATCTACAAGATGGAATAAAAAAGATAGTTAGAAGAAGAGAAAGTTGCCAAAGGAAATTAATTAAGGCAAAATACACAATGGTCTTCAACAAAATTTGCATTCAAGAAAGACTGCTACCCAACTACACTAATATATATATATATATATATATATATATATATATATATATATATATATATATATATATATATATATATAAAATATATAAAAGTGTTATCAAAGAAAATACTTTCTAAACCAGTTTCCTTGATCTTCCCTCGCCTACATCTTGATCTGTCTCTGAGGGGACGACTTGGTACCTTTATACCTCATACATCTAAGCTTAAAACAAAGATTAATTACTAGAAATTAGAAAAATAATGCCTCAATCACTATTTTATTTGCTGGTTATGTATTAATAAAGTTATAGGTTCAAAAGTCAATATATTCGTGTATATAGCAACTGACTGTAATGTTGATTCTCGCATAAACACTTTATTCATGAACTTTGGACATCAACGTCTGGAATGAAGATCAAATTAAGGAGCAAACTAACTTTAATGCTTCGGTGTGAGATGAAGTGCCCTTCGTGCCCTGCTTTTTCCGAGATACGGGAGAAAAGGGCAGTAAAGTGAGCGAAGCCAAGACCTCTGAAGCATTTAAGACCGTTCATTTTAAGGCGTGGATGAGGAAGCTTAACTCATAAAATTTCTTCATACTTTCCATAAGGTTGAGCAATAATATAATCCTCACGTGGGAATTCATGACTCATGCTCTCATTTCTAGTTCTCCGGGGTCCCTCTAAACCAAAGCGTGGAGGGTGGGAGGGACCATATTTTGCTTACTCAACTCTCCAGTCGCCTCCGTTTCAACTTCGCAGACTGGTGGTTGCGACAGAACTGAAATAATTGTTACATCTTGTAAAATTCTCCCGGAATAAATTGACTATTCTGATATTAGCGTCAGCGGGAGAAGAAAGACAATGGAACACACTTTATTCATTATTTCTTGGTTGAGTAGGCGTTCTCCTCTCAGTCAAGAGGATGCAAATTACACCCTCGCTGAAGGTGGGCATAAGGGCGATTGCGTTCCGTCGCCAGGACACGAGGAGACCGTCTCTCCGCCAGTTATAGACGAATATTTCGGAATAAAAGTGTGAGCCCGCCTAGAATCTTGTATAAGCAGAGCTGTTGATAATGTATGTGCTGCGTTATTCGTCGGAATGGGGCTCTCCATAAGATGTTGTTGGGGCGGGGGTGAGTGGGGTCAAACGGACGGTAACAATTTACAGAGACGCCGGTAATTTTCAGTAATAAGAGAACGCACGGTTGTGCGTCTCGGCAAAGATTTAGATCCGAAGATGAGGATAGTGCTGATACGGCTTCACGGCAAGACCGAACTGAGTTACTGAAGGAGGTGATGCAAGAGGTGGAGGAGGAGGGAGATATGACGTGGAGAGGAGGGAGGTAGTCTTAGCTTGTATTGGAAGAAGAGGAGAAGTGGGTTAGAGGAAAAAGTGCAAGACAATCTTAAGAGCAATAATGGATTCGATATGCGTCTGTATTGTCATGATAATGAAACTAGTTTGCATCGTAATAGCTTTTCGTGAGCTTCTGCGCCTAGCGTCGATCTCTGGAAAAGTGCTTCATTAGTTAATGGGAAACAACTCGCCTTCGAAGCCTGCTTCTTAAGCCCTTAATAACCCACCCTCACTAGAAATTATATTAATATATATATATATATATATATATATATATATATATATATATATATATATAGGCATGGTTAGCCGGTACCCAGCTTTACACTGGGTAAAATTAAGAAAAATTAAATATATTCGCTTGCTCATCAGCTGCGTAAACAGTGCATATCTTTTAACGCATAATGTTTGTATATACGGCAGTAGGTTTTGCAAAAATGTCTAGTGACAAAGGTCAAACTTTTATCCGACATCTGGTAGCAGGAACTGTGATGAGTAAAAAAACTATTTTGCCGGTAATTTACAATTAATTGTCAATTTCGTTATAAAATACTGCATTAATTAAAAGATCAATCACAACATTACATGCCTTGTAGAAAAAACCTTGTTAATATCAAATATTTAAAATGTATGTATGCAACTTTATGGCTTCCTTTAGCGAACATATATATATATATATATATATATATATATATATATATATATATATATATATATATATATACATTTACATATATATATATATATATCAGAATAGATGGATATTTTAAGGATGCTCCTCGTTCATTTCTCTTCCTCTCTCTCTCTCTCTCTTTCTCTCTCTCTCTCCCGGTGCGAGGGAGAATAGAATCCAAATAAGATGGACCGACCCGAGTTTTTCCACGGAAATTAAACTTTCCTTCCGATTATTTCCTGGAGATTGAAACTTTACATCTGCAATCCCGGGAGGAGTTAGTGAATGGGGTAGTTATGGGGGAAAGAAAACGATGCGAATAGGAAGGAGTTTGAATCCACTCATGATTTCTTCGTTGTCTTTCATATTTGGACGTCTTTAATTGTATTTGCAAAAAAAGAAGTGTAGAAGTACGCCAACACAGAGAAGGTACATAATCACCAGAGCCAGAGCAGAAGAGAAGGGGACTCCATTTTTCTTTCACGATGCTAATAATTTTTCATAAGTGCAAACCGCACATTGCAAAGCGCCGCCAACATAATCTCGGACTTGCTTCCTGATTGGTCGAAACTTCCTGAGCAAAGACCAATGGCGTGCCCTCTTTTTATTAATATCGTGACGTCACATCTTTCGTGCTTCTTATATGAAGAATGATTCATAAGTGCAATGCCATTGGAGGGGCAGTACTAGCTCGAGGGGATTCCAGCGCCATTACCCTCAAAGACATTCCTTTCCCCTCTCGCGGAGCTCCGCGTCCGAGGGGACGACAATATGAAAGCCGCTCTCTGTAACTTCCCTCGGCTGCTTCGCTCTACTCCGCCGTCAAAGAAATTTTTTCACATTTTATGACGAGGGGAAAATGAGAGCAACTGGGCTTAATTTTTCCATCCGTTTCGTCTTTGTTCCCCTCAGAATGGACAAAAGCGAGGGCGAAATGAGAAAGAATTAGTATCTAAATGGTGGGGAAGAGGGGTAGATATAGTCTCCTTGACGAAGTAGTAGATTCTATCGTTCTGGATATGTGATTATTTTGAGGTGGTGCTCAGCCAACCCG
The DNA here is from genome assembly GCA_963969495.1 of Ceratothoa steindachneri. Classification (NCBI taxonomy): domain Eukaryota; kingdom Metazoa; phylum Arthropoda; class Malacostraca; order Isopoda; family Cymothoidae; genus Ceratothoa; species Ceratothoa steindachneri. Next base: position 83,506,633 of record OZ018326.1, read on the forward strand.
TCGCTAGGCACAGGCCATAATATGAGGGGTCTTTTCTCAATCTCTCTCACGAGATTTCCCCTTCCCTATGCCATAATGTTTCTTTTATTTGACGAATACTCGAAAATCCCCCATCCCCCGTTTTATACTTTTCTCCGCTTTTGCACTTCTCTCGTTTCAAGATTTTCTCTGCTTTCTTCAATTTAACCCTCGCTTCTTTCCCCTCTGTCGCCCCTCCCCTCTGTTAGGAAAGCGCCCTCGAATGAAGATAATATTGATTGACCATCCACAGACTGACCCTCTGCTAGTCAGTCTAGAAGCAAAAGAGGGGAACTTTTCGCCCATTGCTTTTTGAAAGATTTTTGGGAGAGGATGAAGGTGAAACAGTGCGCGGAATTACGTCAAAGGTGGACATCTTTGGGCGTTGTGGTAGAAAAGTTACGATTGATGTGGTTTACTGAAGCTTCATATAAATACTTAGAGGATGTCAGCCTTCGTGCGGTGCATCCGGTTTTATATGTCGAAAGAGAGAGAGAAAAGTAGAGAAAGATAGAAAGGGCGACAACCAGATGTTAAGAACAGACGAGAGATGCCAAATAATAAAGGATGTCCGTAATACGGCATGAAGATCTAATATGGAATTCGTATCGAAGATGACAAGAGCGATAGTGGTCACTGGTTCGGATCCCTCGACCTAAGGGCGGAGGCAGGAACAAAAGAGCAAAACGACTCGAAGGAAGGAACCGAGTTCTGGAGCATCAGCCAGGCAAAGATGAGCCCAAGTGGAAGCTCGGAGAAAGAAGGGACAATTCAGGATAACAGACTTAGGGGACCACACCCTCCCAGCAAAGTTCAAGTTGGAACTTTTGAGTACCTATTGTTTATCTCTTTTTCCCTTCTTTTCAGTTGACACCCCTTTTAAAATCTTCATTTTGACTGAATATATCCTCGTTGGTTACCCAGTTGGCTTAAAGGAAAGCGCAATTTCTGACCCAGTTCTGATTCTGAGGCGAAGTAAAATCGCTAATTTCAGAATCGCCACTCAAAAGTTCAGATCTCGAGCACAGAGACTCAGGAATCCGCACAAGCTAAACATAGTTAGCAATTTAAAGTATAAGCGCTCTTCCGTCCGAAGTGTTTTGAAAACTCGACAAGCTCCAACTGTCTGACCTCATTTTTATTCTTTCTTCTTCATTCATGCGTTTCCAAGGTTGGATTACATCGCCTCCTACTCAGTACATATATGATTCCTCTCAGTTTCCACACGAGAGAAAAAGGAATGCGAAAAGAAATCTCAAACGATCTTAGCAGCCTGGTTTCTTGGTGCTGTTGTATCTCTTCTTTCTTTCTTTTCTTGGAAACCAGCATACAAAGAAATAATGCTTCTTTGGCTGGCTTCATCTCAAACAGAATAACTTATTTATTCCTTTTTCGTCTCATTTATCATACATTATAGAGTCTTCGTGTTTCAATGACTACCTAAACTCCCTCTCACCATGTTTAATTTAGTCAATAAAGTCAAATATAAAGATCTAGCGATTGTGTTGGTTGGAATGATCAGTTCCTTCGTAATCTTCTAACTTTTAATTTAAACCATTGGAGGCTCACCCCAAAGCTTTCAGCTATATACTTTCTCAAACACTTTGCATGTTTACTTGTTCTTTAAAAAGAATTAATAATAAGGTAAGCAATAGAGTAAATTTAACAGAATTGAAGAATTCTAAACTAGCAACTACGCTAATATTTACTCGAGACTAGTTCGAAGAGGTGAACTAGTGGAAGTGAAAGGCAAAAGATAGGCAGAGAAAGAGAGGATATCGATAAAGAATTGTTTTCATTTACTTGAAAGTAATATTTATTGATTCTATCCTTAAACATATCTGCTGTATTGTTTTTAATGGCATGCCTAGTTAAACGAATCTAATTTGGTGTGATTTTATAAGAAAATAAATTTGGTGCTATCGAAGTGCTACATCTTTTATCTACTACAGGAGAAATTTATATTTAATTGCCACTCAGTTATCTAGTTTAAATGTTGAGTCATAATTTATAGTAGGAAACATTTTAAAGATTTCAAAAGGTTGTCCACGCAGATGCTAATCTTCCAATGACAGTAAATTCAAGTGCATCAGTCTTTCTTCCTACGATCTATTTCTAAGTTCAGAAATTAATTTTATGTCTCGACGATGGACGAGTTCGAATATCAAGGAGCGTTGCCTGATGTATTGAAAATTTGTCTACCAATAAAGAGGAGTTCTGAGAAAAAAACATCTTTTAATCCCTTCCTGCCAATATGAAAGGGTTTTTTTTCTTATGAATTAATGGAATAATCCCAGCTTATCGAATTTTAGCTTAGCCGGAAGAAACGTACTAAACGAACAGGCGAGTTGTTGATAAATTTAGAAGAGTGATATATCTTGCCACAGCCTCAGTAATATAACTCATGTCCAGTTACCTATGAAAAGTCCAAGTGCATCGAAAGGAATCGTCATAATGTTTACACCCAATCCAAAAGTATTTTGTGCTGCTGGAGCTAAAAAGTATTATCTTTAAGTTAATGCATTCTTTTACCTGGTAGTTTGTCTGTTCCCTTTTCATTTTCCAATTATGACAACCTTTATGAAAGGAGAAGCAAATAAAGACGAGTTAACGTGCAGCTCGACGATTACACGCTCGACCAGAGCGATTAGAGGTCTAAATTTTGGCGCTGGCCAGACGCACGATTTGTACTGGGAATTCCTTTCATCCATATGGGTCGTAACAAACGGATGAATTATCGAAATGTTTTTGAGATTTAAATTGTTTCCGTTTGGAAACAGACGAACGGACAACCACCTATTGATTTAATTTCAAAATCTATTCTGGGCAGTGAATTCCTTGCATTCACTTTAGCAATCTGCGAAAGAGCACTCGAATGGAGGCAAAATATTTGAGAGGCAAGAAATTGAATCGTTTCAAAGCAAACAGGATTCTCGTCACATGAATTCTGCTCTCGAACGCATTTTTAGCATTGCTTCCCCAATCAAGATGGAAATAAATCTCCATACAGAAAACGCATCATTCATAGAAACACGAACACATCTAGGACGCTCACTATAGATATATATATATATATATATATATATATATATATATATATATATATAGAGAGAGAGAGAGAGAGAGAGAGAGAGAGAGAGAGAGAGAAAATAAAAACAAAATTATAGAGAAATTGGACGCGAATGAGCAATGAGACAAGAAACAGGAGGGTTTTTTAGAGGTAAGAGAAAGGGGCATTAGAAGAACATTAGAATCAAAGAGAGCAGAGGGCGGCACAATGAAGGCAATACTTTACCTAGAAGAAATATATATACATATATATATATATATATATATATATATATATATAAAAAGATATACAGTGAGCCACAAAATTTTACAAAAAATGATAGAAAAGCAAATTTACATACTTCTAGTTAACGCAGGTTAATGAAATTTATAATACACGTGGGACTTTATGTAAAAAATACAATGCAATGATCAGATAAGAAAAATAGTGAACAGGAAAAACTTTATAAAGACAAAAGTTAAATTTGACAACGCAAATGTTTATGACACATTAATATAAATACAAATAAATAGGTTACATCTGCAAAATATCTCATTAAAAAATAATCCTCATATGTTCACTAATATCTAGAATATTCTAAACGAAATGTGAGGTTTCTTGAGTGATCGTATAAGGCTACTGTGTCATTGCATACAAGATAGGCATACCGTCAACAGCTTTAGCATAGGAAAAAAGAAACAAATAAGTTAAAATCTTAGTGACACATATTAGGACTTCATAAAAGTAGCCTTGTGTAAAGAAAGATCTCTCCACAGCTTAAATTACCTCTAAATTCAGTTGATACCATAGTATGCAAAGGTAAGTCTCATAATTCAATTAATTCTTTGAATTGTTCAGATTAAGTTGGGGACAGGTTAGCTAGAAAAGAAATAGACCTTATGAATATGAAAACAAACTAAACTTGAGGATATTGAGGTAGTTGTAAAAAAACCTGAAATGGAGTTGAAAGGCCACGTGGCAAAATTCCAAGACGATAGATAGTCTCCAAGAAAATTACCGATTGGAATTAACTTGATAAAAGACGACCGAAAAGAAAATAAAAAAATAAGATAGAGAGATGTAAAAGTGGTTCTCTTCTCAACAGTGGGAGGTAAATGACTAACATTGTTATATATATATATATATATAATGCAACCTTGGCTAAAATTAAGGGGAAGGTATGAAAAAAATAGAGAATACGAATAAAACTCATTCACAAAACATTGAAAACAATATAATAAATAGTTGAGTATATCCCATATATAATTGGTATTTTATATGTTTTCCTTTTGCTTTTATAACCGCTTCAATGCGTTTTTGCATATTGTGCATAAGTGGTTCGTGCAATCTTCTGCCATTTAAAGTGTGATACTAACGTTTATTCCTATTTTTTGGTGATTATCTTTTTGTTAACTTAGAAGTGATATTTTTTTTAATGTCTCCAAAGAAACAGATTCCTCAAGCTCAAAGAGCTCAAATCATTCATTGCATTGTCCAGAAAGGGATTATCCCAAGTCAAAATGGCAAGAAAATTGAAATGTTCGAGAAACGGTGTCCAAACCATGATTAAATGGTACAATGAGACTAATTCTTTCATAAACCGTGATTGTCAAGGTCGCAAAAGGTGTACAACTTCGAAGGGACAGAGGTTCCTGAAGAACTCATCTGTTGTAGCTGCCGAGTTTCAGGCAGCAACAAACAAAGAGATATCAAGACGCACAGTGAGAGGAAGGTTATTAGAGGCTGGGTTCAAAGGATGTAAGGCTAGAAAGAAAGTTTGGCTGTCTCAAGTGAGCAAAAAGTAGAGAATGGCTTGGGCAAAAGAGCATGAAGATTGGAATGATGATGATTAGGCTGATATTGTTATGTCTGATGAAAGCAACTTTTATAGAGGTTCTCCACATTAATTTCAACTGATTTATTACGCTTGTTCACATTTTTATTGGATACCAAAAATGATCGGTAACATTTGTATTTCTCTCCAGAACTTTTGGACCCCTGGTGCTGTTTATGTTCTTCGAAGAATTGGGAAAGCTTATGATCCAAGATGTGTTGTTCTAACAGTCAAATTTGGAGGTGGTAGTTTAATCTTTTGGGGCTGCATTTCTTCTTCAGGGCTAGGATTGTTGTTCACTTGTGAGGGCAGAATGAATTTAAACACTTACAGCAGCATGATAGACTACGTTTATCAACTTTCCTTAGGTAAAATTTTCAATGATGACATACCAGATATTGTAATCTTCCAACAAGACAATGCTCCATGCCCTACATCTATGGTTTCACACTTGGGCACAAGAGTGAGGGTTCACGAATGTTCTTCAAATAGTGAATTAACAGGACAAATTCCTGAGGAGTGGGATAAAATTGAGTCAACCACCTGTTCTAACCTAGTCTCAGGTATGCAAAAACACATAAAAGTGGTTATAAAAGCAAATGGAGGACACATCAAATATTACTTATTGATAGAATATACGAAATTCTTCTATTTGTATTGTCAATTATGAAATAAATGAGTTTAAATCATACTCTTTACTTTTTCATACCTACCATAATTTTGGCCAAGGCGGCCATATATATATATATATATATATATATATATATATATATATATATATATATATATATGATGAAAGTTGATAGTTGATGCGCTATCGCAAGGTTGATGAGGAAGTAAACCACACTTCCTGAAGACATATAATTCCAGAACGGTTTCGATGTATCGCACACCCTTGTCAACTGCCAACTGAGTAGAAAATTACAGAGAACTTCCTATACACCTCTGAATGGATAGACAAAGATCATGTTACCTGACCCACTATCCTGCTCGGTCTAATCCCAGGAAGGTACATAATTTACCACCTGATAGGGTTGGGCAGTTTTAAAATTTTGTTTTTATGCTTACATATCAGACTATTAAATGAAAATTGACCTTCAGATAAATTAAAATTAGGAATGAATGTGATCAAACTTGATTCTACAATTCATTCGCATAAATAAACATTTTTACAATTTTTGCACGGAATAACATATACCCCTCTATCGTAATGTTCTTTAGGATTCCTTTAAATCATCATTTTGTTTATAGCATTATTATATTTAAAAGCGATTTTAATTCCTGTTTCATGAAACACGTCCTTTAACGTATTTAGTTTGTCATTAAATAGCAATGTTAAAATATTTGCTGAAGTCATTAGAACGTGCAGGCTTATTACGATAGTAAGTTTTTCTAGCTGCAAAATGAGCTTATGTTATAAACCAATCTTGGTAATACAGTTGATTTTAACAATTTCTTCGTCTGAATAAGAAGGATGACATATTCTATATACTCTAAGAAATAGGGTAGATATTACAGATTTTTTAACAATATTATCATTGCAGGAAAAATAATGTATATATGCATTTGAGTGAGTTACCTTTATGTATACAGATAATTTTATATCATGGTAATCTTTGTTCATTTATATCTAAAAAGGGTAATTATTTTTGTCTTCTTCCCACTCCTTTTTAAATTTATTTGAACCATGCAAATTATTTAAGTTACTGAAAAAATGGTCAAAATCAAGATCACCAGGCCATACTAAAAGAACATCATCAATATACCATAACCATATGAAGTTCGAGGGAGCAATTCTGGTTAGGAGTTTGGTCTCAAAATACTCCATAAAGAGACAAGCCAATATTGGTGATGAACTATTTTCCATACTTACCCCAAATTTCTGTCTATAAAACTTATTATTAACTCGAAACACATTATCTGAGAGACACAATTCCACTAAAGACACAAATTAATTAGCTGCAATGGGAAGATCCGAGTCGAGGTTAAGGATAACTCTACGTCAAAGCTCATAAGTTCGCCTTCTGGAAGATGAAGATGATTAAAGCGAGCATCCTTAATGTGTGCTGCTGAAATTCTTCCAACTGCTGGAGATAAATGTTTGGCGAGTTATTTTGAGAGCTTATTTGTTGGAGCATTAATGTTGGATATAATTGGACGTAAAGGACATCCCTCTTTATGGGTCTTGAAAAGCAGGTACATGTAAGGGAGTGAAGAGTTGATAGTCTTGACAATGCTTAATTAATTCTGGGTTCTTTAATATTCTCTTCAATTTAGTATTGAAACTACTTACTGTGTTACTAAGAAGATCACTCCTTAGCTTTTAATACGTGTTCTCATTATAAAAAGTTCACTAATTTTATCATTATAACTTGGTTGGTCGAGAATGAATACTTTGTTTTTTTCTGATTTGATTGCAACAATACTGAGGTTTTGTTTAAAAGGTTTTTCACGCTATCGGTAACCTCTTAGGAAAACCACTGTTTACGGATTTTTCTAAATTTAGCGGACTTATTTAAGGAAACAGGTATTAAAATAGCTTTTTAATATAATAATTCTATAAACTAAACAATGATTTCCAGGAATCCAGAAGATCAACAGGATAAGGGGTATATATAATTCTATGCAAAGATTGTTAAAATATTTATGTAGGTGAAACGTGAAGAAATTTAGATAAGAGATTGTATGAACAAAAGACAAACATTAGATTTGGCAATAAAAGTAGTGGACTATTTTGTCATGTAAGAGATTTTAATCATTCAATCGATTTTCAAGGAAGTAAATTGGTCTTTAAATCAAAGAATTATGTCAATAGAAGAATTGTAGAATCAAGTTTGATTGCATCCATTCCTAATTTCAATTCATCTGAAGGTCATTTTTCTTTTAATAGTCTGATATGTAAGGAGATAAACAAAATTGTAAAACTGCCCAGCCTTAATCAAATGGTAAATTATGTCACCCTTGGGATTAGCCCGAGCACGGAAGTGGGTCAGGTAACATGATCTTTGTCTATCTGGTCAGAGGGGTATATGAAGTTATCTGTAATTTTATACTGAGTTGCTAGGTGACAAGGCAACTGGAATAAATAAATCTTCAGGAAGTGTGGTTTATTTCCTCGTATATATATATATATATATATATATATATATATATATATATATATATATATATATATATATATATATATATATATTAATATATATATATATATATATATATATATATTCAGTAAGAAGGACAAAACGGAGAAGGCGGATCCGATCTTTAATTCCAAGGTTTCGGGTTATTACAAAACCCATCTTCAGGACTTAAAAAACAATTCTAAATTAGTAATCTAAGCCTTAAAACATAAATTACAGCACAATTGAAATGTAAAAATAAAGAATTGGATAGAAACAAAAGGTAAAACTAAAATATAGACAATGAAACATTACTTTATATGGTCGGATCTCAATGACGAGTGAAAAAAGGAAGGAATTCAAAGAATGATTACAGCTTGGTTAAGTTATAAACAGAGAAAAGGATGACGTGTACTCATTTAAATTTGGGTGGTACTTTTATCACAGAGTGATTCTTTAATGCGGAGAGATAAAATAGATTTAGCAAATTTTAAGACAGAAAAATCATTTAACGACCCGTCTGTTTCACATTCAATAGCATGTTTCCTGATGGAAGAAAACTCTTTGAAACTTAATGTTTTACCGGTTCTATGGCTAATTCCCATGTGAGAACAAAAACGCAACTGAAGAGTACGTACTGTGCTTCCTATATAGGTCCCCAACTTACAGCTAGGGTAAATGAATTGATATACAATGCACGAACTAAACGGCGTGGGAATACTGTCCTTCACTTTAAAGAAATTACCAATATTTTTGTTATTAATGAATATAAGTTTAAAATTAAATTGACAATAAAATTTCCTGAAAATCGAAATTAAACAAAATTAAACAAGGGCTGATGTCTGGTAACAAGACATACCTGATTTCCTTTGGGACATTAAACGAAGTGGAGGGGTTATAAAGCCTGAAGAGGAACTTCCTAATACAGCTTTCAACTAAAGATAAGGGGTAATCATTTTTTACAAAGTATTCTTTTAAAACCTGAATTTAAAATGCATACTAAAATAAGTGGATGCCTAATTAAAACTTGTGAAGAGGAGTGTTTTAATGGCGCCAAATTGTATTTTAAATCACAGAAACTAAAGAAATTTAAACCATGCCCTGTGAAAGTTTGTTTTCTAAAAACACAGGTTTCAATGCTGGAAGGGGTACGAGAGACATTAATATCTAGAAATGGCAACATATTATTAATCTCATGTACTTGAGTGAAAGTAAACAACAGTCAACAACGGCAGTGCAGATTTGGACATGGCACAAAAAATTCAAAGAGGAAGGCTGTCTGTGCAGGGAAAAAGTATCTGGACGACCAATAACATCGGGAGAAACGGTCAAGCGTGATCGCCAAAAACTTTTGCGAAGGCCCAAGAAGTCCATAAGAAAAACAAGTCTGGAAACCCAGATTGCTCCAACGACAGTTATGCACGTCCTTAGGAAATGCTTGCTAATGAAACCCTACAAGCTGCAGCTACTTCAGGCAATAACGGCAGATGACAAACGAAAGCGCAAACAATTATGTGTTGATTTGCAAGAGAAACTTGAAGAAGACGAGTTCAAGGAACGTCTTGTTTCCAGTAATGAGGCAACATTTCATACGAATGGCAAAATAAATAAGCATAATTTTCGCATTTGGAGCGGAGAAATTCGCCACGCCAGAGTTGAGCTCATGAGGAACTCACCGAAAGTGAATGTCTTGTGCGCCATCTCCAAGAACCATCTTCATGGCCCGTTTTTCTTTGAAGGAAATGTGACCGGCCATATTTTTTTGCAAATGCTTTAGAACTGGCTAATGGATGAGCTCATTGCAGATGAAAATAAACCTCCATTTTTCAATAGGATGTGGCTCTATCTCACTGGAAGCTCACTGTGGGGCCATATCTCAATGACAATCTGCGAGGGAGATGTATCGGGCAAGCTAGTGATTAAGACAATGTGTTGTTGAAATGGCCACCACGTTTACCTGACCTGACACCTTGCGATTTTTTTCTCTGCGGCTATGTGAAAGGACTGCTCTATGTCCCCCCTCTTTCTGCAAACCTAGAGGAACTTAAGCACAGAATCACTACCGCACTGGAGACTGTTACCAAAGACATGCTGCAGCGTGTTTGGGAGGAGCTGGACTACCAAGTTGACGTGTGCCGTTTCTCATGCGGTGCGCATATTGAACATTTGTAAAATCCTTCATGGAATCCACATACCTTTGATTTTGTCATTCAAATTTCGAGAAATAAATCTTATGTTGCTTGCAAAACGCCTGCTTAGTTTCATTTGCCTTGACTATGTAGTTTTTGTGATAATTATATCTCAAATGATATCAAAAAAATTTTAAACACTCTGTATATATATAAAGTAGGAATATGAAGGTCCAAGAGATTAGACTAATCATTTATTGGCCAGACGTTTCGGACCTTCGCTTGGACCAACATCAGCGACTGTATCGACTAATGAGAAGGGGAATAAATATTAACAATAATAGTTCAAGGGTTAGAAATATGCATTATATAATGGCTAAAAAAGCGGAGGAAGGCAATGTAAATCAACAAAATAGACAAATATTGAGAGAAAAGAAAAACAAAAATAACAATATATGAAATTACTTAATACTATCCAGTGTAATTTTGAAAAAATAATTATAGTAAGAACTGAAGCTTTATAAAAACTGACTTGAGCATCAAAAATTAAAGATAACTGGAATAAACAATAAAATAACCTATTATATTGAATTATAAACAAAGAAACAAAAAAAACGAAAACAAATGTAATCGAATTAAACAGAGGGACCAACCTTTATCGTTGGAGTTGTAAAATTAACTAACTAACGATAGAAAATTACTAACGAGATTTGTTCGGTTTGTCGGTTGGCTAGTTAATGTATTGAAGTGTTGGTTGGTTACAGAGTGAATAGATTAATTAGAGAGGTGTAATTATCAAGGTTAGGATTCATTTTGTTGATGTACAGCAACTCAAAGATTTTCAAATCGATAGAAGTTAAGGCTGACGACTAAATGGTAAATGAATCAGGATTAAGAGGATGTTGGTGATAATCCAAGTGTTGCCTGATGGAAGAGGCTGAATTTGAGTTGTAAGTCAGTTTGTCCTACATAACGATTGTGGCAGGTCATACATGTATTATTGTAAACTATACAGGATCGCAAGCGCATAGGAATTGGATCCTTATGGAGAAAAAAGGAATTTAACGATACGGCGTTGGATGTTTTCTTTCTTCCCCCCCTCCCCCCCCCAACATAATAATCGATGGTACTACAATCTACTAAGAGGCCAGAAAGTCGGGCTGGTGAAGTCGTAGAAAATTTCTGACAACCAATTCTGGCTCTTTATCGACGTATGACCTTCCAGCAATAACTCTATCCGTCAGGGTTTGACCATGAACTCCAGCAGTTACAAATAGCCCTCTAATTGAGCCTATGATGTTTGGCAGCATCGGTTTCTCCCTCACTGTAGACACCTATAGACCATTAAAGTTTAGGGAATCTTGGTATTATAATATAGGCAAAGTCGCATAGATTATGGTCAAGCCACCTTTAGTTGTGATTGTTGGGCAACTAGCCCTCGCAGAATTTCTTTTCATCTGAAAAGAAAGAGATCCTTTCCTGGTCAATATGAGATTCAACTAGTTCTAAAACTTCTTTCCTTTCGTCAGGCGGTTCTCCTATGCCTTGGCTGTCAGAATTTGACCCTTGCGCCTCTTGAAGGAGTGGTAGTAAAAGTCCTTATTCAATGCCAGCTTCATGGTGGTGACTTCAATACCTATCTCTCTCACCTAAGCATGAATTATTTTGCTCGGGTCTTCCTTCACCTTATCCTCTATGTATTATATGAATTCTGGCATGCTGACCTCGTCTGAATATCTGTTAGGTCCCTCCCTACTGGCCACGTCTTCATACTCTCCGTAGCAGCTGCCCATGTCACTTCTTAGAGCCTTTATAGTGTAACAAATCATTGAATACTAGTCATGATGCCGACATTTCTATACTCAGCGCAAATCATCATGATGCAGGTGACTCATTCTATCGTTCAGATCGCTTCTAGTCTTACATGCTAGCTAACTATTTTCTCAACTAAAACTTTACTCTGTATGTTCTTCAAATATGTTGACTATTCACCGATACATCAACATGTTTTTGAAAAAAGGACTAGATAAAGATCTTCCGAACACACAATATATATATATATATATATATATATATATATAATGGAGGATATCATATTAACGTGATGTATATCAATGGAAGATAATGGTAAACCACAATATTTGAATCAAGATTTTATTTATAACTATCGGACTAGTTTCGGCAACATGCCATTTTCAACTAATAACGAAGACGCTACGCAAGGAGCACAGTGTATATAAGGTAAGACACATCCTAAACAAAATGAAACAGCAGGGAACAATCTGGAAAAAAACTCGAGTAAATATGGCGTGAATGACAAGCCTAACAAAATAAAATGGAACCAGGAACAATCTGGAGAGTTGCTAATCCCTAAAACGCATTGCGTCCGGGGGCTTATAGATACGATTGGCGACTTTATTCGTTATATATGTGTTTAATTTGTATTGCCCTTCAGATAAATTGAAATTATCAACTTTGATGATGATGATGGATTCCGCAATTCTCCTCTCAATATAATTGTTTGATTTAAAAATGATTTATAAATGATTACGCACATGCAAATGCACGACCATAGAATTGATTTTAACCATTGTTCTTTGGAAGGGAGAGGGATCCGCGAACCTTAGAAACCTAGTGGCGGAGGAAATCAGAGGAGATCCAAGACAGACTATGCTTACCAACCAGACTTGTTCCGCTTCTATGCCGCAACCTAAGAAGGTTTTTGGACCCACAAGGCTATAAGTGGATGGGCTAAAAGATGCGGACGGCTTGACTACGATCACTTATAACGAGGGAATCCTTGATCGTTGGAAGTCTCATTTTGAGAACCTCCTCAACAATCATTCGCGCACCCCGGATGATCTTCTCGGTATGGCTCCGCAGCACCCCGTCCGCCTTTGTATGTCCCTGCCACCTACGATCGGCGATTTCAACAAACCCGTCAGGCGCATGAACCCGAGCAAAGCTTCAGGACCGGATAAAATTTTGCTCGAGTTCTTCACTTACGATGGCCGTGAGGCAAATAACGACTTGATGCACCTCATCCTTAAGATCTGGGAAACTAAGACCATCTCAAGAGACCTCCGCGACGCGAATATCATTACAATCTTCACGAAAGGGGATCGAGAGAACTGCAGCAACTACCACAATATCTCACTTTTAAGTACTACGAGCAAGACTTTCGCCCGCATTCTCCTCGACCGCGCCCTTGCCCTCGCGGAAGACGTCCTCTCTGAGTCTTAGGCTGGCTTCAGACCTTCTTGAGGGACAAAATTATTTGCGCCAGCCAACTCTAGGAGAAGAGTCTAGAGCAACAACAGCCAGCCATATTCATCTTCCAGGCTCTCAAAAAGGCCTTCGACAAAGTCCCTCTTCCTGCAATGTCGGCGGTCCTAGACAGGTTTGGATCTCCAGTGGATTTGATCAAACAAACCCAAGTGCTTCGTCTTACAATACATCCATTTACAAAAAACCTGCCACCTCTAGATTAGATACAAAATTTTTTAGTAGCTCTCCCAGTCAGTTTAAATTATTAGTATTAAAAGCAGAATTTTTAGAGCCTACCATATATGCTCTAACTGGATAATCTTTCATGAAGAACTGACTTATTTAAAAGATTTCTTAAAATTTTATTATTACTTTGATATCATCTTCGACCAGTTAGTATCCAAATTTATCTCCAATATATATTATCCTCGACCCTTACTTACTACTGTTTCTAAACAGAAGGTTTTCATTAAACTACCCTATTTCGAGCAATTAACATCAGAGTTTAACAAACTTCTTCTCTTTACCCTCAACAACCATTTCCCTCAATGCCAATTCATTTGTATAAATTCCAACCGTGTATTGTTAAATTCATTTTTTCTCCATAGGAGCCAATCCCTTTGGGCTTGCGATCCTGTATAATTTACAATTATACATGTACGACCTGCCACAGTCGTTATGTAGGCCAAACTGGCGTGAATTCAACTGCAGGATCGCGAAGCACTTGGGTTTGTCTCATAGGACTGGTATTCCCATTTCTAAACCTGAAGCCTCTTCCATCAGGCAACATTCAGAGTATCACCATCATCCTCAGAATTCTAATTCATTTACCATATTATCTTCAGCCTTAACTTCTCTCGATTTGAAAATCTTAGAGTCACTATATATCAATAAAATAAATCCAAACCTAAATAATTACTCTTCCTTAATTAAACTATTCACAATATAACCGACCAACACTTCAATAGATTAAATAGCCAACCGACCAACCGAACAAATTTGGTTAGTAGTTTTATATGTTTAGTTAGTTGATTTCTCGACTCCCACGATAAAGGTTAGTCACTTTGTTCATTCTGATTTTTTTTTTTTTCTAATTTAATATAATAGGTTATTTTTTATTTACTCTAGTAACTTTAAATATGTGATATTCAAGTCAGTTTAGGTTATAATTTCACTTTTTATTATTTTTTTTAAATCACACTGGGTAGTATTATTTAATTCTATATATTGTTATTAGTGTTTTTACTTTAATTTTAGTAATTGTCAATTTTATTATTTTAACTTGCCTTCTTCCGCTTTTTAGCCACCATTTACTGCTTTCTTTTAACCTCATTAGTCGACATAGTCGCTGAAGATGGTCCTAGTAAAGGTCCGAAATGTACGGCCAATAAATGATTAGTGTAATCACCTGGGTCTTCATATTCCTGCTATATATATATATATATATATATATATATATATATATATATATATATATATATATATATATATATATATATAGATATATATATATATATATATATATATATATTTATATATATATATATATATATATATATATATATATATATATATATATATATATATAGGTGTATGTGTGTGTAAATTTGGGCAGTATGTTTTCATTATAGCATGTTTTATTAAAAGCGACCTCTAGTTTCGAATTAATATTTGTTTTTCAATCTTCTCGATTTGTCTTATATTCGCCTTTTCTTCATCGTTTATCATGTGGATAAGCGTACCGAAGTTCATCGGGGACTGATGCTTGTTATTTGGCCAAAGGTAGAAGTATTTTATGTAATTTAGCACTTTCTTTAATTTAACTGATGTATCTAAGCGCGTCATTTAAATTAAAGAATGTGCTAAATTACATTAATTTACTTCTACCTTTGGCCAAATAACAAGCATCAGTCACCGATGAACTTCGGTACTTATCCACAGGTTAAATAATGAAGAAAAAGCGAATATAAGACAAATCGAGAAGATTGAAAAAAAATATATATTAATTCGAAACTAACGGTCGCTTTTAATAATATATATATATATATATATATATATATATATATATATATATATATATATATATATATATACTTATATATATATATATACATATATATATATATATATATATATATATATATATATATATATATATATATATATATATATATGAGAGAGAGAGGTGGTTTGTGTCTGCAAAGCTTTTTGAACGTGGTTGAGGGATGTGTCCTCTATGGCAATCCCTGGAAAGGGAAAATTAACGAGAGCGGTCATTGGTAGGAGGTCGCCTAATTGTTTTCCCTCTCCCTTTCTTCCGAATTCCCCCTCGATCTCCACAACCACTCTTCCCCTCTCTCAAGGTCTCGACCTTCCTGTTTCGTTCGGTCCCACACATTAATTTATTAAAACTCTTTCAAAGAAAACCGAGAAATTAATTCTTAACGTCCAAATACTTCATCTACTTTATTCTGATGATAGACATGGCACTTTCCCAAACTTTTGGAAATTCAAACACGCACACACACTATCTCTCTCCCACACTCTATCTCACTCTCTCACTCTTTCATACACTCTTTCTCACTTTCTATCACACTATTTCTCCTACTCTTTTTCACTATCTTTCATTGTCCCTCACTCACACTGTCTCTCATGCATTCTCTCCCCCTCTAAAAATGAAAAATTCGTACTCATGCTCTCACATTATTCTCTCAATCTCTCACACATATACACACACTCTTTATTTTCTTTAAAACTGTTTTCTTCCCTTATTCATACCTTGGAGTTGATTTGGAAATACCGCACACGCATACCTGCACAAACGAAGGTTGCCTGATAAAGTAGCCGAGAACTATCAAAGACTCCAGTGATCTCGCATTTAAATGTGATCCTTTGTTTCAACTCTTTGTCATAATTTCTCTCGTAATCCTCTTCCCGCACTTAGGCATATTTTTTTTTAATGTCAATAACGAGCTGAATCGCCATTGTATCTTCTTAACTTTAAATAAAGATATCATAGGACCCCTCTCGTTGCCTCTACCTTTCATCATTGTTAGATTCTACTCTATTTCAGTTACTGACGTCAGGCGATGGAATAAACCTTACACCCACTAGTGATTGATAAATGGTGGAGTCCAAATTTTAATTTGGACCATGACTGTGTTGGTAATCATTATGTTGTTCTCCTCATGAGTTTATCTAATTTTTAATCAATTTCCATTTAAGAAGTTATCTACATACATTATAGAACAGTGAAAGTAAAGTTTAAAAGATTTAGTTGTGGCGCGCAGCTCGGTTTGGCACAAGACTGACAAATGTTTTCAAAACACTACGGTAAGTGTTGACTAATTTATAATAATATTATTAATAATTACAACAAGTCAGGTCGAGATAATGAGAAAGGACCCGTCCTGACCCTTACCTGAGCACCTGATACAGTCCCTGGCTGATCAGTGTGAGACCAGGCATGAAGGCACCATTGAAGAGAAAGTTCCTCCCCGAATCTTCCTCTAGCACACTTGCCATAAGCGATATAACTGTTTAAATAAATGACATGTTTCTATGTTGCACACATTCGTCCATAGAGTGAATTTATCCTTTGCTCTATGGTGTACATTTTCAACATAAAGTAGATTTACTATATACTTTTTCTACTAATATTCACGAAACAATTCTTTTCACATTCGCATAGCATCACGAACTATTTCTATCACTTACTTTGCCTATATTATTTTTCTCCCTCCCCAATTTCTCTCTTATTGCTATCCTTCTTGATCTTTATTTCACACTGGAGACTTACTTCTATGCATTAAATTTGGAGTAAAAAAGGTCTCCTAAATAATTCAATCAAACTAGACACTGAGACCATCTTCACCTTTCACGAATGCACCGATAGTAGCCATTTTTTTTTCCTATTCCTTCGTAGACAATTCACCACGCTTAGAATACATCAAAACTCATTACCACCTTCCAGGGTCATGCTATTTATGGTTACACTCCCAAAATTATCAATCATTCTTTAAAGAGGGCAAACCCTCAGAAGTATCTCCGAAGACGTTAAGACGGCTTTGTAGTCAATATGAAATGTTTCACCGTACTCCAGTAATTTCAAACTTCATTTTTATCTCTTTTAATCTCACACCCCGTATGCAACAATAGCATACTAAAATACTTAATTCAATAATAGAGCAGAGTTACCTTCAGCCATTCTAAATTCTCTCTTCGTCTATTTTTCCCTTCCTCTTTTTTCTTTAACTCAACTCTAATCGAATCTTACATAACTCTCTAAAACATATCTAATTCTCTCTCTTTCTTTCTCGATGCTAAACGCCCTTAAAATAATGTACTTCATCTATTTTCAGGCCGTTATTCATTTTTAAAATACGAGACTTTTATATGCAACTTGCTGCAACGGAAACCAAGCAAAACTTGCGTGTAAACGTGATACGCTTGAAACAGCCCACCTGTCAGGGGATTGTTATGTAGTAACAATGAAACAAAACCTCCCAAAATCTGCGGATCAGCAGTACTCATGGATGATTTCTACATAACATTTAAATAACCTCGGTTATTTTTTAACTACTTCAAGGAGATATCCACCCGAAATACCTCTAAATCAAATTTATAAGCTCCTAAATGAACTTTTATCCTATTTAAAAAACTAACTTTAAAGATTTCATCATCTTTCCCTTTCTTATCTTTATTCTACGGTATAACCCGATCACCCATCTCAAGCTATCATCCATAAGATTAAAAAGTATTCAGACACTCTCTCTATTTGTTTGCTTTAAAATCATTGTCGTAGAATATGGTTAAGTTAACCCTTTCTGCGTTTAACAGCCGAGGTCAATGACAGCTATGTGCGTGGGAGAATTATAATAGCTGCATACTGCAAATTAATATTCGTAAGCAAGGTAAAAGGTAAAAAGCTATATAAACATTAGGCGTACAGGAATCTCAGCGGCTGAAGGGGGCGGGAAGACTTGACGGGGACGGTCGCAATACAAATAAACGAACAATATTGACCTAGGGTCGCTCGAATGACATTGAGCGTATACGAAGCCGACGATGGAGGCTTACACTGGGGAAGAGGAGTAGAGAGAGCACTTGCACATGAGAGTTGCGCGTTGCTGTTACCTTTGAAATTTGGTTCAAGGGAGTAATCCTTGCCTTGGCGAGAAATTCAAATAGTCTCTTGACAATGAGTATTACGGGATGAACTTAGATTTTGCTTTCGAGTTAGAACACGAATCGAGACTGGCCGCGTTGCGTTCGAGGAGTGGATAGAACGAGTACGGTGTAGGCTCACGTGAATTAATCGAGAATACCCGGAGCTGCAGGAGTTTCTGCAAGAATTGTGCAGAGTCAAACGGGACGCTAATAGCGGGTACTTAGGGCGAGCGGGCAGACGGCGGATATGCCTTCCAACTCTAGCACCGGAGGATTTATAGCGCCGTCGAATATGTTTGTTTTTTTCCTCCGTTCAAAAGGAAGGGTTCCAGGGTCCGTCGCATCGGCCGGCGAGAGTAGTCTCGCCCGTATTAGCACGCTCGCGAAAAGGTTCCTAAGTAAGTGAGGCAAAACTTTGTCCAACTCCAGATAAGACCTTTTGGGCTCTCAAACTTGTCGCGGTTTTCTGCGATGGAGGCCTTTCAGGCCACTACGGCGTCTCATGATTTCGCACTTACATTAGCGCATTAAGTGGGGCTTACTGGCCTGAGGGTGAGTTTATCCTACGATTATACAAAACTAAAAAAAAATTAAGATATAAAAGGAATTCATTGTACACATATATATATATATATATATATATATATATATAGAACGGATGCACGTTTCCTTAATATATGGTTAAATATACAAATTTATTTCATGAACAACAATTGATCTATGGCTAAAAAAAGGAAATGTCTCGGAATTAGTTTGGAAAAGTATCTAACGAGTTTCAACCTAAACTATTAGCCATACAGCTATAGGTGTCTTTTAAATACAAAATGCGGAATTGGAATTCCTATAGGAACAAGCTCCAACGGATCAACCCGTCATTATTATTCTTGACGTTACGTAGGTATGATAGCGGTTTATGGTCCGTTTCCACTACAAATTCTTTGCCTAATAAATAATTCTAAATTCACAGGTCCTCCAAATGGTAGCGAGGGCCTCTCTCTGAATTATCGCATAAATTTTCTCGTGCGCGAATAATATTCGGCTTGCGTAAGCGATGGAGAAACTTTCGTCGTTATTCTCATACTGGAGGAGGTCACATCCTATACCTTTATTACTGGCCTCTATGCGTATGCTAAACAGTTTGTCCTAGTTAGGTAGGAGGAGGATAGGAGCGGATGCCACTTCTCCTTGAGTTGGTTAATGTTGTGAATCGAAAGAGGCGTCCACTCGAGGCGTTCGAGGGCCTTCTTCTCTAATAGTTTGCTGAGATGGGCGGAGATACCCGCATAGTTGGGTATGAAGTGACAATAGAACGATGAAGGACCTATGAAGGATGTCCACGATGGCTCTGATCTTTTCTTGCTCGGGGGCTACCCGCTATTCCCGATATGGAAGCCAAGGTAATCGATAGTGCCGGAAGCGAAGTGGCAATTGCCGAGATCAATTGTCAAATTGTGTTTCTTGAGTCGATATAGAAGGGCTTGAAGAGTGGTCAAGTGTTGATCCTAATCTTGGGTGGCCATATAAACATTATCAAAATAGAAGGTGACGATGGGTAAGCCTTCTAAAATCCTCCTCCTTATGCGGTTATAATTGCTGTAAGCCCCTTGCATAAGCCCCTTCTCAGTGGTAAAAGCAGTAAATTTCTTCACTTCCTCCCTCAGGAATATCTGATAAAAGGCCTTGCATAAATCAAACTCGGAAATGAACTTGGCCTTCTCAAAAACGTGGAGGTTTTGATCTATAGTGTGGATTGGTTCGGCTTCGAATACGGTAACCGAATTTAGCTTTCTAAAGTCGATGCAAATTCGGTAAGAACCACCAGCCTTCCTTACCATAATAACAGGGAACAATAGCTCGACTCCGAAGGTTCGATGATCTGCAATCTTAGAAGTTTATCCACCTCGTTATTGAATGCATCCCAAAGGTGTATGAGCATGGGGTATGGTTTGGAACGGATGGGTTCCATGTTGGTTAGTTGGATATTGTGCTCAAAATTTGTAGCACATGCAACGGGTATTCCTTGCCTTGTTCCACGCAGGTGACTTGGATTACGAAAAAGGAGTTCAGGGGTAGTTAGATTCCATAATGGATTCTTCGTCGATTGCAACTACCTGGTGGATGCTCGCACGCCGGTGGTACAGCTTGAGCATAATAACATAGAAAAGTTTTCTTCCCGAGTGGGTTTTAATAAGGTAATTGTCGGGGCCACGCTTCTCGACTATGTGGCGCACGGGGGTTCCAGAGGTGTAGGGCGTTTTAGTTCCTTCTTCGCGCTGGAACGGGTAACAACAAGTTGAGCCACGGCGGAGGAAGAAACCAGGTGGGACTGACCAATTAGGAGAGAGAAATATTTGATGCGGGCTAAAACGACTTCAGCCTAAACAGTAAAATAAGCGCACTCAATGTAGGAGTGAATAATGGAGAATTTATTGGCGCGCTCTAAGTAATCATACACTATGGCAAACTTTTCGTGGTCCGGAGCCACAAGGAAGAGTAGTTCATCGGATAGAACAATACACGTGAACCTTGTATCACAGACCAGGGTGGAGATTCGGCACCCATTCACTCCTCCAGTTTCAAATTGGAAGGCCTCAGGGGTACTTTTATCGGACAAAATGTTTACCTGGTAGCCAGCAGTATTCGGCGGGTTTGAAGAGGAGCCTACATTTTGCGACGGTGGAGGCATAGAAGTGGTATGACCTGATGTACCTGTTGAGAAGGAGGGGTGCGTCTAAACTGCGAGTTTGGAGGGGAGTTGGTCCTCACATGACCCGGAAGTCTACAGGAAAGGCACATGAGGGTCCTCTTGGGGAACGACGAAGCAGGGTGTAGGGGAATCAACCCTCTCCCTTCTCTCCCCGTGGAGACACGAGATGTTGACCGCAAAACATCCGGGCCAGGCACCTTGGATCAATCTCGTAACCACAGCCCCTCGCTACTCGTCCCTATGAAAAGCTGGATGGTTTAAACTGCAAGATCTCCTCTATGAGTGTATATTTAATTTCACCTCAAGTACGAAATTGGAGACTCATTTCTCTCAAGCTCGAAGGTCAGCTGGACCAGAGGGAAGACTTGCTGAAAAAAACCGTTGGAATAAGAATTCTCCTGTGGCCCGGACACAAACCTCCCCTTCTGCCCCTACCCCAGTGGGTTGACGAGGCATAAATACCAAACACTTGGGAAAAACGAGGTAGAATCTGTGAGTCAACGAGGTTACGAAGTCCCCAGCAACAGAGGCCGGGCTACCAATGGGAATAAGAAGCAGCTCATCCTCGAGATAGTCCCTGTTTATCAAACCGAACTTTAAGTTAACTTGCTCAAGTTCAACTTACTCTCGTCACAGAGGCTCATCCTATCCTGGTGCACCCCGTAAGTGGGGCGGCGATTTGCCATCCTGGCCGCCGTGCTGACGGGACTCAGCACCCCGTCCAACCCCAGCTTAGCCTCTTCTTCTTCCTTCAAAACACTTGTTTTCTCGCTATTCATACAACCTCTCCCACAACTTTCTCTGGTCAGCCTCTAATTTCACAGGGTAGATGCTGACCTTCCTCTCAGCCAACCGTCCCGCATCGGGGCTCAGGGGGTGTGGGACAATGTTCCCTAACCCCTGAGCTCTGGTGTGGGGTGGCTGGTTTTTAACAACCTGCTTCATCCCCAACCATACCTTCCTCACATCCCTTTTCCTCTCCTCTTCACAATCTATATTTTTTTACGCCGTGTCTAAGGTGGAGCCGCCAAGCCTGATGGACTGCCAAGCCACCAGGCAAGAGGGGTGGTCCAAAATGGCGGCGCCTGGGGAGGCACAGGCCTTGCCCCCGGCAAGGTTTAAAATTCTTGCCAGCTGGTCTTTTGAGGAAAGCGACCGAAGGGGCCTGGCTTTTCTCTCCCCCTAAGGGGGTTTGCCCTACCAAGCCGCTTAGACGAGGGGCGGTCGGCAATGGGCTGCCTGCTGGCTTTCTTGGCAGTCCCCTTGGAAAGAAAAGAGGGGACTGCCGTTGGAAAAGGGGAAGGCCTGTAAGCACCTCTTGCAGTGCGGGCAACTGCAAGAGGTGATGATCTATTGCGTCCTGTGGCACAAATAGGGTCACCATGCCCATGGATGAACTCATAAAACCTCAAACCCCTTTAACTCCCCCTTGCTTATCGACGGAGCCGCCCTTGGGCAGCTCCAGCCAAAAAATGGAGGTCCCTCCCCCCTGTGCTTGCGCAGGAGACCCTCCATATTTCTCTAACTGGATAGGAGGCTTACTCCTCTCCTTCGCCTACTGGGGCAGGGGACTCCCCCTCATCCCCTTCTCTAGAGGTGCTTTCGGGCACTTCCACTTTTCCAACGGCAGTCCCCTCTTTTCTTTCCAAGGGGACTGCCAAGAAAGCCAACAGGCAGCCCATTGCCGACCACCCCTCGTGTAAGCGGCTTGGTAGGGCAAACCCCCTTAGGGGGAGAGAAAAGCCAGGCCCCTTCGGTGGCTTTCCTCAAAAGACCAGCTGGCAAGAATTTTAAACCTTGCCGGGGTCAAGGCCTGTGCCTCCCCACACAAGACTGGCGACAGTTCCAAGGGGACCTGCGATGTCCTGGGAGGGGATGGCCAACTGGAGGCCCCTCCTGTAACAGGCATGGTCCTTGAGGAAACCCAGCCTCAGACGGTAGGGTCTTCCATGGGGGGGGGGAATCCGAGTTCAGCGCCAAATACCAAACGCGAATCCGCCCCTATGCAAGGTCCTCCTCAAACGGCTGGGCATTCTAAGGCAGTACAAGGAGGGGAGGGATCTCCTCCGGATAGTGTTCCTGCGACGACCAGGACCTTTTCCATTTCGGAGAAGGACCTTGCTGAGGCCGGTCCATCTGGCCTAGGGGCATCTACCAGCGGAGGTGAGATCGGGTTCATTCCCCGCCCTCCTCTTCTAAAAAGAAAAAGAAGACAAGAAAGACTAAAAAGACTCGGGGCTCCTCTCCATCCGCGGAGGCTACGGGGACGGATGAGTCTGCTGCCACTTTGGCAAGCGACCAAGCCAAGATTAGCACATCCGGCCCCTCTGCCCCCCCCCCCGGGTACGGAGCTCCTTACCATGACAAAGACCAAAAGTGCACAGGGCGGAGCCTCGATAACATCGGGGCCCCTCATTCAGAGGTTACCTGGCGTTTTCGAGCCCGCTGGCTTCAAACGCTTCCTCGTTATTCGCTCCACTGATGGCAGCATGTTGTCCAGGGGCAACATGATCCATCAGAGGAGAGAATAAGCTAGTGAAATTCGTAGAGAGCCGAAGGTAACACGTTTCTCGGACGGGAGACTTCTGGCGAATGCGGCGAATCCCGCCGAGGCGGCCAAGATAAGTGCTCTTCGGACACTTTATGGCACCCCGGTGAGTGTGACGCCGCACTCTACCATGAACTTTGTGGAAGGAGTAGTTTATGCGAGGGAACTCGTTGACTACTCCATTGAGGACATCACCCTAGAGCTGGCCGACCATGGGGCAGTCAAGGTCGAACGTGTGATGAGAAAACAGGGAGGGGCATCAAGACCCACCCCTACACTCTTCGTCACGTTCGACTGTGACAAGCTCCCTGAGTCGGTGCGTGCCGGTTGGTACCACTACCGCGTGAAGGCATTCGTGCCACTGCCGCGGCGGTGCTATTACTGTCACCGCTTCGGCCATACGAATTGCTCATGTAGACGTGCAAATTCGGGGTCACCCGAAGTCTGTGTAAATTGCTCGAAGGTCGCACACGATAAGTCCAAATCGTGTGTGGCCAAGTGTGTCAATTGCGGAGGGCCGCACCCTGCTTCTTCGAAGCAATGTGGTGCATATCTCCTTGAGAAAGAAATCCTGGCCATTCAGGCCCAGGATCGACTCTCATTCCGCGAGGCAATGGACTTGGTCCTGGCGCGCCGGGCTCTGCCTGTGACGTCATATGCCTCAATAGTTAGAAAGGCACGCTCTGCTCCTGGCCCATCCAGGCCAACGAGCACGGTTGTTTCCGCGCCCATTCGGAGCCCTTCTGCGGGCTCTACCCAACCCGGGCGCTCACGTGGTAAAGCTGGGGGCAAAAATGGTTCCTACCCTGTCCCGGCTAAAACCAGGGCTCCCCCCCTTTTCTCCCAGCGTGACCGTTTCCCGTAAGGCGAAACGGCAAAGCGACTCCACCGAGTCGTTAGACCCACAGGAGGCAACACCCCTGAAGATGGTCGCTAGGTTATCTTCCAGGGTTCCTAAAGCTATTCCCCGATAGAAGGACAGCAACAAAGGAGCTTCGGCCCCTTCGCCCACGCCCCGAGTTGGAGCGAGTGGCACGGAGACGGTGGTTCCTCAAAAAGAGGGTCCCCTGCCTCCGAAGCAGCAACGCCCGCCTAAGGTTTCGAGGCGGAGGGAGGAAAAGACTTGCATGGCGAGCCAAACCTCCCCCAATAAGTCCTCGAAGGTGACACCGCCTTCAGCACTTTGTCCGGCCAACAGCGCCCGGGGTTCTGCCCCCGGGAAGCGTACGGCCATTCCCGTGAGGGTCTTTAGTTCGAGGAGGGCCCCCGCGTCTCCTACGAGCTAGGCCTGGAGGGCATATTCCTTCAATGGAATTGCCGTGGACTCCGGGCCAACTGGGAGGAGCTGCGGAGGCTCGTCTCATCCCGTTCCCCGTTAGCTATCGTTTTGCAGGAGACCATGCTAGGTGCGTGCCCCCTGCCCGCCCTTCCAAGGTATAAGGGTCTTGCGACCCCACCACCACGGGATGGCCGGGCTGGGGGATGCGCGGTTTACACCCGGCATGATGTCTCCGTTCTTCCTTTCTCTTTAGATTCCCTTCTTTCAAGCAGTGGCTGTGCAGCTGCACCTAGATAGGAGGTATACTCTGATTTCTGCAGACATTCCACCGTCAGCTGACTTTGACGCGGGGGACTTCCGCCGCGTCGTGGCATGGTTGCCGAGGCCCTATCTCTTGCTTGGAGATCTGAACGGCAGGCATCCTCTCTGGGGAGATTACTCCATAAATCCCAGGGCACAAGTCCTTGCCGATCTGATCGAAGAGCTTGGGATAGGTGTCCTAAACGTGAATGAGTTTACGCATCACTGTCCGAGAACCGCTTCATTTTCTTGCCTCGACCTATCTTTGTGCTCTTCGGATGCACAGCCTGATTTTGATTGGGAGGTGATCGATGCTTTCCATGGTAGTGATCACTTTCCCATTCAAATATCATTTTCAGGGCAACTGCCGCCTGAGAGACCACCTCGGTGGTGCTTGGCGTGGGTGCGGTAGCCTGCATTTCAGGAAATGACTGAATTCTCTATCTCAGTCGAGGAGTTTAGGTCGGTAGATGAGGCCGTTGAGTTCTTCTCCGGCAACCTCATCGCCGTGGGCCTGACTAATATTCCTAGGACGTCTAGTCGTTTTGCACGCCGAACACTCCCATGGTGGTCGGCCGAGTGAGAGACGGCCCTCAAACAGAAGCGTTATGCCTACATGCGCTATAAGCGCCGCCCCAACGATTTCACTGTCGCTGAAATTTGTCGAGCTAGGGCTAGGTTCCAGTATATTTCGAAGCACATCCGCCGCTCTTCTTGGCGGGCATACGTGTCTTCACTTAACGGAAAGACCCCTTTAGCTGAGGTGTGGAAGCGAGTCAAAAGGATTTCGTGCAAGTTCTCGCAGGAACCCCCTCCCGTTCTCCAGGAGAATGAGACCGCAATCTCGGACCCCACGTCCGTGGCGGAATCCTTAGCAACCGCTTGTTCCGCATTCTCTAGCCGTGATGCTGCTCCGCCAACATTCAATGCACGTCGTGATGTCGCGGAAGTCCGCCGGCTGGACTTTACCTCCATACGCGGAGAACACTTCAACGACAAGTTTACTGTGAGTGAGTTGCGTTCCGCTCTCGCTTCGTGCTCGGACACCGCCCATGGTCCGGACGATGTCCCGTACGCCATGCTTCGACACCTAGGTGAGCGAGGCATGGCCTTTCTGTTAGATTTGTTCATCAGGATCTGGGCGGAAGGTCTTGTCCCAGACTCCTGGCGAATCGCTACTGTGCTCGCCTTTTGCAAGCCAGGGAGAGATCACTTTACTCCTACCGGTTTCCGCCTAATCTCTCTAACCTCTTGCGTATGCAAGTTAATGGAGAAATTGGTAAATGTTAGATTAGCCTATTTCCTGGACAGCGGAGGCCATCTGTCTTCAGCACAGTGCGGCTTCCGTAAGTTCCACTCTACGTCTGATGCTCTGCTCCGACTGGAAAATGCCGGTGTTTTTCGATCTTGAGAAGGCCTTATGATACCGCATGGCGATGCGGTATCATGGAGACTCTCCACACGATGGGGGCGAGGGGACACCTCCCAATGTTTATATCTGAATTTTTGCGAGATCGTTGATTCCGCGTACGGGTGGGGGGGAGCCCTCTCCGGCCCAAAGGAGCAGAAAGAGGGTGTCCCGCAGGGAAGTGTCCCAGTGTCACACTCTTTGCCATGAGCATCAACGGCATCACCTCGGTGCTGCCAAAAGATGTTCTCGCTACGCTCTACGTGGACGACCTTTCGATCTCTTTTGGCGCGGCCCAGATGCCAACTTTGGAGCGTCAACTCCAACAGGCATTGAACCGCGTCTCTCGCTATGCCGAAGCGCACAGGTTTCGGTTTTCTTTAGACAAGACTAAGGTAGTGCACTTTTGCCCCCATCCACGGCTTCACCCCGACCCAGATTTGTTTCTTAATGGGGTGCGCCTGGATGGGGTTGAGTCGCACCGTTTCCTTGGTCTTGTATTCGACCGACGCCTCACCTGGGAGGCTCATATTCGCAGCCTTAGGGTCTCTTGTACCCGCGCCATGGACATTCTCCGTTCCGTGACGTTCAGCGCTTGGGGCGCTGATAGTGCTACTGCCTTACTTTTTTATCGATCCTTTGTTCGCTCGAAGCTCGACTACGGATGCGAGTTTTATGCATCCACAGCAGAGCGTTTATTGTGGAAGGTGGATTCGAACCACCACCCTGGCCTTCGCCTTGCGACCGGTGCCTTCCCCACTTCCCCCATTCAAAGCCTGTTGGTCGATGCTGGGGAGATGCCACTCACTCTGCGCCGCGTGCAGTGCATCACTTTCCTGTACGCGTGAGCCCGGTGCCTCCCTTAGTCGCGAACAGCTCTTACTGCATCAGCAGCTGATCTCGATGGTGCCTATGCCCCTGAGAGACGCCAGTCATACTCTAAGCCCTTCAAGGTTTAGGGCCAGGAAACTTCTTCGAGAGCATCCTAAAGCCCAGGGTTATTCCTCGCCCTTGAAGAAGACCCTCCTTGAGCCCGTTACCTGGTGGTGACACCAAACTCTAAGTTAACTTGGTAAGGAACCAAGTTCAACTTATTCTCATCAGAGCCCCCCCCCTCCCGACTATCCTTGAGGAATTCTAAAACGAAGAAGAAGAAGCTCCTACTCGAGCTCGATCCCCGGTGGTCACACCAAACTCTAAGTTAACTTGGTTTAAGAACCAAGTTCAACTTACTCTCATCAGAGAGACCCCTCCTATCCTGGTGCATCTTAAAGCACAGGGATAGTCTTCGCCCTTGAAGAAGACCCCTGTCCCCTGAGTACTCTCCTATCCCTTGAAGAACCCCCCCTATCCTGGTGTAGCACAAAGCACCATGATACTCCTCCACCTTGAGGACTTCCGAAACGAAGAAGAAAAAAGCTCCTCCTCGAGCCCGTTACCCGGTGGTCACACCGAACTCTAAGTTAACTTGGTTTAAGAACCAAGTTCAACTTACTCTCGTCAGAGAGACCCTGCCTATCCTGGTGCATCCTGAAGCACCGTGATAGTTTTCGCACTTGAAGAAGACTTTCCCCCCTGAATACCATGTGGCCCCCCCATCTGCCACACTCGCCCAAAGTCCCTTGTGACTGTCAAGTTATCCCGTCCACCTCCAACCATCTGGTTGAGACACGCGTCAAAGAAACCACCAGATTCCTGAGGTGTCTGGGCTTATTGAGTTCAAGGTCAGACTCAAACCCGCCGCCAGATCAACCAATGTATTTAAACTCCAGTAAATACAATTAGTCTATTTCTTTTATATTGAAGTTAGTAGCGAGTTAACCAACAGTATAAGGTCAAGTTAAAAAGCCTTTTTAAAAACTTATTCAATTCATTATAGTGTATTTAAATTCGTAGTATTTTTGTGGTTCAGGTTTGTTTTTGTAGTTAATTGTTAAATTTAAAATATATGTTTATATTTTGGGATAATTCCTGGGCGTTTTACTAAATCCTTACGTGTTGGAGACCGGCTCTTCATTAAAACAACAAAAATAGCATTGTTCGACAAAACTATTCTTCCACACAGGGGGTTGAGAGCAAAGGACTTAACATTCTGGTGGTCCCAAGAGAAGAGAAGTTTGGGTTTGGTGGACACAGTTACCTTAAAAAACTTATTCCCATCATTAGGAACAAATTTGTTCCTGCTTGTTTTGGATTTAGAAGATGGGGGTTCTGATTTCTTCCCTTGCTTCGGATACCAGTTGTGGTTAGCCGCGTAAATGTCTGCTTCTTTGATGCAGAACTGATTTTCGAAGGGAACGACGCATGAAATCCTTGAGGATAAAACTGACTATGACGTCCTATTCATGAGGCACCTTGGATGCGTCAATCCAAAAAGTAAAATGACGCTTTAGGGAGTAGCTGAACTGGCGGAAGGTCTGGTTTGGTTGAATGCGACAGTGCCTAAATTTAGCTCGTTAGAAATACGGGGTGATTTTGTAAGCGGCGAGCAACTTGGCTTTTAACGATGAGTAATCAATTGTTCCCTCTGATGAGATAGAGATAAAAATAACCCGTAGTTGGGAGCTCAACTGGGGCAATAATTGTGCTACGCCGTCCGTCTTGATGTCCCACTAGTTCACCTC
This sequence comes from Ceratothoa steindachneri, assembly GCA_963969495.1. Classification (NCBI taxonomy): domain Eukaryota; kingdom Metazoa; phylum Arthropoda; class Malacostraca; order Isopoda; family Cymothoidae; genus Ceratothoa; species Ceratothoa steindachneri. The sequence continues at coordinate 83,536,084 of OZ018326.1, forward strand.
GAAGATATTTTCGAAGTAGTTGAGATAAGACCCGAAGTCTTGACCGTCTTTAAAGATGGAGAGATTTATGGTCACGGAGTGCGGTGTGTCTAGTCTAGAGTTTATGGAGAGCGTTTAACTCCTAGCTCTGCTTATTTCCAATTCGTGAGAGCGAATTCTATCTCTTTCTTCTCTTTTCGTTTCTTCTCTTTTTTCTTCTTGTTCTCTTCCTCTTTCTTATTCTTCTCTTTTTTCGGCTGTTTCTCTTCTTTCTTATTCCTTGATGTAGGCAACAGATCTTTGCCACTGAATCCGAGTGACTCACCTTGGGTTTTGAAAGTTTAAAACGACACCATGAATTAAATTATCGCCCACCAAGAAATATGGCGGAATTATGGATTTCTTTACGCACGAACGGGATTGCGGATGTTTTTTCTAAATTAATATAAACACGAACAACAAAAGGAGGTGAGCGAAACACTCGTGAAAGAGCTTTTGTGGTCGAGAGTTTACTGTGATTGAGACTAGAGTTACAGCACTCTTAGCACAGCAATCGAAGAATAATACTATTTTTACTCTATCTTCTACTTACAGCACAAGATGAGGCCGTGAGAGAAAACAGTTCAATTCAGTGGGGGAATAAAATTAATAGTTAAAAACGGTCACTCAACAATCAATTTACGAAAAAAGAATGTATGGACCGGGAACAAATATACTTCACAAGTAGGTCTGCAATGGTTATTTCTCACCTTTTAAACTCCAAAACCGGAACCAAGATTAGCAGACAATTAACAATTCAACTAAAGATAACCAATATATTTATTAAATTTCAATCAATTGATTGACCAAGATTAACCCCAATAAACTTGATACCAGTTTAAGATAATATAACTATGTCTAAGAATAAGGTCAAATTAACCCTATCTGCATTTCTCAGCCGAGGTCGATGAGGCATATGTGCGTGGGAGATTTATAATACAAGCAGAGTGTAAATTAATTGAATTTGATGTGGAAAAATAGTCGAATATCTTGGAGGTACCGGGACAATAGAGAAACGGGTAAAAAAATAACTCTACTAAAATGCAAGTTAAAAAAATCTCTATACACATTAGACGTACAAGAGTCTCAGCGGCTAAAGTGGGGACCCGGTGGGGACTTGGCGGCGACGGTCACCGCACAAATAAACGAAGAATATTGACCGAGGGTTGCTCGAATGGCCTTGAACGTATATGAAGCCGACAAACTGACGTTAGAGGCTTAAAAGGGGGTTGGAGAGGGGTTAGAAGAAAAAGCACTTGCACAGGAGAGTTGCGCGTTGCTGTTAGCTCGGAGATTTAGTCCGAGGGAGTAATCCTTGCCTTGAGCAAAGTTCACATAGTAGTCTCTTGATAATGACTATTACGTGATGAACTTAGATCTTGTTTTTTGGTTAGAACAAGAATCGAGATTTGCCCCGTTGCTTTCAAGAAGTGGGTAGAACGAGTAGGGGGTAAACTCACGCCAATTAATCGAAAATACCCGAAGCTTGAGGGGTTCCTCGACAATTGTGCAGAGTTTAACGGGACGCGAATAGCTGGTACTGAAGGGGTGCGGGTAGCGGATACTGACGGGGTGAACAGACGGCGGATACTGCCTTCTAACTCTGGCGTGGTAGGATTTATAGTGTAGTCGAATGGGGTTCCCACTTCAGTCCGAAGGGAAAGTGTTCCAGGGTCTGACGAATCAGCAGGCGAGAGTAGTCTCGCCCTATTAGCATGATCGAGAGAAGGTTCCTAAGTTGGCGAGGCGAAACTTTTTCTTACTCCAGATGGGATCTTTTAGGCTCTCAAACTTGTCGCGGTTTTCTGCGATGGTGGCCTTTCAGGCTACCACGGCGTATCATGAGTTCACACTTACATTAGTGCAGACAAAAAGGGTCTGTTGTCTCTTTCTCTCTCCATTGAACGCGCGGCAGCGCACATCTTTCCTTCTCTCTCCATTGAACGCGCGGCAGCGCACATCTTTCCTTCTCTCTCTCACTCTCTCTCTCATCTCTGACACTCATTTCTTACCATCTTATTTGCAGATTATTTTCTTAGACCTTCATAATCCTATAAAATACATTGATTTTTAAAAGCCTGGATCTAGCTTATATTTCACGCATGCAGGAGTAAACCAGTTCTGAAAAAAAATAAACGTTGATCCTTCAAATTATTAATGCATTTATCACCTACCTGACTGTCCTCTCTCGGATGCCATACCTTCCAGGCACATTCATTCGTTTTAAGTTACATGTGTCCTCACAATCTGCTTCTTAAGTTTAATCACAACACTAAATTTTATTTACTTTACGTTTTTAATATTTTTTAGTGAACAACCGACGATAAATTGTATCTATGGACAGGCTCCAAACATTCATTGAGTTCAAAGACTCTCCGCTGCATGTCGTTCGTAATACCTCTCACCTTGCATCCATAGTATTTGATTACTCTCACTGTTCTGCTATGGAGTCCTAATTGTTTCTGATTTCCATTCCTCTAGCAATGATCTCTCTTTTCCCATACTATGTTGATAATATCCAACTTCAATATATGTTATATCCAAATCTTGATCTATGAAATGCCTACTTGCTGATCACTGACTAGCTTTCGGACATTTTTTTATTGAAGGCCCTTTCTATTTATCGCTAGCTTTAGGGTCCACGTCGTTTGCATAGCACGATTGTATAATTTCTTAAACGATATTTATAGAAGATTTGTTTAAATGTTCATAAATGCTTTTTCAGTAACTTTCATATTTATTATTTGATTTCCCTGTAATCAATGCCCCAAACTACTGACATCAGTCTTCTCACGCTCGTTCAAAATTGTGTTTCCTCTTCGTTTTCAATATCGTAGATTTTCTTAGGGGATGCACTTAATGCATGAGTTATGTTAAATTCCTATAAAAGTTCAGGTGGAATTTTAAACTCTACTAAATGTGTCTGATGTCTTATGCTCCCTTGCTCCCTAAATCTCTCTCTTTCATGAATTTCTCATTTTCGGTACCAAAACTCTTCTCTCATTTAGGGGTTCGACCTGAACTCCTTGTATATAAAAGACAAATCAAAGTCGCTTATGCACCCTATGCACCCACTGAGGCATGAGAAAGGTAGAAATGAAGGCTTCTATTTGCAATTATGTACACGAGACCACCAAATGCTCTTAGAATTACGCAATTTACTCCAACAATTACAATAATGGGGGAGTTTAAGGCAGCCGCTCCACCGTCCATTTGGTGGAGATAAACGGCTCATAAAGTGAAGAGTCTAACAATTCGCCTCCTCTTTTAAAAGTTCCGCTTTTTATCTTCCGCAGAATGAGTTCGACCCATTAAAATTTTCTTTCATTAAACTTCGGAATAAGAATTGTCAGATAGTATCGGAATTCCGTTGTCATTTTCCTTATTAGCTGCTCCCAGATAAATTTTCAGATTGCATGTTTTTATTGATTTTTTGCGTTTGGGGAAATAGGAAAAAAGTTCGTCCAAGAACTTTTTTCCATTAAGTTTCGATAATGGTGAAGACGAAAGTGATTTGAGGGAAAAGGACGGCGCCAATGACGGCAATCGAAAACATGTCAAGATTTAATGCAGTTTGTAAAATAAAATTACTTTCCAATTAACAATAATTAATGGAAAGTATTTTGAAGATGGAAATTTACAAAGTTGAAAGACACGAGGCGAGCAGAAAAGGCTGAAAAAAATTGTAATTGGTAAGCGAAGCTCGTCTCTCTTTGCCTTGCTTGGTCGCCCATTTTGGCGCGAACCTCTTCCCATTTTTTCCCTTTGGCGCGAATCTCGTCTGGTTCGAGTGAGGCGCCTTTGTTTCGAGATGTATTGCGAGTGTTGCAGAGTGTCAGGGGAAAGCTGTCTTAATTCCTTGTTTTTAAGGCAACGAATGACGAGGAGAAGAGCCCCACTTCCTCCAGCCTCGTGACTCCCCTCTCTCCTGAAAAGAAAACAATTAAAAATTTTCCCTCGCAGTTTTTAAGAATGCTGGAAATGGAGGAGGGGAGGCAGTTTTTGTTGAAGATTTGCGTTTCCTCTTACTCCGATAAATAGATAAGACTCCGAAGTGACAGCGCGAGACATTACATAAATGTAACGAGTTTAGATTTGGGTAAGTGGTAATTACTTACAGTTAGGCTAGTTCTTAATGATACTATTAGTATAAAAATGGGGAGAATTCTGTTCGTCGTCAAAAATGCTATGGGGCATGAAAGGTAGTATACGTAAATGAATCTGAGACTTGTACATGCTCCTGAATCGCAAATTTCTCTCACTTTCACATTTCTTCTCTGAAATGTTTCTGTTTTGGGAGTGATTGATTGCCAAAGACAGAGGTATGGTGGTCCTAAACCCTAAATATTTGGTAGGGAAACTCACTATAGTAGTCCTATTTTCGAATACTTTTATTAGATGTGTTCTTTGTGTTTAATTTTTTTTCTATCCTTCGTTTCGATCCTATTATGGAAACATTTTAACTTTCGATACCACCTTTTTCATAAGTTCATAAGTAAATAAAGAAAGAATTGCTTTCTTGGATTTGCTCTTGTATATTTTAATTATGTACTGGTTTCTAACCTTATTTTAATCATAATATTTACTCAAGTTATAGTCTATCATGTTTATTCATTTTGACTTTAATTATTTCCTTTCGAAATTCACCTTCTGGGAAGCCTCACTTAATTTAGAAATAGCATGAATTTTAACCTCAACTAAGGAACCTTTAATACTTTTGCATATGCAATATAAAATTGCATAATTTCTAAATTGGTTCTAATCCAAGTAATAAATATTTATCAACTACTGAACCTTCATCTTCAATTGTATCTTTCTTTTATATCTAACCTTATCCTTCTTCATTTTCATTTTGCTTCTTCCATTTTGGCTTCTATGAGCTTTCAATGGAAGCTTTTATCCACAAAATACACCAAATAAAAAGATTTCTACGATGAAAGATTGACCTCTTATACGAGTCTCCTCCCTTGCCTAAGTGAAAAGAGAACGAACTGAAGGTAATGTAGTTCTTAGAATGTTGTTCACGCGTCCATCAGACGTAAGGGGAACAAAAAAGGTCGCTCTGCTCTCATTTATCCCAATCAAGGTGTGAATGGAAAGAAAAAAGCAGGTGAAAAGTTAGCATCTCTACCTTCTTGATGGTGGCCTCTTGTCCCTTGATTTAAACGCTCCTTCTTAGTTAGCAAGAATGCTTCTAGGACCTTTGTTAGATGCCAAAATGAAGCTTACGTGAGCGACTGAAAGTGTTCTTTTAAATTCTTTCATCTGTAGAGGAAAAAGCATATTTTGGGAGCCCAGAAATATGACGAAATTAACATTGTAGTTAATGTCTTTTCTCTTTCAATAATATATATATATATATATATATATATATATATATATATATATATATATATATATATATATATATATATATATATATATATATGTCTGTATGTCTTAGCCTAAACCCGGGCTTACATTTCGAAATACCTTAGTGGTCATTTTCTAAGTTATTAATTTTTTATAACTATATTTGATTTACTGTATTTTATGGTTAAATGATGAATATTATGTAAGGTGTCAAAAGAGGAGATTCGTAAGCTTATACTTTGGGAGTTTAGAAAAGGAAACAATAGTAAGTTATTAGCAGAAATTTATGCCAATATAGGGTGATGGAACAAATGGTGTGAGAATTTATGGTGAGGAAACATTAGTCTCAGGGCAACAAGTGGAATTTGATCAAGATCTTTAAAAAAAGAGTGGAAGAAAAACATTTGAGGAAAAACTACATTCAACTTATTCCAATGTTTGCCTTTATTTATAAGAGATATCTAAGGTTGATGTAAGATTGAGGCAATGGATTCCTCCAGATCTGCCAGAGGTACACTTTTAACAACGAATCAATATTTTTTCATCTCTACTGTATGGAATAAAAGGTTAACCATTTAGAGTAGGATTGTTAGAGAAGACTAAAAGTGGGTTATGTAGAATAATATTAAACGTTCTAAATAATGGATTCGTCATGGAGAAACAACAATACTTTGTAGAAACAGACCTGATCCATTTTAAACTTCCTAATCCAAATTAGACTACTACCAAAGAGGTTGACGGTGTTCATTTGGAGCATTTACACACAATGCATGAAGAACTAGCGCTAGCATTAATCAAACAACGGCTTCTGACTAAAGTCGCGTACTCTCACTTATTCTAATTTATGACCTTGCGACCTTCAAAATTTTCAATAATCCCCGGACTAACCTTGGGATGACTTAGGAATTATACCATTCGAAATAGAATGTAAAACAATATAAGGGTTTTAGATTTCGTTAAAATCGGCCGAATAGTTTTGATTTTATTGCCAAATAATTCCAGGCTAACCTTGAAAAGACTTTGACAATCATATCATTCAAAGGAGAATGTAAACAACATAAGAGTTTCAAATTATGTTAGAAGCGGCCAAATAGTTATAATTTTACTGCCAAAGCAAAATCATTCATGGGCTAACCTTTGGAGTACCTTGGCAATTATATCATTCGAAGGAAAATGTAAAATAGCATAAGGGTTTCAGAGATTTCATTAGAATTGGCCAAATAGTTACAATGTTATTACAAAAAAAAAAGAAAAGCAAAATGGGGACCGACCTACCTACGTAGTTAGATATAGAGAGGCACGCGACTAAAAAGGAGGATTACCCATTTATCAAGACAACCCGCAAAACCATATCACAAGAGATACCTTAAAAAAGATCTCAATTTCTATCTGTAATTATTGAGCCATCGTACAAACTTCGCCGACTTAGCCTCAGCAGATTACTACCTGTTAGCAGCTTTGCGAATCAGGAGAAAAGAATAAATATTACTACAACGGAAAAAGACGAAAAAACCGTAAAAATCTATTTTAAGTCAATTAAACATGTTTAACATCATTGTATTAAAAATATAGTAGTAGAAACTAGTTCAAATTATATTACTAATTAAATTGTCAAATAAACATTTATTTAAATACAGGTAAAAGGTTATTTTTGGCAGACACAGACTTCATCAAAGCCCTCGGAGGAGCTCTTCTCATATATACGAGAAGGTAACACTTAAAATAGGCCTTCTCTTAGATAGCCAAAAAAGGCGTATTTTAAGTGTTACCTTCTTGTGTATGTGTCAAGAGCTCCTTCCGTAGGCTTTGAGGAAGACTGTCTCCCAAAAATAGCCTTTTAACCGCATAATTAATTGCGTTACTGCAATAATTTTTCTTAGTTATTTAAATATAAATTAAAGATAAACATGAAAAATGTTGCTTTAAAACTAAGATGAATTTATATATATATAATCTTCCATAAGAATCGAATGGCAATCACCTACTGAACCAATTAACGACTACTACGCGAAATGGCAAATGGCAAATTCTTATTAAGAATATACTAGTAAAACTTAGAATCAAGCAATTTATTAATGAAAAACAAATCACGGGAGAGCAACCAAAGTTGAAATCTATTAATATGGTTTACAATTGTCAATGTTCATAAGGGGACTGTAATACTCATCCCAATGTTTTATCCGTTGGTATTGCTACAATAATTCTCACAAGAAGATTGCCCAGTGAACTTCATAAAAATGCTATTAAACTTCATAATGCTAAATAACACAAACAAGAAATAACAAGTAAAAATCTCATTGAAAACCACGACCTTCTTCCGCAAGAACTCGTATATGAGTCACCTTAAGGTTCTAGAGGCATTTCTTATCAATGAGGTATAACTCAATCTTAACACACAAGGCACAAGCTCAAAATGACTTCTCTGAAAATTTCCATTAACAAATGTAATATACCCTACACCGCCCGTCTAATTTAGGGCCACCTAAACGCCTTATACGAATATATATATATATATATATATATATATATATATATATATATATATATATATTCTAAAGATAGGCAATATTGTACCCAGCCTTTCATAAAGCCCTTGCAAGACACCCTTCATACATGCAGGAGAAAATTCATATGGTAGCAAACTCACGCGTAAAAATCTGTCTGCGTTAGAAAAGCTGACTTATGAATTATCCTCTCGTGCAGGTACAAAGCGCGTTTTCCATAGATCTCGATAAAAAGCTTTTAGTTAACTTCGATATCGCCAAACTTTGGGGATTTCTTTTCTTAGAGGCGGTCCTTTATCTTTTACTAGCTTATATATACCCTTATTATATTATTTTCTCTTGTAGTTATCCTTGAGAATGAACTGAATAAAGTTCGAAAGTACTTGGATTCATCTTTTCATTTACCTGTGCGTTAATTTTCATATATATATATATATATATATATATATATATATATATATATATATATATTGGTAAACCGGAATTCTTTGCAATAAGGAATAACTTTGATACCTGTACCTCATTATTGTCCCCCTCAATTTTCAAAGTTTGGGGTTCTGCAGATAAATCCGTAGATCTCAACATTTTGGAACCGCTATTTATTCAAATGCTTAATCCAAAATTAAATTCGAGTCACTTTACATCTATTAATTCAAATATCTTAGTTTTAGTTTGTTTTATAATTCATTTTTAACTAAAATGTAATAACCACTCACTCAATGACCCTATAATTATTATGTTCTATTAGTTGGTTAACCATATTTCAGTTATTTTAAACAACTACCATGTTTAGCTCGGTTAAAATTTCCCACATTAAATCATTCGATTTCTGTCCTTCTCTCAAGTTGGTAAGGGTTTATTCATTTATTTCAATTTAATTTTTGCTTTGTTTTCTCGGTTTGTTTTATATGTTTGCATGTTTTTCTTTGTAAGTTTGCATTGTCCTCTCTTGATAATTTTGGCATTGTTTTCGTGAAAAGTTTACTATACTCTAAATTTATTCATTATTACAGTCGAATTATTTTCTCTTAAATTCAGCAAACTTTAAACTTATTGTCAGTCATTAATACATATATTTATTTATGTATTCTAAGCTTACTTGCTTTCATATTTTTTCACTCCATTATAGGCTGAAGATGAACATCGCTAATGTTCGGAACGTTCCAAATTATATATGTTTCGAATTTTGGTTCTGGCTTTAACCTACATACTAAAATCGAGGTTTCCAAAGGATCTCCTAATTTTTACATTTATAATATATATATATATATATATATATATATATATATATATATATATATTCTTTGTTTTGCCATGCACTTACGCGTATGGCATGGCACTATTCGAGTGCTTTTCTACACGTTCTTTTCCCTCTTTAATCTCGACACCTTTTAAGCGTTCCTTCCCCTACTTCTGTTTATTTTCATTTAATCTCTTTCGGCGAAGCCCTTTCGCTGCCCTCCGTTGATTCCCCCACCTCCGTGTCCTCCACCTCTACAAAATTGTGGACGCCAATGAATAGGAAGCCGAATTCACCTCGGTACAAGTGCTCGCAAATCTTTATGGAATTAGTTTCTCACGCACCTACTTACATACACGACTCAACACAAAGAGACAATACACATATCCCACAATTTTATTCGTAAAGCACATAAATACCATCTGATGTTCAGGCATACATATCGGAACTAGAAATATAATATAAGCCACACCACACACATAATACAAGTATACAAAGACATGAGATCTCACATACATATGCCTTATCAATGCTAATTCAAACCACCAATTTACATACTTATCTCACATATACAAAAACATGCGCATATAAATAAGGTTTGATTTCAATTAAACAAGAATACCAAACAAAGACCGGTAGAATCACCTAGCCCTAAGAGGCCTTTGGTAAGACCTTAGTAATCTCTGGCAATCTTCATGTAATCTTAATTGTGCCAATTCTACTCATCTTTACTCTTTTCTGAATATAGTAGAGATGAGGCATGGCCAAATTCTATCTCAGACGAAACCTAAATACATTTTTTTTTACAAAACAAATACGAGGCCGCTTCGCACTATGTGAATATCTAAGTACGTCGATATGTATTCGACAAATGTAAATATGGCTCTGTAATATTTGCAAAACTTCACACGTGGCTAATGGACCTAGGAAATCTGGATAGCCGTGGTATAGAATACATTGAAACAAAAAATATTTTGTAATCAAGAGTATTAAGTATCTATTCATAATTGTTTGTTTAAAATTATAGAACAAAGTGATTTCTTGATATTTAAAATTTACATAGTTTGCTTGAGGAAAGTGGTTACTTTGCATTTTTGTTAGCATAAATAAGAATTTGGTTAGCGCCTATTTTGTACTAAACATTAATGGTACCTAGAAATTTCATCACCAGCAAAGCTTTTTAGTAATATTACTAAATATTCCAAATTTTAGACGTACCAAACTGCTAGGTCAGGGGAGAAAAAGGTTCTATATCTAAATTATACTTTTGCAAGGGGGACTGAGGAAAACACCCGTACTCCACAACCAAAATGACGCCACAAACCTCTCCTCCGATATTTATGTCTCCTCAAGTGGATTACCGAGTTCTTTCGTCTATTTTCAACAAGTGTAACTTGTTGAACAAAGTGTGCAAGTTGTAAATCTGGAGGTTGCATTACCAAGATTTTCCATCTGCATCACTCATTTAGATGTTTTGTTTCTCTGCTACAATGTTTCCACTATATTCAAGGTAATCGGGACCACTTGTAACCCCAACAAGTAGCACTTTTTATTTAAGGGCACGTTCATAAGCATCGGAGATCTATTATAGAATACAGAGGACATGTAACTGTTTCTTCTCTTCTGGTAAGAATAAGTACGTAGGAGAAGTTATCGAATACTTGAAAAAGATGCTATTCTTGATGTGGTTTCCTGTTATCTTAATTGTTTAGCCATCAGGGACAGCAAGATGGATAATCATAGGTATCAATTCATACAGTAAAATATTACTTTCCTGTGAGAAATAATGTCACATAATGCCACTTTTGGACTCAGAGAAGGTTCCGATACCACCATTTTGCATAAATTTGGGCATAAGAAAATATTTTGATACTCTTCAGTATAAGATTTCTCACTCTTCGAAAGGACACTTACAAGACTTTTTTCCACGAATCTCTGATAATGAGGCCAAATCTATTGTCTTCAAACAAGAGAAAAAATCTTTGAGTACAAATTTCCCGAATCTACTCGCGTCGTTGAGGAACTGGGAAAGGCAGAGCCTTTCTTGAAATGAGTACTGATACAACACCCCATATATTTGTTAGACTTTTTAGTTGATGACCCCCCCCCCCCTCAATATCAGAGCCATTTATAATCACAATTTTATTTTATTTATTTGATTGAAATAAAATTAAAACTAGCGTGGTTATGTCTGCCAGAAACACTGAAGTTAAGCAAACTGAAAATGTATGGAAGTTACACACATCCTTAGTAGCGAAAAAATAAGACAGACTTGAGCACTAGAATAAGCAGAACACGCAACTCTCTCAACGTTCCAATTTACCCGCCGTATTCAAATCCCTTGGCGTTCATTTCATGCAAATAAATGCGATTACCAAAATCTGTTTGGTAGGATATATTGAAAGGACTATGGTGTCCTAATAGAGCTTTTATAATTCGTAATTAAGTAGTAGGAGGAAGAGTAAAAGGATTATCTAGGAAACTTCTAGAAGACAGTGGGAATTCCTCCAGTCATATGAGATGTGATATCCGGTCGCAGTAAACAAAACTGTACAAATTTTCATTGGCAGCTAGGGTTGGGGCCAGTCCGGTAGCATGTCAGGAATATCTTAAGAGTATTTAAAAATAATTAAGTAAGAGACCTAATGAAGTCGGGAAACCGAAATAAAAAACGAAAAAACTTAAAGGAAAGTAGTATTAAAGATAGATCAAGGATGGGAAGCCGGACTCCAGAAAATATCTTCATCCTTAAACAAAGTGGGTGTAAAGAGCAGATGTAAAAATAAATGCAGAAAACAGTCCATTCTAAGAGATTCGGCCCCAGAATAAGCGCTTAACTTGCTCATCTGGTAATGTAAACTGAGATAATTGGTACAACACAATTGAGATGATAGATATAAATGGTCCTGGATTGAAAAAGAGAACAAGGAATCTTCAAACATACTTCGTCGTGTTAAATAGTGCAGTATTGAAGACCTCTGAACACGAGTTAGAAAATACAGGAAATTTAAGTGAAATATAGTCAATACAGTGGATTGCATAGACTTTACATTGTTTCTATCAAAATAATAAGGGAAAAAAGCGATTAAGGAATACATGGCACTAAGTTTGATTCGTCCAAGAGAGAGCATATGTGCAAGAAGAAACTTCAATATAAACAAGCACACAGAGCTCTAAAGACAACTCAGGTCATCATATCAGGGGTAAGTACGATAACGTTGACGCACGACAAAAATGGTTGCTTACCTACTCCATCCTGCAAGCTTCCCCACCCCTAATTTTCTGTTGAAAAAAGGACCACGTGCCACATTCGAGGAAGCAAGAGCGAATCGTCCTTTGCACGGTCTCTGCAAATTTCCAACGAGCGACCTACCTGCTATCAGGGACCCTCTCGTAGTCAAAGATGAGTGTCGTACGTCAGCAAAGTCTTTGGGGGGTCTTGAAGAAGGCTTGCCCTCATTTTGTTGAGAAAAAAGAGCCCCCGAAATGGCATCTTGAAATAGCATCGCCACCCGAACCAGCGCCCAGCCATTCGTCAGCGTGCCAAGCGGTGTCCACTTTTATGGGAGTTGTGGAGGGCATAAAATTTCGAAACGGGCCATTGTCCACGCATTCCCTGATGGGTTTGTGACATGCCGATACAATACGGGGCCAGCGGTCACTCTAAAGGGAAGGGAAAGCGATGGACGGGGTTGCATTTGAGGGGGAAGACAAGAGATTGAGGCGAAAGTAAAGGCCGAAGCTCGCCCCAGAGACGAGATTACACGCGAGAAATGTCAAATATTTCCCATCCGATAATTTCCTTCCAAAGAAATTTGGAAATCATTTAACAGAAGTTCGCTGGATAATTAGAATTGTGTGTGTGTGTGTGTGTGTGCGCGTGTGTCTGATTGCATAAGGATCTTATTTTAATTCGATAAAAATTAATTGATCTGTTATAAAATGTAAAATGTGATCCCATTCAAAAGGAATTGAAAAACGCAAGACAAAGACAGATAGAGAAAAGAAAGATACGAATAAAATGGGCTTAGCATGAATTCTTACAATGATTTTATCATCCTCCAAATAATTATATAATTTGGAAGATGCATTAGAATAGCTTCCAAAGCATGTCTTCACGAGTTAAAGAACACAGGTAATTATGATAGCTTACACCTCACTTTTGAAAAGAAGTAATAAAATTTTGCTGCGGGTATTTATCCAAGCAACCAAATTTAATGTAATGAACTATTTTTATCCCTGGAATGTAAGAAAAAACCCAAAATGGAAAGCAAAGCAATCCGATAGACAAACAAGCAGAAAATACATAACGAGATATCTTATTTCTGCTACGTGTGTTCCGATATTTTTTTCAGCTCTTGTCTACAATGTGATAGGTAACGTGACTGAAATCGCCACAGGTACACAAAGAAGCCATTCTATCATAGATTTACATGAAGGTATCAGGATTATATATTACGTATTCCTACGAAACCAAAAAGTTAGACAGTTGAGACAAAGTCCAAGATAATATCAAAGAAAGAAAAAGCCTATTTCATCTCGGAGTCGCGTTTGATTTGAATTCAGATAATTAAGAATGTAGGTGAAAAAACAATACTAACAAAACATGAAAGAGAGGCCAAACGAGATGAAAGGCAACAAGTTTTAGCCTGTTCAAGGTGTGTTATTGAAAAGGATTAAGCGACAAAATGTTGTATGTGTGCAAGGATGTGGTTGTATAAATTGGTGAACACTTGAGTCTTGCCATCCCTGAGCAGATGATATCTTGACAAAATGGTTCGAAGGTAAAAGTAAAATACGCTTAGTTTTTTGCTTAATGATGTGAGAGGAAGGTTGTAGTCAATACCTGTGCAGCGGTTTTAACCTTATAAATGCATTGAAGGTAAATACACACCATAATTTTATTATAATACGTATACATTGATTTTTTTGATCTATTATGTGACCGTCCTTTTCAATATGGTGATTCAAAAACTCCCAAGAGCCAAAAATTCACTAAAAATTTCTTGAAGCTTCTAAAAACCTCGTCAGCTTAAGTTGTCTTAGAAATATCTTTGTCCTGTTCGAAACTTTGTTGGAGATGATCTTGGAAAACAGACGATGGTATGGCAGGAGAAGGAAAGATCTTCCTGGTAAAGAGAAGATGGTATTACAGGAGAAGGAAAAATCTTCCTTGAAAAGAGACGATGGTATGGCAGGAGAAGGAAAAGTCTTGAGGAGGATGTTTGATATTACATAGGAAAGATCACAAGCAAGCGCGGTGCAAATGGATATGTTGATGTTTGGTGTGGGAAAGGTGTAAGGAGCGACTGAGTAAGGGGTTATTTACGGTATAAAGAAAGATGTGAATGAGGTCGACCTAAAGTGTTCTGAGATGTTATGGAAATGGAATAGCCTTGATAGAGATAATATAGGAGAGTGAGTGTCAGAGAATGTGAATTAGTGTTTGTGAGGGAAAGGGGTGACCGAGGAGGAATTGGATATTATGTATGATAGGTATGTATGGTTGGGGTTTGTGAGGGGGCGTAGCTGGGATCTAATGCCCAGGGCATTAGGTCCTGGGCACATCGCGACTGCACATTGCACGCCATCACTATGAAGTGTCTTCGGCGTGACAAAAAGATGGGTGCCCTTTGTTTAAAAGGGCATCAAGTGGGTAGGAGGATTGGGCACTTTTAGTGCAGTTGAAATTTCACGATCCCACTTTGCGGGAAGCCGATTGAAGTAGAACTCTTTCAAAACTTATTGAACCATAACATGGAGTCAGGCGTGATGGTAGACGTAACTAGCAGAGTTAATACAATGAATTCATAAAGATTTATTTCACTCCTTTGGAAGGCATTGTTTTAGCGGCGATCGCGCGACTCTATAAGTTACTATGTTAGTTCGTAGATCAGTTGGTTGTATGGTAACCATTTTACATTTCAATGAGTTTTTCGACAATAACATCGTAATTATTCGGCCGATTTTAACGAAATTTGAAATTCTTGGGGGGTTTTTTACATTCCCTTTGGAATGATATAATTGTCAAAGTCCTCCCAAGATTAGTCCGGGAATTATTGAAAGTTTTGAATGTCGTAAGGCCATATAGTGAAAAAGAGAATAATTGAGAGCACGCGTCTTAGGACTGTTGACCTCGTTAGAAAGGAAACTGGCATTGCCATTTAGAGCATTTCCCTAATTTTCCATTGAACGGTGCCTTTCTCCATGCTTAACTTACCCTGAGAAGAATTCAGTTAGAAGCCGAACTTTGAACCAACTCGGGCATTTATCGGTCAAGTTGTCAGGTCTTGTTAAGAAATGTGGCAAGTAATCAATTTATTGTCTAATTACGCCGCCATCATCACTGCGGGAGAAGAGGGAGGGGCCTTTGAGAAATGTGAGGCGTTTTGTTACTGAGGGGGTCCATGTTGTGGTTCCGGATTCTGATTATATTGAAAATGGTAGTAAAGCTTCTAGGTCCATTTGCCTGATCGTTTCAAAATTTATTCCGGAGAACCACTCAATGGTTCACTAAGACTTAGGTTGGAATATCATCTTCAATTTAGTGATTCATTAATGTGAGGGTATGAAACGTACATACTCGCATGCCACCACGCGATCGTGGGAACAAAAGAGATTTGTCTTTTGAGTTGACCATCGTCTCCTCCCCTCCCCCCTCCCCCGACATTCTACCGCTCTCCTCCACCTTACCCCTGACCTAAGTCGTTATCCGCCCACCCATCCCAACAGGCGACAGGAAGTCTGATGAAAGAAGGCCTATCTCACAGAGAAGCCTAAATTCTATTTGCCTTCTTTATGATACCAAGGAGATTGTCCAGGAGGCGCCGCGATAAGTGAATTGTCGTATAGGGAATCTCTCTCTCGATTTCACACAGTCCGCGGTATAAATGATTCGCCGTTCATCCCTCAGCAGAAGTGTTCCAGACCTACTCGCGTAATCCTCACGTTGAACAGGAGTCATTGCCGTAACGTATCGACTGGCAAGGCGCACCCGCTGAGTTTACCTGGTCGCTGTCTCAAAGAGTTCCTGAGGTAAATCCCGCCCCGCAGAGTCTGTGACTAGAAAAATACGCTCTGTTGCTCAACGTAACTTGAGAAAAAAAGGACCATCCCAATAGTTACTGGAAGTAACTATTTGTTAGTGTCACATCCAGTTAGGAGTGAACTAACCTGAACTGCAGTCAGCAGCCCCGAACCCGTCGTCTTATCTCCCCTCTCCCCGATAACTATTGTTAACGCCACCCAATCCATATAATGGTAATCTGTAAGCCCAGTGTCCCTCTATTCTTAAATTACCTATTTAATTAACAGTGATTGATACTCCCATTGAGTCATTTAAATCTAGGCGCTCAACGTCAGTGTTATCCTCCCCTCTTTTTTTAAGGAGATTCAAGTGAGTCATTCCCTGATATTATTATTTATAATTGCTGTCAACCCGGACTAATTTATGTTTCATATTTAATCCTTATTTACCTAAATGCTCGTTTAACTATTGCTACTAATTATTATTTTGGTGTAAAGTAAAGTTTATTTTTGTACGTGTGTTTATTTGGTGGCTCCTCCTTTTGACGTACCCTTGGCAAGACTTTAATTAAGAATCCCTTCGGCTGATTTATTCAACATGTTTTATGCACTCTTAGAATTTAACAATCACGAACCTCCCCCCAGTAACAAGTGGGACTTTTATAATGAGAATCCTGGCCGTGGCACGACCTGCCTCTAACCAGCCTTTGCACTTTCAGTAGGAATTAAAGTCTATATATATAATGATCGTAGATTGAGTCATAACGTCATAATACCATCGACTTAAACAAAAGCGGTGTGTCCAGATCAAGGACTAGAATAATTAATGGACCAGACTATGAGCAATTCTACGACAATTAATAACGAAAGATGTGATATAGTCATGGCCAAATATTTTGAGACTATTATATTTTTTATATAAGAAAATTAATAGAAATAATCAAACGTTGCATTTTGTTCTTAGTATGTTTGTATTATAATTTGAAGAAAATATATTTTTAAAAATATAACTTAAACCCATTTTATTAATAAATACAGTCAATTGATGCGCGCAGTCAATTTTTAAAATGATGTCCCTGGCTCGTCGGGACTGTTTCAATTTATTTTGACCTGCTAGAGACCAAATTTATAATCATATCTCTACTGATATTGCTCCATTTTTGTTCATTAATCGCCCGCAACTGATCATATTTGGATGGATTCTGTTTATCAACCTACTGCTTGTTTATCGCCCACAAATTCCTTATTGGGTTTAAATATGGCGAATGCCTGGACCAAGGCGCTTGCCACAAGTTCGATGTTATTTTCAGCTCCGGAAATTCTAGCTCGCACTTTTGAAGGTTGGCTTATTTTTCGACTAATTATTCCTTTCACTTTGATTCTAAATGTACAGCATTTGCCTTATCATGAGTTTATTTTACTATTCCTATCATTTTTATTCATATGATCCCTTTCTCTCCTTCCCATAAACTCTTTACATTTTCGAAGTTATTACCTCCTTGGCTCTAAAGCAATCTCTTAAAATATAACGGTTTCTTCGATTAATTAGTTAATTTTTCTAACCCAGACCTTTCTATCATCTTCCACAACCATCCTCATCCTTTGTTCATTCAACATCCCTGAGCAAAATCCAACTTTTTTCCGTTTTCTGGATATTATTGAGTTATACTCTCTCGTTCAATTTGTATCCTTTTCCACTCACCCATACAAAAATAAACTTGATCATGTTGCTTCATCCTTCCTAGTTTATATTCCCCTTCATAACGAATCCCCCCACGACAATTTGTGACTACTTCCTTATCCACTTTTATTTCTCGCTTCCAATTTTTCTCAAACTTTGCGTACTTCAACCTCTAGTCATCGCCGTCTTTCTCCATTTACCAGTAACTGATGACCCTGAATCCTGTCTCACTCTTTCCTTCACTTGACCACACTACTCTTAAAACTAGAGCTCTTGCTAGCCGAGTGGATACGGCGTTTGTCCACTATAGCGTACGAGAAGTGCAGGCGAGCGGCTTAAAAGCTTCGTTTAAATGAGTCTTTTTTGAGACTCAGGATGGTGAAGTGGATTCGCCGCTGGCTAACAGTGGTCCAGCGACGCGTGAAGCTGTTCGCAACTCGCCTACGCTATTATTTTTTCTTTGCCCCTTTTCCTACTTCCCTCTATCTACACCACTAACGCCGCGATACTGGGTTCGATCCTGAAATGAGCGGACACAAACGTCAGCGCACGTAGAGAGCTGGCTACCGACTGGTGGACGCGCTGTGCTCATTCCTATACTGTGGTGGGTTGATCTTGCACTTCTCATCACACACATAGCCAATTACAACACTGCTTTCTTTCAACTCCTATCTTCGCCGCACACGACATACTCGCTCTCTGTTCCAAGGAATCCTGCCGATGGGTATCTATATGCACATACTTCTGAGGCGGAACAAGTCCCTCTGCCCCGGAGCGACGAAGGTTCCACCTGAACACTGTTTGGTGTCAAAACACAAAGCTTACTGGCACCTCTCTCCCTAAAAGAGGACCGGCTCCTAGTGCCCTTGGGCTCACTAGCGAGTGACAACCTGACCGTAAATGAAGATGACACTACCTGGTCGGAATCTGCTTGGATTAAGACAGGTTTGCGAACCACTACTACTACTCTTAAAACTGATCTCAACGAGTCCCTGACCTATTTTTTCCAGATCGACACTTCCTACCCCAGTCTCTTTCGCCCAACACCGCAGTCAATTTATCATCTTTGTTCACAAAAAGATAGTTCAGATAGTTCCCGCTAATTGGCAATTCCACCTACACCCCGTGCAAACTGTTTTCTCTCGGCCCTGTTTAACATTTGAATCTTTCTAAACCTATCAAAATTTCCTTTGTTCTTCTCCCTCGCATCATTTTTATCTTTAATATCACTTTTTAATCTGGTGTGGTAGCAAATATTTTCAAACACGGTGATGTTCGACAAATCTTTGGAAAAACAAGTCTGCACCTCAACTACCAGGCAAGCTACCTCACAATCTCTCAAATCTCGTTTCTTTCCAAAACGCTTGAAAGGTTTGTGTCAGATAATTTTATAGATCACATATGTTCCCTAACATTGATGAAATATTCAATTCCTGTTTCAGGGATGGGCGCAGCTATGCGTTGCTCATGTCACCACCTTCGTCGCGCGGCCGATGCTCTGCAAATTTCTATTCTTGTATGCCATGATCTCTTGGCA
Source organism: Ceratothoa steindachneri (assembly GCA_963969495.1). NCBI lineage: Eukaryota > Metazoa > Arthropoda > Malacostraca > Isopoda > Cymothoidae > Ceratothoa > Ceratothoa steindachneri. The sequence goes on from OZ018326.1 coordinate 83,555,442, forward strand.
CCAGTAAATATTGCTCATAAATTCGTTCTTCTTCCTTTTCGTCTTGAATTTCTTAGTGTGTCTAGAAGTGGCCTTGATTATTTTCGCTTATACCTACCTTCTCACACTCAATCACTTTCATCATTGGTAATATCAGTCGGGCAACATATGTGCGTTTAGGTACACACTGAAACATGCTAATAGTTTATTATGGAATGTTAGGATTTCTCGGTTCTCTGCAAATCAAATTTAATGAAAGATTTCCAAGCTAGTCTGCATAATATGACAATACTAATGTTATGTTTTCATTTTGCTGTGTAACTTCCTTTAATTTTTATTTGAGATTCGTTGCTTGTGTGGTGAACCAAGCTAATACCATCCTTCATCTTTAAGAAAAATGGGAAGTCGCAGAGGCCTCAGTGATGAAGAAAAGTCTTTCGTCGTCAAGGAAAGTGCTGTAGGCACCTTTGTTCATGTTATTGCGAAGTTATTTCACAATGTGGACACAGTTAGACGATTTTTGCAAGAAGTTTTGCTAAGGTAGTAGCAATTTGATTGTGAAACCTACAAGACTTTGAAAGCTATGGGTATTAAGAATATTGACCTCCAGTTACGTGAGAAGCCTGAAAAAATAAGCAAACTCATCTTCACCTCTGCTGGCCGTCCCCATGTACTGAAGAACACCATAAAACATATCTTAGAGACCATGGCTTAGGTGTGAGCTTCCTTGAAACTGTCTTCTTTAATTCCTGGTCAAAAGACTTTGAGGCTTCAATGGGACAGGAAGTACATGAAGTTGGACATGAGTTGCGCTCTATTCACTGACGGACCTGACAGTTTGACAAATGGTTGGGTGTACATATTTCGGAGATAAGCGTCACCAACGCTTGCGACGTCAACCGAGAGGATGGGTCATGTTGTGGGCAAGTATAATTGGACACGGACTTGTTAGCCCAATAAGGTGCGTAATGGGATTAAAGTGACCTTAGCCGCCTACTGCAATCTCTTGAATGAGGTGTTGGATCCCTGGCTAGATGAAACAGTTGTCACTTCTAAAGATTCCCAGTTTTCATGAATGAAAACGCTCCATCTCACTATACCAGGGTCACCTAAGCATTCCTAGGCTCTTGCAGCATACAAGATGATAAGATAAGGGTTTGGATGCCAGCTTCTCCGCATCTCACCCCAATTAAATATGAGTTGTCCATCATTAAAAAAGATGTTTATGCCGATAGACGTCGATTTTAGTCTTAAGAAGTATTATGGGCAACCATCAAAGCTGCAGCAAAGGCAGTCCAACCTGATCATATTAAGAAATTGGCAAATTTCATGCATGATAGTGTTTTCAAGTCATCCGTCGAAATTGCACTCATGTGGCAAACTAATTCAATATGTCCCTTAATTGTGAATTATAATTATGGCTTTCTATTAAATATATATGCAAGGTATGCTTAATGTGTATAATTATCCTTAGTTTTCTTCAAAATATGTCTAGATAGGCTACTTTCAATCAAAAGCTATTAGTGTGGTTCACCCCACAAACGAAGAATCTGAAATAAAAATTGAAGGAAGTAACACAGAATATAAAAACACAACATTAGTATTGTCCCTTTTGTGCATACGAGCTGGGAAATGTTTAATCAAAATTGATACACAAAGAACCAAGAAATCCTAAATTCTCTACCAAGTTACTAGCGTTTTTCAGTGTGTATTTCGTCGGCTTGGTCCACATTCCGTTTCGATGCTGATGAAGCGCATATCTATCCATTTTATTCTTATTCCCTGTGAACGAATTCCCCTCGAAGGACTAGCGTGAGAGGAAGCCCCTTCGGAATACTTCTTTCAGCCCCTTCGCTCCAAACCACGTGCTCCTTGGCGTGGAAATGTTAGAATAATCGAGAAGGAAGCAGTCCAGCGCTGAGTCGCTCGCCCCGGCTGTATTTGCTTATGAGGGATGCACCTCGCTTTCGTTCTCCGCTATAACGCCGAATTCTCACCACCATGCCTCACAGGATTGTCCTTCCTCCGCGAGCGCGGCCATATCAACTCAATCCCATATCCTAAGGCAAACTTTGCTGTCCGATCCAACTCGTTATCTCGAAGTAAGTTTGCATAGACTGATGTCGATAATCCTCTGGGAGCGGCCATGCCCTGGGGCTATCTATCGGACCAGCTACCTGGCTATTTATCCCTGCGTTCGTTATTCCTCGTGGGATTGAGACTTTGCAACTTTCTTCATTCAGACCGTTTTGTCTGTTTTCCCGCAAAGTCTTGCAACTCTTATTCGAGTCGTACCTCGTCGTTAAGATCTCACCGGTAGATCGCCCTTCGTGATGCTTTGGCCCCTGTTTAGAGGAAAGCTTATTAAGCCACCTTCTTCCCAGAGAACTGTGCGGCCCCCTCTCATCACGCACCCCCTTCAATATTCTCGTTCCCGTTGTCTGAGACTCCCTGCTACACCGCAGAACCGTCTCGTGTTTGAGATTCAACAAGAAGTACTCAAAACCCCTATCTACAAGTCTTTCTCGTCAGGGCTCACAGAAGTATCTTGTCGACGACCTGTGCCGTTGGTATTCCCCCTCCAAACACCTCTAAGTTTCAAGGTAAAGCAATTTTTCGTTGTAATTCACTGATTACACCCCCCCTCCCGCCAATCGTCACCTGCATTCCCTTTGGAATTGACTTCCCGCTCAAACTTAAATAATATCCATGGTAGATTAACGATAATTTTGCACTTAACGCTTAGCTCTGTCATATTGTAAACAGTCACGATCCAATTAACTATCCTTATAGAGCAATTTGTTCCCCTTTATATATATATATATATATATTGGCCCGTTTATTATATATATTAAATTATATTTTGGCGTTTTGATCTTTATATATCCTCTGAACTGCAATTTGGCATGCCATTAGATAAATCCCAGTCAATCGTAAACGCACTCTAAAAATCATGGAGGCTGCCTTCCACTCCGTTAATTTCTCCAAAGCATATTACTGATATCCTTAGGTCGAATACCTGCCCCTGCTTGTGTATGCGACCTTGCTCCAAAGGGGTCTTCATAGGCATACCTCGACAGTGCCTAAGGCAAAACTTTGTAAATTTCTAAGGAAAATCGACATCATTTCAGAATGCCTCTTGGATGAATGAATCTGAAATTCAATCATGCAAAACAAAGTTTGGTGCTGCTCCATAAACTACCTTGGCTTCCTATTTGCTCCAGAATCATCTTCAAGGTCCTCTGAATTTTTAGTAAGATATTCCGAGCCCTGTCCTCTTCAGTAAACCTATATCGGCCTCTGAAACTATGTTCTGGCTCTTTCATCTCACAAGTTTTATTTTCTTAGTCGTTTTTGCTGCATATATTTCATGCTTTATTGATTCCTTTTCACCACTGAAGTGGAATGATATTCATGTTCCTATTTCTTAGTCTAAGAATGACTCATTCAAGCCAAGCTTTTAAACCATTCGCTTGCACTTCTCCTAACGCTACAAAGCCCCCTCCTACAAAGAGAGCGTATTGAAGACAACTAACGCCGATGGAAACGTTATCTTAGATCTAGGCACCATATTAGATAATGGGTTGTAGGAAAAAATGAAGAAGGTAAGTAGTGAAGGCGAGTTGCAAACAGCCTTCTGCATCTCGGGACCACTGTTACCCAGTGGCTAATCCACTGTGCTATCTTGACTTTTCAGAAGACTCATCCAAGCGAAGCATTTAAACTGCTAGCTTGCACTTCTCGGTACACTACATTAGCCTCACTCTGTGTTGCCTTTAAGCGTGCCTTGATAACCCATCTCTGCTCGCAAACCTTTTTTTATTTGGTAGAGGGGTACTACGGAAGGGCCTGTGACCTTAAGAACAGCTTACGAATTGCTTAATATTACAGTTGTTATCTTTTAAAATAAATTTCCCCCTCCAATCATTGACTTTATTTTGGGGCACAAAATAATAAATTTGAAAATGCAAATTTTTTTTCACTATAGAAGAACTTTACTAACCTCAAATAAAATTTTGTTTGATTAAAACGGTTTAATTCCTTTTTTAGCCCTTTGTTGCTTTGTGAGGGAGAAGAAAGAATTCGTGTAAAGAATTCTTCTGAAAAGATCAGAACGCCTGTATTTCTATTAAAACATTTTCCATAACATTTGCCAGACAAAATCCAACATTTTTAAAACTAATGTGTGATAGCTTACATGTATAACCTTCGTATGTGTAAAAATTATGAAAATATATAAAAATAAAACGAAAGTTATTAGCAACTAAGCAATTTACTAGGAAAACTTTTATTGGAAATAACGATTAAATTATCAGTGAAAAACATTTGTACAAGTTATCAGTAATTAGTGTTTAGTGCGGAATTCTTTATTTTTTATGATGATTTGGCCTTTCCGCCGACAACAACGAACCAACTGTTGATACTCTTGCGTAGTAATCTTGTTCCATACATCTTAAAAAAAATTCCAGAATTCTTGAATTGGCTTGAGATTCCTTGCTTTAGATCTGTCTCCAAGTGTCTTCCATACACTTTCAAGGAGATTCATTTATGGACTCTGTGAAGGCTAGTTCATAACTGTGTTGGGCACTTTATTCAGGAAGGTCTTCAGCGACTTAGGTGTGTGCCAGGAGGCGTTATTTTTCATGTAAATTGCAGGTTTGGTTTCGACAAATCATACAGTCGCAGCAATTTCTTGTCTTTCACCATAATCACGCCCCAGAACATGCTACTTCCTCCAACAAACTTCACAATCGTTTTGTTGCTATTAACTGACAAAATTTCGCTTGCTCTTGTCATCGATTTCGAACAAATTGAACATAGATTCCTCACTGAATTATACTTGAATCCATTAATCATCCGTCCATGCAACGTGCTCATTTGCGAATGCACGACGAGCCTTGTTTTTATTCGGGCTGATCAAGGCTACAGGGCTTGATATATTAAACATCGCTCTCCCAAAATCCTGGAAAAAAAAGAGACATTGAAGGCTCCTAGGACAACCATAATAGAAGTGTATCGATCAGAATCAGCCTATAGTTGTATATATTTATGTCTGAAAAGAACGATAGGAAGAATTCACATAAGAAAGAAAATACAAGCAAATATAAAAGTAGTATTGAAGAACTGCATAGTCCAGGGAAGTAGAGCCATCCGGATTAGGTTTTAATAGGCAAAAATGCAATCAATTTCTTCCCGTCAAAATCCATTTAATGAAGAGTTTTATTGCCGTCTTCTCCCAAAAGTAGACTCTTCCCAGGGCGTCAGAAAGGATCATGTGAAGAAAAAACAGAGGGAGAAAAATTAAAACAAAAATAGACTAAATGATTCAAGAACAAGAACTCCAAACCTTAAATACTCTTGGTCTGCCTGTGTGAATTCACATATTGCCACAAAAACACTGCGATGTGTCAAACGATGCATGAGTACAGCTCCCACCAGTAAAATTAACAAGTGTAAACTAATACATTATGAAAGTTCTGTCAGATATCCTATGTAAGATCAACGAAGTATACAGCAAACAGGTTAGAGCTAGGTCTTGCAAGGAAGATCATCAAGACTAAGACGCAACATTATGTTTTCAACTCTTATAATTTAGACTTCACAATAATCAACTCAATAGAGAAAAAAGGCTTAAAATTGTGCCCAAATTGCTTCACTAACTCTCACTCTTACGTTCAAACACGATTCTTTATATGTTTTATTACGAAATAGAAGCAATTAGAAGCTCAAAGTTGTATCGCTAATCCTCTGACTATGACTATTTGAAGCGGATTAATTTCCTCTTTCATCCTTGCTTAGGTCCATCCGATAAAATCAAATACATAGATGAGGGAAATGGTGATTAGTTAAGGGGTGAAATCTAGCGGTGTAGGTAGACCCACACTGGTGAAATGTGGGGACAGGTAAGGCGCAATGGGAAGCCTCGAAGAATAAATTCTTAGAAGGAAACAAGTAGTGTACTCCTAAATTTTCATTTCATCTCTTTTCTCAAGTCAGTTTCATTGCATTTTATAGCCTATGAGTCATCATGATTGAGACTTAACAACCAGGAAGCAATGGATTCGGGTTCGTCTTGGTAACCTGACTGAGCCCCATATTTTCTACCACTAGCCTCCTTTTGAATTTCCTCGCGTTGCATTTAGAAAATGCGATCATGTTCCGTTAGTGCACTTGTTCCGAATGCAAAGCGAACGCCAGAAATGAAAGCAAGATCTTTTCTTTCCTTTATATATTATTTTGCACTTTTGGTCACAAGACTTTCTTTTCATGGTGTTCCTGTATAGAATTTTAGTGAAACACTCTCTGATCTCCTCTTGAAACCGAAAAAAACAAACAAACTGAAATGAATTCTCTATGGTGTGAATTTTCAACCTGTTTCTATGTCTGTAAATTGAGTTGCAAGAGTATTTGATTATTTCCCACGAGTGCCATTTATCGTTGCATAAACTTACTACAGGGTGATCCAATGGGTTCAAGCAAGTGGTAACATTTGGGGTTAAGGAGATTTATTAAACCACTCTATTGCATTCATAATATTTTCCATTACCGTTTATTTCCGGTCGATCCTTGTTTTTCTCTTAATCTCTTCTCCCTCTGGATAAACAAACCCAGATACAGGAAAAAAAGGGGGTGGGGAACGCTCTAAAAATAATCTTTTATTTAATTTTCGCAGACATTTATTAATTAAAGTCGAGCTGCAATTTGCAGAAATTATTCTGGTATATCATTCAAAGGTTGTGACCCACCCGTGGATCACGAAAACCAAGAAATGGATTCATGATTTGATCAAAACAACAATAAATCTCGGTGTCTGCCATGCCTGGAAGGTACCCAAGGTTTGAATTGCTTTTTAAACTGTATGCTCCAACTGAGGGGAAAAAAGGGCTCAGAAAAAGTGCAGATCAATGATAAAACCTATACGAAATTATTTTATTTATACCCCCCTCTCTTCACCATACAACGTTAATACTTCACTTTGGTCTCGAACCTCTTTATCACAACAATACCACTAATGCCAATAAAAATACATCTTAGGAGCCTGTACTCTTTGATAACTATTTATTTCCAGTGACGTTTATTGCCCCAACCTTCCCACCTTCCATGATATTTTTTTTACTAGTTTTACTTTCAATATTCCTCTTTTCTCCATGTGTCTCCTTTTCTTTTCATTTCAATGCATGCCAGAAAATACCCGATCTATGGGGGAACAGGATGTTAAATTTCTCAAAATAGAATAAAACGACAGTTGTGACTTTTTTGCTCTAAACAAAAGCGATGTCGCGCAGTTCATTGAACTGCAGATTGCCATCTGTATGATATCTGATCGGAGTTGTCACGTCATTCATGTCCGCCTGACATACACAATTTCTGGTCCAGGACCAAGAACATCGTTCTTATTGTTAAACGGTAATACGAGTATCTCACCCACCGGCACATACGCAAATTCTTAGATAATTACATAAGGGAGCGGAAATTATAACAGTCGTTATACACGAAAAAGAAACAAGTGTATCCTTCGTCAAAATTGTCTGTTAACAGTGGTGAGTATGTGTGGAAGATATATAGACGCAAGGCTAATTTAGTGCATTGGGTAGGGAAAAGCATACAACTGCAGGCGTTGGGAATGATGTGGCTATTCGCAAATCATTAACTTTAATTCTTCAGATTCAAAGGAAAATAATGTAATTACTTCAGAATAGCAGAGGGTGGCTCATTTAATATTAATTTTCACTGTCTTTTAGTCACAGTTCAAAGACCTGAAAATATCCTTAAACACTGCAGTACACTGTTTCGAGAAGATTGCGACTCCTTGTCTCAAACCTTTTTTCATCTGTTTCTTCTGACTGAGTCCAACCTAAATTATAAAGGTGTGTAACTCCAAATGAATGAGTCGATGTAGTGTTATTATTAAAATCGAAGTTTTTTCAAAGTATAGGAATGCCATATAGGGATGTACTTTTCTTCATTAGTGCGCTGCAATAATTGTTGAACATCGCGTAGATGATTATAAATACTATATCTACGTCTAAAACCTTTATATCCAATCATTATTTGCAGTCAAGCGTTTGTGTTAGTTTGTTGGTTAGGACTTTTGTAGCTAATTTATGTGTTGTTAATGATAGACGGAATCACTTCTATTTATTTAGGCTTCTCTGTCCCCTTTTGTTAAAAGGACAACTAAAGCTTTAGACCATAACTGCGGAATATTATGAGAAAAATAACGTTAAAATGTTTAGTAGAATTTGCATTGGAAAATATATTGAGTCTCTAAAAATTATGAATTTCTTTTGAAAAGGAAAAAAGACAGGATAGATATGAAGAGTAGTGTACCCTTTTTAAAGCTGGCACATGATTTTACGTAGATAATTCTCAAGATAGTGTAAACGAAGAGCCCAAATATGGAGTTTTTACTCAAATTAACGTTAATATCCCAATTAGGATTAAGATAAAATTAAATAAACAAATGTGTTTTATAAGCCAAAACGAAGTGTATGAGGATCCTTCATCCTCCCTGAATTATCATCCATACCAACTCCCATTAATTTTTCACCCCTATTCTTTGTCCCAATTTGTATTATCCTTTATTCTTAGCCTTTTATCTCCCTCTCCAACTTCCACTCCGCGCTGTTTTATTCTTTGTGTTTTATTTTTTTAAGATCATCTGTCCATTTAATTTTTTATCTTCTTTCCGATCATCTTTTATCAAGTAGAGTTTAATCAGTTATTTTTCTGATTCACTTATCGTCTTGGAATCTTGCCACATTTAGTTTACCAGCCTCTACTTTCAATGAACTAGACCCATTAACACAAGCAGAGCTCAATGATCTCACACGAGATTTAAGACTATCAAAAGAGTCGTCTCAGCTACTTGTCTCTCGCCTTAGAGAGAGAGAACAATCTATTAGCATCAGAATCATATTACTGGTAATAAAATAGAAATGAAGAATTCAGGATAATCTTTTCTGCCCATGTGTATTAATCTTTGGTTTACTGTTCGGAGATTTAGCTGCGCTCTTAAATCCTGGTAACAATCTTGCCTCTGTTCCAGATTCTCATTCTATACAATTGATTTAAATTTATGACATTAAAACTACGAGTATACTTGATGCCATAAAATACGACGATCATCAGTGGAAAATAGGTTGTAATCTTAAGGTTACCTTTCTGATATTAGGAAAGGAAGGAGGTTGCACAAATCATCCCTACTTTCTTTACTTGTAGGATAGCCGGAGAGATGCCAAATATTTTGAAGAGCATGAATGGCCAGCTAAAAAATCTTTTACACCTTTATTCTAAAATATCGTTGTTAGCACAGTGATTGATCCTAAGACAATTATGCTCCTAGCGGTATAAAAGGCTGGACTTAATACAATATTTCTAGAAGGCAATGAAAAAACAGAAACCAGCTTTTTTTTATCCAGAAGAAGTTTCCACATAAAAATGATACCAGATTGAATGTGAGTATTTTGCTGGTCAAAAAATTAGAAGTTTAATGAAGGATACCGAGTTCGAGAAGACTATGGCCGACATAGAAAAGAAAGCTTAGATTGATTTTAAATTAATCGTCAGTAACTTTCTCAGAGTGAACGAATTCACTTGTATGAAACCATACTTTTAACTGTGATCAAAGCGGTGCTCATTGCCTCAGTGGGCATAGTTCGAACTGCTTCCCTGCACGGATTTTTTCGAAACAAAAGTAATAAAAAATATTACTGCAAGGAAAAATTATTTTGTTTCCTCTTTCAATGTGGTTTATTGCATTCATATATATATATATATATATATATATATATATATATATATATATATATATATATTGAGTGAGAGACACAAAAACACTCCCAAAATGAGAAAAAACAAAAAGTTATATACGGAATTATATTCAGAGTTAAGAGTTAGACCCAGATGTATAATAATCTCTGACCATGATATACAACAAAAAACTGCAAAACTAAAAATATACAATTATAATATACTAGTTATAAACCCAACGAATGAAGGAGACAGAGCTGCAATAGCAATCAAGAAAGGAATTAAATATCAAGAATGGACGCAATTTATTGAGGCTTATCTAGCTATAACTATCCAATTTAAATACTCTCCCCTCACAATAGTATCAGGGTATCAGGGACCTCGGCACTACTGTATCCCTATACACAACATAATAGAGATATTCGGGAACAGACACCCTACTTTACTCTTGGGTGATCTTAGAGCCTGTTGCACCGAGTCGAGTTATAGAACCAAGAACAATAGAAGAAAAAATTAAAGATGCTTCTTAATAGAAATGTAGTTCAGATAATCGGGCCTGCTTTCCCGATAGACACCAATAGAAGATACCCTAGAAACCCTGATATCACACTAGGTAATCTAATCATGCCTTATAATCTTCACACGGACCCCATAGCCATCCCTTGTAGTGACAATATTAGGATAATGGTTCTCGTCAACCAAATACTAATACAGGTCGCTATTGCGATGATGAAAAGCTATGAAAGAGCTAACTGGGATAAGTACAAGGAAGAATTTATTACGTACAGACCGACTTTATTGGAAAACGGGAGCAAAGACGATAATATGGAAATAGAGAGCATTACAAACATACCTACAGAAGTGGCGAGAAAAAACATGCCAAGGATAGAATAGAGAACGCTAATGCACTCAAGATTGACTTCAGAAATGAAAAGGAAGACTAGAAATATAAAATAACCTAGGAGATAATCGGGCAACGAGGCATGCAAACTCAACAGGCAACCACAACGGCCGAAAAGCAAAATGCTGATATTGCTTGGGAACATCAAAGTGAAGAATGGAAAGAACTAATTGATAAAGTAGGAAAAGAAAATTTTCAAAAAAGAGCATGGCAGACAATAAACAAAATAAAAAGAAGACCAAAAAGGAAAACCATTAAGTTAGATGATTAAAATGGTGACTTATCAGATGATAAACAGTCGAACGAACAGAGACTCTGGAAGCATTGGAAAAAGATTAACAATAACCTAGGAGCACAATGCCTGCTTGGAAACGACTATTAACGGATAACTCTTAGGTTTTCAGCAGATGAAGCCAGAGAGGTACACATGGGCACTGGTGCACCGATTACTAAAGTTGTTGTAAGTGGAATACACTCGTTCAAACAGAGAGCACCTGGACTATCAGGACTGACTCTGGAATATTACCCAGAAGGGATCAAAACAACAAGAAAGATCTTCTTTCAAAGGGAGGATAACCTCCAATCTTGGTGAAGACATACAGACCTATCTAGCTACTCAAATTCCTTGTCAAAGTCTTAAAACAGATCGTGAATAGAAGAGTAGCAGAATACTTAGATTAAAATGAAATATACAACGAATTTCAGTTTTGTTTCAGAAAAAAAGTGACACGATGATGACATTGACGATAATGGATGAAAAGGTCACTAAAGCAGGAGCCGAGAGCAACACAATTGATATCGTAATGTGAGATATTGAAAAAGTATTTAATAAAGTCTGGACAGAAGGGTTAATCTATAAGGTACTTGGGCTTGGCATGTACAAAAACATGGAGGGATTACTCTGCGATTATATACGAAGCAGATCAGCGTACATAGATCTAGAGGTACGAGTATATGATTGTGCAGGGAAATCGATATCCCACTCTCAAAACTGAGGCCCTGTTCAGTAACCGCAACGTCCTAGCATTTGGCGGAGTAACCCTATTAGTTACCCCCCTCCTTTCTCGCCTCGCCTCGAGTACCACCCGAATGGCCTTCGCACAACCACAACATGCACTAATCATCACATTTCTAGGCCGGCGAGCCTAACATCGGTTAAAACGGCAATATTTCCCTTAAGAGTGGGTATTTAATTTCTCTTCATAGACGAAATTAGAGGAAGGTCGATCAAATGCCAGAAGGTTTCTTTAGGGCTAGGTGAAAGAGGCTCCAGAAAGCACCGTTAGAGGAGGAGGCCTAATTCCAAGGACCTTATCCCCCCTTCCCTTCCCTACCCCCAGTGGGGTGGTTAAGTATATATGCCGATAACTGTAGAAAAACAGAGAAGATCGAGTTAGTCATCGATACAACGAAGTCCGGCTAGAGGCCCGACAACAAACGAAAGGGACATAGAAGAAGCTCATTTTGAGCCAGTTCCTGGTGGTCACAACGAAAAGTATTCTAATTAGCAGAAAGTGCTGGGATAAGGGTCAGTTAGGTAGCGCGCTACTTGTTCGAGGTTGCATCAGTACCTTTAGTATATCGGTGAGTTTTTGGACGAACAGACAGAGGTAAAATAGAATCGTTCAACAGATTCCACCAACAAGCCCAAGCTTTGGGACTAAGAGGAAAGGAACTAGTTGCCTACGTCTAGGAACAAGAATACAAACGAGAGCAGGCCGAAAGGAAAGCGGAAAAAGAAAAGGTGCAAGCTGAAAGGGAAGTAGAAGGAAGAAAATTAGAGTGGCAAGCAGAAAGAGAAAAGAGGCAAGCAAAAGAGAAGCAGAAGAAAGAAACTTACAGAGGCAAGCGGAAAGGAAAAAGGCGCAAGCAGAAAGGAAGCAGGAGAAGGAAAATTATACAGGTAAGCAGAAAGAGAAAAGGCGCAAGCAGAAAGGGAAGCAGAAGAAAGAAAATTACAAAGAGGAGCGGAAGAAAGAAAATTAGAAAGGGAACCAGAAGAGAGAAAACGAGTACGCGATCATGAAAGAGAAATGAGCAAAGATCTGGCGGAAGCCAATTCCATAGGATCCCGAGCTAGGGCTACACAGATAGCTGCGATGAAACTCTCAACTTAAAAAAAAACGTAGACCTGTGTTCGTACCTGGCACACTTCGAGAAGATATTCGAGTTGAATCACTGGGACATAGAGACAGAGGGGATCGGCAGATTAGTGCATCTGCTTAGTACTCGACTCCGTGACGTATTCATCTCATTACCTTCCGAGGCTTCCGTGGACTACCGCACGTGCAAACACGAGCTACTGGCCGCCGTCAACCTAAACCCCGAGGAGTACCGGATGAAGTTTAGGCAGGCCAGAATTTAGCTAGGTCAAACATACAGGCAATTTGGATTTATCCTCAGGAGGCACCTTAAATTCTGGCTAAAGTCAGAACAAGTGAGAAATGAAATCTACTTCCTCGCCGACTTCATGCTGAGGGACCAATCTCTATGTACCCTCCTCTCAGAGTTACGCGCCTTCGTAAAGGACAGGCAAACCGTGTCATTTATACCCTCGTGTTATACCCTCGAGAGGTTAGAAAGAACCAGCCCCAAAAGGTAGATAACCCTAGAAACCCTTTTCTTTAAAAAAACTGGGGTATCCCCAGAAACCCCCACAAAATAACCCGCCTAAGTTCTTCAAAAACTCCGGATACCCGAGAAACCCCATAACCTGTTTTAATTGTTGAGCTCCAGGACACATTAGTTATAATTACCCCCAAATTTCGAGGCTTAAATCACTCTCGAGTCAGCAGTTACATAATTTCGCTGCAACGCTTGACCAAGAACAACCTCCTAATCCCGCGCCTCCTTTGGCCACATCAAATTTCCCTGAGCAACAGGTGAACTTCGTGTTCAACCAAAATTCTCCCGAAGAACTAAAGTTCGAGACTCGAGCCGTAAATGGTTGCCGAATCTCAACCTGGTCACGCGATACGGATTGCACCTGTATCGTGGTATCAAATAAATTGCTTTCCCCTGTTAGCCCCTAGCACCAGAAGTTCGTGGTCGTCCAGGATTTCCTGGGTAGACCAAACAAGTTTCCCGTCGTCAGATGCCACATTCAGTCGCAATATTTTACTGGCTGGACTGAGGTAATTGCAGCGCCTATTAGATTCTGCTCAGTATTAATTAAGCAGAGTGCGTAGCTCTCCCCAAATCCGGTGGCTCCGTTCGTAGTCACTCGGATGCCTTCAAATAAGAAGTCTACGGTCCCGACCCCTTTATCTCCTCGTGAGAACTACGTAGACGAAGAGCTTAGTTCCCATGTTTTCGATACTGCCCCGGAAGTAGGTCCGACCCTCCGCCCCTGGAGGGGAAGGCCGCGAAAAAGGAAAATGAAAGCGAAGAAAGGAGAATATTGATGGAAATAAAAATAGAAGAAAGAAGAATACCGAGAGAGAGAGGTAGAAGAAAGAATACATATAAAAAGAGAAGACGAAGAAAGAAGAATACTGACGAGAAGAGAAGTGGAAAAAAGAAGAATACAGATGATAAGAGAACTAGCATAAGCCGAAAGAGAAGAGAGAGAAGAAAAAGAATGAATGCTCGTCCATGAAAGAGCATCGAGAAAGGGTCAAGATGGTATAAGCCGATAAAGAGTATCCCCTAGCCTCAGTACCCTTTCCCCCAGAACGAAACGTCCACGGAGTTACAATTAAAACCCCAATTTGCCGTGAGAGCAACGGCCCTTAACGATCCCGTAAAGAAACTTTTCCTCAACCCCATTAGATCGAATCCAAACCCAATCTCCCAAGTTAGCTTGGTAAAGGATGACGATGGGACTGTTCCCATCCCTTATGCAACCCTGCAACAGGCCGCCTTAGCCATAATGGGGAGAGTAAAGTTAACCAGTTGCCATAAAAATGTAGTACAAGTAAATTGGAATTCCATTACCAGTTTTAGGCATACATGGGTAGACACAATAACCAGAACGGCCGACTCATGCGCTGTAAAGTATTGGTCATCGAGCACCACTTTAATATTAATTATATTAAAGGTGGTGATAAGGCAAAGCCTCTGTAAAACGTGAGTCAAAACCCCATCGAGGGTTATTACATCGCCCGGTAATCTTAAAACCATTCTTCAATTTTATGTGTTCGTCTTTTGTGTCTATATTTAAAGTTTTAAGGTTTAGAAATGTAAGGAAGTCGCTGGCTAGATACTACTTTAGAGCTAAGCTCCTGTTTTTTTCTTTATGTAATCGATGATTTGTTTATTTTTTTAACTGTTAAATTGGGTTTTGTGATACATACCCCAGTAGGCTCACGAGGCCTATGTCGCTTACCTGCCTTTGTACGAGCGTGCGTGTGGGCTCGAGATAAAAGAAACTTAAGTTAATCGGATGGTTGACCCAACCTAACAGTAAGATTCAGTATTATGGTCTAAGACATATAAGTTTGCGTTTATCGATGATTTTTTTGTTTGTTTTTATTCTCACTGGAGTCCCCCCCCCCCATTACCCTCTTCGAAAGAAAGAATGTAAGGAAATCGATATCCCACTCTCAAACCTAAGGTCTTGTTCCGTAACCGCAACGTCCTGGCATTTGGCGGAGTAACCCTATTACTTAATCCCCTCCCCCCTCTATCCCCTCACCTCGAGTACCACCCGAAAGGCATTCGCATAACAAAGACATGCACTAATCATCCCATTTCACGTCCAGCCAGCCTAACATTGGTTAAACCGGCAATATTTTCCTTAAGAGTTGGTATTTAATTTCACTTCATAGACGAAATTAGAGGAACGTCGACCAAATGCCAGAAAGTTCCTTTAAGGCTAGGTGAAAGACGCTCGGAGAAGCACCGTTAGAAGAGGAGGCCTAATTCCGAAGACCTCAACCCCCCCCCTCCTTTCCTTCCCCTACCCCAAGTGGGGTTGTGAAGTATATATGCCGATAACTGTAGAAGAACAGAGAAGATCGAGTTAGTCATCGAGGCAACAAAGTCCGGCAAGAGGCCCGGCAACCAACGAAAGGGACATAGAAGAAGCTCATCCTGAGCCAGTTCCTGTTGGTCACACTGAAAATTAGCATCTTGTCTCAGGAAGATCGAGTTTGCTTTCGAGACTACGAAGTCGTGCTAAGTGCCCGGCTACCGTACGAAAGGAACACAGAAGAAGCTCATGCTGAGCCAGTTCCTTGTGGTCACACCGAAATTTAAGTTAGTTAGCTTATATTGAGAAACAAGCTCAACTATCTCTCGTCAGAGAAACCCCAAAGTGAACTTCCTTGAACACTCCCCATTCTTCAAAGGATTCATTCGTTTGCTCATCGCTCGTCAATGCGAATCATTCCAAGATTAACCAGAAGATTGGAAGAAGCATACTTTCCCTGTACCGTTGTTTAAATACCGGACTAAAACAACGTGCTTAACGCCATCCATCGACTGCCCCGAAATCACCTGTGGTTCTTTAATCCTATTCCCGCGTCAGACAAACATCTGGAAGGGCTGTGAATACGTCCACGTGCCTGCCCGCAAACAACATTCTTGCGTCTACATAAAAATTGAGGCCAAGGTCAGTCTCCAACCAGCTTTCCTTGTGGTTGTTTTTTTAAAGGTAAATAAATTCCATTATCTCTTTTTGAAGGTCAATTAGCGTTCAAATATTAAAGTGAGCTTTGGGTCAACCATTACTGTATATTTATTTGTGTAATTTAGTAAGTCTCACTTAAACTCGTTTAATTCATTACTGTGCAGTTTGTTTTGTTAGATTTCATTTTTGTTCATGTTTTAATTAAATGTCTATTTTCTTGAAAGTATTTAATTCAATCCTCGAAACGCTGAGCATGGCACTAGGAACCCTCAAAGATTAGCAATAATGTAGTAATAATATAATATAACACTCTTAGAGAAAAGTTAATCGAGGAGTTTTCGAAGTACGTAACAAACATATATGTACGAGTACATACACCCCAATTCAATCCTTGCAATATAAAGACAGAGGGTCTAACCTTAAGACTGAGGGCTGGAGTTCCACTAGTTATGTGTCTTAGCGCGACTCTCTACTCATTGTACATTCCAGATATCCCTAGGCCAATTAGAGCAAGAGGCATGAAAATGTATTACGCAGACAATATAATTCACTGTCAGAGAGAGAAGCTTACTCCCTCCCCCTAGAAACCAACGACTACCCTTGGGGCCTGAGAGAAGTTGCACTTGCACGACCAGACAGCCCCAAGGGTGCAGCGAGAATTTTACGAGGTCGTGTGATCCGTGTTGGGTTCCCATTCTACCACCGTCGCATTGCCTGATTGGCGCCAGACCTAAGGCATCGAGGACTTTTGCGCGAGACTGTGATGATCGCCGAGAATATTCCCTCCCCCCTTGGCGTGCCAAGACTATTTACTTACCCGTTCCTCTTTGGGGGCCCTCTCGGGCACCGCTTACGCGGAAGCAGTATAAATAGTTCGGAAAAGGTTTGAGAAATTAGTATCTTACAGCTCCGTCTTAGGTAGCAGCAACGTACAGTCTCATACGCCCTGCTCCGCCTCTCACGGCTTCCAACTACGAACGCGAAGCGTCACCTCTCTACCCGGCCTCGCTTGAACTAAGGCCCGGGGGACGATAGACACGGACAGGCATCTATCACTCGGGTATCGACTTCATTGTCGTCTGGAGTACTCCCTCGTTAGTTTTGCAAGTGGAATATTGCAGCGCCAAGCTTTCTCGTCGTCTCTAAAGCCTCCAGTCAATTAGGTTTTACGTGAGTCTCCTCGATATTCGCACTCTCCCTCTTTACCTTGAAGCAATCATCGTACAGCCTCTCAAGGATTCTCGACCCCGTCGAGTCAATTGTACCCCCACCCCCCACCCCCGCCTTTCAACTTATTTATTGTCAATTATTGATTTTGCTAATAATATTTTCTTTGTATATAATAAAGTTATTTTTCTACATCGAGCTTATATATACCTAAAACCTCTAAGAATTGATTATTTAGGACAACCGCAATAGATTTTGATTATTTAATCCTCGCACTGGGATCTATATCCTAGTTTCTGGCCTGCTCCCATCCCGCGTCATCGCAGTCAATCCTCGCCTAACATCGACGTTTGACTCTACGACAAACATTAAAAAGTTCTGGTGTCACGTGTAGGGTCACCCTACGATATCTATATTACATAATTCTGGTGTCAGGTGTAGGCTCACCGACAGTATCTGATCTCATTTCTTTTAGACCAAAAAAAAGGATTCTAAAGTGTTATTCTTGAATATTAAAGGTTCTGGTTTTATAAACTGTAGAAATTACCTTAACCATTTCCCACTCTCCCTTTGCTGTGCGTATTTGGTATGGAAATTTGTGACCGTGCGAAACTTTAACCCTTTTAAGGACTCATAAAACGTCTTCCGTATTGTCAAGGAGTTAACTTATTGCTTTTTTTGTATTGTGTTTGTCGTTTTCTTTGTTACGTATTGGGCAACACTGGCTCTCGCTAAATTCCAGAGTAAATATTTCGAGTATAATTAAGAATTCGCGCCGTACGAAATAATTATCGCTGTTTTTTTTAAAGTGAAAAATAGTAGGTCCACCAAAGCCTACCAGCCCTCTCGCTGTGCGACTAAATAATTTCCCCTTTTTTGTGGTGCTTTTCCTGAAAGTTGGTCGTACGCGATCAAATGTTTGCATTATTTAAAACGTTTAAGTTGCAAGGAGAGTCGCTTGCGCTCAGTGGCAAGGACCTCCTAGCTTATATCCAAGAGGAAAAAGGAACGAAAGAGAAGAGAGAAGACAAAAAGAAAGAGAGGAGAAGGAAGAAAAAAAATAGAAACATAAGAACGAGAACGAAAATGAGAAAGAGAAGAACGTGAAGAAAGGGAAAGAATCCGCTTTCATGAACTTGAAATGTGTTAGACCAAGAACGAGACGCTGTCCATCAGCTCGAGTTCCGAAGCTCCCCCTACTGCATCTGTTAAGCTTCCGGTTTTCAAGGAAGTCGAGGATTTCGGAGCCTTCTTAATTCACTTCGAGAAAATCTTCGAAATCAACCATTAGGGCATCGAGGCAGATGGAGTTGCACAATTGTTGCCCTTGCTAATTCCCAATTCCGAGAAATATTCATATCGCTCCCCTAGAAAGCAACAATTGATTATTCGATCTTAAAATCAGAGTTACTGGCCCAATATAACAGGACCCCAGACTTTTACAGATCCAAATTCAGACATGCTCGCATTCAGCCAGGCCAAACATTCCGTCAGTTTGGATACAGCCTCCAACGTCCCCTCAACATTTGGCTTGATGTTTCTAAAATCCCGCATGACTAAGATTCTCTCGTTGACTTCTTCCTGAGAGACCAGTTGTTGGCTGCACTCCCGGATGAAATCAGATCTTTCGTAAAAGACCAGCGGTGCCTCACATTAAAGGAGTGCACAGAAGAGGCCGACATTTATTTAGCAAGCCACAACCTTTATCCGAAAGAAGAGAATAAAACGCACACCATTTTCCTAAATCCTAAGCCAAACATAGGTAAATTCATCCTTCAAAATGTAAGCAAGTTTCCCAAGGTAACTGGGCCGTCGAAGCCGAAACCACTATTTTCGTCCGAACACCAGGATGTAAAACCATTCTCTTCCCGAGGAGACCCATCATTTGTTTTACCTGAAGTGTGGAGGGCCACGTGAAAACGAACTGCACCCAGATCTACCAGTTCAAGAATAACTCTTCTCACTAGGTACACCAGATCTGTGCCACGTCAGCGCCTCCGTCAACACCATCGGAATCTTCTCTTTCCCGAGCACCTCAAGTCCAGACGGCCAACAGGTAAACTTCTTGTTTGATACGAATACCCCCTGGAGGCCTAAAGTTTGAATCCGGAACGATTAATTGCGACTCTTGTGAGAGATACCGGGTGAACCTGTTTAATGGTGTTGGACAAGCTACTTTCCCCACTATCCCCGGACCATATTAAATTCGCCGTCTAACACGACTACTTCGGGCACGCAAATCGGTTCCCCATTGTTAAGTGCTACATCGATTGTGCGTACTCCACTGGCTGGTCAGAAGTACTAGCAGCTCCTATTAAATTCTGCTCCGTCCTCATTGGCCATTACCCACGGGTCTTCCTCAACTCCGTGGCTCAACCCGTGGTTACCCGTACATAAGTGGTAAAAGATTCGAAGAAGCCCTCGCCCATAGCAACCTCACGTTCTTCAGAATTCAAGGTCATGACTGAAGACTTCACAAGGAAGTAGAATAACTGCGACTTCCTCCGATCACTGTGGCCTAAGGCCCAGTCACAGGGGCAAGAAGCCACCCGAAAGAAGGTGATCTCCTACCAAGTTACGGAGGGCTTTCTTCACCGTGCGTGCTCAGAAAACAGTAAATCTCAGACGTGAGTATTGTGTTCCGCGTTCCCACGTTGCCGACATTTTAACTACTGACCAGGACAGCTTATTCTCGGGCCATTTTAGTCACACAAAGACCACCCAGAAGATCTTCGAATATTTGTATTGGCCAGGCGCCCATGAAGAAATCCTTCACTATTGCAGGTCCTGCGAAATCTGCCAAAAGATTGCCGTCCAAAGGCGAGTTATGCCTGCACCGTTGCAGAGAGGACCCCTAATCTCAGAGCGGTTTTCTCGTGTCGCAATTGATCTCATCGGTCCGACCCCCCCCCCCCCCCCCCGTCGAGTAAAGGTCACAGTCCCAGGCCCTTGTCTGATCGTGGCCGCCGATCCATGTCGCAACTGATGGAGTACGTGAGCAAGCTTCTGATGATAAACCCCCTTTTTACCACTCCTTTTCACCCCGCTGGTAACGGGATGTCTGAGATGCCCAAGGGCTCCCTCAAATCCATCCTCAAGAAACAGTGCAACGAACAACCCCGAGACTGGCACTGTTTCTTGCCGGTAGCCCTTTTCGCATAACGAGAAATTCCCCAACGCACCTTAGCTTTTGCCCCATTTGAGCTTCTGTATGGGTGTAATGTTAGAGGGCTCCTCAGTATTCTAAAGGAGTGCTTCTCCAATTCGAAATTTGACCAGGATGTTCAATCCTCCTACGCTTACCTCTTAGAACTGAGGCAGAGGTTAGAAAAGTGTGCAAAGATCGCGCATCAGAATGCGAGAAAAACTTGGGCAGGTATAAAATCATCTTCCACTGTAAGTCCCAAGAACAAAAATTAAAACCCGGTGACGAAGTCCTTTTACTACTACTCACGGAGAACAACAAACTTTTGAGCCAATGGAAGGGCCCCTTCACAGTGATCGAGAGACGTGAACCCGTCGACTACCAAATCTTGTCTGTCATCAAGCTATTCCACGTGAACAGGCTTAAAAAGTACCATCGACGCGCTTGTACCAACCAACTTGTGGTTCCGAACGAAGAATCCGCCTTGGAGTCCAGCTACCTGCATGACCCCTTGGTTGTGGTACAACTCGCCTGCGTGGAAAAAGACGCGGAATATCCTCTTCACGTCTTGCCAGATACCCCTGATTCCCCATCGACCGAGTTGAGTATAAAGCATCAACTTCGGATCCCCCAGAAGACCCAGTTACAAGCGCCACTCACCCACTTCACCGATGTAACCTCGGATTCCCCTGGTTGAGCTGCACAGTTCGAGCACAATATTCGTCTCACCAGCCAGGAACCTGTCCGTTCGAAGCCGTAGCGCCTCGCCATTCACTTAAGAGAAGCGTTTAATGAGGAGATATACAAGCTATTGAAGATGGATATTCCGATTAACCCCATCGATCAGAATATGCACATGTTCGAGAATAACCATAAAACCCTCTCTTACCTACGGAACGTTAAGAACAATAATGGTCGCCTTATGAGGTGGAGCCTCTCTCTCCAAGAATTTCAATTTAAAATTGTATACATTAAGGGCTCCTAGAATTGCCTGGCGGACAGTTTAAGCAGAAATCCCCTGGATTTGTCTCCAGAGGGATTTCCCATTAATTAATTGTAACATTAAATGGATTACTTTTGTATATATCTCTGAATAATTCTTGTAGTTATGCGTAATGCCTTATAAGAATATGTACCCTTATTATTTTTTTATTATTGTGTATATATTTTTGATGAGTTATCCTGTTCGTATATACCTTTTGGGGGGTATTATGGGACCATTTTTTAAAAAAATATCCTTGTATGTAAGCCCCTGGTTATCGAGACTATGTTGAACCCAGCTATTATTTTTTTTACTCGGTAATAGGAATACCGATCATTTCAGGAGCCCTCTTTATTTGACTTATTTTTGTGAAGAGTACCCGGTACCATGCCTTTTGTTTTCGTGTCCCTATTGGAAATTTAGCCCTGTAATTAGCCTATATTAAACTGATTTCAATTCCTTCGGAAGCTCCATCTTGGGAGGGAAGTAGATGTCAGAGAGATAAGGTCCTCTCCCCCCTGAACTCAACGTCTACTCCTGGCGCCTGATGAGAGAAGATGCACCTGCACGCCCAGCCAGCCCCAGGGGAGCAGCGAAAATTTTGCGCGGTCATGTGATCCGTGTTGTGTTCACATTCTTCTTCCGTCGCATCGCCCCATCGGCGCCAGACCTACGGCGTCGAGGACTTTCACGCGAGACTGTGAGGCTCGCCGATAATATCCCCTCCCCTCTTGGCGCGCCAAGTCTAATGAGATTTCTGTCTCCCTTCCGGGGGACTCTACCGACTTTCTTCCCCAGAGACAGTATAAATACTTCGGGAGAAGATTTGAGAAATTAGTACCTTACAGCCCCGTCTTGGTTAGCAGCCACGTACAATCTCGTAACCCCTGCTCCGCCTCTTAACGGTTTGCAGCCTCACTCGTAGCTAAGGCCAGAGTTTGCCCCCAGGAGACGATAGACACGGACAGCCATCTATCACTCGGGTATCGACTTCGTTCTCATCTCGAGTACTTACTCGTTCATTTCACAACGAGGTTAATGCCGAAGGAATTTTGCAAGTAGAACTTTGCAGTGCTCCCGCTTCCTCGTCGTCTCCAAAGCCTCCAGTCAATTAGGTTTTACCTGAGTCTCCCCGATATTTGCACTTTCCCACTTTCCCTGGAAGCAATCATCATACAGCATCTCTCGGACTCTTGCCACCGTCGAGTCAGTTGTATCCCACCGCCCCCGTTTGTTACTTCGGGTGGGTCTAATCTTATTTATTGTCAGTTATTTACTTTTGCTAATAATATTTTCTTTGTAGATAGTAAAATTATTTTTCTACAATCAGTTTCTTTAAACCTAAAACCTATAAGAATTGATTATTTAGGCCAACCACACTCGATTTTGTTATTTAACTTTCCCCAATTTTCTCCGTTTCTATATCTCCCATTTTCTTTGTTAAGCTTAGAATTTTTCCGGGTTAAGATACCACTTTTCATTTCTTTGGACTGTTTTATACATCCATTATGTATCACGTGTGATGTGATTTTCACTTATTATAGTTCTAGAAGTTGTCAACAACCGGCTTAGGCCTGTACGGAAAATAGATCTTCCGTAAATAACTGTGAAGAAAAGGGAGTCATAAATAAATGAAAATAGGTAAGATGCCTTAGCTTTACTGACGAAATCGAATTATTTTCTTCAAATATAGAAGTATCACAGCGAATGATGAAAAGATTATTCCAATCTAGTCCTAGAAACGAAGTAAAAATTGACTTTTTAATAACGAAAAACGTGAGTAATTTTTTTGATGATGGTAAAGCTATTTAAATTATTGATTCATTTTCAGATCTAGTAAAAGAATTTGCTTACTTTGGCAGTTTGTAACCTCTGCTAGCAACATGAGAAAAAAATGGCTTATAATCCAAATTAGATTAGAGAGCAGTTAGAAAACCTAGAAATTCTATAAAAGCATTAAAAGAAAAGTATTTAACTAATTTTCAAGTTCTCACATACAGAAGCTAAACTTGAGCACGACACTCAAAAGGCACTAATGCCAAGAACATTTTGAAAACAATTTCTTTTTTTATTTTAAGGTTATATAAAAATAAAAATATATAATTTAGCATTATTATTGGAATAAAACAATGAAAATAGAAAAATCCCCAGGGAGATATTAACTAATATATTGTTTCACAGAAAAATGAAAGAGGAAAGAAACAAATTACCAACTTAACTGCGCAATTTCAAGAAAATGAGGTGAAGACAAATAATAGTAGTGGTTATTACATAAGTAAACAAGAATAATTTTGCACGAAAGAGAATTAATAGTATCAGAAATATGCGTTGTCCACGCTCAGCTCTAGATTTGTAGATTTTATGATAAGAAATGCATATATGCATTTCTTATCATAGAATTACTTATATTATGGCAAATATCATACACTTGATATGCGCCTCAGCCTGTATTTCTTTTTTTTTAATTTAACCTTATGAAAACTTAAATATGGATCGGAATTAGTATAGTTATATATCAACTTGGAACGAAAGTAATGTCCGATTTAGGGTATATATTTAAAATGAAAAAAACTTATGACTATCGAAATATCCATTGCTTTCTAGAACCTAGTTCCACCTGTCAACAAGCATATATATAAATGCCATGCCTGTAAAATTCTTTAGATTTTGATTCAAAATATAAATCCAGCTCGTTTTCAACCTCTTCTCGTGATGTCAACTCAAGATCATCTAAATGGTTTTGTAATCCCTGAAACAAATAATAATCAGAAGGAGCAAGGTCATCAGAAATAGGAGGATGAAGAAATATTTCCCAACCGAGCTCTTCCAAGAGATCTTTGGTCATTCAAAATGTGTGAAGACAGGCATTATCGTGATTTAGGCTGAGAACCCCTTCTTTTGACTAAGGAGCGTTGTCTTGGCCTGAAGCGGCTTTCAAACGACATAGCTGATTGTAATATAGAATTAATTGTTTGTTTGTTGTCTTCCAGTTCATAATGCACAATTCCTTCAAAATTCACCATAGTGCCAACGTTATTTGGGGGGATGAAGTCTTTCCACCTCTCCGTTGTTTAAATTCTGCTTCTTCGACGGATCCACGAAAGGCGGCGATCACAACTGGTTCTTTTCATGCGTGAGTAAGCTAGGCACTGGAAGGAACCCGATTCTTGACCTTGAATCTTACTGGGAAGCGATCTTGGTGTTATTTATAGCTCACGGGCGTCAAGAAGACTTCTTCATAGGAGTCTAACCAGTCTTTTAAAAATGTTTACTGATCATAAAGAGGATGCTCCTTGATGGAATACCCCTGGGACTATCGCCTTGTATTACAGGCTACTTCGGGGCAGAACAAGTATGACGAAGAAAGATAGATTGAAAAAGATTTTATTTGAAGGAATCGTGTGAAACGCGAGTTATCGGGAAGAGCAAAGCTCTACTCCTGTCGGCAAACTTCCAACGATATTAGTCGATAATTTCTTTGGTTCAGTTGGACTACCAAAACCCCGCCGCCAAGCTATAAATGCCGAGGCGGTGAGGCAGGTCTTAATTGCTTCCGTTAGAAAATATAAGACTTCCGGCGAACGCCTATATATTTCCCGTCAAAAAATTAATCGTGGAAGTATTCTGTCAGAATCCGGCCAAGGAAGAGTCTATAAAACGTACCCTGCCACCTTGGAGAAGACCCCATGTCGTGGTAGTAAGCTGTTGCTCCCGAATGAGCCAAGGCTGAAAAATAGAGAAGATATTTGGGGGGCTCTTTTAAGACGTCTGTGGAATCATCCACTGAAGGCGCATATCCTCGAGCGATAGATCTAGGATCTTATTTGGAAAGACGGCGTCAAGATCAAAGGACCCGTCCAGAAGAAGCGTGCAGTCTCAGCCCCACAGGAGTTTTCCCCCTCGAGTGTCTACAGGAGAATATTTTCCTTATGAGCGTCTACTTTGAGAATCTTCCCCGAGGGTCTACTTGCGGAAACCCCTTCCCCAAATAATAAGTCTTTACACCTTTCCTTCCCTCGTCGAGGCAGTTTCATGCCCTCCGACTAAGACTCGGGCTAGGATTCCATTCTTAGTTTCTTCCTAAACCCTATTGGATTAGTTCTCGGAGTATTTAGCCCTTGCGGCATGAGTGATAGATTATAATTTTACAATTGTTGAATTAATTAATAACTAGAAAATGTAATTATTTGTATTATATGTTTTGTTTTGTAATTAAAGATTATTTTTACAATTTTTGTTTAAATAATCTAACCACCAAAGCCTAATGAAATAGGACCAATCCCGGCCAACCATATTTAAAGTATTCGAATAATAAAAACCCTCCGCACTCAACTAAATTCAATTCCAATTATTATTTGGGGCTGTCATAGTCCTTCCCCGAACAAACGGAGGAATCGAGAATTAGGCGATAACTGCCTAATTCTACGGCATGAAATCTGATGAGTGAACTATATGTGATGAAGTGGTTAATCCAACGGCATTTGAGGGAATGTTGGCCAGCCACTTAGAGAGGGAATATGCATGGGAACCAATGCATGATACGATTGGTCGAACAGGTGTACTAGGCTTGTGGGTTTTCGGTAACTCATACATACGGGGAAGGGATGGATTAATTGGTTTGAAACGTTGTAAGAGATCGGGATTTGATCGTTTGAGAAGTTTTGTTAATATTTTGTTGAAAGATGCCATTTTGTTACTAAAGGATTTGAAAATAGCTTCTCGTAAGTGTTTGGATCATTAAGTAAATCATTTAACTTAGCGGAAAAGGAGCATTTATCTAAAATAACGATTTGATTGGTTTTATCGGATTTTGTGATTACAAAATTTTTATTCGAATTTAGTGATTTGAGGCCCATTATTAGGCGTCTAGGTATTTCTAAATATTTAACAGTATCACAATTTGACGAAGCATCAGCAACAAAGCCACTTAAGAATTCACTGTCAGAATGATCACTTTCACCAAATTTATAGATGAAATCCCCAACTTTAACTTTTCGGATGGGCAATCTAAATAGACCCCCTACGTCAAAGATCTAATTTCAAAAGATATCCTTAATGAACTTAAATTCACGCCCCCTGATTAGACACTCCAATTGGATCTCTGTAAACTATATATATATATATATATATATATATATATTGTACGCTTGGTGTGACGGCATGTATTCTTAGTGTTCGACTGAGGCTGGCATGACAAACTCAATGCTAAAACTAGTTTTATTTACATATTTGGAAACTGTCATTGGATTTAACAATTGTTCTTCTATATATATTAACCTAGTGTCAGGTATTTAAGGGTCACTAGTGAGGATTAAACAAAGGCTTTCAAAGTGGTGGTTTGAGGATTTCAAGAGACAGAAAACTCCATAATTAATTATTTGCAGCTGTTGGCAAACGTACGAGAAAATTTTAAATGGGGTGCAGAGAATTTTAATTGGTTTGATAACGGTCAACTTCAGGATTTGCCTCGTTTGGAGCAAGTTCCCTTCCCATGTATGTATTTGCTTTGGGTTTGCGTATTTTGGGTTTCTTAAAATTTGTCGGCGCTTCCCCCCCCCCTCCCCCACACGCAAGTGTTTACCCGAGCGTAAAATTTGGGTCAATAAAATCCTTTTATATTTTCTCGAGTACGTGCAGATTTGGGTTTTTTTTTGGTGAGCAAGTCTTCTAGAATGTCGTCGTTTGACATATTGAAAACACAAGGATAATCTTTAGGATTAAGTAGGAGAGAATTGATGTCCTACATACATATTAAAGAAATGACTGAAAGTGAAGAAAAAGAGAAAGAGAAAAGGAAGAAAAAGAAGATAAAGAGACAGAAGATAAAGAGAGGGAAGAGAGGGACAGAATTCGGGCACATGAAATTGAAATCGAGAAAATGAGAAATGAGGCTCTATCAATAGGCGTTCGTTAAATTACCCGCATTTAAATATAGGGAAAACTTCGCCTCCTACTTAGCTCATTTTTAAAGATCTTTAAGTCTACAACTTGGATAGTGAGTCGGGCGGTGTAGCGAGGTTGTTGCCACTCTTAAATATCTCCATATCTCCATCAGGGACATCTTTATCTCCCTCCCCTCGGAAGCAACCATCGATTACTCTAGGTTAAAGGGAGAAATGCTCTCTGCCTGTAACATGACTCCGGACTTCTATCGAGTTAAGTTTAGGCAGAGTCGTATTCAACCCAAACAGACTTTTAAACAATTTGGGTTTACTCTTCAAAGACTCCTAACTTTTTGGCTAGACGCCTCGAAAGTACCTCAAGATTACGACGCTCTCATTGATTTGCTCTTGCAGGACCAATTTTTAATATCTCTTCCTTCAGAAATACGATCCCTTATCAAGGAAAAAATATAGAACAACTTTAATGAATGTGTAGAAGAGGCTGACTTATATGCCACCAGCCATAATTCTTATCCCAAGGAATCAAAGAAAATGGAGCTCATGTCCCCCGAGTCGCGTTTTCAGAAGCGCCCCTTATTCCCTCAAAAGAAAGGAAAATCTTTTCAGATAATGGGCTTGGTGAAGTAAAAACTGAAGGAGTTTCCCATCAAGCAGGAAAATTGGCCGTTCTCTTCCAATCCCCCACGACCCCCGTCAGCATTTCCCAGAAGAAATATCTTGTTTTTCGTGTGGAGTTGATGGGCACATTAAATACAATTGCCCTCAGAACACCAAGCTGAGAAACAAATTCTTCTACCAGGTGCACCAGGTGAGTGCAACGCCCATTCAGCCCACTTTGCCTCCAGAATCCTCGACCTCGTCAAGTGAACCCAGTCCGTCTGGCCACCAGGTAAACTTTTTATTCAATAAAAGTAACCCTGGGGGGCTCCAGTTCGAATCAGGTGAGGTAAATGGATGCTGTAACTCCACCATCGTCCGAGATACAGGGTGCACGTGTATCGTGGTCTCGGATAATTTACTTCCACCAGTAGCACCGGATCACGATGGGTTCGCCATCATCCATGACTATCTGGGACGTGTTAATAGTTTCTCATACTAAAGTGTCACATCGATTGCGCCTACTTCACCAGCTGGGTAGAATTATTGGCGGCCCCCATAAAGTTCTGTGCCATTCTGATTGGGCATAATCCCAATGTCTCATTGACCCCAGTGTCTCAAAGGGTGACCACCCGCTCTCAGGATAAGAAATATTCCGAAGCGCCCGTACCCTTGGAAACTCGTGGAACAGCAGAACCGGATTATAGGAACTGAGTCAATGATGAATTCTCCAAGAAGAAAAAGGAGTGTGATTCCCTTTAACCCTTGTGGGCGAAAGCCCGCGAAAGAACACAGGAAGCGGTAAGAGGTGGCAAGTTGGTCACTTTAGAGCAAAGGTCACTTTAGGATAGTTGAGAAGCGTGACGCCGTAGACTATCTGATCTAAACTACAAGAGAAAATAGGCTTTTTAATATCAACCTCCTCAAGAAGTATCACCAGCGTGCAGAAATTCGTCACATTATAGCAATTGATGAAGAATCGACCGTCGAAGGAATTTTTTCCCTGCTTTCCCTGGGGTTTATACAAAATTCCTGCGTCGAGCAAGGCGAGGATTACCCCTTTTTCCTTCCTAAGATAACGTTGACGACTTCAAAGGAGCTCAAAATCAACGAACAATTAACTCCTCAACAGAAAGCTCAGCACCTAGCCACCCTCGAGCGGTTCCGTGACGTCATCTCCGACGTACCTGGATGTGCTACCCAATTCGAGCACGATATTCAGCTGACGAACCAAGAAGCAGTTAGTTCTAAAAGAGACCCCTTGCCTGTCTATCTGAGGGAAGAATATAATAGAGAGGTGGAAAATTTATTAAAGCTGCAAATCATTAAGCCTCCCAAATCCGACTATTGTTCCCCCGTGGTCATGGTAAGAAAGCCGTATGAGTTAGAGCTTAACTGCTTCCGTTAGCAAATATAGGACTTCCGGCGATCGTCTATATATTCCCCGTCACAAAATTAAGCGTGGAAGCATTCCGTCAGAATCCGTAAGAAGAAGAGTAATCAAAACCTATCACCAGATCGTGGTAGTGAGCCGTCTCTACGTTGATCCCGAATGAGCCAAGGCCGAAAAATAGAGAAGGTATTCGGAGGCCTCTTTTAAGACGTCTGTGAAATCATTCACTGACGGCGCATATCCTCGAGCGATAGAATACGGTGTCATATCGGACCGCAGCTAGGATATTATTTAGAACGACGGCGTCAGGATCGAAGGACCCGTCCAGAAGAAGCGCACAGTCTTAGCCCCACAGGAGTCCCCCCCCCCCCCCTCCCCCGTACGTCTACAGGAGAACATTTTCCTTTTGAGCATCTACTTGGAGAATCTTCCTCGAACGTCTACTTGTGGTATCCCCCGCCCCCCCCCAAAAAAATAGTAAGATATTTATACCTTTCCTTTCCTGGTCGAGGCGATGCGACGCCCTCCGACTAAGACTCATCACGTAGTCTCCTCCCGAGTCATCTCGGATAAGTAAAGTGAATTATTGTGCCCCTAAGGCTAGGATTTCATTCGCAGTTTCTCCTAAATCCTATCAGGTCAGTACTCAGAGTATTGAGCCCTTGCTGCATGAGTAATAGAGGATAATTTTCCCATTGCTGAATTAATTAATAACTAGAGAGTGTAATTATTTGTATTATATGTTTTCGTTGTGTAATTAAAGATTATTTTTGCAATTCTTGTTTAAGTCCTCCAACCACCAAAGCCTTATTAAATAAGATCAATCCCGGCCAACCATATTCAAAGTATTCGAATAATAAAAACCCTCTGCACTCAACTAAATTCAATTCCAATTATTATTTTGGGCTGTCATAGTCCTTCCCCGAACAAACGAAGGAATCGAGAATTAGACGAAAACTGCCTAATTCAACGACAAACATTAATTATACCCTTCTCTTTAGAAAGAATCATTTTGATAGAATAGCAAAGATCCAGTGAATAAACTCAACTCCTACAGAAAAAGGATCAGAGCGCGATTTTGGATTCAGCTAAAAAATGCGCTTTTTTCTTATTATTTTGGCAATGCTGAATCTAAAAAAAAGTAGTAATAATTTTAATTTTAGAATAATTTTTCGATCACGTAAATTTTAAAAACTATCATATATATATATATATATATATATATATATATATATATATATATATATATATATATATATATATATATATATATATATATATATATATATATCTATATATATATATATATATATATATATATATATATATATATATATATATATATATATATATATATATATATATCATGCTTTAAAATATTGGTTTTGGCGAGCGAAAATAGATTTAGAATCCATTTTCTGTTATTAAGAAGGGAGACTCTAGAATCATTAAACAATTATGTAAATTGAAAAAATGTATCTTCTTCCTTCGTTTTTTCATGCAAATTTTATATCAGTCCGTAGCCATATCTTTCCTACTTATCTCAAATCGCTAATGGCAATTTGTATATTTATACGGAGTGAATTTGAATATTGTAAGTTAGGAAGGAGAAGTGGTTCCTTTACCACGATTGGAAGGGGGACTACGGATTTGGTTCGTCGTAAGAGCATGGATATACATCGGCACTTTTAAATATTTAAATATCTCATAACCCCGCCTCTCCCCTCACTCTTACTCTCTCTCTCTCTCTCTCTCTCTCTCTCTCTCTCTCTCTCCATCTATGTATCTATCTCTCTTCCACTATCATTCCCTACCCTCTTACTCCTTTGCTTTTCTCTCTCTCTCTCTCTCTCTCTCTCTCTCTCTCTCTCTCTCTCTCTCTCTCTCTCTCTCTCTCTCTCTCTCTCTCTCTTGGGTGTAACAATCACTAGTGACCTCAAGTTCTCGAAACAGTGCATTGAGGCGGAGAAAAGGGCCCAAAGGGCTAGTTTGGATATCGGAACAAGGAGATTGTACTGTGTTTGTACAACTCACTTGCTCGACCGCACCTGGAGTATGCCGTACAATTTTGGAGTCCTTCATTTCGTAAGAACATCGCGTGATTGGAACGCGTACAAGCCAGGGCAACCAAGCTGATTTCCTCTATCCGACATAAAAGTTATGAGGATAGACTAAGAGAATTAGATCTGTTCTCGCTGGAAACCCGTAGACTGCGTGGTCAGCTCATCGAAGTTTTCAAAATACTTCGAGGGTTCGACAATGTTGACTACTGGGATATTTTCACACTGAGTGAGAACATAACGCGCAATCACGGCTTCAAAATGAAATGAAGCGTTACAACCGCAATCTGTGTGGAAATTTTTTCACCTACAGTATCTGCGGTAAGTGGAACGCACTTCCAGTTGAAGTTGTCAACAGTGAATCTGTTGACCAGTTCAAGACAAGACTAGACAAAGTCTTGAAAAGTGGCCGTTTAGGGACGCAAAACAATTGAGCAGCCATGTACCCCCTTGATTGCTAGTCCAAAGGTACCCTCTTTGAATGGACCGTAAGGTCTCCTAGGGTACTTTCTTTCCTTGTAACTCCTTGTAACTCTCTCTCTCTCTCCTAACCTCTCTTGCTTTCCATCTAAGTCTCTTTCCATCTCTTTCTCTCCCATGCCCCAACCTTTCTCTCTCTCTCTACCCCTCTCTCCAGCCTTCTTTATTTTATACCTCCTCTCCAGGTCCAGATGGCTTTCTACCTAGATTCGTTCATCAAGTAAGCAGTCAGGTTGCTTCACAATTTACTGCGATCTTTAACGAATAGCTAGAAACTGGGAAGGTGCCAGAGAACAGGAGGAGGACGGACCTGAGCCCAATATTTAAGAAAGGAGAGTGCGAAAACCCAAGTAACTACTGGCCTATAAGTTTGACCTCCAATGTGAACAAAATGTTAAAGAGCATAAAAATAAAGAAACAATAATAATGCACCTAGAAGCAAACAACTTGATCCTGGATTCCCAACACAGGTTCCTCAGGAACCGATCGTGTCTTACAAATCTATTAGAACTGGTTGTCAGGCAGGCGACAAAGGGTGCGAATAAACGGGGTAGCCTCGAGATAGAGCCCCGTGAGTAGTGGGGTGTCCCGAGGTTGTGTGCTCGGTCCCCTCTTGTTCATCATCTATATACATGATATAGACGATGGGTTGCTTTGCTCGTTTTTCAAGTCCGCGGACGATACCAAATTAGGAGGCGGCTTGAGCTCACGCGAAGGGGTAAAAAGCCTTCAAAACAGCCTTCAGAGGTTAGAAGAGTGGTCCGAGACTTCGCAGATGATATTGAACCTTGACAAGTGGAAGGTGATGCACATTGGCAATGCCAATCCTCGAAAAGACTACCACTTGGTCGGTAGAGTTCTGGATGTTACTGACCTGGAAAAGGACTTATGTTTGCAAATCAGCAGCGACCTAAGTTTTCCAGGCAGTGTGCCGATGTATAAAAAAAGGCACAAAGACTATTAATATACATAAAAAGGCAATTTCACTTCCGAAACAAGGAGATTTTCCTAAAAATTGTATAACTCTCTAGTCAAACCTTATATGTGGTACGTCGTTCAATTCTGATCCCCTACACTGCGTTAGGACGTAGATAGACTGGAACGAGTCCAGGTTATGGCCATCAAATTAATTTTCTCTCTTAGGCACAAAGGCTATTAACGCCGGTTTCAAGAATTGGTGCTTTTCTCTATGGAGACACGACGATTTCAAGACCAGCCAATAGAGACCTTCAAGATTTTAAGGGGTGTCGTAAACGTGGACTACAGAAGGATGTTCACGTTGAGCACAAATTTGACTCCTAACCATAATTACAAGCTGGATATGTTTCCATTTAAGACGAGTATTTGCGGCAACTACTTCTCGTATAAGATCTTCGGTATAAGGAACCATCTTTCGGTCGAGGTGGTGAATAGTTCGTCTGTAAAACAGTTCATATCTAGAATGGATGATGTAATCCATGAATATGTATGAAACGTAGCGTCAAGTTGATTATAAAAGTAAGTTAAATAAGTTTAAGCTATTTTATTAAAATTTCCTAATTGTGTCCTTTTTCACATCACAACCAGGTATCTTTTCCCCTTTCTGTACCCGCAAAAGTGGATGGGAGAGGTGGGAGGGGAGAGAATTCGCCTGTGTTATGTTTTTTCTCATGCTACATGTTAGGCCTTTCCCAAAATAGTACCTCCTCGTTATGGTCAGCAATTTCGTTTGAAGTAATACTATTCCTTGTGACTCCCTCTCTCTCTCTCTCTCTCTCTCTCTCTCTCTCTCTCTCTATCTATCTTGCTCTCACTCTCTAGGCAACTGTGTCGCTAGGATTTTCTCTCTCAATTCCACTCTCTCCCTTGCCTTATATCTGCCCCTTACACTATATCTCTTTTCCTCTATATATTCCCTCATCCATCATGCCTCATGACCTCTCTCTCTTTCCCTCCGAGTTAGGCCTGGAGGGCATATTCCTTCAATGGAATTGCCGTGGACTCCGGACCAACTGGGAAGACTTGCGGAGGCTTGTCTTGTCCCATTCTCCATTGGCTATATTTCTGCAGGAGATCATGCTAGGCGTGTGCCCCCTGCCCACCCTCCCGGGGTATAATGGTACCGGGATGGGCGGGGTCGCTACCGCCTGTCCCTTATACTCGGGATGGGTTTGTGTACACCGAACTGTGGACTTTTACGACTTTTTGGAGGAGGCTGGCCTTCCTCCTACAGAAAAGATATTGAAAGATTAGAAAAAGTACAAGCTAAAGCTACAAAAATGATACCTTCATTAAGAAAATACAATTATGAAACTCGATTGGAAAAATTAAACCTCTTCAAATTAGAAACAAGGAACGCAGGGAAACTGTAGACTATTGCATCTGGTTTGAGTACAATAAAAACATTACTCGTAATAACAGCAAAAACTCGTTCCCAAAAAATACAAACTCGATGTATGTGGAAACTACTTCTCATATAAAATTGTTAATGTATTGAATCAGTTGTCAGAAGAGGTTGTGTCAAGTCTCACCTTTAACACATTTAAGAATAGATTGGACATATATTTGAGGAATATTAGGTGTTAACAATATTAAGTCCTAACTATAAAAGTTATCGTAAAATTAGTAAAGTGTAGGTATCCATCTTTTCTATAAAAATTCCTGACTGTGAACTTTTATTCTACACATCAGGTATCTTTTCCAATTTCGAAACCCGATGAAATTCAGGTGGGAGAGGTGGGTGGGAGAGAGCCTTCAACTTTACTATACTGTCTCTAAAACTACTAGATAGGGTCTTCAAAAAAAAAAAAGTACCTCCTCGGTATTGACAATATAGTCTTTTGAGGTACTACCAATCATTGTAAACTCATTGTAAACTCTCTTGCCCCCTCTCTATTTTTTCTCTATCTCTTCCCATCCCTCTCTCTATATCTCTATCTCTCTTTTTTTAATCAAGCTCTGGGAATCCCGGGGCGAGGTGGATTGATAATAGGCGAATATATGTGCGTTAATGCAGCCCCCGGGGCGATGAGAGTGCCTTCCTTCACATCGAATGAAATATGGCACCGTTTGCATACATAATTAACGGATGGCCTTCATTATTTCTTCCTTAATCGATTTCCAATGCAAATCCAAAGAGGAGCCAGCCACCTTTTCCTTGAAAGGGCCTGAAGGAGACAAGGCAATTAGAAGAGATCTCCAGACGGAGGTTGACGACGAAGGGCGCACAGCTCCATTGAGCGGATTTC
Organism: Ceratothoa steindachneri; assembly: GCA_963969495.1. Taxonomy (NCBI): domain Eukaryota; kingdom Metazoa; phylum Arthropoda; class Malacostraca; order Isopoda; family Cymothoidae; genus Ceratothoa; species Ceratothoa steindachneri. Next base: position 83,590,601 of record OZ018326.1, read on the forward strand.
CCTAAGAGTATTTAATTTGTATTGTATTTTAAATGAGATGAAATCGCGGAGGGGACATCGTAAGGGGTGGTTGGTGGGGGCGGGTCTGTAGGCCTCAATTGCGTGGAATCTTTCTTAGCATCGCCCGCTGACGTTTCTATTCATGGAAGGCGGTCATGGTCTTTACGTCGGAGCTAGTAATATGACACATTACTGTATGTTAAGAACACAGAACAAATGCTTGGGACTCGCCTTATGGAAAAATTGCCTACTAAACCTTAGTTCTATATTTTTGGTATATTCATTGTTTTATTGATACAGTATTTGTAATTTCGTAAATCAGTCCTCGCTTCTGTCGTCCCGTAAGTTAGGGTTAAAAGATTTCGCTTAAATCCTCTTGTGATTTATTAATGCTTTTATCTATTCCTATTTCTTCGGTAAAATTGAATAATCTTCCATGGTTTCTACACTTCGTATGCATCCAATTTTGTTAATGAGTGTTTACGTTTCCTTTGCTTCATGCGAAATTATCGTTACTATAATAATGTCTATCCTAAACACGAATTCCATAATTGAAGTGTTTTCATGCAGCCTTTTTTAACTCCTCGTAGATGCAGCACATTGGGATTGATACTTTTTACGTTTTGCCCTTAAACTCCATCCCTACACCACATTCCTTCGATTCGAAAGATTAGATCACATCCCCTATTCTTCTAGTAGACCTCTCAAAGCGCACATTTCCCCCATTGGAACACATGTGAGCTTTCCGCAATTCTGCTCAGCTTTGTCCCTAACCTCGAAGGTCCAGCAACCATTATTTAGCTATACAAAGCTCGCCAGTAGCAATCAACAAATGGGATTCAGTCCGCGCCCCGACTGTCACAGGACGATGGACCCCAAATGAAGGGATTTTTTTTATTTTTTTCTTCACCAATGTTTCATTCTTACCTTGGATTCCTTTGTCCTTTGATCTAAGCAGAAGGTATTTGGTTATTTTAAGAAGTAATAGAGAAAGACTTGGCTTCAATTGGTGAAATGCATCAGCCAAGATGCGAGCAAGTCTCGTAGCTTTGCTCGAGGCGAACGCCGAATTGCTTAATGATTTAATCTGAGACTTCTTGATTGTGTTCAGCCAAGTAAATATGGAGGGGATAAGGGACAGCCAGGGGTTTGCAAGAGGCATCAGTGGGAAATTTAAAATAGAAAAAAATATACAGCTTTGGAGTAGAGGGCTTTGTTGTATTTGATTTGGTGTAAGAAGGGATCTCAAATTTATCTCATAAAATGGGAAATTATTTCCCATCATTAATAATAATTTCACTCATGGATAAACAAAGCAAATTAAGATTAGTTAAATGGTTCTCAATTTTGTCAAGTCTTCGAGCGAGTCCATAAACTTAGAACTTATGGAAGAAGCTAGACTTCAGCCGATAGTAGGAATGAGATAATTCAATCCAGTTCTTCATACAAAGTCAAACTAAACAAAAATATCATTAAATATTTAACCGGTAGAGTAAAATTAATAATAGAAGCCAAATTTTGATAGAAATATTGTCTCAAGATGGTACGTACTGAACTTGATTCTAGTATTAGAAATGGTACAATTACAAAAGAACCTTACTCGATTTTAATTTATCGCAGTTCGATCAGATCAGAGCTGGATTCTATAACGAAAGAAAAAATTACTGATCCAAACAGCAGTATAAATCAATCTGGAAAGAATGAGCGAGTAATAGATACAAGAATAAAACCAAATAAACGTAAAAGGAATTATAGTGAAAGAGAATGAGAGATGAGAAGGACAGGCAACAAAGTTTTCTGATTCAAAAATGCCTGGGCAAAATTGGACCAATTAAAAAATTTGACAAAGTACTTCAAAAAGAAAAAAAGAATAAGGACAACTTATGATAATAAATATTGATATAAAAGAGATATTTACACTCTAAAATAGCATTATTATATAAGGGGAACTTGAAGTGAATTGAGTATGATTTAGCGAAATTTAAATGAATTGAGTAAAATTTGTTTCAAAAGCTTTTGGGTGGTCAGTGGGAAATTAGGGGGTGAAGTAATCTGGAAAAACTCGTGTTGGCAGAATTTCATTCACGCTCTAATTGTCTTTTTATGGACTAGATAATTCATAAGATGGTTAATCGAGAGCAAAAATCAAAGTGAGATAGTTTAGGCGTTTTTTTGTTAGAACGTTTAACCCCCTCTTTCGCCCTATTCAGGGTCTGAACAGGCGCGGAAAAGATAATTGGAGATTTAAAAGAGGTGTAAAAGATGTCCCGAGAGATAGAGGTTAAGGCTAGACTAAGGTTAAGTTAGGTAAGGTTTTGTTAGGACAGCAATTTTATAAAAATGGACATATTATGAAACTTTCATTAGCATCTTCGCGTTTTTGTTGGCGCTGTACTGAGCGTGAATGCGATTATAGCGTTGGATTGCGAAAAGACACTTGATTAGAAAAATCAAAGTTATGTTTTAAGGCAATCGTTTATTTCATTTGCGCATTGCGCAAAGGGATAATAACTACAGTTTTTTTGTATTAAAGAGCTTAAAATGTCAAAAGAAGCCATAATTGATTCAAAAAATCATCTAGGATAAGTTTGCGCCAGGTCCTTGCTTCAAAACCTAAGCTAACCTACAGGCTTTATTCGGACTACGAGCATCGAATGCTTTAGCATAACCATAGCCTAAGTTTAACTTCGCGTTAGCCTCCAAGGCGTAATTCACTGCTGGTTATGTACTAAAAAATACACTATATCTTTAGATAATATATAGGCTTCCTAATCAGTTTGTATTTTGGACTTGTATATATGAGGCATCGCCAAATCTACCGTGTAAAGATAAGGCATCATTTTTTATTAGGGTGCCTGCCTCATCTTTACAGTATCCCACCATCCACCCCCTTGCAGTGCAAATAGATTAGTGTGGGGTGACAATCTCGCCTTCCGGTGACAATTGCACGGGGAGTCTCGGGGTTTTGCGAGGTTTCGCAACATATTGAAACTTGAGTTCTCGGATCAAAGCTTTCGCTTCGATTTGCAGATGATCTAGTAGTGGTGTGCTAGTGGTCTGGGAAAGCTCGTGCGTTCCCATGTTGTCCTTCTATGCACCCATTTTTTTCTATGACTCTCCCCTCTTTGTTTCTCTATCCGCAGGAGGGTGAATAGTGTGTAGCTGGGACGAACGCCGCTAACACAAAGGAAATCTGGAGGACAAGCCCGTCTTCCTGGCCCCAGTGCCCGCAAGGAAACGCCCGACCAGAGAGTGTATCTCTACACTTCGCCCAGGTCTGGCGAAGCTTATTCTTTCCCTTAGCCACCTTTATGCACTCTTTCCACTATAAATGTCTCTTTCCTTATCCAATAATTGGCCCATTATCCCTCTGCTATTTGGGAGGAACAGCTCTCGCCCTTTTATTCTATTGGATGACAAGCGTAGTTAACCCCTACGTTTGTGAGGCCAGTAAACAAACCAGATTTGCTACTCTAACCTGCTTACCATGCTATACGTAAGGTGTAATCTGGGTCCACAAGGGGTAGCGGTAAATGCGTATATGTACAGCCCGCCCTAGTGGTATCGGCTGGGTCACGAAATAGTCACCTTAATTAGCCGATTCCCTGTATGAGTTAAAGTACAGCCACCGCTGTCAGGGGTAATGAATCTGATTTAACGGCTATGAGCGATTACATTAAATAATGTTACATCTAGAAAACCTGAAAAAGGGAACCCGGCTAACGGCCTTAGAGGTGTAGGGGTCTATCTTTTCCCACGGCTTTACTATATGACCCAAGATACGCGACTTTGATGGAAGCAGCATGCACGCTCCCTAAATTTTCTCAATATATATATATATATATATATATATATATATATATATATATATATATATATATATATATATTTATGCCGGTCTTAGGGACGTTTAGTACTGGTTATAGGCCCATTGAGTCTCGGGTAGTGACCCCTGAAGTTGAAATAATCCCGAAAGTGCCTCCGCCTCAGATGACAGTCTTTCCTGGAAGAGAACAAACCCAAGCACTCAAAAGTAGAGGAGGCAAATCCTCCCTCGTTTGGTTCCCCTTTATCTGTCATAAACTTCCCAATCTTGTAGAAGAATAAAGTTAGTTCCTCATTCTTTGGGAGCCTTTTCAGAAAATGGATAAAAGAAGACTCACTACCTCACTATCCTTTCGTAAAAAGAAAAATAGTAGGAAAAAGCACAAGAATTCTAAGAGTTTCTCTCATTCTTGGGGCGGACGGATCCGCTGTTGTTCCAGCAGGTGGCCAGGGCAAGACTGGCAACGTCCAATCCGGGGCTCCCACAGGCGTCTCGTGTAGTGAGGCCGAAACATAGACGAAGACCAAAGTTTCAGATGTCTGTGGAGCCGAGATGATATCGAGTCCCTTTATCAAGAGACTATCCAGCTTTTTCAAGCCTACATGAGAAAACAATTCCTAGTTATTCGTTCTACCGATGGGAGCACTTTGACAAAGGCCACATGTCCCATCAGATATTAGCATTAGCTAGATTAATTGCAAGAGAGTCGAAGGACACCTGTTTCTTGGATAGGACCTTGCTAGTCTATGCGGCGGACCCTTCCTAGGCAGCCATTTTCTATGTTTTTAGGACTCTAAATAGGCTGCCTCTGTAAGTGACACTGTACTTAACCACAAATTTTGCATAGGATTGGTTTTTGCTAGAATATCACAAATGAGCTGATAGCTTACAAATTAAAGGTCATGATCGAGCGTGTTGGCGTCGAGACCCACTCCTACACATTTCGTCACGGTCGACCACGATAGGCTGTCAGAATGGGTTGCACGCTAGTTTTTACCCCTCCCACTTCAAGTCATTTGGACCAGTCACGCGTATGTGCTACAACTGCTACCTATTTTAGCCACATAAATCGTTCATAAAGACGTGCAAAGTTTGCTTTACTCGAAATTTGTGCAATTTACTCCAACATTGTATACGATAGGTCTTTTTCGTGAAGGGTGAATTGTTTGAATTGCGAAGGTCTGTGTCGCGTGTCTCCTGGAGAAAGAAATACTCGCCACTCAGGCTGCAGATGTTCTTTCACTCCGCGAGGCTAAAAATCTGGTTTCTCGCCCTCATGCGACCAAAGTATATTATATGGATCTCAGATTACGAGCACGGCAGCTTTTGCTCCTATTCACAAGCTTTCTGCGGGTTTTATCTCCTCTTCTCCCGTCGCATTTGCCAATTAGAGCTGGCAGTTCCACGAGTTTCTCAGCCTGTCAGGCCTCGGCTAAAACAAGCCACACCTCCTTCTACTGCGTTATTGTCTCCATTAAGGGTTGCACGCCTACGCTGATCGTCAACTGCTACCACTTTAGCCACATAGATCGTTCATAAAGACGTGCAAAGTTTGCTTTACTTTGGAAATTTCTAAGTCTGTCCCACGAAAGAAAGACAACACCAAGTGAGCATTCAATCCCACGCCCCCGGCCAAGGACTTACCGGGCAAAGTGGAGATGCGAAACCCTACAAAAGATGAGGAAACTACGCCTCAGATGCCTCCAGGTCAGCCAAAGTTATCAAGGCGAGTCCAACTCCTCCAATAAGGGCTCAGCACTCTATACAGCCAACAGCTGCTGGAGTACAACCTCCACAAAGACTAAGGCCATTCCCTTGACGGTTTTTACTTGAAAGAGATCCCTACATCTCATCCTAGCTCAGCCTGGAGAACAATTTCTTTCAATGGAATTGTCGTTGACTCCACGCTAAGTAGGAGAAGCTGGGAGGCTCGTTTTGTCTCGTTCCCTAGGAGCTATTTGTTTCCAAGAGACTTCCTGGTTGCGTAGCCGTTGCCCAGCCTACCCGAATATAAAGTTTTCGCGATCCCACTACTAAAGTATAGGGGTCATACAGGAGGATTTTCGCTTTACACTGGCCTGATATCTTGGACCTATATTGAATACCTTGTTTCAGTCTACCAGTGCAGTTTCACCCAGATACGAGGTATACTTTAATTTCGGCGTACATTCCACCCTCACCAGACTTAGACGAGGAGGAATTGCGTTGCATCATGTTACAGTTGCCTGTTTCCCTTTTTCCCAGTCGAGTATTTGAATGGTAGGTAATCTCTCTTGGGGTACTACCTTTAAATGCCAGAGGTCTGGTCCTTGCTAACCTGTTCGATGTGTTGAAGAAAGGTGACCTTAATATCAATGAGTTTACGCATCACTATACGTGAACTTCTTCATTTTATTTTGTCTTATTCAGTCCCTGTGCTCTTCGGATACCTAGCCTGATTTGTGTGAGAGATAGTCGTTCACCTTCATGGTAATGACCACTTTCCCATTTAAATATAATTTCCTGGGCTTCTGCTGGCTTAGAAAGCATCTCCGGCAACCTCATCGTCGTTGGGCTAACTTCCATCTCCAGAACATCTTGATATTTCACACGCCCTCCGATTGATTGGTGGTCGGCCAAATGTGAGATGCCTCTCAAAGAGAAGCAATATGCCCAAATGCGCTAGGAGCGCCGCCTAAAAGATTTAATCGTGAGTGAATTTCGTCGAACGAGAGCTTAGGTTCATTATGGTTCAAAGCACGTACGTCGCTCTTCTTGGTGGGCATACGCATCTTTAATTTACCGGAAGTGTGTGAAAAGGATTCTGGAGAAGATAATGCAGGACCTTTATTCATCGCATTCTCCAGGAGAATGTGATCGCAAATTAGGATACAACTTCTATGGCGAGTCCTTCGCGATCGCTTTCTTCACATTGTCCAGCAAGAAATGATGCTTCCCAAGCATTTATTGCACGTCGTGATATCGCTGAAGACCCTCGACTGGACCTTACTTTTAGAGGCGAAGAAATCTTCAACATTTATATGATAAGTGAGTCACGATGCGCTCTCGCTTCATGTGCAAACACCACCCCCCATATACCATGCTACAACACCTAGTTCAAAAGTATCTTATCTGAGGGTATAACCTCAAACTCGTGGAGAATGACTACTATACTTGATTTTCACGATCATGAGAGAAATCTCTCTAACCCCGCCGGTTTCCATCCGATTTTTCTAATCCCCTGGGTGCCAAAGTAAATATTAAAATAGAATTTATCCTGGCCACCTATCTTCTGCATAGCAGCCACTTATACAAGTTCCACTCAACATCAGATGCTCTGATCTGGCTAGAAAATGCTAACTGGGAAACGTAGTTTTTTATTTGGAGAAAACCTATAATACCGCACGTCGATATGATGTCATAGAGACCCTCCACACAATGTCGTCTAGATGACCCCACCCAATCTTCTTCAGTACTCGTGAGATGGTCGATTGAGCGTACGGATGGGGAGAGCCATTTTCGGCATAATAGAGAGGGAATCGGGCATCTCCCACTAAAATGTCTGCAATATCACACTCTGCTTTGAGCAACAACGTTATCACCTTGGGGCTGCTGGAGGATATTCTCGCTACTTTCCAAGTAGAAGAACCTTCGATCTCTTTGTGTAAGGCCCAGATGCCAACGCTGGAGTGTTGACGAACATATATTGAACAACATCTCTCGCTGTGCCGAAGCGCACAAGTTTGTATATTCCTTGGCTGATAGTCATAAACCTCTCCACCTCAACCGGACTTGTTCCGAAACAGATTCCTAATGATAGAGTGAATTTGCAAAATACCCTTGGTCTCGATTTCGAACCATGTTCCTCCTAGGAGGCCTATATTCCAAGCCTTAAGGTTTTTTATACCCGATCCATGTACATTCTTCGTTTCGTGGTATTCTGCAGTTGATAAGCTGATAAGACTACCGCTTTGTTATTATATCGCCCGCTTTGTTCGTTCCAAGCTAGAATACGATTTGAATTTTTGTTATATACAGCCAAGCATAAACTGCAGAAGGTGCACTTAATTCACCGGTCTTCTTTTAGCGACCGATATCTATTGAGAGACAGCTCGGTGGTGTAAGCAAGATGGTACTTGCTATGCGCTTGTACTCGTGAACCTGACCGTTTCTCTCAGTCTCCAACGGCTCTCATTGCATCCGCGGTCGATTTTCTCGGTGCATATGCTGGAGAGAGACGCCTGTCCTTTTGATTTAGCGCAGGAAACTCCTTCAAGAGCTAAATTTAACTCATGGGCCGGTGGCGCCTCTGGTTCGGCTTAGGTTGCCACCCAGAGATTTTACACCATGGGGAGATATTACCTTCGACTTTTCGATAGCACACTTCGTGTCACGCTGGAACAGTGCAAGTGTATACGGATGGCTCTTGAGTTCCGATTGTATTAGAAGACTTTACATGTGTTTTGCGTTTTGCTGCCAATGTTGGATTGATATCAGCAGCCTCCAGATATTTTTTAACTTTTACTTCGAAAGATTCTGGAAACTTTCAGAAAGCGACTAATCTCTGTATCATTATGCTGAGCTTTAATAGCAACAATTACATCCTGCCTTTTATTTTGCTTCGTCACTATAATGCCATATTCTCCTTCATAACCCTGTATTTTTAGAACGTCATTTTTTGAATATTTTTTTTTTAAAAGTGGACAAGTAAACTGGTATGAATTTCAAGGTGATTCTTTACCCCTCTCCTTCTACCCTCCTCCTTCTACCCCCTACCTCTCTCCTCCCTCCTTCTCCCACCTGCATTCACATCCAACTTCCCCTTCTCGCCCTGTCTTTCTCTCCCTCCGCCATCCTCTCCCCCCTGCCCTCTATCCCCACTTTCCTCCCCAACTTTCTCCCCTTTCCCTATCCCCCATCCCTAATTCCTCTCCCCCCCACTCTCTATCCTACCCCTCTTCCCCCTTTCCATCTCCCTCTCACCCCCTTTCTCTCTCACTCTCCCTCCCCCTATCTCTCACTCTCTCTCTCTCTCTCTCCCTCTCTCATTCTCACCCTCCTCTCTCTCATTCTCTATCTCTCCTCCTATCTACCCGCTTCTATCTCCCCCTCCCCAACTCTCTCCCACCAACTCTCTCTCCTTCTCTCCCTCCTCCTCTCTCACGCACTCCCCATCTCTCCCACTTTCCCTCCAACCTTTTCCCTTGCTCCCATCTCCCCCTCCCCTTCCCCATCTCCTCAATCTTTCCACCTATATCTCCCCCTCCATCTCTATCTAACTATGTCATCTACCCCTCACCATCTTATTTTCTATGGGTAGAGTGTTGGAGAGAGGGGAGAAGGGGGGAGGCTATGGGAGGAAATATTGGGGAAGGGGTAGGGGGCTATGGAGGAAATAATGGGTGAGAGGGATAAGGGGAAATAATGGGGGAGAGGGCTAGGGGAGAAATAGTTGTGGAGGGGGCTAGGGGGGAAATAGTGGGAGAGATGAGAGAGAGGACAAATTGTATTCTTTTAGAACGTGATTTTTGAATAGTTGTTAATTATATTATAGCTTAGTTTATGAATGAGCTCTTCCCTTACCCTCTCTCCCCCTGTTGAGAAGGTGGAAAGAGGCTGAGTAGGAGGGGTAAAGGGATTAGGTAAGATAGGGAGTAGGAAGAGCGGAATAAATGGGGATTGGTGAGGAAATGGGGTAGGAGGAGCAGGTGATGTGATAAGGGTAGAGGAAGAGGGAGATGACAGGGTAAGGAAACATGGAGGTGATGGGGGTAAAGATGATCACAATCGATTTGAAAGATCAAATAGGTCGAGGCCCAACAGCCCAAGGATGTAGTAGCGAGTGAACCGAAGCGCAAGCTCTCCCCATAGGGTGGGAATGGCGAAGGATGCTGAATAGTAAAGACTATCGCAGTTGCTCGTCAACAATAGCTACCCACGAAATCTTATAGACCAAGTCATAAAAGAGAAGATGGACTCACACCACAACTCAAAACAGCGAAGTGAAAAATTAAAGACAATTGATCTTTATTTAAAGCAACCATGAATTTTCGAGATGTATGTAGGGAGTATGAAAAAGTTCTCAAGCTCTTCATTCACCGTAACGTTACACCTCTGATCCAATAAACAAAATTAATTTAGTAATTTATTACACAACAATGAAAACTAGTGTTTGGATCGTCAAAAATAACACTTTTTCCTTGACAGAACTGCTTCAACAGTCCAAGCTCTTTCGTATGTCTAGGTATACTTGAAACGCAGGTGGCTGTGAACACCGCACTTCATCGTGTATTGAGATGACCAGCATTAAATATCCAAATGCAGCCCGATAGAATTTTTTGACCACTCGCATTCGTAATCCCAACTTCTTTGCCTAATTACTTCTCTTTCTCCTTTTCTTTGCCTTCTTTAAATGTTTACTTAATTTAAACATTAATTTCAATGCTAAAATTATTTATTTTAAGTATTTATAACCTATTCTGCCATATAGACTTATCTGGCTTAAGTTGGCAATAAAAACAAGAGACAAGAATACGAATTGCCGGCAAAAGAGGTATTCAAATAATGTGGACATATATATTATCAGTACAGTTAAAAGATTAAAAACAAAATAAAAGAGCACTAACATGCGATTAAGTAAAGTCCTTTATGTAAAAATACGGGTGGATAAGTCTCGGATAAAACTATGTAAAGTAAGATATAATTAAAATATAGGGCAGTAAGGAAGTAACTAAGGTATTAGGTATGTGGACATAAATACTATCAGTTCAATTAAAAGATTAAAAACAAAATAAGGGCACTAACATGCGATTAGGTAAAGTCTTACATATAAAATACGGACGTACAATGTAAAAAAACTAAGGAGAGTAAAATGTGATTAAAATGAAAGGCAATAAGGAAGTAACTAAGGTATTAAATTTTGGAAGAAAGGCCAGTATCTTCCAGGAATCTTACTTTGTTGGGCAGAACATGGGGTGAATCTTCGAGAACAGAAGCAAAGGTGGGGTGAAGATCGAAGTACTTCTTCGATGGGCAGAGTATTGCAGGCAGGTGAGTAAGATATGTTGCACTGAGATGCGAGAATGACACGTCTGGCAAGATGGTGGTTCTTCGCTGCCATTAAGTGTCCGTAGCTGAGGCGACAGTAGCTGATTCGCAGGCGGCATTTTTCTTAAGTTGGAGTAGGTGAAGGTGTCCATAAGAGTTCCTGTGGAAGAATGAGAGAGAGAAGAAATTCCCCACTCCCCTGACTTCCCCAGTTCGCCGTTAACCGCTCTAAATTCCTCTGCCATATATACTACGAAAATTAGAACAATGAAAAGACCATTAAAGGCATCGCGACTTCTCGCGATGGGCCCTTTTTGCGACCCAAGGCAATTAAGGAAGCCTGTTGGCGATAAAGCTCTCTCTCCGTCTAGATAATTTCGGAGTATATATTCGACACTTCGAAGTTCATAGGCTGATTGTGTCTGAGCCGCTGTCCAGTACGTTAGCCGTAACGTCTTCGTTAGTCGAGAGGGAATCGCCTACATTCTCGTCCAGAGAAGAATTGAGTGATTGTCGAAGAGCCAAGGAAGAGATAGTCGTCACTCAGTGTTGTTCGTGGAGATAGTTAGGCGCGCTTCAACCCTTCTCACCACGTCTTGGGATTTTAAGGATGGGAAAAGCCATCCCCGAAGCACCCTCCGTTTGCCTCTTAAGGATAAGAGGCCTGCAACTTAAGTTTCTCGAAGTTAAATTTAGCGTCCTGTGAGACGCCCACAAGTTCAAGGTTGAACTTACTTACCTACCTGGTCATACTTGCCGCACTTCAAGGTAAAAGGGATTTAACCCCCGTTTTGTCACGCTTCTCCCACCTTTACCGCGTCTAACCTCAAGGATCCCTTTTGCTCTAGAACTTGCATAATTGTTAAATTATTACTTAATTAATTATCCGTCGGTTCAAACTTAATTGATAGTGTTAATCATCTTAGCAGTAAACCGTCAATATTTAATTGCATTGACATTTAACTTGCCCTATATGTATTTATATAATCTTTAGTCCTATTAAGTATATTTTTGTAGCCGTGTTTGAATAAACCTTGGCCTAGCAACTGTCTATTTTAATTATTCTTAGAACCATGTCCAGGTGGTCATACCACGATATAAAACTGGCGCCAGGTCTTTGGGTTTGTAAGATATTCCACCCTACCGGATCCTTTGCTATTTCCTTAAAGATCATTATTTCCACTCTATACAGTTGCAAGTGTCAAGAATATTCAAGCAAAAATAATAGGTCAATTTTTTTTTAGTAATAGGCAATTATACTTTTTGTTAGTTGAGCGTATTTACGTGAGTCAAGATACCACTAATTAAACGGCAAGAATAGCTACCAAATGTTGGTTTTGGTGTGGTGAGATTACCAGAAGATCAGTCCTGAGTCAGGTTCACTCGTTAGTTATTTTCTTTTTCTGGTGTACATAATTAATTGGAACCTTTAGTAAGTTTTTGGGGTTAATTGTTAATTACAAAGAGGTGAGATTTGTTAGGAAGTGCCTCACTTGTTCTGGTAAGCTTTCTCGTGTACCGAAAGACGAACGCAGCATATTCAGGATGTCTTTGTTCCATCATTTTCATAAGCAGGGACAGATCCTAGGACTATCATGAAAGGATTTAATCGCTTACGTTCAAGAGGAAGAACGAAACGAACGGGCAGAAAGGAAAGCACAGAGAAAAGCAGAATAAAGGAAAGAAGAAGCACAGAGAGAAGCAGAAGACAGAAAAGAACAAGTACAGAGAGAAGCATAAGAGAGAGAACACATACGACAGCACGAAAAATAATCAAGCCGTGATCAATTCGAAATGGCTTCTGTGGGATCACTTAACCATCAGCCACAAGCACCCTCGTTAAATCTCCCAGCGTATAAAGACGGAGAAGATTTTTATTCTTATCCGGCCCACTTTGAAAAAATTTTCAAATTCTGCAATTGAGATTTAGAATCAATGGAGTTGCCCGTGTACTCCCCCTCTTAAACACTCGTTTACGTGAAATCTACATTTCTCTGCCCTCGGAAGCGAATCTTGATTATTCAACCCTAAAAGCAGAGCTCCTCTCTGCTATTAATACGAATCCAGAGTTCTATCGGGTTAGATTCCGCTCGGCTAGGCTACAGCCAAGACAAACTTTTAAGCAGTTTGGGTTCACCCTTCGCTACAATTTATAGTTTTGGCTGGACTCCTCACAAGTGACCAACAACTATGAGTCATTGTTGAATTTATTTTAAGGTGTCAACATCATGGCTACCCTTCCCCGAGAGTTAAAGGCCTTCTTAACAGATATAAGAACTTCTTCGTTTAAAGAGTGTGTAGAGGAATCCGACCTTCACGCTTCCAGCCACGACCTATATCCCAAGGAGATCAAGAAGAGTCATCCCCCGACCCGCATACATAAGTTTGGGCCTAATAAGGTCCATGCTAAGAATAATGGTAGCTTCGTGAAGATTTAGACGCCCCATAAGCCCAAGCCTCATCCTCAGCGTGTACAAAAAGAAGTAAAGCCTCCAACATTCCATTCTGCGCCGTCGCATTAGCGCGTAAACCCATCGTATGCTTTACATGTAACTCCCCTGCTGACCTTAGTTATAACTGCGCCCAGAACTCGCAGCTAAGGACCACCTCTAATCAACAGGTCCATCAGGTAACCGCTTCTCTTTCCCCTAACTCTTTTGCATCGTGATCACAGTCGCCATCTGATCTCTCTCACTTGGAACAGCAGGTATATTTTCTGTTCAATAAGAGCTCCCCCGTTAGGCTTAAGTTTGAGAACGGCGTGATAAATGGGTGCCGAGTGTCAACCCTTATAAGACACACGGGTTGCACATGCATAGTAGTCTCGGACAAGCTGTTGCCCCCAGTAAGTCCCCAGCATAAGAGATTTGCGATCGTTCACGACGTTTCAGGTCGTGCCACTAAGCTCCCTGTGGTAAAGTGGTACATACAGTGTCAGTATTTTACAGGATGGGCCGATGTAGTCGTCACCCCGATAAAGTTTTACTCTGTTCTTATCGGACAGAGCGCGCAGCCCTCCCCAAAACCCATCGCGTAACCAGTGATCACCAGGGCCCAAGCTGCGAAAGATACCGTTACCGCGGTACCTTTAACATCATTGTAAACCCCAGACGTCGATTTATCCAGCAATGATCAGTTTGCTGAAGCTAAAAAGAATTTCCCTTCTTTGCAACCCCTGTGGGAGAAGACCAGAAAAAAGAGACCGAAGGCATTCGGGCTAATTGAAGAATTGACTACATAGAAAAAGATTCGTTGCTACATCGATCGTTTGTAGGACAAAATAACGCCCCGTCACTACCCTGTGTGTACCCAAGATGTATGTACGTCAAGTTATGCAGATGGCTTACTATGGATTAATGGCTGAGCATTTCAGTCATCATAAGACCAACCAGCTCGTCTTCAAATATTTCTTTTCGCCAGGCACTGCCAAAGAAATATCCGACTTTTGCAAGTCCTGTGATATTTGACAAAAGGTCACCGTCAAAGGTCGCATTACTCCTGCTCGCCTTCAGAAGACCCTAATCGTTTCTGAACCTTTCTTCAGGATCGCGATCGATTTGATAGGCCCTCTTCGTTCCCCGTCTAGCGAGGGACATTCCTCTATTTAGACCCTCGTAGATTGTGACACTCGTTTCCTAGATGCGGTCAACTTGAAGAACAATGATAGTATTTCGTGTACAGAGGCGTTAAATTTCTATTTTTTTCCGAGTAGGAATCCCGAAAGAGATCCTATCGGACAGAGCCCGTCAATTCACTTCAGAATTGATGAAGTATGGAGGAAAGCTCCTGCTGGTTAAACCCCTTTTCTCAACCCCTTATCACCCCGCCTCAAATGAGATGTGCGAGAAATTACAGCGACTCTCAAATCAGTTCTCAAGAAATTGTGCCACGCCCAACCGCGAGAATGGCACCGCTCCCTCCCCGTAGCCTATATTTGCGCATTGGGAAATCCCACACCGAACGCTCGAATATGCCCCGTTCGAGCTATTGTACAGACGAAACGTCCGCGGGCAGATGAACATCCTAAAAGAATTATGGTCGAACCCCAAGCTTGATGAGGAGATTAAGTCCTCATACGCCTATGTGTTGGATTTGCGCACTCGCCTAGAAAATTGTGCAGACCTCACCTGCAAAAATTCTGAGGTGAATGTGGAAAAATACAGAACGTATTTTGACATCAAATCCAAAGCTCGTAAATTCGAAGCAGGCGACGAAGTACTACTTCTGTTGCCTTTTGAGTCTAATAATCTCCTATCTCAGTGGAAAGGACCTTTTTCAGTAGTAGAATCCCGAGGCCCGGTCGACTACTTAATTCAGACCCCCTCAGGTAATAAAGTGTGCCACGTCAACCTGTTAAAAAGTACCACCGACGCGCGTGCGTTAATAATGTGATCGCTTTAGACGAAGAACTCGTCTTACAGGCAACCCGGTCGAACCGCTTTGCCTCGTTCAAACGGTTTGCGTGAAAGCAGACGACGAATACCCTTTGCCGTCTTTCCCTTTCCCCAATCGCACTCAGCCCCCGAGCTCAATTTTAACCCCTGTCTCTGACCCATCGAGAAAGCTCAATTGGCGAGCCTACTAAGTGAATTCTCAGAAGTAGTCTACGAAAGCCCAAGTTGTTCAACATAATTCATTCATGAGATTGTTTAAGAAACGCAAGAACCAGTAAGAATTAAGCCTTACCCTATTCCCGTTAACTTACGCGTCGCGTTTAACGTCGAAGTAGAAAATATGCTCAGGTTGGGGATCATCGAGCCTTCCTCATCTGACTTTTGTGCCCTGATTGTGATGGGCAGAAAGCAGATCAATTATTTAGGATGTGCGTCGATTTTTGCAAATTAAATTTAGTCTCCCAGTTCGATGCCGAGCCCATACCTTCGATTGATTAAAATCTACATCCTTTCGAAGATGCAAAATTTATCTCCGAAGTTGATCTTTGTAAGGTCTACCATCAGATTCCGCTCTCCAAATCTTCTAAGCGCTTTAAAGCTTTTGCTACAGAGAAAGGCTTATTCCAATTTACCCTTTTTTTCCTTTTGTTTGGTAACTGCGTGTAGTCAGTACAATCAAATGATGCGTCGAATTGTAGACGGCGTATTCAGTTTATCCTTTTATTTTGACAACGTGTGTTGCCACCCATACATGGGACCAGCACGTACAGTCCCTTTACGCTTTGTTAATCTGTTTGCGCGCAAACGGACTCACGATAGGCCCGTTGAAGTGTCATTTCGCATATTATACGATTAAATATCCTGGTTTTATGATCGGAAAGAACCAGATTGTCCCCCAAGAAGACAAATATAAAGCCATAACTGAAATGCCACTTCCCCGGACGAAGAAGCAGCTGCGGTCATTTCTGGGTTCTGTTTCATTTTACAGGCGCTTCGTTCCCAATTTTGCAACTATAGCGTCGCCCCTTAATGATATGTTAAAGAAAACGGGACCTGATCCTGTCAGTTGGACTCCCCCCCCCCCGCGGTGTCTAGCTTTAACTAGCTGAAGGAGAAACTGATCTCTGCTCCTATTTTGAGACTCCCGAATCCCAACAAAATGTTTGGGATTCGTACTGATGCCTCTCGTGATGGTATAGGTGGTGCCCTCATGCAGTATAAAACGTTGGAAGTGGATATACCGTTGCGTATGCGAGCAAGAAGCTGTCAGTCCACGAGAAGGCTTACGCCACTATTGGTCGATTCAACATTTTAGAATGTACCTTATAGGACCTGAATGCGTAATTAAGAGTGACCATAAGCCATTGTCGTACCTTCGTAATTTCAAAAGTCAAAATGGACGACTAATGCGTTGGAGTTTGTTGCTCATGGAATATCAATTCCGTATTGTGTATATCAAGGGTACTCGAAATTGTTTAGCGGATAGTTTAAGTAGAAATCCTCTAGAAGACACTATTGCCATAAATTAAAGATACCATTAGAGTATCTCCTTGTAAATATGTTGCTGATTTGTTATATATATATATAGGCTAATTGTTTGAAGTGTAGTATAATTATTCTCTATTGTAGTGAGTCTTTAGTAATGGTTCATTTTTTTCTTTTATTTAGATACTCAATGTGTTGTATTGCTTAATTATTTTTTTTTTATTATACCTCTGCTTATAGTCTGAAGTAATTATTATTATTTGCTAACCCAGCTCATGTCTGAATTTTGTTTGTATCTCGTTGCGCAAATTCAATTTTTATATCATCTCCCCATTGAATAAAAATTAGTTCGAGACATTTTTTTTCTCACCCGACTTGTGGAAAAAAATGTTTTCCTGAAAAGGGAAGAGTGAGGAAGAATAAGAGAGAGAGAGAGAGAAGGAATTCACCCCCCCTCCCCTCTGACTTCCCCAGTTTGCCGTTAACCGCTCTAAATTCAGCTGCCCTATATACTACGAAAATTATAACAATAGAAACACCATTAAGAGAGCGTCGCAACTTCTCGCTATGGGCCCTTATCGCGACCCAAGGCAATTTAGGAAGTCTTTTGGCCATGAATCTTTCTCTCCGTCTAGATAATTTCGAAGTATATATTCGACACTTCAAATTTGATAGGCAGATTGTGCCTAAAGCCGCCGTTCAGTACATTAGCCGCAACGTCATCGTTAGTCGAGAGGGAATTGCCTACATTCTCGTCCAGAGAAGAAGTGAGTGATTGGCGAAGAGCCAAGGTAGAGCTCGTCGTCACTCAGTGTTGTTCGTGGAGATAGTTAGGCGCACTTCAACCCTTCTCACCACGTCTTCGAATTTTATGGATCGGAAAAGCCATCCCCGAAGCACCCTCCGTTTGCCTCTTAAGGATAAGGGGCCCTCAACTTCAGCTTCTAGAAGTTGAATTGATCGTCCCTTGAGACGCCCACAAGTTCAAGGTCGAATTCACATACCTGATCATGCTCGCCGCAGATCAAGGTAAAAGAGATTTAATCCTCGTTTCGTCACGCTCCTCCCACTTTTACGGTGTCGAAACCCAAGGATCTGCTTTGCTCTAGAACTTGCATAATTATAAAATCATTACTTAATTAATTATCCGTCGGTTCAAACTTAATTGATAGTGTTAATCATCTTAGCAGTGAACCGTCAATATTTAATTGCATTGCCATTTAACTTGCCCTATATGTAAATGTAATATTTAGTTTTATTAAAATATATTTTTTTAGCCGTGTTTTGAATATTCCTTGGACTAGCAACTGGGTATTTATAGCATTCTTTGAACTATTTCCTGGTGGAGCCCTAATTTCGGTCGGACAGTAGGTCAGTGTGCGTATAACGGCGTATACCACTACAGTTCCACTATCGCTCCCATTCTTCTCTCTCCAATTTACGGATGAGAGGGATGTATTTTCTGTGAAAGATCGACTGTTCAGATATAGATGGTGCAGTATGGAGGACGGCCTTCATAGGTTCTAGGTCGGCCTTTTCACTTCCCTGGATGTTTGAATTTCCAGGCAGCCAGCAAAACGATATGGAATAAGAGCGTCCGGTCGAGTGGTTTATGGTTTCCAGTATCTCGATGGCTACATGGTGTCGATGGAATAATCGCTGAAGGGAAGTCAGCGCGCTCATAGAGTCCGAAAATATGGTATATAACCCTGGGGAACAGAGACCCAGGGCGCACACGGCTATTTTGATGGCCACGTGTTCTGCTGAGAAGACATATGCTGTAGGGCGTAGGGTGGAGCGTAAGGAATGAGAGGAAAGGCCTGCGGTATTTTCAGTCCCTGCATCAGTTTTCGACCCGTTGGTATAAATAGGTTTTTCACCGAGGTGAGTGTCTGCATGCTCTTGGAACATGGCGTGTTGAGCTGCGGTTGGTATCTCATCCTTGGGGCCTCTCAGGAAAGGTTCGTAAAACTGAGCACTCCTTCGAGTTCACGGTCGTAACGTAGGTCTTTTCAGAGCAACAGAGAGCTGTCTAACTCGAGTTTTTCTAAAAATTGTGCTATACGTATGGTGTATGAATAGAAGGTACGAGGGCGAATCTGAGGTGGAGAGGTCGGGAGCGGAGAATTCGAGCGAGTTTAGACCGCATACGGAGGGATCTGATGTAGAATTGGAGACAATATTCATCACGGCGAGATGAGAAAGGCAAGAATCCTGTTTCAGCATAGAGAGAGATTACAGGGAAAAACTTAAATGATTCTGTAGCAAGGCGGAAGCCTCTGTGATGTAGTGAGTTCAGTTTAGTGAGTATGCTTTTAGAAGCTGAGCCATACAGTTGGCAGCCGTAATTAAGCTTTGAGGGGATAAGTGATCTATCGATTTTAAGAAGAGTGCGACGGTCAGCTTCTCAGTGTAGCTTTGATAAAGAAGCCATAAGGGCAAATACGGGTAACATCTTCTCATTATGTCTTAAATATGATATCGCCATGTCATATGGTGGTCGAATATAAGACCTAGGAATTCAGCATTAGGGGCAAATTTGATCGGGGATCGAGAAATATTAAGGCTCATCCTAGGAATCGATTTGCGTCTTTTAAAAATTGAAGCCGTTGTTTAAGGGAGGTAGATGGTAAATCCGGTCGATGAGGCATGAGCCACTATTGAGTGGACAGCTCGCTGGAGCTCGTCACCCAGATGGTAAAATCGTCTACATAAAGGAAGCAACGCACAGGCGCTAATATATGATTTGAGAAAGAATTAATGGCAATTATAAAGTGATTAGTGCTAAGCGCTATTCCATGCAGCATACTCTCAATTCTAGGGGCTTCGAAAGCCGGCGCCTTGAAGATCGACACAGAAACAACGGTCTTTTAAGAAGTTACGTATAAACAATGCCAAGGGTCCACGAACTCTCATGTCGTATAGTTTATATAGAATCAAACTCCGCTGGACGGTATCAGATGCTTTTTCTAAGTCGAAGATGATTGCGGTGACGAAGATTCTTCTAGAGAAAGCAAGGCCAATATCATGGTCAAGTACAGTAAGAGTTCAATATTGAGTGATTTGGGCGAAACCCAAATTGGGACGGAGAGAGAAACTCTTGT
The DNA here is from genome assembly GCA_963969495.1 of Ceratothoa steindachneri. Classification (NCBI taxonomy): domain Eukaryota; kingdom Metazoa; phylum Arthropoda; class Malacostraca; order Isopoda; family Cymothoidae; genus Ceratothoa; species Ceratothoa steindachneri. The sequence goes on from OZ018326.1 coordinate 83,610,436, forward strand.
TCTTCAATATACCACATTAGGTGGGTGTTCATCATGCGCTCGAGCAACTTGCATAGGCACGAGGTAAGGGCAATTCACCGGTTATTTGTTGTATTGGAAGGGTCTTTTCCTGGTTTGAGCAAAGGGAGGATAGTGCTGTGGCACAATTCTTGGGGAAAAGTTCCCGAGAGGAAAATATCATTAAACATTGTCAGGAAGCAATGAAGGGCATCTACATGGGCGTATTGGATGAGTGTGTATGATATTAAGTCTTCTGAAGGGGTAGAGTTCTTATACGATGAGACTGCCTCCTGGAGTTCTTTTATCGATAAGGGTTAGTTGTATCACAGTTTTATGGAGGTTTCGAACATTAATGGTTGCGATTCTATTAGAGCTTTATATCGGTTGAATTTGGAGAGGAGGGATCCATGAGAAATTAAGCTGAGTGTGTTCGCAATTAGCTGTGCAACGTCTGGTGAGTACTTACTATGTTTCCATTATGACGGAGAATAGGGAGGTGGGGATGTTGTGAGGAGCCTGGGATTTTATGTATTCTTCGGCAGAGCTTGGCGAGAGGGTTGTGGGATGAGATGGATGATGTAAATTGAATCCAGGAGTGACGTTTTACCTGGAGGAAGGTACGGCGGGCGAGGGCGCATTGTCTTTAATAGTTAATGTAAAAAGACGTGCGGAGATTATCTCGAAAGGTGCGATGGGGCCCTTTTTCGTTTGCGCTTATTGGTGCTACACTCTTTGTTCCATCAGGCGATCGATGGTTTGAGTCGAGTGCTGCGGAGTGGAATATATTCGTGGGCCATTGCTGAAAAAAGCTCCACAAACTTTTTTAAGCGGAATGTACCGTCTGTTGTTTCAGCAGACAGTTATAGAAGAGCACCACGTTACAAAAGCTTCACAGTCAGCTTTCTGGTAAGATGAATACGATCTTGGGGAGATAGGGGAAAGGGAAAGTAGATCCAGGAGCAGGAGGTAATGATCACTTCCAGACAAATTATCAAATACTTTGAAAAAGTGATCGAGTGGGAAGTCAGTTGAGCACAGACAAAGATCTACGTGGGTAAAGTAGTCTGTCTGGGGATGATAATGGATAGGAGTTTACGAGCATTAAAGTCTCCAGTTAAAAGGAATAGTTTCTGCAGTTGGGAGACAAGTTCATTCAAAGAGGTAAAGGTGATTGGCTTGAAAGGTTGGAAGTATATTGAGCACACAGTTAAGAGCGTAGAACGGTGAAGGTTAATAGCGAGGGCGTTAAGGTTTGTGCGGAGGGGGATGTGTTTAATGTTATATCCGTGCGGACTAGGAGGAGGTTACAATAAAATTGGGCTTGTAAAAGGCTGACCTGAGTGTAGCTACTCGTAGCAGGATAAAAGTAAAAGGGGTCTAGGACCTTTGTTTCACTGAGGCTAATGACTTCAGGGCAAAGGTGTTTTAAGAGGTCCAGCAGCGAGAAATAATTGGCCCTGAATCAGCAGATATTCCATGTCAGACAGAAGGTTGAAGACGTTGGAACGTTAAAGGTTGAGTTAGGCAAAGGTGCGGGAATATGTTTCATCCATTTTCGTCCAGGCGTGCTCAAAGAGGGGTCAGTACATTACGAGTATTTGTGTGCACATCAGGAGCGTGGATTAAAGGTGTGATAGAATGGCCTGCGGCTTTTACGCCTCAACCTCTATCACATATCAAAACTCATGCTTCCCATGTGCATCCTGCGAGAGAGAGTAGAACGACGTCTTATCGCCCACTATTCCCAAGTTTAATCAAGGAGGTTCAATCCCCCGTTTGCCTCCAGGCGTCGATCTGGCCCGATCGAATTAGGCTTTTGTTAAGAAAATATTTTTGCAAGCGCTACCGGGACATTCCATCGAAGTTTCCCATTGTCCCCTACGCCGAGGGGCTGGCTCCGGCTATTTATGCGATAGAATTTCGCGTTTGAACCAGATCCCGATTAACTTCGCGAGGCATCACGCCGATTCGGTCTCCCTCGTGCACCTAGGAACTCTACCACGAGAACCCCCTTATTTTCCAGAAGAGGACAATATCCTTGAGTGTCAAGGTTCGTGCCCCTCGAGACACCAAGTCAACAGAACCCCCCTGTTGTTCAGAAAGAGAACAATTTTAGAACAGTCATTGTTCTTCGAGCATGTTTGACATGAAACGGTCCTCGCTTCCTTGATATCACGTCAGTTATAATTTACAATTGTTCAGAAGAAACAACTTTAGAACAGCCATTGTTCTTTGAGCCCGTTCGACAAGAAACGGTTCTCGCTCCCCTGATATCACGTCAGTGGTAATTTAATTCCCCCCTTTTAACGTTCTTCAAGAGAACGCTTGGTTACACCAATAACCTCAATTGTTCATCCAGAACATCTCTGATATACTGTCTCAAGGATCGCTCGTACTTCCGAGCCCCACTTCGCTCTCATTCCTCGAAGTCAGTCCTGTTCCCCTCGATAAGGACAACCCTCCTAAAAATCCCTTCTCCTGGAAAAGAAATCGCCAGTTGGACCGAAGATTCCTTCAAATCGCCTTCCTCTGCCACGACATTATAAATACGTAAGCTACGCATTACATTTAACTATTTAACTTTGTGCCAACGCAACTCTGTGCTTTAAACGGGTTCAGCCAACCATTTCCCTTCTTGTTTTTTTTGTCATTTTAAATCCTTCTAAAATCTTAATCCTTCGTTTAGTCAAATATTCCCATGATATTTTTCGTTTTATATGTATCTCCCATTTTAATCCCCGGTCATGTAAATATTTTCCGTGTGTTGTTTTGTTAGATTAATTAATAAAATTCTATTTTATTAATGTTTGCAATATTATTTATCCTTGGGCTCCGTTACACTTCTTAGTATATTGAAGATAAATAAGACCTCTCTAGGCCCATTTTAGAGTCATTCTCGACCATCTGATCACCCGCACTCGAATATAGAATATCTCCACAAAGAATAGATATATATATATATATATATATATATATATATATATATATATATATATATATATATAGAATATCGTCGGGAGCCTATTCTACGACAAAAGGGTTTGGTAACGATCGGTGGGTAGTTTTCTTGGTAGTCGGGGAAGAATCTGGAAAGGAGGGTGTCGGGTTGTAGGATGCTATATTGGCAGCTGTACAACCCGGAGGCAGATAATAACCTGTAATCAGTGAGGTGTGGTTGGGTGGTACGAGGGGCATAAAGCAAGATGATGAGTCGGCCAGGTGATCACATGACTGACAAGGGTCAATAGTTTAGGCAGACAAGGTGGTTATATTTAAGCATGGTGATATCCGAGTGTTATCGTTATTGGTACAGTAAGGGGGATCTGGTGTATCGATTCCATGTAGTTTAGCAAACGAGAGGTCTACAAGATCTCTCTCGTCAGGTGAAGGTATTTTCTCGGATAGTATGCTTTGCGAAAGGCTATACGAGATATATGATTTAATGTCGTAATGCCAACTTTCTTCTGAAGAGCTCATTGCTCCGAGCGAGGGTGGGGAGTCACTTTCGAGTCGGGTGCGTTTGTCGTCGCAGGGGCTCAAAGAGGAATCGGAGAGAGAAGGTAAAGAGAGCTTATGGCCTCCACTTCCCTCACGAATGGCCCCTAGGGGACTAAAGGATTTACTGTCGGAGGCAACATAGGGCAGTGATAACTTGCGGTGAAAAGGACCGGGCAGCGGCTTACTCGGGGCAAGAATAGCTCCCACATCCATCGGGCCCTTAATAGAGGTATGCACCTGGGTAGTTGGATGATCTATACTTTCGTCATCGTGCAGGATCGTTGAAGATTTAGTTGTAGGTGGCACATGGGTGGGTTCATGATTTGATACATATCGGTGGGTGATATTGGTTATTCTATTACGCAACTTTGTTGCGAAGGCGTAGCTGGGTGTGTTCGCAAAGGTTTCTTGGTGCGTTGTTTCAAGGGAGGTACAAACATTGGAAATACAGAGGCTGGTGTCGTGTGGTCAGTTCTGAGCTCTGATGTGCTAGAGGTGGGTAGAGTGCCGTGAATGCTAGGAGCACCACGCGTCACAGCGGAAACGTGAGTGTTGAAAGTGTGATACTTTCTTCACGCATGTTTAGTTTTGCTTGGCGTCTAGAGAATCTGGATCGTAGGGACCGAACGCAGATCTCCTGGTGATAAAGATAGTGAGGGTATTTCTTGTGGCGGGCATGATGTGGGCCGTCACAGTTGAGGCAGTGCGTCTCTTCTATGCCATCTGGAGCATTGTGTTCCAATTATCCACATCGAAAGCACAGATTCCCCGTGATCTTACAATATTTTGCGGAGTGGGCGAATCTGCTGCAGTTACGTCACTGGAGTGGGGTGGAGAGTTCTTATTGAACTCGTATACGTGTTCCTGCAAATTTTATAAACATTGGCAGCGTTTGATCTTTTAGAGTTATCTTACAACTCTAAATAGAGTGGAAAAATGAAAAGATGGCTTTTTAACAAGGTCTACTGATCAAAAGGTCGCGTGCCCTCACTTATTCTGATTTATGACCTTACGAACTTCAAAACTTTCAATAATTCCCAGAGTAACCTTGGGAGGACCTTGGCAATTCTATGATTCTAAAGCGAATGTAAACACCTTGAGGGTTTCAAATTTCGTTAGAATCAGCAGAATAGTTATGATGTTATTGCTAAAACAAAATCATTCCCGGGCAAACCTTGGGAGGACTTTGGCAATTATATTATTTGAAAGAAAATTTAAAACAATATAAGATTTTCAAATTTCGTTAGAATCAGTCGAATAGTTATGATGTTATTGCCACCAAAAATATAATTTCCCGGTTGCTTTTTAATGGAATTTGAAGATGTGGTTGGTATTTTTGATGTCACTTCATAAATTCAATCCTTTCCATCTTGAGCATCAGCTATTTGTTTTTCATTTTCTTCAGGAGAGAAAATTATTTTACTTGATGGCATTGAAACATTGGCCTACGAGTACGTATAGTAAGCAAGTCTTCTTCCCTCACATACCTGTCCCTTATACTTATTGCAATTCTGATGTGGTCCGAAAGAAGTAAGCATTTCTCTCTGACCTTTAATGAAAGCAAATTCCCTCACAGAGATCTTCATTTCCATAGGGGATTTCAATAAATTTAAATTTTTGCAACCAGGGCACCCAAATTCACAGCAATAAAACAATTTTACACTTGCGCATGAGGATATTAACAGGTTGTCTAGTTTTGTAGTGAAAGTGTCTTAGGCCTATAGCTCTCCTCTCCAACGGGATATGTTTTTGGCCTGCTCCCAGTTCTTTTGAATCTGTTTAAGATTGTGACTCTTGAATTTACAACGGGGGCTAGAAAAGAACTGTTTCCTCCTTCTCACTTTTCAGGCACTTTAGGGTAAATATCCTTTGCAAAATTGGCTGCTGGGTAGTTTTTCACATCCACATTTCAGGACTTCAACAAGAGTTTGGAATTAAGATGGCAGCATCTCTGCTATTTTCAATTTATGTGTTAGAATGTGTGAATGTTGCCAGTCTTGTCGTAATTTTAAAAGCAATTGTAGGTCAAATCCCACTGAAGGCCACGTAATCTTCAGCACACTGATAAATATATTTCAAACGGTGAAATAAGAAAAAATGTGAAATAGATATAATCATCATCACCATCATCATCACTAACTCTATAATTTGAGAACAGGATTTGTTTGAGTATTTGAATAATAATTTCATCTTATTTTGGTTATGACTTAAATATATTTTAAATTTTTATCCAGGTAATTTCTAAGAATTTCTTTAGAGTATGAAAAAGCAAAATAGTTTAGTTCAGAAAAAATAGATATGATTATCCAAAGCTTTCTAATGTTTTAAAAGAAAATGAATTACAATTTGTGAAGTTGAGAAAATTTATTAAAATTTAAGTAAGGCTGCTTTTTTATCGCTAACTCTATAATTTAAGAAGGGGATTTTTTTTTGTATTTTAATAATAATTTCATCTTAGTTTGGTTGACATGTTTTTTTTATCAAAGTTCAGAAATAAATATAAGTATCGAAATTTTGTGAATTTTTTAAAACCCAAAGAATTACAAATGGTGAAGTTCAGAAAATTTATTTTTATATATCTTCTATAACTATATTTTAGCAACGTGATATTTTGAAATGGGGGAAATTTAGTTTAGAGTTCTTTTTTAAAATTATTATAATTGGCGAAGTTCAGAAAATGTATACAAAATTAACCATGGCTGCTTTTTTCTAGATTTTAGATTTTAATCTTAGTAAGTCAAAACTTCTAAGTAGCTAACCAAGTAGAACTAAAATTATATTAAATTAAGAAAAAGTAACTTTAGAATTCGTAAGTAGGGCTGCAAATTTTCAGCACCCCTCATTTATGTAATTAGAACGTTAAAAAGATTGACACACACACAAAAACACAGTATTTCATAGTATAGCATAATATACCATAGCAGATTAGAGCATAGTATATTATAGAATATTATTGCATATCATACTAGAGCATAGCACAGCATTGCATAATATAGCACAGCATAGTATAACATAGCATAGTATAGCATAGCATAGCACAGAATAGTATAGCATAGCATAGCATAGTCTAGCCTAGCCTAAAAAAACATAATATAGCCACATACTTTAGCGTAGAATAAATAGCTTAGCATAGCGTAGTACTATCTAACATAGCATGGCATAGTATAGCCTAGAATAGCCTAGCCTAAACTTGCCTAGTATAACTTAGTATAGTATAACCTACCCATTTTTAGCTTAGTATAGCAAAGCCTAGCCAAACATAGGATAGCCTAGTCTAAAATAAAATAGCCTAGCTGTGCGGGGCCTAACCTAGTCTAGCTTAATATAGTCTAGCTAGCCTAGTATAACCTAGCATAGTATAGCCTACTTTATCCTACCTTAGCTTACTATAGCCTAGCCTATCGAATCCTAGTACAGCTTAACCTAGCTTAGTAGACCCTAGTCTAACCTATCATATTATAGTATAGCTTAGCCTATTATAGCCTTGCCTAGTGTATCATTGCCTATTGTAGCTTAGCTTACTATAGCTTAGCCTAGCCTAACCAGGTATGGCTTAGTATTGCATGCCAGAGCCTAGCCTAGCGTCGCCTAGAGTAGCCTAGCCTACCATAGCCAAGCTAGTATAGGTTACTATAGCCCAGCCAATATATCCAGTCATACAATAGCCTAGCCTAGCAGACTAAAGGCTAGCTTGGTATAGTCTATCCTAGCATAATCACAGCTAACATAATATAGCCAAGTGTATCATATTAGAGCCTAGCCTAGTATATCCTAGACTAGTATAGCATACCATACCCTAAACTAGAATAACCTTACATAGCTTACCCTATTATAGCCTTAGTTGCCTAGCACATCGTAGCCTAACATAGTATTGCCTAGCATAGCATAACATAGCCTAGCATAGCATTGCATAGCCCTTTCTAGCCTATTATACTTAAGCCGACCTTACATAGCATAGTATAGCCTTATCTAGCCTAGTATAGCTTTTCATAACTTAGCCTAGCCCAGCATTAACTATCCTAGACAAGTATAGCCTACACTATCCTATTATATCCTAGTCTAACATACTATATGCTATGCTCGCATAGCATTTTATAGCCTAAATAATCGTAGTATATCTTACCCTTGTACATTATATCTTAGCATAGCTTAGCATAGTATAGCCTAGCATAGTATATCCTATTCTAGGCTTGCCTATCAGAGTATAGCATATTATAGCCTAGTCTAGTCTAGCAGAGTAAAGGACAAATTTTTATGATGTTATTTCCAAAATAAAATAATTCCCGGGATCAACTTTGGAAGACTTTGGCAATTATATCATTCGAAGGAAAATGTAAAACAACGCAAGAGTTTAAAATTTCTCTAGAATCGGCTAAATAGTTATGATGTTATTGCCAAAATCAAATAATTTCCGGGCTCACCTTGGGAGGACTTTGGCAATTATAGCATTCTAAGTTTTTCAAACTTCGTTAGAATCGGCCGAATAGTTATGATGTTATTACCAAAACAAAAAAAAAGCAAAACGGGGACCGACCGACATAGTGAGAGGTATAATCGCTCGAGCCTAGACTCGCATACGACTAAAAATATTGACTGACTCAACATTATGTTGTTGGTCGGTGAAGACTTCACTGCTGACGGAAGCGATGAACTCCTCTGTTGCGTCAGGTCCTGGGAAGAAGTTATCCACTATGACCGTGCAGGTCCTAACATTAAATTCGTTCTTGTCTCTTGCCGAGATTTTTAGAGAGTCGAGAGATTGCAAGCTAAGCAGGCGTTGAGAATATGACTCAGTGGTAGCTCGGACATAATCTCCGCGCATGAGTTGGCAATTGAGAAGTCAAGGGCGGATTTAGGGAACATTTCTTTTAAGGTGTGGTACGTATGTAAACCACAGACCATTTTTTCTTCTGGAACCTGTAAAGATATTTAGTCAGACCAAGCAGAAGGAGGTAGGATGCTATGTACGTTTGTCTTCGGTTTTCGGCGAAGGTTGAGATGATGTTATGCACTAGAAGGCTGGTTGATATTACGAGGAGGCGACCTTAAAGTGGTTGCTGTAACGATTTCCGTTTGAGAGCGACATAGAGGCTGTCACCTAAGCCTCGAACTCGCCTGGTCCGAAGAGAAGTCCGCGATCGTATCTAGTGGCGAAGCAAGGGTCGGGTGATCAAGAGGTTTTTTAAAGTTTTCATTGATGGGCATGGGGACCCTGTTATTATCGCCGGACGCAGATGCTAATCACCTTCATGCAGTAGCCCGCTCTGCGAGGGATGAATAGGAGGCCAACGAAGCAGGCTGCCGCCATTTGAGGCCATATCTCCCGCCCGGTGGCAAGCCAGCGTATCAGCATGGCGGATCCACTTTGCGCTCGGCGTAAAATTAATAGTTTGCGGAAATAAAGATAGAGTATGCAAGGAAGATAAAGGTCGTGGTGAAGCAGGTTGTTAAAAACCTACCACTCCAAACGGGAACTCAGTAGCGAGGGGGCGTTGTCTCCTCACCCATCCCATCAGCCCCGATCCGGGATAGTTGGAAGAAAAGAAACTGGTCGGTATCTACCCTGTAAAATTAAAGGCCGACCAAAGAAAGTTGTGGGAGAGGTTGTATGTTAAGTGAGCAAGCAGGGTAAGAAGACAGTGTCAGAAAGAAGGAGAAGAAGCTAAGCTGGGGCGAGACGGGACTAAAAAAAATATCTCTTCTGAATGATCGAAACCATAGGCTTTTGCTTAGCGCATTTTTGTATAAAAACAACAATTTTTGTCATTTCCGATGCTCGATTAATTTGTACGAAACAACACTGTCAATTTACATCGTGAATAAAATACGGTTTTTAACTGCGAAGATGTTGAAGGTCAGTAATGGCAACAGAGAAAGGAAGTCTAAAAGTGTTTCATGGTATTTAATAAATAAATAAATCTTACTTTAATAAAAAAAATACAAAGAACCCCCAAGAATAATTTGGGGTGTCAGTCAAAGCAGTCTGAAGGCTGGTCTGGTGTGGAACCTAGCGTCAGACTGCTCCGGTAAAGGAGTAAGATGCAATGCAACTCTCGGAGAGGAGTAGATCCCCATGCCACGAGTGTCTGCCAAGACAACAAAAGAAAAAAATAACCGTCTCTGTGTATACTGGAAGCATCTTTGATAACCAAACCCTCAAGAGGGAGAGGCCTTGGGAGTCGGGCATTGATTCTATCACCAGCCATCATCAAGTCCACCATGTGTCATTTCTTGAGAAGCGCCAACACGGCTTCATCCATTCATCATTCGTACCCATCATATTCCTGGCAGAATTGAGTCGAAACGTTTCGTAGTAACTAGGGGGAGGAACTATATAGTCGCTGATTAGATCAATCTGATAAGTCTTTGGTAACATAAAAAATCACACACATATCCACAACAGTAGGTAAAAGAGAATGAAATCAAGAACTGAGGACTAAAAGGAATAACGTAAAGAAGAGGAAGCACAGGGACCCCGTCATCGTCTCCATCCCTTTTGTTACAGGAGAACGGATGGAGAACACAAATCAAGTCAGGCTAATGGCTCTGTTGGACCACTCTATACACTTAAGCAAGAAATCTGAGAAGTCTTCTTGGCAGTACATTCAGGCCGTTCTCATAAATATGTATAATAGAGGTGAGAAACTGCTTTATTGCACTGTGGGCCCAAGATCTCTATTTAGACATCTTCCTCTTTGAAACTGGAAAAAAAACGTTCAGAAAGAAAGGATTGGAAGCAAAGACACTCATCAAGTGGTATCAAATAGGGGCAAAATTTGTTGCAAGATTAAAACACAGGTTGGATCAGACACAAAGACAGAAATTAAAGAAGAATTCGAAAGGCAACATAGTTGGGTAAAAGTTAAGTTGGTTATTAAATCCAACGAACACTCATTTGTTCAAAATATCTTTCGATACGACAGATATGGCAATATAGGGCAACAAATAAAGGCCTAATGGTCTACAACTTGAGGATTCCGTCGGAAAACATCGAAAGAAACGAACCTCACAACATATAAATAGGCTTCGACTGTTACCAGATGAAAGCAAACACCTGAGTGAAAGGCATTATTTAAAAAAAGGGGATATGTTCCTAATGCACTGAAAATGACCATATACCTAACAAATGTAACTCCAGAAATAAGAAATGCCTAAATTACGATGGGTAACACCTTACTATGGCATTAAATTTCCTCCAAAATAAGAAATTAGCAAAAAGAAAGAAGAAAAGAGGAAAACAAAAATACAGACATACGCTGAGGCAATACACCGGACAAAAACACCCCAAGCCCCACCAGAGAGAATAGTTAATATCGTTGGAGAGACGAACGCCAAAATATTAGCGTGCATTATACATGGTCATTTGACAACCATCGCTACTCCAGGATCAAACAAAGAAGTATTAAATAAATTCTCCCCAACAGAAAATGGATTCCCAAAGTGAAGATGCCCAAGAATCTGCTTACTCTGTAAACGAAGCGAGCGAATTCCAAGAAAAAACTACAGAAAATAGAACCACTTTAGAACCAGAAGGGGAAAACAAACGAAGACCACATAGGAAAATAAACATAGGAGACGCGAAAAGGAAACAATTAGTACTGCGAAATACACAACACAGGTATAAAGTAAATTGACAAAAGAACGAACGAAAAAGGAAGCATAAGAGTAACCTAAAGAGAGTCCTCCTACAGTCAAGGAGACCAATAGGAGACATAAATACACTCAAGAATATGCAGAGAAATAAGCTGAAAATCTTGCAATTAAACATAAACGGCTGGATCACAAAACAACCCTATATGGTAATATATTCAAGGAAATCGACCTAGATATCATCGACATCTTCGTTCACGGTATTAACACAGAAAACGACAAGAAAAAGATATTGAGTTGCCATGTTCTTGCATCGAATTATGCCCAGGAGCACATTTGACGGAGCGACTATCGACATCAGAAGAAATATCAAGTACTACCTGTTAAGAAACTTAGAGCATTCGCACTTGGTGGTACATGTAGAAACGGAAATAGTAGTACTATTAATTTTCACTGTCAACAACCACCTAGCTGTCAGTACTTGCCTGTTCTCAGGTTTGTGTCCATTTTTAACCATACAACTCCTGTCATCTTTCTTTTCAACCTCAATGCAAGGTGTGAGAAGTCAGAATATATAACTACAAACGGAATAGGAAAAACATGGATATTTTAATGAACAGAAACATCGTCCAACATCCAGGCTAATATTTTTTACTACATTCATCCTGCACGTTAAGCCACGAAACTCGACATATTTCTAGACAACTTCAACTTACCATATAATATCAAGCCAGAGATCATCCACTGTAGCTACCACATTCAAATGCTATTAGCCATAATAAAATTATTTCAGGGCAGAATGGCAAAGGTTTGGGAGTCACTGCAGGATTACTCATCGCTACAACTTGAGGATGCAAACCTCAAGGAAATAGGCGAAGCACTACGACATCTAGAAGAAGTTTTGATTAATGAAGAAAGTGAGGTGGTACCGAAAACCTCATACACGAACATCTCATAATAGAGATGAAAGAATTATACCATAAATTAGAAGATCTACACTAGAGAAACAGGATAGTAGAATATTCAAGGGTAACTCTAAGAAGAATACAAGAAATAAAGTAACTAGTATAACGCATACGAGAACAACAAGAGCGAAGATGGGATGAGGCGACAGAAAAAAAGTAGACGAGGAATCATCACCTAAGGACTTCTGGAAAACGTAAAATAATGAAAACAGTACAAATGCGAAAAAAATGGGAGTAGAAAACATAGCTGGAGAAATTAAAATGGAAGAGGCAGATATCGAACAAATATTCTGAGAACATTGGCAAAATGTATTTAATATGAATGAGAAAGAAAACCAACAGTTCGATACATTAGGATTTGCACAACTTCTGTTACACTCGGGGGAAAGAGGGGTATATTTCGAGAGGTTTACGTGTGTGATAGAAAAGGTTCCGTCAGACGTACTTAAATTTATACTTTTCCAGCATTTGTCATTAAAACGTCTTTTTCATTATGTGCAGATGTGTCAAGATGGAATTAAAATATATCGAGATCTCTGCTTTCGTGCGGGCGGGGGACAACAAGTCCGACATCACGAAACGGCTTACTTTCAGTTGAATGACTTTACATAGCATCGTGGAGAGGCTAAAGAACGAGGAAGAGCTCAAAGATCGACTTCACTTAGACAGACCTTAAGTTGTCACCCGTTTGGGTGTGATAAAGGTCTTCGAATGACTGCGCTCTTGAAGAAAATCTTGGTCGCCAACGTGTCCAGGGGCGTCAAGGAGGAGGACAGCGAGAGCTTGAGGTGTGTTGAAAGGCCTCTGCTTACCGACCGTATGCGAGATCAACGTTGGCAGCGCTGTTGTCGCCTTCCCAACGACTTGAAGAGTTATAGCAATCGTTTACGTCGATCCGGTGATCAACACGCACAACGACCGCCCGATAAGCTTCGATCATGACGTCTCCAAGGTCCTCTACGTGTCCTCATCAAGCACCTGGCCTCTATGATGATGTTTGGCATCGTGGCTTTGAATGGCGAGAAGATACCGCCGGGTACAGGCTCACCGCGGCCACTTAAATGGAAATCTTGGTCACGAAAGTCCTGCCTTGGGTAAGAAAGTTGACGGAGAATGCAAACAACTTCTTTCAGCAGGACTTAAAGAAGATCCTATATGACTATGTCAAAAAGAGGTACGCCACTATAACTATAAGATGAACAGAGGGAACAAATGTTCCCCTCTTGGACTAACCAAAGGTGGAAGCTTAAGCCCGAGACTAAGGTCAATCAATATACACAGTGAACATCCTATTCCTAAAGAACCTATCCTGCCTCAAAGTCTAATACGCGGCCGACATAAGCCAGATAATGCAATGCCAATAGAAGAGTGGAAGGATCAAGCTCGAATTACTGCCGCTAAAATCGAAAGCATCGACGAATATGAAACCAAATTGAAAATCCGCACCAATTATGTAAATCTTAAAATAGTCCCCATAGGACGCAACAAACCACATAGTGCAATGTACTTGCGATAGCGATTACATCAAATGGCTAAAAAAGGTACGTCATAGTGCTAATTGGAAATACGAAATAGGCAGTTAGAACTATATATCTGCTCAGAAACCCCCGATGAGAAAAGAAAAAATATATACCGTGGTATGAAAAGAGAAGCGCTGATATACCCAGCGTCCACCCTCTTATGTGTCCCTAAAGCCGATAAACTGAAGATCTAATGAATGCAAAACAAATGAACATAAGTATTTAATTACAGGTTCCATAGGAATAGAAAAAAGAAGACTAGAAGATCTACACACGGAACGAAACTAGAACAAATTAATAAAATAATAGAACAAAGAACAAAGAAATAAAAGAAAATCAATGAGAAATGAAGATGTTTCGTCACGAACACTTTTAGAGGGAAATATAATAGCGATCACCAATTCAAGATATCCGAGCTGCTTCCGTGAAAAAATTGGAAAGCGGCAAAGAAGCAGCCATCTATGCATAAAAAGTGAGTCTACCTAAAAAAAAAACTACCCAGACAAACCAATGAGAAAAAACGAATAGAGAATATAACCCCGAAATTTACTTAAAAAAAGTAATAATAACCGGTGAAAAAAAGCCGAAGAAAGGAAAACAACCCCAAGGACAACCTACGTGCAGTGGCCCGTAGGTTATTTTTTTAGCATTGTTTTAATATTGTGTAAAAAGAAATAAACATATAAAAAGAATTTTTTTAGATAAACTTGATAAAATCCTAAACAGAATAAAATCAACCATTTTTTACTTACTAATACAGTCTATTATTTTGAAGCAAATTTCACGGTTCTGTTTAACCTTTATGTTTTGCTCATTGATTGAAAGTCTGTATGCCTCACTAAGTCTCTCCATAATATTTATGGTTCCTAAAATTGACAGTGAAGCCACATTATCAACGTGCTGCTTTAACTTCTCATGCTTTTCAGTTTTTTTTCTAATTTTGTTTATATTTCTAAAACTATCTTTTGTCTACGTTACATCACCTCAGGTGTTGAACGGCCTTTATTCTTAACTGCAACTTTCTGATAGAGAGACAGCTGTGAAAACTTAAGCTGTTGAAGTTCACTTAGAGTCACAGAACTTATTTCTTGAGAATGCAAGGAGGCTATGCTTAAATTTTCTGTAAAATAAAAGAACCGAAAAAAATATGAATTAAATTCTAAACTTACTCACATTCAAGAATATAAAACTTTTTTAAGCACAATTCACGCGGGGTCAAAAAGAAACACTGCCTTCCACCAGCACACCAGGGTCGGCACTGCGTGAGCCACAATGCTCTCTCTCTCTAGCGTGCAGCTTTCTATCTCAGACATGTGAGCATGCGCGCAACAGCTAAACACTGCGCGCTGGAACTGTGAAGCTTGCAGTTCTATGCACTGTAGTTTTTTCATAAACTAGGAGATGGCTACTGACATTAAGCTTAAGGATTATATAATGTACAAGTATAAAGAAAGAATTAATTGATAATATCGAGTGGAAATAGGGGGTGCTGCAGTTCCACAGTGCTTATACACGAGCTGCTGATGGGGCTATGCGATAAAAAAATAACAATATAACTAACACAATAAAGACCCCAAAAATATGTCACATTAACTATTTATGATCTATAAGAGAATGCAAGTCAAAAGAAATACTCAAATACAACTACAATCAATACAACGATTTGAACGCCATATATATTTTTTTTCAAACATAATACAAAGTCAAACAAAAATAAATATATGAGGCATCTTGATACCTTTATTTTATATTCTTCTAGAACTTCCCCACTATAAGTTTTATTAACTACATCGCCTTCCCTTTTCTCTCTCACACAACTTCATCACTTTATAATCAGATTCCATCACTTACTTTGTTTGCCTTGAGGATGACCCGCGGAAGAGGTTGAAAAACGTCTTGGCTAATAAAGAAATGCCTCTCGACTTAACGCCTCCTGAGACAAGTAGGCAAAAAGCTGCAGATTAAAGTTAACCAAGGAACCGACGCTATTTACTCTAACTACTCGTATATATATATATATATATATATATATATATATATATATATATATATATATATATATATATATATATATATATATATATATATCCAACTTTCCCGCAGGAAAGAGAAAACGGAATAATTTTTCTTCGGAAATAGTTATTTCTTACTTCGAAAAAATCCGAGCTGGGGTGGGATTCAAACCGTGCACATTGAGGCAGCGAGCCAAGTGGTCTAAAGGGCGGTTTAATTGAGATCAAAGCGGTTACCCGCTGCCTCAATGTGCACGGTTCGAATCCCACCACAGCTCGGATTTTTTCGAAGTAAGAAATAATTATTTCCGAAGAAAAATTATTCCGTTTTCTCTTTCCTGCGGGGAAGTTGGATTTATTTCATCATTATCTCGCGCTCATGAGATATATGGCAGTAAATAAAACTTGGCAATATATATATATATATATATATATATATATATATATATATATATATATATATATATATATATATATATATATATATATATATACATATATATATACATATATATATATATATATATATATATATATATATATATATATATATATATATATATATATATATATATATATATATATATATAGATATAGATATAGATATATATATATATATATATATATATATATATATATATATATATATATATATATATATAAGAATGGAACGAAACGAAAGTAATGTGGGATTTTCTAGAATAAAGTTTTAGATGGTATTTATCAAAGTAGTGCCTCTTATTATCGTTTAGGAATACTACAATGAGTAATTTATACCTTTTTCACAGAATATAAAAATATTGTTCATAATCTTCGGTATATATATATATATATATATATATATATGTATATATGCGTGTGTGTATGAGAATATGTAAGAGAGAGAGAGAGAGAGAGAGAGAGCAAAGTAAATTGATTAGGTAGTTGTGTCATTCTCTTTGATGCCGCGTCCGAACATTCTCCGTCTGATCGGCGACGAAGGGCCATTCCTCATCCTCGGGCGCGGCCGGCCATTGGTCAGCGAAGCACCTAGCGCTCAATACGTCCGCCCATCTCCGCCAATCACGCAGCACACTCAAATTAATATCGTGACGTCATAGTGGGCCGAACTTTCCCAAACTATATTCTCCTCACTTCCGAGTTGAGTTCCCTTCAGATCTTATTGAAAATGACCTTCTGCGCCGCCTTCGCCTGACCACGAATATAGTGGGGGATACCTTCTTCCTGCAGTCGGCACACATTTGCATGCTCGCCTCAATTCCTCCTCAATCGAGCAGGGGGAGGATTATTTGATTTCTCCGCCGTTTGGCCCAAATTTGAGTGGACGATGACATAGAGCGTTGGAAGATCTTATCAGCAATTCCATTTTCAAGTAATTTATTACAAATATCATCGCAGCTACGAAACTACCTCGTCTCCTCGGATGTCTGTCTAAATCTTCTGATCATCTAATTTAGGATTGTTGCCTACTAATCAAATGAATTATGCACACAAAACAACATAAATTAAAAGTCATAGACAAATTTTACCCGCAATTAAATGCTGCAGCGACAATCTGTTATTAAAATGGAGTGTTTCAAGTCTCGTTGGCATTAAATACTCTCCCTGCCAACATTGAAGATAGGAAGCCTCACTTTCATCCGGAAATCTCTTTTGTTGCGTATCCGTTTATCCTCTCCTGTCGAGATACGTGATAGCCGGATTGGAAGGATAAGCAGATTCCTGGCACAAACCCGTCGGGTGAGACGTTCGACTCTGATCGTTTCTACATGACGTCACTTAGGGCAGCCAGTTTTGGCTCACTCTCTTAGGAGTATGTTTTCGTTTCCCATAAGAGAGCGCGCCAAATCCGGGGCACAAACACAGTTTAGCGTGGGATCCTACCCGCGGGTCGCCAAAGCATATGGCCGTCACCGCAGAGTAAATCCCAATAAAGAATCTACCCGGGAATAAACACACCCGATTTGGCTTAACTTTAATCAATTAAGAAGCAGTGGTATTATGCTAGGCGTAACCCATATATGCCTTGGCTCCCTGAAAAGTACACAATTCACTTTTACAGGCAGATTCTCTTCAAAATCTGCCTTTTTTTGTTTGTTTTTTGTCTCGATAAAGTAATAATTCCCACTTATTTCAACTATCATTATCATTATTATGTACCACTTTCTTTGTTATAATTTTATCTATGCATTCCTTCCTTCGCCGATCTTCAACTGGCAGTAAATAAAACTTGGCAATAATTTTCCATAAAGGTTGAAGCTGATAATCGAGCTTAATTAAGCTCTAAGTAAATTAATTTTTAAATCGTATTTCTGTATTGTATTATTGAGTATTAACATCAAGAGATAGAAACTTAAACGAACGCAGCATTACATCGCAATAGCTCAATAATAATAAAAACAAAATAGGCCCAAACTCATTTTAACTATGGTTCGAAACTGCTCTGTAAAGCGATGAAGAATTCATTGCCAAACCATTAAAAGACAATTAGCAAAGTTTGAATGTTCACTTAACAATAATGGTGATCAAGAGGCCTAAGAAGCGAAAAAATATTAATATAATTGTTATTATCATTAGCTATGTTCTTTTGCTCTTTCGAAAAGTCTCTCTAAGAAATTGCTAATATCGAATGTTAGCTTCTGAATGACTACCTCGAATGTAGTGTCTATATTCCTTCAAAAAGGTTTTGGATTTTGATCTTGCTCTGAAAAATGTGAACCCTGTGTTGATGTAGTGGAGTTTTTCCCTCCCATCCCATCCAGATACTATGGGAGAAACCAATAATTTTTCATTTTCCAGATTGTTTATATATATATATATATACGAGGGGGAGTCAAAAAGTTCTCAGATAAATGGCATAAAATTTTTATTTGTAATAATACTGTAATCATTTTTCTACATAAGCTCCATTAACATCTATACACTTTCTTAATCTATGAATCCAACGGTAAAGACCATCTTTGTAGAATTCACGGGGTTGTCTCTGGCACCAAGTAATGACCTGCTTTTTTGCTTCATCTAATGATTGAAACCGGGTTCCTTTTAGGTGTCCCTTTAAATTTGGTTAGGTTAGGTAACCTAACCTAACCTAACCTAACCTAACCTAACCTAACCTAACCTAACCTAACCTAACCAAATTTAAAGGGACACCTAAAAGGAACCCGGTTTCAATCATTAGATGAAGCAAAAAAGCAGGTCATTACTTGGTGCCAGAGACAACCCCGTGAATTCTACAAAGATGGTCTTTACCGTTGGATTCATAGATTAAGAAAGTGTATAGATGTTAATGGAGCTTATGTAGAAAAATGATTACAGTATTATTACAAATAAAAATTTTATGCCATTTGTCTGAGAACTTTTTGACTCACCTACGTATATGGCCGCCGACAAAACAATGGAAAAACCATCTTTCAAATAGCAATGTTATTATTTAATATCGCGTTCCTCCTGTGGCAGCAATAATTGCCTTCATACATCAAGAAATAGTCACTCAAGTTGCTATCGGAATTTTAATCCATTCCTGAACCAGAATCTGTTCCAGATCTTTCAGAGATGATGGCGGGGGAAAAGTGGTTCCTTACTTCTTTTGGTTGCTCCAAAACACACCGGAGATGCTCGATTATGTTCATATTTGGTGAGCTGTATGAGCCAACCGAAGCCGAAACACACATCTGTAAAAAAGAAAATTCTTAGTTATCACATCAAGTACAAGATCTTTGCCGTGCATATAAATAAGATATATGTACCAATGGGATTCTTATTTATGTCTGAGCGGCCAAAATATCCCCGGCGTCCATTATTTTGCCCAAGCCTTATATATATATATATATATATATATATATATATATATATATATATATATATATATATATATATATATATATATATATATATATATATATATATATATATATATATATATATATATATATATATATATATATATATATATATATATATATATATATATATATATATATATATATATATATATATATATATATATATATATATATATATATATATATATATATATATATATATATATATATATATATACAACAAAATCAACATGCTAAAAGTAACAAAAAAGACCAACACGGTGAGTTCTCCAACACATTACCTCCGTTGTGATAGCTACGAGTACCTGCTTCACGGGAAAACTCAGTGCGTCTTCAAATAGGAGATTGTTATTCTGAATTTTGCCCGAATTTGTCGGATGGCGTAACTAACATGATACACAGCAATGTTCTACCCTCATTCGACAAATGCGAATGAGTCTCTGCCCAGGTGAGTGGGCAGGTAAGCTCGGGAGCAGTAGTGGGTGCTAACAAGACCGGGGGTTGCAGCACTGCTGTCAACGGTTGACGGATTAACGAAATAGAAGAGCTTAAGAGGACAGAGTGGAAAATCATTGGCTTCAGCGAGATGAGAAGGAATAAAGAATGAGCTCTACTAGTTTAAAACGGTCATATACTCTTTCAAAAAGGTAGTAACGATACATACTTAGAAGCTTTGCAACATTCCTCATAGACCAGGACATTGTACCATTGATAACATAATTTATACGAATATCCGCCAGATTAATTAAACTAGATATTAAAATCCTACTCAGCTCAAGAAGTGGACTTCTATGCATCATTAATTTCTGCCTCTAGATAAGTAAACCATAAGTTTATTATGATAATGTGGAACTTCAATACAAAGATTTCAGAACAAAGATACTATATTCGACCGGTAGGAAAATAACTAAAAGCCATTTAATCTCATCAGCAACATAGAGAAATAAATAGGAACTAAAGCAATTCTAATGCGGCAACTTTCATACATAGACCAAGAAAACGATGTCGCACAAGGTGGGACAATGAAAGTCGTTCAATAGAGAGAGTAATGTGGCAGACTCGTGCACTCGCTTTCAGGCCTATTATTTCTCATTGGGAAGCTACTGATTAATGTGGGATCTGAACCTCGGGTATCGACCTCCTGTTTATAAGGTAAAGTGTCTTGTAAAATAGAATTTACAATGACCTCTCTCTTTATCTTTTAAAGGAGAGTTACTGAAACTACGTGCATGCAACATCAGGCTTGAAAGAATACCAGAGTCGAAATCGAATTAACATGAGTGTACGCGTATATCTAAAATGAAGGGCCCCCTCTTTTAGCCTCCTTTCCCAGCTCCTCTCCCTCACTCCTCCCACCCTTCTCTCTTCCTGAGCGGATGTAATAAGGCCTCGTGGAGATACGAAGTATTGATTGATGCCGGCGTGGACCTTAGCTGTCCGTCTGATACGTCGTGGCGATTCCATAGGACGAGCGATGAGGGAAGCTGTTTTGCAAACCCTCCCGTTGACCCCCTTCCCATTCCCTCTTCGCGTGCCGATCCGTCCTACCTTTTGTTTGGTTTCCCTTCCTCTCCTTGACCTAGGGGACTCCCAAGAAAGAAGATTAGGGCCACCGCTCGTCTCGACCCATCACCCATAAGAGAACCAAGTAGCACAAGACCCTAACCAGGGGCAGGAGAAAGGAAAGAATGATAATCCTCGTGAATTTCAAGTGACCTCGGCATCTTAATCATGGGAAATTGTCAACGGATCCGCAAGGTCCCGAAATTTTTGTCAGGTGGTCATGAAGTTCCGTTTCCTGCGCTTCTTCACGAGCTAAGAGTAAAATGGGTGAATACTACGGGTTTTAGCCAAATTCCAAATCGTATCACGCTTCCACGCATAATGGCTCACATTCCATTTTCCAGATACTTATGTACGAGATTAGATTCCTTAGAAAGGGTCAATGGTCAAGAAATAGACTCCTGTAGAAGGATTTTATAGGTGGTCATATTTCAATTCCTGAAGAAAAGGGATTAAATTCCATAGTTTTGTGTACATCTGTTTTCTGTACAAAATTTCCCCTCAAAGCTAAAAATTCACCTTGCCGATTTGAATTCTTGGCGTTGAAGGTCTTTGCTAAGGGAACATCCACCATTTTTTGTCCCTTTTCCATTGCTTACATCTGTTTTTCTTCGCTTCGCCTCTCTCTTCTTCTCATTCTTACAATAATGAAGGCCAATGCCTTCATTAGATAACAAACTTGTCCCTACAATTTACACCAATAAAAGAATCGATTTACGTCTTTGAAAAATGTTAGATTTTCCATTAGCATCTTCGCGTTGCCATTTAGATGAAGGAATTGTCATTATCAGGACCATTTTTTCTAATTTATATTAGCCCGTTTGGTTCATATCGTCTGCCCATTTTGCAGCTAGGAAAACATTCTATGGTAATAAGCCTTCCCGCACTAATGACTTCAACAAATGTATAACATTGCCATTTAATACTAAATTAAATAGTTTAAAGGAAATATTTGGAAAAGCAGGTATTAATCTAGCCTTTAAATATAATAATTCCTTAAACCAATTGATGATTGCCAGGAAACCCAAAGAACATCATAACATAGGAGTATATGCAATACCATGCAACGATTGCCATAAAGTTTATATAGGGGAAACGGGGAGAAATCTAGACAAGAGATTGTATGAACACAAAAGAGATATTAGAGTGGGCAGCGAAAGCAGTGGAATATTTTGCCATGTTAGAGACTTGAATCATACGATCGATTTCAATGGAAGTAAAATGGTATTTAAATCGGCTAACTATGTTAAGAGAAGAATCGTAGAATCGAGCTTGATATCGTCAGTTCCTAATTTAAATCTATCTGAGGGTCACTTTTATTTTAATCCTGTAATAAGAAAGCAAATAAACAAAATAGTAAAATTTCAGCCTTCAATATGTTTAGGCCTACCCCCCCGCCCTTCAGATTAGCTACAAGTAGGGGATTGGAGAAAAAAGAGGGGATCTTTCACGACCTGACCTTGTGTTATGCTTGTATGCACTTTCCTTATATTTTCTGTCCAGTATCAGTTGAAAAAGGGTGTGAGATACACCGAAACTGTTCTGAATTAAATTGTCTTCGGATAATGTGGTTTAATTCCTCATCTTTTCTTGCGATATTGCATTAATTTTCATCATATATATATATATATATATATATATATATATATATATATATATATATATATATATATATTTATATATATATATACATATATCCATAACTCTATATTATAGTTGGGTGATTTTTTTAAAATAGTAATTTTTTTTCTTAGTATACGAGCAAACTGGTATGAATTTCCTGTGTCCTCTTTACCCACCACTCTCAACTCACTCGGTTGGTTGGTCAATCGTTTGCTAGGTCATTGTGTCGGTTGGTCTGTCAGTTGTTTGATCAGGTGGTCAGTCCGTCGGTGAATCGGTGAGTTGGTCGGTTAGTCGGCGAGTCGGTAGCTTCTATGTCGGCCAGTCGGTCGGTGGGTTGGTTGGTGAGTCAGTCGCTAGTCGGTCGGTGGCTCGGTTGGTGAGTCAGTCGCAGTCGGTCAGACGGTCAGTCAGTTGGTATGTCGGTTGGTCAGTCGGTAGCTCGCTATGTCGGCCAGTTGGTCCGTGGGTCGTTGGTGAGTCAGTAGTCGGTGGGTAGGTAGGTCGATAGGTTGCTTGGTCGGTCGGTGAGTTAAAAAGGGAGGGAGAGAGGTGGACTTGGAAGAGTAAAATGGTTAGGGAACATATGGAGGACTAGGGAAGAAGGAATGGGGAGAGGTTAGGGGAAAATGGAGTTGAGGGGGATAGAGATTATCACAATCTTTTTGAAAGATCAAAGAGGCCGAAGGCCAACATCCCGAGGGCTGATAGCAAGCGCACGAGTGGTGAAGCCATGGCTTATATATATATATATATATATATATATATATATATATATATATATATATATATATATATATATATATATATATATATATATATATTATGTTATTAGCAATAGTTTGGAAACAGAAAAAAAATGAATTGAATGTTATAACCAATTAGCTTTTATAAGGATTATGACTACTCGTTTGGACATTCATAAGTATATTTGGATATCAAATAAAATTTGTATGACTTTTGTAATTGAGAATCTAATTTACAGTTTAATAACAAAGTATTGTAGAAATCAATTTAGCGACCTATAAATTGAACATCGAATATGCTGTATGTAACAATCTTCAAACCTTTTGTAATTATTCTGGGATGTTTATTTTACCTTTATTATATTGATTGTCTGAGGATAATAAATTGTTCATTTTTTTTGTTATATCCGTTCCACACACCCTCTTCTTTATTACAGCTCCTAATTTATTTTTTCAGGAATGAACTCTATTTTTCAACAGGCTGTTGCATTTTTCTGAAGAGTTTCCACTTTCGTTGAGTGTAAGCCATAATAAGTTCGTCTTGTATTCCTTCGAGATCGGGTTCCCAATTTTTATTGATGTTAGCCCAAATGTTTTCACTATGGTTTAATTCAAAACATTTGCTTGGTCAATCCAGTAGCTTTAAGTCCTCTTTTCTTGAAATAATTGTTGGAATATTATTGCACTCTATATGGGGCAGCGGTCATGGACTAAATTAATTAGTGTGGATCGAAAGGGGTGATTACTGTTTGCAAGCAAAGAAAGGAAACTGTTTTCCAAAATATTTAATTATTTTGCTCTTGTAAACCTCACATTTATCGGTGTGATATCCACAATACTATGAAACTAAATCCATCCCCAAACATTAACAAACAGTCACGTAACCACTTTATACCACCTCATAAATCTTCCGCCGTCCGTATCTGTAAAGGAAAAATACTTAAATTGATATGTAGATGGACCTCCCAGACCAAATATCTTTGAGTAAAGAACTGTCTTAACATAGCAATTATTCTTCACATTTTCACAAAGTAATAAAAGCAAACCTGTATACTCTAGTTTTCACAGGTCTGTGTACTTTTACCAGACCACGGGGGAAATATTTTCAGTAATGTTTGAATACAGTGTATTTAAAAAAACAACATTTAATTAACAAACACGCACGGTGAAGACCCAGAGCCTAGGCAATATGAAGTGTAAATATTTCCAAATACTAAATACAGCGAGAGACATAGAGAGAGAAACAAAGAGAGGAACAAAGAGAGAAATAGAGATAAATTTTGAAGAATGTATTTGTTGTCTCTCTTTAATGTAATAAATAAAGGCTAATTACTAATAAATAGCATGATACACAAAAATTACACCGGTTTATAAAAACTATATATCATTCAAAAGGGTAGAGCCACAAATTCATTAGTTAACATTTTTTAAGTGACATCTATGTGCAGAAACTTAAAACCTTTTTCTTTTATAAAGAAACTTATATATACTTTAAGAGTTGTAGGGTTTTCTCCTAGCTCCCATTTAACATTCTTTATTACACTGGGTTATAAAAATAGGCCAAGTGGCCGCGGGGAGGCCTTACGTTTTTCAGCAGGACTCTTCCACCGCACATAAGGGAAGGAAGGCAGGAGTGTTTGTTAAGCACGGCTGGTCTTATACACTTCAGGATCTGTGAAGACCGCCATTGTGGAGGTGATGCAATCCAGCTAAAAGGACTCCCTAAGCAAAGCATGCAACCTGTTCAAGTTCCAAGTGGCACTCAGCAAATTAAGACCAATATTGCCATCACAGCTGAGGAAAGAACGATCACCCAGGACCAAGAGATAGAAATCCACTTCAGAAAGCACTGGAAGAGAAAATTTGACATCACGGAGGAGGAAAACGACGATTTTGACCTGGAATATGAACTAAGAGTCTTGTCATACCTGGAAGAGCGAGGACCAACTATAACACCATACCACTTTGTCGATAACACTAGACGAGCAGAAGCCGAAGGAAAACCATTCACTTATGAAGAGTTTTAGACAGCTTTAAAGAACTTCAAGCAGAGGGCCCCTGGCATATCAGGTATCACCAAGGCAGACTTAGTGAATTTCCCACCGAACATCAATGAAGCCATATTTAGTCTTTTTAATGCCTGTTCAAACGTTGGCTACTTCCCAGAGCTACTTTAAAGGGCCAGAATAATCTTTATTTTAAAACCAGGGAAGCTAAAAAAGGAAGTAAAAAGTTACAGACCCAAATCCATTCTAGATTTTATTGGGAAACTTGTAGAAAAACTTCTGGATGACAGACTAAAAAACCTCCTAGAAACAAGGGACGGATACAACATGCAACAATATAGTTTTCGCAGTCAACTCGGTACGGAAACTTCCCTTTCCCTTATGACAGAGTACATTGCAAATGCAAAGGCCGGAGATAAGAGGGTGGACGTCGTACTCAGAGACATGGCCTCTGCATTCGAAAAGGTCTGGGTGCCCGGATTACAGAACAAATTATGTGACCTTGAGATGGAAACTAATATCACCAGAATTCTTTGTGATTATTTAGAGGATAGAGAGGCAACCATAAAGATCAATGATCACGAAGGACAACCGTTTTCGATGAATGCAGGGATGCTTCAAGGGGGATGTCTGAGCCCAACGTTGTATACTATCTCCACGAGTGCCCTCCCATTTCCTACTCAAGATTGCGCTATATATGTCCAGCTAGCCGACGACTTAACTCAAATTATCACAAGCGACAACCAAGCTCCTGTAGACATCGCAAATAGGACAGATGGGGAAATTAACAATCTTAACCTCTATGAGAAAAGAAACAAGATTCGCACCAATATGGATAAGTTTAAGATTCTTCCTATCGGACGTACCAAAACGGCCCACATTAGAGCAAATGGCGAATACTATCCATATAATCGAGAAGCCCGAGTTTCGGGATTGAAAATCACAGCAAATGGTCATAATGAACATATCAAGGAGGAGGTCTCGCAAGCCAAGATCAGACTTAGGCAACTTTATAGGTTCAGAAGACTCTCCTTCCTCAACAGAAAAAAGTTATATTTGGCCTTAGTCAGACCGATCTTGCTATACCCCGCCGTCCCATTACATCTGGCAAGCAAGACACAAACTCGCAGGGCACAAGTAGTGCAAAATCAAGCACTACGCCTCATCCTTGATCTCAGCTTACTGGACTGTATACCATCGATTAGACTACACAATCTCGCGGGGATCGACTCCCTGAATGTTACGATGCACAGAAGGGCAACAGAAATATGGAGGAACATACATGAATACTTACCAGAAAGAGCCATGCAGAACATAGGAATAACCGAAATTGACAACCCGAAAAGACGTTACCGACAAGGATTTGCCAGCAGCCAACAGCGGTTGCAAGAATACATAGAACCAATATATAAATAATTACTTTTCACCGGAAAAACGATAAATATTGATATCCGAGTAATTAGGATGTTAAAATAAATCCTACAAAAAAATAAAATAAAATAAAAAATAAAAAGATCCGCAGTGGACATACTAATCAAGACGCAATAGAAAAGATCTGTAGTGGACAAAAATACCTTAAAATAACAATAGATAATCAAGAAACCGAGATAGCTCTATCTACAAAAACGGCAAAAATACGAAAACAAAGGCTTGATTGCTTAAAACAACATGCACGCAAGCATCACAGAAGTGCATGGAAAGCCATAGCCAGATGTACTGGCACAACATTCTCCTACTAAAATAACACTTTTCTATCTTTTACCTCTCTTACTATCACACCCATTTTTCCCATCTTTTATTATCCTTAAATCCTTGAATCCTTCAAGTTCCGCCTCGAGAAGTTCGTGAAGGCAGATGGTAGCCATTTCGAATGATTTCAGAATTAGATATATTGTTTTGTTTGTGTGAAATTCTCGTGAGAATATATTAGTTAGTTTAGTACACAACTTATTTTCTTTTCCCGCTTACAATTAAAACGATTTATCTGAGCCCCTCTATATATATACAGGGTGACCCATAGAACAGTTAATTAAACTTTAAATTAGTATTACTTAAAAAGTATTAAAGATGTTTAAGTTGTTAAAATTTGGTTTGTCTAACAACTATTTATCTTGCGATTGTGAAAATTTCATTTAATTTCCCTTTACATATTTACACAAATGATTTTAGTGAAGGCAAAAAATGTGTTTAGGCAAGGAATTAAAACAATGAAAATACGAAATTGAAAATTAACAAATTTATCTGTCCATTAATAAAGAAATACATCGACAAATGGGTACTGCAAATGTATTCTGTATATTTTCTAAGCACTCTTTTCTTCCATATGTCCTCCATTTCTTTCCAAGCACACTTGCACAACTCTTTTCACCAACTGTTGATTTTCACTAAGTGAATTAACTTTTAACTAGTTTATGTTTTCCTTTGGAATATAAAACACGTTACTTTTTAGATTTCCTCATAAAAGAAATCGCATGCTGTTAAATCCAAGGATCTTGTGGACCATTTGTTTTAGCGCGACAGTTTTCTGTCTTTCTCTTACAGCAAGAAGTCTATGAGTTAGGATTCCTTTTTGAATCAGAAAAAGAATATTGAATTGATTGTCGTAAATAAGGGAAAGTACTAGGATGATCGATTATTTAATCATGTTCAGGTAAGCAGCTTCAATGAAATTATGGTCGTAAAATAATGGGCCGAGAAATGGCCATTCCCGCATATCCCGATGCACAGAAACACATACTGCTGACAAATACTTCTCTCATAGTTGAATCCTAGGAGATTGTTCATCTATCATATTGTTTTCCAAGAAACGAGTAGGTTTATGAAGAAGCCATTCTACAAATTGTCTACGACGAAGAGAATAAGTTTCAAGAAGTTGGTACCTTGCGTGCAACTTATATGGTTGTCATTTTAAGTGGTGTTTAACAATGCAGTAAAATGTTTACCATGTCAACTGCAAGCCAATCTCTCTGATTGATACATTTAGATTTTTAATAAGTACTATCTGAAAATTTTAAAATATTTTTCTGCTATTTTTATGATTTTTCTACAACCCAAACGACGTTTGTTTAGATTTGTGCATGTTCCTACTTCTTGGTACGGACATTTTTCCAAATAGCGGGCCTACTTGGTACATGTCTTCCAGTAAAGCCTTGCTTAAATAAGCCTTGTACCTACTTGTTTAATACTACATTTCCTAATAAAGGTTGTGATAACAAGTTCTCGTTGAATTTTTGTTAACTGCATGATAAACTCGCTCTTCTGAAGTAGTCTTTTCTGTCATGCGTAGAAAAGAGTTGATGTACCAATGAAGCAAGAGAACATACTATTTTTTTCATTTCATTTGTTTCAAAACTACTTCGAAAAATAAAAGAGATTTATGCAGTGCAATATATTGAATTATTTTTCTTCAGGTAATCTTGTTAATTTCCAACTTCAGATTTTCATTATTTCACCTCCTTGCGGAAACACCATTTTTTTCTTCTACCAAAATTATTTGTGTATCAATATCGTAAAACGAAATTAAATGAAATTTTCACAATCGAAAGATAAAGAGTTATTAGACAAAAACAAATTTTACAAGATCAAAAGATCTCTAATAGTTTTTGAGTAATACTAATATAAATTTCCGTTAACTCTTTTGTGGGTCACCATATATATATATATATATATATATATATATATATATATAATGTAATTAATTATATAACAAACAACTGCACTATCGAGGTTTTTAGATAGTGGTTATTTATCTAAATTAGGAATCCATAACACTCAAGGTATCTTTACCAGAGGTTGGTCAAGAGAGGATCTCAAAGTGGAGAGGTTAGTGAAAACTGAAAATGAATGAAAGAAAATTCTAGTGCCCGATTAATCTAGGGAAAGGACTACTCAGCACTCCGAGCAACGTTGAACCGCAACTACTCTCCGGAACTTTCCCATCATCCTCTTCTTTCTAGAGCTCATTTGTACTACATCCAGGGAGGTAGCGAGAATTCCACCACCTTCAATGAAAGGGTCTACTCCAAGACTTTAATTCCATTGTTATATAATGCAGACATTTAACCGTTCGTTATCCATTGCGCTGTGATCCAATGTCATTTCTTACATTTATTTATTATGTATCTCACATAGGGGCTTTTTATTAAGTGTAACATTGGCCCTTGTGTTGATCCCTTTCTCCCATTTACTTATGCAAACCACTCTTCTAATATAAAATATTATAAGAGGGGGAATTCTCCTACCAGAAAAGGAGCAAATCAATTTTTCCTTCTGCCACTTAATTGAAATTGATTATGGAGTTTGAATCAACAGTTTAGTTCTTTTGGAAACTCATAAATTTATTTTCCTTTGATCTTCGATGAAAACAAAATTCTTTACCTTTAAAAGTATCTACGTGTTTTTTATGATAGCTAAGCGAACTCTTGTGTGTTTTTTCGCTATCTTTTAATCAACAATTGTTTTCCTTGCGCCAAGTAGATCTGTTAATTTTTCCTTACACCACAATACTCTCCTGAATAGGTCATTTGCATTTATATATTCCAATTCATTTAATGAATTTAAACGCTGGTGGTCCTGCTGTGGCAGTTCATTCCATGCGAGTGGAATTCATCGGCTAAACGAAGGTAAAGCAAGCCAAGTACATCTGCATAAATAAAACCTTCTGATATGGAAAGAGTAACTTTACAGACGAATCTAGCAATCGCCTTCCAAAAGAGCAAAGCCGATGTGTTTTATTACGAGAAAAGAAATGCAACCGCTTTGACGCAAGTGGGAACTACTTAATGTTGCTGAGTATCATTAATATCTATTATATATTTATTCGTTATGTATACTTTGTTCTTTCTTCCTCTCTTTCAGAAAAATATGTATAGTCTCATATAAGCCTTTGCCTATAGTATCTATAACTGGTTTATAGCTAAAAAAATATTCATTGATTGAAATATTTCCATCTAAAAATAGTATTTTTAATAAAACGTGTTCCGTATGAATTATAACTGCCGTACAGTCTAAGATAAAGGTGAAATAGTTGTGATCGCTAACTTAGTTTAATATATTTTTATAAACAATATTTCCCAACAAAGTGATTATTTCATTCTGCACATTTTTTGACAATAATAAATGTGATTTTCTTAGTCTCAACTGACGTAAAAGTTGGTTCATTATCAGATCAAATTATATAATAAGTCTGAAGTTTCCCTGAAACCCAAGTTGAGTTCCACTAAATTGAGAGCGATTTTCGTTCCACTTCCAAAAACCTTATAACCACTGCTCTCGTTCTGTTTCACCACGTGACTGTATTTCAGTATATATTAGTCTAAAATCGCAGTGGTGTCTCAAATCAATAATGGCATTTTAGATGTAGAAAGTAATTATAATGTGATTGTAAATATTCATGATATGCCTCCAGTATTTAATTTTAGATTTTCCTCTTTATATATATATATATATATATATATATATATATATATATATATATATATATATATATATATATATATATATGGTACGGTGGGTAATTTGTCACCAAACTTCAATATTACAGAAAATAGAGTTCATTTATAAAGATATATTTACCAAAGTTACATATTAAGGACATGAAGCATTGCGCTCTTCATTTTATTAAAAGATATTGCCGTCAGCATTAATCAGGGCCTCCAGGCGTCAACAGAACCTGAGGCAGGCCTTCTCGACGGTCCCCACTTTTAACTGGGTAGACACTGTGTTGATCCTGAACTTAAGCTCCATTTAGTGGTGCACGCCCAGGAGATTATAGTCTGGGGAGTTAGGAGGCCAGATTTTAGGCGTGATGTTGTCAAAGAAATTGTATGAGTGCTGTTAGAGATTACAGAGAGAGAGAAAGAGAGGGGAAAATTCGCGCCGCCCCGCCCTTCAATGGAGAGAGTGACAACAAAAACCTTAGCGACCCTTTTCGTCTGCGCTAATGGAGATGCAAATTTATGAGACGCCCTGACGCGCCTTGATGACCCAAAATGCAGCCATCACAGAAAGCCCCGACAAGTGTGAAAGCCCAGAAGATCCCATCTGAAGACGGATAAAGTTCGCCTTGCCGGCTTAAGAACCTTCTAGCACTCGCGCTGAATGGCCAAGTGTATTCTCGTCCGCCGATGCATCTGACCTTAGAACCCTCCCCTTCAGATGGAGGTGGGAAAACCCCATTCAACCCTTATAAATCCTCCAGCGCCAGATTCGGAAGGGAGTATCCGCCGTCCTCCCTGCCCCGTCAGTATCCTCTGTTCACTACCTCGGTAGCTGTTATTCGCGTCCCGTTGGACTCTGCACAATTCTTGCAGAATCCCTCAAGCTCCCAGTATTCTCGTTAATTCACGTTGTCTACCTCGACCCGTTTCCCCCGCTCCTCGAACGCAATGCGCTCAATTCTCGATTTCTGTTACTCAAAAGCAAGAAACAAGTTCACCCCCGTAATAGTCATTATCCAGAGACTATTGTTTGAACTTTGAGCCAAGGCAAGGATTACTCCATTGAACCAAATCTTCGAGGTAACAGCAAAGCGCAACTCTCCTGTGCAAGTGCCTTCTCTGCCCCTCCCCACCCTCCAGTGTAAACCTAATCATCGGCTTAGTTTACGCTCAAGGTCGTTCGAGCGTCCATAGGTCGATATTGTCCGTTTTTTTGTACGGTGACCGCCCTTACCAAGTCTCTCTCGTCCCTTTAGCCGCTGAGATCATGGTAAATTTAGTGCGTGTATAGCTCATTCTAAAACTCCTATTAACCTTGTAAAATAATATTTATTTGCATATTGGTAAGGTAATTTTTATACCCGTTTTTCTGTTATCCTGGATCTCCAAGATAGTCGACTATTTGCCAATCTACTTTCAGTTAATTTGCACTCTACTTATATTGTAAACTTCCCACGCACTCGTAAAGCAGAAAGGGTGAAATTGACCCTGTTCTACGACATCTATCTTAAACTGGTGTAAGGTGTGCGAGGTTAACCTACGACAATGCTAGGAATAGTACCTCCTGCAGTGTAATATTGTGCAGAACACTACTGCCACAATTACGGCATTCCATTAGACACCTCCTATATCCAAGGCCTCACCACTTCCTCCAGGGACTTGATATTGCCATCCGAAAAGATAAACGGAGACAACATTTTTTAAGTGACATCTATGTGCAGAAACTTAAAACCTTTTTCTTTTATAAAGAAACTTATATATACTTTAAGAGTTGTAGGGTTTTCTCTTAGCTCCCATTTAACATTCTTTATTACACTGGGTTATAAAAATAGGCCAAGTGGCCGCAGGGAGGCCTTACGTTTTTCAGCAGGACTCTTCCACCGCACATAAGGGAAGGAAGGCAGGAGTGTTTGTTAAGCACGGCTGGTCTTATACACTTCAGGATCTGTGAAGACCGCCATTGTGGAGGTGATGCAATCCAGCTAAAAGGACTCCCTAAGCAAAGCATGCAACCTGTTCAAGTTCCAAGTGGCACTCAGCAAATTAAGACCAATATTGCCATCACAGCTGAGGAAAGAACGATCACCCAGGACCAAGAGATAGAAATCCACTTCAGAAAGCACTGGAAGAGAAAATTTGACATCACGGAGGAGGAAAACGACGATTTTGACCTGGAATATGAACTAAGAGTCTTGTCATACCTGGAAGAGCGAGGACCAACTATAACACCATACCACTTTGTCGATAACACTAGACGAGCAGAAGCCGAAGGAAAACCATTCACTTATGAAGAGTTTTAGACAGCTTTAAAGAACTTCAAGCAGAGGGCCCCTGGCATATCAGGTATCACCAAGGCAGACTTAGTGAATTTCCCACCGAACATCAATGAAGCCATATTTAGTCTTTTTAATGCCTGTTCAAACGTTGGCTACTTCCCAGAGCTACTTTAAAGGGCCAGAATAATCTTTATTTTAAAACCAGGGAAGCTAAAAAAGGAAGTAAAAAGTTACAGACCCAAATCCATTCTAGATTTTATTGGGAAACTTGTAGAAAAACTTCTGGATGACAGACTAAAAAACCTCCTAGAAACAAGGGACGGATACAACATGCAACAATATAGTTTTCGCAGTCAACTCGGTACGGAAACTTCCCTTTCCCTTATGACAGAGTACATTGCAAATGCAAAGGCCGGAGATAAGAGGGTGGACGTCGTACTCAGAGACATGGCCTCTGCATTCGAAAAGGTCTGGGTGCCCGGATTACAGAACAAATTATGTGACCTTGAGATGGAAACTAATATCACCAGAATTCTTTGTGATTATTTAGAGGATAGAGAGGCAACCATAAAGATCAATGATCACGAAGGACAACCGTTTTCGATGAATGCAGGGATGCTTCAAGGGGGATGTCTGAGCCCAACGTTGTATACTATCTCCACGAGTGCCCTCCCATTTCCTACTCAAGATTGCGCTATATATGTCCAGCTAGCCGACGACTTAACTCAAATTATCACAAGCGACAACCAAGCTCCTGTAGACATCGCAAATAGGACAGATGGGGA
Organism: Ceratothoa steindachneri; assembly: GCA_963969495.1. Lineage (NCBI taxonomy): Eukaryota > Metazoa > Arthropoda > Malacostraca > Isopoda > Cymothoidae > Ceratothoa > Ceratothoa steindachneri. The sequence continues at coordinate 83,644,300 of OZ018326.1, forward strand.
AATTAACAATCTTAACCTCTATGAGAAAAGAAACAAGATTCGCACCAATATGGATAAGTTTAAGATTCTTCCTATTGGACGTACCAAAACGGCCCACATTAGAGCAAATGGCGAATACTATCCATATAATCGAGAAGCCCGAGTTTCGGGATTGAAAATCACAGCAAATGGTCATAATGAACATATCAAGGAGGAGGTCTCGCAAGCCAAGATCAGACTTAGGCAACTTTATAGGTTCAGAAGACTCTCCTTCCTCAACAGAAAAAAGTTATATTTGGCCTTAGTCAGACCGATCTTGCTATACCCCGCCGTCCCATTACATCTGGCAAGCAAGACACAAACTCGCAGGGCACAAGTAGTGCAAAATCAAGCACTACGCCTCATCCTTGATCTCAGCTTACTGGACTGTATACCATCGATTAGACTACACAATCTCGCGGGGATCGACTCCCTGAATGTTACGATGCACAGAAGGGCAACAGAAATATGGAGGAACATACATGAATACTTACCAGAAAGAGCCATGCAGAACATAGGAATAATCGAAATTGACAACCCGAAAAGACGTTACCGACAAGGATTTGCCAGCAGCCAACAGCGGTTGCAAGAATACATAGAACCAATATATAAATAATTACTTTTCACCGGAAAAACGATAAATATTGATATCCGAGTAATTAGGATGTTAAAATAAATCCTACAAAAAAATAAAATAAAATAAAAAATAAAAAGATCCGCAGTGGACATACTAATCAAGACGCAATAGAAAAGATCTGTAGTGGACAAAAATACCTTAAAATAACAATAGATAATCAAGAAACCGAGATAGCTCTATCTACAAAAACGGCAAAAATACGAAAACAAAGGCTTGATTGCTTAAAACAACATGCACGCAAGCATCACAGAAGTGCATGGAAAGCCATAGCCAGATGTACTGGCACAACATTCTCCTACTAAAATAACACTTTTCTATCTTTTACCTCTCTTACTATCACACCCATTTTTCCCATCTTTTATTATCCTTAAATCCTTGAATCCTTCAAGTTCCGCCTCGAGAAGTTCGTGAAGGCAGATGGTAGCCATTTCGAATGATTTCAGAATTAGATATATTGTTTTGTTTGTGTGAAATTCTCGTGAGAATATATTAGTTAGTTTAGTACACAACTTATTTTCTTTTCCCGCTTACAATTAAAACGATTTATCTGAGCCCCTCTATATATATACAGGGTGACCCATAGAACAGTTAATTAAACTTTAAATTAGTATTACTTAAAAAGTATTAAAGATGTTTAAGTTGTTAAAATTTGGTTTGTCTAACAACTATTTATCTTGCGATTGTGAAAATTTCATTTAATTTTCCTTTACATATTTACACAAATGATTTTAGTGAAGGCAAAAAATGTGTTTAGGCAAGGAATTAAAACAATGAAAATACGAAATTGAAAATTAACAAATTTATCTGTCCATTAATAAAGAAATACATCGACAAATGGGTACTGCAAATGTATTCTGTATATTTTCTAAGCACTCTTTTCTTCCATATGTCCTCCATTTCTTTCCAAGCACACTTGCACAACTCTTTTCACCAACTGTTGATTTTCACTAAGTGAATTAACTTTTAACTAGTTTATGTTTTCCTTTGGAATATAAAACACGTTACTCTTTAGATTTCCTCATAAAAGAAATCGCATGCTGTTAAATCCAAGGATCTTGTGGACCATTTGTTTTAGCGCGACAGTTTTCTGTCTTTCTCTTACAGCAAGAAGTCTATGAGTTAGGATTCCTTTTTGAATCAGAAAAAGAATATTGAATTGATTGTCGTAAATAAGGGAAAGTACTAGGATGATCGATTATTTAATCATGTTCAGGTAAGCAGCTTCAATGAAATTATGGTCGTAAAATAATGGGCCGAGAAATGGCCATTCCCGCATATCCCGATGCACAGAAACACATACTGCTGACAAATACTTCTCTCATAGTTGAATCCTAGGAGATTGTTCATCTATCATATTGTTTTCCAAGAAACGAGTAGGTTTATGAAGAAGCCATTCTACAAATTGTCTACGACGAAGAGAATAAGTTTCAAGAAGTTGGTACCTTGCGTGCAACTTATATGGATGTCATTTTAAGTGGTGTTTAACAATGCAGTAAAATGTTTACCATGTCAACTGCAAGCCAATCTCTCTGATTGATACATTTAGATTTTTAATAAGTACTATCTGAACATTTTAAAATATTTTTCTGCTATTTTTATGATTTTTCTACAACCCAAACGACGTTTGTTTAGATTTGTGCATGTTCCTACTTCTTGGTACGGACATTTTTCCAAATAGCGGGCCTACTTGGTACATGTCTTCCAGTAAAGCCTTGCTTAAATAAGCCTTGTACCTACTTGTTTAATACTACATTTCCTAATAAAGGTTGTGATAACAAGTTCTCGTTGAATTTTTGTTAACTGCATGATAAACTCGCTCTTCTGAAGTAGTCTTTTCTGTCATGCGTAGAAAAGAGTTGATGTACCAATGAAGCAAGAGAACATACTATTTTTTTCATTTCATTTGTTTCAAAACTACTTCGAAAAATAAAAGAGATTTATGCAGTGCAATATATTGAATTATTTTTCTTCAGGTAATCTTGTTAATTTCCAACTTCAGATTTTCATTATTTCACCTCCTTGCGGAAACACCATTTTTTTCTTCTACCAAAATTATTTGTGTATCAATATCGTAAAACGAAATTAAATGAAATTTTCACAATCGAAAGATAAAGAGTTATTAGACAAAAACAAATTTTACAAGATCAAAAGATCTCTAATAGTTTTTGAGTAATACTAATATAAATTTCCGTTAACTCTTTTGTGGGTCACCATATATATATATATATATATATATATATATATATATATATATATATATATATATATATAATGTAATTAATTATATAACAAACAACTGCACTATCGAGGTTTTTAGATAGTGGTTATTTATCTAAATTAGGAATCCATAACACTCAAGGTATCTTTACCAGAGGTTGGTCAAGAGAGGATCTCAAAGTGGAGAGGTTAGTGAAAACTGAAAATGAATGAAAGAAAATTCTAGTGCCCGATTAATCTAGGGAAAGGACTACTCAGCACTCCGAGCAACGTTGAACCGCAACTACTCTCCGGAACTTTCCCATCATCCTCTTCTTTCTAGAGCTCATTTGTACTACATCCAGGGAGGTAGCGAGAATTCCACCACCTTCAATGAAAGGGTCTACTCCAAGACTTTAATTCCATTGTTATATAATGCAGACATTTAACCGTTCGTTATCCATTGCGCTGTGATCCAATGTCATTTCTTACATTTATTTATTATGTATCTCACATAGGGGCTTTTTATTAAGTGTAACATTGGCCCTTGTGTTGATCCCTTTCTCCCATTTACTTATGCAAACCACTCTTCTAATATAAAATATTATAAGAGGGGGAATTCTCCTACCAGAAAAGGAGCAAATCAATTTTTCCTTCTACCACTTAATTGAAATTGATTATGGAGTTTGAATCAACAGTTTAGTTCTTTTGGAAACTCATAAATTTATTTTCCTTTGATCTTCGATGAAAACAAAATTCTTTACCTTTAAAAGTATCTACGTGTTTTTTATGATAGCTAAGCGAACTCTTGTGTGTTTTTTCGCTATCTTTTAATCAACAATTGTTTTCCTTGCGCCAAGTAGATCTGTTAATTTTTCCTTACACCACAATACTCTCCTGAATAGGTCATTTGCATTTATATATTCCAATTCATTTAATGAATTTAAACGCTGGTGGTCCTGCTGTGGCAGTTCATTCCATGCGAGTGGAATTCATCGGCTAAACGAAGGTAAAGCAAGCCAAGTACATCTGCATAAATAAAACCTTCTGATATGGAAAGAGTAACTTTACAGACGAATCTAGCAATCGCCTTCCAAAAGAGCAAAGCCGATGTGTTTTATTACGAGAAAAGAAATGCAACCGCTTTGACGCAAGTGGGAACTACTTAATGTTGCTGAGTATCATTAATATCTATTATATATTTATTCGTTATGTATACTTTGTTCTTTCTTCCTCTCTTTCAGAAAAATATGTATAGTCTCATATAAGCCTTTGCCTATAGTATCTATAACTGGTTTATAGCTAAAAAAATATTCATTGATTGAAATATTTCCATCTAAAAATAGTATTTTTAATAAAACGTGTTCCGTATGAATTATAACTGCCGTACAGTCTAAGATAAAGGTGAAATAGTTGTGATCGCTAACTTAGTTTAATATATTTTTATAAACAATATTTCCCAACAAAGTGATTATTTCATTCTGCACATTTTTTGACAATAATAAATGTGATTTTCTTAGTCTCAACTGACGTAAAAGTTGGTTCATTATCAGATCAAATTATATAATAAGTCTGAAGTTTCCCTGAAACCCAAGTTGAGTTCCACTAAATTGAGAGCGATTTTCGTTCCACTTCCAAAAACCTTATAACCACTGCTCTCGTTCTGTTTCACCACGTGACTGTATTTCAGTATATATTAGTCTAAAATCGCAGTGGTGTCTCAAATCAATAATGGCATTTTAGATGTAGAAAGTAATTATAATGTGATTGTAAATATTCATGATATGCCTCCAGTATTTAATTTTAGATTTTCCTCTTATATATATATATATATATATATATATATATATATATATATATATATATATATATATATATATATATATGGTACGGTGGGTAATTTGTCACCAAACTTCAATATTACAGAAAATAGAGTTCATTTATAAAGATATATTTACCAAAGTTACATATTAAGGACATGAAGCATTGCGCTCTTCATTTTATTAAAAGATATTGCCGTCAGCATTAATCAGGGCCTCCAGGCGTCAACAGAACCTGAGGCAGGCCTTCTCGACGGTCCCCACTTTTAACTGGGTAGACACTGTGTTGATCCTGAACTTAAGCTCCATTTAGTGGTGCACGCCCAGGAGATTATAGTCTGGGGAGTTAGGAGGCCAGATTTTAGGCGTGATGTTGTCAAAGAAATTGTATGAGTGCTGTTAGAGATTACAGAGAGAGAGAAAGAGAGGGGAAAATTCGCGCCGCCCCGCCCTTCAATGGAGAGAGTGACAACAAAAACCTTAGCGACCCTTTTCGTCTGCGCTAATGGAGATGCAAATTTATGAGACGCCCTGACGCGCCTTGATGACCCAAAATGCAGCCATCACAGAAAGCCCCGACAAGTGTGAAAGCCCAGAAGATCCCATCTGAAGACGGATAAAGTTCGCCTTGCCGGCTTAAGAACCTTCTAGCACTCGCGCTGAATGGCCAAGTGTATTCTCGTCCGCCGATGCATCTGACCTTAGAACCCTCCCCTTCAGATGGAGGTGGGAAAACCCCATTCAACCCTTATAAATCCTCCAGCGCCAGATTCGGAAGGGAGTATCCGCCGTCCTCCCTGCCCCGTCAGTATCCTCTGTTCACTACCTCGGTAGCTGTTATTCGCGTCCCGTTGGACTCTGCACAATTCTTGCAGAATCCCTCAAGCTCCCAGTATTCTCGTTAATTCACGTTGTCTACCTCGACCCGTTTCCCCCGCTCCTCGAACGCAATGCGCTCAATTCTCGATTTCTGTTACTCAAAAGCAAGAAACAAGTTCACCCCCGTAATAGTCATTATCCAGAGACTATTGTTTGAACTTTGAGCCAAGGCAAGGATTACTCCATTGAACCAAATCTTCGAGGTAACAGCAAAGCGCAACTCTCCTGTGCAAGTGCCTTCTCTGCCCCTCCCCACCCTCCAGTGTAAACCTAATCATCGGCTTAGTTTACGCTCAAGGTCGTTCGAGCGTCCATAGGTCGATATTGTCCGTTTTTTTGTACGGTGACCGCCCTTACCAAGTCTCTCTCGTCCCTTTAGCCGCTGAGATCATGGTAAATTTAGTGCGTGTATAGCTCATTCTAAAACTCCTATTAACCTTGTAAAATAATATTTATTTGCATATTGGTAAGGTAATTTTTATACCCGTTTTTCTGTTATCCTGGATCTCCAAGATAGTCGACTATTTGCCAATCTACTTTCAGTTAATTTGCACTCTACTTATATTGTAAACTTCCCACGCACTCGTAAAGCAGAAAGGGTGAAATTGACCCTGTTCTACGACATCTATCTTAAACTGGTGTAAGGTGTGCGAGGTTAACCTACGACAATGCTAGGAATAGTACCTCCTGCAGTGTAATATTGTGCAGAACACTACTGCCACAAGTACGGCATTCCATTAGACACCTCCTATATCCAAGGCCTCACCACTTCCTCCAGGGACTTGATATTGCCATCCGAAAAGATAAACGGAGACAACATGTACCTCGCTACCGACCACCAGAAACACCATGATGTGGACGGGGAACTTGGTCTTCATGACACTCGATACTCCTAAAGGAGGAAACAGCGAGCCAACGGTTGTTTTGCTACTTCATCACCTGACCCTCACAGAAATTCTTCTCGTCTGGGAAGAACCAAAGCATTCTAGGGTTGGGAGGGATGCTAGAGTTTGTTCACAAGCTTTTCAACCCGTTCCTTCCGCTTGTCTTTCATTATCTGCGATAAAAGCTGGTCCTTTTTTTATCTTGTATGAGTATAATCGCATTTCCTGATGCACTACCTACCTAGGAGAGAGACTGACTGATATTCCCTTTTTCCCTGGCTATGGACCTCATTGACTTGCTGGAATCGTTGCCAATGATGACCCTGATCTCCACGAGAAATTCGGGGGTTCTTTTCGTATCAGAATGCTTAGAGTGACATTTCAGAGCCGCTGTACCCTCGTAATCACAGCCTGACTCATCCAACTCTTTCCTGATCATCTGCACTATCCTTAGATTAATACTCAAACACTCAGAGGTCTTCGCATTGGGGCTCCAGGCATGAATCACAAGCAGCACTGTTTGCCTTCTTTCAAATTTTAGGAAGTTCGATTTCAGCGAGGGTATTGCTTCCTTCACAGCCAATGCAAAACTGAGTCTACTATGAATGGAGGAAGAGAGAACCGATGCCAGACAAAACACATGCACGTATTCAGCGTTGCAAAAAGTGACAAAGTGCCTAACA